>OX104024.1:68140073-70640073 GCA_944470205.2 Schistosoma margrebowiei | reverse complement strand
AATCAGAAGACTTGGACTTCGAAGATGACCTAGCCCTCCTGTCACATACACACGAACAAATGCAGATAAAGACTGCCAGCGTTGCAGCAGTCTCTGCATCAGTAGGTCTCAATATACACAAGGGGAAAACCAAGGTTCTCAAATACAACAGGGAGAACAATCCAATCACACTTGATGACGAAACTCTGGAAGATGTAGAATCCTATCAGTACCTGGGAAGCATCATCAACGAACAAGGAGGATCAGATGCAGACGTAAAGGCAAAGATTGGAAAAGTAAGGGCCGCATTCCTACAATTGAAGAACATATGGAACTCAAAACAACCGTCTATCAACCAATATCAAAGTGAGAACCTTCAATACGAACGTCAAGACAGTCCTACTGTGCAGAGCTGAAACGTGGAGAACTACTACAATCATCATCGAAATGATACAAGTATTTATAAATAGTTGTCTAAACAAGAGACTCAATGTCCGTTGATCGGATACCATCAGCAATAGCCTATTATGAAAGAGGACAAACCAACTTCCAGCCCAAGAGGAAGTTAGGAAAAAACGATGGAAATGGATAGGACATACATTACGCAAATCATCAAACTGCATCACGAGGCAAGCCCTAACTTGGGATCCTGAAGGAAAGCGGAAAAGAGAAAGGCCAAGGAACACATCACGTCGGGAAATAGAAGCAGATATGAAAAGGATGAATAACAACTGGAAGGAGCTGGAAAGGATTGACCATGACAGGGTTGGATGGCCAGTGCCGGTTGTCGGCCTATGCTCCTCCACGAGGAGTAACAGACACAAGTTAGTATTGACTTCAACTAGTACGTCACCTAATGAGTTCGCACATGACATATCTTGGGAAATAATATGAACTATTAGTATTTGTGTTATAGAAGAATGTTGTAGGCAATAACGGATGTTTACAAATTTTAGTATACGAACAATTATCAGTACTAAATTGGATGACGCTGTTACTAACCTCCCTAGCACATTGTATTTGAAAAAGATGTAAAAAGTGTGGGAGAATGTATATAAGGAATATAATTCTGGTTTAGACTCAGGTGGACGAGCATAAGATCAATAATTTGACTATATAGGAGTGGGCGGAATAACTTCCAAGTATCAGGTCGATTCACAAGGAGCATTGTAGCTAGAAAACTAAACTAACCGCACTTAAGAACATCAAAGATCTAGAACTGTTTTCTTACGGCCGATGCCGGCCTAGAAAATCAACCAACTCATCCTTGTTCGTCTTAACGACATTGGGTATTAAGCAAACCTTGAAAAGTATTTTAAGCAAAGTTTCAAGTAGTAGGATACACAACGTTGGCTTGTCGTGATTCTCGCGCTAGTGATAAGTCGCATGATATTACTCAAGGTACCTATAATATCTATAGATCCATCCTTGTCCTATTTTTCACTGACTGATGCACATATAATTTAACCGAAAGAACTAAGTGAATCCAGAAAGATCAGAGTAATCTCTAAATGTCCAGTGCTATTAACTGTACATATTTTTATAAAAAATGTCAAATGACCTGAAAGCTTCATAGATATTTTTTTGGATGATGTAGATAATTTAGCGTCTATTTTCTCTTTTCGCTCTTCCAATTAACAATGTGGAACTGCAGTTCCTTGAATTCAGTTCCATCTTTCAAAGATGTTTACGTAGGTTCACTTACCCTCACTTGAAGTTTATGATAAAATAAGCTTCCGACAGATGAAAATCAAAGTAATTTTCACTAAGCCAAATGTTTTATCTTCACAGTATACCATGTTTTTGTTATATTTTGTTTCTCAAGCTGTAAGCACTATGAAACATTTTTCTGTCTTTCACTTTTTATTTTCCCTCCCATAGTCTCCATCTTTTTACGCTTTACCGAGTACAACCTTATGTGGAAGATTTAAAAAACTTTCGAATTTATTTCCAATGTTATCATTTTTTGACAAAATGAATATCTTTTGATTTCAGCATGGGCATCAATATGATGACAAGGTCTTCTATTCACCCTGATACTATTTTTATCACAGGATATTAATACTTCTTTCTTTTACAAGTGAAATGTAGTTATGATTTGGACAAAATGTCGAACGTTTGTGAACTCTTAGATATATAAGTATAATATTGCTGGCCACCAACCCAGAAAAATCTCAATTGAAAATTTTCTTTACTGCAGTTCTTTCTTCCTGAAAGCTGTACAGTATCTAACCAAAATAATATCATATTTGGCACAAATTAGTGCTTAAGGCCTTCGTCTCGTCCCAGATCTAACTCGAAATTCCATGCCCGAATATGTAACAGTTAGTGGTGTTCATTATTCCAGATTTGTATGAACAAATGTACTACGAGTTCAGTCTGGATTAAGTATCCCCTTATAGATCTTGAGATATAAGAAAATATCAAGACTTCAGTGATTCTTTTTGGACACATGGTGTTTTATGTCATTCCGCTCTGATATTCTCATCGTTTTCTTGCGTATTTTTTTTTAGCTGTGTTCACTGGTGTATGCTCATAAAAACAGACAGTTGACTAATACTGGGTATAAGAAATGTCGCGTGGTTGCCTAGGAAACCACAAAGACGATGGATGGTCAGGATATGTAAGTTCCTGTTAACACTGTATTATAGTTTACCAGATATTGTATGCTGCAATAAATAGTAAACTTTTAAAAATAATCAAAAGTCCTACTGTTTCATTATTTTTCTGTAATAAAACATTTGGCGTTTATATATCGTTTTGTTTTATTATAAATTATCTTAAAATACTAGAGTGAGACATCATCATTATAGCCGTGGAGATATGTGTTCTACATTAATTTCCAAACATTCTAATGTGTTTGAAAATTTAAAACAATTAGTCCTTTTTATAAATTTCGATAATGCAATGAGAAGACGTAGTTTATCAGAATTATGTGATATATTTGAGGAATACATTTCGAACAATCTGATCACACATATACTTTTTAAGAACATTTATATATGAAAAATTAAAAGGTAAACTAGACAGGTTAAGGGTAAGTCATAACAAAGGAAAAATATTAAAGTACACAAAAAAAATGTGATTACCACTCTGGATAGTAAGTCAGTACTACCAGGGTAGGTTAAGTGTAAGTACAAATTGTTTTTGAACACATAAAGGGGGTTTCAATTTCCGTATAGCCAAGGCTTCAATAAACCTTAGTATACGTCCTTGAAGGCTTTTGCACAATACAACAAATGCTGATTTAATATCAACCTTATGACCCGTCTCAATCAAATGTTTCGCAATGGATGATGATGTCTGTCTATCCTGTGATCTTATATGTGTGATCAGATTGTTCGAAATGTATTGCGCAAATATATCACATAATTCTGATAAACTACGTCTTCTCATTGCATTATCGTATTTGAAAATATTTCTTTTCATATAATTTTACTCTTATAAGCCACTGGATAGTAGCTACATTGCTATCAAGCAATAATGGGGATAAAAACAAAGCCTACTCCGTAACTGGCTCATTATACGGTTAAGCAACTTTAAAGTATACACAGCGTCTACTTTTGTTCTTCACTCCACATATACTGTTAATAGTTGTACCACCTTTGATGGCTGTAAGATTATACTAGGGATTTAGTTATTCGAGCTTTAGTTAATTATCAGACGAAATGTATTTCAGACTAAATTAGTTTGTATCACAATATTTGGACATACAGATTTATGCAGAACAATTTCGTTTTTTCTGCCAAGGTTGGAATAAATATAGAGTCAGATGTCACTCGGACTAACCTCGATTTATGATTTGTACATCTATCAAAGGAAGGAAATCGTTCTATGATTGCCTCCGAGGCATTAGTTTGACTAATATACAGCCTAGACTATTGTCATCCGACTCTTAATTAGAACTTGGTAACAATGAGGCTGAAAAAACTAGGCTGGGTTTAGATCTAGTCCTGCATGTATGTATGATATAATGTTTGCTCTTATATAGATTTTACAACTCTAAGAAACTAAACTGTCTCCGTACTCCATAATCCCACTGCCTAGTACAAAATTGTGTGTTTTAAACAAAGCGACTCTCCAAACTTAAAGGATAACGATGCAACCTGGTTGCCCAAACCGAAGTAGATCAGGCGGGGTTCGAGTCTCATGGGGAGCATGGGTTTCCTCAAGATAGCAGCCATCGTTTGGTAACGAGTAACAACTAGCACGAAGTCTAGCTCCACAGTATCTTAATGAATGCCTCTATCTGACTATTCACTCCTTTTGCCTGATTGGTTATTTCACCTAAAAAAATTGTTACCATGATAGTTTAACGATAGACAAATGGCAATTGCAGCAGTCAAAAGTTTTTAAACTTTAGTCATTTTATATTTTCATAGTCTGTATTTTTCCCAAGTGCACGGAGATACACTCTATATATTTTATACTCTTCTGAGAATTTTCCAATAAACTTGTTTTATGGAAGACTTGTGTAAATCTGTGGTTATGTTCAGTATTCACTGTCATTTGTTTGGTCAGAAATTAAAAAAAAATCATTTTACTTCGAACGTTTAGTTAGTATTTTGCTAGGTTACAATGGAAGCACACTATCTTACCTTATTCTGGAACTTCGTACTTGTGTCTGTTACTCCTCGTGGAGGAGCATAGGCCGACAACCGGCACTGGCCATCCAACCCTGTCATGGTCAATCCTTTCCAGCTCCTTCCAGTTGTTATTCATCCTTTTCATATCTGCTTCTATTTCCCGACGTGATGTGTTCCTTGGCCTTTCTCTTTTCCGCTTTCCTTCAGGATCCCAAGTTAGGGCTTGCCTCGTGATGCAGTTTGATGATTTGCGTAATGTATGTCCTATCCATTTCCATCGTTTTTTCCTAACTTCCTCTTGGGCTGGAAGTTGGTTTGTCCTCTTTCATAATAGGCTATTGCTGATGGTATCCGATCAACGGACATTGAGTCTCTTGTTTAGACAACTATTTATAAATACTTGTATCATTTCGATGATGATTGTAGTAGTTCTCCACGTTTCAGCTCTGCACAGTAGGATTGTCTTGACGTTCGTATTGAAGGTTCTCACTTTGATATTGGTTGATAGACGGTTGTTTTGAGTTCCATATGTTCTTCAATTGTAGGAATGCGGCCCTTACTTTTCCAATCTTTGCCTTTACGTCTGCATCTGATCCTCCTTGTTCGTTGATGATGCTTCCCAGGTACTGATAGGATTCTACATCTTCCAGAGTTTCGTCATCAAGTGTGATTGGATTGTTCTCCCTGTTGTATTTGAGAACCTTGGTTTTCCCCTTGTGTATATTGAGACCTACTGATGCAGAGACTGCTGCAACGCTGGCAGTCTTTATCTGCATTTGTTCGTGTGTATGTGACAGGAGGGCTAGGTCATCTTCGAAGTCCAAGTCTTCTGATTGGTTCTGAGGTGTCCATTGTATTCCGTGTTTGTCCTCCGATGTCAAGGTCTTTATAATCTAGTCCACTACCAGAAGAAAGAAGAATGGACAGAGTGAGTAGACAGCCTTGTCTGAGTCCTGTCCTTACTTGGAATGCATCCGTCAGCTGTCCTCCATTCACGATTTTGCACTGAAGTCCGTCGTATGAGTCTGGATGATATTGACAACCTACTCGGCACTTCCATAGCGTCGAAGAAGTTTTCATGTCATTTTCAAACGCCTTTCCATAATCAATGAAGTTGATGTATTGTGATGAGTTCCACTCAATCGGTTGTTCGAATATGATCCGTAGTGTCGCAATCTGGTCTGGGCACGACCGATCCTTACGGAATCCAGCCTGTCGATCTCGAAGTTAGGCGTCTACTACGTCTTTCATCCGATTCAGCGACACTGTTAAAGACTTTCCCTGGTATTGACAGTAGCTTAATGCCTCTGTAGTTTCCACATCTGCTCAGATCTCCTTTCTTTGGAGTCTTGATGAGGTGTCCTTCTTTCCAGACCATCGGCACTTGTTCCTCCTCCCAAATCTTTTTGAATAGAAGGTGAAGCATGTTTGTAGTTACTTCGATGTCTGACTTCAGTGCTTCGTCTGGTATGCTGTCGGGTCCCGCTGCTTTCCTGCTCTTGATTTGTCTGATGGCTATTCTGATTTCTTCCGTCGTTGGTGGATCGACATCTATAGAAAAATTTGTGTGTGTTGCTTCGATGTCCGGTGGATATATTGGAGCCGACTTATTCAGGAGTTTCTCGAAGTACTCTAACCATTTGTTCCGCTGTTGTTGAATTTCAGTGATTGTCCTGCCTTCTTTGTCCTTGATCGGTCTCTGGTTTACTATATCTCCCCGCTAGTTTCTTCGTTATATCATATAGTTGTTTCATATTTCCTTCTCTTGCAGCTTCTTCCGCCGTCGTTGCTAGTTCTTCCACGTATTTCTGCTTGTCGGCTTTAATGCTCTTCTTTATTTGCCAGTTTGCTTCTGTGTACTCAGCTTGTGCTTGAACTTTCTCTGCTCGTGTTCGGCTGTTGTTAATTGCTATCTTCTCATTCTTCCTTTCTTTGACCTTGTCCAGTGTTTCTATAGAGATCCATTCCTTACAATGATGCTTCTTGAGGCCTAGAACCTCTTGACACGTTGAAGTTAATGCTTCTTTGATATCTTTCCAGTTGTCCTCCATACTATTTTCTTCTTCCTTCACTAGATCTTGAAAGGCTTGAAACCTGTTGTTCAGAGTTATCTTGAATTCGTTCAATTTGTTAGTATCTCGAAGGAAGGGTATATTGAACCTTTGTAATGCTGTTTCTCCAGTTGTTCAGTTCTTCTTTAGCTTCAGTTTTAAGTTGGCCACAACTAGGTGGTGATCTGAAGCTATGTCAGCTCCTCTCCTGGTTCTCACATCTTTTGCTTCAGCTAAAGAAGAACTGAACAACTGGAGAAACAGCATTACAAAGGTTCAATATACCCTTCCTTCGAGATACTAACAAATTGAACGAATTCAAGATAACTCTGAACAACAGGTTTCAAGCCTTTCAAGATCTAGTGAAGGAAGAAGAAAATAGTATGGAGGACAACTGGAAAGATATCAAAGAAGCATTAACTTCAACGTGTCAAGAGGTTCTAGGCCTCAAGAAGCATCATTGTAAGGAATGGATCTCTATAGAAACACTGGACAAGGTCAAAGAAAGGAAGAATGAGAAGATAGCAATTAACAACAGCCGAACACGAGCAGAGAAAGTTCAAGCACAAGCTGAGTACACAGAAGCAAACAAGCAAATAAAGAAGAGCATTAAAGCCGACAAGCAGAAATACGTGGAAGAACTAGCAACGACGGCGGAAGAAGCTGCAAGAGAAGGAAATATGAAACAACTATATGATATAACGAAGAAACTAGCGGGGAGATATAGTAAACCAGAGAGACCGGTCAAGGAATAGCTACAGGCAAATTTAGTTATGATATGTGCGACTGGGTTAGATATATTGAATTATCGGTTGAAGTTTAAAGTGTACGTTGGTTGCAGGTTTTATGAAGGTATTTCTTCAGATACTATTATGAATCACATTTTAATCCAACCTTCTTTCACAACCATATGTATAAAAATATTTTAGTTTGTATCATTACAGTGTCAATCTTACTTTGAATGTGAATGCTGCAAGCAAAATTTGATGTTATTTAGACTAGTGTTTTGATATTCTTTTAAATTTTTGAAAAAATATAAAACAAAAGTTAGTCTACTTATTAGTAGTCAGCAAAACAAACTAGTTTTTTAGGCATTTGATTTTGAGGATCGTTTTCCGGTGTAAACGGAGAGCCAACGAAATACACCCTCCATGTATCTGGCTACCCGATGGCCAGTTCTCGTGGACTGGCAGGTGTAGACATAGCACTAAGCATGAGGGCCGAACAAGCATTGCTAGAGTGGATCCCCGTCAACAGTCGTCTATGTGCTGTTCGGCTAAACGGCTACGTAAGAACTCGGAAGGATAGGGGCACACGTCGTTTCTGCCTACGCTCCCACTGACTGCAGCTCAGATGAAGTGAAAGATGAATTTTACAGAAAGCTGTCCGAACTTCTTCAGAAAGCTAAACGCTCAGACATAGTACTCGTAGGGGGTGACTTTAATGCTCAGATAGGTAGTTTAAACCAAACAGAAAGGAATTTAGGTGGATATTTTAGTATTTCGACACAGCAAACAGATAATGGTGATCGTCTGCTGCAACTATGCTCAGACAATCGTTTATTTTTAGCAAACACAAATTTTAAGCATAATGAGAGACATCGTCTAACATGGCGACCCTCTACACCAAACCAACGATGGACTCAAATAGACCATATTGCCATCAGTCATCGTTGGACGTTGGGTCGGTACAAGATTGTCGCTCATTCTGGAGTACCTGCTTGGACTCCGACCACGCCCTAATACGGGCACGCATCTGCTTGCGCCTCACTGGACGCAAAAAAGGCACATTAAAAAGACCCGTTAGAACTGAGTTGAGTGACGAGAAAACTAAAAGTAGATTCCAGGAACAACTGAGGTCACAATTAGGTAGTTCTGAAGACGAGGCTGACCCAGATGTTGCTTGGAAAGGCATACAAGCAGCTGTGGAAACAGCAGTGACATCTATTAGTGACTTAAACCACAGAGTTACAAAGAACCAGTGGATTTCTTCAAGGTATATCACACTGATGGATTCTCGCAAACTCGTCCCATCAGGTTCTGAACATGATGAAGAGCGACAACAAATCAGATCTAGGTTAAGAAAAAGTCTAAGGAACGACCGTGAGCAGTGGTGGGTAACGAAAGCAAAAGAGATGGAAAAGGCGGCGACCATAGGAAACACAAGACAGCTTTACAGACTAATAAAAGATTAGTTTAACTAATATAGTATCTAAAATACTAGCCTCGAAAATTATCAGATGCCTAACTAAGACTCGTGAACTGCAATCACGAGAGAACCAAGCTGGCTTCAGACCTGGTCGTGGCTGCATCGACCACATATTCGCCATTCCTCAGGTTCTAGAACATAGGCATACTTATCGGCGTCCGACAATGGTGGTCTTTCTTGACTTAAAAGCAGCATTTGACTCTGTAGACCGCGAGTTTCTGTGGCAATGTCTGTCATTGAAAGGCGTACCCCAGAAGTACATAAACTTTGTAAAGGCTCTTTACTCGAACACTACTAGTCGAGTCAGGGCTTATGGCGAACTGTCATCTATTTTTGCACCCTCAAGTGGTGTCCGTCAAGGCTGACCACTTTCTCCATTTTTGTTTAACTTCATCATAGACCTATTGATGGAAATAACATCCTCGTCGACTGAATTCTCGAGTGTTCATCTCCTTCCAGGCAGTCCACTTATCGACTTAGAATACGCAGATGACATAGTCCTGTTTGGTGAAGACGCTGACAAAATGCAGAGTCTTCTGGTAGCACTGAGCAACAATGCCAGAATGTTTGGAATGCGCTTCTCTCCCTCTAAATGCAAGTTGTTGCTTCAGGACTGGCCTGCGTCAACACTTGAACTAAGGATAGGGAGTGAAGTAGTCAAACGCATCGACCACTTGACTTATATTGGAAGTCTGATCAGCCCTGATGAGTTGGTGTGTGACGAAATCTGTACACAGATTCTAAAAGCTCGTTTGGATTTTGCCAACTTACGTCACCTATGGCGAAGGCGAGATATCCGTCTATCACTTTACGGCAGCGAAACATGGCCTTTAAGAGTAGAAGATACTCGTAAGCTACTAGTATTTGACCATAGATGCCTTCGAAATATTGCTGGCGTCTGCTGGGATCACCGGGTAAATGATAGTGAGGTTCGACGCAGGGTATTAGGGAATGATGGTAAATCAGTTGATGAGGTTGTGAATCTTCATCGATTGAGATGGTTGGACCACGTGTTACATATACCTGAACACCGATTACTACGACGTGCAATGCTAACCGGTGTTGGAGATGGTTGGAAGAAAGTAAGGGGCGGCCAAACCAAAACATGGCATCAATGCTTGTAGTCTGAGCCATGATGGTAGATGCAGACTACTTGGTTGGGGTCCGCGTGAATTTCGTAACCAATGGTTGGGGACTCTTGGTGACATGGCTCAGAATCGATCACAATGGCGTAGGTGTATACACTGTCTTCCCTTAAACTAAGAGATTAAAATCACTTCATATCTTTTTTCTACTAACTAATTCTTTCTTCCTATACTATATCCTTATTGCAATCTTTCTCCTATATATTAACACCTTTGACTTAACCACTCCTGTGAATCCGGTGTTCATCTTGCTATGCTAATGAGGTATGGCAACCTGGACCGATGCACATATGTGCCTGGTCCTATGTTGTAGCTGACTGACCGACTGACTTTCCGGTGTAAACCAAAAAAACACAACTCAACAGTATATTTCTAAAGAAGATTATCGCAGATTTAATCTCGGGACCTCATCTCATATCAAAATTATTAGCATTGAATCTTTGTGCTTATCTTTCTTATTTAGTGCTTAATAACAGTCCATTCATGAGTAGGCAAGAACTTTTTTCGATCAATTATAATGGAATACCTATCATTGTTTTCGAGTTCAGTACCAGTCTTAAACTTCATGAGTTTTTATTAGAACATCGGTAAACTTAACTTTCAAATATGATCCCAAAAGACAATTCAACTTGCACATTGCTATTTAGTTACCAAGTGTAAAACAAAATAACCATACAGTCCTTTAATCATTTCAGTGTTTAGTCAACTGAATTTTTTAAAATGGACTTCAACGAAATCTCGTCAGTATTGTCTGTTCTTTCTCATATTTACTTAATTTGGTTATTGTTTTTTTATTGATCTTGATAATCTATTATTATCATTGTTATTATAATCAGGGTGGATATATGCGTGCTAAGATATCGAAATTGGAAAAGCAATTCAATGAGCAAAGTGAATCTGGTTCATCATTATTCAGTGGTGTTTCTATTTATGTGAACGGTTATACAGGTTGGATAATCAGTCAGTTTATTATTATTAGTATTTATAGACCCACCTGCTTTGGTCTTACGAGATTTAATAGTACGCCATGGAGGTCGTTACCAAGCATACTACAGTCGATCAGCAGTTACTCATGTGATTGCCAGTCGTTTACCTTATGGAAAACTAAATAAACTCTCAGATGAGAAGTTAGTCACTGCAAATTGGATTACTGAAAGGTAATATTGTATTCTGTAAACTAGTCACTTTTTATATTGAATGGTATTTAGACAAATAATAGGTAGTACCGTTCTAATTATTCGTATGTGTTCATTAAAATTATGAAATCCAGCCTCTTAAAAGCATATACAGTCATACGAATAGTAACATTTTTGGCGCCTTCTTGATGTTAATCTGGCTGTAAAAGGTCGGATCTACAACGCATCGGTGAGACCAGTTTTACTCTATGCTTGTGAAACCTGGCCTCTCCGAGTTGAGGATGTTAGACGACTCTCTGTGTTTGACCATCGTTGTCTCTGAAGTATTGCTGATATCCAGTGGCAACACCATGTTAGTAATACGGAGGTTCGGCATCGTGTGTTCAGGAACAGAGACGATAATGCAATTGGTGTCACCATCTTGAAAAACCGACTTCGGTGGCTTGGACATGAAAGAAAGCTGCAGAGGTCTGGCTTCTGTTGGTCCATCACGACTCCCTGGTTGGGGTCCTAGATATAGTGCAACACAGTGGCTAGAGACGTTATCAGATATGGCTCACAATAGAAGCCAGTGGCGATCCTGCTGTAACCTTCTTTTACTTTCTTCATAAAAACTGATCGTAATTTCTTTAGCTAAAAGAATTCTTTCTGGTTGTATCTTTCTGTTTCTCCTATTATTATTATTATTATTATTATTATTATTATTATTATTATTATTATTATTATTATTATTATTATTATTATTATTATTATTATTATTATTATTATTATCCCATTGCCATACACTAATTTGTGGTCGTTATTGTTCTCTTTTTCTTTTTACACACACCTTACATTTTTTTTTATCTCTTGCCATTTTCATTATTATTGTGTGGCGCATATGTATCTGGTGCCCCCTTGTACCAATATTTGTGTTCAAATAAATAAACATTTTTTTGTTCAGCTATACAAGGAAACTAATATCTAGGTATATTATATTGGTTTGGTTGTCATTGAACTGACGATGTTATACAAACCAGCAGTTTCAGTACTCGACTATCAATCACTAGCTTAATCACCCGTTCAATTCTACTCTACCTTCAATATGATAAAATAATAGACCCTCTAAAAAGATAAAGGGTGTATTCTAGTCAGGAAACTTACACTATTATTCGGAAGGCTATGACAAGATGAAGTATACTAACACTCATGAGTCGAATGATTACTGTAGCAATCATAAAAAAGCCTGTGTAATCCATGTGACCTTCGCTCAGTTACAAGTATGCTACCAAGTAATAGATTCAATTTTACTTAAAAAGTCATATGGAACACGTCAAACATTTGCTTGTATAAAGCATACCAGTTTTCTTTCGGAACACTGTTAATTGCTGACGTCATCGCTCTTTGTGTAGTGCATTTCCTAACGTATGAACTTGGAATCCACCAAACAAGACTGTGATCTGAAACTGTTAGGAATGAAAGTCATTCTGAATTTTGTTAACATTCCTAAATCATTTGAATGTAGCTGTTTTTGTTACTCGCTAAATTCGTTATAGTATAAAGGTAACCGTGCTGTGTTTGCGTCTGTTCATTTATTATGACTTCCTAAATAGAGTTGTAGAGTACCCTACTATTCATAGTTTATAATCAAGATGTATAGAAATGTTTATGATATTGCTTTCTTCATAAGCATTATATTAATTATTAGCAATGAATGAATTCTGTCTTGATTATATTTTTACTTGAACTTTGTCCTTTAAAAGCTCCTATTCTTGTTTTTTTCGGTATGATTTTTACCTCCCTTTTTACAAAGCTGTCATTTGAGTTTGTATAACACGGTTGTACTAAGAATTTTTCTAAATGCCAAATGAATCAGCGAAATTAATGAATAAATTCCTCTCCTCATACTTCGGTTAAGGATACAGGATAGTCCCCAAGATCGAAGGTGTGTCTCATTATCGAGTACATAAACGTATACTTGGTTAATGAGTTGCATTAAAACATTGGATAAATATTTTGATTTGAAAAGACAACATATGTCCTACCCAAAATGGTAGTTTTAAACTTTTCTACGACAATCATTTTATGCATAAGCTTACTAATATTTGGTATTTTCAGTATTGAAGCTGGTAAACTTTTACCATGGCAAAGTTTCCAGCTGTATCCAACTCATCGTTCTGGAACTGGGCAGAAAACTCTGGAGATTATACCTGTTATTCCCGTAGATGAGACAAGTATGTTTGCCCTTCAGAATATTGATAAAAAACGGTTATAAGTGGGAAGCTTTATGTAATTGTTTATATCCTTAATTTTCATAGGAAAGTTTCAGACTAAAATCGTGTTTTAGCGCTTGTGCTGATGATTTATTTTACACTGAAGAATGTATGAAACAAAATCTGGTCTTATATAGTTCTCTTATGGAATCCCCATACACCTTTAACCACTCAATCAGAATAATATCTAGAGCTTAATAAGATTGATCATTCATTGGTTCAATTACGTTTGAGCTTGGGCTTGAATAAGGGGAAGAAATATAACACTTGAAACCCTTTGTGTTCGGATGAATTATGGTATCGAGTATAAAAAGTTTGTTGGAGCCTCATGACTGCTCTTATAATAATGTGATCAGTCTGCTTATCGAGTTCGACCGAATCAATAGGAGTCAATCATCTATTATCGAAAGTTGGTGAATGCAGCTAAGCATTCGTAAATTACAATCCAGGTGATAATAGAAGAACTAACTGTCCAAAACTTTAGCAGCATTTAGAAGCCGAAGTATTTTAAAAACAGATTGAAAAATATCTTGAACAGTAACCACAAATAGTAGTATAAATTTGAAAGTTTAAAGAAGTTAATGAGGTGCTGAATTCGTGTGCAAGCTTTCTAATTAATATTCTTATTGCTAAAATGATTATTCATCTAGATTCAAACTCCTCACTATGTGGCTACCAAGATATAATCCAGAAAGAAAATAACACAACATTATTCTAGGAGTTAGAAAAGAATTAATTCTACAAAAATACCAGTCATATGATGTACATTTAAAAAGCTCTTATTACTCTTCGAACTGATAAGGTAGAAGTACAGAAACCTAGTACTCTGTTAACGAGAAATCATCTGCACAAAAAGTCTCACTACTTACAATTGTTCATCAGCAATTATCCAGGAAAACATAGGTTTCTACCAGTCTCTTGTGAAGAGTCCACGCATATTGTACATAATAGCATGTATTGATTAAAGACGTTTTAAGCACCTACCTTGTTATCAAATAAAGGCGTCTATAAACGTTTACATATCCTGAAGGATCAAAGTTTAGTCTTGTCCTTAACTCCATCCGATATTTACTCGCCTTGCTCGATGTGATCACTTTGCGTAAGTTTTTCTGGTCTAAGAAAATGGTTCGGTGAACAATAATGAGCTTGAATGGGATTAGTATGGATTAGATCATATTAGAATTCCAGATAAATACTTTACAAAAACCTACAACTTTGTGAACTCTTATGTCTTGCTAGATGACCACAATATTATTATTGAGTTTATTAATCAGATATGGTAGATGCATTAACTATCACTGCTGGTCGAAAATAAGATAAAATCTACCCAAAAAACCAACAGAAAACTATCCTCATAACCTAAACTGCGGACCACAAATTCATTTTAAGCTTCTGGATTTCTTTTCTATTTGGTTAAATGTTTTGCCTGGGCATTCAAGATTTCAATCAACATCAATTCTTTCAGGTTTGTTTGATTAAAAGTCATTTGGGTGATATTGAAATTCGCTTTTGATCATTTAGGGATAGAATCGGTGGAAGAGTAGGAAAGGATGATAAAAAGGCGTTTCTTATCCTATTGCTTACGTTTTTCCTTAATAATAAGATGTACTTCATATATCTTCATAACCTTTGGTGTTTTCTAGACAAAATATCTACCAATAATCGTATTGTGTAGCTAGTCCTTGCATACAAGTTTGTTCATCGTAATTATATTCTTCACTATGATCGATATTTTTTTCCACTTAGGTACATTTCAATTGACTGACTATTACGCCATATATTTATTTACCAATCAAGTACAGCAAAATTAGTGGGTGATCGACCCAAACCTGGCTCTTTTCACTAAGAAATAAACCTATAACTTAGTGTGAGAATCTTGACATGGTCTATGAGCTGCACTAATTTCTTTTTGTTTTTTAACTTTTAGATTCTGAAAAATTAGAAATAGTTTCACCGCCTACTGTTACAAACACGAATAAAGATCCAAATACAAATGTGTAAGTGATACGTTTTTTCCCACATATCACATTTATTGTTCTCTTATATCAAAATAATTACTTGGAAGGAGCACAAATGGTGTACACTTCGTTTTGTAGGTGAATTGTTTGTCAATATTGATTATTACTGTAATCACCGTCGGTCACGTTCCTAACAATCAGTTTCCGTCGAACTTGAATCATGTTAGTAAATTTCAATAATGGACTTTAACTCGAACTAGAAACGACGACCAGGATTGAGGAAATCTAAATTTGCCATAATTTTATGTTATATGTTAGTGGCCTATTATCTGACTCCACTTAAATCGTATTATAATTGTTACAATCATAATGGAACGATCCGCCATATAGATTCAATGAGTAGAGTTGACACGAGGACAAAGTACCGATAAGATAATTCGATTTGAGCATGCCCATCTAACTTTTGTACTGCCTTCGATAAATGCGTTGGATTAGAGATTGAGTCGTTTGAATTGCTCGCCGATTAAGTCAGCCATTTAGTTCGTTTATCAAACGTGTAGATTTTGAGATGTTCACCGTCTGCGTAGACTATCAGAGTGCGTTTAGTTCGAAGTCAGGCTTACCACTTTGGTGGCACTGTGGTCTCTCTTCAATTTGATCGTATGGTCAAAGCTGCGTGATCCGATGTCTGACTCTGTCAGAGGGCTGTGTGTTCGAATCACGTCGGGCTCACCACTTTAGTGGCCCTTGAATATCTGACTCATTGGCTCACTCGCCTTCGCCATTGCGCGATCAACGATTGTACAAAATATACTTATTCAAAAATCCATTCTCGTATTTGATTTATTTAATTCCGTTATTCACTAACGCGAGTTAAGTCGATGATTATATACAAGGATTAGCGATATGTATATTTCGACAACGATAGTCACATGATCAAATTGGAGTCGGATATTCTAAGGTCACTAAAATATTGCCATATTATAAGCAGAAAAATATAGTAATCTAATATTTAAGCATTAGTATAATTGAACTAGGTACGCATTACTTTTTGCATCAGAAGTTCATACTTCATTACAATAGCTTAATTCTTTCTAGTATATATATGTGAATCAGTGGCCAAGAAGTAATTTCTCGAAGAAAATTGCTTGAAATACCTTGTTTATTGACTTCACTAGACAGTTCATGAGTATTGGATTATGGACCGGGGTAAAACTATACTAAATCGACGACTCCAAGATGAACTTAAAAGTAACCAATAAAAATGGCCAATAGGGACGCGTCTTTCGTGTAAATATAGAATATACAATAATGATAAAACTACAGTGGTCTAGTAGTTTTAACATCATTAGTAAAGTTTTGCTAAATATCGATCATAATTATGGATTCAATCCAGACCATAATTCCTACTCCTTTATCTTTTAAAACTCGACTATAGTTTCTAATCCTAGAACTCCTGAATCCTAACTCTTACCCCTAATATACCTAACCTTAACACTCCTTCCCCCAACATATTGACCTTAACAGTCTATTTCACAAGGAAGCCATCATATATTTCTTTAGAAATAAGAAGTATGATGAAAATCATGAGCTCCACCAACAAGTTATCCGCAACAGTTTTAAATTCACACACTAAGTAGCTTACTTTTGATTGGTCGTTTTATGTCGTCGGTATGGTATAGTTTTACTTGAACCGGTTGTGCTCTTACAGGATTTTTTTCTCATTAGATAATATATACTAAATAAAGTATGGTTTAAATTTTCAACTTAAACATAAGGTGCATAAAGATGCTTGATGGTATAGTTTACTGATGGATTAATAACATGTTAGTTAAAAGGAAGAACTGTGTAAAATAGTCGTTTTATATAAGAATTCTGCCATGGAAACAACCTTATTTATGTTTAAATATATTTATCTTACAGACAGACTTAAATTACATATACAGTACAAGTTCATGGAAAACTAAGGTTGAATAATAAAAGATAATCAAAAATATAAACAAATTATAAAATATAAAGCTGTAAGTAGCCTAATATTAACACCCATAACCTTGAAAATATAACACGGAACTAGGAAAAATTACGAACGAAACGTAGATCATGAATGAGATACTTTTCCTTAACAAACTACTGGACTCTTGTAACTCAAGTGATAATCACTAAATACAGACTTATTTAATCCAGTTTTAGAAACACAGTTCGTGAGACGGCAATTGATAACACTTGGCTGCAAAATCTGAAGTAGGTGGACGGGTGTTCCAGCGTGAAATCTAGAGGTTGGAACTCCAATAACTTAACCACCACCACTCAGACGTGATATATACATTTATATACCTTTAATAATAAATCAACTGATATCTTTTCAGGAAGAAAAGCTTAGTAAATCTTGTCGTAAGGTCCCTCTTTTGGTCACGTTTTTCTGAAACTAGTCGAATGTTTAGTTATCTTATTTTGTAATTTAAAACTAAAAGAATTTAAAAGTATTACAGGTCATCAGTGAAAAAAATGAGAACAATGAAGATTCTAAGTATCTAAACTCAGTAATCTAAGGCGATGTGCTTGCCACATGATCAGAAAGTTCTAGGGTGTTCTATAGTATTTCTTAGACTGTTATTATTCTGTAGTACAAGCTAACGTCGAATTGATCAATCCAAACAAACTGTCCTCGGAATGACAGATACTGTTATTCCAAACAATTAGTCTCCGATAAATTTCGATAAAGCAATGAGAAGATGAAGGTTATCAGAATTATGTGATATATTTGCGCAATATATTTCGAACAATCTGATCACACATATACTTGTTAAGACATTTTTATATGAAAACTAAAAGGTCAACTAGACAGGTTAAAGGTGAGCCGTAACAAAGAAAAATGAAGTACACCAAAGCAATGTGATAACCACTCTGGATAACAAATCAGTACTACCAGGGTAGGTTTTTGAGCACATAAAGGGGGTTCGCGTTTCCGTATAGCCCTTGAAGGCTTTTGTACGACACTACAAATGCTGACTTGATATCAACTTTATGACCAGTCTCAAGCAAATGTTCCGTAATGGAGGGAGATGTCTATCTATCCTGTGATCTTATTTTAGCATTGGAATCCATTTGTTTCTGCAGGCATTTGGGTATGTGTTCCACCACCCTGTTATGTTAATTCCGTAAATCTCATTACTAATATTAGGTAAGTTTGGACATTGACCACATTAATAATATGATCAATAATAAGAAACAAAATAAACAAGGTCATTGATAATTAATTCATTACAATATACGTTCACTAAAACTTTCGGTGTTTTAGTATAAAACAGAATGATTTTCGTTTGATAAATGCCTTTATAATATTTCTTATCTACGCACTGTTCATTAGTGTATTATTATGCACATTCCTTGCTGATTATTGCAATTTCTGATTGGAATGTTTCCGTTGTTACTCAACAGTACCCATGATTATCTTAAAAAATAGATAGACAACAAACAAATCGATCTACATTTGTTTGAGACAATATTAAATAATTTAAGGTATTTTGTTAGACTGGTAGGTTAAAAGATAATTGGCGTGTTATCAGAGTTTATTTCTGACAATCGTTAAGTAATTTACTCTTCTTTAGAAAAACTTAAATATAGACATTGGTTATCAAACTAATTCATTAGAATTACCATTAAAATTTGTTAGATTACTGATCATTGGCGTACTACTAATGATTGCTTAGTTGATTTAAGAAAGACCACAATTATACACAAATTGATCAAATGCAAACCATTGAATCCCGGCTTGGTTTTCGAAATAAATTGTCTCCATCATGGGCCCTGAAACTCCTCAGTTCAATCTTGGGCGGAGTCAAGGGCATATGGTAGTGAGAAGACAAGGTGATAGACATCATCAACATAGAGCTCGGCACAGATATGCATTGCCTAAGTTACCATACCAAATTAGCACAACGAGATAAAAATAACAAAATAGGCCGGAATAATGTAGTAGCAATGATAAAAAGAAAAACCAAACCTTGAGAATATGGTCTGAAAAAGTATAGTGAAAAGGCATATATGAAAACATACTGGAATTCAAGATTGAAAGAAAGATGAAGAGTCAATAAATCTTCACCATTGTGAACGGTTCTGAGCGATGTCATCTAAAGCCTTCAATTACTGATCGTGGATATCAACCCGGTAGTCTGCATCTACTATGATAGCTCAGAACAAGTCAACCACTTCGTTCTACGTTGTTACTGACTGACTGACCACTTCGTGGATTAATTCCATTAGAAGTCATGTACTAGAATAAAACTGCTTCCTTTGTTCCATTGTTTTTAAGTTGTTTCTGTAGTCAATTCGTAATGTAAACCACTGTTATAAGAGTACTTTTTTTGATAAGTATCAAATATCTCTAAATTTAAAAACACACACTTACATAGTAAATATATATTCCTGAGATAAATATGAAAGACTTCCTAATTATGAATTTGTAATTTAAAGTGCTTCGGTATCCTTCGACTTTCCTTCTTTCAAACGATCATGGTATATAATGGTTATATAGAGATATCAAAATGTATCTGTATAGGATATTGTGATCAATATCGGTTGAATTAAAATTTAACAATACTGATAAAAAACTACTCGTTAAAAGGTATGTCAATTGAATTAGACTAGACTACATTATGATGTTGATTAACATTATTAAGCTATATAGCATACATTTATTCGCCAATTCATACTTGTAATAAATCTTCTACAATAAAGACCACCTAGATCAGATATAAAACATGTGACAACATTATCAAACTTTTTAATTGTGACATTTATAATTTTATAATATCAGTAAATCTACTTCATATAATAAACTACTTATTCATTAATAGTGAATTTTACTCGACTATAGTTTACTCAAGATCTAATCGAATAATAATTAATGCAAAAAAAAATAGATCAGTGTGTTCAATACCTGTATTTGGTGCAAAATAAACTTATATCTGTTTATCTTTTTTTCTAATTCACGTTGATTTGTCTTTGCTCGCTTTATACAATTGTTGCTATTCTATAAATCTGAATTCTATAGTTTAACTGTCATCATTTCATTGCATTTCGATATGACCCAACTTCAGAATATTTTGGCACATGTTGAAATTTTTACCACAATAAGTTCTGTTATATTTTATCCCAATACATTGTGATTCTGCCTTTTGCTTACAAGGATTTGTTTAAAGAACTTTTCATAGTCATTTTGAATTTTATTGTTTAATAATCCATCATCTACCCATCACTTACTGTTTTGTTCGGATTGACCTTACTCAATTGAAGAGATGCGAAAATTTGAAACAGTTAAGTTAATTGGTTATCCATTTATCATAAGAATGATATATATATATATATATATATATATATATATATATATATATATATATATATATATATATATATATCAGTGCATCATATTGTTTCTACTATAGGATAAAACCAAAAGCTCACTTAAAGCCGAAATAAACTAGTTGGGATAGAACATTGACAATCGTGGTCAACAGTCGATTAGACATGTAGTTAACTCATGTTTTCAGTTGTATGTTGCGTGGGAAAAGCAAACAAGTTTAATATTCATCCTAGCTAAGACTCTGTTCACCATCTTGTAGGTTTAGCACATGTCTCGTCTTTACATGTAACTAGTTAGTATTTGAATTTTTTCGTATCTTCAGCAATATTCCAGTACTTCACTTGATGTCTATACACATAATAATTATCATTCTTAATTAAAATCCTATTTACAACTAGAATTACAGAAATCTCCTCCTGCAGTACACATCAATTGTCATATTCAAGCGACAAACAAGCTCGAGTTCATCAAATGCGTGTCGATGAGTGTTTATCGTTAAATCATATGTTAAAAAAAGATTCTTATGATAGTTTAAATAGAAAGGTCCAAAAGAATAGTCCTCTAAAACCTCCAATTACATTGAAACAACTTCTGAACAATAAACTTGACGGTGATACTCTTCAAACAGCCAATCTGATTAAAGATGAAGTAAGTAAACATAATTAAAAATGTATTTCATGTATGTCTGTATAATTGTAGTATTTTACGTTCAATGATTTTTAAATCTAGTAGTGTAAAGTTGACTATCTATTCATCTTCGTGAAATTAGTGTCTACTACTATGTCAAGCCTATATGAGTTTTTCTAGTTTGAATCACACTTCGACCATCTCAGTTACTCACCTATAACCTTGACTGATTTTATATGAGTGTATGTGTGTACATCTCTTACCCTACCCATCACGTCGTTTGCTTATTTTTGTCTGGCTATAAATATCAGTCACACTTGCTTTCTCCGATTTGTTTCTCCATTTCGTTACTCTGATTGTCTGTCAGGATCAGTGGGTGTATGAAGTACACGTATCCAAAATTCATTCTCGTATTTGACTTTCTTATTCCGTTATTCTCTAACTCAAATTCAGTCGATAATTATATACGAGAGGACAAGTATATTTCGTTAACATCATATGATCAAACCGGAGTCAGATCAACGGGGCACCAAACATTCTCTGGAATATTTATATACACCTCGCATTCTCAATACACGTTTAATAACTTCAACGAACTTTCTTGTTTTGGTTTCAATCTTTTTACAATAGTTTCTTTGCTTTTGGTTCAACTAACCAATAGTCATATATGAAAAATGATCCAAGCGCCTGGGAATAAATTCTGTAGCAAAACTTTCAAACTCAGTTTACTGTTTTGAAGTTTGAACATCGAATTACTAGTGCATGCCTTGTTCCTTGCATTTTAGTTTTACAGAAGCTACTGAGCTGGGTTTCCTTAGAAAATTAATTCTTATCATGGATCGTCTCTTACTGTTTTACCGACTTGTACATCTCTGCGTACTCACCATAAAGCTATTACCTTATTTCTGACTAATTTACATTAAAATAGACCACATAACAACCTTTCTTTCATTTCATATAAACTAATTGCAGTTACGCTAATAACGTTTTGATACTTCATTATAACAAATTAATTTTCAAACGATTGTCTGTAAAATTCATTTCATAGCAATTAGATAGTATGATAAAAACTTGCGGTTAGTTCCTGAAATCATTTTTAATCAGAAATCCTATTTGGCTCAATGTCTTGTCTAACTGATTCAACTCTGTTTATTTATTTATTTAAACACAAACCGATACAAAAAGGCACCAAATATATATGCGTCACACAAATCATTCGATTTGTGTATGGGCTGGAATACTGCCCGGGCGCCCAAAACGAAACAGGCAGTTTTCTTAAGGGGTTACACCCCGCGCACTCGAGATAAAGGTCAGATCCACAAGGCAGTGGGGCAACGTCAAGGAATGCAGTCCCATAGTGGCCGGTGATCAACGATTGGTTTATACGCCATTTGTTCCTCAGGATCCTGGGGCACATGTGGACAGTTGGTTTGGAGTCAGGGTTTTCCAACTGCCCTAGGTGGATCCTCCGTATCCACCAACCCGGTTAAGGTGCCAAACATTCGTTTTTCGTCCTCTCAATTTCGTGAAAAACACCCCCGCCACGAGAAGGCAGTGAGTAGAACTTCTCCGACAGTGGCTGTATATGCGTAGTCATGTGAGAGCATTTCGAGAGGGAGAGCTGACTTTCTCCACTCTCGGCCGTACCAAGGCATTTGAAGGCCACTCAACTTTAAATTTATGCTTATCAAAGATTGTGAATCCTTTAAAACAGTTTACTTACTTACGCCTCTTACTCCTCGTGAAGGAGCATAGACCGTCCGCCAGAACTCTGTCCTGGGCAATCCTTTTCAGTTGTTTGCAGATGCTTTTGATTCCTGCTTCCAATGCTCGACGCATTGTGTTCCTTGATCCTGCTCTTTTCCGTTTCCCTTGAGGATTCCAAGTTAATACTTGCCTCGTGATGCAGTTCGATGATTTCCGCAATGTTATGTCCTATCCATTTCCACTTAAAACAGATACATTTATATTAATTTGTGATCGGAAATCATATCTATTGAATGTAGCTCATTTTAGAAAACCACTAATTTTCAATCGTGAATACCTTCGAAATATTGTTTTTATTAAGTCCAGTAATTAAAATAATTAGTATTGAATTCTAAACATAGAAAAAAGTCAATTGATAAGCTTATATCACCTTGAAACTGAGTTAGTAAAGTTGTATTACATATATTGCAGCACTGCCTAATAGAATTTCACTAAAAGTAATTTCCAAACGGCTAAGATACCTTACACGAACATGACGAATTACTAACTGGCTAGATTGGATAATAGGCAGTAATTCATATACTGTATGAAATATGAATAAAAAATAAACAGAATTACCAATACTTTGATTTTTATTGATTCTGTGCATCATATAAGATTGTCCGTTTGTTCCCTTTTCTGACTACTCATATCGTTTTGTCATTTATTTCCAAATATCTTTTTTTCGTTTTTATCATTCGGTGATGTTCATTTTTGAACGGAACTTTCATATAGCAACTCAGCTTAAGCTTCAGTGGACTTTGGTTACATATTTATTACGTTGTATGATTAATACTAAGTATTTTTCATTGCATTAAACTAAAAACTAACATCGTACCGTAAATTATTAGTATGAATAGTCATCTGGAAGCCGTTAACCTAAAATATAACAGCTACCAGATGTTTCCTTCAGTTTTGAAAATGATACATGTACCAAATATTAACTTAGTAATGAGATGAATACACACATGTATTTCGACTTTCCTGTTCCTAAATTTGTGTAAACTTTTCTTGACATAACTAATTGCGCAGTTTCATTTTTAGGTACCTTCATCTGTTGCTTCCCATGAATCGATACAAGCCTCATTGAAAGCATCACTAGATCAAAAATTAGCTACATTTTATTCCCGTTCACGCTTACATCATCTTTCTTCTTGGGCTAAAGATCTACATAGTTTAGTCGAAGAGATGCGTAAGAATCCTGAACATAACTGTGATTTAGGCATGGAATGGTATAGTCAAATTTCAAGCGATTTATCTCCATCCAGAAATAACAAAAAAACGATTGAGTTACGTGCACGATATGTTCAGTGTAATCATTCTGATTCTTATCCACTATCAAAACCACAAAAGCCTCAAATTATATTTCATATTGATATGGATTGTTTCTTCGTATCTGTCAGTATTCGAAGTAGACCAGAACTTAAAGGTAATTATTCCATCAAAATTTTCTTTATTTGTACTTATTCTGTATATTTTTAAAATTTAAGTGAACTAGTCACTTAGTGTATACATATTTATACAAAACTATTTAAATCAAGAATGTGTATTACTATGTGATAATTTTGTTTACGTATCAGTATGCATACAAATTCATTTTATATGAAATTTTCTATTTCAAACATTGTCAAGCTTTATTAGCTATGTACATTATTTCAGTACAAGTAGTTGTAAATGTTCTCCAAATAATTTTCTTTAATCATTTTTGCACATAGCAGTGAGCTCATTAATTGACTGCTCTAAATCATGTTATGAATTACAGACATATTATTATCAGAATGGGTTTTGTGGAGATTTTTGGAAATCTCACTTGTTGAAATCATGCGTCAATTCAAGCTAGATCACCATGGAAAACCTGGAAGCACTGGACGGCTGTTTCGTTTTAGTGTGGGACTCCTCAGCAGTGCGCATCCACGAGACTGATAGGTTTTGGGCTCGAATCCCGCGGGATCGTGGATGCGCACTGCTGAGGAGCCCCGTACTAGGACGAAACGGCCGTCCAGTGCTTCCAGGTTTTCCATGGTGGTCTAGCTTCAATTGACTCATGATTTAAACAAGTGAAATTACAGACATATTTTAAAAAAATTGTAGTATTTGTCACAGTAGTATTTGATCATAGCATACATTTTTGATGTCGTAGACGGATTGAACTCATAGTACTTTATATTTATTGCTTCAGAAATTCATCTCTTGTTCTGTGAGTAAGGTCTATCAAGAACATTACAATTTCTCAAAATACGGTTTACAGGGTTAATAATATATTTTCGTTTACTACTCTCAGATCTTCAAGTAATGAATGTGGTATTAGATAATGAAAATTTATTCATTGAATAAATACTTAAGATTTATAAACATTACTGAATATCTCCATTCTTATTTATAGTAGTCGATTTCAATAGTAATCTGAAGTGGAACCAAATATACATTATTAGTTACAGAATCGAAAATCGTTCTTCACATAGATTTCATAATTCTTTACAGCTGAACTTGTAGAATATCACAAAACACATTCAACTACTCAATGAGGCCAGTTTCATTCAAATAAACTAGAGAATGAAAAAGATTTGTAGCTCAATTTCATATTTATAAGTGTTGGGATCTCTTGGTTTGACTGTTTTGATTGAGAAATATTCATTGTCATTTCGAACTACATCATAAAGAAGTGAGCCTTTCAGATACTGATTGCAAGTCAATCTAAGTACCATGCTTTGGGGAATTTATTGATATTCTTAGAGTTCCCTTTATATAGAATATTTAAATGTTTCAGTAAATAATAAATATTAGCACAAATCTAAGCTGTGATCAATAAGTAACACTGTCAAAGGTCAACTTAATAAAACAGTAAACTTGAATTTAAATGCAAATCCTGCGAAAACCACTTATCATACACAAAACCCCTAGAACGCACTTATTCAGTATTTGTGAAGTAGTTTTAAAAATCCCACTTTTGTTCTATAATGTCCATAATAACAATAAGAGCTTTATAAAAATTAACACCATAAAAAGGTAGAAATTCGTTTTCCGTATGGAGTTCAAGTAAGATAAATTGTTTCAGTATTGTGTTTCTCTACAGTGTTAAAAACGAAACCGTATTAAGTTGATCCAATATACAAGAAGTTAAATGGCATACATATTTCATTAACATAAATGCTGTTTTTTGATTACGGAGTCAGCAACGGGCACTAAAGAACCATCTTCATTTTTTCTATCCCTAGTAAAAACTTAGTCCACTGGGAACTAAATAGCCTACGTATGACAGAACTATCGTAGTAACAACTGAAAGATTTGAGTAGCATTGCAGATCCTTAAATTTACATATTAATATGAGAATCCGAGGTATTCAGTTAATTTGAACTAAACAAATAGACAATTTATTGTAAAAACATGAGCATAATTATTTGGAAAGATTTACCGATCACTAACGAAACTCTGACACAACTGTACAAATTTCACTAATCTACACTGATCGTAGTATATATATAAGAATCTCACCATATTTTATTTGTACTAGTATATGATGTAGTTGAATCGATCTGACCTTCGAATTCATATATTTTACTGAAACTTTGAAAATGTGAAAAACTATATTCATCGTAAATTTCCAAATATCTTATATATTTTTCTTTCATCAGACAAGCCAGTTGCTATTACACATGCGAAAAGCTCACGTGGTTCATTTAAAGACATAAGAAATAGTAATAAGTAAGTTGTATTCTGAATCCTTAGAGTTAATTTCGTCATATAATTTTTTCTCTTAACTTATTTTCCACTTACTGATAGAAAGTCAGTCAGCTACAACGTAGTACCATGAACATATATACATCAGTCCAAGTTGCCATACCTCATTAGCACAGCAAGATGAACACCAAATTCATAGTAGTTACTTTAATGGTAGTAATATATAAAAAAGGTTGTATATAAGGATATAATAATAATAATAATACAGGAAGAAAGAATTAGTTGGTAGAAAAATATAAAGCAATTTTAATCTCACGGTTTAAGGGAAGACAAAGAGTGTATACATCTACGCCATTGCGATAGTTATTGAGCCACGTCACCCAGAGATTCCAGCCAATCGTTACGATAGTCACGCGAACCTCAATACTGATAGGAAATTTCAATTCATTAGTCCAAGGTGTGTGATACCATTCCGGTACTCCTGTCACGACTAATGGTCCTCAGGTGAGGTCACTACCTAAGTCTCAAATGAAACCCTATGCCACAAGCGGTTAAGGTGATAATAAAAACTAAGTCATCACTTTATTCGGTAAACATACACATACTCTTATCCAAATGTTATTTGCATCGGTTGTGAAACTCTTACTTTTATTGTGTTAAGTGGCTCTGATGTAGTGAGGTAAACATTTGGTGGTTACATGGAAATATTAAAAGGGACAAAAAACTAGACACAGCCTGTCCATTTCATGGCTCTCCGCTTCCGCTGGTTCTTTAACTATTTTTTAGCTTATTATACAACTTATGCTATCAAATTTTAAAACTTAGTATTTATATATAGTCGCATTGATGATAAATATTTATAGCACAGTATTATTGTCAAAAATATATCGTAACTAAATCTATGCTTTGTTTAACTACCATTATAGACATACGGAATCGATGTCTGAAGTTGCTTCCTGTTCATATACTGCTCGTCAGGTAAGTGTAATTAAAGTTTAAATACTTACTTGTATCATTTAGAATATATACTAAATAAGCACTTTCAGTGTCAGTTAGACATTCTGTAGTTAAAAATAAACTTAAGATTTTACGAAACATAAGGCCAACTTACTCATAAATCTAAAACTACTAGTTAATTTTCCACATTGCAAAAATCCATGGTTTAAATGTTCATATAATCCAGCTGTAAAAACTCTCATTTGCCTTCCTTGAGAGTACCGATTGATAGGAGCCTACTTTTAATCCCGATAGAATAAAACATGACAGATACAATCTATTTTCTTTAATCTAAATAGGCTCCTAGCTTTTAATTATTATACATTAATCAACAAATACTTTTTTGATATGTAAGTCACTATACATGTAGTCAATTCTAGAAAGGATACATTCTATAACTCTGTGATTTGAATAAAATCTCAATGTATTAATTGGATGCTGAGAACATATTAAGTTGGATCTCTTCATTTATCTCTATAACTAATAGTATTTACATTATCCTAGATGGAACCACTTATCATCATTATTCTTAAACTAGAAATCTTAATAAACACTTCATGAGAATAGAGGAAGTTTATGAATTATCGTTCCGGAGAAAGACTAATGTGAACTAAGTTTGAAGCAACTTTCAGATAACAGTCTCCCAATACCAGTTACATGGTTTTCTTATTAGAATAATTTCTTAGCGTTCTTGATACTCTATTTTACATACATTTTCAGGCTGGAGTAAAAAACGGAATGCTTCTAGGAAGAGCCAAACAATTATGCCCAGAGTTAATTGTTTTGCCTTATGAGTTCGAGGCTTACAAATCAGTATCAGAGCTGCTATATAATACCATTTCTCGGTAAGTCAGTTGCTTTTGTACTTATTAATGGAAATAGGCTTGTAGCACTAACTTACATTTTCGTCCAAAGTATGGCAATCCTCCACACCATACTAGTAACAAGTCCTCAGTTGTATATAGACAATCAGTGAGAAACCAAACGGTGCAGTTGATTAGTAGAGTTTAACCGTACCTGCCAGTATTATTGGACGATCTCCACGCCATATCACTGATCGAATGATATTTTTTATATGGACTATAAGATTCCGCCTACAAGTCATAGACTAGGATGGAACATCTTTCCCTTGGTTTATTATCTAACAAAAGCCATTTCAGAACCATAGCTAGTTTTTCATCTGCTTTTCTTTTTAATGGAACATATCTGAAGGCTCTTACATGTATCGATAGTTTTCTTTCGTTTCTTTACAAAACGAAAGATGTCTGGATTTCGATTTCACTGTTATTATGAAACTTTCGTCTAAAATTTATATTGGTCTATTCTATTCCGTAAATTATAGCTTCACTCGAGACATCCAAGCGGTAAGCTGCGATGAGCTGTATGCTGACTGTACAGAACTACTAACTTATTCGAATGACAACGAGATCCGACCGAAACTCCATGATGGTAATTGGGAAGTTACCTATCAAATCATTAATCCGTTAATTTTGGGTAGTTATATACGAGAATTAGTAAAAGACATCACTGGTGGATGCACAGCTTCTATTGGATTCGGTACAAGTAAATTATTGGCACGTTTAGCCACAAAGAAGGCTAAGCCCAATGGCCAATATTGGCTTCTTGGCCGCTCTGGAAGCGCATGTCCGAAACTCGATAGGCCAACAAAAAGGGAAAGCTGGAGATGGTATTCTTCAGAAGAAAATGCAGAACAGCCAGATGTCCACTCGGAATGTGAATTAACCGGCGATGAGTACCAGTGGCTGTGCGACCTACCCCTCACTGAAATTCCAAGTAAGATGTTTTGATCTCATATAGATAATATACTAGATTAACGCATTACAGCTAAACTTATACCGCAAAATATATTCTTGTATTTTAGGTATCGGCAGATCCCTAGCAGGTAAAATATTTCAAGCATTTGATGCAAAAACGTGCGGCCAACTGATGTCCAAAGTCTCTCACAATCAAATCACAAACTTACTTGGCAAGAAGACTGGTAATCGTGTTTACATGGCATGTCGCGGAAAGGTTGGTTCAAGTTTTTCGCTTGCATTTTAAATGAAACGAATAAAATAGTCCATTGAATGAATACTACCAATCAAAATGTGAAACACGAAAGTTCACATACACTATTTTAAAATGTCACTGACTAGTGTAAAGAATATCTGAATCCTGGATGAAAAGCATTACGAACTTCACTACAATGGTATTAAGAACTTTTAAGGTACTAATCGAGCTGAAAAGTGATGACGATATATTTCTGTTTGTGTGGGGAGAGTTTAGATCCGCAATGACTTTATTGACTCTTTTTGTATACAGATAGGTGAAGGATAGGACCAAACAATATTCTGGTTTCAATGCTGCTAAAATCGTGATATAAAACTTGAGTAATTAGTGATAAACTATTTAGGTGTCATTTTTCTATGAAACTACGTAGAAGTCGCTCTCCTGCTATCAAATCATGATCAGAATCTTCCAGTAACTCTGTTTATTAGTTACAACACACAACATAGGTTGAGTCAGTTGTGAAATTTCCATGTTCTCAGACAACTACAGCAATTTCCACGCATTCATCAAAGATCTTTGTGTAGCTTCAAGCGACAGTAACCTGTCTTGGTTTTTGATTGGTCCTCTGAGACTTTTGAGGACGATGAAATTTACAGTAACGTTTTCTCCAAGAGCACTGTCAATATAACGGCATAAACCAGCCTATCATTCAACTACTGAGACATTGAAGCAAACGTTACGCTAGTCGAGTCATCAAAATAAAACCCTATATGTTGAACTGATTAGCGATTGAAATTTATTGGCGGTAGCCCCCATTTTACATTGATGTCACTATTCAAACCTAATATTTTGTCTTGTAAACATCTCTTACTATTTTAGGATTTGGATAGTTTGCATTTCGAGAAGGAATATAAATCTATATCAGCATCAATGAACTACGGAATTCGATTAAGCTCAGTAAGTTTCCTTAATTTGAACTTATATTGGCGTATGAATTTTATTCGTGAAGATAATAAAATCAAAAGACCAAGTTCATTAAAATCAGATCATTTATTAGATCAATGCATTTCAAAAGTCTGAATGGACACTAACTTGTTAAGACACTTATGTGTGAGAAGTAAAGGTCAAATAGATAACCAAGATATAAATTTCAAAAAGAGCATTAATTACTCGATAAAGGAAGTACATAATTCCTCACATTAACAGGAGAATGTTGATGAGAATCAGATATATATTTATTGAGACAGTAGATGGATGATAACTGTAGTGTTCGCTCATGAAGTTGATTATTTGTAGGATAACGGGACACTATTTGAGTATCAACGTTCAACGAAATACAAAATTTATGGAATAGATATCTTACACAGTTAAGTTGGAGCTGTCATCAAGAAAATCGAAAATTGTTGTGTAGTTTAGAAAAACCCTATTGTTCTACAACTTACCAACGAGATGACGTCACCAGAAATCCGAAACTTTAACTATAGCAGATAAGTAATTCACCATAATTAGCTCCAGGATTAGAGACGGACAAATTCGTTCTGCTTACTGGATGGAATTAAGGTTACGAATTCACATGTGCGTACCAAGAGATTAAAAATTTCGTATGTTTTTACTTTTTAGATCCGAATAACTTTTGTTATGGTTTTCATGATGGATTAGCTTCAGATGAAGGGACTGACCAAATAAGCAATAATCATGCGCTTAAAAGTGACTAACTTCAGCTCCACGCAAAAGTTATCACTGATGGGATTTAACTATGCCAAGAGCAAGATATATATCAACGTGAAATTGGATCACTGTTGCGCTATATCATAAACTGACTGGACTACTAAATCCCTAAGTAATGGTCTAATAATAACGTACTCGCTGCGAGACCTGTGTGTAGCTATTTGTTGGTTATTTAACCCATTTGTCTTAATCAATACATCCTTGTAAACGTAAATGTTTTGTGTTGCAAGTGGTTAAAAAAATCTATCAAATAGCTTTTCTTATTTTATTAAAAACCTATATTGTTGGCGTCCGACCCTCAGTCAATCATCTAACAACATAAAACTAGGTACATATATGCATCCAAGTTGCCATACCTAATTAACACAACAAGATGAACACCGAATTTATGGAAGTAGTTGATTCAACGATGGTAATATATAAAAGAAACATTGCATATAAAAATATAGTACAGGAAGAAAGAATTAGTCTGTAGAAAGAAAGATATAAAGCAATTTTATTCTAACGGTTTAAGGGAAGACAAATAGTATATACACCGATGCCATTGTGGTCGATTTTCAACCATATCACACAGAGTCGTTACCCCAACCAAGTAGTCTGCATATACCAACATGGCTCAGACTACAAGTTAGTGACTTCAAGCACTGATGCCACGTTTTGTCTGGACGCCCCTTACTTTCTTCCAACCATCCCCTACACCGGTCAGCATTGCACGTCGTGGTAATCGGTGTTCAGGCATACGTAACTCGTGGCCCAACCATCTCAATCGATGAAGATTCACAACCTTATCAACTGATTTACCATCATTCCCTGATACCCTGCATCTAACCTCACTATTACTCACGCGGTGATCCTAGTACATGCGAGCAATATTTCTAAGGCATCTGTGATAAAATATTAGTGACTTACAAGTGTCTGCTACTGTTAATACCCACGTTTCGCAGCGTATTCATCTATTAATTGATAGACGGGTATCTCACCTTCGCCATAGGTGACGAAAGTTGGCAAAAGCCAAACGAGCTTTTAGAATCTGTGTACAGATCTCGTCACACACCAACCCATCAGGGCTGGTCAGACTTCCAATACAAATCAAGTTGTTGATGCGTTCGACTACTTCACTCTCTATCCTTAGTTCAGGTGTTGACGCATACCAGTCCTGAAGCAACAACTTGCATTTAGAGGGAGAGAAGCGCATTCCAAACATTCTGGTATTGTTTCTCAGTGCTACCAAAGGGAATGCACTTTATCAGCGTCCTCGCCGAACATGACTATGTTATCTGTGGTCCAAGTGAGAACGATTCTGCAGAGACAACAACAACTAGACACAACTGTCAAAAAAATCATGGCTTAAACCGATTACATGACAGACCAAAAAACTTTTGAGACTCTAGTGCAACCGACATTTTAGATTGGCTGGCATCATGAAATATTACCCGCATTGGCATCTAGCATTCTGTACCAGTATAAAATAATGGAATTTTTCTGTCACCAGCCCACAATCAATTACCCAGATGATCACAGTTCTTTACTATTTCCATTGATTTTTCGAGGAGAAATATGGACATGATATTCTCATGATCTACAAACAAGACAAAAGACTTTTAATACAAAACGCAAGACGCCATTCAGAAACCATAGAAACAATATTTCACATGAAAATGTGGCTATAAATTAATGCAGTTGTGAAATCACTGCATCTAGGTATCTACTTGATGGTATTTTCTGAAATCTGTAACTGGACGAAAAAACAGATTTGTGTAGCGAACGTAGAAAAATCTTGTGGTGCAACCACATAGTATGCTATAAAGAGGTACAACTTTGATTGTTGCTATTGACCAACTCTACATAGAATTAATGTAACATCATTCCATGCAACGTATGCTAAAAAGCTTATGTGTGATTCAGAAGCGAGACTAATGAAAGAAACTATATTTTACATTAGTGAAGGAAACGACTCAGTATTTCCAACCGAACAGCTAAAACAACTATTTAGTTAATTGAGGTTTCACTGAACTCGGATATATTTAGAGTCGAAACGTACGTAACTCAACTGCGTATTTCGGACAGCAATCATATAAAATACGGTTTGGTTTTTCAATGAGATTTGTTGATAGTGGTTGGTACACACCTATGTGAGTAACAGAACCAGGAAATAAAATATACATATCGAATTCCAACTTATTGTGGATTATAATGAATTCCTATTTCTGGAATTTACTCAGAAAATGTGCCAGTGTACATAATTAACGAGCCACATTTTACTCAAGATGGAAATATTTATTTGATATGGAAAATATTTACTGTTTATAATTGAACTTTTAGCAATCTGAATTAGAAGCCTTAGTACATTCACTATGTGAAGAATTGAGCTCTAGAATGCGAAATATCAAAATTAGTTCAATGAATGCCGGCTGTGTAGGAAAATCACTAACCGTCAGATTATACCTACGACTTCCTAACGCACCCGCACAGACTTCAAAATATATGGGTAAGTGGTATGGAGTGTATCTTTATAATGCAATTAGTTTCCTATGTACATACACTTTTTCCAATTAGGCTTACTTATACACGGACGTTACATATCATTAAATTATTTGAATAGAAAAATATTTCATTTATAACTTCGCGGCATTCCTTAACTCATCTGTATTCATGATACCGATTAATTACAGAAATGCTGAGTGTAACTTGAACTTCCAAAAGTTGTGTACCCAAAATATATTAACGCTTGGCAACTGAAAATTGCATAACCTGAACCAATACAGAATAACTAGTTGTATTTCAACTTATTCTTGATTCCGTTTGTTAAAGTGGCAAATTCACCAAACATCAATAAGAACTACCACAATAAGTAAAATATTTACTCACATTATTACAATATCATTACAAGATAGTAGTAGGTATATAAAAATTTACTACTAAATATCACATACTGCACTGGAATACACTAGGTATCCAAAAATCTATCGGGTAAGAGTTTACTAATTAAATCGACATAACATTAACGTCTGCAACTGCTGTCTAGTTCAAAATCTTTAACTTGAAAAACATGGGCAAACGGGTTACTTAGATAAAGACAGTATTATATTCGTTCGTGCATTCGATTAATTAAGCATCCTTCGCATAAGCGTTGAAAAGTATAAGTGCCGATACTTTTTAATGGTATTTAAAGCGAGTTAATCTCATGAAGAACGTTGTACTACTTTTGGATTTCTCTAAATATAATTTTTCGAAACATCTTTTACATGTAGCAATATACATCATTTGACTCAGAACTGACGGCATTTATAGTAATAAATGAACCTCATGGTAAGTTATTTGTGTTTAACAATGTGAAAGCTTATTAAGGATTGTAAACTATATATATGGGTCAGTTTAGAAGTCCTTACTTTCAGGATAAACACTTGAACATAAAAAGGTTTTATTTTTTAACGATACTGGGAATAATTCGATCGGAAAAGACACGCTGTGAGATATGAGTGACAGTTTTTAGTAAATAATGCACAGGTATGTAAACAAATATATCAGCACCGCTGAAATAATGTTTGATGCATAACGTGTGAAACGCACGTGGATTCTTAGTAGGTAGCTGGGTTGTTAATATGTTATGTGAAATCAAGCCTCAATTAAGCAACGATGGAAGATAGGCCTACTCATTTACATTAAACTTAAGCGTATATCTTATACGTAAAATTAAATCTTTTACTGTGCCTGTTGACTGTTTTGCGTTGTATGTGATAAAATTCTCGCCCTGGCTTGCACCTGTTTCTTGATCATTGGTCGGATGATCGAATCAATTTAATAACAAAGTTTAGAGCTTTGTCCTACTGATCAAATTATTTAATTTCTAGTGAAGGACCATAAATCGCAAATCTTATATCTCCATAATAGCACTTCCATGCACAGGATACGCATCTATCGATGCACATTCACGTAAAAAACATAGTATGAAAATGTTATCTACAAAATACAAACGAAATAAAATCCTAAATTTGCGTCTTATACATCATTTAATTAATTAGATATATTTTTTTCAATCTCCAGTTATATGACACGCAAACATATCGATTCTTACTTCTTAATTTAGGTCATGGTTTATGTTCAATAACCAATCACACTATACAAATGACTGAATATACAGCAGAACCTACAACCCTTTATCGATATGCAGTAAAAACAGTTAATCGATTATGTCCTGAACCAAAAGATTTACGGGGAGTAAGTTTCCGATACATTTTAAGTATACTGAAATTATTAAAACGTATTATCTAGCTCCCTAGGAAACCTTTATTGTCGGATGGATATACAACAGAATTAAATTTAATAAAATATTTTCTGCACTATGAATGCATATAATTGAAAGTAAAATTTGCAAAACTTACCTCTAACATTGTGTTTGTCTAAATTGCGAAGTTTACCTCATAACACATTATTATCCCAAGCCAAAACAGATTTCACAATCCATGCAATTTTGATACTAACAAAGCAGACCAGAAAAAAGTCGACCATTACAGCATGAAGGAGAAACTTTACCTTAAATTGTTTTCGGAGATTAATTTCAAGACAATCGGTTACCTAACGAAAAAGTCTAAGTATTTATCAGCCAACTCGCTGAGTGTTCTTACTTGAATTACAGGACCATCAAAGCAAATGGAAAGAAACTATACAAGAACTTTGATTTACAGCACTGAAATTAATGACCATCCTTAAATTTAAGTAACATTCATGAATATAGTGCCAACGTTTCAGATTGCTTTAGTTATTATGAGATGTTTCCTATCCATAATGCAATTAAAACACGAACGTATCTTTTATCCTAATGTTTACTGAGTGAAAGAAAGGAAGTCTCTCCAATTCGTGTAATGACGCCTGTCTGTTTGGTAACTAAACAATTTATTAAATATTGTGGACTACTTATTTTAAACTCCGAAACGAAACACCGAGAAAATCAATCGTCCACACTTATTTCACCATTTGGAGATCAGGACTTTTAACATAAGTTGACGTGATAAGCGTATGCAACGAACAAAACGTTACGTGTTGGACTATTCTCGTAACTTGATTTAAATTTTAGGACGTAAAAATCCTGAATTACTTGATAACGAATAAAATAGAAATACAATTCTTCGAATCTTCCCAGGGAAAATAATTTTTAAAAAGGCTTGCTATTTAGGAATACTAGGCAATTCTCCATAAAACTTTTATAAGGATAATTATTTATGAATATAGTCTGTAATCTCAATCTAATACTTCTGTCAATGAAAAAGGGGAAGTTTCAGATTTAAATCAGTGAAGAAATGAAACAATTACCATTTGAAAGACACATGTACAGAATCGACAGTTCGAAAAATAATATTGGGTACATAATTCTGTTCTCTGCATTTTTTGGAACCGATCAAAATTTTACTTCTAAGAGTTAAACGGTAGCCAATAGAAAGTAGGATGAGAATTTTATAGAATTCTTACTAAAGCTCCAAGAAATTTCAAATTAGTTCTACTAGTTATCTATTTATACATAAAGAATCATTATAATTTTAGAAATATGGAGATTGTGACTAGTGTTTAATTTGACATAGTAACTTTATTTCAGCTTCCTAATTCGATCAACATTTTGTGTAGGACAAGATATTAGGGATTATTAATCAGTATACAAAGCAATAGCAAGTGGTATTTACTCACCAAGATTTTGGGGACGGATCTGCAGATATCCATCTTCACGATTTATGAACAGGACAAGCAGTCCGAATAAAAGATGGGAATGAGTTCCCCAAATTGATGATTCCCTCAGTGAAAACAGACTGAAAAATATCTCAAATTTTAGAATCGAATTCACAAAATTACAAGATAATAAATAAAATAGGTTTTGCTCTTTACTCAACTTGTTAGTGTAGCTCGTGTTGTCATGAATCAGGATGTCGACATTTCGTGGATCACCACTCAACGCCCAGCACACATAGAGTTGACAGGATATATACAAACACAATGGTGGAGAGTAAGAAACATTTTTCTATTGCATAACCAGCGCAAGCCGAAATAAAATCACCATATCCTTAACAAAGTAGTAGGAAGTATGCTACATCTAATACTTCAATTACGCTTAAAACTATATCAACGTTAAATTTATTTAAAGGATCGTTGGTGACAAAACAAAAAAAGGCAAAGTCGTTCTTTAACCGAAGAGTACAAATAAAGCGGAATACTTCAAAGGGATCTGTACTGACAATCTTGTCGTTCTCGTATATTTATAATTGAGCCCTCATATAAGCGTGCTATGAGGTCAAAGTTTTAAATCCAAAAATTTATTGACCGAAATTGGTAAAAGCCAAAAATATGTAACCAGAAGTCACCCTAATAAAGTTGTAAGTTACCTTGGGAATTTTTTGAATGACAAATAGCTTTGTTACAAATTTTTGTCATAAAAAAAGATTTCATGAACTGTAGTTTTGAATATTTCCATTCCCTACATATTTGACTACAAAGTCCTATCAGGACACACAAGTTATCATTAGATGTTTGTAATTTATAAAAATCTACTTACATTTACCATGCATGTCAATTTTTAGGAATACTTTGCATACACAGTAAACAATGTGTCAATTTATTCTCAATGTTTTGATAAATATAGTTTAATATGTTTTCTGTATAGATAGGATTGCAAGTTCATCAGCTACAGTACGGAGGCTCAAGGGTTAATTGTATGAAGATTATGAATCCATGTAGCAACGATCAAACCGTCAAAGAAAATGACCAGTCACTTCGTTTGCCAAAAACAAACAACTTGGTGAAGTCCCAATGTCCGCATATTAGGTTGGTATTATTGTTTTACAACCTACTGTTATTACAGTTATATAGAAATGAGTCATCCTACATTTACCTGAAATCCATCAAAGTTGATTATATTTGTTACATTCGATTTAGTCTAGATACGTGGAAACGAAACTTGTTTAGTAATAATGTGGTACAGTTTATTTTAAACTAAATTCAGAGATTAAGTAATATGATCGCAGATACAACTAAATGCAAATTATTTGGTTGTGAACCAAATTACCTTATACTAAAGGTAATAACTTTGATTAGGACGCTTTTTGCCAGTACCGTCTCTGAAAATCGTAACGGTATAGAAAAACCCGAAAAAGTTTAAGTGACGGCCGAAAGTTTAATTAAACTATTGACCAACGTGCACTACGTCGTACAGCTCTACGACCCCTTTAACTTATTCACATTTACAATTTGCGTTGAGTACCTTGAATATATGTAAAGATTTAGCTTCAATGTTTTCAGACATAGCCATTAACTAATGAAATGATGGCCATTCAGTTTGCGCATCTAAGTAGTATAATTAGCATCATACAAAATGTGGCTTAAAATCCAGCACTATGTTGTATCTCCTTTTTCTAAAATTCAAAAATTTGCTTTATCCATGTCAGTTTTAATGGTCAGTTTACAATTGCAGTATTTACATAGACAGTTAACATAAGTTGTAAAGTGAGGTCAAGCAAACATTCATCGTGTCGAAGATGCCACGTAGTAGTAGTAGTCGTGGTAGTACATGGGATTGTACTAAGAGGAAGTTACTGTTACCAAAATAGCTGGACGTGATTATCAGTATATCTATAGATTAGTATTAGACGTACATATTTTTTTACTAGTTATTTTTACCGGACCAGTATAGATACAGTTGAAAGGAAGCCCATAGCCACTGACCTTGGTCTACGCCAACACGAAATACCTGAACGATAAGTTTAGGTCACATGCTTCTCTTTAAGAGCCTTGTTGACGTATAACTTGCATGTTATTTTTGTTTATCTACAACTTTTAGTGTGACCGACAATGAAGACCAACGTCGTCAAGAACTAAACATCACGGATGTTGAGAAGGATATTTCAAACGATTGTAACCGATTGGGACACTTAGAAGACAGACATAATACCATCGAAGTACTCGAAATACAGAAAAATGTGCCAGTAAGTACCAAAACGTAAAATTGCTTGGCAATTGACAGGATAAACGTTTATCCATTAAAAGCATCACTTTATTTAACATTGAGGTGTCATAGGTTAGCTGTGACAATCAACCAGATAAAACACTTGTACGGTATATGTGCCTAATAAGAAAAAAGACAGAAATTATAGAGGATTGCTTAAGAACTACATTTAATGCGTCGCTATTTTTACCATTGATATCAACTTTTGAATTTTTTTAAAGCCATTTCTAAGAGTTATGATTTAACAGGGTATAATCATTTTAAATCTTTTCTAGTCATGTAGTTCAAACTATATGCCCATCACAACTCCAGTAAAACAAAGAAACATATCAGTAAATGGCAGAAAGTTGCAGAAAAAGCGCGTATGTAAGGGAGGAAAATTATCGGTAGTCAAGAATGCACGACTTCAAAAGACGAATTGTAAATCCATTTCAAAACACATAAGTGTACCTACTCCCATGAACTCCATAAAACCTGAAATACCACAACTCGGTTGTTTAACACAGGCAATGGAAGACCCGAGTGGCTTGTTCACCAATAAAACATTGACAGAACTTCAACAAATTTTTGGTGATTGGATAACTAGTGAATCAGGTAGGTACAAATTAGTGTTTAATAAAAACGTATAGGGACAGTTACTTTTGATCGATACCCAGTTCAGTAATAAATTACTCAAGTAGCAACACATCGTTGGAAATGATCTTTACACAAGTTATACTAGGCGCAATCATTAACTCAGCACAAGTAATACCGCTACACCGACCGTGAAACGACGAATCTCTATACCGACGGTCAACTTTACTCTCTAAATACAGAAAAAGTACACTGAAAGTCGAAACAATAAAAGACGAGTAGGGATATATATATTAGTAATAGCATTTATTACATCACTGATCAATAAGAAACGTTGTTTTTTAATTTTCAGTGCCCCAAAACGAAGATATACAAATTTTGACCGATTACCTTTCATCTCTGGTGAATACAAATTTGGAGCGAATTCGCTCAGTACTTATACTCCTTGATAGACTTATAACAAGACTTGCGCATCCATCCGATGGTAGTTGGAGAAAAGCATATCAATCAATACTTGATACATTATCGGAATCAATTAAAGAAAAGTACAGTGGATTCAATTTGAAACTTCGACTAGCAGAGTAAGAAAAATAAGTGTCCAATGTTAAAACATTTTGTAAAATTTTCTTGCCAAAAGTAATAAAGTTCCTCAAGAATGGCATTTTTTAAACAAGAACTGGAAACACGTAAAACACCACAAAACGATAGGATAGTGCAAATAATTTATTGCAATCTGGTAAATAATCTATCAATCATACCATACAGGCAACCAGTGAAAAAAGTTAATACTCATAAAATTTTTGTACAGAGTAAAATTAAATCATTCATATGTACAATTTACCTTCGGTGATGATCATGATGTCGACTCGAAACTAGACGATGGTTAGAGTGCTCACGCAATATACGACCACTTTCACCGTTTGGTGCAGATCGCAATGATGAATGATGTTTGCTTTTATGTGACTTATCATAATCGATTCGGTAGGCATAGGGCGGTGATAAATGACGGCGACCGCTTTTAGATTTTACCGGATTATGATGAGTTGGGGAAAAACGCGGTTCATCACTGAAAGAAGATGTTTGGGAATCCTCTGATGAAGAGCGTGGAATATGTTTACGTTTATTATTGTAGATTTTTCTGCGATCATGCACATTGACTATGTGTTTGTTAGGACTTGATGAACTATCACCTGTTTCAGAGCCAGAGGATGATATATCATTTAATTTTTGTCGATAATTACGAGATTTGGAGTTATTTGTCAGTAAGTTTATTGAATTATAACGGTTTTGATCGGTTTCTCGGTCAGATGACGAAGATGATGAGGAGATCGAATTGTAATGATGCTTTTTAGATGAATATTTGTGTCGATGATGTCGACGTCTTTTGTCGGATTCCGTGTTAGTAGATGGAATATTTGAGTAGGCAGCTGGTCGAATAATTGGTCGTCGTTTGGTCTCAGAGTTTTCCTGTGCAGTTCTAAATAATTTAATAAGTAATTTAAAAGTACTCAACAATGAAGCAGTAAAAAAAAAAAATTTCATCTTAAAACCAATAACACTCATTTCTCACCTATGGCAAAAACGTTTCAGTATAATCCAAACAAATAACATGGGGCAATGACTCAAGCCAGCACAATCTTTCACATTTATAAGCTTGCAAAATAACTTTCAGTTTTAATACATACAGCATACAGATACATAAGTTCAGCTTCTTCAGTTATTATTTAAACACGTAAACATTGGTACGATGCACCAAATATATATGCGTTACACAAATCATTCGACTTGTGTATGGGCTGGAATACTGCCCGGGTGCCCAAAACGAAACAGACAGTTTTCTTAAGGGGTTACACCCCGAGCATTCGAGATAAAGGTCAGATCCACAAGGCAGTGGGGCAACGTCAAGGAATGCAGTCCCATGGTGGCCGGTGATCAACGATTGGTTTATACGCCATTTGTTCCTCAGAATCCTGGGGCCCATGTGGACAGTTGGTTTGGAGTCAGGGTTTTCCAACTTCCCCAGGTGGATCCTCCAATTAAGGCGCCAAACATTCGTTCTTTGTTCTCCCAACTTCGTAAACAACATTTCCGTCACGAGAAAGCAGTGCCTGTATACGCGTGGCCATGTGAGAGCATTTCGAGAGGGAGAGCTGACTCTCACCACCCTAGACCATATCAGGGCGTTTGGGGGCTCTTCAGCTAGGGCTGACCAACAAGTTGATTTGCGTGGGTTTTTGAGCCACTATTGCTTACAGCAAGAGAACCTCAGCAATATTATTCTTTATAAATCCTGTTCCCACCACGTAAATTTTCGAACTAGACACTATTAACTTTTGTACGAAACAAAGTTGATAACTCTTGTCTATATGAGTAATTCAAGATGTTGAATGCAACAATAACAACGGATGTAACCTACAACCAAGAATGACAACTTCATTGTTGGCAGTATATATAATATATATTTCGATAAAGAAGTTGTAAGAAACGAAATTAAACTTGTGAAACTGAAAGCTGAAATTTTCACAAAATAATAGGCAAACCGAGAGCAATTGACTTCAAGAAAGTAATAATAGCTTATTTTACTAAACCAAAATATTTTAGCCATATATTACTGGCTGAAAATTTATGTTCTACAAATACCCATTGTGACAACCACGAAGACTTAAACTTAGTACACCCCACTTTCACGAACAGGTACCAGATTTAATTTCAGGTTCACTTGAATCCGGGCTGTTAAGTAGCATCACAAGCCTTTCTACAAAAATCGTGGCTTGAAGATTGTGTAAACTAACATTAACTGCTAGTTTATATGACATCTCAGACTGAAAAATTTTATGGGTTAATGACGGCTAGATATGATAAATCCATAAAATATTTCCTATCTGTTAAAAATTAGGTAAATGGTTTTCAGGCCCATAAGCCGTTAAAGAATTGGTCTGCAGACAAATCTAGCGCCATCCAGGAAAATGATATGATTTAATAGAAAAAGTAGTTTAGCGAACTTATTAGTAATCAAAGATTATAAACTATTCTGTAGGCTAACAAGGAGCAGACTGACAAGCTTAAGTTTTATGTCCTCCACAATATATGGTTCATCCAGTATTTATGGCAGGTTTACAAACACAGAACAGGCCTACCAGAAAATTCTCAACGGCCAATATCCGAATACTATCAAAGATGTGTAGTTAAGCAACGCGCGTAATTATGTGATCAAATGTGCAGCAACGTCAGAAAGCATAAAGATTCGTGTATGAAGCTGAGTCATAAAATGTAAAATGATGATTCGACCCCAATGGCTGAGTTAAGTAACCAAAAATATACACATGTACTCATGAAATGACAGACGTATCAGACTGACATCATTAGGTGGCATAGGCTGGAAATACTTGTTGAGCGACAACTTACAAACATTTAACAAATATTTATTGAATAGAAGCTTACCTATCAGGCTTCTTATTCGAAACTTCAGATATATTATCTATCTGATGAGGTTCAACCAGTGTTTTTGGAGATCTTGGTGAAACATCTTCACTTGGTTCGCGTATATGTGGAACAATCGACGGGTCAGTACCCACTTTGGACAACTCGTCTGTGATCATACCAGATTTTGATGCTGTAATCGTTGCTGCGACTGCTTTGGCATTAGCTAAGGCGCTTGCTAAAAGCGAGTTTGGAGCGAAAACAGTAGTAGTATCTTCAGGCTCAGCTTTACTCTCTACTGACTTCTTATTCCCATTAGGCTTGTTTTGATTCTTAGATTTGGATAAATGATTTGGGGGTGAGATATAACCGAAACTGTGGTCGGACCGGGTACTTGGGGGTGTTGTAACGGTTTGTTGTTTTTTGAGCTCGTTTTCTCGTTCCTTTGCTTCTGCCTGAGATTTCCTGAGTTGAGCTAGAACTGATTCGAGTTTCCCAACATCTACCTTTGGACGAGCATATAAACGCAACAAACATAAAGCGATTTCGTGCACAGATTCTTCGCTCACACTGAACATTTCCCACCAAGCTGGATGGCGTGGCAGAGGAATATTGAGCTTACATGATGCCAGGTAAATGCAACCACATGCAATTGCTTCCGGAAGATAACGTACAAATATATCAGTTCGAAGACTGTCGTTCATGTAATTCCTAAAATGCGCCAAGTTTTAGGTGGAGATCGAGAATACTAAGTTTTAGATCTTTTAAAATGATTCACAATAAAGAGATACAACAAAAATTAGAAACGTTATTTCAGCCTTTGGGATTTCCATACAGACACACCAAATCTATAATTTGTAATTTAGCGAGGTACAGCTATCTGAAGTTAGGAAAATAAAACACCATCGGCTTTAATTTTTGAGTATTATTTTAATTTTATGAGTACCTTTCACAGAGTTGCCAAGAGTTGGGCAGGTCATTATTTAATTAGGAGAATACGCATCACAATCACAAAGTAGTAAGATTTCAGAAATGATGCTATGCAATTGTCGTCCAAAAGTAGTTTAGTAAAATGTTATATTATCACACTTAATTAGTACTTACACGTCTTGTATCTGAAAAAAGGAGTGAACTTGCAGTCGCCTATTTGATACACTCGATCCTACTGACTAGCGAAACAATTATAGCCTCATAATTATCAGACAAAGCGAACCCAGGGATGTTAAAATACACATTGAATTCAGTGTTGTAAAACACGCCTATCTTAAAGATCAAAAAAATCAGTTTTGAACACAACCAATCCCTATTCTTATCGTGTTTCGGCCCGCAAGTTTATGACGCAGCACAAAACCATAAAAACGTATTCTATTTCTATAAGATTGGATTTTGTGACCCACACACAAACAGGGACGGGAATTACATTACGATCGATAAACAGGAAATTAACAAACAAACAAAAACTAATATATTTCTTAAAAATTACTTTTAACATACTTATTTGTTACATAGATTTAATGAAAGTTTTAAAAATGTACAGAGAGTGTTTATAATCACTTCCGAGTTAGAACCCTCAATTACTGTCTCAGTCAGTCAGTAACAACGTAGAACTTCGTACGTACGTACGTCAGTTCGAGTTGCCACACCACCTTAACAGAGATGCAGTTGTCGATCCAAATCCCGTAGTGGTAGACGTAGCAAGAGTGTAAGCAGTGATCGGGAAGATTAGGGTTTGGAGATGTTATTTAAAGAGTACAATTCAGTGAAATAAATTTGGAAGGAGGAAAAAAGGGACATGAAGAATTCAGAAGATTAGAATTTGGGAGAACACAAAGAGTGGATGCACCTGCGCCATTGCAAACGATTTTGAGCCATGTCATTCAAGGTCTCTAACCATCGGTTGCTATCACCTCGCGGTCCCCAACCAGGTAGTCTACACCTACCAACATGACTCAGTCCACTTGTCAGTGACTTCATGGACTTGTGCCATGTTTTGGTCTGGCCGCCCCTAGCTTTCTTCCAACCTACTCCTATACCACTGAACATCACACGTCGAGGCAGTCGGTCGTTGGGCATCCGAACACGTGTCCCAGCCATCTCAACTGATGAAGTTTCACCACTTCATCAATGGATTTGCCATCCTTACCTAGTACCCGTTTCCTAACAACTGCATTACTTACTCGATGGTCCCATGATATACGAGCAATATTTCGAAGACACCTATGATCAAATACTAGTAACCTACGAATATCCTCTACTCTTACCGGCCATGTTTCACTGCCATAAAGTAGGACGGGACGAACTGCTGAGCAGTAAACACGTCCTTTGGTTGATAGACGGATATCTCGCCTACGCCATAAATGACGCAAGTTAGCAAAAGCTAGTCGAGCCTTCTGTATCCGTGCTGAGATTTCGTCACATACCAGACCACAAGGACTGATGAGACTTCCAAGATAAGTGAAGCGGTCGACACACTCAACTACTTCACTCCCTATCACTAGTTCGGGTGTCGATGTAACCCAATCCTGAAGCAACATTTTGCATTTCGAGGGAGAGAATCGCATCCCGAACATGCTTGCATTGTTGCTTAGAGTGGTCAGAAGACTCTGCATTTTGTCAGCGTCTTCACCAAATAAAACTATGTCATCAGCATATTCTAAGTCAACAAGTGAACCTCCCGGTAGAAGTTCAACCCCTGGAAATTTAGATGAGGAGAGTGTTATCTCTAAAAGTACGTCGACGACAAAGTTGAACAAGAATGGGGAGAGTGAACAGCCCTGACGAACACCACTTGAGGTAATCAATTCTGATGACAGTTCGCCATAAGCTTTCACTCTACCAGTTGTGTTCGAGTAGAGAGCCTGAATAAGGTTAATGTACTTCTTTGGTACTCCTTTCAGTGACAAACACTGCCATAGAACCCTACGATCAATAGAGTCGAATGCCGCCTTAAGGTCGAGAAATACTACCATTGTCGGGCGTCTAAACGTGTGTCTGTGTTCTAGAACCTGACGTAATGTGAATATTTGGTCTATACAACCACGTCCAGGTCGAAAACCAGCCTGATTTTCTCTAGTCTGTTCTTCACGAGCTCTGGTTAGGCGTCGAAGTATTATTGAAGCTAATATTTTAGACACTATATTAGTCAAACTGATTCCTCTGTGATTGTCACAAGAGGACTTTTGTCCTTTCTTATAGACTGGCACAATCAGTGATTGAGACCAGTCAGATGGGATTACGTCCAGTTCCCAAATTCTACCTAAGACCTCGGTTAATCTCATTGCTAATACTGGACCACCATCCTTAAAAATCTCAGGAGTAAACCTGTCAGGGCCTGCTGCTCTCCCTCGTTTCAGATTTCCTATGGCTTTTTCAACTTCGTAAAGGGACGGAGGACCTACATTAACTTGCCATTCAGGTTGACTAGAGATCGTGGGAAATCGAAGTGTGGCGGAAGGCCAGTTGAACTGATTCCTGAAGTGTTCTGCACATCGATCCAATCTCCTGGATTGAGAATGAATAATATGTCCATCTTTCTCTGAGATTGTTTTGCTAACGGTCGGGTTATTAATTCCGGTTTCCTTAACGAGTCTGAACAATTGTCTGCTATTACCTATTGCCGCTGCCTTTTCCATCTCTCTTGCTTTCGCTACCCACCACTGTTCGCGATCATTGCGTAGACTTCTTGTCAGCTTGCGCTTAGGCTGACTCCGCTCTTCACTATGTTCAGAGCCAGGTGGAATGAGTTTCCGAGCATCTATCAGTGCGATAGATGCTGCTGAGATCCAGTGTTGCTCCCTAACCTTCTGGTTTACCTTACTAGCACATATCACTGCTGTTTCCACAGCTTTTCGGATATCATTCCATGCTGCCTCGGGGTGGGCATCACATACATGGCTGCCTAACTGTTTTACTAGTTGTTCCTGAAATATACTATTAGCTTGACTATCATTAAGTAGGTCCCTAAGAGGTTTCCTTGCAGCGTCTTTCCTACGTCCAGTAAGACGCAAGCAAATACGCGCTCGTATGATCTGAATCTAGGCATGTGCTCCAGAATGAGCGACAGTCTTCTATCGAGCCCCTCCATCGGTGGCTGATGGCGATGTGATCTATTTGGGTTCAACGTTGGGACGAATTAGGGGGTCGCCATGTTAAAAGATGTTTTTCCTCATGCTTAAAATTAGTATTTGCAAGGAACAGGCGGTTATCTGAGCATAGCTGCAACAGACGGTCGCCATTATCTGTTCTTTGAGCCACGACACCATAAGATCCACCTAGATGTCTTTCCCTATCGCTTAGTTTACCTACTTGAGCATTAAAGTCACCGGCCACTATTACTACATCCGAGCGCTTAGCTTTTTGGTGAAGGTCAGAGAGCTTTCTGTAAAACTCATCTTTTACATCATCCGAGCTGCAGTCAGTGGGAGAACAGGCAAAGACGACGAAGAGGCAACGACGGGTGTCCCTATCTTTCCGGATTCTTACTGTCCCGTTCAGTCGGACAGCGCACAAACGGCTGTCTACTGCGATCCACTATAAGAGAGCTAGTTCTGCTCTGGGACTCAATGCTATACCTACGCCGGCGAGGCCACGCGAAGCAGAATCAGGGCTTCCAGATGCACGAAGTGTGAATCGAGTCGGTTCTTTATTTTGGCATGGTGAGGTCAACTGAATGACGCTACTCGGATCTTGTATGCGCGTTTCGGAGACGCAGCACACATCGATGGCGCGAGATTCTAAAGTTCTAGCTAAGGAAGCCTGTTGTCCTATTTGGCACAGTGTTCGGACGTTAAAAGCTCCTACGTGTAGTTTAGAGCGGTTTCAGGAGACCAGGAATAGCGTTCCACGTACTCGAATCGTTTGCCCTAGCGGTGCGAGGTGATAAAGAGATGTGAGGAGGTTTAGTCATGGAGATAAGAGAGGTATTAGGAGGTGTAGGAAGGATTTGAATGTGACCAACTTGGTCTCGTGTGCTGTTACGGGTATGAGGGCTGATATCACTTCCCGGCTGCCCACACCGTGGAAGGGTATTTCTTGAGGAACCTGAAAAGGAAATTGGATTAGTGTTGGTCTTGACGACCTGGGAGCGTGACAGCAGAGCCCAAGGGACAACTGCTTGAGGCCGGTCGCGCACGGCCTTTTTGTGGAAGGTTTTTGATGTGTTAGCTCCGTTCTACAAAGGGCTTTACCGCCGGAGACGGAAATCCGTGAGGTAAGGTGGGGTGTGACATTTTTAGGATCGACCTTTTCTAACCCCACCCCTCCTTGTGGGAAGGCAGCATCGCTGTCATGCTGGTTGTCTGAGGGAAACACCTTACTGCTGTCACACCTCTCTACAGTCAGCAGTACGACTTCGCCCTCAAACCTTGAGTTGCTGCTTTTAGTCTTACCGTTCATCAATCGACCTGCCTGGCATGGTAGAACCTACAGGAACATATGTTCCAGCCAATATAGCTCGGTTGGGTCATCACGATAGGCAAGCCCGACCACCGCGTCAAGGCAGCAGCATCGGTCCAAGTTGCCATACCTCATTAACACAACAAGATGGACATCGGATTCATAAAAGTAGTTAATTCAGAGGTGCTAATATATAAAGGAAAGATTGCAATAAGGATATAATACAGGAAGAAAGAATTAGTCTGTAGAACGAAAGATATGAAGCGATTTTAATCTCTTAGTTTAAGGGAAGACAGCGAGTGTATACACCGACGCCATTATGATCGATTCTGAGCCATGTCACCAAGAGTCTCCAACCATTGGTTACGATAGTCACGCGGACCCCAACCAAGTAGTCTGCATCTACCAACATGGCTCAAACTACAAGTTAGTGACTTCAAGCACTGATGCCACGTTTTGGTTTGGCCGCCCCTAACTTTCTTCCAACCATCCCCTACACCGGTTAGCATTGCACGTCGCGGTAATCGGTGTTCAGGCACAACCATCTCAGTCGATGAAGATTCACAACCTCATCAACTGATTTACCGTCATTACCTAATACCCTGCGTTTAACCTCACTATTACTTACCCGGTGATCCCAACAGACGCCAGCAATATTTCGAAGGCATCTGTGGTCAAATACTAGTAGATTACGAGTGTTTTCCACTCTTAAAGGTCATGTTTCGCTGCCGTAAAGTGAAACAGAACGGATTGCCATGCAGTATACTCGTCCTTTTATTGATAGACGGATACCTTGCCTTCGCCATAGGTGACGTAAGTTGGCAAAATCCAAACGAGCTTTTAGAATCTGTGTACAGATTTCGTCACACACCAACTCATCAGGGCTGATCAGACTTCCAATATAAGTCAAGTGGTCGATGCGTTTGACTACTTCACTCCCTATCCTTAGTTCAGGTGTTGACGCAGGCCAGTCCTGAAGCAACAACTTGCATTTAGAGGGAGAGAAGCGCATTCCAAACATTCTGGCATTGTTGCTCAGTGCTACCAAAAGACTGCATTTTGTCAGCGTCTTCACCAAACAGGACTATGTCATCTGCGTATTCTAAGTCGATAAGTGGACTGCCTGAGAGGAGATGAACACTCGAGAATTCAGTCAACGAGGATGTTATTTCCATCAATAGGTCTATGATGAAGTTAAACAAAAATGGAGAAAGTGGACAGCCTTGACGGACACCACTTGAGGTTGCAAAAATAGATGACAGTTCGCCATAAGCCCTGACTCGACTAGTAGTGTTCGAGTAAAGAGCCTTTATAGCGACTCACGTGTAATTGAGTTTAGTTCAGTCAAGGTCTTTAGTTGACCTATTTAATGGACAAAGTCATCCATGCTATAACAACTTGTACTGTTATTATTATTGTGCTTATATGAAATACATTTGCTTGAACATTGTTTAGCGCCTACGCATGTATTCATTCTGCTAGCTTCATTAATAGCTGCTTAATCTATTCGATGACCCATCCACTTCCCTATATATATATATATATATATATATATATATATATATATATATATATATATATATATATATATACACATTTACACTACTACTGCTACAATCGTAGTTTGCTTGCTCATTCGTTTTGCCTCTCTGCTGTCTAGTCCGAATTATCTGCTAAATAAACTGTAGTAGCTGCTCTTTCTTACCTTCTGATTTCGAACAGCGTTGAAGACTATACGACAACGGTTCGAGGGTGATTAGTTATCGAAGCACAGCCACTACACCTTTACAAGGTTTATGTACTTCTGAGGTACGCCTTTCAATGACAGACACTGCCACAGAATCTCGCGGTCTACAGAGTCAAATGCTGCTTTTAAGTCAAGAAAGACTACCATTGTCGGACGCCGATAAGTATGCCTGTGTTCTAGAACCTGACGAATGGCGAATATGTGGTCGATGCAGCCACGACCAGGTCTGAAGCCAGCTTGGTTCTCTCGTGTTCGCAGTTCACGAGTCTTAGTTAGGCGTCTGATAATTTTTGAGGCTAGTATTTTAGATACTATATTAGTTAAACTAATCCCTCTATGGTTGTCACAAGATGATTTTAACCCTCTCTTATATATTGGGACGATAAGTGATTGTGACCAATCAGATGGAATCCCAGATCTTAGCCAAAATATTAGTTAACCCAATCGCTAAAATTGGACCACCATCCTTAAAGACCTCTGCAGCCAATCCATCTGGACCAACTGCCCTTTCTCGTTTCAGATTAACTATAGCCTTCTCAACTTCAGCAAGAGTTGGCGACCTACTTCAATGTTCCATTCACATTTTCTGGGTCTTTTTAGTGTGCCTTTTTTGCGTCCAGTGAGGCGCAAGCAGATGCGTGCCCGTATTAGGGCGTGGTCGGAGTCCAAGCAGGTACTCCAGAATGAGCGACAATCTTGTACCGACCCAACGTCCAACGATGACTGATGGCAATATGGTCTATTTGAGTCCATCGTTGGTTTGGTGTAGAGGGTCGCCATGTTAGACGATGTCTCTCATTATGCTTAAAATTTGTGTTTGCTAAAAATAAACGATTGTCTGAGCATAGTTGCAGCAGACGATCACCATTATCTGTTCGGTATGTCGGAATACTAAAATACTCACCTAAATGCCTTTCTGTTTGGTTTAAACTACCTATCTGAGCACCTGCTACGAGTACTATGTCTAAGCGTTTAGCTTTCTGTAAAATTCATCTTTCACTTCATCTGAGCTGCAGTCGGTGGGAGCGTAGGCAGAAACGACGAAAAAGCAACGACGTGTGTCCCTATCCTTCCGACTTCTTACAGAGGCGTTTAGCTGAACAGCACATAAACGACTGTTAACGGGGATCAACTCTAACAGTGCCTGTTTCGACCTCATGCTTAGTGCTATCCCTACTCCTGCCAGTCCATGAGAGCTGGTCGTCGGGTCACCAGATACACGGACGGTATCTCGTTGGCTCTCCGTTTTGTCGAAGTGAGGTCAAGTGAATGACACACTAGGATCCTGTATGCGTGTTTCAGAGAAACAGCACACATCAATGGTACGAGATTCTAGGGTTCTAGCCAGGGAAGTCTGCTGACCGATTTGACATAGAGTGCGTACGTTGAAGGCTCCAATGTGTAGTTTGGAGCGAGGTATCAGTAGATCTATGTTTTGCGCACTAGAATCGTTGGCTGAGGTGACACTTGAGGCGGAAGCCGAGGGAGCTTTAGAGGTGAAAGCCGATGTAAGAGGAATAATAGGAATTGAAGAAGGAAGTTGATTATGAATACAGTGGTCTTCAGTGCTGTTAGAGGTATGAGGGCGGTTATCACTTCCCGGCTGCCCATACCGTGGAAATGTTCTTCTGGAGATGCCTGAAAATGAAATTGGATTAGAGGTGGTCTTAGTGACCTGAGAGCTTGACCGCAATGCCCAAAGGGCCAACTGCTTGAGGTCGGTCACACACGACCTTGTTATGGGTAATTTTTGTGTTAGCTCCGTACTTATTGAGACCTTACCGCCTGAGACGGATATCCGTGGGATAAGGCAAGGTGTGGATTTTTAGGGTCGACATTTTCTAACCCCACCCCTCCTTATGGGAAGGTAGCATCGCTGTCATGCTGGTTGTTTGAAGGAAACACCTTACTGCTGTCACACCCCTGTACAGTCAGCAGTACGACGAGTAATACAAATAAATAACGACTGTAACTTAATAGAAGCATTTTTGTACCACCATGTGGATATGTGTACAGAAAAGTCCTTTTTGGAGAACCTGTCTGAATTCAGACTGTTATACTTCAAACGATTTTTACGTTTCAACATATGGTAACCAGATTAGCTGCACATAACAATGTAATCTGGAATTAAATTAAGCTGAACTGAGAAGCGCAGATAAGCAATTGTAGCATTAATAAGACGTGAGGATGGTAAGAAATCTTTCTTAACTTAGCAGGACAACTTTTTTTGAAGACTATTCTTGATGTTTGACTGGTCACAAACGTAACCACGAAGATTTTGCGAAACCTACATAAAGTTAGTGGTTGGAGGCTCTACCGAAACGGAAACAACTGTCAACTGTTTAGGGATGGTTGTCCCTAGAACAACAAAGCCTAACACCACCAAAGCAATCCAAAGGCTTGGTTACACATTATTAGTATTTCAAGGTGCTTACAACACCTGAAGCACTTCGAAAGGTAACTTGGATCAACCTTCCAACTTTCATCAGGCCGTCTTGCGTATCTTGACAATTGGATGATAATCTATTAAATGAAGTAGAGGTAGGGAAGAAACTTAGTACCTTTACAATGTGGACTCATGTATCTTCGCTTGATCGTCATTTAAATTTTGATCTAAAATATTTCCCTTATTACTAAAGACAGTCAGCTACAACGTACCGACTGACTACTACCACAAAATGTCTTTAGTAATAAGGAAAATATTTTAGATCAAGATTTAGATGACGATCAAGCGAAGATACATGGGCCCACATTGTAAAGGGGTGCTTTTTCTTGAGAAATTAGTCGTCAGTTGTCTTAAACATTTGGATGCATACCTGAAGAACCTAAATGATAGCATCCTGAGGTAAATTACACAGATTTTGAGAATACTTTCTGGTGTCTATTCTATGATATTAAGGCTTTACCTTCATCGAATTAAATACGTGAGGCAAGATTATGTATGTTGTTTTCGGGGCCGACGTTCCCCAACCCTCTACCACCGTTATACGGCGGCATTGATGTGAATACTGGTTTTATAAGACATTACACTTCGATCATACCATAAGTCAGCGGCAGGATATCGCTTTCGGAACTTACACTACTGTTTCCGATCTTACCGTTCACTACCCAATCCTGACATAGTGAGACCTAAAGCAACTAATGTTCCCGCTAAAATATTTTGGTTGCATTACTGAGATAAGTAACCCATTCGGACCGGGATACCAAGGACTTTACGTGGCGAGAGACGGCGTGTTTTTAGTTTGATATGAAAAAAATTGACATCCAACTGTTAATTGCACGTTTGGCGTAATTTGTGCTATTTGAGACGTTATCAAGTTTGTGCCTGAATCACACCCGATTAGACCTTAGTTGACAAATAAATAAGTAATCAGCTGATGAACATAACCTTACTAGCTCTAGTCATTTAAAAAAACAACGGCATTACAATTTTAGCTGATTCGAGCTAATCAGACACTAACCAAAACACTCCGGAATACCACGTCGAATTAGTCCATCCATGTTGGTACAAAGCACCTTTATGGTAGCTTCAGTTTATGTAAACCACAACCCTATATTCTAATTATGACACCCGACTACTCAAATAACCCTTAATTTCAATTTTTCAGATTATTATGCCGAAACTGATATTTCAAATCTATTTCCGTTTAACATAAACTGTTTAGAAGTTAAGTACTTCTCTAGTTGACTGGTAAATCGCCTTATCCAGGGTGAGTGCTAAAAAAGCAATAAATGAGTAATTGTAACGCAAACAGTACTACATATGACCATACTAAAACGCCTTAAAGAGTTGGAAATACCACGGCTATTTTTTTACGCAAACGCAATTAACTTACCAAGCAGCTTGTACAAGGTTTTTGTTAGTTTCATGGTCCAAAGCCTGCAAGTAACATATAACAAGCTGCAAAATATGGATTATGTCAGGTTAGATTACCTTGTGAGGATGTTTGGCATGGACACAAAATCCCAATTCTTTTAAAACACGTCGTTCAGCCTTGATAACTTGATTTTTAAGATTACTGTAACTTTGATCGAGAATCACGGGTGTTGGTGTTCTGAAATAGAAGTCAATACTGCATACATCAATACTTTTTATCCCGAACTTGTCTTATATGATGAAAAACATTGATTACATCTCTAATACGTCTTGGAGATTCTTCAAGCTTTGCAGCCAGAAATATACATGCCATAGCGTAATGCTGGAAGCAGGTTACCAGACACAACACCTACCTCGTAGAAGTGACGGACAAATGACTTGGAGTAGAAGAAGCGCTGGTACAATACCTGCGCAGTTGCCATAGCGACTTGCGGCAGTCGTAACAAAACCCCAGAGTCTTGGATTAACTCGCACCCAAGAATCCGTAAGTCAATCTCCGTTTCATATTCCATTTTGTCCAGCTGCGACGGGGTAGGAAATAAACGCTCCTCAGGTATAATAATGTTGTGAATGGTTAAATTCACACCACAGTATTCCCAAGTTGAATCAGGTTGCTTTACAGATCGAGAACTCATCTCAGCGGCCATTGTACTAGCAACTTTAAATGTGACACACAAAACGTCAACCACTCATTAAAAGCAAAGTAATGACTAGAAAGCTGTAAAAACCCAACTCTCAACACGTTCATATGTTTAATATGTATCATGTTTCTGTAACTCGTATTTTCGTGCAGATCTCAGGTTATAGCTAATACGCAAAACGTTTTTATAATGTTTGCCCTTTGGAAAAAGTTTGATAAGGACAGAAGACTGAGGGACTGAGTTTAGACTCAAATCTGTGCATGTAAGATAGAAAACTTACGGCCTTTTTTAGTCATTTTTAAGTAAGCTACGAAGTGTGTTCGATTTTGTGCGCGCGCTAATTAAAAGATCGATGGTATTTTTCCTTACTGAGTAAATTATATTGTTTTGATCGTTTATTACGTATCAAGACTACTTTTTTCACTTTGATTGGATTTATTTTGGTTAAAGAATTCGATTAGAGTATCGTTTCTGTTTCTAAATTAGTTTGTCATCGGTGCTTTTGAGTACTTTATTTTCTATTATATTTGCTAGTACTTTTGGTTCTAACAATTTACAGTTTTCCCCTATTTTGGTCATACATCGTTTTTGTCTCGGTGCTATTGTATCTAGTTTTTTAATGACCTGTTTGTTTACTGGACAGTGCAAAAACGCAAAAGCCAACGTCCGAGCAATCGTTATCCCGTTGAGAGTGACATGCAGTGCGATGAGTGCAAAGGCTGGTGCCACGGGGTTTGCACGAATTTGACGCCTGCGGCTTTCAAACGGTTGCATAAGGCTTTGTCACTAATGCTGTTCGGACGCAAACAGCTTACTAACTGAGGCCATTTCAATGGTAAATGCAGCACGAAGCCATTAAAATAGGCTTCGGATCTGTTACACTAATGCCAAAAGAGAACTACGACCTAGGTTAGATGCTGGAGAAGAGGACCTTAAAATTGTAAATTTTTGAGTTGTGAGGCTTCGGTATGGAATGATGCCAAAGTCACTCTGGGTGCAGCACGAAACCATGCCCGAAGCATGCTCAATAAGCTGTAGGAACTAGGTGTACAGATTGACTCCACAAATCCATATATAATCGCATTCAAAGAAACTTGTCTGACGCAGTCTATAGATAATATAAAACTTGATTTCGAGGGTTTTGCGTTATTAAGAGCCGACAGAATCCAGAAGCGTAAAAGAGGGTGAGTAGCTCTATTTATTAGGAATGCTATTCCATTTGCAATTATCGACAGTGTATCCCATGAGAGTGGGATATGTGAACTAGTTAGTTGCCGCTTGAAATGCAAGGGTCAGGAGCCGCTGATTGGTTTAGTCTATCGCTGTTCAGGCTGGGAGGTACATGAGATCTTGCATTTATTACATCATAGATACGACCCGAATTCTGAATCATCCTTACTAGATCTCATATAAACTTACTATGAGGATTATGTTACGAACCTGCATTACATGCCACCCCTAGATAAAACTGATCATGCGGTTTTAACTTTCGACTTGCCTATAACTGTCAATCACGAGCACGCTTCAGCTCATTCCAGACCTAGCGTCTGGAAAGCAAATATATAAGATCTCATACACAGCATCGTCAGTAGATTGGACAATAGAGCCAGAGTCCTCAATTTATACTTAAAAGTTAATGCACGACACATCGCTTCGACTACACCAAGGGAGCCTAGAAACTATCCACTATGATTCCGAAGGAAGTTTCGCCCCCTTCTCCTTAAGAGAAGAATACGGGATAGATTCAGGTTAATGGGGACTGACTCGATAAAATCTCAATATTCGGAAGCTTGGAATACTTGTACCTCGACCCTCCGTTAATCTAGAAAGTCGTAAGAAGATATAAGTGTCGACGATTCCATAGAATGTCCTAAACTCTTGTATTCCTATATAAACCAAAGGACAAAAAGATGAGGAAATATTTCAATACTATGATGAAACAGTGTAGAATTTATGGTCTACTATGATATTAGTACTGCTCTAATAATAGACAATCCTAAATTTGTAGATTTGTCATGATATAACTGCCTAATCTATAAGATCTTACGTGGAAGTCACGCCATCGACTACACCAACTCACTGTATCGTATCAATTACCAATACTTGGTGTAGAACAAGGTTAGGCTAGAGAAAGAACAATATATTTAATATGAATAGAAGATATAAGGTAACATTCAGCAGAGACCACGCCTGCATGGCCGAGCCATGCCATCCGATCAACTCCAGTCCATTCAATTCATTGTTCGCGCCTTCTCCATTGTTAGGTATTTCTCCGCGTTAAATATTGAATATCTATTTTCTGAGTAGTCTCGTGTTCACAGCTTTGTGAATTGTGTGGCTATTGTCCAATACCACTACAACAGTACTGTTTTATCATTAGTGGAGGACGACTTTGGCAACGCTCAAGCATTCTCAAACTACTTCAGCAATGCACGAATCATAGAAATGGCCTTCCCGTCAGCGCATACAAATCCCCCCACACAAACACTGGACAGCGCGACCATTAGAAAACTCGATATATTTGGTATACTAAATAAGCTGAACATAAGCAAATCCACGCGCCCGACGAACTGCATCCCAGGTTATTAAAGGAATTAGCAAACTTCTTTGCGAATCCTTGAAGTATATACTTTCACCTATCCGTAACCCAAGGTTGCTCACCGAAAAACTGAAAGAACTCCATAGTAAGTCCTGTCTTCAAAACAGGTATGGGACATAAACCTGAGAATTACCAACCCGTTAGCCTAACTAATGTGGTTGTTAAAATCTTAAAAAAGGTTATTCGAAAGGAGCTGTTTAAGTGTCTCGATGAAAAACCGGATTTAATGGGGAGTGGCACATCCTTCTCAACTTCGATAACTGTCTCTAGTCTTGAAAACTCCTTGACTGAACCCAATGATCATTCCTCAGACACATTACCTAACCATTCCACTCCTAGACATACTTCTTTCACCAAAACAACACCCGACTACCCTTCTCACATTAACCCTACTGGTAATAAACTAAACGCTCATCAATATGGAGTCGACGCTCCCAATTCTTCCTTTTCTCGTTGCAAAACAGACAATCCACTGGGTTTACATCATACCCTTCTACTAGACAAACAGTCGCCGTACCTGACACTTATGTTAATCAATGCTCGATCTGTACAAAGTAAGATGACTCACCTACGCACTCTTTTACTTTTAAACAACACCTCACTTGTTTTTATAACGGAAAGTTGGCTGTCCTTCGATACCACAGAAACATTTCTACAAATAGACACCTATGAGCTTTTCCGCTGTGATCGAGTCTCCAAGAAGGGTGGTTGTTGTCTTGTTTATGTAACAAAAAAGTTGAGGGCGGAAATCTATAGCGACCAATTCCTCAGCAAACTTCCTGAATCGATATGGCTTACTGTGCACACTCATGAATGTAAAATACTAATCGGATGCATATATCGAGCTCCTAACACTCCTAGTTCAAATGACACTATTTTAAGTGAGTCATTTGCTCAGGCTGCCACGCTTGACTTCACTTACAAAATTGTATGTGGTGATTTCAACCTTCCCACCATCAACTGGACGACAAATTCTGGCCCATTGTGCTTTGAAGGCATACTTAGGTCCTTCGACATACACGGTTGGCAACAACATGTACACATGCCTACACGAAATCATAACATTCTTGACTTGATATTCTGTCATAATGTCACACCAACATCAATGGTGGTTGGCGAAAAGTTTCACAACAGCGATCATAAAATGGTCCTCTGCACCCTTACGATTCTTGCCATATGCAACAAATTAAAGATATTTAATACGCGTTTCCAATATAGAGACTATGCAAATGCTGACTGGGAAAACTTTCGATTTCTAATAAAGCACTCTGACTGGGGCAGTTTCATTACCAGTGATAACCTCTTAGAAACATTAGAAATATTCAATACTACTACCAAATCTGCACTAGACACTACTATACTCTCTAAAATTGGTTTTAAAACAATTACTCCCTATATTAACCAAAAGATTAGGTCTAAACTGCGAAAACTGAAAAGGATGTACTATATATCAAAAGACTTCAGTGCCCTGAATCAGATATACTCTGTACTTGACGGAGTACAAAGTCAACACAACAAGCGTAAACAGGTAGAGGAACGTACTGCGCTCACTGTTGCATCTAAAGCCCAAGCCCTATGTCGTCTCACGAATCGCATAAGAAAGAACACAGACCACAACATTCACTACTTACTGCACGATGGAGTAACGTATAATGACCAAACCGTCATATGTGAACTATTAAGTGAATGGTTTTCTCACAATGGGAACACATCTGATGCTCCAGACATCGACATAAAGTCCACCAGCAAAAGCTATCTTAGTACCATAAACTTCGACATTAGGAGTATACATACCGCCATTAAAACCCTTACGCCAAATGCGAGTTCTGATGCCGATGACATCCCTTCAATCGTTTATAAAATGTCAAGACCGGACATACAGACGCTACTACTCAAAATATACACATTATCTTTAGAGACGGGTACATACGCGGAAACCTGGAAGGTAACGTATGTTCTTCCTAAACACAAATCTGGACCGAGAAACCTGGTTGAAAACTACTGACCTATAAATATCACTCTAGTCATATCACGCATAATGAAAAAGTGATACAAAATCAACTATCTGATCACCTACTTAAGGAAGATCTAATAGACCCATCACAACACGGCTTTATTAGAAAAAGGTCGTGCAGTACATGCCTGATAGACTTCTTTAACGAAGTTACTCGTATACGTGACCAGCAGAAACTAGTTGTAACTTTTTTTCACGTGGTATTATTTTATTTTCCTACCAGTTTATCTCTCTAATTTAACACTTGATAGCGATAAATAATTCGTCACTGATAGGGTTCTATTAACTTTACACCTTATTTGGAAACTCAACGTCATAAATTAATATTGCTAGTTTTCACGCTATCACTATCACCAATTAACTGTAATATATTTACTCTTAAGTAATACTGGGTCTGATCCTACCATAAAACTTTACACGTTCACTAAGTTAAATTACAGCTATCGCCATTCACCTAATTAAACTTTGAATTAACATTACTTCCAATAATGTCCAGGCCATCTAAAAAACATATAATCTCTCCAGATGCCTATAGCACCTGCAAAAGATCTAAATCAGTCACTAAAGCGAATAATGCGAAACCTTATAAACACACTGATCAGTCTGCATCCTACTCTGATCTTCCCTCAGCCACACTAAACGTGCACCCTTTACTTGGACAAGACATATCACTACCTTGCATCTCGCTTGTCGATATAAATAAGAGCAGTCACATGCTGTTAGAGTCGACATCATTTGTCAGTCCCAAAGAGAGCACCGAATATTGTGAGCAGTATTTAGACAGTGCGGCTGACCCCAAACACCCAACAATTTTACAATCGGCCATCCTAAGTAGCGGCTCACGAATTACGACTGCCTACAATAGCCAGCCCGATGACGTAGATCTTGACTACTCACCCAGACATATACCCAATCCCCCAACTAAGTGTGCACAAAGTGACCACCCGCTAGACACCTGTAACAGGCCTGTATGTAACCATATCGACCTTAAAAACTTTGATATAAACTTGAATAATCTCACCACTGGTAGACCTAGAAGCACCCAAACAGAACTTAGCCTCACCCAAACTATTCAAGACCTATTACCGTACAAATATTTAATCAGTGTTCCAGAAAACCCCGATCTGGAAATTATAAAAAACACTGAAAAAATAATTGACCATATATCAACCGAAGTGTTGAAAAGACTTCAGTGTATGCATAATGTCATTGTGTATAATATACCTGATAGTACGAACATAAAGATTGCTAAGAATACTCTGCTACAAGAGTGTGGATTGTCGCAATCTTGGTGTGTAACAAGGAGATTACGTAAAGGACACACTAAAGCCTCATGTCCCATTCTATTTCAGTTTGGTAGTACCACTGAAGCTAATCACCTCCTTAATAGTCAGTCACTACTGAGGCGTATTCCAACATTTAAAAAGATTAGGATCATTCATGACAGGACCGCTATCCAGCGTCGTATCTGCAATGGAACACAAACTGATCAACCCAGCTTACGTAGCCGCGGCAGCTACAGCTCTTGTCACTGCACAAATCCTAAAATATCATACACTGCCCCCCAAAAAAACGGAGGCACTTCGGACACTGCAATTAATCCTAAGGACAAGACCGCTCATAAAGCAGCTACAACCACTCACCCTCAGCCCAAACACTCAGCTACCCCAAAATGCCAAACCACTTATGCCTCAATAGCGTCCAAGTATCGCCCTAGCGGCCCCTGTAAATTGCCTAAAAATGACCACCCCAGGAATTGCGCTAACAGCTACAGACTCTCAGACATCGCTGTACGAAATAATACCAAACCCTCCGTAAAAACCCACCAATACTCCAGCACCTCTAACCCAAAACGTGCACCTTCTCATAGCAATAGAATGCCCTACAACAAACATAGTGAACTGGCAACACCCACTCATCCTAATGTGAAACGACATTTGACAAGAACCACACCCACACGTGATACCCATAAGTCATATAGTGTCAACCTTGCAAGCCCCATGAATCAACACAAAACTATACACATCAGAAACACCTCTCTTAGCAACAATAACAGGCATTCCTTTATTCCTCATCAGAAACATACAACCTCCCCAACTAACCACAATAGGACTAAAATTGCCCACCGCACACAAGGAAGCCATAATGTTGGCCTACTTGGAAACTCACCTACTGACTCTAGGTACTATCTAAGTCAAGCCACCCAATACAGCGGTTTAGCCCCCCCTAATTCGACATACACACTATCTCATCCTTTTTTATCTCTCCCCCCCTCAACATTACTGCTATGGGGTCTCCAAATGTTGAGGGCGACAATCCCACTATTCTGAAACCATCTATATACTCCGATTTCATGGGGAGTGGCAGATCCTTCTCAACCTCGATAAATGTCTCTAGTCTTGAAAACTTCTTGACTGGACCCCCTGATCATTCCCCGGACACATTACCTAACAATTCAACTCTACCTTCCACTCTTAGACATACTTCTTTCACCAAAACAACACCCGACTACCCTTCTCGCATTAACCCTACTGGTAATAAACTAAACACTCATCAATATGGAGTCGACGCTCCCAATTCTTCCTTTTCTCGTTGCAAAACAGACAAATCACTGGGTATACATCATACCCTTCTACTAGACAAACAGTCACCGTACCTGACACTTATGTTAATTAACGCTCGATCTGTACAAAGTAAGATGACTCACCTACGCACTCTTTTACTTTTAAACAACCCCTCACTTGTTTTGATAACGGAAAGTTGGCTGTCCTCCGACACCACAGACACATTTCTACAAATAGACACATATGAGCTCTTCCGCTGTGATCGAGTAACCAAGAAGGGTGGTGGTTGTCTCGTTTATGTATCAAAAAATTTGAGAGCGGAAATCTATAGCGACCACGTCCTCAGTAAACTTCCTGAATCGATATGGCTTACTGTGTACACTCATGAATGTAAAATACTAATCGGATGCATATATCGAGCTCCTAACACTCTTAGTTCAAATTACACTATTATAAGTGAGTCATTTGCTCAGGCTGCCTTGCTTGACTTCACTTACAAAATTGTATGTGGTGATTCCAACCTTCCCACCATCAACTGGAAGACACATTCTGGCCCATTGTGCTTTGAAAGCATACTTAGGACCTTAGACATACACGGCTGGCAACAACATGTACACCTGCCTACACGAAATCACAACATTCTTGACTTGATATTCTGTCATAATGTCACACCAACATCAATGGTGGTTGGCGAAAAGTTTCACAACAGCGATCATAAAATAGTCCTCTGCACCCTTCCGATTCTTGCCATATGTAACAAATTAAAGACATTAAACACGCGATTCCAATATAGAGACTATGCAAATGCTGACTGGGAAAACTTTCGATTTCTAATAAAGCACTCTGACTGGGGCAGTTTCTTTACCAGTAATAACCTCTTAGAAACATTAGAAATATTCAATATCACCACCAAATCTGCACTAGACACTACTGTACCCTCTAAAATTGGTTTTAAAACAATTACTCCATATCTAAACCAAAAGACTAAGTCTAAACTGCGAAAACTGAAAAGGATGTACTATATATCAAAAGACTTCAGTGCCCTGCACCAGATATACTCTGTACTTGACGGAGTACAAAGTCAACACAACAAGCGTAAACAGGTAGAGGAACGTACTGCGCTCACTGTTGCATCTAAAGCCCAAGCACTATGTCGTCTCCTCACGAAGCGCATAAGAAAGAACACAGACCACAACATTCACTACTTACTGCACGATGGAGTAACGTATGATGACCAAAGCGTCATATGTGAACTATTAAGTGAATGGTTTTCTCACAATGGGAATACATCTGATGCTCCAGACATCGACATAAAGTGCACCGGCAAAAACGATCTTAGTACCATAAACTTCGACATTAGGAGTATACATACCGCCATTAAAACCCTTACGCCAAATGCGAGTTCTGATGCCGATGACATCCCTTCAATCGTTTATAAAATGTCAGGACCGGATATACAGACGCTACTACTCAAAATATACACATTATCTTTAGAGACAGGTACATATCCGGAAACCTGGAAGGTAACGTATGTTCTTCCCAAACACAAATCCGAACCAAGAAACCTGGTTGAAAACTACAGACCTATAAATATCACTCCAGTCATATCACGCATAATGGAAAAAGTGATACAAAATCAACTATCTGATCACCTACTCAAGGAAGATCTGATAGACCCGTCACAACATGGCTTCATTAGAACAAGGTCGTGCAGTACATGCCTGATAGACTTCTTCAACGAGGTTACTCGTATACGTGACCAGAAGAAACTAGTTATTATACTATACTTCGACATTAAGAAAGCCTTTGATAAGGTACCTCATAATCTTCTAATCAACAGACTTAAGTCAGTTGGAATTATAAATCCCCTTTTGCAATGGATCAAGTCTTTTCTTACGAACAGATATCAAATAACCAAGATTAACTCTAATACATCTACACCTCGACCTATAACCAGTGGTGTTGTGCAGGGTAGTGTCTTGGGTCCATTGCTCTTTATAATCTACATCAACAATATATGCAAGTGTTTTAGCACAGGTAAGACCTGCCTCTATGCCGATGACTTAAAAGTCATCTATAAAACTGACATTTCCGATTTACGCAGTACTATGGAAACAATCCAACGTGAACTCAACATGGTAAACGACTGGTGCAAACGCTGGAGGTTAGAGCTCAACACAGAGAAATGCGGCTGGTTATGTATAGGAGACACATCTCTCCAAACGAAACTAACACTTAGCAATCACACATTGCCCAGACTGGCATCAGTAACTGACCTAGGGGTACACTACTCACACAGTCTTAATTTCTCTGAACACATCTCAGCCAAAGCATCCAAAATGCGGAAATTGCTTGGCTTCATTCTCCGTAATTTCTATAAAAATGAATCTAAAATCCTTCTTTACAAAGTTTGTGTAAGACCTATCGCTGAATACTGCTCGTTCTTATTTTCCAACCTACGCGTATCTGATATACTAAAGGTGGAAGGAATACAACGAGACTTCACTCGCAAGGTACTTAAGACTGACTTGGTCATTGACTATAGTTCCCGATGCCAAATCTTAGGAATAGCACCCCTTTGGAAGAGAAGGCTTAGGTCTAATTTGATTCTCTACTTCAAACTACTCAAAAACCTTACTTATTCAACGTGTAAGATAATTCTTGCCCGAGATTCACATGAATACGGACTTCGAAACAAAGTATCTACGGTCAAAGTTGAGAAATACAGATCAAAAACTAGGGAAAACTTCTTCCTCACCAAGTATGCAATAATATGGAACAGTCTTCCCTCCGAAATTCGCATGGCAGATGAATTACATACGTTTGTGAAACTGCTTGATCAAGCCCTCACTTGCACTGATCTTGCACGTACGAACACATCTGCGCCCTACTCAGACATCATAGGCTCTCTCCATGTCTAGACCAAAATGGACTTCAAGTTCAGTTTACCTTATTTTTCCTACTTTGCAGTTGTATTAATTACCTTTTCCACCCCATTTCTTCACTTGAAGTAGACAGGTAACTCAATGGACCTATCATTACTGTTAAAATAAACTCGGTCGATAAGGGACACTCACTACCACCCTAAAACGTCAAGAGGACCGCACAATCGGCTGCCTACTACTAGTGGTCTTGCATCTATGGAGCCTGTTACCAATCAACTGGTTAGGACAACAGAAAATAACATCATCACCAAGTTACTGTGAGTCCCTTCCTGTTTATCCTGTATTAACTTTTTACTCTTCAGTACACTATGTTGGCTAGCAATTATTATTATTTCTCCACTCGTTCCCATATCCACAACTCATATACTTCTATACTTTTTCCGCCTGCTTAAATAAACAACTATCCTACAATATACCCTTCTAAACGCTTATACTCTGATTGGCAAGCTATACTTTATACTATAGTCAACAGAGGCACTGCATCGATGCTTTACCCACAGTCCATAGCTTGTAACTGTCTGATAAGCTTGTAAAATGGTACTTATAGAAATAGTGCTTTCCAACAGTTTGTGAAACAGAGGATTGTGCGAGGTATGACGTATATACAAAAATAATGCTAAATGAGCCTAACATCACAAAAGGAGGGAGGGTGGAGTTACTGACCAGCAAGCATTGATGGTGAGGGCGATAACTTCAATCCACCCGTGTTTGTGGGGACAGAACATTTTGTATGTATCAGGCTCTTTATAATTGAGAATAAGACAGTCAATCTAAGATATAGATTGTTTTCCTACGCTCACCACTCAGACTCACGTTTCCAATGCAAATGGGTTACAGATACAAGAGCAGGTCACCACAACGACCAAGATTTAAGTCACAAAACAGGTCACAAATGTTCCGACAAACTGGACAATGCTATTATTATCACTGGAAGTTTAGTGCGAACTCAACCAAGTGGATGCAATCATGCGCTTGGCCTAAACAGAATCCCAATAAGATGTGAAACAAATAATGCCTTACCAGGATGCGACGACTGAGGAGTAGCGCCTAAATAGACGCTTTCCTTATGTTAGGTACAGAAAATCAGGCTTAAAATTCTTGATGGATACTGACGCTGCTTTCAGTACCGTTTCTCAAAACGAAATTGAGCTAGGTCGAGAAATATCCCAGGTAACACATCAAGTCATCAACAAAACTGAGATTGCTACATTTGGGCAGAAAAATTCAACAGTAGATTTGGGGTCTATGAAACAAATCCCCTGGGTTTTCACTATAGCCGATTTCTATATACCTATATACCTATATATCTATATACCGATTTCTAGTGGACACTAAGAAATGGCGCGTCAAACCGTACGAGATAGTTACTCAATACTGCATATCCAAGACTTCGCTAACGGTTTAGAGGGTATGAACATATTTACTAAAATCGACTTAGTCAGGGCATATCACAATATCCCGGTGGCTGACAAAGACATCTCCAAGACAGCTATTACTACACCTTTTGACTTGTTCGAGTTTGTACGCGTGCCATTCGGTCTGAGAAATGCGACACAAACATTTCAAAGATCCATGGATAACGCACTTCGAGATATGCCATTTGCACAGTGGTATATAGACGATTTGTTAATTGCCAGTTCCGATTTACAATCACACGAACAGCATGCACGAGCAGTGTTAAGATGGCTGGATGAAAACGGAATTAACATACATCAAATTAAGTGTGTTTTCGGTGTTCGAACTCTGGAATTTCTCGGTCACACAATAAGCCCAGAATGGATTACGTTTATCAAAGAAGAAGTGGACACCATCAAACAATACCCCATACCTAGTTCTCTAACACAACTGAGAAGTTTTCTAGGTCTAATTAACTTTTATCCCAGATCCATACACGATGGTACACAACTAATGCAACCTTTGACAGATTCACTTAAAGGAAAATCAAAAGAATTCAAGCTGTCTACCGAGGCCTTTGAAGCTATTAAACAGACAAAAGGTAAACTGGCTCAAGGAACTACACTGATGTATCCGAATTCTCTTCCCCAATTGCTTTGATGGTGGATGCTTCAGATAAAGCAGTAGGCGATACCCTTAACCAATTGCTTAAAATGCCTGTAAACCACTTGCTTTCTTTCCTGAAAGACTCGCTACAGCAGAGACAAGGTACTCAACCTACGAGCGAGGATTTCTTACAATCTAATTAAACATTAAGCATTTCCGACACATGTTAGAAGGTAGGAAGTTCATAGTCTTTACGGATCACAAACCATTGACCAACTCACTAAAAGTGAGAGCCGATGAATACTCACTTCGAGAAGTCCGATACCTTGACTATATATCACAGTTCACAGGCGATATCCGACATGTCAAAGGTCATGACAATCAGGCGGCAGATGCATTATCTCGACTAGAAATGAACGTGCTACAGCAGTCTACACTAAACTTCGAGACGTTGAAACACGAACAATTGCAGGATCTACGATTACAAACAGTTCAAGTCTTAATCTAAAACAGTTACCATCACCTATTGATGGTATTCTAATCTACTGTGACACGACCAAGGCAATGCCGTGACCTTTCGTTCCCAAAATTATGCGAAAGTTGATATATAATGACTCTCATTCTTTGTGTCATCCTGGCACAAAAGCTTCAACTAAACTAATCAATGCCAAATATATATGGCCGAATTTGCAGAAGGACGAACACAAGTGGGTTAGAGAGATAAAACGAAGAAACATCCGTGGACTATCGTCGACTTCTGACGGAGTCAGTCGTCATCGATTGGAAGTCAAACAGTGAGGTCTTTTGGGCTGCCGTAATGGAACTTAAACGTTTTTGATAGATAGGTTAATCGAAACGACGTTGCTAAGGAAGTCAATTCTAAGGGTAAGCTAATGTAACAGCTTAGGTTGATTGGTTAAGAGTTGAATTCAAACAACTAAATATATGTCAAAACAATACAGTTCAAGTATTCATTCAATTCCTTATTTTGCATAGGCATTATATTTCCTATTATCTCATACTAAACGTTGAAGAGCTTTGTTTGTCTGAACAGGTAATCCCACGCTCCATTGTGACTGTGCGACGATCTAAATAAAGACCTATTAACTAATAATTGGTTTCTCTTACCAAAAGAACGAGGGTTACCTACAGTTACGAAAAGTCAAGCATAGTAGGGGTCAGAAATGTTGAAGAAGCGTTAATCTTAAAAAGGAGAGTAAGCATGCTAGTATTTCAAAGTTCTACCTTTTTGAAGCCTCATATTTCATTCGTAATGTTTATCTCATTTACAAAAGGTTTCATTCTGACTCACCATCCCAAGGTCATGATGAACCACTCAAGTCACTTTATTCCATTTGAATAGAACTGCTTTTTGCTGACAGCAATTATATACCACGTTGACAGTCATGATCAGCAATAAACATGTGTTTACAGACAGTGCTACCCCTGAAAATCTATCATGGAGATTGAATTAATAAAGCAAGAAAATTTCATGACAAAATGTCAAGTGAGATGTATCAGCTAGGTATTAAATAGGTTTGTACAATGAAAATGTTTCTTATACCCAAGTAAAAGAAAGGCGCTGGTTATTAGCTGTGTGCAAGTTAGGCCAAGCTGCAAAGCTTCTTGGTATAAACTTGATACGAGTAATAGGATAGACAAAAAATGAGCAAAATGACTGAAGAAAATAGATGACTGACAAAGTCTGCCGACAAGCAAAACCTATATAAGTTGCTATCACCAGAATCTGCAGATAAATTACTCAAAAAAGATCGAGTTGTGAAATTTAACAAGATGGAATGAATCCGAATACCGGACGGGAATATACAGTAAAAATAGCGGAGGCGGTTCCTCAAATTCACGAATATAACAGAAAGTATTTAGTGATCGAAAAAGCTAGCATCTTTATTATTTTACCATTAACTGATCTTTGTCAATCATTACCTTTTATTAAAGGCCACCCCTTTAGCGTCATTTAGCCTGCAATAGATTTGCTTGATTGAGTGAACAAGCTGACATTAAATCGGAACCTTAAATCCTAGAAGCGGCACGTGTATCGATCAACGCTTCAGTGTTAGGTTTGGACTGAGAGCTAACGAACAAAAGTTCCTTCGGTCAAACCGAAGTACACTTCTCTGCTGCTATACAAAATCTTTTGGAGTCACCCATATTAAATTATATCAGGACAAATCCTGTGCTCACTATAATCAGTCTGAATTTAAGAAACAAGACAGATTATATCAAAGATACAAAATACTTCGACTGATGGACCGTCTGCTATACAGTTAGCGATTTCTGTAGCACAACGAAGTGCACAAAACAAGGAGCGGAATGGGTAATGAATAACCGTTAGATACACGAGAATCAATGAGAGTATTACAATAAGATGGGATCCAATATCTATCTGAAAGGATATAAGATTAATTTTTGTGTGCTCAGATATAGAGAAAATCTCTCTATGTCTGTTTTTTCTTATGATCAGTCCCATGCATTTCGCAAGCGTGTGCTTTTTTTATTGTTGTCCGCATTTTGATTCTCGTTCTTCAGTTTAATTGCACTTATTATAGCTATATCTATGATAATTAGAAGTATTCTAATTAATGCGCTAACAAAGAATTTCCCGAAATAAAGCAGTTTAAAGCAGGTAGAAGTAGATGAGCACGAATAAACGTATTATGTTTGTAATTCAAAATAAGCGGGCAATCAATTACCAAGGGGTCGTTAGTTCGTACAAATACCAAAATATCATTCAAAAATTCTAAATCCTTACTGTTCCCTTGATGTTGATGAGTTTTTTGATGGCACTCGCTATATTAGGCGCCACATTTTGGTTGGTACTTTGTGAACTGGTCGCCTCCGTTTCATCAGACTCAAACACGTTCCCTATTTAATTTTAGAGAGGTTTGTTACTATTAACTATAGATTGCTTATGTTTGGAGCAAATTAAATTAACCTACCACTTTTCTTTAAACATATTTTCCTTGAACCGATAAGGATATTTTTCTTATTGTGACAACTGGGTTTTGTGAGGTGTCTGCACAAGTTGGATAGAATACCATACAGTACTTCTTCTACACCATTTTGGACGTTTGTTACGTTAATATAGGGAAGTTATTGGATATTGCCATCTGCTGAGTTATCGAACTCAGGCGTGACTTAAATTCTAGCATTTAGACAGACAACGAAGAGTTCCGATTTCTGGATCTAACGCCATCCAATGATCAACTTTGTAGGGACGTTTGGTGTTTCCTTTCTAACACTGCACGTACAGGAAAATGACCTTAATATAATTGAATGGTTGTACGTATCCAGTCATAAAATGATTGAGAAAAATATATTCGGTCGCAGTTACCGTTGTCAACTATTTAAATAATCTATGTCATCATCTTCAGGAGGAAACAAACATCCATGCATCTTGTAGGTTCCTTTTCATGCTTTGACGACAAATAGTACAGATAAGTCGGCTCCAGCACACCCACATCGGTAATTGCCAGTGTTTGGTAGGGGGTATCATCGTTTGTCGGACCATATTAGCATATCTATGTGTACACACTACAAATATATTGGTCTTTTGTTGGGATATTCAGAAAAATATGCCAAAAATTATCCTGTTAAGTCTAATGCTATCCTTGGACTTGAAATGGTATCATTTTCCTGTTGGTCAATATTTATTTTACGTGTCATTTTCCTGTTGGCCGAATATTGTACAAATGTTATTTTCTATTTTATGGTACAATATGGTCTGCTTGATTGGTATATAAACAGAGTATGCTTGAAATATGACGATTCATATCGCAGAGGCTGAGATTGACGTTCTGGACTTAACTGGCTGGGCTAGGCGTAAAGCAGGGCCAATTAGAACTCTAGGTTGTTCATACGGGTTTACGCGTCATTGTTCCCATCGATAAGTCACTGCTCTCTAACCGGCGGTCACGAGATATAATATCTTCCCCCGGATATATTCTCTTTTAGGGATTCGATACATAGCCCTTACGACAGCAGACATTTATGTGAACCTGCAACGTTCCACGGTCGTGTGATTTTATTAGATGTCATCGGATGGTAGTTTGGTTAGACTATAGCATGCAATACTTCCGTTGACATCAGTGGGTTTAAGATGTCCTCCCACTCGAACTATTCCCTACACAATCATTCCATTCAATCCTTCTGTAAGGATTCTTGGATTTATTTATTTTATGATGTTCTCCATTCTTATGTGGATCTTTTTTTGTTTCGCAGTTCCTTAACTTTTAATGCCCCATATCTGATTTCATAATGCTTAGGAAACCATACACCATCATATACGTGACAAATATCGCCAACCATGCTGTATCTCACATTAGTTGGGACAGTCGATAAACGTCTGCTTTGGTGAAGATCCTCTGGCTATCGTTATGAATCCATCTAAAAACAGTTCCACTCAAGGAATAAAGAAATTGGTTCACACAGGTACACCTGAAGTGAAGTAATCTAAGATGGTAACTGCCGGAAAACAATACTAAGTAAAACGAAACTCAAAACACTAGTGTGTAGTGACATTGGTTCCTAATAACATGACTCTTCAAGCTAAACTACAATTTACATTAGCCGTCAACGCAGAACCATTCTTGGTCATGCAGTAGACTTATTTTTTACGTATTAAATATATTACAGTATTGCCAACCTAAAATGCAACTATTAGAGGTTTTCAAAACAATACTAATGACCGTTACGATAAGATGATTCAGCACACAAAGCGAAGTTAGATCCCATAGATTAGGTAGTCAAATCATAGTAAGTCTACAATACCGAACCAGGTCTATGATTCATGTATCATAGAAAAGTGCACTAATACCGACCCGAACCTTAATCTCAAATCAATTTTAGAATCTGTAGATATTATAACAACATAATTACAAACCTGAAAAAAATATGGACAGTGTGAGTAGATGAAAAGAGGAATAGGAAAAAAGGTAAACTCCTCATCGAATCAAATCTCCGTTCCACTTTTTACATTCGGTTCAGACCTTATCATAGAACATAACCCTCCAATCAGTTGACGTCAGGAGACTACAAACTAGCCATCCTAGGTTGAAACATCATGAAACTTTTTATTCCACATGTGGGGTCGTGTATGTGCATTGTTTAGTTTATCTATTTGACCACATAAATATTGACACGAAGAACCACCGAATAAACGTGCCACATGAGTCACTTGATATGTATGGGCTGTGACACTGCCCAGATGCGCAAAGCGAAGCAGGTGTGTTGGGATATTCAGGAAAATACCCCAGAAATTATCCTACTAATGCTATTCTTGGACTTGGAGATGGTATTATTTACTTATTGGTCAGTACATATTTCACGTGTCATTTTCCTACTGGTCAATATTGTACAATGTTATTTTTTATTTTATGGTACGTTGTGGTCTGCTTGACTGGTATATAAACAAAGTATGTTTGAAATATAGTGATTCATATATCCGAGGCTGTGACTTGCGTTCTGGACTCAATTGCTGGGCTGGACAGGGAAGCGGGGCCAATCAGAACCCTAGGTCGTTCTACGTGTTTGCGCGTCTTTGGTCCGATCAATAATTCGATACCCTCTAATCTGTTGCCGTCACAGTTATAGCAAGGTGGTTTCCTAAGGGGGCAACACCCGGAGTCTTCGACCTAAATGTTTGATCAACAAGGCAGTGGAGCAACGTTAGGAAATGCAGTCCCATGGTAGTCGATGACTAACGATTAGTTCATACGCCATTTGTTCCTTCAGGATACTGGAGCCCATGTCCACCATTGGTTTGGAACCAGGGTTTTCCAACTCCTCCAAGTGGATCCTTCGTGCTTACCAACTCGGTTACAGAGCCGGACATTAGCTTTTCGTCCTCTCAATTTCGTAAACAACAGTAATGCCGCGAGAAGGCAGTGTGTAGGACTTCCCTGGCAGTGGTTGTATGCACGTGCTCATGTGAGTATTTCGAGAGGGAGAGCGGACTATTCCCACCCTCGGTCGTACCAGGGCATTTGGGTGTTCATACTAAGATGAAACGGCTGTCCAGTGCATCCAGGTTTTTAATAGTGGTCTAGCTTAGATTGACTCATGGAATTAACATAAAACCTACAACTATCTATGTAAACAATTAGTGAACCTGTCGTAACATAAAAACGTCTTGAGGAACTTAGCAATTATCATTCTGAAATTCTGACATGGTGTTTTACATCTTCACGACAGGTTTATCCTTTTATCTTAAACACACTATCAAACTGGGAAGCTGCACATCACTCGCTTATAAGGATATTATTAGCTCAATTAAGGGATTTGTTCCATAGTAATCAATTTAAACTAGTATGATTTGAGTCACGCACAGAAAGACATTTGATGTGATTGATGACATGAAATAATAAAAAACAGCATCAATCAGAGACTAACAATTGTATAAACTCAACGGGTATTTTATGTATATGTAACTTGATTTTATCGGTTAAGTATGATAAATACATTTGAATTATATTTTATTATGAATTTTACACTTATTAAAAGAACTTGACAAATCATAAAATCTTTTTATTGTGAGATTGCCTATTGATTTTAGTGTCAAAACAATGCCCATTTGAAAGCGGTAAGAAGATTGATAATCGGAAAAATTATTGTTTTATATTCATATAATTTGATTAAATCCCTTGACTCTATGTTCAATATGAAAAAAAAGTATTAAAAATAAGATATGGAAAACATAACAATGAAGTTAGTATGGTCTGTTGTAGAACGGTAAATTACATTTCAATATACAAAAAGTAACAATCAGAACCAAAGCATAAGTTTAGTTTTTTCTGTTTATAAGATTGCTAAAATGTATCTTGATAGATATGAATTTTCTCACAATTTAAACTTACGTAAAACAGGAACTGTGTAATCACTTTCAGTTCTAGAGGTATCAAGGTATAATTTAGGGCAAGTGCATATAACTGAGCTGGAGATCATTTTGTTCTAAAATAAGTATAACAACATAATTTACTGAATTATGATTTAAAATGAGTATAAGTTAATAGAAGTGGTTTATTGAGACAAATATTCATTATTTCGTCACAATATTGTGCACTCAACAAAAGTCCCAAAATATTTTCCTCGTGAGATATAAAAATTATAAATCACGAACAACCTAATGCAATCTGAATGTTAAGGACTAATGATGTTACAGAATTTCTCAAATTACCAACGACCTATTATATTGACATACAGGCGAACATAGTGAAAAATCTTAGTGATTAGTGTAATAAATTTACTACTGTGAAATGTTACACCGAAGTCCGACTATAAAATCTAAAGTGAGTGAATTCCAATTATACCATATATAATTATATATCAATGGGAATCCGCAAATAACAAAAACACCTTCAACATAGCTTTACACAGGCTCAGAACATTCTGTTCAATTTTTATAAGATTAACTAACATCCTTCAACACTCATACAACAAGTTAAGCTGAACATTTATCATATTTTAGTTAATTTATTTAAATTAACTCATTTATGAAATACATATTTTATTTACTCAGTTCAAAGCTATATACACTTAGCTGTTGGGGGGTTAGGGATTGGAAAATGAAACTGAACGGCTGGAAACCCACTGCTTCAACAATTAATTCATCAATCTATACAATTGACTGAGTAACAGCGGTGTCAATGCTTAGGGTAAGAGAAAAGTGAAATGATGCAGTTGAGAAATGTTATAAGAACCATAATAAACATTGTATGATAGAAGTGAGATATTGAACATTAAAACACAAGACAAAATTTTTTATTTCGAGATGCAAAATTACAATTTAGGGTAGTATCACAATATAAGATCAGTAACTTTTCATTTCTGAAGTCACTGTATAGTTTTCGATAGAGCTGAGTTTTATAAATTTGTGGAACAATCATAAAGGTTAGTTCTACATAAATTAGACTCTAATCATTTTATCTGGAACGATGAACAAAATTCTACAATTAAACTGTACAAGTTAGAGAAGGCAATATAACTAAAAGTATCCACCTGTGCTATGAATTCTCTCTGTTATTTCGATATAGAATAGTATTAGAAATTGAAAGAACGAAAATACCAAGCTGGCCACAAAGTGATGCGACGTACACATCTAAAGTGTACAACGAACGACATTAATTACAAGATTTTTGAGAGGACTACATCAAACGGAATATGAACGAATGTTTATGCCTAACATATTTGAAAACGTGGTCATTTGAGTAACTGAATAATAGAGTTTTGGTATTCTCTTACTTTCACAACTTAATTTTCATGTTGTAATTTCCATCCCAGGCAACTTCAACGCACTAGAAAACAGTTGAGACTTACTATTTCACCGGTGATTAGTTAGTCATTTATTTTAACTACTTCATACAACATATGATAAGCCACCTATCTACTTCGTAACGTCCTTACATCACCTAACAAGTGTACAGTCAATTTTGTTTATTGAATAAATCATATATATTATTGAGATAATGGAAGTTAAAGAGCGGTGACCAAAAACATATCCAAGTAGATTGGAGATAGACGTAGAGTTAAAATATTAATCATTTAAAAAAGGAAATACACATATAGGTTAGTTATCGAGTGACAAGAATCAGAATAATTTAGAATAAAGACTGGAAGAGTTTATCGCAAGTACAATGACTAGGACTCAGTGGGACAACAGAACAGGCAATATAAACTGATTCATTTCGAAATTCGTAATTTTCGCATATCAATGCAATGAATACATCATAATTATGCGGTCTAGTTAAGCAAAAGCAACATCAGCGACAATAACATCATTTTGAAAAAAAGACGATAGTTTATGATTAAATATTTTACGGAGAAAACACTAGTATAAAAGTCTTACTTGATTATAGTCAATTAATTTACGATAATGACTGGAATATTTTCTGCATACAGAAACAGGGCATATAAGAGAAGATAAATGATATTTGACAAAGGCAGAAAATATCACAGATATTACAATCGTAACCATAGTCAAAACGAAATAAGCAATGATCAGTGGGCGTAATTCTACAGAAGACCATCGTAGTGAATAAAAAGCAAACACATTGATAGATGCCATACAAACTCCAGATAAACTAAATCGAGTTGATTGAAGAAACCATTTCAAATGATAAATATATTGATAATTCTTTTTGTCGCTGTAATAAAAACCAAATAAAATTACATGAAACCATTTCAGTATTAAAGTAATCTAAGACTATTTTTGTAACAGCCAATAATATAAGTAACTGAATTTTATAAATTGATGAATGTAATTATACTTTGTGAATAGGAAACGTATTAAAAGCACATTTGAGAAAGTCTTGTACTACATGAGATACATAAATACTGCGTATCTTCGAAATTCCGAAAAAAACTCATTTGTAATTGACATTCATTTTGTTTCAACTTGTATTCAGAAATAATACTACTAAAACCGGATTATTTACATAAACTGGTCGCCGGGTGACAAATAAACCCAAGGTGGTTAGCCTACAGCAGTGATCAGTGTATATTTGACATTAAAACTACACTAAACTATATCGTGGTTTTTGGTAAAAATTAATAGTGATCAGTACTAAATACACAACCAGAAATTAACGTTAACTGTCTCAAAACTGCAATTATACAAGTGACTGTCAAGCATAAGGATGTGAGATAATAAACTAAGGATAAACAATACTAAGATTTATCGTTAAACCTATAACATGATGTTTAATATAATGAATGTCGTCAGTACGATATAAGCTTTGATAAAAGAACAAATCAGTGAAACACAAAGAATTAGCTATGTCCCAAAACGCTTACTGTTTCTCATAAGTAAGAACATAGATACTATTTATGTACGAATAAAACTACAGTTTAAAGTATTCACTTTGTATTTTGCTCTGAAACCTTAGAAACCCAAAATGCAGTGAAAAAAGACACTACGTAACTTGTGGTTGGAGAAAATATTGATAATTGAAAACAGAGACTGATGCGTCACAGTATAATTCTGGACATCCAGGGTGTTACTTTAAATTATAAACAGGAATTAAGCAGATGAAATATACGCTTTAAACTAACATTATAAATAAGTACTATACGCAACCAAGTATTACGCAACATATTTTTCAGTAAAACGTGATATTTGAATAATAGTAATCGATAATGTTGCTGTTTATTTTGTATCAACAAGTTTAGACAACCTCCTCAGTCTCTATTCACTTTTATGATAATTAAATAATCAAGAAGTCTCGATTGAACATGCCAACTTGAGTTACTTATGGTGTGGGTACAACATTTATCTACCAATCAAAGGATGAGTTTACTACACAGCAGGTGGATCCATTCTACTTCATGGCTGTAAAAGATGAGCATTAAGATTAGAAGACATTCATCAATATCGTGAGATAACCGAGTGAGAAATGTCGAAGTAAGACATAAGGTATGGATTTCTTTTCGATTGATGTGGTTGGGATATGTAGTCTATGCCCAAACATAGAAGACCTCGACTGGCGATGATGTATGGTGTAGGAGTTGGTTGGAAGAAAGTTAGGGAAGGTCAAATAAAGCACCGATTCATGAAGTTATAAACAAGCAGACTGACCCATGATAATGGATGAAGACTACTTGGATGGAGTCCGCATGATTATTGTAACAAATGGTTAGCAAATTTGTATGGCATGGCTCAGAGTTGTTCGCAATGGCGCAGGCACTTACACTCCCAATCTTTTTTTCGGAAAGTGAATCCCGGAATCTCAATATACCTTTTTTACGCCTATTTTTTCCTACTACCACTACTACTACTACTGTTACTACTCTTTCTTTAAATAATTACATCCCCGTAAGCTAATGTGGTAATAAAACTTGAACCGATAAACGTGTGTGTCCGTTTCTTTACTGCATATAAGTGACCAACTAATTAAATGGTAAAAAAATGGTCAACAGCTTTGAGTTGACACGAAAGTGAAGTGAACTATTTGATAGTTTTAATAGAATACAACTAAACTTGTTTTTTTCTTATTACTTACACTAGACAAAGTAACAACATTTACAAGGCGACGCGCATACAATCCTTAATGATACACTCATCTATCTTATTTTACATTATAACCGACAAACAAACCAATCAATTTTAATGAATACTGAGGAAACTAACGTTTCGGTCCAACCATATATATCTGATTGCAATGGCTCATGAATCCATACAAGCATAAATTTATCGATAAGAAATTTAAATAGAAAATACAATAGACCAAAGACGTAGATGATTGGACACACTGGTGTGTAAGCAATAATAATTGTATGAACAACTGACAGAAATGCATAGTTTTCTCCAAATGCGAATACTTCCGGTTGAGGCTAATTCGTGTGGTAGAGGGAGAAAGAGAGAGAGAGAAAAAGAAGTATTATTATCGAATATTCATAAGGACTACAGTGCTAGGGTCTACGAGACACCAAAATTTAGCGTTTAACACTAATGGTGTGAGATCGATGGAGAAAATATTGATTTTCGACGTTTTAAGTATAAGCCTAAAATTTGGTTCATTTAATTCGCCTTGAATAACCAGATAAATATAGATGATCGACAATAAAATAATCCATTAAATACTTAAAAAACTGAGAAAAATGAAACAGCATTCAATAGATCGCAGCAACAAGACAATTGAATAGAGCGAGTTGAAGTCACACGACACACACATGACTAAATAGTGAATCGATACAAAAAGACCCCCCAAAAAACTCAATTAATGACCACTCGAAGAATGATATTTTAGGTATATCGTATTTAGAGTTGCTCAAAGTCAGAATCTTCAATACCAATGTTTGGAGCAGAAACTTGGAGAACTACTACAACCATCATCAAAAAAGTACAAGTATTTATAAACAATCGTCTAAGCAAGATAATGTCCGTTAGTCGGATACCATCAGCAACTACCTACTGTGGGAGAGAACAAACCAACTTCCAGCTCAAAAGGAAATTAAAAAAAGACATTGAGCGTGGACAGGACATACATAACGGAAAGCACCAAATTATATCACGAAGCAAGCACTAATTTGGAATCCTGAAGGGAAACAGAGAAGAGGAAGGCCAAAGAACACACTACATCGGAAAAAGAAGCAGTTATGAAAAGGATGAATAACAACTGGAAAAGAACTGCCCAGGACAGGGTTGGATGGAGAATGCTGGTGGGCGGCTTATGCTCCTCCACAAGAGGTCGGTCACAGGCGCAAGTAGTTGTTCAATAAGTGAATTTTTCATGATATTGTATTCACGAACAAGTGTAATTAATCATACTAGTCAAGATTTAAGCAGATTTTTCTCCAGCCTAGTTGAAAAACGCAGACATAACGAAATGAATCTCAGTCAAAAATGTTATCACGTTACTTTCATGTATAAGAACGGAGAAAAATATCAAGATAGATTCCCATTGCTGTAATATATTAGTTTGAGATATTATTATTGGTGTTGAATACTGTTCGCAATTTATTAAACTATTCACAAACAAGTAACAATTTTATTTAGTTTCTACACATTTCTTGTATTTGTTCTAATAAAGCTATTTCAATACGCAAGGCACCTTTAAATTCATATGTCTAACAACTTTATTCTTATTGACAATTACATTGATGACCAATTGTTCAAATCATGAAGAAAATTAGACTTAATTTCTTTGTTCACTTTTGTTAAGGTTGCTTTGTTAGTTAGTTACAAGCAAAGTAGAACCTGCACATATGAGCACTGCATGCTACACTACATTTGAATAAGAAAACGAAATTATCCAGACAAACATCAGAGAAGTAGAAGTAGTTACAATGTTAATAATGTTATAAGAGATTAGGGATAAACAATAAAATTCAAGAAAAATCTGGGGAATAAAAAGTAAGTGTATTTTTTAGGACAAAGAGTGAATATAGATCTGGCTAAATGAGACCGATTTTGAGCCATGTCAATCAATATCGCCAATCAAGATTGAGATATTCGTGCCGACATCGAAGAAAATGGTCTGCAGCTACTTATACAACTCAGTTCAGATATTTTGTATTTGCAGAAATTAATCAACAACTTAATAGTAATTAACTACAGTGACTAGACACCTACTATAACTCACTTCACGATGGTACCTTTTAGTATATTGCATAGAGATTCAAATGAATTAACGTTTTCAGACAAAAATATTCACAACCAGTTCTGGTGAAAATCCTCAACTGATGTAATTTTAATGTTCAGAAGTTTTTCCAATAAATACTTTATACTCATTAAAATCAAGTTGATGGTAGTAAGTTTCTGTGGTTTTTATTATCTTAAATGTTGTTTTGATAGAGAATATCGTTTCATTTTATGTTAAAAAATAATATCTAACTCGATTTGACAATAATGAAGTTTGTATGGTGATTGACAAGAAAAGGATTTTATGGGAACAGTGGCAGTAAATTACTGTGATCAAAGTCATATATATATATATAAACCAATTACTTCAGAGAAAACTTTTCTTTCTGCCACAGTATGAGCGTAAAAGTGTCGTCTAATCAAACTTTGAAAAATATGACCCAAACGTAGAATTCGTAGACCCGTTCCAAGTAGTGCACATGTTACTACATAATTGATGAACAATGCACCACTGTCTGGTAAAAATATACATTCTGTTCGAAATGGTACATAAAAAGCAAATGGATTTGAATGATTCACTTTAGTTGTTATAAGTTGATGTAACAGAGCTGGAAAACTGGAAAACAAAACACAGTACATGAGAAATATCAACCGATCATGTTTAACATAAATGATTTTGTCATTAGTAAGATATCTGTGAAAAATGTACGAGTCCAGAATACATCTAGTAAACGACCATATAAACAATATCATTATACATAAGCACTCAAGAATACACATCTATACATGTAGTATGCACTAGGCAGTGTCTAGACATGCAAGATTTTCATTGACTTAATATTAGATTATGTCTAAACATATTTTCAGTGGAAATTGTCTATGTAAATTTTAGATGACTAGGTCGATGTGTGTGTAATAATAAATGTATTGGATTGTTTTTCATATAAAACCACCCAGGTAGATGTTATCATCCATCATGCATAAAGTCATTAGAATTAAAAAAATTGGAAGATCTAATCCACGTATGGGAAAAAATATAATTAACCTGACGATATCAAATAATTTTAGACATCCAACCATTAATATCTCAAAAGAAATGATTACACTATTTATCAACACTATGGAAGTAACATAAAGATCCAGAGAAAGGCGATTTATCCAACAGAAAGCCGTTAAGTGAACAAAGTCATTAGCAATAACATATACAGATATCCAAATTTATTTCATACATTCCAGTAACTTTAACATCACGTAATAAATAGGTCCATTATAGAAGAGTAGTTAGAAAAAATCGTTTGGTTTATTATATAATCCCATAAAATTATTTAGATATATTTGACAATTTAATGTGAATTAACTTATAAAGTATTTCTAATTAATTGAAAAGAATAATACAGTTGAACCTTTTCAAAAACAGTAAAATCCATCACTATCGGTAACAATCGAGCACTTGTTTTATTCGGCTTACCTTTAATGACAAAATGCTTACTATGTACAATATATCAAATCATTACTTTTCACCATTTACTTACTGAATATCGAAGGTTACTTCTCATTTTTAACTACTATTCCAAAAATTCTCAAACTATACAACTCTTCATATAGTGTCTAAATTTTACCAAGATTAAACATTATAAGAACACTTAAAAGATTAACATACCCTGTTATTCCAAGAGAAGGTAATAATAACACTGTAATAAATAAGAACCAATAAGCATTTCGGTAGATAACACTTTCTAAACCTCCACGTGTCTTATGTCTCGTCCAATATTCACTAATGATCACTAGACGTGTTAGAAGTGATGAGACACCTGCTAAAATTGCTGCCGGGACCCATTTAGAAATAAATGGACGCTGAAAAAATTGTTTAGATAGTTTAACATAGTATTAATTATTTAATAAACAATGAATAAGAAATATTTTCGATTGAATTATTTCCTTAAGCATAATTAAAACCACTAGTCATACAACTTAATTACAATGACGGAACTTATTTTCAACAAGCAGCACCATTTGAGCATTAACGAAGTACGAGTGAGCACAGTAGTGGATGTCTATTTCAAACCAATTTAACTATTTTCGAAGTTTGATATGTAAAGTCTTTTTGTAATCAGTAAAAAGTCATTGTAGTCTAGATACTTACTGATTTGTAAAAAAATGCTGTGATGTGAAGATTTCATCCTTCTGTTATCTAAAGTAAATGGTACACAAATCTTGTATTTCGGTTTGTCAGCACAAGTGTTTGCTTTGACACATTTTTTCACAGAAACCCTGAACACGTCGATAACACTTCTGAGATACTGATGTTAGTTAAAACAAACGAACATCAGTAAAAAGACACATGTACAAGGAATTCGGTAATTAATGCAGAAGTTAGAACGTGATAAATTGCCAATCCAAACACAACAAGGTTAATTAATAAAAACGTTTGGCTATGACAAATTCAGACAGACACGATTTCACTTGGATAATTAGAAATGAATGCAAATACGTAAATAGGAATAAAAATAATTAAACCATTATATATATATATATATATATATATATATCGAGTACGTACCGAAATTCTACCCAACCAGTCGAATAATCCAGCAAAATTTACAATAGTAAGTATATAAACAGGTGATGTTAAGACGAATGCCAACAAAACAACAGCTACACGAATCCAAACTACACGTAACCACCATTGACATCCATGATATGTTGTGGAAGTTATATTCAGCCTGTGGATAGTTACATAAGTCTATAGCTTTATTGAATTAGGGATTTTAAAAAAATGCTATATATTGTATACACATTGCAAAGGTACTGACCAAGTGTTTTAAGAATTTCATAGAATATAAATGAGTGTAAAATTTATTTGAAATACTGAAATGAATATCACTGGTAAGTATTAAGCTTGCATTAATCGGTATAATAGCTGTCAGATAATCTCATCCTAGGACACCTCAACTATATGTGTTCATGCTTCAAATTGACACCGACCAACAGGATTTACAAACCAAATAATAAATATGTTCTTATCTGAACTAATGAATCGATATACAATGATCAATATCAATGACTTCAACCAAAGCTTGAAACTCTAATGTGAATGAATTTTGTGGTATTAACTAAATGCTTTACATTGTAAGTATTACAGTGTATTACAATAAAATGAATATTTCTTATTAGGAGTTAGATAAGCTATGATATACCTTCATCATCAATGAAATAATTGAGAAACAACCTGCACCTATAGTAATGTGAATGATTAGTGTTAAATATTAAATATTTTTTTCAAAATTAAGATGTACTCTTGAGCAAAATATTTCACCGTGAGTAGATTAACTGGTTGTTCCTACTACACTGATTATCATTTAGATTAATACTATCAATAAATATCTAACCAGTTATACTGTCAATGTAATTTATGTTGATCAAAAGAATAACAGGTAAGAAATCAACTTTAAAAAATGTTAAACCAAATCATCTTGAATAATATATTTCTAAAAAAGAAAACTTGGTTTGGACTAGCTTCCACAAACCTCTCTATCTTTCTATATAATACGTAAATATCGTAAGAGAAATAAAATAAAATTTAATTCATACCACAACAAATCTGATGATGGTGGAGCTAAATAAGCATGATTGAATAGATTAGATCGGTTTGGTTTCTTAATATAGTATAAATTACGCCAAGGACGATGCTGTTTACAATAGTTTTGTATATGTATAGTATTGTTGATTGGAAATATTTGAAGCGGACAAGTTGTGTATGAAGACAGAAATCTAGAGGAGTGGGAAATAAAAAAAAAACAAATAAGAAGAAGTTAGAGAACAAGATTAAAAAACATATTATCCTAAATATGATGCACTAACTTGCCATTTAAAGTGATTGACTATATTCACAACCTTTCATAAATCATTAAATTATTTCATTACATTTCCCTAGCTCTGAAACACTACTTGTAAGAGATCCCGATTACAAGATTACAGTGAAACTATACACTTGAACATCAAGAGAAAATTATATCTTGTCAGTTTGGAAATCATTGTCTTCAAACGATTGATCAATTATTTATAGTCGGTTTTGCATAATCCCAGGAGTTCAAAACTGACCAACCAAGTTATGTACTTATATATTAATACAAAAGTATCATGATTTCGAATATTAGTGTACATAAAAATAGATAGATTTAGCAATAAGGTATTTGTAATTGTGACGCTTTACAACAAGAACAAACAGAATGGATCAATAAAAACATCAAAATATTCAAAAGCATGAATGAATGTAGATCAACTAACCATGAAGTTATAAAATATTTAGGACTTGGAGAATGTTAGAAGTTTAATCAGCCTACAGAATTTCGTTTATAATATTCAGAGGCTTCAAATGCTGATTGTAAACACTTTGCAGAACTTAGGAAATAAGCTTACACTCTTTAGGATACTCACTGTCATCGACTTTTGACAGTTATTGTGTTTATTCTAATCGCATCCAGGTTTTTTTTCCAATCTACTTATCATCTTGGCTAGCATTACCCATAAGTTAACACCTAACAATAACAACGCTGACCAATTAATAAATCCATAATTCACGAGAATGGTTTTATTCATTGTGAATGGATAAGAAAATAAAGTATTTTGACTTGGTTATTTATTCTCTGAAGAAGTGGCTTACACTGAGTCACGAAACGCCAGAAAATCTAATTTTTCTAATCATTACAAATACATTAATTATTTATAAAAATCAAGCCAATGCTCAATTATTCGAAATTACCAAGTCAACCCTTGGTAACGATACCTACACATAGAAGTTCGTTTATGGAACTATATAATGAACTTTTTATAGGGATAGACAATTCTATCACAAAATGTATGATTGTAAATCAGTCTTTTCGCTAAACACGCAATCAAAAACGGTTGTAAGCACCACTACCACGGTTTGACTTGATAATTTCAAATACATTGGGCATTGAGTAAAATGTTTGTATTAATGGGATAATAATATAATTTTAATATTTTAATGAGGTGAAAATTGTGTTTCTGATATTTCGTGATTTGATATGTAAGTCGTTTCTTCAAAGAATAAATAAACAGATCAAATGTGTTTATTTGGAAAACTTGTCCAAGTTTAGTGGACAGTTAAACATCCGTTTCTACTGAACACAATAGAGCTTGGGAATTTATGGAAAGCATCAATCATTAGTATTTTCTATAGTTGTAAAAATGTTTTTGAGTAATTTTTATTTATTTATTTCAACACATAGATATTTGTACAAAGAGGCACCAAATACATATGCGCCACACAAATCTCATTCGATATGTGTGAGGACTGTGATACTGCCCGGGTGCCCAAACCGAAGCAGGTGGTTTTCTTAGGGGGCCACACCCGGAGCCTTCGACCTGAAGGTCTGATCCACAAGGCAGTGGAGCATCGTAAGGAGATGCAGTCCCATGGAAGCCGGTGACCAACAATTGGTTCATACGCCATTTGTTCCCGCAGGATACTGGAGCCCATGTGCACCATTGATTCGGAATCCGGTTAAAGCGCCGGACATTCACTTTTCGTCCTCTCATTTTCGTAAACAACACCCCCGCCACGAGAAGGCAGTGAGTAGGACTTCCCTGGCAGAGGCTATATACGCGTGACCATGTGAGAGTATTTCGAGAGGGAGAGCGGACTCTCCTCACTCTCAGCCGTACCAGGGCATTTGGGGGTTTCTATCGTGCAAATTCAACACCATCAACATATATACAAATTAGCTCTACCGTTTTACATTGTTTTCCACACCAACTGAGGTATACACAAATACACACAAAGACTGTCTTGCCTTTAACTTGAGTAACATGATGTAAGCTTGATCAGACTTGTTTTGATTTACTTTATTTATTTATTCTCTGAAGAAACAACCAAAAATAAGCCAAGAAACATCACAAAGTCCATTTTCAACTCACTGGTATATTTCAAATATATTACTAAATTATTAAAAAGCATTTTAATGTATTATGCTTACAAGTCACGTTAATAATTTGTAAACAAAAGGTGACAAATAGGTTAGAGATGTCTATATATGGTATATGAAAAGTAGAGTATAAACATTTTTAGAAAATCTTAAAGATTAGTTTTATCTAGAAGTTAAAAAAAAGTATGGTTATTAAAGTATGACGAATAAATGTACATATTTCATATAATAACATTACACTTTCTAGACTACTTGAACATTTTATTTCATTAAAATCATGCACTAATGAACGTTAAACTACCATTGAAATCCTTGAAGCACTAGGCGGCTGTTTCGTCACGGTATTCAACATCTTAGTAGTGCCCATTCAAGATCCCATATGTGGGACACGAAACTCAGGACAACCGATCTTCCAGGAGAACACCTAACCTCTAGACCACTGAGTCGGCATCCAATGGTGTTAATGTCTACGTTCAATCAGTCCACTATATTGAGAGACCAGTTTCCACACCCCATAGTGAAAATTATCATACCCTCAATAGTGACTAGCTTCAAGGTAATTTTCAGAGTTCTAGAAGACGCGACCGGTGCAGCTAATCCGTTTCCGGTGTGAGGCGGTCGCCCACTGGTGATGGTCGCGGAATGGTCGAAGTTAGACATTAACAAAGTTGGACCTCGGCTTAATGGTCAAGAGATTAGGCGTTTGCGAACGAAACTGAAGATCCCATAGGCGAAAACTCCTCGCTTGAAATTCTGTTAGACAACTTCAACCTACCGGCAGTTCCCACGCAAGGAAAAGTACAACAACGAATCGATCCACGTTCCAGAACGTCTTCACTTTGACAAAGATGACAAACGATTAATATGCGGATGGACTTCAAGAACGTACGCTATTAGGAGTGTTAGGGATGCTAGATCCTCGGAAATCACTTGATATACGTCTTATTTTTGTCATTTTAATTTGGAAATTTGAATTTGTTTTCGCGCCAAAGGCATCCACTTTTATCTTCAGAACGTATTTCCCGTTTGAAAGGACCTTAAATGTCTTTGCTTCGTTGCCTCTTTTAATAAGCTATTTTGTGACCTTTCTCAAGGATTTTTTATGATGTATATATATGCTTAAGTTGTGTGCTTGATTTGTTAGTGTTTTTGACTGCTCATGTAATGTATCTACTCCTGATCTGAACCTGGTCTTATCCCTCTAGTTAGCAGGGCTGGAGTGCATCAGAATAGTTTAACTGTCTAGTCGTGTTGCTGATCCTTCGTTCCCTTCGCTGATTTTAGATAATCTCTTAATCTCTACAAACATAGCAGACCTGGAGTTATTCGGTTTCTTCAGGAGCTATTACTTGTCCACGACGTATTGTCTATCAATCAGTAATCTTTTATTTTATTTTAACAACTAAAAATTTATTCATAAAATTATTATGGTCAAAAATGTATAGCAGCTTGAATGGACGAGCTTTTATTTCAAAGATAAGGATAAAATCAAATAAGAAAGTTGCCTACTCATCACGTAAACTAAAGATCATAGAAACATTGACAAAATGGTTTTACCGACCTTAGAACTTGTCCTGAATTTTCTAGACCGATAAAAACAATTCCTGTATGCGGTATATCGAGTAAATCAGTAAGATTCTTTCCTGGATTTTCTTTCATCAAAAGTTCAATGTTCGATAGGCCACTGATTGCATATATAGTGTTGATTTGTGTTGCAAGCACATCTAATTGTTCATTATACACTACAATTGCATTGGCGTCTGATTTACTCGTAGCTAGTGTTTGACAAATAGTACCGAAATTATGATAGGATGGTTGTTCGCCAGTTATTTCTAATTGTTCAACTGAAGCGCGTAGATAAATCTCTGTTTCAGCTCTAAAAACAAACAGTTTTACCAATGTAATGAAAACATATACATGCATATAATACTTGAATGTATTTAATAAGTCATTTGAGTGGTGAAAGGAATCATATATGCATTACATATTGATGCAACTTTGCTTCATATACGACTCAAAAAGCGAACCGCCCTCTGAATATCTTAGCTATGTTTAACAGAACTTATAACTGACTATTTGTATATTTGACCATTTAAATTTCGTAGATAAATGTTTTTAACAAGTATATATGTGATCAGATTGTTCGAAATGTATTACATAGTTCTGACAATCTCCGTCTTATTACACAAACCAAATTTATCAAAATGACTGATTACTTTAGAATTCATCCTAATATTGCTTTGACTACCATCTCTCTTGAGAGTTGCATTTTTAAACGCACTGGATAATACCTATTTGGTAAAAAATGTATAACAGTAAAATATCTAGACTAACCAATTAAATGTTGATAACAGAAATACTTATATGATGTACAATGCGATTAAGAAATAAACTTTCTTCAATTCACTATGTTTAATGAACTCACTTTGCTTGTTCAAGTTCCGTCAAATTTCGAACTAAATAAACTGGTTCAATCCATTTTACCTTCAATTCTGGATGATTAATTCTACAATAAATGAGTTTTATAAGAAAGTACCATTTAAATTACAAGGATAATAATTCTTTTTTCAAAACTTCTATTTACCGATGAGTATTGATTAACGGGAACTAGAATAAGGCTAATAATTTCTATTTACATTCTGAAGAAAGATGCTTTCTGAAGGCGTTCTCCTTATGATTTAACGTCAGCTAGGAAACTATCCTGTCAATCAGTTGTAAGTAACGTAAAATTGAGCATATATGCATATTAGTTTAGGTGGCTACTCCATATCAGAACGACTAAATGAAATTATTAAGGCAAATGTCAGAGTAGTGGAAGTAGTAACAGTATCAATGGTAGAGAATGTTATAACGTGTGGACTTGAGCCCCATTAATGTATAACTTAATGATACCGCCAATTAAAGAACAGTGGATTATCGACCGGACCAATGACGCATGAAACCCGTACGAGCAGTCGAGATTCCTCATTGGTCCTGCTTTCTGTCTAGCCCTGCCTGTTAAGTCCAGAACACCAATCTCAGACTCTGCGATATGAATCATGTATTTCAAACATACTGGGTTTATATTAAAACCAAAAAGACCACTTCGTACCATAAAATAGATAACAAATTTGTAAAAGAGTTAAATAAAAGTGACTGTGAATGTGGGAGATAGTGACTGATAGAATGGGCATAACTCAATAATTTTATATCGAATAATAATAATAATAATAATTCATAAAGCTTGTAATACGAGGGACACGAATGTGAATAGTTTACGATTCTTCGTTAGTTACAAGTCGTTTAGACTTTGGGTGTATATTCTTCTCAATGAACCACAGTAGTGTGATTACATTGTTGTATAGTGAAAAGTTTTTATATGCGTAACAGTGGTGGTAGTAAGTAGTAGCCCATTGTCATGGAAGATTTGCTGAAGCTTTAGTCAACCGTTAAAGATATGAACTTATATATACATAAACAGAATATTATGATTATTATCTAAACGATTATAGCTATCATAGAATGCTTTGGTCATTACGATTATCAGTATTATTACCATTAGTAGTAGCATTATTAACATCATCATTATACACAGAAATAACATGAATAAAACAGATTATAATACAGTTAAATGAACCAATTAACCATGTATTGATCTAAACTAGTCACGACAAAATATTTAGAAAAAGCACACATATAAGCGTACATTTAAAGTAATTAAAGAAAGAATAAAGTATCTGATACGAAATTCATTTCCACACCATGAGAAGCATATAATGCTGTATACCATTTTTAAGACCTTGAATAATGCTAAATTCAATGTAACGAATATTATTTCTTTTTTAAGTAGTTGTATGCGATAAGAAATCAAATGTTGCAAGAATAATTTTGCAGAATAAAGCCGACTATATATGGTAATGGTTATTCTTGAAGATACTAAATTTATTTACAAGAAACAATGCTTGAATATTTCATGCCATAAACTTTGGGCTATCGTCTTTTAAATTAACCAATAGTGTTTATATTAGTAGTGCACATCAAGTAATGAATTACTTCACCTGTAAATTTTATAGACTATGGAATAACCTACCACAATCTATCCGCACGATAAAATCACTCCCATTATTTGTTCGCTGCATCGATGCATACTGCTCCTCTGAAAATTTATTGAATGGTCTAGCGCCTTTAAGTGTATCTCATTCCACAAGTGATATTTTAGGAACCTTAAATGTTTAGCCATCTTTATTAGTGAATTCCATTAGTGAAACCACCCACTTGCTGTCAATATGTTAACACCGCCATTAGCAACTTTAACTAATTTGAATAACACAAACAGTATATCACTGTGTCACATGACACGCATTTAGGTAGACCTGATTGATATATTTCGGTAATTACTGATTTGTTGTTCCGTGCTCTGTGTTTTCGTTTCAAATTCTCTAGTTGTAGATTTTTCTATTTTTTATTTCAACACATAGATATTTGTACAAAGAGGCACCAAATACATATGCGCCACACAAATCTCATTCGATATGTGTGAGGGCTGTGATACTGCCCGGGTGCCCAAACCGAAGCAGGTGGTTTTCTTAGGGGGCCACACCCGGAGCCTTCGACCTGAGGGTCTGATCCACAAGGCAGTGGAACATCGTAAGGAGATGCAGTCCCATGGAAGCCGGTGACCAACAATTGGTTCATACGCCATTTGTTCCCGCAAGATACTGGAGCCCATGTGCACCATTGATTTGGAATCCGGTTAAAGCGCCTGACATTCGCTTTTCGTCCTCTCATTTTCGTAAACAACACCCGCGCCACGAGAAGGCAGTGAGTAGGACTTCCCTGGCAGAGGCTATATACGCGTGGCCGTGTGAGAGTATTTCGAGAGGGAGAGCGGACTCTCCTCACTCTCGGTCGTACCAGGGCATTTGGGGGCTAGTTGTAGATAATTATCATCATTTCGATCTGGCACACGAATTGACCTTAATTACATTGTTCATAAATCAACAGGCTGTCCATTTAAGAAATATTAAAAATTCCCGGCTGATGCTTTGGATCACTGTAATACATATACTACTTAAACAACTACTGAACTAGTATACTTAAAACATTCTTTTATCACATGTTTGTTCTGCCCATCTAATGTTATTATTCATATCAAATTGGTCATGCCTGTAAACTGGCGTGAATTCTGTAATTATTATTTTTTCAGAATATAAATTATTATTATTTAAAACTATACATATTCTTCGCAGTAGAATGAAACTCAAAAAACGAAAACAGTATAAAAACTTACTTGAAGAATTCTGTTATTCTTTTTACAAATGATTTGACTGTAGTGCTAGTTGGGACACCTGTTAACATGAGTACATTTGGTATCTGATACAAAAAGGAAATTATACAAGAATGATACTTAATAGCGATCTGTGTGAAAAATACACAGAATGTCAATGGTGATAAAATATTGCCGTTAAAAACTAGTCGGAAAAACGACTGTAAACAACTCCAACTACATGTTTTTTTAGTAAAGAACAAAACTCACAAAAGATTAGTTGGACCGTGGATATATGGTTATGAAACCAAATTGTTTGGAATACATAAAATTTAATTAGTTTTATCCTATTAGTTTCTTTTGTAGATTTGACTAAAGCCAAAACAATGATCGGGGCAGATTAATATTAATTCACTATATTTCGTGGCTTCTCATCCCGTATTCGAATCGCTAAATCACTTTACACTTATTCCTACACAGATAATCCTTGTACTCCTAATTCTTTCCGGTATCAATGTCAATTGTTCCACATTATATCATACCTCAGAGTTATATCTTTATATATATATATATATATATATGGCTGTGAGCACCTGGTGAGAAATCGGAAAATGCAATGAGTTCATGTTATCCTGCCAAATCATTGTCTTAGCTTTAGACAAATTTAAATAATGTGAGAGTCCGGAATGTAATTTTTATCGTATTTGAGATTAATCAGCTGAATGTCCCTATACCAAACGCATTTACACAAAAAACGACCGAAATTCAGTCTTGAATATTAATGACAGGACTGTAGTGCTATGCAAGCTCATATGGCTCATCCTAGCTTTCGAACAGGCCGATTTATTCATTCTTCTTGAGTCACATTTTGACCTTCTTGATTATTCGTTTGCCAACCTTGACTGTTTTTATGTAGGCATATGTATGTGCACACCCGATCTTACTCATCACATGTCTGTAGCTTATTTTTGTTTGACTATAAGTATCAAGTCACGCTTGATTAAAACGAGTTGGCTCAAATGTTCTCTCCAACGTGCGTCATTTCGCTTCGTTTCTCCGACAGATTGTTAGTTCAAATCAACGATTGTATGAAATATACACATTCAAACTTCATCCTCTTATTCGGCTTATTTAATTCCGTTATTCACTAGCGCGAGCTAAGTCGATAACAATATACGAAAAGTGACAATATGTATAATTCGATAACAGTCAACATACGATCAAATTGGAGTCAGATATAGGGCCACTGAAGGATAACTGAAACCCTTAATAATAATAAATGTAAAAATACTACATAGGGAAACAGGGGCTTTATTATCACTCCAACCGAAGATGATGCAAATAAAAACGCGTACTATTTGCAAAACTTTAAAGTTTCCTCGAGAATCACTTGATGAGGGTGAGAAATTCGCAGTACCGAATTCAGCTGAAAGCGTGTGGCTTAAAATTTCAAAATGAGAATTTGAAAAAAATTTTTTGAGTGCTTCATATATAGTTTTTATGAAATAATCTATTTCATGACAGAAACACACTTAAATAAAGAAAACGATCCAATAGCAACAAAATAACATACCAAATGCATATTCACAAAATGTTGTTAATCAATTACAACACAAACCGGCCGGACAAAGATCCCGTCATATTATACAAATTTCTACAACTGTGACAAGGGTGTGTTATGTGTTACAAAGCTAATTTCTCACATATTTCAAAGTAGTGATACACTAAGTAAAAATTTAAGAACTGAATTGGAAAATAGATCTTGTCACAACAAAATATTCACCATTTAATACACGGCTGTCAGATTATTTTATTAATATACACACCTTAATTTTGTCATATTTAGAAGTAAAATAAACAGGAATAAACTGTAAATATATTTAGGAAAATTGAAATAAAATGATAGTGCTTCATTGAGAGAAAAAAGAACCATGATCGTAAAATGTTTCCCATAGAAGTGAAAATGATAAAATAATATACGATTTATGATCACCGTAAACATCCTATCGTCCCACCTATTAACTGACTGAGAGATTCTAAAACATAAATCAAATATCAATGTGACCTTAATGTACAAAGCAACCGTAACAATATGGAGCATTGTAGGTATCTTTACTAAGGTTTGACTTGATAATTTTGGAAAAACTGAGTACTGAGTAGATTGTTATTAACAAAAATAATATATTTGTAGTATCCCAATGGGTAGCAAAATCTAATTTCCCGACGTTTCGTGACTCAGTGTAAATCGCTTCTTCAGAGAATAAGTAAACAAATTAAATCAGTCAAATTTTAAATATTACAAGAGAGCAAACCAAAATAATTTCTCAGTATGGGGTTGTGCAGAAATGGTTGGGTTTTTGATTGAGATTATGAATCGATCAGTGATAGACCACCTTTAAAATCCTGAAAGCACTGGATGGCCGTTTCGTCACGATATCCGACTCCTTAGTAGTGCCCATTCAAGATCCCATATGCAGGACACGAAACTCAGGACCACCGATCTCCCGGGAGAACGCTTAACCTCTAGACCACTGAGTTGGCATCCAACGGTGTTAATGTCCACGTTCAATCAATCTTGGATATTGTGCGATCAGCTTCCATTGTCTTCCGTGAATAACTGCCTCACACCCGATACATAAAGCTGCATTGGACACGACTTCTCATTAGAACTCCGAGAATTACCTCTCGAAGCTAGTCACTAGGTAATGGTAATTACCATATTGACTAAGACAATGTCAGGTCACTTCGAATAAGCTGATTTATCAAACATGCTTGAGTATTGGTGTGTGATAATGGGTGAAACATGTAACATTTGTGGTGTGAAATAATATAATTCAATTTGTATGTATGATAATAGTGTGAGATGTGAATAAAATATGACATGATAGCTCGGATAGATAGTGAAGTTTTCTTCTCTATTGGGGTATTTAAGATTTAGTAATACATGAAAAGCTTCAGCTTCTGGCCTTCCTTGTAGTTGAAAAAACCGTATTGTGTTATTTTGACATTTTTAATAGTGACTTGATGGTTATTGAAAACACTATGCACTGCTATTGCCGATCTAAGTTGGAGTCTTTCAAGTTCTACAGGATTATTATCCCGTTTCATTGTGTACCTAAGATATACAGGCCGAATCAACTGAAGGGGGTCTGTTACTTTACATAGACTTCCTTGATTATGAAAAAGCATTTGACAGAGTACTCAGGAAAACCTTTCGGAACCTTCTTCGACATTATGGAGCTCCTTGAATGATCTTCAACGCCATAAGAAAATTAAACGGAATACACTGCAAAGTAGTGCATGGGGGACAGCTGATATAGACATTCCAAGTGTAGCAGCAGCCTCTACATCAATAGGTCTCAACATGCACAGGAGAAAAAGAAACATCCTCAAATACAACACGGAGAACACCAACCCAATCACACTTGATGGAGAAGTCAGTCAGTAACAACGTAGAACTTAGTACGTACGTACATCAGTTCGAGTTGCCATACCACATTAGCACAGAGATGCAGTGGTCGATTCAAATCCCGTAGTGGTAGAGGTAGCAAGAGTATAAGCAGTAATCGGGAAGATTAGGGTTTGGAGATGTTATTTAACGAGTATAATCCAGTGAAATAAATTTGGAAAGAGGAAAAAAAGGGGCATGAAGAATTCAGAAGATTAGAATTTGGGAGAACACAAAGAGTGGATGCACCTGCGCCATTGCAAACGATTTTGAGCCATGTCATTCAGGGTCTCTAACCATCGGTTGCTATCATCTCGCGGTCCCCAACCAGGTAGTCTACACCTACCAACATGACTCAGTCCACTTGTCAGTGACTTCATGGATTTGTGCCATGTTTTGGTCTGGCCGCCCCTAGCTTTCTTCCAACCTACTCCTATACCACTGAATATAGCACGTCGAGGTAGTCGGTGGTTGGGCATACGTAACACGTGTCCCAGCCATCTCAACTGATGAAGTTTCACTACTTCATCAATTGATTTGCCATCCTTACCTAGTACCCGTTTCCTAACAGTTGCGTTACTTACTCGGTGGTCCCAGGATATACGAGCAATACTTCGAAGACACCTATGATCAAATACTAGTAACCTACGAATATCCTCTACTCTTACCGGCCATGTTTCACAGCCATAAAGTAGGACGGAACGAACTGCTGCGCAGTAAACACGTCCTTTGGTTGGTAGACGGATATCTCGCCTACGCCATAAATGACGCAAGTTGGCAAAAGCTAGTCGAGCCTTCTGTATCCGTGCTGAGATTTCGTCACACACCAGACCACAAGGGCTGATGAGACTTCCAAGATAAGTGAAGCGGTCGACACACTCAACTACTTCACTCCCAATAACTAGTTCGGGTGTCGATGTAACCCAATCTTGAAGCAACATTTTGCATTTCGAGGGAGAGAATCGCATCCCGAACATGCTTGCATTATTGCTTAGAGTGGTCAGAAGACTCTGCATTTTGTCAGCGTCTTCACCAAATAAAACTATGTCATCTGCATATTCCAAGTCAACAAGTGAACCTCCCGGTAGAAGTTCAACCCCCGGAAATTTAGATGAGGAGAGTGTTATCTCTAAAAGTACGTCGACCACAAAGTTGAACAAGAATGGAGAGAGTGAACAGCCCTGACGAACACCACTTGATGTAATCAATTCTGATGACAGTTCGCCGTAAGCTCTCACTCTACCAGTTGTGTTCGAGTAGAGAGCCTTTATAAGGTTAATGTACTTCTTTGGTACTCCTTTCAGTGACAAACACTGCCATAGAACCTTACGATCAACAGAGTCGAATGCCGCCTTAAGGTCGAGAAATACTACCATTGTGGGGCGTCTAAACGTGTGTCTGTGTTCTAGAACCTGACGTAGTGTGAATATCTGATCTATACAACCACGTCCAGGTCGAAAACCAGCCTGATTTTCTCGAGTCTGCTCTTCACGAGCTTTGATTAGGCGTCGAAGTATTATTGAGGCTAATATTTTAGACACTATATTAGTCAAACTGATTCCTCTGTGATTGTCACAAGAGGACTTTTGTCCTTTCTTATAAACTGGCACAATCAGTGATTGAGACCAGTCATATGGGATTACGTCCAGTTCCCAAATTCTACCTAAGACCTCGGTTAATCTCATTGCTAATACTGGACCACCATCCTTAAAAATCTCAGGAGTAAACCTGTCAGGGCCTGCTGCTCTCCCTCGTTTCAAATTTCCTATGGCTTTTTCAACTTCATAAACAGACGGAGGACTTACATTAACTTGCCATTCAGGTTGACTGGAGATCGTGGGAAACCGAAGTGTGGCTGAAGGCCAGTTGAACTGACCTCTGAAGTGTTCTGCCCATCGATCCAATCTCCTGGATTGAGAATGAATAATATGTCCATCTTTCTCTGAGATTGTTTCGCTAACAATCGGGTTCCAAATTCCGGTTTCCTTAACGAGTCTGAACAATTGTCTGCTATTACCTATTGCCGTTGCCTTTTCCATCTCTCTTGCTTCCGCTACCCACCACTGTTCGCGATCATTGCGTAGACTTCTTGTCAGTTTGCGCTTAAGCTGACTCCGCTCTTCACTATGTTCAGAGCCAGGTGGAATGAGTTTCCGAGCATCTATCAGTGCGATAGATGCTGCTGAGATCCAGTGTTGCTCCCTAACCTTGTGGTTTACCTTACTAACAGATATCACTGCTGTTTCCACAGCTTTTCGGATATCATTCCATGCTGCCTCGGGGTGGGCATCACATACATGGCTGCCTAACTGTTTTCCTAGTTGTTCCTGAAATATACTCTTAGCTTGACTATCATTAAGTAGGCCCCTAAGAGGTTTCCTTGCAGCGGTTTTCCTACGTCCAGTAAGACGCAGGCAAATACGCGCTCGTACTAGAGCATGATCTGAATCTAGGCATGTGCTCCAGAATGAGCGACAGTCTTCTATCGAGCCCCTCCATCGGTGGCTGATAGCGATGTGATCTATTTGGGTCCAACGTTGGGACGAATTAGGGGGTCGCCATGTTAAAAGATGTTTTTCCTTATGCTTAAAGTTAGTATTTGCAAGGAACAGGCGATTATCTGAGCATAGCTGCAACAGACGGTCGCCATTATCTGTTCTTTGAGCCACTATACTATAAGATCCACCCAGGTGTCTTTCCCTATCGCTTAGTTTACCTACTTGAGCATTAAAGTCACCGGCCACTATTACTACATCCGAGCGCTTAGCTTTTCGGAGAAGGTCCGAAAGCTTTCTGTAAAACTCATCTTTTACATCATCTGAGCTGCAGTCAGTGGGAGAATAGGCAGAGACGACGAAGAGGCAACGACAAGTGTCCCTATCTTTCCGGGTTCTTACTGTTCCGTTCAGTCGGACAGCGCACAAACGACTGTCTACTGGGATCCACTCTAAGAGAGCTAGTTCAGCCCTAGGACTCAATGCTATACCTACGCCGGCGAGGCCACGGGAAGCAGAATCAGGGCTTCCAGATACACGAAGCGTAAATCGAGTCGGTTCTTTATTTTGGCATGGTGAAGTCAGATAAATGACGCTACTCGGATCTTGTATGCGCGTTTCGGAGACACAGCACACATCGATGGCGCGAGATTCTAAAGTCCTAGCTAAGGAAGCCTGTTGTCCTATTTGGCACAGTGTTCGTACGTTAAAAGCTCCTACGTGTAGTTTAGAGCGTGGTTTCAGGAGACCAGGAATAGAGTTCCACGTACTCGAATCGTTTGCCCTAGCGGTGCGAGGTGATAAAGAGACGTGAGGAGGGTTAGTCATGGAGATAAGAGAGGTATTAGAAGGTGTAGGAAGGATTTGAATGTGACCAACTTGGTCTCGCGTGCTGTTACGGGTATGAGGGCTGGTGTCACTTCCCGGTTGCCCACACCGTGGAAGGGTATTTCTTGAGGAACCTGAAAAAGAAATTGGATTAGTGTTGGTCTTAACGACCTGAGAGCGTGACTGCAGAGCCCAAGGGACAACTGCTTAAGGCCGGTCGCGCACGGCCTTTTTGTAGAAGGTTTTTGACGTGTTAGCTCCGTTCTTCAGATGGCCTTACCGCCGGAGACGGAAATCCGTGAGGTAAGGTGAGGTGTGACATTTTTAGGGTCGACCTTTTCTAACCTCACCCCTCCTTGTGGGAAGGCAGCATCGCTGTCATGCTGGTTGTCTGAGGGAAACACCTTACTGCTGTCACACCTCTCTACAGTCAGCAGTACGACTTCGCCCTCAGACCTTGAGTTGCTGCTTTTAGTCTTACCGTTCACCAATCGACCTGCCCGGCATGGTAGAACCTACAGGAACATATGTTCCAGCCAATATAGCTCGGTTGGGTCATCACGATAGGCAAGCTCGACCACCACGTCAAGGTAGCAGCTTCGGTCGGGGCTTGATGGAGAAACTTTGGAAGAGGTGGAAACTTTCACGTACATGAACAGCAGCATCATTGATGAACAAGGAGGATCGGGTGCAGCGATGTGAGGGTGAGGATTTGCAAAGCAAGGATGGAATTACTACAGTTGAAGAACATATGGAACTCAAAACGACTGTCAAATAATTTAAAAGTCAGAATCTTCAATACGAACGTCAAGATAGTCATACTATACGGAGCTGAAACTTAGAGAACTACCACAACCATCATCAAAATAGTACAAGTAGTTCTACACAATTGACTGTGCATATATATATATATAATTTAGATAATAATTCCTTGAAGATAGATGAACAATAAATAAAAATGGTGAAAATTAGAAAGATTATAATACTAGATGATATAGCGTAAAGGATAAAAAATATTGTATAGAAATGAAAACTTAAGTCAGATTAAAAAGTTAACAATGGCCTATAATGTTAATGGAGGAAGATGTTTTTGTCACAATAATTAAAGTTTTTGGTGGGATTGGATAAAATGAAGTAACATCAGAAACAATCATGAATAAGATTATAGGGATATAACAAATAATTAAAGAGGGAAATTTTCAAATAAGGAATCAATGAAATGAAAATAAAAAATGATTATATTTAAAGACAACGGTAAAAACGACGATAAGACGTACATCTTTTGTACACACAGTTTAGACTTCATGTCATGGATGACAAGTACATTTGCAGTTTTAAGGAGTTAAACACGAAATCTTGGTAGATTTGAATACATTTTATAGACAACCTTAAAATCAACCAGTGAATCAGTGGAATGATTCGAATTGACTGGACATTCGGGAACAGAACTCGTTAGTGCTTTCCACTCATCTTTTAGAGAATCCCATTGGAATATGTCTTCGTTTCCGAATTGAAATCAAGGACTAGCTATGGTGTATGTACCTAGTCCCACAAAAGTAGGTGAACCGATAGATGCTCATAGAGGTGAATAAATGACAGAGATTATCTTTCATGTATACGAAAAGTAAATTTCTGCTAGTGAATGTTCGTCACATCTTTGCCACGCAAAGAGTTCTGTTAATATCTGTTGACAGCCGATTTTTAAGAACATCAGAAATTTATTCACTTTTCAAATACAGATGCACATAAAGATATTTTTTGAAATAAAATCCGCGAATTCTTTGTTCCGACTATCCCTCATATTTTTCTTTAAGAACCGGCTTGGATAGCAATTTTCAGCTAACATTTTTCTGTAAAACCCTTGTCCTTCTTCAACACATACGGTACTACGAATCTTACGTATTCGATGAAATTAAAGTTGATCTTTCTGCTTATTGATAACACATGACTTACATTCGCACATACATATTCATTTTTATAATTATTTACAATATTTATTAATAAGTCTTACTAATTTGAACGCTTTATTCGGTTCCTAAGCTATTCTGTTAACCCGCAAGCTAGAACTACGCAGAGACCTGAACACGAGAGAAAAGGCGCAAATTAAGCGAAAAGCACTTTAATCCAAAGGTTCATTCTTGTACAGAAAAACACGGGTATTTATAGATTATTAGCATTTGTCAAATCAACATTATATTTTGGCCAGTCCGCTAAGAGACATATTATGTTACTGACCAATAGTAGCATGCCACGTCAATATTCTAGAAAGCCCCCTCATGCTCCGATTGACTGAAACTCTTTAGATACGCATGTACCGTTTTTTTGTTCCGAAAAAAGTGAGGTATACAACTGGCGCATTTCAAGTATAATTGAACATAGTCATCTGATTGGATTAATCTTTGGCTTTTAAATGCCAAGATTTAACTTCATACCATAAATACACCATGATTGTTTTTTAAACAAGTCTTTAACCAATGACAATGAATCGCTATCTAGAATACTAGATTAATAGCATATAAGAGAAAGGACAAACTAGCTATAATCGAATTCACTTGGCCATATTGTCTATTTTAATTTCTTTTACTTTATGTAAACGACCTACCAAAAGTTTCCAAATTATCTGTTGTGATGTTTGCGGATAACTTAAAAGTATGGAGATCCAAACACTGTACGGTCAATAAGACAAAATTATAAGAATGTTTAAATGCTCCAGTTGAATGAACAAAACAGTGGTCATACGATGAGAAAGATATAGTTTATCGGTCCATGTTTGTATTTTGAGTTGTAATATAATAATATAAACAATGGATTCTGAACACAAATACTATTATTTTTGGTAGTAATAATAATAATGTTTGGTGTGCGCTACTTATATGGACGGATATAAGTAGTATATGGCAGGAATTGGAAGTGGGATGCTTATTAGCAGAAAAGTGAAATAAATAGAAGAGTAAGGAAAACAGAGAACAATCGGAATAATAACAGAATCAGGATGATGATGAGGCAAAAGAAAACACAAGGAAAATGTGCAAGTGATATATTCAGTATATGATTTTCATATTTTACAGGGGCATTGTGTGATTTTGCATAAAATAATAAATTGGATTACTGTACCTGAGCATTCGTTCACTACAGTAAAAGCAGTAGTACTTAATAGATAATCAACTCAATGGACATGAGTTTCGAAAAACAAGATACCTTAAAAATCAAATTTCATAATTACAAATTACTATGTTTACCTACCTCATTAATACGATCACATTCACAATCATCGTCATTATCATCATCACTATGCGAGATATTTATGGCTTTTTGTTCCCCTTGACTAATTTGTTCTCTACCACCGTTAGTCAACGATGAATTAGGTTTTTGGTGTTCATCACTACTGCCACTATTATTGTTATTATCATTATTCAAAGGTAATGTTTTCCAACTATTACATATTTTCAATTTTCTTGGCCAGATGTATGCTTCGGTTAAGCATAATCCAGTCACCATAAAATATAATATTATACATATGATAATAATGGTGTATAATATCCATCCTCTTGAACTAATGAAATGAAGAGGAAAATTGAAAAGAATCAAATGAATGCTAGATAAGTAAAACAATGATTTAATTTTAGAGTGAGAAAGAATGCAATAATGACTTAATTGCTAAATTTTTAAGCTGTATAGAAATTCCGTGATACTATATATTAATTAATGTTGAGTTTTTGCAGAAATATATAAATTTTTTTGTCAGACACTACGTACCAAAAATAGATTACACTAGTAACTTATGGAAATAATCTATGACTTTCTGATAACCTGTTCTCATTGGATTATCCAAATTTATCACTTACCGGTTTACATAATCTATTGATTGACAAAGAATTTTGCAAACTTCACCTCTCCGCCTACTGTAATACTTCTTTATTGTTGTTAATATGAAATAAATTCAATATTAACTAGACATTCACGTAAATAATGATAAGTGGAGATTTGCGGTGTTGTGTGTACACTTTTTATGGCAGGAATTTATCTGAACACTGTCTGTGCCAAAAATATATCATTACCGAAATTTAAAGGATTTCGGGTATACATCTTAAGGTCGACTTCACTTCAGGTTCAATCTTGATAAAAGGTTGGAAATAGATTGATCTGATTTACGTAGCATGAAGTGACGCCGAAAAAGTCAACAGTAAGTGTTATTAAACGTTTTTACAAACTAATGTGTATCAAAAGCTATGGTATTTTGAAGTGCATTATCATTCCTGATTTCGTTAGATGATTGTCCTGTGATCTTAATATTTGACGATTTCGGTTCTTAAGAGGGGAAGAATTTATTGTTGCCAAATACAAAAAAACAAACATCGCATGAATCTGACAACCGTTCGTGAAAAAACCATTGGATACACGAGTAATATAATTAGTATGAAACAGTAGTAAACTGATAAGTCGTTGTTAGATCGTTCATTCAAACCTTGGCTTAGACTGAATCAATATGATTGTAAAATAAAGGAAACCAAAGTTCATATATTATGTTCAGTCGCCACTCATCCTCAGTTAGAAGTATTATGTAGTGTGACCACAACTGAATGTTACTGAACAAATAGAGATCAGTATTTAAGATGAATGTCTCAGGTAGGCGCTGATAATGTCCTGAATGACCATCAAAACATCGCTATTAGACCATGTAGCATAGAGAACTCAAAAATAGCAAAAACGACATAATAAATGGGTGTTTTTGTACTGGTAATTTTAGGCGTAAACTGTTGTCTACTGCTTCCGGTGATTCTTAAGAAAACCAGCTTGTTTAGACAAAAAATGGCATTAAACAAGCGATCATTCGATAAAAAGCAAAAATGTTTTTTGGATTATTTCGGCAGTCATTTGGAGTTCAATGTACTGCCACTAATTCGTTTCGAAATATTGTTAAGAGAAAAAGAGAGACTAACTGCGATTCAGTAATCTAAAGAATTTTATTCTAATACAATGTCACTAATCGACAAAGCTAACGAGGATTGTTATTCTCATGGTAAAGTACCATAAGGATAAATCCAAGTTACACATAATCATTAGTAGTTATATAATACTGAGAAATTGAATCAAGTTATTTAGTTAAATTCAAATGCTAATATATAAACCAGAAGTGTCACACCAACAATACAAAGCTTCACTAAAGTATAAAATGTGTTTAGTGAGTAATAAAAAGATGTGATGAAATACAGTGAAAAGTTTTAAATGTTTGTTTTTGTTCAACGTTTAGCCACTATTAATTAAACGACATACAATGAAGTTAGGTATTGGGTTACTGTGACCCCTTTTAGAAACCATATTGATTAAGGTTAGACATTAACACTGTGGGATGCCAGTTAAGCGGTCTAGTGGTTAAGCCTATGTACAATAGACTAAAATGGATTGTTTCCGGCTTCCGCATGTGCGATGGTGAATCCGAACTGCCGGGTCCCATACTAGAAAAAAAACGGTCTTCCAATGCTGCCAGGTTATTAATGGCAGTCTAACTTAGATCACTCCATGAACACCACATTGAATTATTCAACTACCACAGGGCGTTGTTTTCTTATTTTTGTATTCTGCATACGTTTTAAAAACTTTATGAAATCAAACATCGAATATATTTTGTCAAAATTTCTTTAATCTGTCAAAATTAATTATTTTATCTCTTATCTAGTTCGTTTGTATAACACGGTTTGTATTATTCCTTAGCCTCTGAATACATTCACAATGTTGTTAAGACAGTGAAATCTAAGTAAAGTACTCGAATTGGTAACAACTATCAAAAAAATATAATTTGAAAACTGTCACGTTGATCAATTAGCAATTATGAAATAGTTCACGAAAATAAGCTAATCAATTTTCATCATTCCATTTTTTTTTGCCCTCTGTTCATTTTTTTTTCTTCTTATCTAACACACATGTACTGAAATGGGGCTTATTTATATATACATCATTTTAAAGTGTTACATAGCTTTTTTTAATTACTAAATATGTTGAAATGTATCATTTTCTGTGTGTTACTGTCATCATTACTCGAATGATCATTAATATAACAATTACTGAAATGTTATTATCATTATTATTAGTATTATGAACACAGGTCCATAATCAATATTTTATGTTCATTAACTTATAAGTAATCTCTTGTTTAATACTTATATTTACAGTTATATACATTAAATTAAAATTTGAGTAGAATTAAGGTGAAAAGTAATATTCTGCGTTTCTAATACTAACTTGTTTTGACTTACACAATAAAGAAAAAACTATCTATGATTTGAGTTTACAGAAATTTAATAAAAAGTATTTAAAGAATGAAAATCAATTAAAAGTGATCAATGAGAAAACAGGGCGGAAATTGAAAGAGTTTATGAATTGGTAACACGTGGCACATAGGAAGGTTCCATAGTGTGAAAACTTAAAACAATACTAAATAGGCATGAAATTTCAGAATAGATTTTTCAATATGTTAACTACTACACAAATAAAATGATCAGGTTTGTAGAGCTGTAGTTACAGTTTAGTGGAGCAATGGGTTAGTGAATCGAGCGTTGACACAAACCAGTCCTGAAACAACAATTTGTTTTTGGTGGCGCTTTGTTCTCTGAGCTGGATGGACCAAACCATCCAGCTCAGAGAACAAAACGCCACCAAAATCATCCACTTGAGCTACAAATTTTCTCCACCATCACAACAATTTGTATTTAAAGGGGGAGAAGCGCATTTCAAGCAACCTGGGATTGTTGCTCAGTGCTACCAAAAAACTCTGCATTTTATCAGCTTCTGCTGACAGTAGTTTGTGATGGAAATCGCTTTGGAGATCATAGTATACTCAAATGAACAGTTAAAACACTTATTTAAATGTTACTCTAAGCACCATGATATGCGATCACGTCACATGACTGACTTATCGTAACAGATATATATACCAACACTTACTAACAGTTTAGTATTGTGACTAGATGTGAATACATCATATAACTAAAACAAATATTCACTCGTACCACGATATTAACTGACAACATTATGTATAATCTTACTGCAACTAAGATCAAAGCAGTAACGGAAATCGCTTTAAAAAAGAACGTCGCATGAACCAAAAAACTATATATTCATATAAGGATCGTTCCAAATTTCACCATTTATATACAACCACACTTTCTAATGAACAAACTAGAGCGTAAATAATCAGTAAAGGTTACTTACACATCTGTTATTCCAAGATTAGCTATTGTGATCCGTCGAAATTCATTCTCTGTAAAAAAATTTAAAAAATTGATGCAAACTTATATCAAGCATAAATATGTATGTATGTAATTGATAAATATAAAAACCTTATGGTTATTTTTCCGAAAATAGTTTCGAATTAATAAACCTTTATTCAATCCACCGATAGCAAGAAAAGTGGCATTAAAAAGCGTACATAGTATTATATTTGTGTCAGAAACCATAACATAAGTTGACTAAACTGAGTCTAGCAATCAAACACATCGGCTATATATACATAGCAAGCATTATATAGAATAACTCCGCCTGGGGCCCCTCTGGGGTTACTGGCGGCACCAAGCCCGGATAAAGGAGGAGGGTTCAGCATGGTGTTAGCGACCCTATCCCGTAGAAAACTAACTAGAAAACACTAACCAGAAAAAAAAATGATATAGAATAGAAATGCTTAGACTTTTGGTTTGTATGAAACATTTACCATCTAAGAAATGATTGATTTACCTGATTCTTGAGAGAAAAAAAACAATGGAGTGCAAATAACGAAGATTGGAGTGAGTGCAAATAACTGGAAAACACGAAAACGCATGGCCAATATATACGCGACGCCATCAAGACCTGCTCTTTTCGCAAACTCAGAAGACCTAAACATTTGTGCAGATAAAATACACATACGATGAGTGATGACAACACGGGTGAAAGCAAGTCAAGTTAGATGGATTAATAAAAATTATGACAACTATCTGTAGTTCATTAAATCGCTTCACAATAGAAAGAGATATTAATATTAAGCATGAGATGAAACCAGTCGGATGTTATTTACGAAATTGAAAGGATGAAAAGTGAATGTCCGGAGCTTTAACCGGGTTGGTGGACACGGAGGCGAGTTGAAAAACCCTGAATCCAAACCAATGGTGGACATGGGCTCGAGGATCCTGAGGGCACAAATGGCGTATGAACCAATGGTTGGCCTCCAGCTAATATGGGACTGCAAGTCCTTACGTTGCTTAACTGTCTTGTGAATTAGACCTCTAGTTCGAAGGCTCGTGGGGTGGCCCCCTAAGAAAAACACCTAAATGTAATATATTTTTTCTGGCTTCTTCGTCACTACGGCGTGTACGAGAAAATAGTCAACATCATACGGAATTCCTATGATGGATTAAACTGAAAAATTGTGCATGGAGGACAGCTCACAGACTCGTTCGATGTAAAGACCGATGTCAGGCAAGGTTGCCTACTATCCTCCTTTCTCTTTCCTCGGGCGATTGACTGGATTATGAAGAACTCCTTATTTGAGCGGAAGCACGGAATAAAATGGACAGGTTCGAACTATGAAGTCCAACTTTGGTATTGATACCTTCGAACCATTACATGATTTAGTCAATAAAACTCCATCAAAAATATATCAAATGCACGTTATTATTATAAAAAAATAGCCAATGATCTGAGTGATCGTATTATGTATTCGTTTGACTACACTGCAGCATTTTCCACCCGCTCCAGTGAATACTTCCTGTCGGCTACATACAGACACTGAAATAATTCTGTTACACGAGAGTTTATACATAAAAGTATACCAAAAAGAATGTCCACTTATAAACGTATGTTTAAAAAGCCTTTCATATAATTATTTTCAAACACTTGACCAACTTTAATAGCATAATGGTTTTCTTCAAACAAAAACACTACAATACATAATTAATCGATTCACTACAATACAGTATATTATTATTTCGAAACGTAACTATTTTCTTTAAGTTATAGTTAATTCAATCACTAAAACAAACATCCATGTAGAAATCGATCAGTTAGGCTATAGTACAATGTAACATGAGAAAAAAAAAGAAAACAACAACAAACACATAGTGATATTCTCACTTCATTGTACACAAAAGATGTATAGACCAGCAACATGCATTCCCATACTGAATAAATCATCAAATTACATAAATTATTTTTATTAACAACAAGCGATGAAAAATAACCACAAAGTTCATCTTTAAGACACAGAAAATGGGTTCGTATCTTTGCATACATTTACTACAATACTGATTTTAAAAATAAATAGAAATTTTGTTCTGGTTTGTGAACTTATGTAGAGATATTCAAGCATAGGATTCAATAATTCATGCAAAGCTGTCTCATATATATATATATATATATATATATATATATATATATATATATATATATCGGAAGGCCCAGGACAGATCGGATTGTGGAATACTGGTCGGCGGCCTATGCTCCGTTGGGAGTAATAGGTGTAAGTAAGTAATATCAGAAGGACCGTATCAGATCTTTATCGTTTTCCAAAGTTTCAGCTTTTGTTATTATCGATTTTATGGATACAAATTAGAGAAAGAAAACGAGTGAGGGAGATTTAGGATCTGATCAGCGGTATGGTTGTGGATGCACATTGATAATAGGAAGAAACAAATGTTCAATGTTTCCTAGTTTTTTATGGTTGTTTAATTAAAGTCCATTCGTGATATACACTACAAAAAAATTGTAATCTTTCTTCTAAAACATATCAAGTGTTTGTTGTGCTCGTTACCCCTATATTATTCATGAATAATTAAAGATACGTAAAAGCGTATTTAGGTCAAGAGTGATGCCAAGTTATATAGGTTAAAAAGTGTTTTTAAGAAAGTTGGACTTGTAGTGTGAGCCACTTAATTTGCTTAATTAGAAGGTAATCAATATAACAAATGCAATCCAACAACAAGCCACTGCTATCTATTTTCAACGGCTACTCTTATTAGCGTTATTATTACGATTCTTTAAGTAAAAAAATATATGGCATATTTACACAGTAAGATTTCCTACAGTGTAAATGTATTGTTTGCATTCACTAGTTGATTTTAAATAGTTTCAAATCTTTACATACATGAACTCTAAACCGTTAATACAACAAAGGGATTATGATAACTTTAAAAGTATAATGATGCTGATAAACAATTTTACGGATATTCGGAACTTTTTAGCGATTATAATTACACTAATTCTAAAATTTTCAGGTTAATATATATTCTGATTCTACGAGAATATGTTTTCTGATCTTCAGTGATATTTGGTATGAAGCTTATATGTAAAATAATGCCAGTGAAAAGAATCTGAATAATTCTAGCATTCCACTCGGTCTATACTAAACACACGTCCAAATACGTTCAAATGTTGGTTGCATGTAAATGTGAGACGAAATTGATTAGATGAACTTGTTGAACAAGAGAAAAATGCTTACTTCGATTGTTACTTTTAATTAATATCAAAGCACACTATCCAATTATTTTCTGACAGTACATACTTTCACAGGCTTACATATTCTGTTAGTTAGCTTACAACATACAGCTGCAGACACATCCTCATACGTCAGATTGTTTTCAAGGTTCAAATTCTTAATGCACATAAAAACAAATTTCGAATATGTTTGAAGAAAAGTCTATCATAAACTTAATGATTTTCTCAAGGAAGCACTGGATTGGCGAGAGAAAAAAATTAGAAAAACTTAAATTTCAATCAAAGAAGCTGTTTCAAGTATAATTTCCACACTTATGTTTTTTATATAGTTGGTACCTAATTTCTGCTAAACCTTAGTAATATTAATTACATTGAATTACAAAACATTTACATAATAGTTGGGAACATTAGTGTTTTTCAGAAAGATTCTCTTCTAAGGGATGAGGTTGCTAACCTAATACGCAACTCTTATAATTCATCGGGCTTCAGACCGGCAGTAACCCTAAAATTGATTCAGGTAGAGGCATATCGAAGAGCACATTGTGCCGAAAACTTGAGGCAGACATAAAAACAATGGATGGAACTTCAGGACAACTGGAAAGAATAGCTGAGAACAGAGTAAATTAGAGATCTCTGGTCAGCGACTTATGCCCCACGAGAGTAAACAGGAGTAAGGGGACGTTAAAGCATTGACTTATATTCATAAAATGAATGACAATTAAATGGTCAAATGTTGTTAATTGCAATGATAACTTGATTTCACGCAAAATAATTACGATAAACCTATCTAATGAGAATGAACCTGCCAACTTCAAACTAATAAGTTTTAATATCTTTAAAAAAAACTCACATTAAACTGATTTTCCAGCATACATTGTTTCTATGCAAATAGTTGCTGAATTCTTCTATAGTATTTCAACTCGTCTTTTTAAAATTTCAAATAACCAAAAATATTTTTAAAATTTTCTGCGATTTTTGAAATAACCAGAGTTTCTTGAAAAATTTTCATAATCCTTACATGCCAGAGATGAATAGAAAATAACTATTTAATTTCAAGTAAAAAGAGACAATGCCACATAAAAAAGTTATTGAAGACGGATATAGTGTCAAAGAAGCTGCATTTCATATGGATGTGAATTATCAGACCGCTGTAATGTTAAGACGAAGACAGAAAGGTTATTAAATAATAAAATTACAAGGGAAATTGCTGATTTTGTGGAGGAATCAATAGAATTAAATCTACTCCTGACAATCTTACAAATTCAAGAAAGAATAAAAAATGTATTTTCTATAAATCTATTCCTTGTATTTATAAGAAGGATAATTTATAAACTGCAGATTACTTTAAAAAAAGGTTTGGCTAGTGGATTTAATGAATTATTTACAAGTCTCATAATAAATTCAGTAAATGAATTAACCACAAACGATTTATAAGGTTATTTGAGACATATATGTCGAAATTGTTTAAAGGCGATTGCTAAGGCAAACCTGAATTTAAAAAAAGCATATCATTTTTATTTTTTTTTTAAAACGAGTTGAAATACTATAATTTTACCTGGACTACATATCTAGTCATTTGATTTACACATAAACAATGTTCAAATTTATTTTGCTGGGATGATTCGGAAATCACTATACCTTGAGCATTTCATTACGTCAATATGGCTAATAATAATAATAATAATAATAATAATAATAATAATAATAATAATAATAATAATAATAACAATAATAATAATAAATAACAACAGCACTTTCATCTAGCTACTTATTTCCCATATTGATACCTTTTAAGCTTCATTATTGGTCAGTCCGAGGTTTCACTATAAATGTCTAACGACTTAGATTCATTTTACTTCTTCCTACAGCTTGTATGTATAATACACGCTCAAATTATAAGGTTTCTATTAACTTGGTGAGAGCATGGATCTTGAAGAAATTACACAATAATATTTTGTCTTTTACAGGACATGCGTTCAATATCATTTATTGTTATCATGGATCGATAGTGTTTGGTTATTTAGAATTTCTCCTTACCCGAGCTGTTGGAACGACTGAAACCACTTTTACCAAGTGTTATATTAGAAAACATTACTTGTTCACCTGAATCAGAGAACGAAACGAAGACTCGGCGACACAATGACCAGCTAACTATTCCGATGCGTCTCAGTCCCGCTAACTAGAAAGAGAAGTCCAAGTTCAGAAGAGGGAAAATGTATTCCACAAGCAGCCAGAAGAACGAACAACAACAACAAGTTAAGTGTATATATACAGTATTAAAATGTCCTTTGGAAATGTTGCAAAATAGCATACTAAAAGAGACAACGAACCAATGACATCCAAGATCCTGACAAGTGGGAAATACGATATGAAGGTGAAAATAGGGACTTTTGGTGTGAAAACAAGAAATTCAAATTTCAAAAATAAAATTACGAAAATAAGACATTTACCAAGTGAGTTCTGGGGATTTAGCATCCCCAACATCAAGTAAGATACAAATGCAAAATTACAAATCTCAACATTAAATAAAAACCATTAAGCGTCCATAAGATTTGAATAATCAGGTTCCAGTGAAAGAAAATAGGGAGGATGATAATCAAATAGTGTCCACCTTATTAACCCGACTCTTGCATGGAGAATAAAACAGATGAATTTTTAGGAAAATGAAAAAGGACATTTTTAGATATCAGCCGATAAAATTAGAGGATACCACGTTATATGAATTAAAACAGATTAAATGATCCGTTTCCCTATATAATTTTATTCGTTTTATCTAATCTTTATGTGACAATGGCGAAAATTTGCGGCTCAGAAAAGAATTTACAGGCGATTTCACATAAGTTTGGCGAATTAATCATGAAGCCTTTATGGTATTTCTGGGAATAAGTGGAAAAACTTTTTTTCTTATCTGCGTGAATGATTTCTGGAAAGATAATCAAAACCAACCACTTGATGGAAGATAACATTACAAAAGTATTTCCTAAAAAAGCAATTGGAAATCAAAATGAGTATGGTTTTAAACTGATTGCACAATAATGTTAACTAAGATGATTATTGACGTATACATCCAATGTATGCGGCTATTTCTGACTACAGATTAATAAATATGCAGTAGGCATGGTTTCACTATATGACATTGGAAAGGTAGAAAAACAACACGGCTTAAAGATAGTTTGGTTAAGTAAGTCAGCTGTGTAACAACAGCATCCTATTTTCGAAGGAAATAGTTTAACAAAGAGAATCCTCTTTTTGATGAAGTCATTTATTAAAGCTTTACAATTGTATTTTTAGTAGTCATGCACATAGAAAAAGAAAAAGACCGAATCATTACCAAATAAATAAAAGTTTCATCAAAAATGTTAAGCATTGAATGAAAATAACATAATTAGTCAGTTATTTATACGCTACGTAAAACCTGGCACATATATGCAGCAGTTTACTTGTCACGTCACATCAGCGCAGCAAGCTGTAAATGTAAAAACAAATCTTAGAGAAGTAGGAGTGGTAACAGTATTAACAGAAAGGATTGAATTTAAGTCAGTCAGCTACAACGTAGGACCAGGCACATATATGCATCGGTCTAAGTTGCCATACCTCGTTAACACAACAAGATCAACACCGGATTCATAAAAGTAGTTAATTCAGTTGTGGCAATATAAAAAAGAAAGATTGCAATAAGGATACAGTACCGTAATATAGAATTAGTTTGTAGAAAGAAAGATATGAAGCGATTTTAATCTCTTAGTTTAAGGGAAGACAGAGAGTGTATACACCGACGCCATTGTGATCGATTCCGAGCCATGTCACCAAGAGTCTCCAACCATTGGTTACGATAGTCACGCGGACCCCAATCAAGTAGTTTGCATCTACCAACATGGCTAGGACTAGAAGTTAGTAACTTCAAGCACTGATGCCACGTTTTGGTTTGGCCGCCCCTAACTTTCTTCCAGCCATCTCTAACACACGTTAGCATTGCACGTCGTGGTAATCGGTGTTCCGGCATACGTAACGTGGCACAACCATCTCAGTCGATGAAGATTCACAACCTCATCAACTGATTTACCGTCATTACCTAATACCCTGCGTTTAACCTCACTATTACTTACCCGGTGATCCCAGCAGACGCCAGCAATATTTCGAAGGCATCTGTTGTCAAATACTAGTAGCTTACGGGTGTCTTCTACTCTTAAAGGCCATGTTTCGCTGCCGTAAATTAAAACAGAACGGACTGCCGCGCAGTATACTCGTCCTTTTATTGATAGACGGATATCTCGCCTTCGCCAAAGGTGACGTAATTTGGCAAAAGCCAAGCGAGCCTTCCGAATCCGAGCTGAGATTTCGTCAGACACCAACCCATTAGGGCTAATCAGACTTCCAAGATAAGTCAAGTTGTCAACGCGTTCGACTACTTCACTCTATCCTTAGTTCAGGTGTTGACACAGGCCAGTCCTGAAGCAACAACTTGCATTTAGAGGGAGAGAAGCGCATTCCAAACATTCTGGCATTGTTGCTTAGTGCTACCAAAAGACTGCATTCTATCAGCGTCTTCACCAAACAAGACTATGTCATCTGCGTATTCTAAGTCGATAAGTGGAAGGAGGTCAATACCCGAGAATCCAGTCGACGAGAATGTTATTTCCATCAGTAGGTCTATGATGAAGTTAAACAAAAATGGAGAAAGTGGACAGCCTTGACGGACACCACTTGAGGTTGCAAAACTAGGTGACAGTTCGCCATAAGCTCTGACTCGACTAGTAGTGTTCGAGTAAAGAGCCTTCACAAGGTTTATGTACTTCTGGGGTACGCCTTTCAATGACAGACACTGCCACAGAATCTCTCGGTCTACAGAGTCAAATGCTGCTTTTAAGTCAAGAAAGACCACCATTGTCGGACGCCGATAAGTATGCCTGTGTTCTAGAACCTGACGAATGGCGAATATGTGGTCGATGCAGCCACGACCAGGTCTGAAGCCAGCTTGGTTCTCTCGTGTTTGCAGTTCACGAGTCTTAGTTAAGCGTCTGATTATTATTGAGGCTAGTATTTTAGATATTATATTAGTTAAACTAATCCCTCTGTGGTTGTCACAAGATGATTTTAACCCTCTCTTGTATATTGGGACGATAAGTGATTGTGAGCAGTCAGATAGAATAACGTCTAATTCCCAGATCTTAACTAAAATATTAGCCAACCCAATCGCTAAAATTGGACCACCATCCTTAAAGACTTCTGGAGCCAATCCATCTGGACCAGCTGCCCTTCCTCGTTTCAGATTAACTATAGCCTTTTGAACTTCTGCTAGAGTTGGGGGACCTACTTCAATGTTCCTTCTGAATGTAAGAGTAAAAAGGCATACGATTTCAGGACTAAAGATTAAAGAGAAGGCAAAGAGTGAATTCACTTGAGTCACTGGGAAAGATTCTGGACCATATCAACCAATGTTACCAACAAATAAATAAGATGATTATCCAGACCTTAACCAGACAGTCTACAACTACCTGAATGACTTAGGTCAAAAATCAGTGTCTTTATAGACTGATGTCATATTTCGGTCTGATACCCCTTCCCAGCTTTCTTCCAACTTATCTTTACACCTACCATCAGGCTTCGAATTAGTCAGTGGAAGAGCATGCGTAATGCATGTTCTAACCATCTCTATAGATGAAGATTCTTTACCTCATGAACCAATTTGCGCTTAGACAGCGCTCAGTCGTTACTTTCACAATATGTGAACAAGGCTTCGAAACCATCTATGATCGAATACGAGTAACCAATGAATATCCTCATCTCTTGATGGCCGTGTTTGATATCTGTAAAGCAGAAGAGAAGGAACTGCTGAGCAGCACACACTGCTTGATAGACGAACATATCACAAGTAACGCAAACCAGTAAACGCCAAACGAGCTTACTGAATACATGCCGAGATTTCGTCAGACACTAGGCTATCAAGACTGATCACACTTCCAAGATAAATTAAATGATCAACATGCACAACTGTCTCTCTATCATTAGTTCAAATGCTGACGCGGATCAGTCCTGAAGCAACAATTTGCATTTATATGGAGAGAAACGCACCCCAACCATGCTTGCATAGTTGCTTAACGGGGTCAGAAGACTGCATTTTGCCAGCATCTTTACCAAACAGAACACTTGTGTCTACATATCGTAGGTCAACAAGTTGATCTCCTGCCAGATAAGATCCTGAAAAAAAGCAAACGAGAGCTCAATCTCTACGAGAATATCTACGACAAAGTTAGATAAGAAAAGGGGAAGAGAAAAACCCGTGACAAACGCCAAGTCAGGTTGACAATTTTAATAACAGTTGGTCATAAGTTGTAACTCGACTAATAGTGTTCGAGTAAAAAGCTTGTATAAAGTTGATGGACTTTCTTGGTAGGCGTTTTAATGACGAACACTGACACAAAATCTTTCAGTCAACACAATTGAGTGCTACCTCGAGGTCAAGGAATACATCAATGGTCGGGAGTCGGTAAGTATGTCTATGCTGTAAGCCCCAACAATAAATAGTTATTTAGTTAATGCATTGACGTTCAGGTCTTAAAGTAGTCTAGTTTCCTCCGGTTCGCTACTCATAACCCCTAGATAAGCGTTAGATGATTATAGGGGATAGTATTTTAAACACTATATTAGTCAAACTGATTAATTTGTGATTGTCACAAGAGAATTTCGGTCTTTCCTTATAAACTGAGGGGATCAGAGATCGAGATCAGTCAGATAGGATAACTTCCAATCCCCAGATTTTAGTTAATATTTCAGTCAGTTTAAGAGCAAAGACCGGACCATCATTCTGAAAAAAAAACCCTAGAGTTATTCGATTAGACCTTGCTGTTTTCCCTCGCCTTAGACTAGCTATAGACCTTTTAACCTCCCAAAGAGTTGATGGGCTAATCCCAACCTCTCACTCTGGTTTACCAGAGTAGTGAGAAACAAGAAGAGATGAAGGCCAGTTGCTTAAAGTGGTCTGCCGATTGTTCAGTGAATTATGAAGAGTAGCTAAATCAGAGCAACATACAGAAGAGAAAATTAAAAGATTACTATTCACTTGACAAATGTCAAAAAACGAACACACTAATAAGAACTAAGATAATCCCAGAGCAGTTATGACCATGATAACAAAAAAGGTTTGGAAATGTCGTCTATGAACACAGAAACGGAGCTTAATGTGACAGATTGGTTTTTCTCTGCATAAATTTCTCATCTCAACTCACTTGTGGTCAGGACATCTGGTTTTGTGGACGAAGGAATGAATAAACGGAACTGTCAAGGTCGTCGATAATTTTTGATTTCTATTTACCTTCAGACAACCATGAACGGTGGTGCATTGGTTTGAGTTTGAAAAGGAAACGCTTTATGTGGTCACTAAGTGACTAAATGAGAGAAGAGTGATGCCTCTGTAGTCCCCACACTTGCTGAGATCGCCTTTCTTTGGTAGACTATAGATAAGGATATTCTTAGCTCACTAGTGTCTAAAGGAACAATGAATCCAAAAGTTATTAGCTTGAATTTTCAAGGAACGTATATTTGTAACCAAATATAAACAGTGAATGCTTATAATAAGACTGTCCCATACAGCAGAGTTATTAATAGACTATATTAAAAGTATGGGTGGCGTCTGATTCATATGTAAATTTATTCTATTCAATTAATTTTTAGTTTAAGAAGTGGTTGGATAAGATGTTTACATGCTGAAACTTGTCAGTCAGGCGTATTAAATCACAAGATAATAATGACACCAGTCAAAAAGAAATTACTACTGTCCGTATGCTAGCATTGTGTACTCAGTCTTATATCATAAACAGACTGACTAGGAAGAGGCATGATGCTCGAAAATAGTTATCAATCGGTAGTTAACTCATATCTAATATACACACATGAATATTGTAAATAAAGTCACTCAAGTTACTTTGGAATATACTGAACATTATGATTTAGTTAACTGGATTTCTAATCATTTAACATAGAATTATTGGTAAACAAACAGATATGCACTTAAATTTCATCGATCGAAGATGAAAGTTTATGATGGGTTACAGAGAATAAAAAGATGATAAAACTACAGATTTTCTCGGTGATTGAACAATAAATAGATAGAGCTAAGCAGACATTTGCAAAATAATATATCGGAAAATAATAACAATAATAGTAATAATAATAATAATCGCATTATGTAGATCTACGACATTGATACAGCTTGTCTATACAATGAGAAACTTTCAATTCGAGTGTAGTTACACTAAATACTAGAAAACTGACATTAATCATCATGACCCTATCTGATATCACTAGGAAAATTTATTAGTAACGACCAAAGAATTAGGAGAGCAGCTATTGTGTGTAAATGATTATAATATGTCACTGGAAGTGGGACAGAAATTAGCATTTAAGAGGAGCAACAGAAAGTAGCAAGTGATTTTATACACGGTAAGAAAAATGATGTGAGAAAACAGAAACTCACATTTCATAAAGAAAAGATAACAATATCGTAAGTAACTGCTTTAGGGGGATTTAAATAGACCATAGACTGAGTTGTTCAAGGAAAGATTGTAACTCAAGAACGAGTTGATCAAATCTAAGATAGGATCTATTGGGTTTTTGCACGAAATGTGTCCACTCGTACAGGTAAATGACATTCTGGGGTCGCAGCTGATGTCATTTCATGATGAAAAAACTGAACTGCAGCATCGCTCAAAGACCATCCACAATTTTTTTGTCTAGCATTGTTTGGTTATCCAACACGCGTAATTGTAGCTAACCCTAGAAGATGCTTGACCCAAGAATATTATACTGACTATTACACAGTTATGTGTGTTACGTATTCCCAAATTAATGCTCCGACCACATATTATTACACAAAAAAGCAGACAAATTTATAATCTCCACAATACCAGGATAGGTAACTTATAGCACACCCTGAGAACGACCACTTTTTATGAAATATCCGTATATTTTAGTACAGATACTAGAAAGAACTCTTAACACTTAGATATATGAGCACCATAGATCGAGGAATACATAACGTATTTCGTAGTGCATTAAAGAAATTAACTGATTTATTCCACTTAACTAACCTCTGGAACCACTAATAGAATCTTGAACAGTTTCCACAGAAGACAAGTAGTTAACTGTTTAACAAAGATTCTGTGATATAACGGTAACTTTTGCAACTGTAAATAATATTCTGCTTATTGGACAATCGTTATTCAATATTGTAATGATCATCCTTTAACACTTTGCTAGCTAAGTCAGCAATTCCTTGAGATTAGATTCTTGTTGTTTGATAGTAACTTGTTGAGCTAGCGGATCCTACATTAGAAACCAAGCCAATTGGAAGCAGAGACAACTATGGTGTTTGCAGGAACGTTGTCGGATGGACTCAAATGGCCGAAAATAATAGTATGGAGATAAAGGCGTATTATGGAAGAAAAAATCTATGAAACCACCTGATATGTTAGAAGCAACTAAACTACACCTGAAGGATACTGAGTGGTTTGATATCTAATGATATCCGTATGTCGTTATTAAGCTACATTGGCCTTAAAAATATCACGAATATATAATGCAAACAACTGAGTCGTTTTGAGGTTAAAAGTATGGATCTTGATAGATATGGTTGATATAATAATGAACTTTCATCCATCACAGTCTTTGTAAAATCTGTCACACGTATCCCACACCACTTTAAGAGTGGAATAAAGAATACTATAAGGGAGGCAAAATCCGACTCAAACGTCCGCGTCGTGCCTCCTGGATAGTGAGACGAATGTTTCATGAACCAACGTGAGCGGTAACCCGGGTGGTGGAGATCGGGCTAATCACCCACTCAACCTATACCCACAACCTGATTACGAAAACTACAAAGAATCATTGCACAATTATTAGTGGTCCAAAAAAATTCACAAAAACTAAAACTTGGTTTATGGAATGTCCGGAGTTGCTCTCAAGAGGGTAAGCTCCAACTGATTGCAGAACAAATCATCGAACGTAAGTACCACATAGCAGTGATTACGGGAACTAGGATGGTCTCCAAAACCATCAAAATTGATAAAAACACTACTTTCCTCAACTCTAATCCTGACATAAATGACAACCGGAACACTGGTGTCGACTTCATCATTAATAACCAGTCAATGGTTTCCGCCACCAACTTTAAGGAGATAGATGGTAGAATAGCTACCATTAAAATACGTAGCAAAATCACTAACCAGACTATTAACCTCATTGGTTGTTATTATTTATTTATTTCAACACATAGATAATGGTACAAAGAGGCACCAAATACATATGCGCCACACAAATCTCATCCGATATGAGTGAGGGCTGTGATACTGCCCGGGTGCCCAGACCGAAGCAAGTGGTTATCTTAGGGGGCCATACCCGAGCCTTCGACCTGAGAGTCTGATCCACAAGGCAGTGGAGCATCGTAAGGAGATGCAGTCCCATGGAAGCCGGTGACCAACAATTGGTTCATACGCCATTTGTTCCCGCAGGATACTGGAGCCCATGTGCACCATTGGTTTGGAACCCGGGTAAAGCGCCGGACATTCGCTTTTCGTCCTCTCATTTTCGTAAACAACACCCCCGCCACGAGAAGGCAGTGAGTAGGACTTCCCTGGCAGAGGCTATATACGCGAGGCCGTGTGAGGGCATTTCGAGAGGGAGAGCGGACTCTCCCCACTCTCGGCCGTACCAGGGCATTTGGGGGCTTAAAAGCCGACTCCTCGATCAGGAATCGAACCCGGGCCTTCCATGTGACAGGCGGAGATACTCACCACTATACAGTTGGTTGTTATGCCCCAACTGAGTCTTCTAATGATGATATTAGTAAAGAAAACTTCTATCTTAAACTGAATAGCACAATTAAGAAACTTAAACTAAATAAACTTCCCATAATCATACTAGGTGACTTCAACTGTAGGCTAGGCCTGGACCTTCACGCTTACTACCCTAGTATCATAGGGAAAGCTATCAAGCTTGAACCAGAAACACCAACAAATGGCATGAGACTAATAAACTTATGCGAAACATTAAGTCTGCGAGTAATGAATACCTTCATTAGTAAACCAGCTCATAAGACTTCCACCTGGGTGCACCCCAAGACTCAAACGGAACATATGATAGACCTAGTGTTAATAGATAATAATTCTAAGTTAATGGTTTGTGACATACATTACAGTCGATCTATGGAGGCAAACTCTGATCACTACATGGTCAGAGTCATACTTAAGCTAAAGTACTTAAATAATAAACAAACCCCAAACACTATTAAGAAACCCAGACGAAGACAACGTAAGGCGATACACGCCTTGACGTCGGATTATCCAAGTATATTAGATAACTTACTTCAAAATGAATATAGTCTAAGTCAGATAGAAAGAGCAATCATACAAGCAGCTAACAAAGCTGCAATCCCACATAAGTCTGCCACTAAAAGATGGCAACACAGCATAAGTGATCTCTTAAAGCAAGAAATAAGACATAGAAAACAACTAAGATTAGCTTGACTAAACAACCCCACAGCCCTTAATAAAAGCCTCTATACTCAAGCCAGTAAGATTGTAAACAATAAGATTAAGTTAGCAAAGGACCAATATATCAAAGATAGAATAGATGAGATGAACTCTCTCATCAAGAAACATGACTTACACTTAGCATACAAAATGCTGGATGATATATTGGCTACTATTCGAAACCAATCCTATAGAACTAAAAGAACAAACCAAGTTAAAGATGGTGATCTTCAACATCACTATCAGAACCTATTTAGTGCTAAATCAAAACTAAACACTACTCATCTATCCATAGGGATTACCCAGGATCCTGAACTTACTCTAGAAGAAATAAAACAAGGCTTAAAAGACATGAAAAACCAAACTACTCCTGGTAATAATGGCATCACTACTGAAATGATAAAGCATGGGGGAAGCAAACTCACTAACATATTACTAAATATAATGAATAAAATATGGAAAAATCCATGCACAATACCAGACCACTGGCTAGATGCGGACATGATAAGCATATACAAAAACAAAGGATCAAGATCAGACCCTAATAACTATAGAAGTATATTCCTGCTAGACACAATAGGAAAACTAGTTGCAAGCATAGTCTGCAATAGGCTAGTACAACTAAATGATAGATACCTCCCCATTACTCAATTTGGATTTATGAAAAACTTAGCAACAACCCATGCCATAACGACACTAAGACACATCATTCAAACTACTTTAGATACAAACCGTACTATAGTTCTAACTTTCGTAGATTTAACTAAGGCTTTTGACACTATACCTAAACAATTAATCCTGGACACACTAAATAAATTATGCCCCTCAAAAAATATAAACTACTGCATAGCTAAACTACTAGATAAACCTAAGGGCTATCTAAGAAACACAAAACTAAACTTTACAATGCATAGGGGGGTTCGACAGGGTAGTAAAGAAGGTCCGGCCATCTTCAATCTAGTCTTTCAAAGTATCTTAAAACATACAATAGATAAAACCTTAAAAGGAATCACCTTAAAAGATCAGCATAATAGGAACTGGACAATTAAACACAGAATATGCTGAGAACTTATGTCTCATCATCAATACCATGCAAGAGGCTACCAAAGCCTTAAACCACCTACAAGAATACTTAACTAACATTGGTATAGAGATATCAATCTCCAAAACCAAAGTCATGATTATAAATAAAAAGGACAACCTAGCAGCTGTCAAAATGGACAATAAAGAAATAGAGGAAGTAGAAATCTTCCACTATCTTGGCTCCACCATAAATAACAAAAGAACCCCTGACAGTTTATTTATTTATTTATTTCAACACATAGATAATGGTACAAAGAGGCACCAAATACATATGCGCCACACAAATCTCATTCGATATGTGTGAGGGCTGTGATACTGCCCGGGTGCCCAAACCGAAGCAGGTGGTTTTCTTAGGGGGCCACACCCCGAGCCTTCGACCTGAAGGTCTGATTCACAAGGCAGTGGAGCATCGTAAGGAGATGCAGTCCTATGGAAGCCGGTGACCAATAATTGATTCATTCGCCATTTGTTTCCGCAGGATACTGGAGCCCATGTGCACCATTGGTTTGGAAGCCGGTTAAAGCGCCGGACATTCGATTTTCGTCCTCTCATTTTCGTAAACAACACCCCGGGCACGAGAAGGCAGTGAGTAGGACTTCCCTGGCAGAGGCTATATACGCGTGGCCGTGTGAGAGTATTTCGAGAGGGAGAGCGGACTCTCCCCACTCTCGACCGTACCAGGGCATTTGAAGGGCAGTGCTATAACTCATAACATAGAAAAGGCTAAATCTGCAGTAATCAAAATTAGACCAATACTTAAATGTAAAGAACTTAGCCTTGGTACTAAAATCAAACTGGTGGATTCTTCAATAATCCCCATTCTCACATATGGACTAGAATCCATAGTACTAAGGAAACAAGACTGGACCAGACTAGAAACGGTTCTAAATACAATACGGCGAATGATCTTAGGCATAAACGATAGAAAACAACTTAATGTATAACAACTTAAAATAAAAGTAAACTTACCCAACTTAGCTAATAAAATCATGCAAAATAGATTAAACTTATGGTGCACATAAAAGACCAAATAACCTAATGGTGAGGTCTCTAAATAGTGAATTCGATAACCCATGCAATAATAGGAAGGCACACACTAAAAACTAGCTAAGACAACACCAAGACATTGAAGAAATCGGTGAACGACTACCTGAGAACCGGATATTGCAGCCCAATAAGGTTAAAATCAACGCATATCAGGAATACTTCCCCAAAATAATAGGTAAACGTCAACTAGACTATAAATGCCAAAATAATAACTGCGATAGAATGTTCGCAACAGTCAAAGAAATGAATAGACATTATAGAAATGATCATCAAAATAAACCCAGTAGAGTTTTACCTTACAAATGTCCCCTAAACGACTGTAATAAAACGAACAAAACTTTGGGCTGGCTTAATAAACACATTCAGTCGTGTCACCCACATCATAAATCACCAGTAAAAGAAACGAAAATCCAAATAACTAAAAATAATTCCATAAATAATGTAAATAGATGTCTATACCCTGGCTGCACTAAAAGTCTCCCAACTAAGAAAGGTATAATCAATCACTGCTATGTAGTACATAGATGGTCAGCAATTACCGGACAGAAAGTAAAAACAAAAACAAAAAAGCCTCAAAAACAACTATTAAGCCCCGGTAGTTGTGCCGTGCTTCGATGTAGCCTCTTCTCCAGAAGGGCCTACTAGGCTTCACCAACTTGTTTGGCTGGAAGGGGCACTATAAGGGTATGTTGAGACAACCTGAGGTGCTCAATCAAAGACAGTATTAGTCCTTAATATCACAGATTGTTAGCTTGAGACAAGCAGAGTCTCGGCTTACTAGTATGCATTCGTGAGACAATCATTATTTGTTGTTTGAACCTTGGAGTAGCATAATTCGAATCGATGGTGATAGTTATGAATAATTTCATTGACTGATTAGTGACCTAACAGATCCATATTTTAAAATGACTTAAGTTATATTTATCTTATATGAAGTCATTTGTAAGTTTGCTATTTTACTGCATAAAAAGTAGATTTTCGTTCACCACTTGTTCTGTCTTCTCAAAACTATTTATCTAAGTAAGGACTTAGAGTCAAGAGTTAGTTTGCAGTGGGTAATCGTTACTTGGTTACAAGTGATTAATTGAGCCAAACGAATTCATAGTCAAACCACATGTTCTTTTTTGTTATAACAAACCTTACTAAACGAGCACTTTGTGCATAGATTTTACATAGCCCTGCTCATCTCAGGTTAAGGATACCCCTTGACGGTTATCAGCCAAACCGAGATGAAGAATCTATCCAACAATTTACAAAAGTCAAGTTACAACAAATTAGATACCAGCAAAATTTGAAATTACCTGATTTTTAAAAAATAAGGTACTAATTTCCAAAATCTTGATTTACGCGTTTTTTCCACATAGTCCTGGAAATCTCTGTAAAAGAAAGCACAGTATAATTTAGTATATTAATATATTTATGACAAAGATCAAACATAACAAAAACTCATTGCTCAGATAGATGAATACATCATACAAGTGAAAATATTATTCAAAATCTTTCTAGGAGTAAAGAAATATGATAAGCGATACACTTCTTACATGAACGCAGCACATTCGAACAAATTAAAATGTAAGAAAAATTATGGACAAGGAAACCATATTTTTCTTGACTAAATGAAATGACTTCAAAAACCGACATAAATGTACTACTTCAAGTTTTAATACTTCAATACATCATAACGAAAGTGTTGGGGTGATCCGGCAAATTTCTCACAAAAGACAAGCAAGAATCAGGAAACATTAAGAAGAGTTTCATCCAATCAGCGTTCACTTGAAGTCTTTGCCAAAAATATCAAGAGAGTGAAACGTCACATGCAGAGGTTCTGATTAGTTGATTAATACACTGCTACTATGTTTAGTAGCATTTCAGAATCCCCGAGCAACCCAAGGACATTTAAAATATTACAAAAAACCTGTATTTTCTGTATTGAAATGAATCTTGGAGTAAACTAATTCTCGCATAATTTGCGTCTACTCTCTCGTTGTTCAGGTCGCTGTATAGTTCCAGCTTGGGGGTTTCAGAATAGTTTAGGAAACGAATATAACGTTCAATCCGCAAGACTTATCAGAAAAGACATGCATTTTAAGATGCCAACTATTAAAGAAGTTCAGAATGGAAAATATGAGTATTAATCATGATAGATTAATAGTTACAGCATATGAATTACAAGGACTGAATTGTAACCTTGAACTTCTTTGTATTTACTTAGTCATGGTTAGCTGGATAGTATCACTAACTTTCATGTAATATGTGTTACTTAAAAACAAATCATCTGAATATATGATTGTTTACAGCATTTGATTCGAATTTATTTTTAAAAAATAAAGCAAAAGTATAGAGTTTATTCACTAAGTTCTTTTTAATAATCCATTTCTAACCTATTTTGAATTGATTATAGGGAACTTACATTTTCTTTACACAAGCAATAATATTACAATTAAGTTCATAATATGACAAGGGCATTCCTAAAATTTTCTTATTCTATATTAAATCAATTAACATGTTATTTCATTGATTAAATCATGATTAGTTTAAGAATATATACAGCTTTGAATATAATGTAATGCAATGTACAGCCATGTAATTTTTATGCAACTTAATATTTTACACATAACAAACATTAGATATTTATTATTAAAGTTCTTAATTAACAATAATCTTCATTAATCTATATCTTTCTTTTATGTAATTATTATTTTAAAATAATTAAATGTTGATTACATTCTCTAATATGTTTAAAACAATTAGTCCTTTTAATAAATTTCGATAATGCAATGAGAAGACGAAGTTTATCAGCATTTGTAGTGTCATACAAAAGCCCTCAAGGACGTATACTAAGGTTTATTGAAGCCTTGGCTATACGGAAATTGAAACCCCTTTTATGTGTTCAAAAACAATTTGTCCTTACACTTAACCTACCCTGGTAATACTGATTTATTATTCAGAGTGGTAATCACGTTCTTTTTCTGTGTACTTTAATATTTTTTCCTTTGTTATGACTTACCCTTAACCTGTCTAGTTGACTTTTTAATATATAAATGTTCTTAACAAATATATGTATGATCAGATTGTTCGAAATGTATTACGCAAATATGTCACATAATCCTGATAAACTTCGTCTTTTCATTGCATTATCGAAATTCTAATGTGTAATCAACATATTTATGTTTAAAGTTGTTTTCTTTCTTTTGTTTAACTTAATATGAAATGTGTTTATGATTTAATTCAAAATTCTAATGATAATACTAAATTTAATTGTTTGAATCACTAATTTATTAACTAATACAAAATATTTTGAGGTTTGATAATAACAAAAATGTAGTCAGTGAACTTGTAGAGAAACTTCACAAATAAAAAGTGCTAACAGATAAGATTAAACTTCTAACGGAAATGGAAGTCAGTCAGTCAGCATCGATCTAAGTTGCCATACCGCATTAGCATGAGAAGATGAACACCGGATTTATAGAAGCAGTTAATTCAATGGTGATAAAATATGAAAGAAAGATTGTGTATAAGAATATAGTACAGGAAGAAAGAATTAGTAGGTAGAAAGAAAGATATAAAGCAATATTAATCTCATAGTTTAAGGGAAGACAACGAGTACATACACCAACGCCATTGTGATCGATTCTGAGTCATGTCACCAAGAGTCTCCAACCATTGGTTACGATAGTCACGCGGACCCCAACCAAGTAGTCTGGATCTACCAACATGTCTGAGATTGAAAGTAAAAAAAAAGGTCTTCGGTGAGAATATCCTTAAAGTGACTTATTCTTAGACCAGATGATTGGAAAAATCAGGCCAACCTGTCAAGAGATATTTTAACTGACTTCGCACTACTCTCCAAATACTCACTATCTACGAATAGCTTCATTAGAATATTAGGGTCGAACCCCCTCTCCAATTCTTCACAGAATTGAAGCAACTGTAGCTAATGTAAAACGAAGAAGAGCATCAAACCTTGATAAATTAACTGCAGGGGTCCTTAGGAATGATGGTCAAGTATTATCAGTTTTATGAGATGTAAACTAAGATATGTAAGCTAGTCGTGTCGTTATTTTACTGATTTCGACAACTGATCAATACTGACGATAAAAGGCATGAAAACCCTCTTTGGTAACTATGGAAGAATGCGCTTGACTAGCATAACTCCTAAAATCGTAGTGTGCATAATTATCCGACGCTCAATTGCAGCTCGGCAACAATGAAAAGCAGATGATTTAAATTTAGTGTGAGTAAATTAATAAAGTATTTGCATCTCTTCAGCCTAGCGAACAATCGTTTACCAATAAAGAATACAAAAATTAGCGTAAAGTAACATTGGAGATTCTTAAATGGTGTGTAGTTTAAACAAGAAGATTTGCCACCAGTCCAGTGTTGAGCACCATTAAGGTTCATACTATGAACAGATATACCTTTTGGGGACAAATTCTCTATCGATTATTTCTTGTAATATAAGGTAGAGGCCAATACAAATCTATGAAGAAAAAAAACAAATATCACAAAGTCAGTGTAACAAACAAACAATATCCACGCTGATTACCGAAATCTAGTTAGTTGCATTGTATTCAAAAAATCTGAAAACTGAATAATGGTTTCACTTTTTCAGAGGTGAAATTATCCAATAATCTTAGACAAGAGAGTGCACTGCTTTACCTTATTTGAATATGATCAACTGACCAGAAATAAGTCATTGCCTATTGAACTGATTCGTGTTGGTAAGTCTAAACTATGTGGTTGAAGCTCGTGAGACTGTCCTAGCCAATAAACTAAAAGGTTAAGTGATTCAGCGCATAATCATTCACATTAGCTACAACGATAATATTGATGTAAAATGCAAGAATCAAGCCTAAAGCTTTGATCTGGATATTGTTGGTGTGTGAGCGAATTCAGAAACCTATACCTATAGCTTGTGTTTCAAGAGACCTCTAATGATGTTTATTTTGAATAAACCATTGCAATATACCAAAGTAAAAATATATTGTGTTAGGTAATCGTATTATCGTTCAACAACAGTTCGATCGAGCGCCTACATTATTAATTCGGTTATGAAGTTACCAACAGGTCACGTGAAATTACTAAGTACCGATTAGCATTCTGTATATCCATCATTTTAATAGCTCAAAAAGTGATTATAAATATCTAAACCTACACCTCCATAGTACATTAACTACTCTCTAGTATTAAGAATAGTATGTATGAAAGTTTGTCCTTTTATGGTTCATTCTAACAATTGTCTACATATTCGTTATTCCACTAACAGATTTTAACGACACTTCAGTTAGATGTGTAAAATGTGGTCAAAAGTGTTCGCAGTTGAATGGTAAACTTTATGATTAGCAGACTAACGGTGTAAATGTATAAAACATTGTAATTAACAATTGCTTTACAAGGTTAGTTGGCACGTCAAAAAACCCAGACTTCAAAGAGCCTGTCATGATTTCTGACCATATGATCATAAATGAATATGTAATGAAAAACTACTCACTAGATGATTTGCATTAAAGTTAAAAATAATAATTAAGGGTGCTGATTAACTTAAATCACATATAATATTTATTCAATTATAGAAGGAGCAACCTCATAATGCTACGGTAAATGAAATAAATTATATACATTTATGAAATCGAATGTAGATTTTTTCTCTAACAATAACTCGTTATTTTATAAACTTGAAGATCATACGGACGAAATCTTAGACTTGAGTTTAGTGAACCTTAACACTTGATATTACGGTATTATGATTGCATGATCATTAGTGTTGATATAAATAATATCAAGTACATTGGGTAGAACAGAACCAATTTGTTTCTGTAGATTTAATAACAGAAAACAATCATGTAAACACAGAAGAACCCCATAATTAATAAATAGTATTCTTGTAACGTTTCACACTCAAGACACCAATTCTAGGCTATCTAACCTGGAGCCAGGAAATAATAAATTCAGATTGTGTACATATCACACATTCCGTGACAAACAGTACTAAAATAAAAAACAAGTCTCTAGTCGTTCTAGTCAATTAATTTCTGCGTTACTTTATTGACGAACGCTTTAAAGCAACATAACTTACGACGAATATGGCGCTATTGACTACCAAGTTGAACGGAACTCCTTCGAATCCCCATATATATTCGGAACCATTTGTATTTCGGTATGAATGTGGTGCACACGTTGACATTCCGCCTCCTAGATATTCATAAAACTTAATTTTATTTGTTAAAACAACTATAACGTGAAAGAAAACTGTGTATTAAAACATGACCTAAGCTGTTCATGATAAAACTACACGACAGGATTAAATGCAGGCTGCAGAGCATTAAAATGGTATCAAAATTCTCAGCTAAGTTTTAGGGTGATTACAGGGTATTTGAATAGAACGAAGTAATGAATACTTTCATTCTTGTACAACCTCTCTAAACGATTTTTAGTATAGCTTTCAACTAACTTGATTGGACTGCGACAAATCAGAACCTCGCGGCAAAACGAATTACTCAAACATAAACGACCTAGGAACTAACAAATTTCGGTCTAAATTACCGAAACATATCAGGACAGCTATAGGAAATCGACAAGATAACTGACAAAAAATAAGAATGATGGTAGTAGGGAATATAAGAACGAATTAATAAAAATTTTGAGCCTTGAAGCATACTTAATTGAGAAATCTACTTATTAAGATAGCTGTTTAAGAAAAACGTGGATGAAAGTATAACTCATCTAGTAATTTAGAATACGTACGATAAAATTAGTTGATATGATGAAACACACCAATACGGTGCAGTAAAATAACCCCAAAAGTAATGTATGTGGACATTTATAGAGATTTGACTACTGCAACAACTAGTCGATAACGCTAAGAAAACCGCTAGAGATATCACAAGCTGAGAAAGATATTGGATGGGGTACTGAAAACAGTTTCATCAATCCAAGCCTATCAAATATCGATTGCTTAAAATAGATGGATGTTATTTATTTAATTATTTCTTTCACTCAACACAAAAATATTGGTACAACGATGGCAGCAAATATACATGCGCCACACAAAACAATAAGAACGGCAAGAAAAGAAGAAAAGGAGGGTAAGGGGTGGAAAACATAAAAAAAGAACAACAACGACCAAATTAGTGTAGGGAAGTCAGTCAGTAACAACGTAGAACTTCGTACGTACGTACATCAGATCGAGTTGCCACACCACATTAGCACAGAGGTGCAGTGGTCGATTCAAATCCTACAGTGGTAGAGGTAATAAGAGTATAAGCAGTAATCGGAAAGATTAGTGTTTGGAGATGTTACTTAATGAAATAAACTTGAGAAGAGAAAAAAAAGAGACAAGGGAGGACCAGGAGATCAAAATTTGGGAGAACACAAAGAGTGGATGCACCTGCGCCATTGCAAACGATTTTGAGCCATGTCATTCAGGGTCTCTAACCATCTCGCGGTCCCCAACCAGGTAGTCTACACCTACCAACATGACTCAGACCACTTGTCAGTGACTTCATGGACTTGCGACATGTTTTGGTCTGGACGCCCCTAGCTTTCTTCCAACCTACTCCTATACCACTGAACATCACACGTCGAGGCAGTCGGTCGTTGGGCATCCGAACACGTGTCCCAGCCATCTCAACTGATGAAGTTTCACCACTTCATCAATGGATTTGCCATCCTTACATAGTACCCGCTTCCTAACAACTGTGTTACTTACTCGATGGTCCCAGGATATACGAGCAATATTTCGAAGACACCTATGATCAAATACTAGTAACCTACGAATATCCTCTACTCTTACCGGCCATGTTTCACTTCCATAAAGTAGGACGGAACGAACTGCTGCGCAGTAAACACGTACTTTGGTTGATAGATGGATATCTCGCCTACGCCATAAATGACGCAAGTTGGCAAAAGTTAGTCGAGCCTTCTGTATCCGTGCTGAAATTTCGTCACACACCAGACCACAAGGGCTGATGAGACTTCCAAGATAAGTGAAGCGGTCGACACACTCAACTACTTCACTCCCTATCACTAGTTCGGGTGTCGATGTAACCCAATCCTGAAGCAACATTTTGCATTTCGAGGGAGAGAATCGCATCCCGAACATGCTTGCATTGTTGCTTAGAGTGGTCAGAAGACTCTGCATTTTGTCAGCGTCTTCACCAAATAAAACTATGTCATCGGCATATTCTAAGTCAACAAGTGAACCTCCCGGTAGAAGTTCAACCCCTGGAAATTTAGATGAGGAGAGTGTTATCTCTAAAAGTACGTCGACCACAAAGTTGAACAAGAATGGGGAGAGTGGACAGCCCTGACGAACACCACTTGAGGTAATCAATTCTGATGACAGTTCGCCATAAGATCTCACTCTTCCAGTTGTGTTCGAGTAGAGAGCCTGAATAAGGTTAATGTACTTCTTTGGTACTCCTTTCAGTGACAAACACTGCCATAGAACCTTACGATCAACAGAGTCGAATGCCGCCTTAAGGTCGAGAAATACTACCATTGTGGGGCGTCTAAACGTGTGTCAGTCGGGTACAATCTCCTGGATTGAGAATGTATAATATGTCCATCATTCTCTAAGAGTGTTTTGCAAACAGTCGGTTTCCTAATACCGGTTTTCTTAACAAGTCGGAACAGTTGTCTGCTATTACCTATTGCCCTTGCCTTTACTATCTCTCTTGCTTTCGCTACCCACCACTGTTCACGATCATTGCGTAGACTTCTTGTCAGCTTGAGCTCAAGCTGACTCCGCTCTTCACTATGTTCAGAGCCAGGTGGAATGAGTTTCCGAGCATCTATCAGTGAGATAGATGCTGCTGAGATCCAGTGTTGCTCCCTAACCTTCTGATTTACCTTACTAGCAGATATCACTGCTGTTTCCACAGCTTTTCGGATATCATTCCAAGCCGCATCGGGGTGGGCATCACATACATGGCTGCCTAACTGTTTTCCTAGTTGTTCCTGAAATATACTCTTAGTTAGACTATCATTAAGTAGGCCCCTAAGAGGTTTCCTTGCAGCGTCTTTCCTACGTCCAGTAAGACGCAAGCAAATACGCGCTCGTACTAGAGCATGATCTGAATCTAAGCATGTGCTCCAGAATGAGCGACAGTCTTCTATCGAGCCCCTCCATCGGTGGCTGATAGCGATGTGATCTATTTGGGTCCAACGTTGGGACGAATTAGGGGGTCGCCATGTTAAAAGATGTTTTTCCTTATGCTTAAAGTTAGTATTTGCAAGGAACAGGCGGTTATCTGAGCATAGCTGCAACAGACGGTCGCCATTATCTGTTCTTTGAGCCACGATACTATAAGATCCACCCAGGTGTCTTTCCCTATCGCTTAGTTTACCTAATTGAGCATTAAAGTCACCGGCCACTATTACTACATCCGAGCGCTTAGCTTTTCGGAGAAGGTCCGAAAGCTTTCTGTAAAACTCATCTTTTACATCATCCGAGCTGCAGTCAGTGGGAGAATAGGCAGAGACGACGAAGAGGCAACGACGAGTGTCCCTATCTTTCCGGATTCCTACTGTTCCGTTCACTCGGACAGCGCACAAACGACTGTCTACTGGGATCCACTCTAAGAGAGCTAGTTCTGCCCTGGGACTCAATGCTATACCTACGCCGGCGAGGCCACGCGAAGCAGAATCAGGGCTTCCAGATACACGAAGCGTAAATCGAGTCGGTTCTTTATTTTGGCATGGTGAAGTCAAATGAATGACGCTACTCGGATCCTGTATGCGCGTTTCGGAGACGCAGCACACATCGATGGCGCGAGATTCTAAAGTCCTAGCTAAGGAAGCCTGTTGTCCTATTTGGCACAGTGTTCGGACGTTAAAAGCTCCTACGTGTAGTTTAGAGCGTGGTTTCAGGAGACCAGGAATAGCGTTCCACGTACTCGAATCGTTTGCCCTAGCGGTGCGAGGTGATAAAGAGACGTGAGGAGGGTTAGTCATGGAGATAAGAGAGGTATTAGGTGTAGGAAGGATTTGAATGTGACCAACTTGGTCTCGCGTGCTGTTACGGGTATGAGGGCTGATGTCACTTCCCGGCTGCCCACACCGTGGAAGGAACCTGAAAAGGAAATTGGATTAGTGTTGGTCTTAACGACCTGGGAGCGTGACCGCAGAGCCCAAGGGACAACTGCTTGAGGCCGGTCGCGCACGGCCTTTTTGTAGAAGGTTTTTGACGTGTTAGCTCCGTTCTTCAGACGGCCTTACCGCCGGAGACGGAAATCCGTGAGGTAAGGTGAGGTGTGACATTTTTAGGGTCGACCTTTTCTAACCCCACCCCTCCTTGTGGGAAGGCAGCATCGCTGTCATGCTGATTGTCCGAAGGAAACACCTTAATGCTGTCACACCTCTGTACAGTCAGCAGTATGACTTCGCCCTCAGACTTTGAGTTGCTGCTTTTAGTCTTACCGTTCACCAATCGACCTGTCTGGCATGGTAGAACCTACAGGAACGTATGTTCCAGCCAATATAGCTCGGTTGGGTCATCACGATAGGCAAGCCCGACCACCACGTCAAGGTAGCAGCTTCGGTCGGGAATAATAATAATAATAATAATAATAATAATAATAATAATGATAATAATAATAATAATAATAATAATAATATGAATTGTTTGACTGTTAATCGAAGCGCGAATAGAATTTTTAGTAAATATCGTCATCTTCATTTTATTTGTGTGTGGGTTGTGATACTGTCCGGGTGCCCAGACCGAAGCAGGTGGTTTTCTTATTAGGCAACACCCCGAGCCTTTGACCTAAAGGTCTAACCCACAAGGCAGTGGAGCATTGTGAGGAGACGCAGTCCCATGGTAGCCGGTGACCAACGATTGGTTCATACGCCATTTGTTCCCTCAGGATACTGTAGTCCATGTGCACCATTGGTTTGGGATCCGGTTAGAGCGCCGGATATTCGCTTTTCGTCCTCTCATTTTCGTAAACAACAGTAATGCCACGAGAAGGCAGTGAGTAGGACTTCTCTGGCAGAGGCTGTATACGCGTGGCCGTGTGAGAGCATTTCGAGAAGGGGGGTGGACACACCCCACTCTCGACCATAGCTGGGTATTCAGGGGCTACCTCAGTGATAAAAACTGGGTTGTTAATATATCAACTTATGTCATAACGAAAACTTTTAAGAGTACTTCACGTCAAAATTTTATGCTTTAGATTATGAATATTGTCGAAGTCCATTTCCTCAAACATGTAGACTTCAATAAAATCATAGTACTTTGAAAAACCAAGCACTTTTGTATACTTTTGAAAAGATACACAGGCCAGGAATCGATAAAGAATATTTATGAAATATTAATGGCCCGTCTAAAAAACGCAGCTAAAGCAGTGAACATTACTTTCGAGATATAAGTATGATTCAAGTTTATGAGTGTTGTTTTAAAACTATAAAATGATAATAAGCTTTTAAGAACTGACCAAATCTTAACATCAACCTGTTCTATAGATCGTTCAACGACATATTAGGTAAATAATAAATCGTTAGGAAACAATAATATATGACGTTCAAAACAACGAAAACTCTTAATTAGGATTTCAAAATTCCTTAGAAATAAAATCCAACCATTGGATTCTACAATAACAGTGAAAAAGCTGTTTTAGCTTCCACTAAGTGAGTCCACTTGTGACCTCAGTGTGACTTCCGAATGATTTTCGAGTGCTGAATTTAATAAGGGTGTCGTTTATAGAACTAGACACTTAAAATACACTCCGAATTCTCACTGAGATCACAAGCAGACTCAATAAGTGGAAGCTAAAACAACTTCTTTTATTGGTGCTGGAAAACACAATGGTCGACCGATAGGGATTTTTCTTGAAAAAATGCTGCAAGCAACACTCTGCACAGAGATAGTTGAGCGGTTAAAACGTCCGGACCTCAATGTCTAAGCTTCAGCTTAAAACTCGTTTATTTAGGCTTTATAAATAAGAGCGACTAGTTGAAAAGCAATTTCACGTCAGCTGAGCTTTGTAATTATGGTCATTTAAAAAAATGATCTTCGTTGCACAAGTTTATTTGCTAAAGGCCTTTGTGGTGTTTGTATGAACTAACGATTCCTTTGTACTTGTTGAATGCATAAACATTTATGTGCCTTAAAAAACACAAAATATCGGAAAACCAAGAGGCAAAGAATATTTTATATCTAGATTCACACACAAAAAAATTTCGCACCTAATAAACAATTATTTTACAATGTCAGCAACTCACTGCCCACTTAACCAAAGGACCGACCAAGATCAAGGTCGAACTGATGTGTTTTCCGCGCTTCAGTTATTAGTTCTATGTTACTGGTTGCGATTAAGAAAATTATTTTTTAGCGTAACGGTCAATAATAATATGTTTCTAGCTGAAGACAATAGTTTTTCATTCGAAGAAAATGTTTGCATATAACTGCCAGTCACGAGGACGCGTCAGTCCAGTCCAGACCCAACGTCTGGAAAGCAAACATACCAGACATCATGCACTCAGCATCGTCAATAGATTGGACAATAGACCCAGAGTCCTCCACTGAAACGGCCTGGGACGCATTTCGAAATTGGTACTTAAAAGTTACCACATCTCACATCCCTTGGACTATACCAAAGGGGCCGAAAAACTCACCACCATGGTTTAGCAGGGAGGTCCGTATCCTCCTCCGTAAGAAAAGGAAAATGTGGGATAGATTTAAGTTACTTGGGACTGATGAGTCAAAATTTCAGTATCGAAAGGCTTGAAATACTTGTGCCTTGACCCTCCCTAAGTCTAGAAAATTGTACGAAGGAAAACTTGTTAAGGAATCCATAGAATGTCCTAAACGCTTGTATTCCTATATAAACCAAAGGACAAGGAGAAGAGGAAATATTCCTGCCCTATGGGGAGACAGTACTGCTTCATCATTAGTGGAGGACGACTTTGGTAAGGCTCAAGTGTTCTCGAACTACTTTAGCAACGTATATACCACAGAAGCGCCCTTCCCGTCAGCGTATACAGATCCCCCATACATACACTGAATAGCATGGCCGTTAAAGAACTCGATGTCTTTGGTCTGCTAAATAAGATTGACATAGGTAAATCCACGGAACCCGATGAATTACACCCTAGACTACTGAAGGAATTATCTAACTTCGTTGCAAGCCCTTTAAGTAAATGCTTTAACCTATCCGTTACCCAGGGTCGAAAGAATGGAAAAGCGCCATAGTAAGTCTTGTCTACAAAACAGGTACGAACCACAAACCTGAGAACTACCGCCCCGTTAGCCCAACTAGTGTGGTTGTTAAAATATTAGAAAAGATTATTCGGAAGGAGCTGTTTAAGTATTTCGATAAAAACCGGATCCTCTCGGAGAAGCAGCACGGCTTCAGAATAGGTTATTCTTGTCTCACTAACTTATTAGTGGCTCGTGAAAGCTGGTGAGCTCTTAAGGACCAAAAGTTACCTGTAGACGTTGCCTTCATTGATTTCAGTAAAGCTTTTGACAAAGTTCCGCACAACTGGCTGTTATATAAGTTAAGAAAAGTCGGGATTGGAGGCAATTTATTGATGTGGATAAAAGACTTCTTAGTTGGGCGTCAACAAAGAATAAGGGTGAACTCAAAGTTAACTAGCTGGGAAACTGTGCTTAGTGGAGTGCCCCAGGGTACAGTTTTGGAGCCAGTGCTATTCCTCTTGTATGTAAATGACCTTCCTTGTCTCCTATCATCATCGGTCTTGCTATATGCTAATGATGTCAAGATATGGAGAACGATACGATGTAAGAGTGATAGCTTAGAACTTCAAAATGACCTGAAGAAGTTATCTGAATGGTCTCAAACATGGCAGTCGCCGATAAATACTTCCAAGTGTGTTGTAATGCATATCGGTCATGAAGTCACAGATACATACACGATGAATAACACTGAGCTACCTGTCGTCCAGACATATAATGACTTAGGAGTTATCGTTAGTCAAGAATTAAAGACTACTGAACACTGCCGTGCAATAGCCGCCAAAAGTTTTAGATCGTTATGGTCAATACGTAGAGATTTTAGTCATGTCGACGCTAAGACGTTTTTGACTTTGTATACAGTGTAAGTTCGTCCTAAACTTCAGTGCTGCATACAAGCGGCTAGACCCTGCTTAAAACAAGACAGTGATCTTCTGGAAAAGGTTCAGAGAACGGCGACTCAGCTGATTCCCAGAATAGCGAAGATTCCGTATGAAGCTCAAAGGGCCAAGCTGAACATTTTCCCGTTGTCATATCGCAGAACTAGAGGCGACTTGATTACAGTCTACAAATTGCTTAGTGATAAATTTGCACCTAATATGCCCTTATTTTTCTTGTCTTCCAAAACAGAGAATTTACGAGGACACTCCGAAAAAGTTCATAATCCGAGAACAAATTACTTGTCAGCTGACTATCGACTTTCCCACCGAATCATCAACGAGTGGAATTCACTACCTCAGCACGTGGTCGAGGCTCCATCCGTCGACTCTTTCAAAAGAAAGTTGGATCAACTGAGAGACCATCATTGCCAGGACTAACATAGGCCATCGAGTCTCCTGTCCTTCCCAAACTGAAACTGAAACTAAACTAAATAGCATTCGTTTCATGAGTAACCACTCTTGTATCTATTCTAGGCTTACTGCCAGTCCCAAGCCCGAGTAAAGAAGGAGGGTAAAGCGTCGGGTCCGCAGCCTCACACTAACCAGAACAAACAAACTGCACTATTTACACTCGGCTTTGGGAGTTGAAGGTCTTCCATAGAAATTAGGAAGCCGCATGGTGGAAGCCGATATTCTATGGACGTCACGAGGCCGATACCTCCTGCTTCATGAGTGTCTACTTTGGTGAATATCGACATTTTCATTAGTTCAGCACAATTATCACTGTGTTATTACCACAAACCAGTGAAAAATGTTATTGATGTAACGACTTAGAATATCTCCAACTTTTTAGTATTCGCCTTAAATATTAACTAACACGACTACATACTTCAGGGCCTCCTCAGTTCTCACTGTTTTTTAGCTCTATTTGTCCATGGAGTTATAAACTACCTCGAGTTCGAGAACATATTACTTCAAGTATAAATTATCGAATGACAGGTTTTGCAATCTATCGAAATTAGTATAAATTGGAAGCAGGAATAAGTAAGTGTCTAGCTATGTTCGTGGGATTATCGCTTCCGTAAATGTTTATGTTTTTGGGTTTTGACAGTAAAACTGTATCCCGGCCGGAAAAAGTCAATGAGACTATGTGAAATCTTGATAACCAAAAATGAAAACCAATTTTATATTTCTTTATTGCTAAGTTTATGTTTTGCCTTGCTACTCGCAGAAAGTCAATGAAACAAAACATTGAGTGTCACAGTCTGTGATCCTTTCATACAGTGGAAAATGTGATATCGTCAGTCATTTCGGAAGATAAGCTCAGTGATGAATAAATTTTTCAAAATAATTCGCACTGTGATTCTGTATAATACAATATATTTTTCTTCAGTACACATGTGTCTTTGCAGCCCATCTGACGGAAGCACGTTCTACCTAATCTTCAATAACAGTGATCGAAATCATTTTGAGTATGAAAATATAATATTTACTCACTCATTCCAAAAGAATAAGAATACATTGGACCGTATTCAAAAGTGAGCCATGAGATCAGTTCGACGACTAAAATCCAAGTGCTATGAAAAGCGCCTAAAATCACTGAACCTTTACCCATCAGAATATAGGCATCCTAAACACTTCTGGATATACCATTAAATACTTACTTAATCTCAGTCCCAACCCAACTCTTTGGAATAACACAAAGATATTGGAAACACAACAGAATAATGTACTGTAGGTACACTAAATCTTTACCAATAGTCAAATTCCGGATCTAGCTAACGGCTGAGCTAGTCCAAACAAATTTTCAGGAGTCCTTTAACAGGCAACTTGATATATTCAAAAGGACTAAGGACAGTGTCTCACTATGATTACTAATATTCCTTCTTTCTTTTTTGTCCTTAAACACATTCGGGTCCCCACCTGGAGGCATTGGTGGTCGAGTGCTACTAGGTAGCCCGTTAAGCGGAAGCTTTTTCTATTGTCATGAACTATTTGAACCACATGAATCTTCGTCCTCTATGATATCTTGTAGAATATCCAATGATGAGTGATCTGTTGTATAATATTGAAGTTGTTCGGTCTGACAGATAGTTTGGTTAGGAATTCTTGGTATTTCCGTGACCCATCATTTATCAACCGTATCGAATATCTGAAAATTTGTTTGTTCTCGAAAGGTTCACGCCTTTACTTTTCGATAAACTATAAATTGCCTGTCGCTTTCGTCCTTTTTACTGGATGCTCTGGGAAGATTTCAACAGGGAGCTCAAAGTTCCCAAATTTGGGCCACTGACGGCCATACGGCTCAGTCAGGGTAATGACCTCAAGCACCGAAACCACCCAACACTCCGTGTACTGTTTGCCAGCACTGCCAACGCAGCAGATGTTCTGCTTGCTAATCATTAGCTGAAATCAGACGATGTGAAAATACTACTTGATATACCATATTATGAAGACACTCTCATCGGGAACATCTCCAGGGAACCTCACAAGCCGTTGTATTGCAGAATAGATATCATTGTGAAAAGTGTTTCGGGGAAAACGGGTCTCGACTACGCAGACTCTGATATTCTGGAGTGGAAATTTTTCAAGGACACCTTGAAGCTTAAGATCATATTGACTCAACAAGTGTTGTTAACAATCAAGGATGAACGGCATATTAGACCAGAACTAATGAGGATAACCTTCCCATCTCCTCCGGCCTCAACTCTCATTACATTTGATTCCGACAGACGGTTACCAACTGGAGTCCACATGCATCCGGATAGTTCACGTGATACCAAGATCGGACACAAAAGCAAACTGGATCTGACTATTCCGCTTGTGCACTGTCAAAATCATGGGAAAAACGAAGAAAGGAGAGGGGTTCCCAACACAGAAATCCCTGTATAGGTAGGTTGCAATTCATCCGCATAAAGCTCATTCAGACAACAAAACGAGTAGATCTAAAATATTCATATTGGAAGTATGAACCACTTGTATATGAACAATGCAGGATTATCGAATAAAACGGATGAGTTGTGTGAACTATTTAATGTTAATAATACTCATCTGAGAGGAATATCTGAAACATGGGTATCTTTTAAAATTACGAACCAGAAGATAGTAGCATACGGCATGACTTTGTTTCACAACAACAGAAAAACCAGAATGAGATCGAATTGCCTCTGTGTCTGCGATCTTGCTTGATAGCTTATTTAGTGTACACTAGTGAGTTTATCAGTCATGATAAATCTATATGACATTCAATAAGGTTGTCTAACACCTTGAGGTGTCTAGTTGAAGTTACCTGCAGGAGGTCCACTGCTGACACCGAGTTTGACAATCGTATGCTGGAAAGATAATTTTGCTCTACTCGTCGCGGATACACTCATATCCTGATTCTAGGAGACTTTAATCTTTTCGATGGAGTTTTGTTTTCTGAGCTGTATAGTTTGGTCGTGGAGCTTTCATCGTTCTTCCGAACGATATCATCAGAACAAACTTCAGGTAGAAATGAAGTCACAATGAAAGCTTCACGACCGAACCATCCAGCTCAGAAAACAAAACTCCACCAAAACCATCCACCTGAGGTCGTTCACAAATTCTAGTCTCACTAGACAGATTTAGGTACTGAATAAAGCTAATCAATAAATTTGTCTTCAATCCACAAGGCTTATTCCGTCATACAGCCTCTTCTCGATGAGCCAAAACAGGCGTTTCTAATTTGCTAGGTTTAAATGTCCTAACCAACGGCAGTGACGTTGCAGACCTACTGGGTGATCAGTACTCTCAGACATTTCAACCGACACACACAAACTCTATTGATGAAAGCTTGACTTGAAACTGCACAGGACTCTTAAAAGTGAACCAGAGCATTGGCTTGATGCAGCACTAAAACAATGACACTTCTATCACCCCGGATAGGGTTTTTTCTGCTATGCTGAGGGAACCAGCTTCAATCTCAAAAACACCGTTTAGTGTGATATTCTCACATTCGTTAGTCGAGGCGCACTGCCAGAAAATTGGAGTTTGGCTCTCATCACACCAATATTCAAAGAATGTCGACACAGTGAACCTTCAAACTACAAGTCGGTAGCGCGTCTCTCACTACCCCCAAATATTATAGGGTCCCTGATATGCGACGGTCTACGAGACTACTCACTATCCACAAAATTCATTTCATTCCAATCTCTGAAAAGACCGCTCTTTCATAACCACCCCGCTGACCGTGATGGACGGATGGATAACTATCCTTGAACGCAAGGGGAAGGTTGACGACATAAATATTGACCTACCAAAGCTTTTTGATGGGGTCAATCACATATCTCTTATCAATAAGCTCAAACGATTACGTGTCAAAACACCATCGATTGGTGGACTTACTTCCCATCTAAATAATAGAATTTTTAAGGTCAGGTTTAACCTAATCTTCTATCAGGCTATATAATAGACTAATGAGAGCCCATGAAGTTCACATCCACCAACCCCTCTTTTTCAATTTATATAAACAAATTTCACAACAGGAATCATCTGATTCATTACTTTTCGTTGATGATATGAATCTCTGGAAGGAAGTTTGCGACCAAGATGATAAGCCGGTACTTCCGAGTGACCTGACTCGACTTACGAGTTCAGGAGGCAACAAAAGGCTTACTTTCAGCATTTCAAATTTTAAAGTTGTCCATCCTAGACATGTCACAGACTATGAATACAACTTAAGTGACTCACCTCTAAAGAAATCCCAAGTTGTAAATGGATCTGAGAGTGTTGGTGCCCTATGAACTGATGTCTTACGCTAACTGCGGCAAAAATACCTCTCGAGAAAACCTTTTACTGATAATGTTGTGGTGCATTTTCGGCCAGTTTGTAAGGATGTTCCACCTAATCTTTAACACTTTTGTTCTAACTCATTTTGAATATGGAGATATAATGTTTACTCATTCACTCCAATAGTGCATTAAAAGGGAGCCATGAAATCAGTTTGAGGACTCAAATACAAGCCTTGTGAAGAGCGACTCCAATCACTGAACCCTTACCTATCGAAGTACAGACGTCTTAGAATTGACCTTCGGATGACTTACAGAATCCCAAACACATCTAGACATCCCCTTAAGCACTAAAGTTGCCACAGGTACTCGGAGTTTGACGTTTTAACCAGTAACACGTATAATTGTAATGTACCAAGTCAATGAAACCAGGAGTCAGAAGCGAAAATATTCAAAGGTATATGTGATAGACCATCGACACTTCGAAAAGTGATTATTCTAACCTTACTAGCGGTTGTTGGAGATGCATAGCACAGTGTACCCACTCGTAACCTGGTGTGGATGCGTGACCGAGCACCTTCAGCTAGATGAGTCCACATAAACCAATACTGTAAGGATCAAATGTCGGAGACTTACGGAATTACTGTTTTCGAGCATTTATTTATCGCCACAGCACCTACTTAAGCTTAGACTCAACACAAGCCTTAGGGGTAACACCTTGAAAGTGGAGACAGAACAAAGCAAAACGGGCTGTAGGCATACCTTCTACTTTTCACGAATAGTTGAATTCTGGATTTCGTCAACGGCTGATGTAGTACAGGTGACTACCCAGGAGTCATTTAACAGACAACGTGACATATTCAAAGGGACTAAGGACAGTACCACGTTATAATCTACTAATTTCGTTCTCTTTTATCGTATAATATATCTGGGTTCTCACATGGAAGCATTAGAAATCCACTAGTACTAGATACGTTGGCCCGTTAAGCAAAAGATTCTTCTATTCTGTTCAGAAACATTTGAAACCACTTAGAGTTCACAAAAAGAATATTAGCCACCTACTAAGACGAATACAGGCATAAGTATAAATATTCTCAATCATAAACAAGAATATAAACCACTGTATGAAGTTTTCTCATTTCCGCTGTTGAAAACTGAGTTGTTAGTATGCATCATTTATCTGATTAGTTGTTTGGACTATATACCGAGGAAGGTTAAAATGCCGGTCCGGAAAGGTAGTGTCATTAGGATTCGTTTGTTTCTCATTTATGCCTCAGATTGTAGTCGTGCTCTTCATATCTTAACGAAATACAAACGTCAGTTAGATGAAAAAACCGACAAGTCTTTTCGAAACGCCGTTGATAAATTAATAAACACATTGGAAAGTCAGTTATTTTCATCACTAATGGGTAAAGTTTCCTTATTCTGAATGTTTTTGCTAGATGTTCTGGAGGTTTACGAAGTTACTTTAACAGGAAACAATAAAGAGTTTACTAGTGAACAAGCATCAGATTCAGTTGTGAGTATTTGTAACCCTGTTTATGTACCGTATAGATATAGGGAAGAAACTTTACGTTAACGTTTGGTTTAAAGAACGTTATTACCCGATCTTAACATTTTTATAATAATGCTTTTTTTAGTTTGAGCCTGTATGTTGAGTAGACGGCCGGCCAACAAGGCCTTGCCAAATATTTCGTGTCATATATATATATATATATATATATATATATATATATATATATATATATATATATATATATATAAGCTTCTGTCTTATGAAGATGCAAAAGGCGAAGTATGATCTGGGGTTTCAGGTAGAATGCATCCAGTAAAGGTGGCTTTCATAATCTTTGTTTGCTCTATACCCGGGTATAGAGCCACTGCGTTTTAGATGAAAAACTTCCTTATTTCGATTAAGTAAACGCTTATAACTGTGAACAGTTTTATTTTCACTCACAACTATCAATACTTGACAAAGTATAGTATTCTTTACACCATGTTCCTACTTCCTGGCATCAGGATGAAAAACGATCATTCTCCTTATTGTTAATTCCAAAGCTAGTGTTCGTCTTTCAGGTGATTTACTTTAGGTCTGTCTACTTTGTATCCACTGGACCTTACTGTAACTAAATGGCGTAAAAGTGAAAATACAAGAAAACTTATAATCTTTATTTGTGGTTTAGAGACTTGAGTTAGGTAAAATCCAGTGTATTCGTGTAATATGAAATGCGAATTAACCTTATTTGTTGCTGTATCTTTAGGGGATTTTGAAACAGACTCTGCAATTCATAAACAAATTCTAGGTAATTTGCATCATTTTATAAAGCAAACGTTGGGTGTATCTTTGTAGCACCTTATCTGTAAGCAATTCTAGATTACGTCTCTGTAAATGCACTTACATGTAATATGTTGAGAACCTTACTCCTCATGAAAAGCATGTTGAAGTCATTTGCTTGTGTACAACGATTCGCGAACTAAGAATAGAAATAACCGTCACACTTCTGTTGGTCTCTTATTGCAATTTTCAAATAACATCAGCTAGGTGACAAAGTATTCAGTTAAAATATTGTAAATGAATGCCATCCTTCATACCTTAACATTATGTTCATATGTTGTAGGACTAAGTATTTTATATGACTAGGGTATTCGTTTGAACATATTGGAAATAACAGAGGTTTGGAAACGAGTCTTTAAAAATTCAACAGTTGTTTTCAGCAGATAGCTTGAAATCGTCTCAATACGTTGAATTTCCTGCAATCTAAGAAATACGTGATTTGTGAGAGCAGATTTCCTCAAGTCAAGATGTATTTCAGCTTAGATAATAGATTGATTCAAACGATGCATCATGAATATATTTTTTAATTTAGGGATAAATATAAGATCTTTGAAATCCTCCTAAAGTTTCATATATCCACCTCTATAGAAAATTTAGACTAAACTTAAAGCCTGTACGCCAGTGACGAAAGTATAAATGTTTCTCTTGCTATAATATACCATTTCGACCCCAAGCGTTAACTTTAATTTCATCTTTAATAAGTTCCCAAGTTTAAAGCACTTTATTGTTAATTTTGTCCAAAAAAGTTGACTTTTTGCATTTTTTGGCTAAATAAAAATGTATCTTGAGTGATTTAATTTGTTGTCCATTATAAAAGCTCTATCTAAATCATTCCTTTTTAATCTTAGCCTTAGTCAATACATAAACAAATGTGGCGAAAGTTTTAATAATTATCTACTAAGGAATATTTACGCAGAAGTGGTTTGTGGAGATTTTAGAAATTTCACAGATTGAAATCATGAGTCAGTTGAAGCTAGACCACCATGGAAAACCCGGAAGCACTGGATGGCCGTTTCGTTCTAGTATGGGACTCTTCAGCATTGCGCATCCACGATCCCGCACCCCGCGGTATTCGAACCCACGGCCTACTGGTTTCGCGCGCGAGCACTTAACCATTAGACCACTGAGCCGACATCCAACGGTGTTAATGTCTAACTTAAACCAATCCACGGAGTTGAACCAACGTATACCATTGTCTTCAGTGATCTGAAGATCCCTCGGGGTGCGGGATCGTGGATGCGCAATGCTGAGGGGTCCCATACTAGGACGAAAAGGCCATCCAGTGCTTCCGGGTTTTCCATGGTGGTCTAGCTTCAACTGACTCATGATTTCAATCTGTGAAATTTCTAAAATCTCCACAAACCCCTTCTGCTTAAATATTTGTGCATATTTTAGCTTTGATGTTATTTATTCTTTGGTAAAATTATGATTTTACAATAATTAAGTGAAACATGAGCTCACTGTATGCTTTAACACGAATAAGTAAACACGCCTATAAAGGATAGACAGATGTGATCAAGTTTCAATTTTTAACACAGGATGGTTTGTTAATATTACCGTATTCGTTTTCATTAACAAAAGCCTGGATGTGGAGAAAATTAAACATAAAAATGGCAAGGAAAAGTGTTTTTCCTAGCTTTTGGCCCACATTTATAAAAGATAATTGATTTATAATTCCCAATAGCAATCGTCAGAATATTAAGCGAGTTGTAGGGAATCTATAGACCACATATAAAAACCTTAGTGACATACGATCTTTTCTAAAATACTCATCTTTAGTGAATAGAAGTCTGCCTATTTTATTAAAGCCTGACCTTCACTTAATTTAAGTAGTTCAACGCATGAATTTCAAATCAATGTATATAAGAACTGTTATTTTTCGATTAACAATGAACTACCAAGATGATTCTATCCTAAGAAAAATCAGTAATTGACGGTGTTTCTGTTTACCTGTTACTTGATGTTCTTAACTTTATATCTTGTTTTCCAGAATGTTTATCACAGTGGATCAAATATTTCTTCTGGTAATCAGTCACTGCCAAAGCCTCTGAGCCCTGGTAGGTTAGTGAAGCTAGAGACAGATTAAAAACGTTTTTCAAAAACTAATACAATCTGTCTCACAAATAAATAATTTAAATTCATAGTAACTGGTATGGTAAACTGCACTTATGAGAACCCTTTTAGCATATGGATCTTTTGCAAGCGTCATATATGCCAAACTTCAGAGGTTTCTAGATGTTCAGGTCATATTTACTAATTTTCTAATGAAAAAAGTGGAATCTTGTCTTAGATTTTCACGTTTACGAAAGTGCTTAGAAAATAAATTGGGGATTATGATTACAAAATCAAAGGATGATATCACTACATAACAGTTAGAAGACAAAAGACAAGTTATACTAACTGAACATTAGCTACGATCCTATTGTATATTGCTCACTACTGAACATAAACGCTTGATTATGTTTGTGAAGTTGACCTCCCTTCAAACCCAAAACTCTTCTATTCAGTAACTGATGCTTTTCATATATCTGTTTCACAGACAAGTTGAAAAGTAACTTTTTCTTTAAAAGGTTTTCATCCTTATATGCACTCGTTTTTACGTATGACTATCATTGAAGTAACTGCTTCTACAAATTTGGTCTTCACCTTGTTATGCTAATGAGATATAGCAACTTGGACCGGTGAATATATGCGACAAAAAAGCTTCCAGTATTCTTTTACTTCTGAGTTTATTGTGTCCTATTGCTGATTAAACAACGTAGAAATAATTTAGACGGTTTCACTGCTGTCCTTTATATAAAAATTTCTTTCGTCTTTAAAGTTCAAGTTTAAGTGCATAAATATCTCTATATTCACACTAATTAAACAGTAAATTAAAATTTATTATTTTTGCTTAGTTCTGCAGTTAAAAGTTTCAATCAATAAAACTATTCATCACGTGTTTGATGAGACGATATGAGATTTATATCAAGTGGCTGATAAACCCTGCTACCTAAAAGCATTTACTACTGAATCTACTGTCTGATCGGTAAAATGCTTACGGATTGTTACTGAACTAAACAGATATTTGTTCTATAGTACTGCACAATAAAAATCAATACTTGTTTGTCTGTCCCACGTCGTTTGTTATTTTAAAGATAACTGGTAATAATATCACATAGTATCGATCATATGACCTAAGACATTCTTGATACTTATAACGTTCAAATGTGATATGAAACATTGGATTTCTCGACAAAGTTTAGGATTAGAATTGGTTACTTTTGCAAGAGCTGTATCAAGAATTATTCGATGTTATTAACGACACTCATGTATTTGGTAATATATCAGAGTGAGTTACATTTTCTACAGCTTAACTTCGAAAATTAGGCTTAATTCATTCTTATACATTTGGACGTAGAAAATTTCAATTTCTTTGTATTTTATTATTATTATTATTATTTGAACACATAAATATTGGTACAAGAGGGCACCAAATATATATGCGCCACACAAAACAATGAGAATTCGAAGAAAAAGGTGAGGAGCATAAAAAAGAACAATAACGAACAGATTAGCGTAAGGTAGTGTAATAATAATAATAGTGATAATGAGGGAAGCGGAAAAATACAACAAGAAGAAATCTTTCAGTTAAGGACGTTACATCCACTTTTTATGAAGAAAGTAAAAGAAAATTATATCAGGATCGCCACTGGCTTCTATTGTGAGCCATATCTGATAACGTCTCTAACCATTGTGTTGCACCATCTCTCGGACCCCAGCAAAGGAGTCAAGAAGGACAAACAGAAGTCAGCCTTTTGCAGATTTCTTTCATGACACGACACCATGTCATACACTAACCACTTCTCCGCTTTTTCTAACCAGTCTCAGAGTCGGCGAATAATGCACGACGTGGAATTCTCTGGGACAATATTCGTAGAACATGTCCAAGCCATCGAAGTCAGTGTTTCAAGATGGTGACATCAATTGGATTATCGTCTCTGCTCCCGAACACACAATGCCGAATCTCTGCATTATTGACATGGTGTTGTCACTGGACGTCAGCAATCCTTCGGAGACAACGATGATCGAACACAAAGAGTCGTCTAACATCCTCAACTCGAAGAGGCCAGGTTTCACAAGCATAGAGCAAAACTGCTCTCACCGACGCGTTGTAGATCCGACCTTTTACAGCTAGACTAACATCACGAAAGCGCCAAAGATGGCCCAGATTGGCATAAGCTGCTCTGGCTTTCACTATACGTGCACTGATCTCATCACTCACGCCACCACCATTACTTATGCAGCTACCTAGATACACGAACTTCTCGACTATTTTTATGTGCTCACCATCCAGGGTGAGTACAGGTTTAGAATCCTGTAGAAGTACTTCTAGAAATACTTTGCACTTCGAAAGAGCAAAGCACATACCATACCTACGAACACTGATTGCCAACTGATTAAGTGCGAATTGTATGGCTTGAGTATTATCGCACAGTAAGACAATATCGTCCGCATACTCAAGGTGGAGAAGTCTTTCTCCAGGCAACAGATCCACACCGCCACTACTTACAACCATCAGAGTTGTTTCCTGAATGCCATCGATGGCAAAGTTGAAGAGGAATGGTGAGATAGAGCAACCCTTCCTAACCCCACTACTCGAATGGAACAATGGAGAGAGGTGGTTGTATGCCCTCACTCTGCCTGAGGTGTTTTTATATAGGGCTTTTAGGATGTTAATAAACTTCTCAGGCACACCCTTCTTCAATAGACAATCCCAGAGAACAGTCCTATTCAACGAATCGAAGGCAGCCCTGATGTCAAGAAACACTACGATTGTTGGCCTTTGATAAGTATGGCGATGTTCTAACATTTGGCGGAGGGTGAAGATATGATCAATACATCCTCGACCAGAACGAAACCCATCCTGCTCCTCGCGAGTCAATCTTTCCCGGGTTTTGAACAACCTACGAAGCATGACGGGAGCCAATAGCTTGGACGCAATCAGAAGTAGACTGATCCCCAGATAGTTGTAACAGGAACGACGTGAACCGTTTTTAATGATAGGGACAACTATCGACTCATTCCATGACGTTGGTACACTTTCTAGCTCCCAGACCTTTGTAAACAACGTCGTCAGTTCCTTAGTCAGAATGTCACCACCATCTTTAAAAAAAGACAGAGGTAAGTCATCTAGGTTCGGTGATTTGTAGCGCTTCAAGAGTTGGAGTTCCTTGCGGATTTTCTCCTCTTTTGGTAGATCAATCGTCACCGGACATGGAGGACAGGACAGTCTGACCGATGTTGCCCGAGCAGCAGACCAGTTGAACTATCCTTCGAAGAATTCTGTCCATCGTCCAAGACGTCGATGGATGTAAGTGATTGGCATCCCGTCACATCGGCGATGACTGTGCCGAAAGTTAGTGCTAACCAGAAACAGGTTGTGGTCTGTGCACAGTTGCAGTAGACGGTCCCCGTTATCTGTCCTGCGACCAACAAGTCCCCATCGGCCACCTAAACGACTCTTCTCTGTGCCTAAACGCTCGACCTGAGCATTCAAGTCTCCGGCTAGTACTACAATATCTGTCGAACGCACTTTCTGGAGAAGAACAGTTAACTGGTGGTAGAATTCATATTTGATTGCAGCTGGGCTGCAATCTGTCGGGGCATAGGTGGAGATGACAAAAAGTCATCGTTTCTCACGCCGATCTCTTTTCACTTTGATGGAACTTTCTAACCTAACAGCACATAACTGACTGTTAGTGGGGATCCAATCGATTAGTGCTGCCTCAGCTCTAGCGCTCATTGTTACACCAACGCCAGCAAGACCAGATGAAGATGCCACATGGTCTCCGGATAAACGCACGTAAAACAAGCTTTTTGAAGCGACAGATGGAGAGCGAATTTGTAGTACTTCACCAGAGTCCTGAATACGGGTCTCGGATAGACAACAAACGTCGATATTAAGACTTTCCAATGACATAGCCAGACCTATCTGTTGTCCGACTTGCATAAGTGTGCGAACGTTGAAGGCAGCCAGTTTGAATGGTGCACGTGGTTTTAGAAAAACTGCTTCAGTATTCGTATTCGGTGGTAGCATACAATTTTCGACCAGGCAGTGACTCGAGAACGTTTAGATAGAACCGGGTTTCCACCCTAAGTGAGCGGCTGTATAAATCGAAAAATATGGATACACAAAGTAGGAATAAAAGAGAGTGAATAAGTGACGTGGTAAATAGTAGTAGTAGTAGTAGTAATAATAATAATAATAATAATAATAATAATAATAATAATAATAATAATAATAATAATAATGTGAATTGTTTGACTGTTAATCGAAGCGCGAATAGAATTTTTAGTAAATATCGTCATTTTCATTTTATTTGTGTGTGGGTTGTGATACTGTCCGGGTGCCCAGACCGAAGCAGGTGGTTTTCTTATTAGGCCACACCCCGAGCCTTTGACCTAAAGGTCTGACCCACAAGGCAGTGGAGCATTGTGAGGAGACGCAGTCCCATGGTAGCCGGTGACCAACGATTGGTTCATACGCCATTTGTTCCCTCAGGATACTGGAGTCCATGTGCACCATTGGTTTGGGATCCGGTTAGAGCGCCGGATATTCGCTTTTCGTCCTCTCATTTTCGTAAACAACAGTAATGCCACGAGAAGGCAGTGAGTAGGACTTCTCTGGCAGAGGCTGTATACGCGTGGCCGTGTGAGAGCATTTCGAGAAGGGGGGTGGACACACCCCACTCTCGACCATACCAAGGTCTTTTGGGGGTATTTGTAGTATTTTAGGCCTCCAAGTGGCCAGGTATGGAGCCCCCAAATTTCTTAGTGACCAAATAACGTCTCGTTTGCAGTCTATTTTAAATAATAAAAGTGTGAAATGAATGTTATTTACTAACCGGTTAAATTACTGGAAAATAGTTTATAAAAAACTAAGGATCCTTTATAATTAGCAACTAAACTGAGTTCGCAAAAATCCATAGAGAGTATCAACTGTGAATTCCATCGTATTGAACAAAATAATCGTCGTATTTGACCATGTATTTACGGTCTTCATTTATTTGTGAAACATAATAATGCTTCAAAATTTATATCGTCGCATAACTATAATCTCGGACACGAATGTTATTGGTAAATTGTGGAAATACTAAACATAAAGACTTTTACAAGGCATGGCCTTTGATTCAAAATGTAATCAGTACATATGTCAAGATGACGTCAAAATGTTTATTATTTATAAAATATAGTTAATGAACAGTAGTTCAGCAATTAAAAAAATAGAATTTTTCTAATCTACCGCAACCATATTACTTTCGTCAATTGAATGAAAACTAAAAGGATTTTTCTTGTAATTTGAAGTCGGTCCACTTCCCAGAAACCTTCGTGTTCTATCTTTATTTGAAACTTACCTTTATATTGCTTCTCAATTCAAAGTAAGATTTAAGTTGTCAAAGTCTACTGATCTCACTTAATATTGAAATATCGAAACCAGTATCATCGCACACAAGTTGTTTATGTTGATCCTTGAAAATCTCTTTTACTTGTTACGAATTAATTTCAAGCTTCAGTTCAGAATACTAATTAAAAATTTTTACTTAAAATATATACATTTTATCATCATATAAATAGCATGTAATAGATGTACATGGGATTCAGTATTATATTGTTGGAGATAATCTTCAATGAAATCAGGAATCAAAGTTCTAGGTACACTGATAACTACCAGAGTGCAGTAGATTTTTAGACCTGAATAAACCTATACTTTTTTACATATCCATTTATGTCCTTAAACTTTGCTCAAACACTTCAACCGTTTTATTTCTGATTAAAGTTTTAGAGATAGATTCACTCCCACTTAATTATGAAAATACTTTTTTATTGTATGTCAATAAGAATAAAACTATGTTAAAGGGTTTCTTGATGATCTTTTTTGGTTATCATATACTACACAGTATTGTACTTGTCTTTTCTAAACATTTCATCCTAACGACCAATAAGCCACGTAAATATTTGTAAGGAAAAGTTCCAATTCTCTTTTATAATTAACTTTCAACTAAATTTTATTCAAACCATATCGAAATCAGAAAGTAAACCATTCGTATTTCATTATTTGCTTAAGATGTGATGGATAATAAGATTTCGAAACATCATCGACTTGAAACAGTTGTTGAAAGTTTCGTAAAACTGACTTCTAGTAGACATTGAAGATAATTCTTGAACAAAATAAGTGTGGAAATACAACTGAGCCCCTCAAAATTCTGATTGAATCAGCGCTTACGTCTAAACATATTCACATAAATAAACAATGATCAGATTTCGTTTTTCAGTAAAAACTTACTACTTACCATGTCATCTGTTAAATGTTGCAATATTCTCTTGATGTATAATTACATTGACCTATTTAAATAGTTGGTAAAAAGAGCTAAAGAATAAACGTAGCTAAGCGTTTAAACCTAGTTTTTAAGCCAAACGGTGTATGCTTTTGATTATTTTTTGTGTCAACGTACATGGTGGCCTATCCATCGCTCAAAAGTGTGAATCGTCGTAGTGACTTAGCACAGTTTATTGACCAAATGGTTACCACTGTGTACATAATTCCAAAGTGTCTGGTCTGTGTATCCTCGTGAAAACTGTACTTTTTATGTGGTGAGAATCAATCTCTTACTTTTACTATGTATTCGTAGATCGTGTTTCAATGAAAGGGGAATGGGAATATCTGGATATTATACTTAAACGTGATTCAGCCGCAGTAGGTGGATTTGGTTTTAGTATTGCCGGAGGAATTGATAATCCTATTACCGACTTGGATCATGGGATTTATGTCACGAGAATAGCTCCCAATGGATGCGCGGATCGAGATGGTAAACTAAGGTAAAATAATTTTATTTTCCATAGGTATTTTTTCTAGATTTATTAAGTCTTTTAGTAGCATAATAGTTTTGTCATAAGGTATTGACTAGGTAAAAAGCGTTGTAATTTTAAAAAATGTGATTCCTTTCTTTAAGAAATGCACACAATATGTTTCAGCTTTGTTTCGATAAATAACTTCTTATATCCTTTACTACAAATGTAATAGCAATTGATATGTTTTCCGCTGACTATCGATCGTAATTACACTGCTCTCTGCTTTTTAATAAAAATAAGAGGAAAGAATACTGTAATTTTCCGAATATTAGCACCCACATACAGTGGAAGACATAGGAATTCACCTGAATGAGCATAAACGTTGCACACAATAATTTTGTAATATCCTCCTTCTCATAAAATCTAAGCAACTTCAAGCTTATCCTTTTTTCTGTGTGATTGTTTTCAATAATTGAAAAACTATTAATTCAAACTTTCAGTTACACTTATTTGTTTCCTTCATAGTTATTTTGATTGCAATTAATTTCAGAAACTTACTTACTTACTCATGCCTGTTACTCCCAAGGGAGCATAGGCCGACGACCAGCAATCTCCAACTCACTCTGTCCTCAGCCTTCCTTTCCAGTTCTATCCAATTCTTGTTCATTCTTCTCATGTCTGTCTCCATTTCTCGCCGTAATTTGTTCTTTGGTCTCCCTCTTTCTCATCGGCCTTGAGGATTCCATGCGACGGCTTGTGACGCAGTTGGGTGCTGATATATCTTGAATGTTGATTTCTTGATTTACCGCATATAACAGAACACTAAAACACCAAAACCCTTCCAAGTCACAATAAGAAGATAGAAGACTAATGAGAGGAATATTATTCCAAACAGTGTCAATCATAGTACGAAATTGTCAGTTATTTATAGTTTTTAGTAAGAACGAAATCATCATTACGGTCTTCCAATCTCTTCAATTGTTGGTGGACCAATATCGATTATGAGGTCGGTGGGTGCTACTTCGATGTTGGGTGGGTTCGGTGGAGCTAGTCAATTCAGGAGTTCTTTGAAGTGTTCTACCCACCTGTTTTACTGTTCTTCAATGAGCCTCTTCAGCGAGCTTCTTTGTTGTATCTTATAATTGTCTCATGTCTCCCTTTCTTGCAGTTTTTTCCGCCGTCATTGCCAAATCCTCCACATATTTACGTTTGTTGGTTCTGATACTCCTCTTCACCTACTTGTTTACTTCTGTGTATTCAGCTTGTGCCTTTGCTTTCTGTGTTCTTGTTCGGCTGGTATTGATCGCCGGATTCTTGTTCCTCCTTTCTTGAATCTTATCCAGTTTTTCAACAGTGATTCATTCCTTGTGATGGTGCTCCTTGTGGCCCAGACTGTCATGACACGTTGAAGTGATTGCTTCTTTTATCCATTTCTAGTTGCTCTCCATAGCAGTTCCCTCTCCACTGAGTAGATCATGAAATGCCTGGAATCTATTGCTGAGGACTATCTTGAATTCGTTGAGTTTGTCAGTATCCCGAAAAAAGGCCGTATTGAACTTTTGTGATATTGTCCACTGCGTTGTCTAGTGCTTCTTGAGTTTCAATTTCATCTTGGCGACCAGCAAGTGATGATCTGATGCTATATCAGCTCCTCTCTTGTTTCTCACATCCTCCATCGTCCTCCTAAACTTTTTGTTGATGCAGAAATGGTCGATTTGGTTTTGCGTAGTGTGATCCGGTCAAGTCCATTTGGTTTTGTGTATTCGTTTATGTGAGAATATAGTGCCTCCTATGACCAGTTTATTGAAAACACATAGGTTTGCAAATCTCTCACCACTTTCGTTCCTTTCTCCCAGTCCGTGTCGTCCGATGATGTCTTCATATCCAGTGCTGGTTTTGATAGCATCAATGCAACTCCTTCGGTGTATGGGGCATTTAGTTTTTATTCTTATATAATCAGTACAGGTAATTTACTGATTCCAAACCTAAGCTAACCCTTGGAACTTTTTTTCATTTTCATACCTATGTAATTAGTTTCAGTAACCAAACTGTTTGCATCCTGTTCTGTTTTTATTGTTACTATTATTATTATATTAATTTACTCACAAACCTTAATTAATATTGATTTCACATTCATATATAAAACTGTATATTAGCTAACTGGAAAGAAATATTTCTTCGTTCAGATTGTACTGATTAAAAAATCATAAAATTTTAGCCACATATATTTGACATTACACCATGCTGTTCGAATCTTTTTCTTCAGAGATAAGATTTGTTTTTACAACAATTGGTACACTTCAGCATATTGATTTCCAGATTATCATTTGTAACTTAGCTCTCTGTGATAGCACTGTTAAATTTGTTCATCCGATTAATTTGAAATTGTGTCATCTTCTTTCATTGTGAAATTTTTATTGCTTTAAACCTAGTAGCTCCAATTTGATCGCCTTTTATCGTTCATCGATGATAAAGTGACTACTTGAAGATATGGATACTTACAAAATAGTAGACATTTGGACATTTGGAAGTCACTGTAAAGATTTGAGATAAACGTCAACCGTATTTAAAGTCGAATTTTCGTAACAGGATAGAATAGTCGTCTTGCTGAACTATTCATTGGATTAAGTTCATTCATGTTCGTTGTATTTAAATTTTAATAGTTTAGGAGTTACCATAGAGTTTAGTAAAGGTCATCAACACTTATTAGATAAAAAATCAACTTCTTATTTGTCGTAATATTTAGAATAATCTTAATATAATTTTCGTTCGATGGAGAATCCTGGTGAGCAGCCTATGCTCCTCCACGAGGGTAAAACAGGCGTAAATAAGTAATGAAATTTTTGTACAGGTTTAGCGAATACTAAAGAATATGATAATATAATTCTTATTGCCGCATAAATTACTTTTAAAATTTGTTAAGACCACTCATTTCCCAATAAATTCTGTGGAAACTTCTTAGATTAAATGTATACTTTCCTTGTACGGGAATTCATCGTGGTGAACAAGGGTGGAAAATGTATGTTCTACAGTTTTTGGAAATTCTTTCCTGTATATATTAACATCAGCATAAGTAACCGGAGGCTTTTTTATATGACTGGATACTTTTGAGTTTGTGATACCGCACTGATAGAATTCGTTCTAGGATTAGAATTTATCAAACAAATCACACGTAAAGCTTACAAAGCCAGAAGGCGAAAGTTATCTCAAAGTCCCATACTATCATCAGAAATCAACGTTAAAACTATAAATTTGGCAAAATTCAATGGTGAGGTGTTTAAGTACCAATTATCCCATTTAAAGTACAGTTATAGAGAAGAAGCGTGCTACACACTGATGAACAAGAATAAATTTACATGTATTGAAATCAAAAATCAACACCAGGCAATACTTCAACAGAAAAAGCACCAGTTAATAACAAAATTAAACTGAAACTTATTACAATCCTATCACAAAAAAGACGCTGGAAGTGGATAGGACACACTGAGGAAATCATTAAACTGCATCACCAGGTAAGCGCTAACTTGGAATCCTGGAGGGAAACGGAAAAGAGGAAGTCCAAAGAACATACTGCACCGAAAATTGGGAGCAGATATGAAAAGGATGAATAGCAACCTGAAGGGATTACTCAGGAAAGCATTGGGTGGAGAATGGTGGTGGATTGTTTATGTTCCTCCACGAGAGGCAACAGGTGTAAATAAGTATCACAAAAATTAGTAAATCACCAAAAATCTGTTAAGTTCTCAAGAGTAATGTGATAATAGAAAATCTAAAAGATGAAAGGAGTGAAAATTTCGTTACTGGTACATGATTCAACTAAGTCATTGAAATAAGAACAAAAAAGGATGTGTTACGACAAATGAATATGTATATAAATAAATATACTCGAACTACTGATGAAGTATACGTAGTATAGTGTGATACAAAAAGGCGGATGATTAAACAATGAACTCAAAGAGCGATTTACAGATTTGATAAGTTGTCGTGATCATGTAGGGTACTTTTACTTGACTCATACTAAACCTTTAAATAAACCTTGAGTCATTTTTCACGCATTGGTTCTTTTTTTAAGGGTTGATGATCAAATCCTTAGTGTCAATGGCATCAGTCTAGAGCATGCTACAAATATGGAAGCAGTGAAAACACTAAGACAAGCTGGTAATCAACTACATTTAGTAAGTTTTCCTTGATTATGTCTAACAATTTCTAACTATATTTTCAATTGTATGAAAAATAAAAGGAAAAACAGGTACAAATATATAAGATTAAAAAAGTTTAATTTATAAAGGTTCTAATCTGTTCGATCTAAGGCGTTTTTTCTATGCTTTTAGATAGTATATTTCTTAAATCCACGGATTACTTAATCCCTATAATCAATAAGTGACCAGGTAGTTCTAGCTTTATTAGATCTGCTAGTTCTTCCATCAGTTTTATCCGGTGAAAATAATTTTTTGGTTTGTTTTTGTTCGTTTGCAATGATATATCTTTAAAATTGTTTCAATTAACTCTCCATTTACCCTACACTAATTCATAGGGTTATTAAGGGTATCGGATGAATCCTCGGTTGTAGCTGCTACCTTGACGTAGTGGTCGGGTTTGCCTGTTGTAGTGGTTTAGCCGAGCTATATTGGTTGAAACACATGTTTGTTTGGGTTTTACCTTGCCAGGCAGTCGATTGGAGAACGATGAGACTAAAAGTAGCAACTTAATGTCTGAGGGCAAAGTCGTACTGCTGACTGTAGGGGAGTGTGACGAAATTATGGTGTATTCCTCTGACAACCATTTTTGCTGCTTTCTTAAGAATAGGGTTAGAAAATATCATCCCTAAATTGCCACATTTCACCTTACCCCATAGACTTCAGTCTCCGACCATAAGGCCTTTTGACGTACGGCACTAACACATCAAACACTTCCCATAAAGTGGCCGTAAGTAACAGGCCTCAGGCAGTTTCCCTCTGAGCTCTTCAGTCACGCTCCCAGGTCACTAAAACCACCAATAGTCCAGTTCCCTCTTTAGGTCTTTAGAGAAGTACCCTTCCATGATATGAGGAGCCTGAAAAAAACAACTGTCTAGTGGCCCAGGATCTGACTCCAATGAGATCGTTTCTGATTGCTATTGAGATATACATATCGCCAGTCCTCTTATACGATCATCGACTTCAATCGCGTTAGTCAATAACGGAATTGAATAAGTCAAATACGAGAATGGATTTCTGATTGGGTATATTTTGTACACTCACTGACCTAGAAAATAGCATAAATGTGAAAAATGTCTGTTTTCGAAAATAACACTGAAATGGTATGTGGTTAACGTTAGCAATAACTAGCGGAAAAAAGTTTTGCTACACTCGATAAATTACAGTGTCACATGAGGGTTTGACATTGATTACACGGCCGCTGTGATTTCCTACCACCCATCGATTAGAAATTTTAGGGTGTGATTAAAAAATTTAGAAATTGGTGATTGGTGAACTTGTTTTTGAAGGTATGTGCTCAAGTGATAATGAACAAAACCTTTGTCATCTGTAATAATTTTTTAATTAGCTGTAAAGTGTGCATCTTTGTAATCCGATTAGTTCAAATCGAAAGAGCATCAAGTACTGCGATTAGATGTGAGAATTTGCATTTTTACATTTGAATTTTATTTAGAATAAATAATTATGTCTGATTGTGCTATCAAAGTTTTAATTAAAAAACATTTTAACTTTTGGAAGAAATGACACCGACTCCATTTCACTACCCTGCTATACTCTTGTCAGTGAATGTATATCACGATAAATTTTTTGTCGATCAAGTAGAAATGAAACTGAAATCGTTAGTTATCGTGACAAGAGAAATTATATGTATACCATTAAAAGAAAATTCGGGAAAACTGATAACGGTTTTTGATAGTTAATAATAATGATTTACTGAAGTTGAAAGGTAGTCCAATGTTTAATACACAAGTAGTAAACTAATTTTCATACGTTATTTTAACATATAGTTTGGTCTTGTAATAATCGTTATATGAGTTTGTAAACATATGAATAAATCATCATTATAAAGTAATGAATAGGCCATGTATAAATCACGCTAACCATAAAGTATCGGTAAATGAAGCAACATTTACTCTATCTCAAAATAGTAATGATTTTCCAGAAACAAGGAAGTATTATCTATGATTGAGTTATTTCGCAAGTAGTAATTCTTAATACAAAAGAGTTGTTTAGTCTTGCATTAAAAAAGGTGACATAAATTTAATATACAGCTTCTGATCCCTATAGAAATGAGAATTTCTCACCGCATGATGGCAGTACGTAGCTCTTTCGTAAGGTCGAATGGCGCTATTTGACGCTTCAAGTGATTGGAACGCTACGAGATACATTGGATTCAAGAATACATTGTCCGTTTATGTGACAACGTGAGAAACGGCAGTTTTACTTTGTACGTTACTGTCGTCCATAATTTGAAGAAAAAGTGCTCTGTCGTCAAGTTCTGACATTTTATATCAATTTTGTGAAATAAATGACCAGTTATAAAGAACTTAAAACTAGTCATTTAATTGGACGAAACGGAATGAAAAATATTGGAAAATAGGATGAAAAATTAATTTTAAAAAATACAAAAATGGTCGTGCGTTTAATGATACCCCACATGAGGAGTGAGTGTATTATTTAAGTGTCATACTTATGTAAAAGAATACATGAATATCGTAAAGGTGCGGAGACCACACTTCTACTTCTCATGACTTCATTGGTGTAAGTGTAGCATAAAGTTCAAAGGCAGAACTGACAGTGCCTGACTGGATTCAAATAGATAATTGATTGTGAACTATCTGACAAAATGAAGCGGTAAGAACTCGAAAAGATAGGAACATACACTGTCATCTCTGCTTACAATCCCACTGGTTGCAGCTTCAATGAATTAAAAAACCAATTTTATAGAGAGATTTCCAACCTTTTAAAAAAACTAGACACTCCGATGTAGCAATAGTGGCAGGTGATCTCAGTGCTCCAGTAGGCATACTAAGCCTAGCCAAGACAATTAGGAAGATCCTACGATGTTGCGGTTTAGCAAACAGATAATGACAGCTGTCTGTTACAACTATGCCCATGTAACCGTCTATTTCTGATCAACGCAAACATAAAGAGAAATACCTTCTGACATAGCGAACCCCACGATCGACTCAACGGTGAACTCAAATAGACTTCATTGCCAGAGCCATCAATGTAAATCTCCATAGGATATTCTCGATCATTCTGAAACACTTTATTGGACTTGGATCATGCTCGAGTCAAAACACGTATTTGTCTGCATCTTACTGGATGTAGAAAAGTCACATCAAGAAAACCTCTTATAGTCCAACTTAATGATGAAAAAGTCAAGAAAATGGTTCAAAAACAACTAAAGAAAGAGCCAGTCTACTGTGGAAATGATATTCACCCCGAGGTAGCTTGCTATGTTACCCAAGAAGCTGTGGAAACAACAATTATATCTACTAGTAACTTAAAAGAGAAGATTAGGAAAACTCAGTGTATTTCAGTGACGTTTACATAACTGATAACAACTCAGAAATTAATTCTGTCTGGCTCAGAACACGATGAGGAGAAGAAGCGACCTAAATGTATGTTGATCAAAAGCTTATGTAATGATCGTTGGCAGTGGTGTGTAGCGATGGCAGAAGAGAAAGAAAAGACACATGAGATAGGTTTCGATAAACATCTGTTCAGAATTATCAAGGAAACGGGTATTAACAATATGGCTGTCAGTGAAACTAACTTGGAAAAAGGTGGGACCATCACTCAGTTTGAACCCAGGAGACTGAACTGGTGGGCCGAACACTTCAAAGGACAATGCAACTGGCCTTCAGCTAATCACGATCTCCAAGCCACTTAAATGGCAAACTGATGTCAGTCCTACAACTCTTAGCGAGGTCGAAAAGGGCTATAAGTGATCTAAAGCGAGGAAGAGCAGCAGAACTTAATATACTAACCCCTGAGAATTTAAAGGATGGTGAACCAGTTTTGGTAGCTAGATTGATTGAAACCTTAGCTAAAATCTGGGAAATGAACGTAATCCCATCTGACTGATCTCGATCACTCTGTTCAAGTGTATAAGAAAGGACAGAGGTCCTCACGATAACCACGGAATTTTGATAACATATCTAAAATGTTAGTCTAATAATAATTTGATGTCTAACTAGAACTCGTGAAGAGCAAACCTGAGTAAACTAGGCTCGTTTTAGACATGGGCGTGGATGTGGTTCTCTCTCGTCAAATGCAAAATGTTGTTTCAGGATTGGGTTGGATCGGCGGTCGGGTTCACCGACCGTTTAACTTATCTTAGGAGTCTCATCAGTCCTCGTAGATCTGGGTCTGATGAAATCTCGTCACCAGTTCAAAGAGCCCGATTGTTTTTTGCCAATTCGTGTCACTTGTGGCGTATATTTGATATCCGACTGTCAAGAATAGGGTTTAGATACTGCTTAGTGATACACTATGCATTGCTCGTGTATTTTGGGACCAACAATCAGGAAGTGTTTGGGTTCGAAAGTAGAGACTGAGTAAAGAAGGAAAATCGATCGATGACGTAGTCAATCTGGATTGAATGGAATTGTTGTGACGTTCTTTACGTATGCCTGATTACCATGTACCCGGATAAAAGTTATAGAATTTAGTTGAAAAAAATCTGTTAGTAGTGGTCAAAATAAACGCACTAGTCCATAGAATTACTCTCTTTTGGACTCAGCCTTGCAAGGTGAAAACGTCGTGATCGGGGTTGACGAATTAACGCAATTTCTCTCTGTGTTGACAGAATGTTGCAACTTGGACCGATGTACACATGTGCCAGGTTCTACGTTGAGACTAATTGACTGATGTAATACACAGAAATGAATGATCACTTGTGGTTTCATGTTTTCCACTTCTCATTAAAATTTTTCACTTGATAATTCGTATTGCCTTAACTGAATATTGTGTATACAAATGACAGTTTCAATTTTGCAATTAAGTGGGTCTTTTTGTCAGGGTTTGTATAATCGAAAACCTTTTCGTTTTTAAATTATTTAACCAACAGAATGATTGTAACCATGTGATCTTTTCTTAAAAATAGTCTAAGTATCTCAACATTACTGAAATTATTCTTTTAGAATTTTCATTACTAAGTAGTAAAATTTTTCTAAAATTTTATGTTAAGGTTGTGAGACGATTTGTTGGTAATACTGGGGTAACAACACCGGATAGAACAGTTGTACAACATTCTCCATCCTTTCGATCACCAGAAGTTATGTCTGATTTAGAGGACAGTGGTTCAACTCCAATATGGTACGAAGTAAGTTTCTCATAAACACATATCTATATGAATCGATATTCTATTATTTTATTTTCTTTACTTTTGGTTGGCCAATACATTACTTAGTTCTAACTCAGTACGGAAAAGGAAGTTACTTAACCCAATCAGTTGAAAATTTAGTATAAATTTTGTTGGAAAGGTTTTTCTCCTCGTAAGTTAAACTCTAATAAACGGGAATTGAATTTAGAAAGTTTTGAAAAGATTTTTATTTGTAAAAACAAATATCAGTTAATAAGACAGTTTATACACTTTTTATGGTGAACTCATACACCAGAGGTAAACTGTGATGTAACGATTCTTATTTGTATAATCGCTGTAACTCAGTATCTCAGTGTTTGAAGGAATATTTTGATGAATAGTCAATCTGAAAAACAACATACTCACTCAGCAATTTTATTTAGAAAAAAAGCACTTTTATTAAAATAGCCATATTATGATATAATGAAATCAAGAATATATGAAGCCGAAAAGTATTCCAACAGACATCTGAAGTTAGACTAACACAGTTGTGTATCAAAGACGAAAGACTTTTGCATTTGTATAAAATTTTAATTGTCATGGTGTAAAAAGTGGCAATTATATTCTAATACAAATGGACTAAAACGATCGCAAAATTCATCTAATAATAGTTTTTAAGACATAAGCTTGATGTTTTCACGTAATGAATGCTCAAGATTTGTATAATCAGATATTTGACTCAAGCTGTTGAAAATTACGTCATGTGACTTGGCCAGTCCTGTCTGATTCACTCGGTGTATTTGATGTCCATCAAAAAGTTCAGAAATCCCCATTAAATACTTTGTAACTTGACTTAAATAGACTTGTGACGAAAAAAAGTAGAATCAAAATTCGTAAAATTGTTAGGTAATTCAGTGTAAAACAATATTCAGGAATGTTAATACATTTTATTGTGTTTTTCCATGATACCGATCGAACATTAATTATCTGTAAGGGTATTTGTGCAGATTGTCGTATTTTCACAGTTAGCTAAACCACCCTTGAAAACCTGGAAGCACTACACGGCCGTTTCGTCCTAGTATGTAATTCCTCATCAGTAATTACCTGCCTTCGAGTTAATCGCCTATTATCTTCAAATCTTTCACTTTCGACAACAATTTATCTTTCACTTTGCTATCTACAGTTATTTACAGAAAAATAGTGTTGAAATTTTTTTATAAACCGAACAAAGGTTATTGCTTTACTAGGATACCTTTGATAAAAGATTCACTTTGTCTATCCTGGCTGGATTATTTCTATAGTAGTTTATCAACGTAGCCTTTCAGAAAACACTGTTTTTAGAAGTACTTTATTTTTAACATGAGTAAACAATCATAACCATAACACAACTATATATTTCTCAATTTTAGGTTCAACTCCGCAAACCACATTCAAATTATGGCCTCGGATTTAGTATTGCTGGTGGTCAAGATGTTGAAAATGATAACTTTCCTTCAACTGGAATATTTATTACACGTATTAGTCCAGGTGGGTTAGCTGATTTAGATGGTCGTATCATGCCTGGTGATCAGCTAATGCAAGTAAGTCTATACTACGATTTACTCTTTGCTTTGTTTTTTATTAGTTTCAATTTAGATTGCTGCATGATTTAAAAAGAACAGAAAATATAAATTTTATCATTGAATTTATAGTTATGATTAGAAAATAAAGATAAATTTGTTATGGCTTTATGTCCGGCAAGTTATCACGTGGTTTATCCACTAGTCGAAATGTGACTATACAGTCTTCACATTGTGCTAAACCAATGACGTTCGACCGGTATGAGCAGCCTAGCGTCCTTATTGGTCCCTTGTCCGCCTAGCCCGTCCATTTCAGTTCAGAGCACCAATACAGATTCCACTATGCGTATCATTTATTTCAAACATACTGGGTTTATATATCAACCAAACAGACCGCAAGACACCATAAAATAGAAAATAACATTCATACACAAATAAGCCAAAAAATGGCTGTGAACGTGGGAGATGGTAGTTAGTAAACTAAACATAATTTAGGAACAGTAAACTGGATAATGCTGGAATTGGGTAGGACACACATTGAGGAAAGCACCCAACTGCGTCATCTGGAACATCTGGAACACAAAACAACTGTCAACCAACACCAAGACAAGGATTTTCAATACAAATGTCAAGACAGTTCTACTGTCTAATGGGGCGGAAAACTGGAGAACCACGAAATCCATCATCCAGAAGATACAGGTGTTTATTAACAGTTGTGTACGCAAAATACTTCAGATCCGTTGGCCGGACACTATTAGCAACAACCAACTGTGGGAAAGAATAAGCCAGATCCCAGCGGAGGAACAGATCAGGAAGAAGCGCTGGAAGTGGATAGGACACACATTGAGGAAAGCACACAACTGCGTCACAAGACAAGCCCTCACGTGGAATCCTCAAGGCCGATGAGAAAGAGGGAGACCAAAGAACACATTACACCGGGAAATGGAAATAGACATGATAAAAATGAACAAGAATTGGACGGAACTAGAAAAGAAGACCCAGGACAGAGTGGGTTGGAGAATGCTGGTCTGCGGCCTATGGTCCATTAGGAGTAACAGGCGTAAGTTAGTAAGTAAATTGTATAATGATAAATTATAGGTCAAAATGAAGCTTATAATAAGATGAATATAAATATACACAATCTAATTACTGAATAGTTATACCATAAGAATTGCTTACTTACTTTACTTACGCCTGTTACTCCCAATGGAGCATAGGCCGCCGACCAGTATTCTCCAACCCACTCTGTCCTGGGCCTTCTTTTCTAATTCCATCCAATTCTTGTTAATCTTTTTCATGTCTATTTCCATTTCTCGGCGTAATGTGTTCTTTGGTCTTCCTCTCCTCCTTTGGCCTTGAGGATTCCATGTGAGGGCTTGTCTTGTGACGCAGTTGTGTGCTTTCCTCAATGTGTGTCCTATCCACTTCCAGCGCTTCTTCCTGATCTGTTCCTCCGCTGGGATCTGGCTTGTTCTTTCCCACAGTTGGTTGTTGCTAATAGTGTCCGGCCAACGGATCTGAAGCATTTTGCGTACACAACTGTTAATAAACAGCTGTATCTTCTGGATGATGGATTTCGTAGTTATCCAGGTTTCCGCCCCATTAGACAGTAGAACTGTCTTGATATTTGTATTGAAAATCCTGATCTTGATGTTGGTTGACAGTTGTTTTGAGTTCCAGATGTTCCTCAGTTGTAAATATTCTGCTCTCGCTTAACCGATACGTGCTTTCACATCTGCATCAGATCCATCACCGTGTTCATCAATGGTGCTACCCAAATATGTAAAGGTTTTTCCATCTTCCAAATCTTCTCCGTCAATTTTGATTGGATTGTTTCATGCTGTGTTGTATCGGAGAACCTTGCTTTACCCTTTGTGTATATTGAGACCTACTGCTTCTTAGATTGCTGCTACACTGTTCGTCTTCTACTGCATTTGTTGTTGCGTTTGGGATAGAAGGGTCAGATCATCTGCGAAGTCCAGATCGTCAACTGCATCCTAGATGTCCATTGTATCCCGTGCTTCCCTTCAGATGTTGACGTCTTCATGATCCAGTCGATCACCAGGAGAAAGAGAAAGGGTGAGAGTAAGCAACCTTGCCTAACACCGGTTTCCACTTCGAACGACTTTGTCAACTGTCCTCCATGCACGATTTTGCAGTGTAATCCAGCATATAAACTCTGTATGATATTGACTATCTTCTAAGGCACGCCGTAGTGTCGAAGAAGCTTCCATAGTGTTGTTCTGTCCACGCTATCAAATGCCTTTTCGTAGTCAATGAAGTTGATGTAGAGTGATGGATTCCATTCAATTGATTGTTCCACAATGATCCGTAGAGTTGCGATTTGGTCTGTACATGATCGATCCTTACGGAATCCTACCTGTTGGTCACGAAGTTGGGCGTCTACGCAGTACTTCGTCCTGTTTAACAATACTCTGTTGAAGACTTTTCCCGGTATTGAAACAAGAGTGATGCCCCTGTAGTTATCACAGTTGCTGAGATCGCCTTTCTTCGGTATTTCGATCAGTAGTCCTTCTTTCCAGTCTTTTGGTACTTGTTCCTCATCCCAAATCTTATTAAAGAGAATGTGGAGTATCCTTGCAGTTGCCGCTACGTCTGCTTTTAGTGCCTCTGCTGGAATGTTGTCCGGTCCTGCTGCTTTGCCACTCTTGATTTGTCTGATGGCCATGCTGATTTCTTCAATTGTTGGTGGGCCAACGTTGATTGGGAGGTCCGTGGGTGCTGCTTCGATGTTGGGTGGGTTCAGTGGAGCTGGTCGATTCAAGAGTTCTTTGAAGTGTTCTACCCACCTGTTTTGTTGCTCTTCAATGTTGGTGATTACCTCGCCTTCCTTGCTTTTCACTGGTCGTTCTGGTTTGCGGCGATTTCCAGAGAGTTTCTTTGTTATGTCATACAGTTGTCTCATGTTCCCGTCTCTTGCAGCCTTTTCCGCCGTCTTTGCTAGATCTTCCCCATATTTACGTTTGTCTGTTCTGATGCTCCTCTTCACTTGTTTGTTTACTTCTGTGTATTCAGCTTGTGCCTTGGCTTTTTCTGCTCTTGTTCGACTGGTATTGATTGCTGCCTTCTTGTTCCTTCTTTCTTGAATCTTATCCAGTGTATCAACAGTGATCCATTCCTTGTGATGGTGCTTCTTGTGACCCAGGACCTCATGACATGTTGAAGTGATTGCCTCTTTGATCCCCTTCCAGTTGCTCTCCACAGTAGTTCCTTCTCCATTGAGTAGATCATGAAAGTCTTGGAATCTATTGCTGAGGACTATCTTGAATTTGTTGAGTTTGTCAGCATCCCGAAGAAAAGCCGTATTGAACTTTTGTGATATTATCCACCCCGTTGTTCAGTACTTATTGAGTTTCAATTTCATCTTGGCGACCAGCAAGTGATGATCTGATGCTATATTAGTTCCTCTCTTGGTTCTCACGTCCTCTATAGTCCTCCTGAACGTTTCGTTGATGCAGAAATGGTCGATTTGGTTTTGCGTAGTGTGATCCGGTCAAGTCCATGTGGTTTTGTGAATGCGTTTATGTGGGAATATGGTGCCGCCTATGACCAGTTTATTGAAGGCACATAGGTTTGCAAATCTCTCACCATTTTCGTTTCTTTCTCCCAGTCCATGTCGTCCCATGATGTCTTCATATCCAGTGTTGTCCGTTCCAACCTTGGCGTTGAAATCTCCCATCAGGATGGTCAGGTCCTTTGTTTGGCACTTCTTGACGATTGACTGCAGCCTATTGTAGAATTGATCATTAGCGTCTTCATTGTAGTCGTTGGTAAGCGCATAGCATTGGATGATATTCATTGTAATGCCCTCCTTTTTTGTTTTGAACAAGGTTCTGATGATCCTTGGTCCATGAGATTCCCATCCTATAAGCGCATTTTGCGCTTGTTTGGACAGCATCAATGCAACGCCTTGTGTATGTGGGGCATTTTCTTCTTCATGGCTGGAGTATAACAGAAGCTCTCCTGAAGTTAGTCGTTGTTGTCCAACTTGCGTCCAATGTGTTTCACTGATCCCAAGTACCTCTAGGTTGTATCTTTTGATTTCTGCAGCAATTTGGAAGGCTCTCCCGGTGTCCCACATTGTACGAACATTCCATGTACTTAAATAAATGATCGCTCTGGTTGTCAGAAGGGGCATCGGCCTCGTAACTTCCGAAGGAATCCGGCTTTCATCATGAGGCGTCATAGTTCTTCCAAATGAAGACCTTCTGACTCCCAGGGCAGAGTTTAAAAGGTTTGAATAATTTTTTCTGGTTAGCGTTTTTTAGCGAGTTAGTTTTCTACGGGATGGGGACGCTAACCCCATGCCCAACCCTACTCCTTTATCCGGGCTTGAGACCGGCAGTAGCCCCCGGAGGGACTCCAGGCGGAGTTATACCATAAGAATATATCGATATTATTAGTCCATTAATATGTCTCAGGAGTTACTTATGTTTTATTCTTCTCTCGAACATAACAATATTTGCGTTATATTTCTTAAAATCTATTTAAGATACTTTTATTATTTATTAAGTGAAGCACTACATTTTAATTTGTTCAATTTTTCATCGGTAAAAACTTCCCTACTACAAACTACTTTATTCACTATAAATTACAATATTAGCAATTATTTTATGAACTGGACAAGTATATAATCTCTGAGTGTAGACAAGACTGTATATATTCCATTTACTTTAAGAGGAATAAAAAAAGTAGCTGAAATTCTTCTTCATTTATTAAGCTACTATCTTTATAGCATTACAGTATAGTCTAGTTTACAATACATTTGAAATATAAGTTATACTCACCAGTTTTCATACTATCGTCTTTAATAAAATATTTGAACAGGAATTCCTAGATACCTATGATTAAGTGAGAAAAAATATGATACATTTACGTTGTGGCAGTAATAATTTGTATTGGTCAGTCCGTTAGAACTGGCTTAATTTGACTATCTAGATTTTTACAATAACCAATATTTTCATGTTAGGTGTTCTGTTTAATGAATAATCTGCATTCATTTTCATTTTCCCCTTCAAATGTTTTATTTTTGTAGGTGAATGAAATTGACCTAAGTCATGCTACTCATGAAGAAGCTGTTCGAATACTTCGTAATGCAGGTGATATTGTAAATTTAGTGTTAACACGTCAACAAGTAGAGAGTTTTGATGAACCTGGTTCCTTAGAGCATTCAACAAATGCTGAACCAACACGTAAATATCATATAAGCAGTAATCGAAAACTTTCATAACAAATGCTTAATAAATACATACATATCATATTTCTTAAAGTATTAATTACACAATCATTTCGTTCTACATCAAGAAAAACTGTTTGTAAATAATTACGTACATGTATATCAAACTTTTTATATCCTTTTTTTATGATAGAGTACTGCTTTTCTAAATAAAATTAATGAAAATCCTTTAGATTACACAAGATTATTTTCACCTAGGATAAGTGTTCTTATTTGTGTGTCATCGAAGTTGAATAATTTGTTGGAACTCCATTTTTATCGTGTTTGCTTTCAATCTATTCTTTTTAGTGCCAATAAAAAAATATATTTGTTATTCGCTTCATGATATAGTTGTTCACTGAATAATGGTTAAGAGACAAAGTGTGTAACAGCATCACTTAGTTTTGTGCATCCTAGAGTCTGACAAAGCATCCATCGACTTATAATTATTAAAACAGGTTTAGATTATTTAATCATTGACATTGTTTACTGAATTTTTGATTATTCTTGATTACCATGTGTTCCTTCTGAGCAAATCGCTTTGATATATCCACTTTTCTCAAGTTTTTATGGAAGAAATAGATTTTGGCTAGCAGCGGAATCCAGTACGCACGTTCCGTCTTAATTGCGACTCGTCACCTGGGTATACAAGCATCCTTGTTAATACTAACTGTGAAACTCGAATCCAGCACTGTTAGCTTCAAACGCCGAACGCGTAGTCCACTGAACTACTTATCCCATTTACTTGTTATTAGCGGTTGGAACTACTGAAAGAAATAACAAACACAAAACTTGGGTTCATATTTTTCTTAATACTTATCTTGAACAACTAAAACGTAACAACATGTCGTGTTGCTTAGCTAAATGATTATGTCGCGTCCCTTAATCGATAGATTTTGATTTCAATTTGGGCTTTTAGAACGGCGATAATGTAGCTCATTGGACAGGTATAGGTTCATTTACCTAATAACGAGTCAACACGCATACCTGTAGCACGTAGCATTAGCGTTTACTTGGAAGCAGGAGTGATCTGAAACAACAACACAACAGTCAGGACTGGTAAATACCTCTGAAGTAAGAATGCAAAACAGATAAATTTTTTCAAGATTAAAGGACGCAGTTCTGTACAAAAAGGGGAAACTTATTATAAAATGGTTGTATCCACCGTTCTGCAGATTCGGCTTACGTACAGCTTGTTTCTCTTCTACCAGTACATTTACTCTCTGCTGCCCTGCAATAAAAAAACAGAATCACGTTAGTAACGTCACATGTAATGATTTTCGATACTGTTACACACATTTTCGGTGTACTAGGTGCATCTTACCTATGGTGATACTTTATTAGCCAACCTATTAGAACAAATCCTAGCGTCATATTTCTACTGCTCCTTTTATTTTATACAAAATAACGCATTCAAGTGTTTCAGTTCAGTTTTATTTGAATTAAATCCATAATCTGTATGATTATATTTATGCAAAAAGCAATATATGACGAACAAGTTTAATATGTTAACATTTATATAAACATTTCGTGTAACGTTTGGGGCCCAGTTCATATTATTTAACAAAACAGCTTATTCAGTGATTTAAAACAATTTTTCGCTCGTCTAAATTTCGAATGTAACGAGAAAAAGTAGTTGATTTTCCAGATCAATTTTCAAACTGTAATTTAGTCATTAACAATTTAAGCACTCTGCAGATTATATTTCTTTAAGGTCTTTCTAACTGCAATAATTAGTCGATTGATTTTAGATCACTACCTGGAATGGGACTCCTCAACATTGCACATCCCATACTAGAACGAAACGACCGTCCGGTGCTTCCAGGTTTTCAATGGTGGTCTAACATCAATCGCTTCATGATCTCGATAGAAAAAAAACTTAAAAATCTCCACAACATATACCGATATAACTATAACCTGTAAACGTCAGAAATAATCCTTCCATTTTTACTTGTATATGACGAAGATAGTTGCACGAATTTGATTTGACTTCATCTGGACTCAGGTATTCAAAAAGTACTATGTTTTTGATATGGTTTATTATCCTTTCGGTTTTTTCAGGTCAGTCTTCAAATAAGATCTGAAATATTTTTGTATGCTAAAATGCTCTGTACTACTCTTTCCGAAAGTGTAGAGTATAGTTTTGAAGTATAAGACGATTGTATATAAGCTACATCTTTTAGGAAAACAACTGTTTTTTAGAAGGTAAAGGAATTCCTCCGCACAATATTAGGGCCATATTTTGCTTTTGTAAAGTTCACCAAAATGTGTAACAACACAACTGTATTACGTGTAAAATCGAGGTTCAAAAAAATCTTCAGAACAGTTCTTTTGGCGGTCTATATATATATATATATATATATATATATATATATATATATATATATATATATATATATATATATATAGCATTTCCGTCAAGTGTGATTGGATTGTTTCATGCTGTGTTGTATCGGAGAATCTTGCTTTTCCATTTTTTATATTGAGACCTAGTGCTGCTGAGACTGCCGCTACACTGGTCATCTTTTCCTAGATCGTCCAGCTGCACCCTACCTGTCTATTGTATTCCACGCTTCTCCACAGATGCTGACGTCTTCATGATACAGTCGATCACCAGGAGATTAGAAATGGTGAGAGTAAGCAACCTTGCCTGACACCGGTCTTCACTTCGAACGACTTTTTCAACTGTCCTCGATGCACGATTTTGCAGTGTAATCCATCATATGAACTCTGTATGATATTGACTATCTTTTGAGGCATGCCGTAGTGTCGAAGAAGCTTCCATAGTGTCGTCCTGTCCATGCTGTCAAATGCTTTCTCACAGTCAATGAAGTTGATGTAGAGTGATGAGATCCATCCGACTGATTGTCCCACAATAATCTGTAGTGTTGTGATTTGGTCTGTACATGATCGATTCTTACGGAATATTGCCTGTTGGTCTCGGATTTGTTCGTCTACGGAGTCCTTCATCCTGTTTAACAATACTCTGTTGAAGACTCCGGGTATTGAGAGAAGAGTGATGCCCTTCTAGTTATCACAGTTGGTGAGAGCGCTTTTCATTGTTATTTTGATCAGGTGTCCTTCTTTCCAGTCTGTTAGTAATTGTTCTTTATCCCAAATCATGATGAAGAGAATGTGGAGTATCTTTACAGTTACCTCTGCTGGAATGTTGTCTGATCCTGTTGCTTTGCCGCTCTTGATTTGTTTGATGGCCATGCTAATCTCTTCGATTGTTGGTGTACCAACATCGACTGGGAGGTCGGTGGGTGCTGCTTCGATGTTGGGTGGGTTTAGCTTCCTGCTGACGAAGAAATCAGGAAAAGACGATGGAAATGGATAGGATAAAGATTACGCAAATCATCAGACAACATCACGAGGCAAGCCCTAACTTGGAATCCTGGAGGGAAGTGGAAAAGAAAAAGGTCAAAGAACACATTGCGTCGGGAAACAGAAGCAGATATGAAAAGGATGAATAACAACTGGAAGGAGAGGGTTGGATGGAGAACTCTGGTGAGCGGCCTATGTTCCTTCACGAGGAGTAACAGGCGTATGGAAGATAATATATATATTGGTTACGAAGCTCAACGCGTGGGGTGTTCGCGGATATTTTAGCGCACTTCTATGTTTGGAAAGAAAATGAGCTACTTTTGGAATAGCGAAAATAATTACAACGTATTGTGCCGTTAACGATAGCCGATAGCTATGTCTGGAGATAATTATGACTCGCTTATCAAAATAGGGCATACAAATATAAAAATCTGTCGCGCTTAAACAAAAAATTTATGGATCGCGTAGTCACACTAATAAATACAGTAAACTTTATTAGTTTACGTAAATAATAGGAAGAAACGTCCGTCTAGTGCTTCCAATCAATATACATAAAATGAGTGTGATGGTTAGAAACAAGACCTGAAACAAACGAACTTAATAGCTTGTTATATGGAGAATTGAAAATGGTAATAAGTTCATGATGAGTAAAAACGTGCATAGCGTATCACCCATTTTTCTAAAATACTAGAAATACCTTGGATTATTTTGGAGAAATAAGTTCCAGGATTATTATTTAACATTATATGTATTTTAATGGTGAATATGATCTTCCTGAGTTTGTCAAGATGATATCAATAATGAGTATTTTCGAAGTGTGTCCAGCAGTTAATAAAAAGATTAAAAGTATTTTACCATATATCAAATTATCTGGAACTAAATCTCTAATTACTAACATCCATAAAATCTTGATAGCCCAGCTGATCAGTTAATAAAAAATTCAATCATTAACACCATAAACTTTACTTGTATGTCATCATTTTATATGAGAAATTCGGCGATTCATGAAGTGCCATGTTCAAAACACAAAAAATATTGCATTCACTTACGCAGTAATATGATGCATCTCAGATTACATTTTTCTTATCATGTAATCTTGCATATTATTATAAATCGTTATTTTCATTATATTTGCTTGTATCATAGCACGCCATTATTCAGGCGAAGTTAAAATGGTACTGCATTGGCCGAATGCCATCCATTAATAATGTGGAGTAGCACTAGAATTAAAATCGATTAAAGAATCGTATACAAAGATGAAGAATGTAGATAGAACGTTAGATTTCAAATATTTTGTGGCAAATATCGATATATTCACCTATGACGATAGTTGATATGTTTAGATTTGTAGTGACTCACTTTTATCACGAAAACACGATTGGTTTATTGAAAACAATTATTATTATAACCAATTGTACCAGTGACTGTTTTAATATGCTTTTGTTTAACTATGCTAAAAAGCATCCATTTGACTGTGACTTTGCATGAATTCGGTTACGTTCTGTAACCAAGCTTGTATCCTGACACGATCTCGGTATCCTTTCGATACCACGAGATCGCCAGCAAATATATCTCGATTTGGTCCACTAACTGCCTTCTGATATTTGGCTTCTCGGGGATTTTATGGAGTCATTTGGCACGAGTTTCTTGGTAGCGGTGTTCATAGTCAATCCTCACTCGTCACCACTCTACAACTGTTGACCCGAATTCTGGAACACGCCTCAACCTCTGGTCGAACCTTCCAAAGAAGCCAATTTGGTGAGTCTATTGTTCATCTATCCACGTCTGTCGTATATTTTCATATTATCTTTTAATATATAATATACTCGGCATGACAGATAACGACAAGTATAGTATTAATATAATAGACTCCCATGTATGTGTACCGAATCCTTGTCACTTTTTATTCGCGTGACGGTAAATCCCACGCTTTGTTCGAGAAATTTTACCCTATTAACGATTCTCCTCGCTGACCCGGCTGCTTGGTACGGAATGCATACTCATAGGCATATCCGTCTATCACCCAGCACCAAATGGTTAAGTGAACGTTTTCACTGCCAACTTAAAAGTGCTCTACGAGCACACGATAACGGCAACTGACACGAAACCCTACCGCTCGTTCTTTTAGGGGTGAGAACGAGCTTAAATGCAGATATTCAATGTTCTGCGGCTGAACTTGTATACGCCACGACATTGCGTCTGCCCGGAGAATTCTTTACACTACGGAGCAGACCTAATTTCGGTAAATCGGACTACATCCATCGACTGTCTGCATTTATGCGAACGCTGTCTCCGGTGTCAACTCGAATACAACATCGACAGGTCGCTCTCCCTCGAGAGTTATCTACCTGTACACGTGTTTTCATACGAGTAGATTCGGTACGCAAACCTTTGCAACAACCTTACGAAGGCTCTTTTCACGTGATCGCTCGTCACGGAAAGACCATCAAGGTTGATCGATATGGACGCGTCGAGATCGTCAGCATTGATCGTCTCAAATCAGCACACGTCGATGACAATGCCCTATCTGGTAACTTGAGATTCAATGTTAAACCTATCAGTCCTATCGGGATCCTTAAATCTTCTTCAGATCCCACGCTAGATACATCCGAGACCACATTCTTACGTCCCGGTCAACAGCACGCGTCATCTGCACTATCTACGGACGAGACAACAGTCTCACGTTCCGGTCGCCGATTACGGTTACCCGTACGCTTCCGCGACTAGTAGCACAGTCAACAACCGATACGGTGTAGGATTATTCCTATACTAAACGCATGCTACACTCTTCTATTTTTTATTTTCTTTTTGTTCCCTGAGACCACGCCTTCGACCATCTCCGTTTGGTTCCGTCGACTTCAGTCAACTTTGGCGAAAGCTGGACTGGCCACCCACGCTCTTGTCAACGCACCCAGTCGATATTTTGGTTTCGAATGTTTGGCATACGCTTGGTCTCGAACTTGGTCGTTACGGTCGCTTCTGGTCTTTTGGCTCAACGTGGTTTCGTCCTACGTCTGCAGCGTTTCTGGTCCGCATTCCCTACGAAGGCAATCCTCAGATTCAGGATATAAAGCACTTGTGTAGCATGCCAACTCAAGCAACAAATACAGCACATCGCTCCTGGTACCATTCGCCGAAAATGACCTTCGTTGGCAACTCGACGATCAACGATCGCTTTCCTGTTCGCCAATTTATCCGTCCTACAATCGCTCGTCAGCCGATCAGTCCCACGATTTAAACCGCTATTTATCGAAAGTGTAAACCCTTTCTAGCGGGGGGCCCCTGTAGTGACTCACTTTTATCACGAAAACACGATTGGTTTATTGAAAACAATTATTATTATAACCAATTGTACCAGTGACTGTTTTTAATGTGCTTTTGTTTAACTATGCTAAAAAGCATCCATTATTCTTACACTTTGTCTGTGACTTTGCGCGAATTCGGTTACGTTCTGTAACCAAGTTTGTATCCTGACACGATCTCGGTATCCTTTCGATACCACGAGATCGCCAGCAAATATATCTCGATTTGGTCCACTAACTGCCTTCTGATATTTGGCTTCTCGGGGATTTTATGGAGTCATTTGGCACGAGTTTCTTGGTAGCGGTGCTCCTGGGATTTTGCTCATTTCATTTATTTTACTCTCTCTTTTCCTTTTAAGTAATAATTATTCTTATGTATCCAAACTTTGTAATTAAACTAAAATCCAGATAAAGTGATTTCGTCTCATCATTATACAATGACGTAAGTATCCCATATTCCTTTTCTTTTATTAATTGCACGAATGTCTTTATCGGACAGTGCTCGATAATCTCGTAAATTCCCGGGTGTAATCTAAGTGTCTAGGTACTACTTTTCCATCAACTGAGAACGCTGAATGCACTGTATCGTTAAACAAATTCACAGAATCAATATATATGTAAGTCTTCAACATATGATTTCAACCTCATTAGTTTTAATGAACTCACATAGCTGAAGGCGCTTGGTCATGCTTCCGCACCAGATCACGAGTGAGTACGTGTATTAAGCCCATTCAACTATTGTATTTTTTCTGCTCACTCTAATTTAGACACTTAATCCACTATGTAAATTTCTGCGCGAGTCTGATTGAGCGTATGTCTGCACATCAATCTTTAATCTATTCTCCCATTGGTTGTAACACACAGACGATCAATAATTTATCCACGACTCATTCACACACATAAAAATATATGGATTTTTAGCACAAGCTCATACTAATGTGGTTTTCCTGTATGCTTGCTCCTTGTACGCTTGCAGATTTTACTAATTTTTAACTATAAACTATCTTTATATCTGGTGTTCAGGCTTTTGCATAATATCGAGTAAATCCATAATTCTGCTGGGAAATTTAGCCTGTGTTGAATACTCAGTTAACGAGTTACTATTTATTGGATTCAGATATAGAGAAAATTAGCCTTTACATACGCTGTGTTCTAATTCTCCTACAATCAACTTAGATCAATCACTTTTCGATATATCGATAGCCTATCAAGCGTGTCTTCAAACCTATTTACTTCTGACTTCTGATCGCACTGGGTTACCACGTTTCAATTATAAAAGCTGTTACTAGATAAGGTGTTGTCCAACTGGGAATAATTTCAGTGTCTTCAGTACAAATTCTTGTAAATTAGTGTTTTAGTGAGGCCCATTACTTTGTCGTCATTTAGATCAGACGATGTCTTTTGACGGGCTCTCCACTTTAGTGGACTGAGATCTGACTAAAATTAGATCGTATGAATGTTTGCTATCACCTATTCTCGTATATGATCATCGACTTAAATCGCGTTAGTCAATAACCGAATTAAATAAGTCGAATAACGAGAATGGACTTGCGAATACATATATTTTGCATATAAAGCAAATGGAATGGAACAAAGCAAAACAACACGCAGTGGAGATGACGGATAAACCAACTCCATTTTAAACAAGCGTTAATTAATATTCATAGTTATACAAAAATAAGTTACAGACATGTGATGAACGGGATAATAAATGTACGAACACCTACGTGTTCATATAAAAACAGTCAAGATTGATAAGCGAATAAATAACAAGGTCAGAATTTGACTCAAGTAGAATGAATATTATGGGCTGTCCGAAAGCTATATATGGGCTCAACAAAATAACCGACAATACACTATATGGTCACTTTTGCTCTGAGGTGGCACATAATCGATATTTACAACCCCATCCTCATAATAATGATTCGGAGTCCGCTTCGTAACTAGTTATCTTTTTTATGTGTTGCACTAGGGTGCATGTAATGACTACGTCAAACAGTTTTGTCCCGAACAATGTCCCGTCAACTCAGTCCTTGGACATTTCTAGTATATCGTAGGTGAATCCAAGTTTATATACCACCAAAATATTCTGCAAACATTAGGTCGTAGTGTGGTGTCGAGTCGCGGCTGACTATGATCACCACTATAGGAAGACTACGTGCCAGTTAACCCATAAGATTCTACGTAAGCCAAATATCAGAAGGCAGTTGATGGCTGTAATCGAGATGCATTTGTTGGCGATCTCGTGGTATCGAAAGAACACCGAGATCGTGCCAAAGGAGTGCAAGTGTGGTTACTGAGCCTAACCGAATCCGTGCAAGGTCACAATCAACGGAAGTATGTATGTGTTTTGGTACAGTTAAACAAACAGATACGGTAAAGCAATCCCTTGTACAAATGGTTATAATAGTAATTATTTTTGTTACACCAATCGCGTTCTCTTGATAAAAATAGATCAATACAAGATCTCACCACTTTTATCACCCCTAACGAATACTTTTATCTATAAGCTTTCGATCGTATATCTCTATAACCTACATGGACGCACATCTCTATATAAATAGTTTAGTAGTTTCCATATTCATTAAACCCTAATACAGAAATACCTTACTTCTTGTTTATTTTATGGGTGTAGTAACCGAAAGACACGAATAACAGAATTATGCAGTCTTAGTTATTCAACAAAATCTCGAAGTCCCATGTGAATTATCATTCTACGATTTCTCAAATAAGGTATTGTTTTTAAATCTTCAACTAGATTATAAAAAACAAACATTTTTGACAAGAGCTCATCGTCATAAAATTCTTTTGCTGCAATTTTGACAAGTGAATTCTGTAAAAAAGGTTCATTTTAACGCACCATTCGTTTGAATGGTGGGACTCGAATTCAAGCTTACCCCTCAGTTTGTAAGATAATTTTGACAAGATGCTCTGGGAAGAGTTAAAGAAGTAGCTCGAACTTTCGAAAATAGAAGCTTTGACGATCACATGGCTCATCCGGGGAAAGGGCTCTAAGCATCAAAATCACAGAAGACTACTTCGTGTACCACTCGCTAAAGCTACCGACGTTGAGGATATCCTACAGGCTAGTTACTTACTGAAAGCAGATGGGAATGTAAGACGACTGCCTGATGTACCGTGTTGTGAGCGCGATTTCATCCTTAACATTTTTATGGAGTCCTTAATATGCGATGGTATACAACATTATTTATTACTCTTAAACTTTTCAGCCCGACAGCATGATTTCAGGAGGGGTCATTCTCGTATAACCAACCTGTTGGTTGCGGTGGACAGATGGACAACTATCATTGATCTCAAGGGGAAGGTTGACGTCGTATACCTTGACCCCTCAAAGCTTTTTAATAGGGTCAAACATATGTGTCTTATCAATAAGCTCATACTATTAGGTATCAAATCACCTTTAATTGATTGACTCACTTCATATATAAAAAAGTCTAGATTTCGAGGTCCGAATGAACTTGCTCTCAGGCTATGGAAATCCCTAGTGGATTCTCGCATGGTTTATTAATAGGACCTCTTCTTTTCTTAATTTATATAAGCTATGTTCTATAACAAATATCGTTAGACTCATTTTTGCGGATAACGTGAAACTGTAGAGAGAGATAATCAACCAAGAGGATATAATGGCAATTCAAGAGGATCTGACTCGACTTCAAAGTTGGGCAGACGACACTGGACTGACCTTTAACACCTTAAAGTGCAAATTAGTTCATCTGAGATATGTTGAAGACTACATCTACAACTTAGGCAACTCCCCTCTAAAAATACCTTTAGTACTGGTACCCTATGATTTGAAGTCTTACGCTAACTGTGACAAAAATGCCTTTCGAGCAAACCTTGCACTGGTAACATTGAAGCGCATTTCGGTCCAGTTTGACAAAAAAACTTTCCACATAATCTTCAACAGTTTTATTCGTCCCCATTTAGAGTACAGAAACACAGTATTTCCTCTCTTACTCCAAAAGAATAAGGATACTCTAGAACGTATTCAACGGTTAGCCACTGAATCAGTTTGGAGATTCAAATTCAAGCCTTATGAAGAGCCCCTCGTATCACCAAATGTTTTCCCAATAAAGTACAGGTGTTTTAGAGGTGACCTGATGACTTACATTATCCAGAACTCTACTGGACATTCTCTTAAACATGTACTTTAGTTTATTTTAGACACAAACCTAATCAATAACACTATGGTGAAATGTATATTCAGTAATTTTTTGCTATGACAAAATGAAAACCATTTCAACACCCAGAACTTGAAGAAACAACTCAGCAGAATGGACTGTATGTACAGCATCTATTTCTTAAAGGTAGTCATACGCCGGAATTATCCAACGGTTGAGCTTTTCCAAGCGACTTCCCAGGAGTCCTTTAAGAGAAAATTTGACATTCCCCTAAGGATTAGGGATAGTATCTTATTATGATTTACCATGTTCCAGGTTCCTGCCTGGAGGTATAATTTATACACTGATACTGGACATGGAATGCGAAAGCTTCTATTCCGTCCATAACCTTTTGAACCATATGAATATATATATATATATATATATATATACTAAATGTTTGTTCAATTTTAAATACGTATACTCCCAACTGTTAGGATCTTAAACTTACTTTTACTGTTACAAAAGTTAAATTTGAGAAATTCTCGTATTTTGTACTTTGTCTCTTTATTCCACTTGTTTTACTGGACTCAGGGTTCGGTATCTGTTTCCATTTTACACCCGGTTGTGGAATGTCGTCGATCGTTTATTTCAAGTTCAAAGCAAATGTAAAGACAGACTCTGTTTCGTTTGACGGATCTTCTATTTCTGTGAAAGATCTTAAAAATGCCATTCGAACAAAGTGTTGTTTGTATTCGACTGATTTCGATCTGAAACTAGAAGATACTACTGGAAAAGGTAACTAGGTTTTATTATTCAACTTTGTTTAGTCTATTCCAAAGATGATGAATTGATTCCAAAGTACTCAAGTATTGTAGTGCGACGTGTCCCACGTTTAGTTGCAGAAATCCAAAAGAAGAAACAAATGTAAGTACTTTGGCTATGTTGCTTATCGTTAACCTATTACAGGGGTCCAGATGATGTAACGTGGAGAGAGTTGCAAAAGAATGTAAGTTGTTTTTTTAAGAACATTTTCTGTCGATATGGTCATAACAGTACGGGATTGAGCGCTGACTTACTGATTCCTAGGAAGTTTGTGTAGTTATAGAGATTTTCATACTAGTGTAGGTATCCTTGCGAGACTTATCACCGATAAATTATGTTTTACTTTGCTTGACTAAGGTTTTGATCATAAGGATTTTCAAGGTACTCTAAGATTTTCCAGTTTAAAAACTTGTCGATAGTCTGGAAGGTTAACTAACTTGTGTTAAATGTGTCAGTATAAATTGGGTTCCCTCTACCTTCTATTTTTTGGTTTGATATGAAGTCATTAGGTATTAGCCAACCTTATCCGATTGGAATACTGTCTATGCGGCACCAGTCTAATCTTCCAATCACAAAGTGTCCTCAGATCATAAATCATTGTAACTAACTGAAAAATCTATCTTAATTAGGTAGTGGGTTTCACACACCAGTCTGGGTGCCAGCTGTTAGGAGGTTGGAGTGTTGACTTTGGGTGGAGTCAATTTGTTCGATTTTGTTTCCGAAATTACGAACTATTAACACTGATTTATTTGTATGCAGCCCATGTAATGTTATTTTCAAATAAAATATTGCTATTATCAGTGTTATTGTTATATTGTAACGTTTTGCAGTTAGAAGTTAACGGATCTTCATGTAATATTTTCTGCGGTCAATCAAACTCGAATTTCCTATGGTTAATCAAAGTCTTGTAAAAATCTCATTCCTCGCTTTCATTAATTTCTGTTTTGGGTTTCGGCAAACCACAAAATTGTTACTAGATGTTCTGTTTTGTAATACGGCTATTTTGTCTCGCTTTACGGCAGCTTAGGTCAACGCACATATGTACCATGCTCTATGTTGGTACTGATGTGCATCCAAGATTATGTACTAATGTGAATTTAAAATGATTGTTGGGTATCATCATACTACTGTCGGACGATTACTTGTTCGTAGTGTATCAATTTTTAATCGTACAGAATTGTTCCTTATAACTGACGCATAGCTTTTGTCACACTCTGCATTACATTTTAACCTTTTAAATAGCCATTCCAGAGTTTCTTTGTCCTCAACTCTTGTATGTACTTGCTGTTCGTCATATCCCTAAAATTATTCTCTAAGTAACTTTTTCATTACATGGTTTGATATCTGCTGGATGATTCATTTTGACCTATATGATCCAAAATTTGGTATATTGCGTCACTTTCTAAATAAACAAACCCTTAATTGGTATAACTAAAATTAGTCAAGTCTATTACACGTTATCTCAGTATACACGTATGTATCTTATTCTATTGTTGATATATTACTCAGGTTTCACTACCGAATTAAAGAAATAAATCTGTTTAGTCGGTGAATGTAGTAAATTTTGTGGTTGTTTTTAGACCAGTGTATTAGATCATGCCCATAAAATAATTGTGGGATTTATGTTAATAAGCTTCACGGTCTCACCTACTCATACGATTAATCCATTTACTGTAATTGCTATGTCGATCAATTACATGGGATTCGGAATAAAGCTAGATTGATATTTAAAATCTTACTGACTCAATGGTATATCCGGTTAGTCTGAGCTATGCAATCGAACCGGTGAGGAAAAATCTAAGTAATAGGGTAAATGGCAGAATAGGATTAAAAATTTGAATGTGTTAGGGTTTAACTTTCCACCACAAACTGATCAACTATAATTTGGCAGTCCTAAAATCATATTCTTACTCTAATTGCTTGCATATTTAGTTCATTTATCTTTGACGTCTCCTTATTGACTGAAGCGATCGACATCTCAAGGTCTTATAGTTGTATTCAGGTTCGCCTCATAACCATAAGACCCAAAGGATGACTAGGAGCATTTCACTGACAATCTTTTTTAAAATTTTTATTTTTTAGTATCAGTTTGGAGCATAAAGGGACTTGCTGTTATCAAGGCTGATATTTTTCAGCTGTCGAGATTCCGCATTTCTTTAATAGGTTTTTATTATTATTTAAACAAACATTTGTACAAAAAGGCCCCATCTAGATAAATCATTCGATTTATGTGAGGACTGGGTTACTGCCCGAGTGCCCAGACCGAAGCAGGTCTTTATGTAGAACAAAATAGTTTTCGTTCTCCCGAGTTATTTATTACAACTGATGTATTATGCTACAACATTAGATTTAAAGTCACTGGTTTGGCATAGACGTTTTCCATTCCGAATAGCAGACGAGCGGGTAGATAACAAAGAATGGGCTGTACTGTACAATGAAACTTTATTTTTACTATGTATGGAAAGGAACAAAGTGCATCACAGATGCCTACTAACAAATTCTTGTGTGCGTTATAAACTTTGTGGAACATGTAACTGGTATGCAAGTGAAATTCGTAGCCTTTCATATCTACAGTCAGAAATCTAAGTTGTAAAGGATTAGGAAAAACCAATCCCAAGTGGAGGGTAAAGAAAGAAGATAATGGAACATCATTATTTACTATAGTGAAGTATGTTTGAAGTTAATTACGGACTTCCGGATATTTTATTAATTCGTAGTAATCCAGTGGAGTAATACTTTGTATACAAGATAACTAACAAGGACGGAAATCAGTATCCTGTGGTAGCTAACTACACTAAGAAGTTTGGTCTTACCACAGTTCCGACTCACGATGCTTATCTTCCGTAGTTGTAGTAGTAGTAGCAACCTTTGTATCTGATTAAAACATTGAGCAACTAATCTTTAGCTGCTTTCAGTTAATAAATTAGTATATCAGGCACGCAGTGGGACTAGGAAATGCGAGAAAGGTTGGCGTTCATGCAAAGCCTGTTTGGCTAGTGCTAACCTGGACCGCCTTTGTATTAATATGGCTTTAAAAATCTAAATATATAGCTCATCTTCGGAAGCAGTCCCGTCAATTCCCTTATAAAACCTGGCCCGTTTGAGTTTATAATTTTTGGAGACTGGTCGTAGTTATCCCCGAATGATTACTTTCACTCGAGGAAGTGTAAAAAATATAAGGGTCATCTATATGTGATTAGCCGTCGTGATGGTAGTTTAATTCATGTTACCATTGTGAAACACCAGATTCAGTGCCCTGAACCTGTTTTATAAATGTCGCAATGGCATCCATTTTGCCTGTGATTTACCTGTTCTGACACAAGAAGTTGTTTGCATGGCGTCCAAACATCAAGACCTGGCGTCTGATCACCTCTTCCCGGTACGAGATGTGTACGTCGTACGACTCAACAGTTTGAGGTACGCAGGCATGGTCCGTAGTGGAAATAAGCTGTCTACTGTAATTTCTCACTACATTGATAGAAATAAAATGAAGGCTAACCATAATGATCGTAATTCTGATTAGACTTTAATTAAATACTTTTTCGTGTATTTATTTTCATCGCAACCTCTCACTACATGTCACTTTGTGAGGCTCATTCTTTTTATGCTTTGTTGTACCATAATCCTTGTTATGAATGAATAAATAATCAGAATTCTTTTTATATTACTTGTCGAGGAGTAATGTCACTAGACATTGTAACTATCAGTCGCTACCACACTTAATAAAAACTCGCTTTGTCTAAATGGTTAAATGTAATTGTAGTTCCAAGATGACTTCAATTTTCACTGAGTAGTGGAATAACGGTATATGTCTAAGCAGTTACAAAGAAATTAATTAGCCTTACAGTAAAACCTGTAACTGCGTGGTATTAAATAATGCCCTTCAGCTCAGTTGACTTTACGCATGCCCTACTACATTTTACTGATGCCACTGGAGAATAACCGAGCTAGTATTTGTATTGTAATGTTACGAAAGAGTTACCTTTTTCACAAGTGCTACCAAAGTAGGCCTAGCAAGATTATCGATGGACATTTTATGGGATCATTTTGTTGGAAGTCAATAATATTTCCTCGGTTGAGCCGTAGATAATGGCTCTATTAGGACCTAGCTGCTGAGCACTTTGTTAATTATCCTGACCTATAGCGTCTAATATTTAACAAATTTTGAACCAGATTCTTTAAATTTGGTTAGTATCCATGAATACAAAGTCAGTAAACTTGGCAGTCAGTCAATCATAATCACCTTCAACCTGAGTCATAACAATCGTCTGGGATGGTATTAGCAGGACAAATATTAAGAGTAATGTATTAGTAACATTAATAATTGTTAGAAACGTATACAAAATACTGTTGAGAAAGAGTTGATTCGAGAAATAAAAATGCACAACGCAGTACATAAGGTGAATACTTGACAGAAATCAATACCTTGCACCTCTGATAGGTTCTTAGTTGTGTCGTGTAGCGTCTTCATCATGAACAAGGGTATTTTTATTGGTGTTAGAAATCTGAGGGCAGCTGTCATTTCTAGAGAAAACTAGATTATTTTTGGGCGTACCGACCTGAGGGTATGATTGAAGAGCCAGAGACAACTGCTTGAAGCAGGTCACATTTGGCCTTTGTGTGGGAACTTTGTAATATGTTGGCCTCGTATCTCAGAAGGGCTTACCGACGTAAACAGTCTGTGGGATGAGGTGAAGTGTTTACACCTCTAAATCCGACCTCTAATCCCTTAGTTTGTAGGCGGACTTCACTGCAGATACCAGTTGTTTGAGGGGAACGCCCTATTGCTGTTAAACCTCACTATAATAAACAGTACGAGTTCGCTGTCGGACCATGAATTTTCTGCTTTAAGTCTTATCGTCCTCCAAAAGACCTGCCTGGTATGGTAGGGTCTAAAGAAACAAGTATTTCAATCAGTATTGCTCGATTGGATCATCGCGAACGGTGAAGTCGATCACCATAGCAAAGTAGCAGCTATGGTCGGGAGGAGTCTATTAAACTACAGTTCACTCCGTTATACTGAGTAGTTGAAAACATGAACTTTAAAAATAGGGGATGTTAGTTTACTAGTATTCGATCGTTGGTATCTACGAAGCATCATTCGTGTATTTTGAAACCATCAGATTAGCAGTTCTGAGGTGAACCTTTATCGACTGCTATGGTTAGATGTATTTGTGTGCTCATCCACTGATTACATTGAGGCTGCTGCTAACTTGACGTTGTGGTCGGGCTTTTTTATCCTGATGAACCGATCGAGATATACTGATTGGAACAATTGTTCCTCAAGGTCATACCATTCTAGGCATGTCGGTTGAAGAGCGGTAAGACTAAAGGCAACAAACCCTAGGTCCGAAAGTGAAGTCGCACTGCTGACTGTACAGAAATGTAACTGCAGTTAGGAGTTTCCCTCCATCAACCAGCATGACAGCGATGCGCCTTCTTGCAAGAAAAGGGTGTGTTTGGAAAAGGTCGACTCTGAAATTGCACACTTCGCCTCATCCCACGGATGTCCGTCTCGGGCAATAATATATCAACAAATACAGTGCTAACACAAAAAGGTTATGTGTGATCGCCTTAAGAAGTTGCCCCTTGGGCACTCAGGTCACTAAGCTCAACTCTAGATTAGTTTCTTTTTCAGGTACTTTTAGAGGGACCTTTCTGCAATATGGGCAACCGGGGATTGACAACCGCCCTCATACCTCTAACAGCATTAATGATTGATGATGGCTGGTTTAGGAGTAGGCTGAAAATCTTGAAATGGTCAAACCACAACATGACATCAGTCCGTAAAGAAACTAACCTTTGGATTGAGACATATAAGACATAGACTACTTAGTTGCAATCCTCTTACCCAACGTAACTGGTGGTTAGAGATTGAGTAGTATGATTCAGAATCTTTCTCAATGAAGCAGATGGATTTACTCGTCATTCTTTAGAATCTGCGTCTCCAAATTACCTTGCAATTCTTTTCTGTTATTTCACTAATCCATATTTTCTGCTTGAATAGTATCTTTGACTCTATCTTTTCTATTACCGCTGATACTATGCTGTTACTAGTTCGGGATTTGTCGTAACAACTTTTTCTCTTTGTGCTGATGGGATGTGGCAATTTGAGTTGTTGTACAGATTAGGCCAGTTTATACATAGCGTAGGACTGACCAACATAACACCAATCATAGATAGCGGTGATTGTGTGGACCGCAACCATCTTGTCTGTATTTCCCGACACGGTTTAGTTCAAGTTTTCTCCAAGCTTCCTGCTCCTCACTCAACATAGCGTTTCAAGGTATGAGCTAGTTGCAGCACGTAATACACATTCCGGTCACATCAGTTTATTGAAGGTTCACTATTTTTCAATAGTTTTGGGACATTTGACTTGTACCACACACCTGATTTCGGTCAGTATCAAGCTTCTAACATAAGTTTTATGAGCAGAAGCTAAGTGGATGTAAGTATATGGATTAAAATTCTTAATAGTTCATTTTGTCGTTCTATTCCATTCTCATTACTCCATTTTCTCATGTTAAAGCAAGATGTATACTACAGTAATAGCATTCTTTGTTTGCATGTAGCGTATGTATATCAATTTCCCAATTCCTTGTGGTCTTGACAAGACGAGCAAAATAAATATTCCGAAATCCAGATGTACTAAAGTCTTAAATATTGTCAAGTAAATATATATTGTATATGATATGCCATCCAAAAAGTGCCTGAAGTAAATTCATCACAGTTCGTATTCGGCTCTTCGTTGTTTCCATTGCACAAACGAGGTTAATTTAGGTGTAATACGTGGAGTTTAGTGAGATTTATATTTTTGGCACATTCATACATTCTTTCAGATCGGAGTCAGATCAACGGGTGACAAAACTGGGAAGGAGGTCTCTGCAGAAGCCAAATACGGGTTGAATTGGATGTATTTGTTTCAAACATTCGTTTATTTAGACAAACATTATGAGTGAGAAGCGGGTAAGTGAAGCGGGGTTGTCAAGTGTGTCGATTCAATTTGGCAAAGCGTGACTCAGTATTTATGGCCAGACAAAAATAGTCTGAAGGCATGTGATGATTAGGACAAGTGATACACATACTCTCATAAAAACATTCGAGGTTAATACAGGAATAACTGACGAGATCAAAATGTGGCTCCACAAAGATAAATAAATTGGTCTGTCTGGAAGCTAGAATAACCCGTGTGTGCTTGGCATAGTATTAGACCTTATAATGTAAGTCGTTTGAACGGTGTGTGATCGTGGCCGGTGGGATCATAGATGAGCTTGTGTAAAATAATTTGTTCCTATCCCTAGCTTAACATTTTTTTCACATTTGTTGGGTTTAATATTTCTTTTTGTTTTACAGCATACTGCCGCATCTGAAACATCACATGGTTCTAAAGTATGTTTCCATAATCATGCTTATCTTTTTAGCTTATCAATTTAGCAGATTCTGACCTTTCTGAAGAAGAGAAAATCAAACTGATGATGGAGAGATCCTCAGAGACTTACTCAGAGACCAAGTAATCAATAGTAGTTTACTGAACTCTTTGCTTTAGTTTTGCTGTACGAGCCAAACCATATGGAGTCCCTCCGGCTGCTTATGTTTGTCACAAATGTAATCAGCCAGGACATTGGATTCACAATTGTCCTGGGGTGCGTGATAAAACCGGGAAAGTCATGGATGCCAAGTCAATCAAAAGGCCGACGGGTATTCCACAGGATTTCCTTCTGGAAGTTGCAGCTGGAACTCCAGGTGCATATTTAGGGAAATCCGGGAAGTACATGGTGCCTATCAAAGACGCGTAAATCAGTTGTATTTGTAATGAAAATCTATTTTAGAGAGGCATATGCCCAGGGCAAAAAGGATAAACGGCCGTTTTCTGTCGAAGAAAACCCTCCATACGTTCCTCAGGAAAGAAATCCTCCGAAGCAACTTGTGTGTCCGTTGTGTAATAAGCTTTTCAGCGATGCAGTTTTAGTATCCTGTTGTGGAACAACCTATTGTAACGAGTGCATCATGGGTCATGTTTTTGATTCTCAAGTTCTGGGTTCCCATAAGTGTCCTAACTGTGATGCGGTGCTGACAGACCATGAGTCAAGTGTCTTTGAAAATGCTCTTGTGCGAAGTTTAATTCGTGACTGGCTTGCCGATGAATCTAAAATAGTTGATCCAGAAGTAGTTATCCCTGGAAATATATCAAAATTCAATGAAAACGATACGGTAAGATATTTTATTTATAATCTTTCCCTACTTTTAGGCATTCGTTAACTGTCGCCGCGTTCTGAAACCAAAACAAGCAACGGTCAACATCCCTACAGTCAAACTTGGAAGTACAACTGCAGTGGAATCAAATCAAGTTCAGAATTCACTGAAGATGCAACCAATTGTTTCAGAATCTAATTCTATTGTTAAAAATGAACATACTGATTTACTTTTGAACTTACCCTCTGAAACACCTCAGAGCACAAACTCTGTGACATTTTCTACTCTTTCATCTTTTGATTATGTTCGTGTTTCTGAAATGACTACTTCTGTTGTAACGAACAATACAAATGCTACTGTGGTCACAAGTTCTCCTTGTACCACTATGGTGGGAAATAACAGACAGAATCTGTTACCCACCACTTGTCTTTCAAACACACAAATTCCTTGTTTGAGTTATACTAGTTCTACTGCTGTAATGCCTACTTTACTCCCAGGTGTTAATGGTGGTGGTAATCCCCTTCTTAATGCGCTTTATAGTATACGGTTAGATGACTTACAGGCTCCATTGGTTGCTCCCTCTACTATTTTACCAGCCACTTACGGATCGCTTGTTGGCGATCCTGAGTGGACAGCTGAGACAGCTTTGGCTGCGTCAGCAGCTCAGAGTGCAGGTCTAGTTGATCCAGTAATACAAGTCAATAATAATCAGGTCGCCTTCGGGCTAGTCCCTGGGCAGTCTATCCCTGGCACGATGCACACAGCTTTATCCGCACCTGTTGAAACACTAAATGGACACAAAATGCTTTCAAAAGAAGAGTTCTATCGGTTGAAAATGGAAGTTCTCCATTCAGCTCGTAGAAGGTAAACCAATTTAAATCTACTCAAATGCGATCGTTTATTTATTTAGGTTGTCATGCCGTCCTCTTTCTTTAACAGTTGAATCTCTTGACTTCAGGCATCGCCAGATCCGTTCATATCATGGGTTCTTGTAGCAAAGTATTCATTTTATGGGTAATCGAAGTACCGATCTTCTTCTGAAAGAATGTATAATTTAGTTCATTGTCTCAAATACCAAGTGTAGACTGAGTTTCTATCGTTTCTCGAACTTAAGTAATTAATCTGTTCGGAAGATTTATTTCTTGCGTTTCAGTATGGAGGTAGTTCGTAATCATTCACAATTTAGGATAGTGAATATTCTGGGTAGAAATACTGCCCCATGAAAAGACAACTAGGTGGTTCAGCTGTCTTTTGTTTGTTTGACCTCGATTTGCCTCCAAGTCTGCGGTAGGCTCAAAATAAGGTCTTTCACATCCGAAGTAAATGCATGTATTAGCAGTTATATAAAAATGTAAAGGTCTATTTTTCAAATTGAAGTTTACTTTTTAGGGCTTAATTAAGACTCTACCTTTACGTTCAGCGTAGATAGTGTTCAAACTAAGTATTTTGACTTTTTGAAGCTTCTGTTGGTGTTTAATATACACTTTCATATTTAATTTGAATGTTGCTCAGTGTATGTCTGTACGACCGTATGTATTGGCTGTTGTTCATTTGTTTGCCTTTGTTTCCATTTCTCCAGTAATATGTATATATGTAAATGCTGTTATCTTGTTTTATTATGGTGTGCATTCCACTACATTCAACGGGTCCACCTAACAGTATGGTTGCCTTTTCTCTGCGTTATTCAGTATTTTATTAAAAAATTTGATTTATAGGCATCGCCACCGCACCCATTCACGTAGTCCTGGTCATGTACATCGAGCCGAACGACTTTATGGAGATTCTTCGCACCATCGACGTGGTTATGATAGAGAAGAGCGAGAGAGACAATCTCGATACTATTCACCTGTTAATTACGAGAGTGAACGTAGTCGTTGCCGACACCGTTACGCCGATGAATATGAATCTCATCGTGACAGAAGTGGGACTCACCGTCATCACTATCGCCCTACTTTCTTTCAAGATCTTGACGACCGGAGACGTCATTATTCACGAGGCCATCCGCACAGTCCCGAACACCGGTCCAGGCGGTCACCAAGACAGTCACCATCAAGTAAAGATGATTGGTATGGGTACAAAGGTCGGGGATGTAGCCTTTCTCCCATCACACATGAACCCTCAGACCTGCGCAGATGTCGGGAACCACATGTTGGTAGTGGACATTATGATGAATTTCTCGTTAGACGTAAAAGAAGGTAAGTCACGTTTTACGTTTTCCTAGATTAGTTATTCAGGGTCTCTGACCATCGGTTGCTATCATCTCGCGGTCCCCAACCAGGTAGTCTACACCTACCAACATGACTCAGTCTACTTGTCAGTGACTTCATGGACTTGTGCCGTGTTTTGATCTGGCCGTCCCTAGCTTTCTTCCAACCTACTCCTATACCACTGAACACCGCACGTCGAGGCAGTCGGAGAAATGTAAACCAAAACGTAACATCAGTTCATGGGACCATTGACGGCTGGACTGATTTATTCAGGTTGATGTACGTTACTTGTTTGGGGTCCGCATGTTGTTAGGACCTTTTAGTGAAATGGCTCGAAATCGTTCACAATGATGCAGGTGCATCCACCCTTAATCTTCCTTTAGTCTCTGAGTCTCAAAATCTCGTCTTTCTCGTTTCTTTAATTTTATACCTAATCTTTTCTACTACTACCGATACTGTTCCTGCATCTACTACTATGGAGATTTGTCTTAATAGTTTTTTCTCTGTAATAATTTGATATCGCAGCTTAAGCCAATTCTCATTTGTGAGTTTCTACGCCACTGATGATCACTGCCGGGAAGTAAAAACTACGTTTGTACCTTTAACACCACCCGAGATCACCTTTTCCACTACCCGTAATTAACCCACAAGTATTTGCAGAGTAATGGTATAGCGTTTAAAGCGTTCGACTCTCCGCCATCAAGTCTAAGATTCAATCCGGGCTCCAACTATTTCTTTTTGAACGACAGGATTATATCATTAGCACTTACAATTTAAGCAAGGCTCATACCTAAGAATCTAGTGAGCAAGCTAACTTTTCTTTTTACTTTATCGTCGGTCATAACCCTTGCTAATGATTCAAGTTCACGAAAAGTCATTCCTGGTTTCCTAAAACTGATCTCTAAGCTAAATGTCAAAACTCTCAATGTTCGAACTTCGTGTCAAATCGAAAAAGTTTTCTTTAGCTAGTACTAGGATTTCGTGCTTGTAATATATGCTCTGTCTCCCTTACCGATCAGAATTCTAGTTCTAATTCCGTTTACTTTGTCTACTATTTATTGTATAGCATTATGTCCCAGGACTGAGCATTGTACGCCTGACCAGTATAGTTGACCCTAAGTCGACACAGCCAAGCTCCTATTAGTCTGCTGTTTGCAAGCTTTTCTCTGAGTCCAAAGAGTCAACAGCCAACTTCTATTATTGTATTTTAGAGATACGTAGGTTTATATACAATTTTGCATAAACAAACTGAAGGCTTCTGTGAACAGAGTAACCTGGGAAATATAGATTGACATTAAAATAGGATTAATAAGTAGCATACTGATAGTTAGTTAAACGGAAGCTTACATAGTAATCCAGTTACTTATTGATTCTATAACAATAAATTAAATATTAAAAACTCGAAAACCAATTCAAGCTTTTTCGATACTCATTCTGTTATGACATAAAGGAAGACATGATCGACCTAACGACAAACCACCGATCATCGTAAAAGAGACTCAATGAAGGATTCACTCATTTTGAAGCAGATATTTAGTTCCTGATTATTCTCTAGTTACTCACTACCTGTAAACAACCTGGACGGGAGATTAACACAAGTCCTCCACAGTTTTTGAGGTTGACTAGACCAAAGCGAGGGAATGCAGCTGTTCCTGATGGATAACCCGTCTGATCGTTAAAAGCAATTACCTTGTATTAGTAGTTAAATTGGGTAAGATACTAACTAGTGTTTGGGAACTTCACATCTGACTGATCTCGGAGGCTGATCATTCCAATTTTTAAAGCAACACTTGATTCTTTTGGTCAAGAGATTCTATGGCAATGTCTGTCATCGAAAGGTATACCACAGAAGTGCATCTACCTTGAACAGGATCTCTATTCGTTGCCGGCTTCATTTGTCTTGGTATTCTCATCATTCCTGATAGATCTCGTCACCAGTTAGGAGAGCTCGATTGGTGTTTGCCAATTCGTATCACTTGTGACGTATATGAGATGTCCATCTACCAAGTAAAGGGTTTGGATACTGTTCAACATTCCACTCTGTCCTACTTTGTAGGTGTGAAACACGGCCATTATAATAGAGAATATTCGTTGGTTACTAGTATTCGACCATAAATATTTTTTGAGGAGTTTCGTTGTGTGAGCTGAACGATTTTGTGGAGCTTTGACTGTTCTTCTGAATAACGTCACCATCTCCACGACCAAACCATCTAGCTTAGAGGACGAAACAACCAAAATTATCCACCGGAGCAACAAACCTTCATCGTCTCAAAGATTATTGGTGTCTTTGATGCATTGCTCGTGTATTTTGGGACCAACGATCAGGAAGTGTTTCGGTTCGAAAATGGAGACTGAGTAAAGAAGGAAAATCGATCGATGACGTAGCCAATCTGGATTGACTGAAATTGTCGTGACGTTCATTACGTATGCCTGATTACTGTTTACTCCCTCATTTGTTCTATTTCTTCTGGCGGTGGGCTGGGTTATGTAAAACTTCACATCTTAGCAGAAGTACAGAATAAAATGGACAGGTTTGGACTTCGCTGATGACCTAATACTAGCTGAAACTTGGAGGACCACTACAACCATCATCGCGAACGTACAAGTATTTACAGACAAATATCTACATGAGATACTCCACATCCGTTGGCCGGATACCATCAGCAACCATTTACTGTGAGAGAGAACAAACCAGCTTCCAACTGAAGAGTGAATTAGAAAATGACGTTGTAAGTGGATAGGACATACATTGAGGAGATCATCAAAGTGAGTCACGACGCAAGCCCAATCTTGGAATGTTGAAGGGAAAATGAGAAGTGAATGACTACTTAACACATTCGTCGGTAATTGGAGGTAGACATGTATAGGCTGAACAGCAGCGAGTTTGATGGAGAATGCTGGTGGGTGGTCTATGGTCTTGGACGAGTGGTAAGAGGTGTAAGTAGGTATAAGACAGAAGAGTTTGGTCATATGCGAACTCCAAATCACCTAGTCGCATTCAAACTGTTCGTTTGTATTTCATACTTTCCCACTCCACTTTTCCGAACCCTAACCTCAATGTTTAGTTTCATATATCGTTCCGGTCTCTTATTATACGTCTTGTTTATTTCACATTGTCGTGTTAGTTCTGTATAGCAAAGTTGTGCGAGCTCATTCGGGTTCTACCTTGGAGATGACGCACTAACAGTAATCTAGAATTTGCTTTGTTTTACAGTATTTTCCAATCTCCACCATCAATCCCTTAAGATAATAAATTACTCTGAAAATTTAGCTTCCCCTAAGCAATGAAAACCATCACAGTATATCAGTCTTGTGTCTTAATTCAACCCCTCTTGTAGAGAATCTATCTGTGACAGCGCTATCTAGTGGTATATCTGTGTTAATATGTACTAACAATTTCTTAATACTGCGAAAACTTCATCTGAGTTGTCCACTCTCCCTCATTATGATGGGTCAGATATAGACTGTATTTGATTTCTTTTTTCTGTTCACGTTGAACTGGGTAAAGTCTTATGTTACAGAAGTTTTAACAAAGCTTTGGGATCATAAAGTTTCACTCATAACTTTCCTCTGCATGATATACCGATGATGTGTAACCAGTTATTTATCTTATGGATTAAAATACCGTTTCTTATCAGACTGATTGCTTTATGTTTAGAACATTCGACGTTCAACTAACTGCTTGGGCGTTCAGACTTCAATCTACATACTTTGTTTTAAGTATCTCATTTACAATATTATAGTCATCTGAACGAATCCATATTCGTTGGATAAGATTAAATAGATTTCGTATAGGGTTTTTCACATGATTTCGATATTGCTTGTGTACCATACTGTCCATTTCCTGTACTTACCATGTTTTTGGTGTATAATAATCCTCACTTACTTTGTAATCCTTCATGTGGCTCAGTTGTATGAATATTTTACTCTTGTTAATATTTTCGAAATATAGTGTTAAATTTTCGATTATGTTCTTATCACTTAAAGTTTTCAAATCAGTTGTATGAACAAAATACAGAAGTTCAGTTCTCCAACCGACTTAGTGTTATGTAAGACATCTGGTAACTAACTCGGATGTTCCTCGCTTCATCATCTCAACGTTCTTTACTCCTGTCACTTCTAACTCATTACTCGTTTGTCTATTGTCACCAGGAATGTATTTGGAGTAAAACGAAGCATAATAATCCAAATACTTACGCCTATTTACTGGTTTTTGTTCACGAAACATGTCTTAGAAGTTTGATATTAAACGAGATTAGGCATGCGATACTAGTCAATTATCCCAAATCGATTGAAAAGTCGTGAATCTTCAACTGTGGTGGTCGGGACGTTTATTAAGTGCCTCATCCACTTACCTTTGTTAAGTCTTGAGTTTAATTTTTGTTTCGTACCTTATGATTTATCGAATTCATCCTCTCGTTTCACACAGCTGCTTAACGTTTCTAATGGTTATCGATAACTACCATTACTTCAACTCGTGCTATTGATCCTAATTTTATCATATAGGCCTAATGTGTTATTGCATCTTAAGCTAATAATCAGATACTGGGTAACATGTCTCAGAATCGTTTGAAATGTCTCAGGTGCATCCACTCTTTGTGTTCCCTTACATCTCGTGTTTTAAAAATATTTTATACTTTTCTGTAAATTCATCCTTTACATATTTTATCTTCTGTCCCTAATTTTTTTTACTATTTATCCTGTTGCCGTTTTACTGTGTCATCTATTTCATGTCTGTGCTGATGTAGTGTGTTGACTTGGACTAATGTAAATTTGTGTCAGTCGCTACTTTGTTTATAATTAACTACATCGGTTACAATTTGTGGTATGCATAATTTGCATTCGGAATTTTTCGTTTAAGATCTTATCGTTTACTCAGTTATATGAGATTTTACTTTTAAATTGTCTCAAGTAGTTGAATATTGTTCAGATTCACCGAAATTCGTTTAAACAGCAAGAACTTTTTGCGTTTTTCCTGTTAATTTTATATACTGTGTATGCATAACATTTTGTGTTTTCATACACGTTTTCCTTTGTTTACTTGAAGCAAGCAGTAACAGAGAACTAAACAGTAATATATATTCATTTGTCGCATCACATTCCTATTAGCTACAGAAGCACAATTACAAATTAGGTTGAAAGTTTTGATATATGATCAGTGAAAATATGTGATTGGGCTTCGATCAAAGATAAACAAATACTGAGCCTACTGATATATAAATTCCTTTTTATTAATGATTTCTACTCTAGACGTGATATGTAATGGGGAATAGTGGTTGTATCGGATAAGTCTGTTGTCTAAGTTGTACTGTGGTTCTCTATTCTTAGTCGAGAATCGTTTACATAATATAATGTGGTCCGCAGTCTTTGCATAGCGCATCGATCGAGTATCCAGTTTACTCGTAATTTGTACATAGATCGTATTATATTATTTGTGGCATACAGAAAATATAATATCAAAGTTAATACAAACACATCTATGCAGCATAGCAAACATGCAAATAAAAATAAGTGTCTAAGTAATATATTGCAAATATATATCATGTTCAGAGATATTAATTTAGTAACAAAGGACAAAAAAGCTAGGTATAAGTGGTTGTGCAATGAAAAAGCACTAGTGACAATTAACAATAACTTTTTGTTCTGCGGTTTCATTTGTGTGATCATGTAAACAAATACGATGGCAGTCCCAGCGCTGTACACTATACACTACGAGATGGGTGTAATTTTGTAGTTCTTTTGCATATTCAGTATACAAATAATATAATTTACTAACTGACTACAGGTCGATTTAATGGATAATTCTCTCGTCCTCAACTTTGTTTTATATAACATCATATGGTTATATACGTTCATCCACTCGGCTAATTTAATTTCGATTACACTTGTGGGTTTGCTTTGTTTCAAGTTTCCTCATATTTACCCATTCTATCATAATACAGAGTTTCTTTTTTAATTGCAGTCGAACACCCATGTCTGTTGTCCCTCAGTATGATGTCTCTGATCCGGAATCTATTGGTAAGTAATTTTGGCTTTTAACACTATTATTTTTAGGACCTAGAAATCCTTCTCTGCCAAGAGATACATCTCAGAGGCAGTTTGATATGCCTGGACCGAATCAAATATTAGATAATTTCAATCGTGTTTCACATAATTTATCATGCGAAACGTTTTCGGGTGACTCAACAAAACAATCCCCCATTTCTCTGGATCCTAATAATGATCTCATCTGTAAAGATGAATGCTTAATAGGACACTCTGTTGTCAGTAGAATTATTAGTAATGATGAGTCATTTGTACCTCACATAAAGAAGGTTAAAGTTAAGAAAGAGAAAAAGCATAAGAAGCATAAACACAAACATTCTGACAAAAGGTAACTATTATTATTTACTTTGTTATATAATAATATATTAGGGCTTGTATTCAGCTCGACGATTCAACTAATCAACTATTTATGAATCCAGGAGACACTGTATCTTGTTCTAATATTGAGGTATCTGATAAGAAGCATGCAAAGAAGCACAAGAAACATAAGAAACATAAACATGGAAATAAAGAAGACAAGAAACAAGTTAACTCAGATGTAAATTCATCAGTACAATGTATAAGTCTAGATAAAATCAATGTAAATGAGCTTAGCTAATAAACTCTTCTAGTTCTTTCCATGTACATAGGTTTTGAAGAACATGTATATAATGTCTAGATTATAATGATCAAGTTTACAAATTTACTGGACTGCATAATTTTAAATAAATTATTTTTTATCATGAATAAAGTGTTATTCTTTCATAATGTCGTTTTGTGTACCATAGCCTTAAAAGTAAAGAAGGATGAATAACTTTTATTGGCAATTTTAGTTGTGATTGTTTTGAAGTTCACTACAATAAACTTCGGATTTTAAAATATTTTTCATATGGGAAGCAATAATTTAACTCATTCACCAGGTAGTTGTGAATGAGCCACACTCCAAGTGTGAGGGTTATTGACACTAGCTGGTTGCCTAAACTGAAGTAGGTTGAGATATTAAAGAGGAAGAATCTATTTGTAAAATCTCAGCGAATAACTTTGAAGTAGGTTGAGCCTAGTTGGAACTTGAGACTTGACGTCCGGAAGTCGACTGCCTTAACTACCAAGTTGCTGCTCGTGGATTGTCATATGAAGAATAGTCTATTTACCATAATCTTGAATGTTCTTGTTTCGTAATCTCTCCGTATAGTAATATGTGATATCTGATTTATGTGCATCCCGGTTAGTTTTGTGATGAGAATTAGTAATGTTAACGTTTTTCGTCTGTTTCACTTTTGTTTCTGAAAACTTCATCGGAGCGAAATGCCTTATTGTGAAAAAGCGTAGATACTTCAAACGACTAGTTTGTATTTTGTTTACTGAATCAATATTAACATACATCTATTAACCGATCCGCTCTCGTGGTTGTTGCAACTAAAAAAAACCATTCAATGTTTAGAAATCCACTATTTTACGGAAATTCGAGCAGAATAAGTAAAAAAAATCCTAATCACTACACCGTTGAAACCAGCTCTATAAAACGCACACCCTGAATAGTCAATTCCCAAGAGAAAACACTAAAGACCACATAAGGTGTGGCTCACTGTTATGTATGGCGACGTTCTACATGGTAAATGGGTTACTTCAATGATATTTTTAATTATGTAAATGTCTATATTTCCCGGTGTTTCATCTTCTATTAGAATAAACCTTTGAAATTCTTTTGTTTTCCTAATAGTTAAGGGATGTATTGATAGTCATTAGACACAAAGTAGAAAGACATTCTAATGTACTTTCCGTATAACGCTGATGCTTAAATTTGCATCATTTTTTATATAATTGAACTTTCATATATTAGAGGGTCTATCATGTTCTGTTCATTCTGGATAGGTACATACCAAGTAGTACTCAGTGTTTTAGTCGTGGAGACGAAGTTTCACAATTGAATTTGCTCCATAGAAGAACCATGTCCTGTTTTTCGTCAATGTTAACGCAAAATAGTATAGTTTTTATTAAGGCTTACTAGCTTTACATCTTTCGGGAAACTCAATGATTGTTATTCGTTCTTTGTAGACTAGAAAAGCCCATCTAACAGATTTAGCTTCTGTCACTTGATGCATTCTTTTAGTAAAAGATAGGCCTATTAATAATAGTGTAAATCTAACGTTTTTTTACCACTCGACAAAATCTTATGTGTTTAAAACTTAATTTAGTCTTCTTTCATCTACGTGAAATAGGCTTCATGGAATGAACTACTTGAAAATGTAATTTTATGGAATGTTCACGGTGCCACTTACGTCATTGCGATTGATTTTTTGGGGAAAAATATTAAAGTGTGTCTTAAGAAAACCTATGCCAAAACTAACAACACAACTAGTCAGATATATATTCAGGTTTTAGTAGTCTATTCAAAACACTTAGAGATTAGGCTCGTTTCGATAGCAAAGTTATTTTAGTTAGCGTTAATCTTTATTTTGATATTACTTAGTTTTAATTAATGTTTGTTGTACTGCTCTTACATTTATTCTGTGGCGTTTTGTATTGTAATACGGGTGCTCTTGTGTATTTCAAAACTTTGATTTTACAAGCTCTGTTTCTGTGCAGCCTAATTTACTCGTTATTCAAGTTTTTGATTAAAAACAATTGTAAACTGTACTACTACTACCGATCCTGTCTTTTAATGCTATGAAGCATTTCTAAGTACTCTTAGTGATTAAAGATTTCCTGCAAAAGATGAAATGAAAAGTTAAATATCATATATATATTTTATTAGTCATTGTACTTTTTATCAGGTTACTTATGGGGTTAGGTGTGTGTTCACGTTTAAACATTAGTAGCAACATGTTCAAAAGACAGGCATGTCACAATATTCTCTTTAAATCATTTTCTAATGAGAGCTTTCTTACAATTAAGACTAAATACTTCCAGTATTTCTGTTTATGATTTCAGAGAATTCGATTACAATTTATTATAGCGTTCAAGTAGGACTTCATTGTTACCCAGACTTTGATCTAATAGAAATATCAGTAGTTTTGAGTAACTATTGATTCTTTTTATAAGTTTATTGTCTTTCTCTGGGAAATCCTTTCTGAGTGAGAATTGTTTCATAGCTTAGTATAAGTATTGCTCTCGCGTTTATCAGTAGGATTTTTCGTTTCAACTAATAATAAATGATAGGTCGGAGCCACTATTAATTATAAGGTCATTCTGTCATTTGTCTGCTTTGATGCAATTATATGTAGAGAGGGACATAATAGTATATATGCGCCACACAATAAAATAGGATTGTTTACTGATAAAGGAAAATATCAGAAGACAAAAAAGGAACAATGGATTGAAAAGCGTATGAAAAATACAATAATAATGGCAAAATCAGTTCACCTCAGAAAATATTCTTTTAACCTTATAGTCTTAACCATCTCTGGGCTCCAACCAGGGAGTTGTGTATGACCGACAGATACTAGTTATATGCAGCTTTTCTTCGTACCTGACAATATGTCTTACACTGACCGCCCTCGCTTTACACTACAAGTCCCAATGTCGGCCTACGATGTGTTCTCTAGGACGGTATTTTACAGTACATTCTCAAGCCACCGGAGACGATGTTTTGATATGGTAACACGAATTGAATTATCGTCTCTGCATCCGAAGACAATTTGCCAAACCTTCACATTTCTAACATTGTGTTGCCGCTGAATAGAAACAATCTTTCATGACAACGGAGATCAGAAGCAGCGAGTCATTATCATTCTTAACTCGGAGCAAAACTGACTTTTACAACCCGACTAATATTCCGAAGATAGCTCAGATTGGCATAAGCTGTTCTGGCTTTCACTACGTGAGTTTCCGGCAGTTAGCAGGGACAGTTGCCGTTTCCAACTCATCATGCTCCAATCACCAGGCTTCTCAGTCCTTACGCAAGCTGTGCATAATTCGATTATGTAGTAATCTATGTTCGTCGTCAAACTCTGCAATGACCGGCGTAATCTGACGTGCCTCGACCAGCTGTAGGGAGCATTTGGAAATCTAGTGTTTACTACCTGGACGTTCCACTAAGCCACAAGCGGCTATACTTGCCATGGTGTCATATAGGTGTACCCGATTCTCATACAAACTTTTTGATGCATCGATAGCTAGCCTTGAACACAGCTCGGTTGAAATCATTTTACTCGACGATCCGTGTCAGAAGAATTTGTGTTCAGTGGTTTTGCTCAACGTTCGGCCAGTTGGTGACCTTAAATCGTTTAGATAGGTTAGGATTTTGATCATAAGTGAGCTCCTGTATGAGTTGGGAAAGGAATAGACAAGCAATATAATCTAAAATAAAAACAAGTCCACACAATTGTCGTGAATACAATTTGAGCCAGAATACTTTCTCTATAGTTGTAATGATTTAATTTTTGTTTGGGCCAGCATGCTGCCCAGGTTTCCAGACCGAAACAGGTGGTTCCCTAGGGGGTAACCATGTGAGCATTTGTCGCACAGGTTGAATCCATGGGGCAATGTCAAGTGATACGGTCCGATGGTAGTCAATAACCATTGATAGGTTCATATGTCATTTGTTCCGTAAGGATCCTGGGAACTATGTTCACCATAAGTTTGTAATACATGTTCACCAACTACCATAGGTGGATTATTTATTTGAACACATGAATATTGGTACAAGAGAGCGCCAATATATATGCGCCACACAAAACAATGAGAATTCGAAGAGAGAAAAAAAACTAAGGAGCACAAAAGAAAAAGAGAACAATAACGAAGAGATTGGTGTGTGGTAGTAACGAGGGAACGGAAAGGTACAATCGGAAGAAATCTTTCAGGTAAGGGAGACACAACCACTTTTTATGAAGGAAGTAAAAGAAGCTTACAGCAGGATCGCCACTGCCTGTTCTGAGCCATATTTGATAACGTCTCTATCCACTGTGATGCACCATCTCTAGGACCCCAACCAGGAAGTCGTGAAGGACCAACAGAAGCCAGTCCTTTGCAGCTTTCTTTCATACCACGACACCATGTCATGCACTGACCACCTCTCCGGTTTTTGCAACCAGTCCCGGCGTCGGCGAATAATGCACTACGTGGAATTCTCTGGAACGACATTCGTAGAACATGTCCAAGACACCGAAGTCGGTGTTTCAAGATGGTGACACCAATTGAATTGTCATCTCTGTGCCCGAACATGCGATGCCGAACCTTTGCAATACTGACATGGTGTTGTCACTAGACGTCAGCAATCCTTCGGAGACAGCGATGACCGAACACGGAGAGTCGTCTAACGTCCTCAACTCGGAGAGACCAGGTTTCACAAGCATAGAGCAAAACTGCTCTCACCGACGCGTTGTAGATCCGAACTTTTACAACCAGACTAACATCACGAAGGCGCCAAAGATGGCCCAGATTGGCATAAGCCGCTCTGGCTTTCACTATACGTGCACTGATCTCATCACTCACGCCACCACCATTACTTATGCAGCTACCTAGATACCCGAAGTTCTCGACTACTTCTATCTACTCACCATCCAGGGTGAGTACAGGTTTAGAATCCTACCAGTCTTGTAGAAGTACTTTGCACTTCGAGGGTGCAAAGCACATACCATACCTACGGACACTGATTGACAACTGATTAAGTGCGAATTGTATGGCTTGAGTATTATCGCACAGTAAGACAATATCGTCCGCATACTCAAGATGGAGAAGTCTTTCTCCAGGCAACAGATCCACACCGCCACTACTTACAACCATCAGAGTTGTTTCCTGAATGTCATCGATGGCAAAGTTGAAGAGGAATGGTGAAATTGGGCAATCCTGATCAACCCCACTGCTCGAATGGAACAAAGGAGAGAGGTGGTTGTATGCCCTCACTCTACCTGAGGGTTAGGGCTTTTAGGATGTTAATAAACTTCTCAGGTACACCCTTCTTCAATAGACAATCCCAGAGAACAGTCCTATCCAACGAATCGAAGGCAGCCCTGATGTCAAGAAACACTATGATTGTTGACCTTTGATAAGTATGGCGGTGTCCTAACATTTGGCGGAGGGTGAAGATATGATCAATACATCCTCGACCAGAACGAAACCCAGCCTGCTCCTCGCGAGTCGATATTTCTCGGGTTTTGAACAACCTACGAAGTATGACGGAAGCCAATAGCTTGGACGCAATCAGAAATAGACTAATCCCCAGATAGTTGTTACACGAACGACGTGAACCCTTTTTAAAGATGGGGTTAACTATCGACTCATTCCATGACGTTGGTACACTCTTTAGCTCCCAGACCTTTGTAAACAACGTCGTCAGTTCCTTAGTCAGAATGTCACCACCATCTTTAAAAAAAGACAGAGGAAAGTCATCTAGGTTCGGTGATTTGTAGCGCTTCAAGAGTTGGAGTTCCTTGCGGACTTCCTCTTCTTTTGGTAGATCAATCGTCACCGGACATGGAGGGCAGGACAGTCTGACCGATGTTGCCCGAACAGCAGACCAGTTGAACTATCCTTCGAAGAATTCTGTCCATCGTCCAAAACGTCGATGGATGTAAGTGATTGGCATCCCATCATTCTCGCAGATTGTTTCACTCACACCAGACTTCTTGCTGCCAGTGGCTCGGATGAGCTGGAAGAGCTTCCGGTAGTTACCAGATGCAGCTGCCGCTTCCAGCTCATTAGCACGCTTCGACCACCAGGCTTTTCGGTCCTTACCCAAGCTTTGACCAATTTCCTTACGTAACATCCTTCGTTTATGGTCAAACTCACGGTCACCCGGAGTAGACCGACGGGCTTCAATGAGTTGTAAGGAACCAGAAGAAACCCAGTGATTAAAAGCGGGACGTTTCGCAAACCCACAACTGACTGTTTTCGCCATTTTCATGGCGTCATGCAATTGCAACCAATGCTCATCTATACTTTTCGGTGGAGTGGTAGATAGCCTAGAGGCTAGCTCGGATCAATACTTACTTGCAACAGAAGTTGCAACCACTTTGCTAATATCAATCCGTTGATGGCGGTCACTTCGTTGTCCACTGAAAAGTAAGGCAAGATTGGCGCAGACCAAGGCATGGTCAGAGTCCAGATAGGTACTCTAAAAGGAGCGGCAGTCTTTTACACAACCACGCCAGCGGTAGCTGATCGCGATGTGATAAATCTGAGTCCAGGCTTGGGATGCAGAGGGAGTACACCAGGTGGCACATCGGCGATGACTGTGCCGAAAGTAAGTACTAACCAGAAACAGGTTGTGGTCTGTGCACAGTTGCAGTAGATGGCCCCCGTTATCTGTCCTGCGACCAACAAGTCCCCATCGGCCACCTAAACGACTCTTCTCTGTTCCTAAACGCTCGACCTGAGCATTCAAGTCTCCGGCTAGTACTACAATATCTGTCGAACGCACTTTCTGGAGAAGAACAGTTAACTGGTGGTAGAATTCATATTTGATTGCAGCTGGGCTGCAATCTGTCGGGGCATAGGTGGAGATGACAAAAAGTCATCGTTTCTCACGCCGATTTCTTCTCACTTTGATGGAACTTTCTAATCTAACAGCACATAACCGACTGTTAATGGGGATCCAATCGACTAGTGCTGCCTCAGCTCTAGCGCTTAGTGCGACACCAACGCCAGCAAGACCAGACGAAGATGCCACAGGGTCCCCGGATAAACGCACGTAAAACAAGTTTTCGAAGCGGCAGATGGAGATCGAATTTGTAGTACTTCGCCAGCGTCTTGAATACGGGTCTCGAATAGACAACAAACGTCGATATTAAGACTTTCCAATGACATAGCCAGACCTATCTGTTGTCCGACCTGCACAAGTGTGCGAACGTTGAAGGCAGCCAGTTTGAATGGTGCACGTGGTTTCAGAAAATCTGCTTCAGTACTCATCTTCGGTGGTAACATGCAATTTTCAACCGGACAGTCACTCCAGAACGTTTAGATACAGTCGAATTTCCACCAAAGACGAGCCGCTGTATAAATATAAAAGTGGATGAATAATGTGGAAAATAATAATAATAATAATGGCAATAATAGTAATAATAATAATAGTTTTAATAATGACAATAATTGTAATGATAATAATTTGAATCAATTGATTGTTTTTCGAAGCGAGAAAAGTAATTTCCATAGACATAAAGAGTTCATCATTTGTGTGTATGCTGTGATACTGCCCGGGTGCCCAAACCGAAGCAGGAGGTCTATTTTGAGTATCCACCAAAGCAGTCCAAGCTCCTGACGTTTGTCTTTTCACCCTTTCGATTTTTCGTAAGCAACACCGCCACGAAAGGTAATGAGTTCTACTTCCTTGGATGTATGTTTATACATGTAGCTGTATGATTAGATTTCCAGAGGGAGAGTGGACTCTCCAATCTTAGCCTTTGGTACCCGTTACGTGCATTAGTATCTAAGTTTGGAATACACAAAATCGATCTTTTGCACCCCTTCAAATAATATTTAGTACGCCACAGTTTATGCAGAAATATTAAGAAACCATATAATCTTGGAATTAACTAAAGCTCGGATTGATAAAATTGTGGTTCCTGTTGAATATGCGTTATTTAAAGAAGCTACAACAATAAAGGACCTCAAGGTCAAGTGGATTTCGCCTATAATATTTTAAGATCTTACATAGAAGGACTAACAGTCCTTAATGAATTATATTTCCATAAAACTCATGTAGATCTATTCATAATGATAATAGATCTGGGAAGTGATAAGCTGTAGTTGAGATTTTGAATAAATGTAACTGACATCGTTTATTACTGAATATATAAACACAACTCTGCATATTATTTATGGATTTATTTGGTGGTGTCTGATTCATAAATAACTTCATGTTATAGACTTCGTGTATCCACGTTATCTCTGGGGGATATTGTTTTATTAGCTTATGTCATGAAATGCATGCGAATTTTCTTACATGATTGTGAGTGTTTTATTTAGATCACTGAAACAAAACACTGAACGAACATGTGGAATGTGAAATGAAGGTTCTGGTTTGTGATGAAACCTACTAAATATACTCTTAATGAACAAACAATTGTAAATAGTGATAACTACATAAGCAAATGATGTATGAACAAAGCTTATCTGGTCGTTTTAATGATGAACAATCAAGTTTATTAGCACTATAAAAGTGTTACTATCATTATTACTATTTATATGAAACATTTTTGACATTAAAGTTAAAAAGTGGATATATTGCTCTCAAAATCCCTTAATCAGTGCATATTATTGACCATAATCCCTTTTCACAACTCTTATCATATTCAATATGCCAATTTTTCTGAATCTAATATCAATTACCGTTAAAATCTAACTCTTACTTTTTAAATATTAATTGTCTTTCGTGAATAGATTTTTTTAAAATTGTCATTAATAGGTTTAAGGTAACTAATTAGTAATGGTTTGGTCGACCAAACCATCCAGCTCAGAGAACAAAACTCCACCAAAAACATGGTATTATTTTTCGTTATGGTGAGCTGTAAGTAATTAAAATATTACACAATATAAATAAAGAAACTTCAGCTTTGAATATATTCTTATTAATATTTTGTTTAAATTAATTGGAAAGCAACATTTACTTAATAAGTTGTTATTATTTGCATCAATCATAGTGTAGTTATCGGGACTATAATTTCAGTAGGTTTATTGTCTTTCGTTCTTACGTATGTGTTATTAAATTTTCTTGATCTAATATTCTTTATTATTATTATTATTATTATTATTATTATTATTATTATTATTATTATTATTATTACCATGTTTTTGGTATAATTTAGAGGATAATGTTTCTGTTCTTGTTATATCCTAGTGAAGATTAAATCACGAGTAACTTCTGAGACATATCAATTGACTAATATTATCTATACATTCTTACGGTATAACTATTCAATAATTAGATTTTGTATATTTATATTCCTCTTATTATAAGCTTCATTTTGACCTATAATGTATTATTGTACGATTTACTGTTCATAAGCTATGTTCAGTTAATTATTTACTGTCTCCCACGTTCACAGCCACCTTTGGCTATATTTTGTACATGTTATTTCCTATTTCATGGTGCATTACGGTCTGTTTGGTTGATATATGAACTCAGTATGTCTGAAATGATTCGCATAATAGAGGATGTTATTGGCATTCTGGACTCAGCTGGAGGGGCTAGGCAAGCAACGGACCAATAGGATGTTAGGCTGATAAGATCGGTCGAAAGTCATTAGTTTAGTACAGTATAAGAGCGAATAAGTCGTATTTTGATTGGCGAATAGATTACATGATAACAAGCAGCTCATAAAGTCACAACAGTTCTTATAAATAATTTCGTAACAATAATGTTTTGTAAAGTACGATTTGGAAACAATCAATAATTAAATTATTCTTCTTACAGAAATCCATAAATAAAATTGAGTCATTTTTCCAGCTCTAATGAAATTCATTTTCTAAAACGTATTTTATTCAAAAATTGAATTTTGTACGTGAGAATTTTTTATTCGAATAAACTAAAATTAAGAAAAAAACTGATTCAACCATTTCGATTAATTTACATAATAATCCATTATCAATACACATCGAACGTCTTCATTCTTTACTTTTTTTTCTTCTGAAATAAAAGGATGTAAACTCTTTACCAGACAACATACAACTATGAATCATGCCAATGATTTAATTTAGATCATATTTCTTTCAGATGTAAACCCTGAATGAAAAAGTAAAATTTTCGCTGAAACTCAGTTGTGTAGCTGTAAAATGATAGCACTTAATATGTTCGTTTATAACTTGAAATAAATTAAAAGTCCCTAATATTGTCACTCATACATACACAAAGTACACCCTGACATATGTGTACAACAACTCAAATTGCCACATCCCATCAGCACAAAGAGAAAAAGTTGTTACGACAAATCCCGAACAAGTAACTAGGAGAATTAGTAACAGCATAGTATCAGCGGTAATAGAAAAGATAGAGTCGAAGATACTATTCAAGCCGAAAATATGGATTAGTGAAATAACAGAAAAGAATTGCAAGGTAATTTGGAGACGCAGATTCTAAAGAATGACGAGTAAATGCATCTGCTTCATTGAGAAAGATTCTGAATCATACTACTCAATCTCTAACCACCAGTTACGTTGGGTAAGAGGATTGCAACTAAGTAGTCTATGTCTTATATGTCTCAACTCAAAAGTTAGTTTCTTTACGGACTGATATCATGTTTTGGTTTGATCATTCTATTATTTCCAGTCTACTCCTAAACCAGTCATCATCATGCATCGAAGTAGTCAATAGATAGCCGTGCGTAATACATATTCCAAACAACTCAGTTAATTTGTTCTGACTAAATTGGCATTATGGATAAGTGCTGTTGTAAGTCAAGTGTTAAGAATAAACAGTTCTCAATTCTTCCTAGTTTCCAATGATTACACATTTACAGACAGTCTATGGTTTAAAACAACATACACAATCAGTTTCATTACTATGAATTTAAATATTGATTTAAGTTTTGTATGATGTTTGCTCATGAGTTATGTACCATAATAGAAAATTTTTTAATGGTACCATTCTGCAATTCACATGATACTGTATCTATATGACTAAGTGAATTGATACGATGACAATGAAATGCTTGGAAATGGATGAAAAGATAAAGGTTTTTCCGTTGAATTCGTATATTTCACTACCCTTCATTATTAATGGAATATACCATCTAAATAACAATACCAAATTCTAATCTCTGATATCTTGGAATTCAAAATTATTCATCTCTTCAATGTTAGTAAATTTTATTAATTAAATTTGAGATAATTAGATTGTTTTAATTAGATACTTATAGTTGTGAACTTTTAGAGTATAAAAGTAGTTCAAAACAACTGATTTCAATATTAAATTGATTGATAATCTTTAAAAATTCCGGAAACTTTTAAACTGTATAATTAAACGATTTAATTCATTAGAATTTCAATTAAAATATCGTTTATGTTATCAGTAATTGATTTGATCAGTTGATTTTCGCAATTAATTATGTAACAGGGTGAACCTATTCATAAATACTTATAAATTAATCTAATAGTCTGGTATGTTAGTTTATCAATAAAAATGATGCTTATTTGTATTAATAATCAATGCAAACTATAAAAACCATAGTATATCGGCATGCTTTTTTCAAACGATTGAAGGACTAAAGAGATTGTCTACTCTAACAATAGTTAATGCTATAAATTGATGTTATCTAGTTAATTATTGTTAACCAGAGAGGATTTAGCATTCAATTTACTACAGATTATCAGAAGGGGTTTGTGGAGATTTTAGAAATTTCACAGATTGAAATCATGAGTCAATTGAAACTAGACCACCATTGAAAACCTGGAAGCACTGGACAGCCGTTTCGTCCTAAACTGATAGGTGCTGAGTTCGAATCTTGCGGGATCGTGGATGCGCACTGCTGAGTAGTCCCATACTAGGGCGAAACGGCCGTCCAGTGCTTCCAGGTTTTCCATGGTGGTCTGGCTTCAAATGACTCATCATCTCAATCTGTGGAATTACCACAGATTCTCACATTTTTTTGGAATTAGATCCTATACACCAACAAATACAAGTGATGACAGCTAGTATACTATCAGCCCCTGCATTAGTAGGCCTTCATATAAATAATCTAAAAAGCAAGATTCTCAAACTCAATATAAGGAGCAGAAACTCAATCACACTTGATGGAAAAACTCTGGAAGAGGTAGAAACTTCTACAAACCTGGTCAGCATCATCGATGAACAAGAAACATCCGATGCGTATGTAAAGGCAAGGACTGGAAAGTCAAGTACAGTGATCCTGCAGTTAAATAATATATGGAAATCAAAACAACTGTCAGCTAAAATCAAAGTCAGGATCTTAAATACGAACATCAGGACAGTTCAACTATATAGAACTGAAACTTGGAGGACCACTACAACCATCATCGAGAACGTACAAGTATTTACAGACAAATATCTACATGAGATACTCCACATCCGTTGGCCGGATACCATCAGCAACCATTTACTGTGAGAGAGAACAAACCAGCTTCCAACTGAAGAGTGAATTAGAAAATGACGTTGTAAGTGGATAGGACATACATTGATGAAATCATCAAAGTGAGTCACGACGCAAGCCCAATCTTGGAATGTTGAAGGGAAAATGAGAAGTGAATGACTACTTAACACATTCGTCGGTAATGGGAGGTAGACATGAATAGGCTGAACAGCAGCTGAAGAGGAGAGCCCATAAGCGAGTTTGATGGGGAATTCTGGTGGGTGGTCTATGGTCTTGGACGAGTGGTAAGAGGTGTAAGTAGGTATAAGACAGAAGAGGTTGGTCATATGCGAACTCCAAATCACCTAGTCGCATTCAAGCTGTCCGTTGTATTTCATACATCTCCTGAGATGTTGAGTTCTTCAAAATCCAATAGACCACCGGAAGACAGGGGACGAGAATAAGCAGTCTTGTCTAGCACCTGTCTTGTCAACTATCCTCCATGCACCACTTTGCAATGTAATTTGTCGTATGAATTGCGTATGATGTTGGTAATGTTCTAAAGTATACCATCATGTAGAAGAATGTTTTTCTCAATACAATATCTCGTTCAATTCAATTTCTATTTTTTAAAAAATATTAAATTGAGGGATTATAGAAGCTGTTCAACCCGAAGTTTGGATATGTGGCTAGCAGTTGAATTTGGAATGTTTATTTTGTGCTGTTTGGTACTATTCAACTGAATTTACTCCATCATAGTATTGATAGTTATACTGTCATACAAACTCAATACTCATCTCTTCAAAACCTAATGTATTAGCCGATAAGATACTGAGTTCTGATAGCCACTGAATTATTCAATGAGAATAAAAACTTTTTTGGGAGTTTAGATAGTCGTGGATCTAATTAGTCTCTTGAGATATGCACATCCTAACGTGATTAACTACACACCATAAGACAACTTCTTATAACTTCTGCGAATCCAATTTAACAAATATAAATGTAGCGAAATTTAAAAGACATTGTTCAGCTAATGGCAGTCAGTACATAATTGCAATTAACAAAAGTTAAATCTGGGACAGCTTTTTCTTATGTACGCATCTACTCTGTTGGGTCTGCAGTCTTACTGCTTACACTTGACAACCGGAAACCACTGCAACTCTTCAGTCCTGCTGCTTATGCTCAAAAACGGGGGTCACCATAATTCCAAGATGCAAAGTGAGAACATAGAATACTAGTGCAATGAGGATTTGTTGACTTCCCCAATAAACAGAATATTGTATCTCTGACGTTTCGTGGCTGGATGTAGCTCACTTCTTCAGAGTGAATAAGTAACCGGATTAAAGTGACACAAGTTTAAATAGAACAAAGGAAAAAATGCAGGATATTTTTAGTACAGTCAAAATAAGTTTGAATATGTCAATGTCAAGTTATTCTTGGTCAAGGTAAATTTGTATGGCATGTCACCATTAATTTGTACGTCAGAACTTGGGTATGAAAAATGTATACATTTGTAATATGAAGCAGTGGAGTTGAGAATGAATGTATGTAGACTGTGTGGAATATTTCATAAACACCTTTTGATGCACAAATTAGTGGTGATAAATCATACAATTTCACCTTGACCGAGAATAACTTGACATTGACATATTCAAACTTATTATGATCTTGATTGTACTAAAAATTTTCTTCATTGTTTCCTTTGTACTATGTAACCTTGTGTTGGTTTTATTTCGGTTATTTATTTACTCTGTATAGCTTCCTACTCAATGCTCAATTTATTTGAAACCAACGAATCCGACTTTGGCATTCATACATAGAGTTGTGTTGAAAAGACACTGAATATAGTTCACCTGGATGGAAACAGGGTACATAGTTAGCACGATTGCTTACAGTTGTTTAATAGTACGAAATTTATACTGGATTGGTACACGAATTGTTGCTGAGCGAAGTTCAAACTTATCACCCTGGTGGAAGTTCATGATTAATTGATACAAAATTTTTTAACCCAAACAATCTCATTTTTTCATCCCCTCATATCAGTGTAAACTTATAAAGAGATGGTAAACAATGAACATTAAACAGAAATTTGTAGAGATTCCAAGGCGTTCACATAGAAAGTTGAGAATTTCGGATATTATTATTTTTATTAGAGCATTGGAAACAATAGATTACCAACTAATAGTGTACATAAAGTCTTGTGGATCATTCAGAAAAATCAGATTAAAAGTGATATTCATGTGCTTAGAAATTTTTTCGTGGGTTTTACTGATGAGACTGACATGTGCATTTGTATTCTTAACGAAACACGTCAACTAGCATCTGTTTCGACTTCAATAAATATTAGAGAAGATTAAGTATCTGAGACCGGATTATCTAATTAATCTGTTTTAAAGGATTGCGGAATTATGATTTTAGTTTAAAACAGGTAGTTGTTTTGATAACTTCAGATAATCTGATGAGAACGCAAAGCTTATAAGAACTATTAACTGCACGAATATAAAATGTCTTTAATAAACTCTGTCTTTCTATTGCATGGTCTATAATATCAGTGTTTTTTAAAATTACATTCGGTAAAACGAAAATCAGATGAAGTTCGATTATTTTCCACTAAAAAAAAATTAAATTATTACTTAAGCTTTTGGAAACTTAGAGGTTCTCAATGTTAGTTGTCTCTGACTTCAAACATTTCATCAATACATGTTTTTTTGCTTACGTTCAGTATAGTAATTATTCTCAAATAGCTATAGTCTTAATGATAGGAAGGCTATAAAGATGACAACTAGTTTTTTGTGATCATAATCCAACAACGTCAAAACTAACCAATTATGGTCAAGAAATATATATCAGTAAAAATATTAATGTAATTATAATCAGTAGAACTAACACATGAGAAAGAAACGACACGAAACAATTGATTCAAAGCTAAATTTGACGTAGAGTTCGTTCAAGGTTTCCAACCTAGATTCGAATACTGACATCAACAGACGAAATTTATAAAGTATAGCACTGGTATGTAAAATAAATTAAACTCAAAAAATGTTTAAACCGTAAATCATATGATGTCCAAACATAAGTCACGTAATTAAAGCACGATTAAGAGAAGAGTTATTCATTTAAATAAGTTGATAAAAGCATAATTGAAGCATGTTCTATCATCCAGTAACCAACATATGACTGTTTCAAGTGTCAACAACTAAATGAAAGAAGCAAGGTGAGTTATTTTGAAAACTGAGAATTGTTAGAGATTAACTAGGTTAGAAGAGTAAGGGGTGCAAGCAAATGAGGCAGGATGAAATCCATTCAAATGTACCGTGATGAACCAAAGCATGTCGATAAGAGTATAAATGGATGGGATATGGCTCATTGTAACGAAAGAACGCGTGTGTGGTGACATTGGGCCCTAACCATACAATCCTCAAAGCTGAACACGAGACAACTGGGAAAATAGATATTGAACATTTAACGCGGAGAAAAACCCAATGATGGAGAAGGGGGGAAGAACGAATCCAATCAATTCAAATTCTTCGAATGGCATGGCCCTGCAGACATGATCATTCTTGTCCTAAACGTGTTCATCATGTATTGGTTATTGTTATGATGCGAGGAGTCAGTGTAGACAATAATGTGGCTTCCACGTATGATCTTATAGATTGGGCAGTTACATCATGACAAATCTACAATTTTAGGACTAGTTCTATTATTAGAGCAGTACTAATAGCGAAGTAGACCATAATTCTACAAGTCCTTGCAATGAAGCGATTAGATATACTTTTAACCACTCATTATTTCAATACATGGTATGAACTTATACACAAAAATACTTAGAAAAGAGGTAAAAAAGGATTATTTAGATTTAACATATTGTATTGTATCGTCAAAGCAAACAAATGTTAGAAGTGGTTGAGTATAATATAAACTATTTAGTTTTAGTAAGTAGTAAACTGTCATACAAAATATGGGAGAACACAGATTTAACGGTAATAATAACAATTTTTCAATGTTTTGTGGATTGAAAAAAGGGGTCGACGGATACCAATGTTCAGTAAGTTTTCAGGAGTGTACAGTTACATGAACTATGAAGAGTTGACAGTTAAGATCAAATGAAAATTCAAAATGCTGAAAAGTGGATTAAACTAAATTTCTTTCGTTTGTCGTCATTTGTTGAACGATCGGATAAAAATAGTACCATGCACTATCAATGGTGTTGTATCAATATTCTTCCACCATAGCTGTTAATAAAAAATCCAAATAATTGTCAATTATCTTAATTTGGGTCTTTCAGAAAGGGTACTTTGTCAGTAACTACGTAGCTTGATATTCTGATATATTAAATGTTTGTTTGACCAGCATCCTAGTGGTTAATCAAGTAGATCAACCACAGAACTGTTTATGGTGTTTGAATGAACTAATGATCCGTTTGTACTTGTTAAATGCTTGATTGCAAATTCTAAATACAGTACATTCGTTCGTGATTGTCTATCACTTCTTGATTCAATTGCGTTATTTCTAAGATTCTTAGTTCGTACAATAATTCAAATACTCCTAATCATCACATTGTTCCACCGTTTTGTTTGTATGAATATTTCAACGGAAATCAAGTTATATATTTTTTGAATTATCGTAAGTACAGGAGTTCAGAAGGAGCGTCCCATCAGTTTGGTGTACCTTTATCCAGGCGTAAATGTTTACAATGAGACTCAAACTTATTAGTTACCGCTATGCATGCCAACGCCTCAGTGATTACATATAACCAACAAAACATTCAATAGGTATGAAGATATTTCCCTACTGTTGATATTCAGAACTAAATTTTATCAGTCGTTGTTGGTATGTGTGCCTCGATATCGCCTATACATACAATTGCAGTATATTTTGGGATGACTGTTTCGTTTTAGTTGGTCCTAATAACGCTTCTGTATTGATTTCCAAGACACGTAGTGAGTTTGAGTTTCGATATGAATATCGAAACCGAGGGAATGCACTTGTATTTGTAATTATTATTGAGGCATCTACTTATGTAAGAGCCTGATTAAATGTAGATAATACAAATCCTTAAAGAGGTAAGTTCACTAAGGAAAAACCTAACAATGATGTCTGATCATAAGGAAATTACTTTAACTTTGTGACAAAACGATTCATTGAATATATGAAGGTTGGAATTCACAAGTTCTGAAATATATTTGTATTACGAGTCACAGGATTACTATTCAGTTAAATGAACAACAAGTCGAAAGCAGTTAGATTACAAAATAAAACGAAAGTTAGGATATTTTATGCAGTACCATACATTTGTAATGCCAGATAGTAATTTAAGTGAACAAATTACATAAATCGGTTTACGACAATTTAATAGACTGTCATGATGTAGTGAACAAGAACACGGGTGGGGACAATCGAATGTATTTGATTCACATTTACAGAGCATCTCAATAAAATCTGAGAACTATATATTAAATTGTTAATTTGCAACATGTCCATCAATTGTCTCAAAATGCCTCAGACTTTATTGTCCTTGCATTTCCATACAAATTGCATTGTATTCCCACTCTTGCTTTCTTGATCTTCCCCCATCTTCTGTTATCAGACATTACATTCCTGACTCGCGTCATATACTACTTATATCAATAAAGTAGCACACATCACAATGATGATTCGACAAGGTAAAAAAAATTTCACATTATAAGTTGTCTGTTAGTCTACATATAACGTTTACCATCGTTGTCAGTGGGACTTTCAATGAAATCTCAAAGTTTAACACACAGGATCGTTCAAAAGAGGAAAATTTTTACCATACATTTATGTAATAACACAATAAATGAAAACCAAACCAGTTATAAACACTCATCTCATTGGATCAGATTCTAGAAGATTGTGCAAATGACTTATACTCCATTTATATATTATCGATAAATAAATAAATTATAAACTTTACTAATAACTTGCCCCAGAAATCATAATTTATTTTTATTAATAAATTAACAACTAACTAAAAGTACAAAATAACTTATTTATACAACCCTCTAAAAAAAATAACAGCAAGCTCATTGAAATAGAGGTAGAACAAATACAGAAAAAAAAATAAACTACGAATAAAAAGGAATAAAAATACTAAAAGATATTTAATAGTTCAATATTGTATTTGATAATTGATGCACTAAATCAACAAATTTATTCACTTTATCTGGATCAATATCAGGATAAATGCCATGACCCAAATTAACAATATAACGATGTACACCGAAATTATTAATCATTTCTTTTACTAAATTTGAAATCTCATTCTCATTAGAATATAATGCGCAAGGATCTAAATTACCCTTTAAATAATTATAAAATAAGAAAAATAAATATTAAGAGTATTTTAAATTATAATTATGGAAGGAAATTATACAATAATGAGTACATAAATGTAAATTAGTGATTTAGTTCAAAGTTGTTGTAGGACCAAGAAATAATACTACATATTTGCTTATAGGAAATGGGGAAACGTTAACTTGAACTAGTGAGCTAAATACAGCTATCAAATCAAATCTTTCCATAGAATTATAATACCTTCAAAACAGTGATGGGCACCATTTATTACTAACAATGAACAGAGGGGGGGGGGAAGTGATATGGGAAAGTCGTGATCTTGTTATTTATAAACACGACACTATCTTGTTCAACTGGCGAGTTAGGAATTGACTTTAGAATAAAATGATAGTCCCATCAATTGCTTGATCAAATTAGTTAGCTAACTAAACTAAGAATATAGAGCTAGCTAAAACTGATTTTATTTATTACTTATTTAGTTTCCCATAGTTGAGATCATGAGTCAATTGAAGCTAGACCACCATGGAAAACCTGGAGGCCGTTTCGTCCTATTATGGGACTCTTCAGCAGTGTGCGTCCACGATCCCGCATCGTGATATTCGAACCCAGGACCTATTGGTCTCGTGCACGAACGCTTAGCCTTTAAACCACTGAGTCGGCATCCAATGGTGATAGTGTCTAACTTCAACTGATCCACAGAATTGGGCGACACTATTGTCTTCAGTGAGTTACTGTCTCACAACAGGCCCGGTTGAATTTCACTGGTCACTACTTCTCACTAGAACTCCAGGAAAAACCTCTTGAAGCCAGTCACTAGTTAGCGTATATTGATTAGTCTCAGAAGGGGCTTTTTATTTAGTTTTGTTACGCATTGATAAAATTTGAAAATAATTTTTACATATTAGTATCGACTGGAGAACTATTGAAAACTAACTAGGTACCTATTTTGTCCTAGTTTTAGACCTAACAGGTTAGCACTGTTAACTGGGAATCCATTTTGAAACGGACAACTAGTAGGTTTCGTTTATGCCAGGTTTGTGTATGCTTTCCTTATGAATATACTGAGTCAGTAAAATACGTATGACTAGTCTTATGTAATAAGGAACTAGTTCAAATGACTTTTCATGAATTACAAGCAAGTGTTTGGAATCGATTAGACTTTATTCGTATAAGAATTATTATTACTCATTGAATATGTGTCTTCAATAGAAATGTTAAAAACTGCAGGGTTGTATATAACTAAATATAAAACCGACGATCTTAGTGGCAAACAAACTTAACTTACTTGTAATGTGATATTATAACCTACAGTATTTCGAGCTAATCTAGGAGATATGGTCCAGTCTAGGCTAATAACATCATAACCAGATTTAGATAATTCAGTAAGAGCATAATGGCCATCTTTAGCAAATACGATGAGTGGTGGAATAGAATCGTTAGGAATTTTGTATTCATTCAACAAACGGCTTCGTACTTCATTTGCAATTTGTTTCAAATATGGTAAACAAAATGTATTAAACAAGTGTGGGCTAAGAAAGCCAGCATGAGATTCGAAAACCTACGAGAATAGAGAATATAAGTAACTATTTACAATAACAGGTTACTCGAAATCGTAGAAAAAATACGTGTATCTATCATTTAAGTACAAAAATATGATGCAAAACTAAAACGAGGAACATGTATTTAGTTACTGAATCATTTTTGTATCGGTATTTACCGAGTAGTGAGTGATTAGAAATAGTCGAGATACACCAGAATGAATTAGTTGCCATTTCGGATTTATGTGAATAAATAAATAAAACAGTGCACGAAGTTCTATTCTACGCTGGCGAAACCTTAAACATACCACCTGACAATTATGATAACTATCATTGACGATTGGTGTCGTTTAGGGATTGTACCTACCACCCGAAGATTAACTAAAATTGGGATGTGTATTTCGATCACTGAGTCAGCTTTCATTAATTAATTAATTGAATCCAGGATTAAAAGACATTCGCAAAGCAGATCTGTTTTATACGTTTCACGAATTTAATTTACTTATTTGAACATATAAACATTGGTAAAAAGGGGCACCAAATACATATGCGCCACACAACATCAATGAGGCCAGTAGCAGTTATTATTGATTTGTGTGAGGGCTGGGATACTACGGGACATCCAAACCGAAGCAAGTGATTTTTTACGAGGAAACATCCCGAGCTTTAGACCTGACGGTCTAACCAACAAGGTAGTGAAGCAATGTTAGCAGATACAGTCCCATGGTAGCCGGTGACCAACAACAGGTTCATACGCCTTTTGTTCCCTCAGGATCCTGGAGCCCATGTGCACATTGGTTTGGAATCAGGGTTTCCCAACTCCCCTAAGTGGATCCTTCATATCTACCAACCCGGTTAAAGCGAATTATTCTATGATCATAACAGTAAATTGTCCGTTATTTAGTAATTGCTCTTCAAGGTATGTGGTTTTCACTAAAAATAATTGATATTCCTAAGTAGACTGTAACTCAGTAACTAAGTGTTAGTTCTCATGATAGATTTTGACCTGTAACCCGTTATTCAGGGGTCATAAGTGTAGTACTGTTTAAAACTGTGATTACATAGATCAAGAAAACAGTACCATATTAGGGGAAGTCAAAACAGTGTTACAACACAAATAATCGGGAGGTTTTACCATATTATGTGTGGATTTTTTCGAATGTATATAATTAGCACACTCCCAATAAAAAACTAAAATGAGAAAAAGGGTAATTACTTGAAGTAACTGTGCACCGGAAAGAAACTGTTGAATCAAATGCTCTACAATCATCTGAGTAAGTAGATTAAGCAATCTCTGACTTGACTGAGGTTCGGTATATAACCATTTTTTTGCTTTGGAATAAGTATTAGAACTCCCACCTTCAATCATATAAGACATTAGAGTCCAGGGAGCACCAGCAAAACCGATCAAAGGGACCTTTCCTTCTAGTCGATGGCGTGTTAGGGTCATTGATTTATAAACATAGTCTAATTCTTTTCGTACATCAACTTGAGCGTTTAGCCGATCTAAGTCGTTTACTGAATTTAAAGGTTCAGTAAATTTAGGTCCGACACCAGGTTGCATCTTGACTTCCATACCAAGAGCCTACAGAAAAGAAAAACTACAACAATACTTTCATCATGTGACAACAAATATATATTATGATATTTGCATACTGTGTCCAAAAGCTATTTAAATTTAGTATGTAGTTCTCAGATGAGAAATATGAAAGGTAAAGATTACCAACTAAGTCATACGATGTTTAGTAAAAGTCGAAATGGTGATATCAGCAATCATTATCAATTAATACATCAAAGTGAGACGGGACCATAGTGATATATAGCAAAGAACAAGAAATAGTAGTAGTTTCAATGAAAGTGGTACTACATATAAAGAATACGGTTCGAGATAAGTGTAATAATATTGAAGCTATGAATCTAGGAGAAGATAAAGAATGAATGTATTTACGTCACCGCTTACTCGTTGAACCGGAAACTGATTTTCAGCCATGTAACATAGTTGCCACAATCATAAGGGTTTCGGAATACAAATAGACTAAATACAAATTCGTGAAGTAGTAGACAACAATCGAAAAGCCCCATAGCTGAGTCACAGCTCTGAGAACATTTTATATGATACATTCTTCGAGGTCATCAAAACTGCAAGTTAATTAGTCTATGTGTCGAGCAAAAGTTTCAATTTCTGCAGCTAGTTCTTCACGAAAAACAACTGACAGCTTAGTAAGACTTATTTGGAGATTAGATTTCAAAAATAGATCACTGTAAAAATAATGCATACTGAACTAGATATTTGTGTTATAGATTTCCTGTGTAGAGTTGATAAGCTAGAAGATGGAATATGGTATCCGCTAAATATTCCAAGCACTGCTGAGGAGTCCCATACTAGGACGAAACGGCCGTCCAGTGCCTCCAGGTTTTCCATGGTGGTCTAGCTTCAACTGACTCATGATTTCAATCTGTGAAAATATAGATTTGTTCAAATACAGTTGTCATAAAGCATTTTAATAGACCTACAACTCACTATTTAACCCTAAATATGTAAGAAACAAACATTCTGACTCAATCTTTTCAATTACCATTGATTTCTGATCAACGGTAAAGCTGAGGGTGGGAAGAGTCCGACCTCCCTCTCGAAATGCTCTCACACGACTACACGTAGACCGCCACCTTCAGAGAAGACCTAATCACTGCCTTCTCGTGGCATTACTGTTGTTTGCGAAAATGAGAGGACGAAAAGCGAATATCCAGCGCTCTAACCGGATCCCAAACCAATGGTGCACATGGACTACAGTATCCTGAGGGAACAAATGGCGTATAAACCAATCGTTGGTCATCGGCTACCATGGGACTGCATCTCCTCACGATGCTCCACTGCCTTGTGGGTCAGACCTTTAGGTCAAAGGCTCGGGATGTGGCCTAATAAGAAAACCACCTGCTTCGGTCTGGGCACCCGGACAGTATCACAACTCACACACAAATAAAATGAAAATGACGATATTTACTGGAAATTCTATTCGCGATTCGATTAATAGTCAAACAATTCACATTATTATTATTATTACTATTTACCACGTCACTTATTCACTCTCTTTTATTCCTACTTTGTGTATCCTTATTTTTCGATTTATACAGCCGCTCACTTATGGTGAAAACCCGGTTCTATCTAAACGTTCTCGAGTCACTTTCCGGTTGAAAATTGTATGCTACCACCAAATACGAATACTGAAGCAGTTTTTCTGAAACCACGTGCACCATTCAAACTGGCTGCCTTCAACGTTCGCACACTTATGCAAGTCGGACAACAGATAGGGCTGGCTGTCATTGGAAAGTCTTAATATCGACGTTTGTTGTCTATCCGAGACTCGTATTCAGGACTCTGGTGAAGTACTACAAATTCGCTCTCCATCTGCCGCTTCAATAAGCTTGTTTTACGTGCGTTTATCCGGGGACCCTGTGGCATCTTCATCTGGTCTTGCTGGAGTTGGTGTCGCACTAAGCGCTAGAGCTGAGGTAGCACTAGTCGATTGGATCCCCATTAACAGTCGGTTATGTGCTGTTAGGTTAGAAAGTTCCATCAAAGTAAGAAGAGATTGGCGTGAGAAACGATGACTTTTTGTCATCTCCACCTATGCCCCGACAGATTGCAGCCCAGCTGCAATCAAATATGAATTCTACCACTAGTTAACTGTTCTTCTCCAGAAAGTGCGTTCGATAGATATTGTAGTACTAGCCGGAGACGTGAATGCTCAGGTCGGGTGTCTAGACACAGAAGAGAGTCGTTTAGGTGTGCACAGACCACAACCTGTTTCTGGTTAGCACTAACTTTCGGCACAGTCATCGCCGATGTGCCACCTGGTGTCCTCCCTCTACATCTCAAGCCTGGACTCAGGTTGATCACATCGCGATCAGCTGCCGCTGGCGTGATTGTGTACAAGACTGCCGCTCCTTTTAGAGTACCTATCTGGACTCTGATCATGCCCTGGTCTGTGCCAATCTTACCTTACTTTTCAGTGGCCAACAAAGGATTGATATCAGCAAGTTGGTTGCAACTTCTGTTGCAAGTAAGTATCGAATCGAGGTAGCTTCTAAGCTAGCTACCACTCCACCGAAAAGTATAGATGAGCATTTTTTGCAATTGCATGACGCCATCAAAATGGCGAGTAAAGCCGCTTGCGGCTTCGCAAAACGTCCCGCTTATAAGCACTGGGTTTCTTCTGGTTCCTTACAACTCATCGAAGCCCGTCGATCTACTCCGGATGACCGTGAGCTTGACCATAAACGAAGGATGTTACGTAATGAAATCGGGCAAAGCTTGCGTAAGGACCGAAAAGCCTGGTGGTCGGAGAGTGTTAATGAGCTGGAAGCAGTAGCTGCATCAGGTAACTACCGGAAGCTCTTCCAACTCATCCGAGCAACTGGCAGCAAGAAGTCTGTTGTGAGCGAAAAAATCTGCGAGGATGACGGGATGCCAATCACTAACATCCATCGACGTTTTGGACGATGGGCAAAACTCTTCGAAGGGCAGTTCAACTGGCCTGCTGCTCTGGCAACATCGGTCAGACTGTTGGCTTCCGTCATATTTCGTAGATTGTCCAAAACCCGAGAAACATCGACACGCAAGGAGCAGGCTGGTTTTCGTCCCGGTTGATGATGTATTGGTCATATATTCAGCTCTGACGGATTGGCGGAAGGATTTGTTGTCTGGAGAAAGACTTCTCCACCTTGAGTATGTGGATGATATTGTCTTATTTTGTGATAATACCCAAGCCATGCAATCCGCACTTAATTAGTTGCTAATCAGTGTCCGTAGGTACGCTATGTGCTTTGCACCCTAGAAGTGCAAAGTACTTCTACAAGACTGGTAGGATTCTAAACCTGTACTCACCCTGGATGGTGAGCAGATAGAAGTAGTCGAGAAGTTCGGGTATCTAGGTAGCTGCATAAGTGCTGGTGGTGACGTGAGTGATGAGATCATTGCACGTATAGTGAAAGCCAGAACACCATATGCCAATCTGGGCCATCTTTGGCGCCATCGTGATGTCAGTCTGTCTGTAAAAGATCGAATCTACAACGCGTCGGTGAGAGCAGTTTTGCTCTATGCTTTTGAATCCTGTCCTCTCCGAATTGAGGACGTTAGACGACTCTCTGTGTTCGATTATCGTTGTCTCCGAAGGATTGCTGACGTCCAGTGGCAACACCATGTTAGTAATGCAGAGGTCCGGCATCGTGTGTTCGGGCGTAGAGACGATAATCCAATTGGTGTCAGCATCTTGAAACATCGACTTCGGTGGCTTGGACATGTTCTCCGAATGTCGTCCCAGAGAATTCCACGTCGTGCATTATTCGCCGACGCCTGGACTGGTTAGAAAAAGCGTAGAGGTGGTCACTGTATGACATGGTGTCGTGGTGTGAAAGGAAGTTACAAAGGGCTGGCTTCTGTTGGTCCTTCACGACTCCCTGGCTGGGGTCCTAGAGATGGTGCAACACAGTAGATAGAGACGTTATCAGATATGGCTCAGAACAGAAGCCAGTGGCGATCCTGCTGTAAGCTTCTTTTACTTTCTTCATAAAAAGTGGTTGCTTCTTCCTTAACTGAAAGATCTCTTCTGATTGTACGTTTCTGTTTCCCCCATTACTACTATTATTATTATTACACTACCTTATACTAATCTGTTCGTTATTGTTCTTTTTAACAACCCTTACATTTTTTTCCTTCTCTTCAAATTCTCAATGTTTTGTGTGGCGCATGTATATTTGGTGCCCCCTTGTACCAATATTTATGTGTTCAAATAAATAAATAATAATAACGGAAGTCCTCCTTACTGCCTTCTCAAGGCATTACTGTTGTTTATAGAACTGAAAGGACGATAAGAGGATATCAAGCGATCTAACTGCGTCGGTGGATACGGAGGATTCGTTTAGGGGAGTGGAGAAACCCTGATTCCAAACCAATGTGCATATGGGTTCCAGGATCCTGAAGGAACAATTGGCCTATGAGCCGATTGTTGGTAACCGGCTACCATGGGACTGCATTTCCTGACGTTGCTCCAATACCTTGTAAATTAGACCCTTAAGGAAACCACCTGCTTCGGTCTGAGCAGCCGGGCAGTATCGCAGCCCACACACAAATCAAGTGACTTGTATTCGGTTCCCCTGTGTACCAATATTTGTGTTCAAATAAATAGGAAAACCTAAAACTTAATCATAAACAGAACTTGTGATTAAATTTCAACCTGGTCGATCTTTTGTGTTCTAAACAATGTAATCAATAGTGGTTGAGAACAGAAATAACGAAAAAATGAAGTGACTGTTCATTTTCGCCCAGTTAGGTTAGCTTAAAGAAACCAAATAATAATATTTAATGGAAGGAAACTAATCAATAACAGTTGTAAACTAAAATTAAACTCACTTGAGGTATAACCAATATATCCGAAAATATAATCGCAGCATCAAGGTCGAAACGATGTATGGGTTGGAGAGTTACAGCACAGGCAAGTTCTGGAGTACGACAAATCTCAAAGAAATCGTGTTTTTCACGTAGCTCACGGAACTCAGGTAAATAACGACCAGCTTGACGCATTATCCATACAGGTAGGCGGGAAACGGACTCCCCTTTCGCAGCTCTTATAATGTTATCATTTTTTAAAGTAGGAAAGTTGTTGTACATTTCAGTTATATAGATTTCTAAGATAGCAAATGGCGAACGTTTTCAAATCTTTAGGAAAACCAAGACCTGGGATTACAGAAGAAACATGAATATTGCAAATTAAGAGTCAAAAACACTTTTAAACGTTTTTGAATAATAGCGGGTACTGATTATATATACATATATGATTGACTATCATTATTATTAAAACTTGGTTCACGAATTATCGAATCAATTAAACAAGTGGCAATATTGCATCTTGATGAAATAACTCGTTTGACCACTACCCAAAGATTAGATAATGCTAATATCTCAGTTCGACAGGTCAGCCGCTGACCAGAAAAAGCTTAGTGGCTGAAGTTGGGTAACGTGAGTTCAAAACCTACAGGTAACAATTTCTCCAACTCTCAAATGTCTAACGATGGCAAAATGAACAGTGTACCAGTAGCAAAGCAAAAGACGACCAATAAAACAGTTAAAAAAATTACTAAGCATCGAAAGGAAATAAGTCAATTTCCAAAATAACCAGAATGTGCTAAAATTACGGTTGTTAATCTGAATGAAAACAGAACTAGGTGAGGTCCAGAGATATTCTGTTTATAGCAATCAATACTCCCAATAGATTTCAACCAAGCGATGAAGACAGTATTAGCAGGATACGATGAATTTATTGTATTTTAGCGTTTTATCATTATTTACATACGAGCCAACAAGTTTAGTTAGTTTAAGAAACAATAACATATTTGGGATTTCCTAGGCATTGAGTTGCAACCAGCAAGTAGTTGTAGTAAAATTATTCGGAGGTGAAGATCGTAATGAAACCAGGTACACTGAGAGGAAAAAGGGAACATTCACGAATCGAAAAAACAATTCCAATTAGAAAAAATATTCGCCTCCACACCGTTTTGAGTAACCAGGCGAGACTATTAGTCTTTACACTCAAAGTACAGCTCATAATCAAGTACCTGATGACCCACTTAACTAGGTTAATCTGTTTCTAAGATGTCCCAAGTATGTTAATTATAAGGACTAAAGTAAAAGACACTAAAAATACCACTAAAAATGAGTCATCAAATACCAGCAAGCTGATTATTAAATGAGCTGAACCTACAGGGAAAATTGGAGAACATAAATCTCCAATAGCTTCCAATGCACAAAACTTACTTTATTATGATCTGTCAAAAAAATCTCGAGGGAATAATCAGATCAACAGTTGTCATGAAATTTAAATTCAAGTTAAGAAAAGCCTTCTTACTACACCAATCGTTAATGTATATTTTGTGTTTGAGTGGGAGTTAGGTGATTAGACACTATATTAGCAACTATAAAGCAGGTGCCCATAATAAAACATCTAGAGTAACTAATAAACATGCCTTAGAGTAACGCATGACTTTCAATGATCGCTCTTTACAGTGCTAAATCTAATCAGTTTCACTTTGGTAAGAACAGGAGGCTAGATGGTGTAGCATTGAATAAATCCCCAAAATAAATAGCTCTGTAAGTTTTCGACATTGGATGCTGACCATATTAGTTTTAATGGAATCACCTAGCTAGAGGCACTCGGTCATACATACGCACTAGATCACGAGTGGGAACGCCGTGCTCAACAACCCCTGCAATCGCTAGCCAGATTAGATCAGACGATCCTCGATATATTGATAGCCTATCAAATATATTTTCGAACCTCCTCGCCTCTCCCTTTTGATTTCACTAGGCGGGTACGCTTCATATTAGGTGTTACTGGCTAAAGCGTTGTCAAACTCGAGAATACCTGTCGTATCTTCAATAGTAGACAAAGAAGGCCATTGACATACAAATAAAATAACACTGGCCCCAAAACTGTACCCTGAGGCAATCTGCTAAGCACAGTTTACCAGCTCGACAACTTGGAGTTCACCCATACTCTATGTTGACGCCCAACAAGGAAGTATATAATCCACATTAACAGATTTAGCAGACCAAAGATATCGAGTTCATTATTAGTCGCGTTGTCCAGTTTTTGTGTGGGGGGATTTTTACGGACTGACGGGAAGGGTATTTCTATGGTATATACATTGCTGAAGTCGTTTGAGAATGCCTAGGCGTTGCCAAAGTCGTCCTCCACTAATGATGAAGCAGTAGTCTCCCCATAGTACTGGAATATTCTCTTCTTCATGTCCTTTGTTTTATATACGAATACGAGTGTTTAGGACATTCTATGGGATCCTTGATAATTTTCTCTTCGTACAAATTTCCAGTCTTACTGAGCGTCGAGGTACAGGTATTCCGAGTTTCCCAATATTATGATTTTATCGCGTCAGTCCCCAGTAATCTGAGTCGATCCCGTATTCTTCTCTTACACAGAAGGGTGCGAACCTCCCTTCTGAACCATGGTGGAGAGTTTTTCGGCTCCCTTGGTGTAGTCGAAGCGATGTGTGGTGCTGTAGGTTTTAAGTATAAATTTAGAAAGTCACTACAATCTGTTTCAATTGAGGACTCTGGCTCTATTGTCCAATCTACTGACGATGCTGAGTGTATGATATATTGTATATTTGCTTTCCAGACGTTAGGTCTGGATTGAACTAACGTGTGCTCGTGATTGACAGTTATATGAAAGTCGAAATTTAAAACTGCATGATCACTTTTACTTAAGGGTAGCGTGTAATCGAGATTTGTGACGTCATCATCAAGATGGGCCAATATAAGATCTAGTAAGGATGATTCAGTATCCGGGTCGTACCTTGTCGCTTCTTTCACATGTTGCGCTAGGGCACATGTGATAACTGCATCACCTAGTTCATGCTCGAAGGAATAATCTGACAATTCGGTTTGTGGATTTTCCCAGTCTACCATGGGTGCATTAAAGTCCCCTAGAATTAGACATCGGCCACTTCGTGACCAAGTATTGAGACTGCTTAGCAGGACCTCATTTCCTTCATAGCTTGGATGGCGATCAGCAGATCTTGTTCCTTGCATTTCAAGCGCGAAGTGTTTGTGATGTGCTAAAAATATTTATTTTCGTCATTTGATGCTGATTCCTGATGTTCCGTATCAAATAACCCTTTTTGAGTTAGTCCTGCATAGACTCTGTTTGATACATCTCGAAACTTCATTTACCGAACATTCAAGCATAATTCTTGTATATTTGAGAGGTTGACCGACAGAAGACATTATTAAGAGCCTGTGGGATTTATACTACCAACTGGACTGATCTCTTATAGAAATGCTAAATAAACGACGTTTTTTATATTTATTTCAAAAGTCACATGGATTGGTTACAACTGCTATGACGAGTGTGAGGCTTATCCTACCAACAGATAAGATTTAACTCACTTTAAATCATGGCAGCGAGCAAAAACGAAAAGAGCTGGTGTGACACTCTGATGTAGGAACTGTTTCACAAACACAGTAGTCTGTCTAGGCACTCACGAGTGATCGATATTCCAAAGACTCCTACTTACTCAACCAATAACAACAGCTTAAACTTTTGATTTGGAAGATGAGTGTTTCACTGTAAATCTCATTCAGTTTTACTCAACTCCTACAATCTCTCTGGTCTGGAAAACGTTGTCATGGTGACTCATCAATCGTTCAAACGACAAAGCAGTTGTCAGTTATACATAGGTCGGGTTTAAATCTCGAATTGGAACGATAAACTTTAGGGTTAGCCTGTCTTATCAAATTAAAACTGCCTTAACAGTCGTGTTGAAGGTTGTGTTTTGATATTGGCTGACAGCTGTTTCGAGTTGCATGTGTTCTTCGACTGTAGGAATGCGACCATCGCTTTGCTAATCCTCGCCTTTACTTCTGCATCCGATCCTCCTTGTTCACTGATGATACTTTCCAGGTACGTGAGGGATTCTACATCTTCCAAAGTTTCGCTATCAAGTGTGATTTGATTGGTGTTCTCCATGTAATATTTGAGAACCTTGCATAGTCTAGTCGACCACCAGAATAGAAAGGAAGAGGGAGAGTGGATAGCTGTCTGACTGTCTCCGGTTCCCACTTGGAACACATCAGTCATCATACACGGCTTTAAACTTTAGTGCGTCGTATGAATTCCGGATGATGTTGACGGTCTTTCCAGCTACATACATCATAGTGTCGAGGACGTTTTTACAATGTTCTACTATCCATACTGTTAAACGCCTTCTCATAGTGAAGGATGTTGATGTATAGAGACTAATTCCATTCAATTGATTGGTCGACGATGATCCACAGTGTCGCGATTTGGTCCGTATACGGTCAATCCTTACGAAGTACAGCCTGTTGATCTGGAATCTGGGTGTTTACTGAATCTTTTATTCTATTCGGTAGCGCTATGTTCAAAATCTGTTTGATGGCCGTCCTGATTTCCTTGGCTGTTGATAGGGTGACATCTTTTGGAAGGTCTATAGGTGCTGCTTCGATGTCCGGTGGATTAAGTGAATCTGGTTTATTCATGAGGTCCCCGTGGAAATTCACCCATCTGTTCCTCTGTTCATGAATCTCAGTGATTGTCTTGCCTTGTCTGTCTTTGATATGTCTCTCTGGTTTACTATATTTCTCTTCGTTGTGTCATATAACTGTCTCATATTTCCTTCTGTTGCAGCTTTTACCACTGTCGTTTCTAGATCTTTCAACCTTTTCTGCTTCTCGGATACCTTACCTTACTTCACTTGTTTGTTTACTTCAGTGCATTCAGTTTGTTCCTTGACTTGCTCCGTTCTTGTTCGGCTGTTGTTAATTGCTGTCTACTTGTTCTTGCTTTCTTAAATCTTTCCAGGGCTCATTTTTCATTGTTTTCCCGAATGTGTTATTGTTACAAATATGGTCTATTTGGTTCTCCGTGGTGTGGTCTGTCGAAATCCATGTAGCTTTGTAAATGCGTTTGTGTGGGAATATTGTGCCACTTATAATCGATTTGTTGAACGCATATAAGTTTACAAATCTCTCACCATTTTCGTTTCTCTCTCCCAGTTCATGTTGTCCCATGGTATCGCCATATCCTGAGTTGTCCATTCATATTTTGGCGTTTAGATCTCCCATCAGGACGGTGAGGTTCATTCATGGTTGGCTGCAGGCTCTCGTAGAAGGAATCCTTATTGTCGTCGTTGCTATCATCGGTGGGTGCACATCATTGGATAACATTCATTGTTATTCCCTCCTTTAATTTGAATGATGATTCGATGATCTTGGATTCATGAGATCCTCTTTCTATAGGTACATTTTGTGCTTGTCTGAACAACATCAAAGCAAATACCTTAGAGTTTGGAGCATCCTCCTTTTCGTGACCGTAATGCAACAGCACTTTTCCCGTATACAGCCTTTGCTATCCAGCTATGATTCAATTGGTTTCGCTGAGTCCGAGTGTTGCCACGTCGTATGTGATAACTTCCGTTGCTATTTGACTGGTCCTTCCAGCCCACGTATTATGCAGACGTTCCATGTACCCATAGAAATTGTTGCTCTGGTTGTTAAAACGTGCGTCGGCCTTGTAACTTATGAAGAATTTCGGCTTTCATCTTAGGGCGTCGTAATAAGTTCTTCAACTCTCAAGGCAGAGTTTAAATGGTTAAATTTGCTTAATCTCGTTTCCCTTTTCATCGCAAGATTTTTTTCAGCGGAATTGGGTTGTCTATCCCATGCTCAACCCTCCTGCTCTGTGTGCGCTTGTGAAAGTGGTAAATGCATTCGTAAATACTTACATACACACGTCGTTTATCAATCTAAGCATCACTTATCGCCGTTAAGTAGTGTGCATTTTTAAAAACCTTATTTCAGATTGATGATTATTTGCGGTTCTGCTTTAAATTATGTTTATCTCTGCTATCAACCCATCCGCCTAATTGTAATCGCCAGAAGTAACTGATTTCAGTATGTTGACTATTATCACCCGCCGTCCGATTTCCGCCCTAGTATTCGCGTATGTAACAGTAACTAAGTTAAGGAGAATTCCATGGGCATATTCGAAAGTTTATATTTAGAATTCGAATCATGGCGTGCAAAAATTATCAGTTATCACAAAAACTACATTTATCTGGCAACCAGGGTCTTTCAGATGACTCAGAATGAACATAGCTGATGGCTTTCATCATTCTTTGATGTAGGCCATAATATTTTCTGCTATTAATTCAAGTAAGTTTGAAGTTCATATAGGAAATCGAAATCCAAAGCTTAACTACATATTTCAGAACGTAAATCTGGTTCGAAGAAGCAAACTTTCCAAACGCAAAATAACTACTTTTACTCTTCTCAAAGTAACTTCAATATACAGAGTTGAAAAACAGTACATTTTGCAATTGAAGTTTATGTGCTATTCTTCACTTCAAACTTTTATTGAACTGTTTGAAATTTACCTTGATAAATTGTTACATACTGGCTTCCACGCATAGTTCAGCAATACTCAACTGCCATCATACATGCCTGCAAAAACGTACGTTCTCAGAATGCCTTTTAAAATAGCCTGTATGTATAAAGTAAATAATAAACTTTGTTGCTTAGTAAAGTGAAAAGGATTCGGATAGGTTAGAGGTGTACGACAAATCTAAAATATAATTTAAAATGTAGGCAATGATGGTTGGTAAAACCACCGCTGTTTGTTGTATGTGGAGGTAACTGAAAGTTTAATTTCTGAGGGAGAAGAACTGTGTTTGGTAATCAGTTAAAATATCATCTAGTATGGCTGATTGATTGTTTTTAGCTAGAAGCGTTTCTATTTGACAATTGAAAGTGTTCGAAATAATTTGCTTACTGAGAATACCCGAAATAATGCAATTTAAGGCAGGTATAACTAGATCAGCACAAATGAACGTATTATGCTTGGAGTTGGTAATAAGCGGGTAGTGAAGTATGAAAGAATCATTAGTTCGTACCAATAAAAAAGTTAGGTAAAACCAAAATATATGACCAGGGCTGTATTGAAAGAAACAATAAATTCCAAGTAACACAAAGTATGTATGTCAGCTACTCAGGATTTGACAACGCTCTTGTCCGCAATGCCTTTAAAATCAAGGGATACCAACCCCAACAATTCGGAAGTCAAAAATGAATGAGTTAAAATATATATTTGGGAGGTTGTCGATAAGCGTTTTGGTGTAAGCTGATTAGTAAATGTGAGAGGTTCGTAGCACGGCCTACACACTCGTGATCTCGTGAGAATGCGTGACCGATAGCCCTCATCCAGGGTGTTACTAGTAAAACTACTGAGGTCACAGTCAGTGTCGAAGACTTGTAGGAATATTAGTTTTTGAGATTGATATACCTCTACAATTTTTTTAATAACAAGGCAATAAAAACTTAAGTCTATAACAATAATTTAATGTACACCAAACTAAGCCTTTGCGAAAATGTGCTGACATCAGTTTCTTTTTTTCTAGATCTCCCATAGACTCAGCGGATGCATTCAAAATGCTAGTTAGCACTGACTAGTGAGAGTTTTAAAAACATTGATGAAAGTGTTCTACTGTCATAAATTTCCAGGTCATACTCACCACAATGTTTCAAGAAAATATCATAACGATTATGATGGTATTACTCAGAATTTATCACTTGCTTGATGAATATCTTAATATAATCTTAACCGCAAAAATATTTTACTTGCCTACAATATCTTTACAGTGTTCCTGAAAGAGAAGGATATTGAGTGCTAACTCAGATATCGGTATTTTAACCATAACTTCTATAAAAATAATGCCTGTGAGCTTATCCTAGCTCTCAGTCATACATTAAAAATTCAAATACCTTTTGACTCCTGAGCCATTCTCACTTTCATAACGACTCATTACACTTTCACCCTCACATCAAGTGATATATATTTAAATAAATCAATCTCTTTAGTTAACATATTTACGAGGCATACAATGCTATTATGATCTGTAATGATTCACCTTTAAATTCATATACATATATTCATTTTTGTGCAAATGCATATGTTTGATTGGTTGCATGTGACAGCTTATGCATATATTTGTTTTACTAGCTGAAATATTGCTTAAAACGCTCGATGATTTATTTACATGCCCCTATATATTGACTTCTTAGACTACATCCAACAACTTATCTCTTGCATTATGTGCTTGCTAGTCACTTGATTCGAGCTGTTGCCGCAACTTGGGTTCGCCTTCTGGAAATTTTACAAGACCGGAACTTGCAGTAATAATGGTTCTCAGGCTGATTTATGTACGAAGATATCCCACAACAAAATGTTCTATTCATAAGGTCTTATACACTTCAGCACATGTGTCTATTTTATTCGTGTGAGCTTCAGCTTTATACTTATATATATCGTATTTGGTTACGCGTATCTGTATACTTTTTATATTATTCAGCTCCTGTTTCTCTAGTCATACTATTCATTTTCTATTTTGAGTTTGATTAAAGCTCGTAACGAGCAATGTTCTGGGTAGGTACGTTCATGCTTATCTAGTTCATGTTTTTTTAATTTCTGTTCATATTTGACTTATGTTATTCCGTTATTTACACAAGTGATTAGGTTGACAAATGCATGAAAGATTAATTTTTATAATTTGTTATTCTGTAGCACATAACTAAATATATTATATATATTGTCTTGTGACGCAGTTCGGTGCTTTCCTCAATATGTGTCCTATGCACTTCCAGCACTTCTGCCTGATTTCTTTCTTCACTAGGATCTAGTCTGTTCTCTCCCACAATAGGTTGTTGCTGATCGTGTCTGGCCAACGGATCCGAAGTATTTTGCGTAGACAGCTGTTAATAAACAATTGTATCTTCTGGATGATGGATTTCGTAGTTATCCAGGTTTCCGCCCCATTAAACAGTAGAAGTGTCTTGACATTTGTATTGAAAATCCTGATCTTGATGTTGGTTGACAGTTGTTTTGAGTTCCAGATGTTGTTCAGTTGTAAATATGCTGCTCTTGCTTTTCCGATCCGAGCATCAGATCCACTGTGTTCATCAATGGTGCTGCCCACATATGTAAAGGTTTTCACATCTTCCAAATCTTCTCGGTCAATTGTGATTGGATTGTTGCATGCTGTGTTGTATCGGAGAATCTTGTTTTTCCCTTTGTGTATGTTGAGACCTAGTGTTGCTGAGGCTGCTACTACACTGGTCGTCTTCTCCTGCATTGTTTGTTGCAATCGCGATAGGAGGGCCAGATCATCTTTGAAGTCTAGATCGTCAAACGTCATCCTAGATGTCCATTGTATCCAGTGTTTCTCTTCAGATGCTGACGTCTTCATGATCCAGTCGATCACCAGGAGACAGAGAAATGGTGAGAGTAGGCAACCTTGCCTGACACTGGTCTTTACTTCGAACCAATCGGTCAGCTATCCTCCGTGCATGATTTTACATTTTAATAATATTGAATATCCTCTGAGGCACACCGTAGTATCCGGAGGAAGTTTCCATAGTGTTGTTCTGTCCATGCTGTCAAATGCTTTCTCACAGTCAATGAAGTTGATGTAGAGTGATGATATCCATCCGACTGATTGTCCCACAATGGTCCGTAGTGTCGTGATTTGGTTTGTACACGATCGATTCTTACGGAATATTACCTGTTGGTCTCAAAGTTGGGTGTTTACGGAGTCCTTCTATAATGTTTCGAATTATTTGAATTATAGCATTAGCTAAGAGTCCCAGAAATAACGCAATTGGATTAAGAAGACCCAGGCACAACCGAATGTACTGTATTTGGAATTCGAAATCGTACAATCAACCAGTACAATAGTATCATTAGTTCGTTCAAACAACACATCCGCCACAGCTTAAATTGGAGTCTAGGTGTTTGTAATCAATCGTACGTCTTCTTCTCAAATTCATCCTGGGTCTGTCTGCCATTATATTCGAAAAGGATTCTGTATTATCTAGAATTTGCTCATTAGCATTAGAATTAACAACGGTAATTGGAACAGACTTACCTGGTTCCTGAAATTGTATTTGATCAACATGTCGACTGTGTGTGCTTAAGTCATTGATGTCTAGAATTCGCACCATCGATTTTCCGACATTCTTCAGAACAATACCCGTAGATGTTCGAAGATCATTTCCCCGATAGTATGTAACTTCTGCAGATTCCAAACATCTCATATTCGACTGAAGAATTCTTCCTTTCAATAGCTTCGCTGGAGTCTCCTTCGTCACCGAATGTCTGGAATTTCTATATTGCAATAGAAAGGTATCTACTCCCCTCTCCAGCTCATTAAATGTTGAGGCGGCTATAGAATCAATAGCAGTCCTTAATGTCCTGACAAAATTCTCTGCCTGACCATTAGAACACGGATGTCTGGGAGCAGTAAACAGATGTTTGCACCCTATACCGTTCAACCAGTTAGTGACCGCATCTGCAGCAAAGTGAGAGCCATTATCAGTCACTAACACTATAGGAACCCCTTCTCGACTAAACGCCTTTCTTAATGCTTGGATTGTGAAGTCAGAATTAGGTGAAGTTGTAAAAAAAACTTCAGGTCATTTTGAAAAAGAATCAATAACTACTAGTGCATAGTATCTACTAAGAAACGGACCACAATAGTCAGCATGAATTCTCTGCCAGGCCTCAGACGATACTGGCCATGGCGTCCACTTCGAAGGATGACTTTTCAACTGATGACATTTCTCACAATTGTTTGCTGTACGACATATATCTCCATTTATCTCTGGCCACCAACATGTGAGCCTTGCCAAGGACTTCATTTTCTCAACACCTAAATGACCACTATGAAGATCATCAAGAACAGATTTACGCAATGAAGGAGGAATGACAACATGATCATTTAAACACAGAATACCATCAGGAGTAGTAGATAGTTCATCCTTATTTGAAAAATAGATAGGAAATCTACGTTTCAAATTAGCAGTTCAGCCTTTTCGTATAGCACTGAGTATACATCCAAAATATCTGCAAGTTTCTCTAATGAGATGTAAACGTCTCACTGGTAAATGTTGCACTAACAAACAGTCCGAAGTATTAATAGGCCGATCTTGTAATGACTGTCGAGAAATGTAGTCAACATGTTGAATTTTTTTGGCACTTCTTTGCTGAACCGTATAGTCATATGCACTCAAAGCAATACTCCATCGTTGAACCATAGCAGCTGAGGAACGTGCTAAGGATTTTTCAGGATGATAAATAAACTTTAAAGCTTCATGATCAGTAACAATAGTGAATTTCTTTCCGAATAAATATTTATGAAGTCTTTTAACAGCCCAAAACACAGCTAATGGTTCTCGCTGAGTCTGTGAATAACTTTGTTCAGTAACAGTGAGTTTGCGTGAAACACAAATAACTGGTCTACCTTCCTGTTCCCAAACTGCACCAATTCCCACAGGTGATGCATCAGTAATGAGCACAGAATGTACACTAGGGGAGTACGTTCGAGGAACAGCATCACTTCTGAAGAAACTTTAGTAGATTACGTAAGAATGACTCTTGTTCCTCACTCCATTTGAATGAATTGGATGTCAAAATATCAAATAAACAATTTGCACGACAAGAAAAATTAGGAATAAAACGGGAATAGTATTGAAGAGCACCCACTAGTGAACGTAATTCCGTAAGATTTTTTGGAGACGGGGCATTTGTCAGCGGAGCTAGTCGTTTCATATCTGGTCTAAAACCATTACCATCAACTAGGTATCCAAGGCATTCAAAACTAGATACACAAAACGAACACTTATTTGGATTCACTGTAATATTCTTCTCAATTAAACGACGCAATAAAGCAATAAGTCTCTGGTCATGAACTACCTTATTAGAACCATGAACAATGAGATCATCTTGATAAACTTCAACATCTTCAAGATCACTAACTACTTTATTCATAACTTCCTGAAATATGGCTGGAGAACAACTTAGACCAAATGGAAGAAAATTGTATTTGAACAGACCAAACGGAATGTTAATTGTCGTCAAAATAGATGAAATTTCATGCAATTGGTTCCCTTTATGAATTTGAATAGAGCAAGAACAAACATTGATGCAGAATAGTATGAATTCATATTATTTCGAGGTTTCTCGTCAGCTGCTTACAAACCAAAATTGTGATAGAATTTTTACATGGAGATAGTGTGAAAACATTTGACATAAATGAGTGTAAATAACTGGATTACAATAATAACTATATATATATATATATATATATATATATATATATATATATATATATATATATATATATATATATATATATATATATATATATATATATATATATATATATATATGCTAGAAACAGGTCAGAGGTCAAAAGAGGGGGGATTAATCCAGGGTGGGTGGTGTAATAATTTAGTGAAGTTCATAAATTGTGTGATAATTGTAGAGATTAATGGAATTAAATAATGATAAGGTAGATTACGTAATAATAATTAAATAGAATTTGGAAAGTTAAGATAATTTAAGAGGATCAGGTGGTGGAAATGTGTGAATAAAATTTATTTTAAAAATTAGGTAATAGGGGGGAGTATAAAATATCTTAGAATAAGTAAATGAAAAAATAACCAAAACACAAAACAAACAGAAACAAAAAGATTACCAGGGTAGTGATAAGTTTATTAAAGTCTCTTTTTGGATGCATAAGTCCGGTTTCAGTTTCTTAATTGCAATGGCTTCAGCAAAGCGGAGAGTGGTAGTAGTTCTTTGTCTATTGATAATTTTAAACGCGCGCATAATATCGACGGTATGCCCGGTGTCAAGTAGATGCCGAGCTATTGCACTGTTAAAAGCTTTAGTCCCTCGCAGCGTCAAGTTCTTCGGAATATGCTCAGAAATGCGAACCTGTACTCTTCTCTCAGTTCTTCCAATGTATGTGCTACGGCACGTACATGTGAATTGGTAAATGCAGTTGGAGCAACTGAGGGGAGAGGACTTGTCGATCTTCGTTTGTTTCAGTGAGCAGTATGTTTTCCATAACGTAGTCAGTTTGGCTGCCGGGTAGGTCACTTTTAAAGCGGAATCAATTCTGTGATTGATAATTCCGGCGACTTCATCTCCTTTGAAGCACAAGGATAGGAAGCAGGTTTTCTTTTCAACTGTATCATGCTTAATCGGATGGTTTGTATTAGCATATTTGTGGATGAATTTATCCGGATATGCATTTTCACGTAGGCATTTGGTGATTGTAGTAATTTCTTCTTCGAGGCATTCTTTTGAGCAGATTTTTCGTGCGCGGTCAAAAAGGTTTCGCACAATACCCTTTTTATAACTTATTGGACAGAAGCTGTTAAAATTGAGATAAATTCCGCTCCAAGTATTTTTGCGGTGAATGTGTCTTTGTAGTATGCCGTCTGATGTTCGCCTAATTCCAATATCTAGGAAATGGAATTTATCATCAGCTTCATGTTCCATGGTGAATTCTATATCTTTATGTACTTTATTGAACAGACTAAGTAGGTACCTGGAGTGTTGGTGATTTTTGCAGACAAGGAACGTGTCATCCATATATCTGCAGTAGAGAGTGGTACTGTCAATTGCGTGCTTCAGTTTCTTTTGTTCCAGATGTCCCATAAATATGTCGGCAAGAATTGGGCCTAGAGGGCTGCCCATTGCTATTTCATCAATCTGTCGGTACAGAACATTGTTAAATTTAAATTGTATGTTTTTTGTACACAAAAACAGGAGCTGTTTAAATTCCTGGGGTGGTAAAGGCAGGAGTTCTGGATATTCACATATGATCGCTGCCGTTTCTTTTAAGGGGATATTTGTGAAAAGCGAAGAGACATCAAATGAAACCATGAATTTGTCAGAGACATTAAGGTTATCAATTTTTTGTATAAATTCAAAGCTGTCTTTCAAACTGTAGGCTGCTAGTTTTTTTCGGATTGGTTCCAAGCATCTGGTAAGCCAGCGGGCAAGTTTATGGAAGGGTGATTTGGCCATCGATAATATTGGTCTTATAGGGGTGTCGGGTTTATGTGTTTTGGGTAGCCCATATAAATATGGCAATTGTGACCCTTTTGGTTTGAGTTCGTTATACGTATGAATATCTATTAGATTTTTCTTAACAAGTTCTCTCAACTTTCTTAAGACACGTTTCTCTGTCGCATCTGTTAAGTCTTTCTGGGTATTGTCGATGATAAAACTTATTAAAGACGAAACAATAATGGTACTTCGTCCGGATAAGGGTTCCAGTGTAGTCATTCTCAACAGAGATGAATATATCAATAAGGTAATGTCCATTTTAAATAACTCCACCAGATTTATCATCGACAACTCCACTTTAAGCCTTTGCAAATTCTTTAAACCTAATATTGACAGTCCTGTTTCGCTAACTAAAAATTCACAAGGTATGTATGAAGAATTATCGTCTCTTATTAGCAATTCATAGCATCCTCGTATGGGCAGTCTGTGTCCAGTAATCCCCAATATTGATACTTCAGTGGGTCGTACTATAACGTTAGGATCTAAGAATTTCAAGTTCTTGAATGAAATAATGGACTCTATACTGCCTGTGTCCACAATAAAGTCATGAAATGAACCAAGCGATGTATATAGTCGCTTTTGAATATGAGCATTACCTTTCGAAATAGTAGACAAACATAAATGATCGCTAGAAACATCCGAATTATTGAGATTTAAATGACAAGATTTAGTACTACTTGAAGCAAAATGGACAGTAGCTTTGCATACTGACTGAATGTGTCCTATCCTACCACATTTAAAACATTTAGCATTACGAAATGCACATGAATTACGAGGATGAAACTTTCCACATGATAAACATTTACCAAACTTCATCTCACCTTTGTGATTTGCTTTGTAATTCCTTGTTGAAACACCTTTCATATTTACACGAGAATAGGATTCACCGTTAAATGAACGCAAGTTCGATTGACCCTGAGATTGCAGTTCATCAGGACGACTAAGCAAAGTATTAGAAATCTTCATCGACTGGATATCAAGTTCATTCACTGCTTCATAGTTAATACACGCAGTTCTAGCATCTTGAAAGGAACAGTTTGGCATTCTTAACAGCTCTCTTTTCAAACTCGGTATGTTGATTCCTGCAATTAATCGATCTCTAAGTTGTACATGAAGTTGATCACCGAAATTACACTTGGCAGCATGTTTCTGCAATTCAAGGATGAATTCCCAAACTTTTTGATCATTTTGACGAACCATTTTATGAAATTTCGCCCTTTCACGGCATTCGAAACTGGTGCATTTTACATGATTTAATAATAGCTCTTTAAGAGTTGCATAAGGAAGTGAGATAGGTTTTTCTGGATATGCCAAAGTTTTTAATAAGCTGTAAGCTTCTCTCCCAATGAATGTCAGGAAATGTGCCACAATTTTATCACCTTTGACATCTTTCTTAGTCATGCTCCAGATTTCAAACCTTTCCAAATAATCCTCAAATGCTTCCGAAGTTGAATGAATGTCCAACTTTTCCATTGCAGGTTCCATCACGACGCCAGTATAATGTTTCGAATTATTTGAATTATAGCATTAACTAAGAGTCCCAGAAATAACGCAATTGGACTAAGAAGACATAGGCACAACCAAATGTACTGTATTTGGAATTCGAAATCGTACAATCAACCAGTACAATAGTATCATTAGTTCGTTCAAACAATACACCTTCATTCTGTTGAAGACGTTTCCTGGTATTGAGAGAAGAGTGATGCCCTTCTAGTTATCACAGTTGGTGAGAGCGCTTTTCATTGTTATTTTGATCAGGTGTCTTTCTTTCCAGTCTGTTAGTACTTGTTCTTTATCCCAAATCATGCTGAAGAGAATGTGGAGTATCTTTACAATTACTACTACATTTGATTTCAATGCCTCTGCTGGAATGTTGTCTGGTCCTGCTTCTTTGCCGCTCTTGATTTGTTTGATGGCCATGCTAATCTCTTCAATTGTTGGTGAGTTAACATCAACTGGGAGGTCGGTGGGTGAAGCTTCGATGATGGGTGGGTTCAGTGGGGTTGGTCAATTCAAGAGTTCTTTAAAGTGCTCTACCCACCTGTTTCACTGTTCTTCAATGTTTGTGATTACGTTACCCTCCTTGCGTTTTCCTGGTCGTTCTGGTTTGCGATAATTTTCAGTGAGCTTCTTTGTTGTATCTTAAAATTGATTCATGTCTCCCTCTCTTGCAGCCTTTTCCGCCGTCATTGCCAAATCCTCCACATCTTGACGTTTGTCGGTTCTGATACTCCTCTTCACCCACTTGTTTACTTCTGTGTATTCAGCTTGTGCCTTGGTTTTCTCTGCTCTTGTTCGACTGGTATTGATTGCTGCTTTCTTGTTCCTCCTTTCTTGAATCTTGTTCAGTGTATAAACAATCATCCATTCCGTGTGGTGGTGATCCTTGTGGCCCAGAACCTCATGATATGTTGAAGTGATTGCCTCTTTTCTCCCACTCCAGTTGCTCTCCATAGTAGTTCCTTCTCCATTGAGTAGATCATGAATTGCCTGGAATCTATTGCTGAGGACTATCTTGAATTTGTTGAGTTTGTCAGCATCCTGAAGGAAAGCCGTATTGAACTTTTGTGATATTGTCCACCGCGTTATTCAGTACTTATTGAGTTTCAATTTCTTCATGACGACCAGCAAGTGATGATCTGATGCTATATCAGCTTCTCTCTTGTTTCTCACATCCTCCATCGTCCCCCTGAACTTTTTGTTGATGCAGAAATGGTTGATTTGGTTTTGCGTAGTATGATGTAGTGAATTCCATGTGATTTTGTGTATGCGTTTGTGAGAATATATTGCCGCCTATGACCAGTTTATTGAAGGCACATAGGTTTGCAAATCTCTCACCATTGTCGTTCCTTTCTCCTAGTCCGTGTCATCCGATGATGTCTTAATATCCGCTGTTGTCCATTTCAACCTTGGCATTGAGGTCTCTCATCAGAATGGTCAGGTTCTTTGTTGGGCACTTCTCGACGATTGACTGCAGCCTATCGAGGAATTGATCTTTAGCGTCTTCATTGCAATCGTTTTTTGTCATTTAATTCCGTATTTTATACATGGGCTTATTTCGTAAGCCAAATGTGGTAATAAATGCCAAATGTGAATTAAGATGGAAGAATTTCATTTCAGACATTCATGCGTAAACAGTATGAAGACATGAGATGTAAATAAGAGAATGAAAACAAGCCTACTCAGTGAATAACAGATGACTTATTCTTTACATAGAAATGACTAATGCATAGTTTTCTGATAACTAGTTACTTTATGGATGACAAATGAACATATGGCAAACACGTTAAAGCGCACATGACTTATTTAACAAAGTCACAGATTACGAAGTACTTCAAAAAGATTTAAGATACATGACTAGGCTAGATTGGTTCATTCAATCTCTAAACGAAATAGACTATCTGGAGGTGTGGAAGCTGTTAGAATTCCCTGTCGATATAAACTGTAATCAATTAAAACTCACTAAACTTTCTTAACTTGAGACAAACATTTTAAATGCGTTTATTTATAGGTTGCACGTTTATATAATATGTTGTTACTATCCGATTGATATGATTGCTTTTTTATTTTCAAGCAAAACTATATATAAAATTAACATTTTAAAACTTTCTCTGAACGGTAGATTTATTAATTAAATTCTGTTGAAAAACTTAAAAGAAATCTAAAGTATAAAAGTTTGGTGATCTTACTCATTGCTTATTATCATTCTATAAAACTATATTTTAATGGTTTTTCTATGGAAACATGAAAATGTTAAGGCAAATCAAAATGCTTATAGAGTCACATTTCTTTATCTAAAATGGAATTCACACGTAAGCTTAGTGAATTTTTGTTCAAATTATTAAACACAATTTCACTAAAGAAAGTTAGATATACGATGAATGACAATTTTCAATGATTTAAATATCTAGTCATTGACAGTTAACGGAAAATATTATTTCCACCTTCAGTTATCCTAGAAGCAACAAAAAATGCAGGAGAAGACGACCAGTGTAGTAGCAGCCTCAGCAACACTAGGTCTCAACATACACAAAGGGAAAAACAAGATTCTCCGATACAACACAGCATGCAACAATCCAATCACAATTGACCGGGAAGATTTGGAAGATGTGAAAACCTTTACATATGTGGGCAGCACCATTGATGAACACAGTGGATCTGATGCTCGGATCGGAAAAGCAAGAGCAGCATATTTACAACTGAACAACATCTGGAACTCAAAACAACTGTCAACCAACATCAAGATCAGGATTTTCAATACAAATGTCAAGACACTTCTACTGTTTAATGGGGCGGAAACCTGGATAACTACGAAATCCATCATCCAGAAGATACAATTGTTTACTAACAGCTGTCTACGCAAAATACTTCGGATCCGTTGGCCAGACACGATCAGCAACAACCTGTTGTGGGAGAGAACAGACTAGATCCCAGTGGAGGAAGAAATCAGGCAGAAGTGCTGGAAGTGCATAGGACACATATTGAGGAAAGCACCGAACTGCGTCACAAGACGAGCCCTCGCATGGAATCCTGAAGGCCAAAGGAAAGTAGGAAGACTGACGAACACATTACGCCGGGAAATGGAAATAGACATGATGAAAATGAGCAAGAATTGGATGGAACTAGAAAAGAAGGCCCAGGACAGAGTGGATTGGAGAATGCTGGTCTGCGGCCTGTACTCCATTAGGAGTAACAAGCGTAAGTAAGTTACCCTAGAAGTAGAAATTCATTATGAAACTTTATATCATTCATGATTTATTAATTCCTATGATTTATCCAGTGCTATTTTCTCACAGTAAGAAACTAAAAACGTAATTTGTTTTATACGGATATAGCCCATACAAACTATAAGAATTTTCTCAAAAATGTTATGTTTAGAAGGTAATATTAGATTTATTTAAGTAGTATGTGGAGATCCCTTTCATATGAGTATTTAGTTTTTATCATGTATAAATATAAATTGAAAGACTATTTAAATCTATGCAGTATTGAAGCTCTCTTACTTTCTAACTTTAGAATTCTCGATTGTATTCATTTAATAACCTACATGGATCAAGCTTAGAAATTGTTATCACAATGTGAGTATCAGATCATTGAAATGGTACGTTAATGTACAATTCATTGTTTGGAATGGAAATCATTCGGTGCTGTTATTAATTAACTATCTCACTCATCACTGATTCAACTTCACAGATATTTGAAAAAGCTTTTAGTTTTATCCAAACTGAATAACATGATATCGAAAATGCAGGGATTCAAACAACAAGTTTATATATAAATTGAATAATTTGTAACGTATGAAAGATACTAGACGTAAATGTTTAGTAAGTAAAACAACGTACATGTCTAAATACAGACCGATAAAATACAATTATTGAAATAAATTGATTTCATTAAGAGAACAGGTTCATCATTCGATAAGTTAGTCAGTAATTTAAAGTATTATATTATCTATAATGATCAACTCCAACTATTTGAGTTTCATCATTGCTTAAGCACAAGACGAATATCATGACGACAGCCATAGTGAAGATAGATATACTCACAATGATGTATGTCAAACTTTCTTTATCATCATTAGAACAATGTGATTCTATTTAATAGTGAAGATATGAAACGTAAAACTAAATTTAAAAAAGTAAAATACCATTAACTTGTATTAAATTTTGCTTGGTTTTCAAGATATTGTTCGTGAAAGGTTACATCACAGAACACTGCATTACTCAATTCATATTTATGAGTGAACAAACAAACACAGAGAGGAGTGATGGAATGTTCCTACGACTAAAATAGCTTAGGTAGTCAGAAAACTCAGATTGTTCTAACATTGATTCTACCCTGGTTCTCTATTTTAAGTCACAGAGTGACTACAACTAATATTTTCCATGCCATATTATACATTTCCACTATTCGTTTCTAATCATTACTTTGTTTATTAAATGTATATTTGATCGAAGGTCATTGTCTTTTATACATAAATGCCATATTATTGTAGATCAACCCTATCTCATTATTACACCATAGAAAAGGGATTATTGGAAAACTATCGATAAAAAGCACTTTCAGATTATTTTGTACAATTTAAACTAACCTTTGCCAACGTAACTAGTTCCAGGACTTTCCCGAAAGGCTTCGACTTCAAGACTTTTGAATATTAAGCGTACTGTACTATAATTTTGGTCCGACGGGTGAAGTTCAATTTTTATTGCTTTAGTACAATTGTAATATTGATCTTTTTGAACAGAAAATACTTGGTCGCTTGATGATGAATAAATTTCCTCTAAAGAAGTAAACGTATCATAAAAATTTAGAAGGACAATGAGTTATAAAGTCAAGACGTTAATTGTTAAAATTGAATAAGCTGAAAGCACCAATCAGATTTTCTAAATAACAGTTACTAAATGATGATTGGCTACTTGCTTTTCTACGAATCTCTTGGAGTTAGGATAGGAATTTATGCTAAGTAGAATAAATTATACATCAATTGTGGCAGATAACCTCTAGCGACAGAAGATATAAGTTTATTTTTGAAGAACTGACTTAAACTGTAAAGACTAATCACTGGATTAAATAAACTCAGTGGCAGAGCTTAATGTGATGGACGTAAAGTGCGAACGTTCTAGCTTCAATCAAATATTTAACAGAAGACATTAATTATACAGTATTCATAAAGTAGACTAAATCAATTGTATTGTGTTTTTAATTTTTTAAATGAGATAGGAAAATCTTAGACGTGCTTTTGAGTCATTTCTAAGATTATCGATTAGGATAATTATGATTTGAATAATGACGTAAGGGATCGATACCAGGTACTGATTTGATGTAAAAGAGATTAATGAGGTAACTTGTTGTATCATATTTAATTCATCTTACATCTTAAGAAGTTCATATGTTCAAACACAATTAAAATGAGTAGAATGTAAGAGAATACAAAAAAATTATTTAACAATGATAATTGTACGACAGCTTTTGCCGCTAATGTATTTGTGGTATTGTTGATAATCGACAACGTGAATGAACAATTCATCATTTTTAAAAATTAATTCTTATATGATGAACAGAATTGATTCATTTTAACTTTCCAAGAAAGGATATCATAGTTTTATAATTATGGCGTCTGTGAAAATTACTGACACACTGTTAGGTTATTGATCATGAACCGATCTAAGTTAGACAATTGTTTGAAACCTGGAGGCCCAGAACTGTTGGTTCATCCTAGTATAGGACTTCACAGGGGCGTACATCCGCCAGTGGAGTTTAATCTTTTTGGGTATGAGAAAGGTACCAGGTGAATACAATGGATACTGCTCGCACAATATCGCGATTGACTAAAGTATGGCATGTACATCGATCGATACTGGCTTAGTGGTCTAGAAGTTAAAATGGGAATTTCCACTATGTTGTAAAATTATTTAAAACAAGTAAGTATTTTGTAGTAACAAAAGCTTTAACTCTTCGGATGTACTTCATAGTAAGCTGATGACTATGCTGATAATATATACCTTTGACGTTTAAAGCGATGAGTACTGAGCTTGAATTATAGTAAGAATATCAATTCTACTCTAAGTATATCACACTAAAAAATTGAAATATAATGAAACAAATGCTGCATATTGTTGTGACTTTAGGCTCGGCTAGTTATCATGTAATTTATTCGCCAATCGGAATACGACTTATTCGCTCTTAGTACTGTGCTAAACTAATGACGTTCGAACGGTACGAGCAGCCTAGCGACCTTATTGGTCCTTTGTTCGCCTAACCTGTCCATTGAGTTCAGAACGCCAACAACAGCTTCCACTATGCAAATAATTTATTTCAAACATACTTGGTTTATATACCAGCAGAAGAAACCGCATCACTTCATAAAATATAACATTTATACAAAATCAAGCGAAAATGTGGCTGTGAACGTGGGAGACTATAATCAATAAACTGAACATAACTTAAGAACAGTAAGTCGTATAATAATGATCTATAGGTCGAAATGAAGCTTATAATAAGAGGAATATAAATATAGATAATCTAGTTACTAAACGGTTATACAATAGGTATATATATATATATATAATATTGGCCCATTAATAGTTCTCAGAAGTTACTCGTAGTTCAATCTTCGCTAAGATATAACATATATCCCACTGCTGATCACTATTTACAATTTCTGATCATTTATTATTCTTTCATTATTAAACTGAGAAAATGGATTTTAAAAATTCTTACATAATGTTTATAAACGTCTTGAACTTAAACACTATCAACCATGATATTAACTGGTTTAAACACGTAGGTAGTTTTCTAGAACACATATACAAATAAAATATATAACCTACCATCATTCAATACATAATTAAAATTAGTTGAATCAAATGTATAATAATCATTTGCGTATAATTTGAAAATAAATGTTAACAGCCATGGAGATCTTTGACTTAAATGTATCCATTTCACTGATAAATAAGTTGAAGTAGAGTCACAGAATCCAGAAAATTCGATATTTTTAGTTGTAGAATCCAAATGGGATGTAATATTTTCCTTTGATCCCTAGATTAATGAAAAGTTAGACAGGAAATATTATGATTAAAATGCCAGATATTAATAGAATATAAACATGCAAAATACAAGAGATTTTAATACATCTTACTGATTGTTTAAACCTAATGAATACAATATGTATTCACTAATAATTATTATTGCACAGAAATTACTTAATTACTTACGCCTGTTACTCCTAATGGAGTATAGGCAGACGATCAGCATTCTCCAATCCACTCTGTCCTGGGCCTTCTTTCCTAGTTCCATCCAATTCTTGCTCATTTTTATCATGTCTATTTCCATTTCCCGGCGTAATGTGTTCGTCAGTCTTCCTACTTTCCTTTGGCCTTCAGGATTCCATGCGAGGGCTCGTCTTGTGACGCAGTTCGGTGCTTTCCTCAATATGTGTCCTATGCACTTCCAGCACTTCTGCCTGATTTCTTCCTCCACTGGGATCTAGTTTGTTCTCTCCCACAATAGGTTGTTGCTGATCGTGTCTGGCTAACGGATCCGAATATTTTGCGTAGACAGCTGTTAATAAACACTTGTATCTTCTGGATGATGGATTTCGTAGTTCTCCAGGTTTCCGCCCCATTAGACAGTAGAAGTGTCTTGACATTTGTATTGAAAATCCTGATCTTGATGTCGGTTGACAGTTGTTTTGAGTTCCAGATGTTGTTCAGTTGTAAATATGCTGCTCTTGCTTTTCCGATCCGAGCATCAGATCCACTGTGTTCATCAATGGTGCTGCCCACATATGTAAAGGTTTTCACATCTTCCAAATCTTCTCGGTCAATTGTGATTGGATTGTTGCATGCTGTGTTGTATCGGAGAATCTTGTTTTTCCCTTTGTGTATGTTGAGACCTAGTGTTGCTGAGGCTGCTGCTACACTGGTCGTCTTCTCCTGCCTTGTTTGTTGCGATTGCGATTGAATAACCAGATCGTCTGCGAGGTCTAGATCGTCTAACTGCATCTTAGATATCCACTGTATCCCGTGCTTCCCCACAGATGTTGACGTCTTCATGATCCAGTCGATCATCAGGAGAAATAGAAAGGTTGAGAGTAAGCATCCTTGTCTGATACTAGTCTTTACTTCGAACGAGTCGGTCAGCTGTCCTCCGTGCACGATTTTACATTTTAATCCATCATAGAAATTCTGTATAATATTGACCATCTTCTGAGGCACACCGTAGTATCGAGGAAGTTTCCATAGTGTTGTTCTATACACGCTATCAAATGTTTTTTCATAGTCAATGATGTTGATGTAGAGTGATGAGATCCATCCGACTGATTGTCCCACATTGGTTCGTAGTGTTGTGATTTGGTCTGTACACGATCGATCTTTACGAAATCCAGCCTGTTGGTTTCGGATTTGTTCGTCTACGGAGTCCTTCATCCTGTTTGACAATGCCCCGTTGAAGACTTTTCTTGATATTGAGAGAAGAGTGATGCCCTTCTAGTTATCACAGTTGGTGAGAGCGCTTTTCATTGTTATTTTGATCAGGTGTCTTTCTTTCCAGTCTGTTGGTACTTGTTCTTCATCCCAAATCTTGCTGAAGAGAATGTGGAGTATCTTTACAGTTACTACTACATCTGCTTTCAATATCTCTGCTGGAATGTTGTCTGATCCTGTTGCTTTGCCGCTCTTGATTTGTTTGATGGCCATGCTAATCTCTTCAATAGTTGGTGAGTTAACATCAACTGGGAGGTCGGTGGGTGAAGCTTCGATGATAAGTGGGTTCAGTGGGGTTGGTCAATTCAAGAGTTCTTTAAAGTGCTCTACCCACCTGTTTCACTGTTCTTCAATGTTTGTGATTACGTTACCCTCCTTGCGTTTTCCTGGTCGTTCTGGTTTGCGATAATTTTCAGTGAGCTTCTTTGTTGTATCTTAAAATTCTCTCATGTTCCCTTCTCTTGCAGCCTTTTCCGCCGTCATTGCCAAATCCTCCACATCTTGACGTTTGTCGGTTCTGATACTCCTCTTCACCCACTTGTTTACTTCTGTGTATTCAGCTTGTGCTCTTGTTCGACTGGTATTGATTGCTGCTTTCTTGTTCCTCCTTTCTTGAATCTTGTTCAGTGTATAAACAATCATCCATTCCGTGTGGTGGTGATCCTTGTGGCCCAGAACCTCATGATATGTTGAAGTGATTGCCTCTTTTCTCCCACTCCAGTTGCTCTCCATAGTAGTTCCTTCTCCATTGAGTAGATCATGAATTGCCTGGAATCTATTGCTGAGGACTATCTTGAATTTGTTGAGTTTGTCAGCATCCTGAAGGAAAGCCGTATTGAACTTTTGTGATATTGTCCACCGCGTTATTCAGTACTTATTGAGTTTCAATTTCTTCATGACGACCAGCAAGTGATGATCTGATGCTATATCAGCTTCTCTCTTGTTTCTCACATCCTCCATCGTCCTCCTAAACTTTTTGTTGATGCAGAAATGGTTGATTTGGTTTTGCGTAGTGTGATCCAGTGAAGTCTATGTGATTTTGTGTATGCGTTTGTGTGAATATATTGCTGCCTATGACCAGTTTATTGAAGGCACATAGGTTTGCGAATCTCTCACCATTGTCGTTCCTTTCTCCTAGTCCGTGTCATCCGATGATGTCTTCATATCCGCTGTTGTCCATTCCAACCTTGGCATTGAGGTCTCCCATCAGAATGGTCAGGTTTTTTGTTGGGCACTTCTCGACGATTGACTGCAGCCTATCGAGGAATTGATCTTTAGCGTCTTCATTGTAGTCGTTGGTATGCGAATAGCATTAGATGATGTTCATTGAAATGCCCTCTCTCTTTGTTTTGAAGGAGGCTTTGAGGATCCTTGGTCCATGAGTGCATTTTGTGCTTGTTTGGATGGCGTCAATACAACTCCTTGTTTATGTTAAGCATTTTCTTTTTCATGGCTAGAGTATAACAGAAGCTCTCCTGAAGCTAGTCGTTGTTGTCCAACTTGCGTCCAATGTGTTTCACTGATCCCAAGCACCTCCATGTTGTATCCCATCATTTCTGCAGCAATTTAGAAGATTCTCCCAGTCTCCCACATTGTACGAGCATTCCATGTACCTAAATAAATAGTTGCTTTGGTTGTCAGAATGATCATCGGTCTCATGACTTCTAAAGGATCTCGGCTTTCATCATGAGGCGCCATAACTCTTCTAAATGAAGATCTTCTGACTCCCAGGGTAGAGTTTAAGTGGTTTGGATAATTTTTCGTGATTAGCATTTTTTAGTGAGTTAGTTTTCTACGAGATGGGGTCGCTAACCCCATGGCCATCCCTCGTTCTTTATCCGCGCTTGGAACCGGAAGTAAAACCAGTGGGTCTCCAGGCGGAGTTGCACATAAATTGGGTATATACAAATAATTTACAACTAAAGGAAAGCACTTGCGTAGGTCATAAATAAGAATTTCGAATATTAATACACTCAAATATATCATAATGAAATAAACTAAGACTGATTAAGTGGATTTATCATTTTTGTCTGCTAATTTGTAAGTAGATTTTCTATCGCACTTGTGAGCTCTTGATTAATATGCTAGTGATAAATGTTCAATATTTTCGGTCATCGATGGTAAACTATTAATGTAAATTTTATTAATATTGAAGAACATTTGGAACTCAGAACAACTGTCAACCAATATCAAAGTCACAGTCTTCAATACAAACGTCAAGACAGTTCAACTATACGGAGCTGAAACTTGAAGGACTACTGCAACCATAATCAAAAACGTACAAGAATTTACAGACAATTATCCATGCGAGACGCTTCAACTCCGTCGGCCGGATACCATCAGCAATCGCCTGCTCTGAGAGAAAACAAACCAGCTTCCAACTGAAGAGTAAATCAGAAAAGGACGTAGGGAGTGGATAGGATACATATTAAGAAAATCATCAAATTGGGTCACGACGCAAGCCCAAACTTGGAATCTTGAAGGAAAAATGAGAAGTGGAAAACCAAGGAACACATTGCGTTAGATCGAGGCAAACATGAAAAGCATGAATAATCGCAACAGGAAACAACTGGAAAGGATAGCTCATAACAGATTTTGCTGGTCGGTAGCATATGCTCTACAAAAGGTAACTGGCATAACAGGATCATTAGTTTAAACTATCAAGCTTTTTATTCCATAAAAGGGGTAACAAAAACAAACTGATTTAAGAGGACACTAAATTTATTTTGTAGCCTAAAAGAATTTACGAGTAATAAATTGTCTATCACATTGTGATTTGATTTTTACAATCTAAAAATAGAAGATTCCATTTTTTAGTAAGTATTTATGGCTTTTTCTATGGTACTATGTGAAAAGTTTGATAGAGTTAAGGTAACAAGAAGCTATTAACAAAAAAAAAACGACATCGGAAACATCACCTCTGATTGTATAAGTACTTATTTAAGTTGATTTATTTAGAAAAAATAGTAGAATTTCGTTTTCAAAATTAGAGGAGTTCTGAGAAATAATTTATCTTCCAATATAGATATGTAGATTTAAAGGAAGATTAAAATATCGATGTAATATTCCGTATGATAAGTTATGATGAACTTCAAATTGATACTTGATCAATCAATGCAATCTAATTGTATATATATAAGCTGTGTGATAATAATAAGGATTTCCATTACTCTGTATTCATGTAATTTCTATATGTTTTATGATTGTAGAAAACTATAATTTACATGTTAAATTTTATTCACATTGTAAACAATCTTGCTGGAAAACAATAAAGTTTCAATGGCTTATGTATATACAATGTGTATTTAATTCATTCAACTTTAAAAAAAGAAATTAACTCTTATTATTTTTTTGTTGTAACCATGAGATCATATGATAAGAATAAAGAACAAAAAGAAGCATTTTAAACATTATCATAAAATATGTTGGTCATTTGATCAAATACATAAATAGGTAGTAAGTAGTTGGTTAAACATTAAACCTAATTAAACTATCAAATCTCTTGTAAAACAGTAGTAGACTATGTTAACTCAAATCTGCTAATGAAATGACAAACGCATTTATATACATAGATTTATTCATAAGAATTTGTGAATTTAAGCGTTTTTTTCCAAAGAATTTTAATTCTTACTTTGAAGAATACGTAACGTGAATGAACATAAAGGTTTTTTTTATGAACGAATAAACCAACTAAAAGAAGAACAACAAAAGAATTTCAGTCTATACAGAAAGTAAAGTTCCCTTTCTGATACAAATATTTCCAAATGAATAATACTAGAGAGAATGAAACATAGTTGCGACGTTTATAGACTGTCATATTCAACCAATTAAGGTACAATAATGATCATCTAGTTAAGTAATATGCAGTACATTATTTTGAGTAAATATCTGAATATAATACGTCTGATAATAACTGGTCGAATAAGACCTAAATAGTAAAATAACCTTTTTGTTAATATTGAAACTTAGAATGAACTAAATCATGAAAAAACCCGAGTTATTTTCTATTCTACATAACGTTAATCGTAGATATAAAAAGTAACCTCAAAACACCCATTCATAGAAACATTTCTATCAAAGTTAATATTAGAATTGATTATTTCCTTTGTTTCAATTAGTGTCTTTTTGATTTATAAATACCTCTCAGCGTCAGTGTCCTAATATATTCCGTGCTGATGTAATGTATCAGACAGAATTTCGCTGAAGTACCGAAGTTGATTTAAATCAAGAATGTGGAATAAAAGCCTGATCATATAGCTCTTAAATTAAATTAAAACCGTCTTAACTACTGTATCATACAATCATATTTTAATCTATCGCATTTAAATAGTAGATTACGTTTATTTTAAATGAAGATATGCAGAAAAAATCACTTAAAACATGATGGAATCGCTATATGATATTAAAATGCATAAATTTATTTTATAAAAGAGTGAGTTCACAAAGTCAGAAAGCACAAAACAGCTGTTAGTAGAAGAAAGTGGGAAGTCGCTGCTTTTATGGTCAATTATGGCACTTCTTGGCTATTCATTGGCCAACTAAAAACGAAATTATTTCCATACCAATGTAGTCAAATAATTTGTGATACATAAACCACGAGTTTACATATATTTATGTATTTAGTCACTGACGTTTTATTCTGTAAACTACACGGCTGTGATTAACAGATAGGTCGGGTGAAGGAAATTATGGTAATCTCGTTGCTTTATGAAATTTTTGAGCCACCATAAATCATAATATTAGTGAAACCAGCACTTAGAGCTGGATATCTGGATTTCATGATTAGAATTGTCTTCGATTTGTCAATATTCTTATAGTTTACCAATTACTACATCATAATAATACATCAATTTATTAATAGTAGTTAAAATTATGATTCAATACATTCTTAAAATGAAAATGTCATCACAAACTTGACGTAATTGGTCAAATTAGAGGAATTAGTAGAGATAAAGCAGTCATGCAACGTCGCTACGATGAGTTTCACTATGCTTTACCTCTGTCATATTTCTTAATAATTAATTGTTTTTGATTTTGTTATCATTTTTTAATCTTACTTTTCTATAGGATGGAATAGCTGGTACATATATTTTTAAATATACTACTTTCCCTATCACATAACAAAAAAGATGATCCATTAATTTTTTTCAAACTAACTGATACAAAACGTTGATTATTATTTCAAGTTGAAGTCATACCGATACAGCCTATTAAGATTAAGGCTATTGATCAAGAGTTAGTAGACAGTGAATTACCCGATGGACACTATATACTATAGAATATTCAGTAAAATGCTAAACAAAACTACATAAGTCTAGTTGATTTCCGAATTTACATAAACTACTATCCAACCATTATGTAAATAACCTTATTATTTCACTAACTCCTATTAGAGATAAGAAAAGCATATCGTCCACCGACACATCAAGTAAAAAATTTAAAAACTAAACACATTTTTCCTGTAGTTAAGATATTTAATATTTTGTCAATCACATATGACAATTACAATTTAGGAATGTATTACAAAGAAAGAAGAAAAGAAAAAATATCAGACAAACACACCATCAGGAACAAAGTGAAGTACGGAAACAAACAAACGGACCATCCTACCGTACATAAAAAGCATATCAGAAACTACAAAAAAGATTGTTGAAACCTTTTGGAATAGGTGTAGCACGTAAACCAACAAAATCAAGGCAATCAATATTATGCAAACCAAAAAACGAAATGATGAAAGAAGAAAAACCGAACATCATCTATAAAATAAACTATTCCAATTGCGAAAAACACTGGATAGAACAAGGTGCAAACTCCTTTTATTTTCACCTGTTTGAACATCAATTAGTAGTCAAACACCACGACATATCCTCGCTTATATCAATGCATGTGGACAACTGTGGACATACATCCGACTGGCGTAATGATGAGATCTTGAATAGAGGCAATTCTAAATGCACCAGAGAATTTTCAGAAGCTTGCCACTCAGATTAATCAACAAACACAATGAAAGTGATCCAATTTATCAAACAATCAAAAAGATAATGCAGAAATATAGAACCAAGAATCAAATCAGTGGGAGATACAATCAAAATGAAGAAGTAAACAATGACAAAGGCAACAATAATCAATGGACATCAAGGTCTTCGGGACAAGCTGTGAACTATATGTGGAGAAATTCAAACATTTCACTTCTACCTGAAGTTTTTGCTGGTGTTGTTGTTTAGAAGAAGAATGAAAGCTCTGCGACAAAATCATCTAGATCAGAGAACAAAACTCGATCAACATCATTTACCTGAGCTACAAACATTTTCTACCATCTTAAGGAAAAGAGCGTTTACATCATCAATAATTTTGACAATCTTTAGAAAAGACTAACTTATTCATACAATTAGAGTACACATTTCTCTCAATTTCATTGAATAAGTAAACACCTCCAATATCAGAATACATCATTGTATTTATCATCAATCATTTCAAATAATAACCAAAGTGATTACAAACATGACAATCACAAAAAATGAAAAACAAATAATCTCTCATAGTCTCTCATTGATTACTCTGTATAAAAATAGAATAAGATAGCACACCACACAATGAATCCAACTAAATATCAATCGATTCGAATTGATTGATTTGCAATTTTGTGAGTGATCAAATTCGAGCTATTCAACACCATAACGAATTCGAGAATTGCAACAGAAGTAATAAGAGTACAATTTGCCAACATGTTATGACAAGCTCGTATCACAGAATAAAACCTACATTAGTTAGAGTCCCACACAACTGGTGAACTAACTGTTACAATTCGGAGAGTGAAATATATCACACTACATTCATTCTGCTGACAATGAAATAATCAGGTGAGTTATCTGAAAAGCATTCTTGTGAGAAGACTTTAGGAAAGGATGTTGGGAGTGTCGAAATTCCTGATTTCAGTTGAACAGATCAGTCACATGTGGTACATATAAGTAACATCCAAACTTGAGTGACTTTTAAATGTGAAAACACACAATACTTTATTGAAGGTTGATTAACAAATCGCTGTTTGGAACACAGATAGACTGTGTTCCATTAACAACAAGACGATATCGGATGAACTTTATGTCCTTGAAGTTCTCACTGTGACCATTTGAAGTTTTTGAAAACCGTTTTTGAATGGCTGTGAAACGAAAATCATCACGTATAATAATTAAAGGTCATCTCATAGTTTATTTTGAAACAGTGGATGAAAGTGCCTCTAATCTTTCATCCTACCAGATCTGCATATTATAGAGTGAGAGAGAAGAAATGGATACAGAGTAGTGAAACTGTGGTGTTTGTATGAACTAATGGTTCCTTTGTACATGATGACTGATTTCAAATACAACACGTTCGTTTGTGCTCATCTATTTCTATTTGATCTAAATTGCGTTAGTCTGGGATTCCTAGTTCAAATACTTTTAGTCATAGCAAAAACTTGATTGGTAGGCTCATTGGTTCAGTTTTTGAGAGTTGGGTTACTCTTATTCAGAAGAGATGAAGCTTATTAACTGTTGTACCATTAAAAATCAATAGGTTAATGATAGCCAACAAATAACAATAGAATGCGACCAATACAACTGTTTCGTATTTCAAATTTTAATAAACTTATTTGATAATTAGTCAAGAAAACGGTTATTGACTTTTATCTGAATACCAGAATAGTTTTGCTATTCACTCACAAATTTGATGACTAGTCGGTATACAACATCAATTACATTTTCGGACTTCTGAACATCGTCTTCCATCGTCAGTATATAATGATAATAGGCTTTACATGTGTAATGTATGAACAAGTCACGTCCGTAAGGAACACAAATTGTTCGTGAAATAAATACAGTTAGTCTTCAATCTTCAGTTTGTATCATTTGTGTGTTCCGAGACTCAAGCTGGTTGTAGACTGTCTTGTCTAGCTTCACCTCAGGCCTCACAAGCATTCTGAACCACCATGGTTTCATCTTTCTGAGACGTCCTGTCCTTCACTGTTGACCGAAGTAACTCCTGTGAAACGCTCTGCTGCTTATTGTTTTTAGGCAGTATTGTGAGTAGCATTTAATGTTTTACGGTACCCATAATAATATAATTCAGCCTTGAAGTTAAGCTACATAATTCCCATCGAACATAACTTACGCTTCTAAAATCAATTTCTTACAAATAACCGAAGCCATAAAAATAGATATTTATTAACCTGATGTTTGTTGATTTAAAAAAATTTGTACAGCTTACTCATTTAACATGATATAATTAGTGATTTCTAATATTCTCAAAATATTTTGATGCATTCATAATACTTTCCAATGTGGTAAATAGAAGTCAATTTACCGAATGGTCAAAAACAATTAACAGGAAGCTATAAATTTAGCATTTATACTAATTGTCATTCATCAATCAATCATATTTACAATCCTAATACATTTGAAACTTACGACAAAATTCAGACTTGTATCATCAAATGGTCCCAGTTGTATTTTACTTAAAACAATGAAAAGTTAATTGACTTACCTTTAAAGGAATAACAAGTTTAATCTCTGCTTTCATAATAAAACATATATTATTATCAGATTTAAGATAATATATTTTTTGTATTTTTCCTCTATTCTCTGGAGTATCAAAAGGATCCGGTGTAGTTTTTTCCATATATGCAGTTCCTGAATAAAACCAAGCTGATTGAACATTTATATTATTATTGACTAGATAATATTTTATTTTAATAATTACATTCTATTATAAATCAGCTTACATAAAATTATAATTAAATACAATAAATGCACATGATAATTAAAATAATTATTTTGTTTCATAAAATAATAATCTAATTTAAAAAAAATAATTGAATTGACAACTCACTTTTATTTTATTCTTGTCATAAATTAAAACAAATTTATTAAACAAGAGTATTAAGAATTGAATAAGTTTCTAACATTTGATTGGTTGATAATAATGTTGATTTAGTGTTAAATGTCATTTCAATTTTAATATTGTAATAGGATTATATAATTTTATTCTAAAATGAAATATACGATAAGCCTAATTGTTTAATATCAAATAAGGTTTGTGAAGATTGTAGTAATTTCAATGATCTAACTTCAATTGACACATGATCTTAACCATTGAAAGCCTATTTGTCTTGAAAATAAAAGTATACAGTTTAATACATTTAGTTGAATGACAGATTTTTATGCATTCAAATTTTATCCATCATTTATACTGTTCAGTATGTGATTCTCTATAAGAATGTTTTATAATAAATCAAAAGTTATGTACATATTCATTGAAGGCGATAATTCAGATACAGACGTAAAGGCGAGGATTGGCAAAGCAAGGGCCGCATTCCTACAATTGAAGAATATATGGAACTCAAAACAACTTTCAACCAATATCAAAGTGAGAATCTTCAATAAGAACGTCAAGGCAGTTCTATTGTACGGAGCTGAAACTTGGAGAACTACTACAGACATCATCAGGAAGGTACAAGTATTTATAAATAGTTGTCTACGCACGATACTCAACATCTATTGGCCGGATACCAACAACAGCCTTCTGTGTGAAAGAACAAACCAGCTTCCAGCCGAAGAAGAAATTAGGAAAAGACGATGGAAATGGATAGGACCTACATTACGCAAATCATCAAACTGCACCATGAAGCAAGCCCTAACTTGGAATCCTGAAGGGAAGCGGAAAAGAGGAAGGCCAAAGAACACATTACGTCGGGAAATAGATAAATAAATAAAAAGATAAATAACAACTAGAAGGAGCTGGAAAGGATTGCCTAGGACTGAGTTGGATGGACAATGCTGGTGAGCGGCCTATGCTCCTCCACGAGGACTAACAGGCGTAAGGAAGTGAGTCTAGAATTCATTAACATTGATAATTATTAGTGGATTACATTTAAAAGTGATAATCATTTCAGTATTACTTTTCCTAAAATTTAAAATGAACATATCACCAAATTCTATTTTAGCTATCAGTTAAATTTCAATTAACTTTTTTGATATGAAAGCTCATCGATGCATTTCAAATAGATTTAGTGTAATAAATTTTAATAGGAAACCCTTGACTATAAGAAAAGGAAGTATAACAATCGTAGTTACGTCTTAAATCAAAAAGATCATCTCTCCACGTCATGGATAACCAAAGCGCACCAGCTAATCGTCTGTCATGAACTGGTGCATACGGTGGTGGTCTGTGTACATATGGTCTATGTCCATAATAACGTCCTTTGTGTCATACGGTCTTCAAAGCAGCCATAGTACTTTGATACGTCGAAGGGGTAATACACGTTAGATATTGATCGCGAGGTGTGAATTCGAAGTTAGCTGGTTCGTAAAACCATTCCTGTCTAACTCGAGTAGACCTCTAATCATTCGACATAGATCATCTACGTTGGTGATCTATAACTCCAAGCTAACATAATTAGTGGATATATTATTTGAATACAAATATATTTTGGATGAGATTGAACATTCGCTTGCATGAATCTATTTAGTGACAATTATTAGTGTTCGAATACAGTTAGTTTTTCAATGCCATGGATTTTACTCGTCATAAATCACTTGTTTAATTTGGTAAAGAACACCATTTGCATTTAAAAATAGAACAGATGAAAGTATGGTTCAATTTGCTTAGGTGATATGGTCTTTAATGACACGTTCACCAATGAACACTACTATCATATTTTCTTTTAACGAAGCCTTTGAAATGAAGAATATCAGAAAGAGAACAGCTAGTGCATAAAAATTGATATTTTAAGTGAAGAATGCACTGGGACTGCATAAAATTTTCACCAAACAAACATGATTCAATGTTACTCGAAATGAAAACCTTTGTATTGTTAAGTTCATATGTTAGAGGATAAAGATTCAAATCTGTTTCAATGGAATTTTTTATGACAAAATTAGATTATTCGGCGATACTCTAATTTATGGACTAGCCAATCAGAAGCGTTTTAGAGATTTCAAGGTTACGGCGCCAACTTCAGTGCTTGATGCCGACATACGATCAGTTCACAGGGAATTTTGTACAAAACGTGATAATTGAGCGGCTATAACAAATAGGACGGCGAGACTACAATTTGTGGACGAATCAATCAGGTATGAGATAATAGATCTCGGATTTTAACACAAAAGCCTTTCATCCATTTGGCTAAATAGATTTCTGGCATTATAGCTGATGTCAGTTCGCGATGAAAACCCCATATATAATTCCTAACTAAGGCAAATTACGAAAATTATTGCGAACTGGATAATAAAAGCACCAGTTACCCTGGATGCAGCCAGGCACTACAATATATACGGATGTTTGGAGAGCATACATACTCTTACATAGGCTTGTCTATGTGCATCATGTCGTTATCCACAGGTAGCATTTTGTACACTCAACAACCGTAGTGCACATAAACAATATTGAAGATATGTAGTCGAGGCGGAAAGAGTATTTGAGACATTTGTTGACTCCAGAGGCCGACTATTCTGTAGCCGTATGGATGATTTCCTCTACTGCATGCATTACGACTTTAGAACCTTTTTCCAACCTTGAAAAGTTTTTGAACCACGTATAAGAAGTGTATCCACTTTATTTCTTTGGTTTTGTATAATATATTTTTACTCTATACTGACTGTTTGCCGGTAGGCTATTTCTCAAGGTCACATAAGATTCGCTCGAAGGTCGTACATAAATTAGAGTCTCGCCATAATTAGTGACTTTATTTAATATTATATTTTTGGTACAAAACAGAATTCTCAAAGCAAAGTAATTCAACTAGTTTTTTTTAAACTTATTTCTTGACCGACCCTTGCGTTAAATATTAGGTGCCCGCTAGTTAAATGTTTGCAGTTCAGGAATTGACATCTAATTAATGTATATTCTTTTCCATGCATATTGACAGAAACCAAAGTGTCATTGGTTGGGCTTTTTGAAAATAGTATATCGAAATGTCGTAAAGTTTTCACAAACGCACCTGGATAGTTTATGCGAATAATAAGCATAATGATGTGTTAAAACAAATGAGGAAACAGATAACTTGTTAAAATATCCAGATGGTGGGAACACGTAGCCCAGATATTCAAAGCAGGCCGACTTGGTTATTTATTGAGTAATGTAGTATTTTCAGATTTGAAAGTCACTCAAGTGTGGATGTTACTTATATGTACCACATGTGACTGATCTGTTCAATTGAAATCAGGAATTGCGACACTCCCAACATCCTTTCCTAAAGTCTTCTCACAAGAATGCTTTTCACATAACTCACCTGATTATTCCATTGTCAGCAGAATGAATGTAGTGTCATATATTTCACTCTCCGAATTGTGACAGTTAGTTCACCAGTTTTGTGGGATTTTATTCTGTGATACGAGCTTGTCATAACATGTTGGCAAATTGTACTCTTATTACTTCTGTTTCAATTCTCGAATTCGTTATGGTGTTGAATAGTCCTTATTTGATCACTCACAAAATTGTAAATCAATCAATTCGAATCGATTGATATTTACTTGGATCCATTGTGTGGTGTGCTATCTTATTCTATTTTTATACAGAGTAATCAATGAGAGACTATGAAAAATCATTTGTTTTTCATTTTTTGTGATTGTCAAAATTGTAATCACTTTGGTTATTATTTGAAATGATTGATGATAAATCCAGTGATGTATTCTGATATTGGAGGTGTTTATTTCATAATTAGTTGTGTTTACCTATTCAATGAAATTGAGAGAAATGTGTACTCTAATTGTATGAATAAGTTAGTCTTTTCTAAAGATAGGTAACGTTATTGATGATTACTCCTGATAGGAGAAATATTTTAGAGTCACATGTAAAAACGTATTTCTCTGTGATACATTACTAAATTATAATTGCTATATGTAGTCGACAAAATATTACTTATGTCCACTTTGGTAAAAATGTCTTTGGTTTGAAAACTTTTTAAATTTATGTGACAATGAATGATATACTATTCTCAACATATGTGTGAACTACATCGCGCTTCTCAATGTATAAAATGCTATTCTGCACATTTGAAGTGATCGGAACATTTAGTATGGGAACGGCTGTTTATTCATTGGAATAATTTTTCTGGTTAGCGTTTTTTAGCGAGTTAGTTTTCTACGGGATGGGGACGCTAACCCATGCCCAACCCTCCTCCTTTATCCGAGCTTGGGACCGGCAGTAGCCTTCCAGAGGGACTCCAGGCGGAGTTGTTTATTCATTGAAGCCACCGATTTAGAAAATGGTTAAATCAATTTACAATCTAATTTTGATAGAATAAATGTCATTTTTCAACATCTTTTTGTTTATGTACAAATTGACATTGAGGGGTATCAGAAACAAGGATTTAGACTACCATCATATCTACTGTTTTAGCGATTCGACCTGTCGTTTACATCAAAGTAAATAACTCGGTATTCAAGATGAGCTGCACTTTATTATTTATCAACATGTTTGTTTATGGCGTTTAGAATCTAAGTCTCCAGATTTCCATGGGTATACTAGCGGTGTGACTGGATAGTTTTACGAGCAGCACGTAAAGTAGTTCATTTTCTTCATTAGTGATAATCATATTCACGTTATTCTGTGGTCGCACAATGGTTGTCTGGAAGCATTGACGACAGTGTAACAGGTATTACTCACTGAAGTTGGGTATTGATTATGTTCGTCATGCCAAAGCCAGAATGAGGTTTGAAAGGCAGTCATTACAATTAATCAGATGTAGTCCTAAAGGTTATACAAATCAGTAGCTGGAGCGTTATCAAACATGGCTAATAATTAGGGTCACTAGGTATTTTACCTAAGTTAGACAAACAATTTGAACTGAAATAAATCTATCTTCATCGTGTCTTCTTCAATAAAATTGTCGTACATTGAGTCCTCATTTTGCTCATTCATCAATGAACTTAACAATTCTTCTTACAATTGTCTCTTTGGAATATTATCGTTTAGTTTTGTAACTCATATTTTGACTACCCTGTCGTATCATAAGGAGAAAATTTAAATGATCGAAATCCGGGGAAAAACCGAAGAACTCGATGGTTATAATACACAGCAGGGGAATTAATATAAATGCGGTTTTTTTATCGACTACTCAGGAATTCATTCGCATAATCACATCACAAGATTATATGACGAACGTTACCTTCGAATAATTTCTTGCCATGTGATCTTACGATCCGGGAAAAAGAGTAAGTAGTTTCAGAAGGATAATTGAATCAAATATTCATTGGAAATTTACTAGTTATACATGAGGCGTTTCAAATTTTTTGTTGATGAAAAAATGTTAGATTTTAATTATTTTGGGTATGTGAATAGTAGTTTCCTGCAGTCGAGCAACACAAGTAACAGTATCTCTGGTATGTCACATGGTCTGAATATACGCGTTCAGCAAATCTTAGTAAGATTTTTTAACTCAAGTCAGTTATGATTTTTACGAAATCAGAAAACACTCGCTGAGGAATGGAATGTCCTACTTCGTATATCTAGTGTTAAAAGATTGGTTGTAATAACTAAGTCAGACTACAGACTATATTCTACGATGCCTTCAGCTAGATCATCTGAGATAACTTTGTTGAAACTTACTGTTATTCTACTAAATAAATTAGTTATTTACGCAGCTTATCACCTTTTATTGTTCAAGATCACCGTACTCAAGACAAAGGTCTCTGTGTATTTATTCTGATAAAAATAGAGATGTTACTAACCGTCTAAAACCCACCAGATACGGATTAGTTCACTTGATTTTGAACCACACTCTATGTCTGTGACCTGGTGATATTATCAGTTTTCTCAGACTGATGTCGAACGGGGTTTGAACTTGCTAGTTCAAAGGTTAACGGTCTAACTATTAGGTCGGATTATTACGTAATCTATTGCAAGAATTTTGGTTTGTACGTGCGACGATTAACTTTAAAGTAAATAGACAAGGAACAGGTGCACCTTGACAATAGTTGAGGTTATGTTTATTGCTAATTGAAACGATCATCTACTTGTCGATAACTTAAGTAGTGTCTACTAAAGTACAGTAAGTCTTGAGATGATGGAGAAGCTTTGCAGCTCAGGTGGCTGATTTTGATGGAAGACTTTTACCTGTAGTTTGGTGCTGAGGATGTCATTCAGAAAAATGATGAAAGCTACACGACTAAACCCTGCAGTACAGTAAGTCTGTTCAACAGAATTACATTACCGATTATTTGCATGATTAAAACAATAATTACTCATAGATCAAGTACATGGGTCATTTCATTTTGTTATTTTTGTATAATTTACTCAGTGGCTGTATAAAATTTGCTGTAATTGTTTATTTTTATTGGATTAAGTGTCAAAATAATTAAAAATTATTTTAAGAGAACACCCAATTTCACTAGGATTCGATTTGTAGACAAAAACATTTTAGTATATAAAACAACCTCGGCAAGATATTTCCTCCTTCATTAATTTATTTATAATAAGAAAGAAACTGCTTCTAACACACAAAAAACCAGATAAACCGCTTCAATCATAGCATTATTCGAACTTAATGAATATAATAGACTATGGAGTTATGTTTGATAAGTAGACTTGTGGTAAACAATATAACTTGAACAATAAAACACAAGTAGTTAATTCACTTAAGTTAAAAGGAGAAAAAAAAATGAATGGACGTAAGAAAACTATACACATGCGTATATTTACCGCATACACTTTACAATAATAAGGAACAACTAGACAGTTATAAATTATTATTTAATAAAATAAAACAAGTTTCATATATTTGTACACACGTATATTGTGTCAGAAGAAAATAATACTAGATTATACAGAAAAAAAAGAACAATTTATTAAGCACAAAGTAAGAAACATACAAATACAAGACATAAATCGACAAGTAGATGGATAAGACAATCCATTATTGAAGATATCGTGAAAATAACATAGAATTTGCAATGGAAAACAAACAAACAAACTAATATTGATCGTTGGAAATGTACTTTATTTTGTCAATGATTTAAACAGTAGTAACCATGTATTAGTAACATGATCTGCTATGTAATGCTTTAAAGTTTCAAAAACGATTTTATGGGAATTGTAATATATTCCCCTTAAAAAAAAACACATACAAACCGGAGCGTTGTTTAGTGTTTGAATGATACTACCTTCATAAACCTTAAATCACATTCTTTATATCTGTCACTAATTAAATAGCTGTGTATTAATAATAAACGCAGTATCGAAAATTATAGATGAAAACCGCCGATCAACAACAACAAACATTATGTGCAGTTCTTTACAACTTTTATTTGTATTGTTTGAGACGTATAATAAGTTTAAGAAAATGTGAAACAAATATTGTAGAACATGTATAATGCTTTATGGTGAAGAAACAGTTATAAATTTTTTTTTCAAAACAAATACTTCAATAAGATGTACTAATCACATACAACGTCATGTCTTAACAGAAATAATTCCTAAAACATTGAACATTATTGTAATTTAGAATTTCTTTTTATCTAGAGGAATTGAATAAAAGATTATTGACTATAGTATGATATACATATATCTTCATTAATTACATTCAAAGACGATCCACAAACAACATTCCATTTACATTTATGTACTTTTTGAAATAAAAAGAATAAATTTTAGATGAAGCAATATCCTTCTAAAAATTCATTTTAAAAAAAAATAAACAATCAAACTATGAATAACAATACATACCTAATCACTTAGTGTAGTACGTAGTTTAGGATGAAATTGAAAATTGAAATGTTCACTAACATTCCATTTTGGTTTGAAAATAATATTTTGTGCATTAGCATTGATATAAAATTTAGGTTCAAGATCTGATATTAAACGTATCACATGTTCTCGTCTATAAAATAAATTTTTTTTTAAAAAAAAAAAAGAGAGAAGACGTTACTATTCAGGCATTAATGAAACCATTACTTAACTGGTTGTAAATGATGGTGATTTAATGTGAGGAAAAATCAATTCAAAAAAAAGTATAACTAATTAATTCTTTGAATGCAATTACACTAATTGATACATACTTCTTTTAGTGAATCAGTTTTATGTAAAGTAGAGTCTAGTACACATGTGAATCGGTTCACGTTATCACACGATATTAAAACATGTCATAGTAGCAGAAGTAGTCACAGTGTATGGGGTAGTATATAATAATGACTTTGTAAGGTAACATTTCCTACAATGAATGAAGAAACTAGTTAGAAGGATGACTGTAATCATGTTGGTATGATTATCAAGGTATGACCTGATAATTTTAAATAAACTGAAGATTAAGTAGATTGTTAATAATAAAAATAATGATATATATGTAAAATTCCAATGAGTAGAAAATAAGACATTTTGACTTTTCTTGATTCAATATAAGCCATGTTTTGACGGCACAAACAAATTAAATATATTTGAGTTTAAATGCCTCCAAATGTCCTGGTACGGCCGAGAGTGGGGAGAGTACGCTCTATCTGTCAAAATGCTCCCACACGCCTATACCAGGGAAGTCCTACTCACTGCCTTCTCGTGGCATTACTGTTGTTTACGAAAATGAGAGGACGAAAATAGAATATCCGGCGCTTTGACAGGATCCCAAACCAATGGTGCACATGGGCTCCAGTATCCTGAAGGAACAAATGGCGTATGAACCAATCGATGGTCACCGACTACCATGGAACTGCACCTCCTCACGATGCCCCACTGTCTCGCGGGTCAGACCTTTAGGTCAAAGGCTCGGGTGTGGCTTCCTAAGTAAACCACCTGCTTCGGTCTGGGCACCCCGGTAGGATCACAGCCCTCACACAAATCAAATGAGATTTGTGTGGCGCATATGTATTTGATGCCTCCTTGCATGAACATCTGTGTTAAAATAAATAAATAGGTCTAAATAGTATAACGTAACAAAGTAAAAATGCTTATTAGTCAATAGAAAGAAAACATAGATCTGAATACGTCCATGTCACATCACTTAAGTCAGGGTGGAGATCAAAAATAAGTCAAAATAACGTAGATGCATTCTGTAAGTTTTTTTTACAGCACGTATTAAGTTCCTGTACCTACTAAACACTGTTAGACTGAAACGAATATAAGAAGCATGGAGTTTATTTGGAGCACACGCAAATATGTATTAATTTACAAGAAATATGTCTTTTAATGATTGCTCTAGCTAAGTATGAAACAATAAGAGGAGATTGTATTGTAACATTGATACGCACAAAAGTTTAAGATAAAGTGGATGGATATGCAAATATCATTTGTTAACACACCCAATCATTGGAATAAGTTTTGATCCGGACAAACTGAATAATGAAGAATCTATACCGAAGTCATGTTTAGCAACAATATTTTCTGGATGACCAACAGGAAATACGATTAATCGTAAAGTAGGCAGGTAAATATCAGGAGTTTGGACATTAACAGTAATCTATAGGATAAACGGAGAGAGAAAAAAGAATTTCGAGTAATGAAATAGGAGAATTACTACTATGTACCAATTAGTTCATAAAATTCTGAACCATTCGTAAAAGACTAAAACAGCAGTCATTTGGGAACTATGTCAAACTATGCTTCAGCAAATCATGAAAATACCTATTGGATTCATACTTTTGTACTTACATTATTTGGTTTACATTATCCAATAAGACGAAGCTAATCAGAATTATGTGGTATTAAATATTAGAGAACTTATATAGAAACATAAGTTTTCGGTATGCTTTCTTTTTACAACTCTTTTAACATAATGAGAGAGCATAATGTTGAAATTACGACACATTGTATAGTAAAGGAAAAAGTAGTTGAAATAGGTGAACTTGCAGAAAACGCCAATGATTGAGTAGGTCTGAAAAAATTCCGACTAATGTCGTAAACCTTTCTTTATACTCGTTCAGTGGATTTGATAGTTATATTAACAAACTGAAAAGTAAATATTTTTGAAGCGTTGAAGGGTAGGTCGGTCAGTAAGATAACACACTATTTAAAACCAAATGATCTATCGTACGGACCATATTGCTCTGACCCGTCCATTGGGACCGATTTTAACTGACGTCTATAGAAGGGAATATGGACAGCAAGCATAACAGCGATGAGTCGCTGTATAGAAAATGAATGGATAACATATTAGTTACATGAAATAGGCATACTGTTGAAGTACAGATCTTGGACACACTCAATGTTATATTTAAACAAGAAATGCTTTAGAATCAAACATACCAAAGAAGTACAAAGGTGACGAATTATGTAGAAATGTAGTCCATTTGTGTCAGTGGTAAGCATCTGCAAATTTACATGATCAGGAACTGCATGTTCAACATCATTGCGAGAAGATAGTTTACTTGATTCCCTTGTCACTTGATCCAATATAAGATTTGATAAAATATTAGGATTTATATGTACAGAGATCCTGTATACACAACCTGAATAAAATAAATAACATTATATTTCTTGTTTATACATCTTTAAACATAGTAGCGCAAAAAGAAAAAAAACAAGTGTACCGTTTTATTGCAAATTAGATGAAAATGGCCATTTACAACGATAATTGCTAAAATGAATAATATTAGTGTAATGATTACGAAATCATCTTGGTGTGTTGTTGCTTACTAAGGAGCCAGTCATAATCGAGGAAACTAGTATCAGTTTTGTCCGAGTCAGTCAGTCAGTAACAACGTAGAACTTCGTACGTACGTACATCAGTTCGAGTCGCCATATCACATTAGCACAGAGATGCAGTTGTCGATTCAAATCCCGTAGTGGTAGAGGTGGTAAGAATATAAGTAGTAATCGGAAACATTAGGGTTTGTTACTCAAGGAGTATAATCCAGTGAAATAAATTTGGGAAGAAAAAAAAAGAGACAAGACGGATTCAGGAGATTAGAATTTGGGAGAACACAAAGAATGGATGCACCTGCGCCATTGTAAACGATTTTGAGCCATGTCGTTCAGGGTCTCTAACCATCGGTTTCTATCATCTCGCGGATCCAAACCAGGTAGTCTATACCTACCAACATGACTCAGACCACTTGTCAGCGACTTCATGGACTTGTGCCATGTTTTAGTCTGGTCGCCCCTAGCTTTTTACCAACCTTCTCCTACACCATAAAACATCGCACGTCGGGGCAGTCGGTGGTTGGGCATACGTAACACGTGTCCCAGCCATCGCAACTGATGAAGTTTCACCATTTCATCAATGGATTTGCCATCCTTACCTAGTACCCGTTTCCTAACAACTGCATTACTTACTCGATGGTCCCAGGATATACGAGCAATATTTCGAAGACACCTATGATCGAATACTAGTAACCTACGAATATCCTCTACTCTTACCGGCCATGTTTCACTGCCATAAAGTAGGACGGGACGTACTGCTGCGCAGTAAACCCGTCCTTTGGTTGATAGACGGATATCTCGCCTACGCCATAAATGACGCAAGTTGGCAAAAGCTAGTCGAGCCTTCTGTATCCGTGCTGAGATTTCGTCACACACCAGACCACAAGGGCTGATGAGACTTCCAAGATAAGTGAAGCGATCGACACACTCAACTACTTCACTCCCTATCACTAGTTCAGGTGTCGATGTAACCCAATCCTGAAGCAACATTTTGCATTTTGAGGGAGAGAATCGCATCCCGAACATGCTTGCATTGTTGCTTAGCGTGGTCAGAAGACTCTGCATTTTGTCAGCGTCTTCACCAAATAAAACTATGTCATCAGCAGATTTTAAGTCAACAAGTGAATCTCCCGATGGAAGTTCAACCCCTGGAAATTTAGATGAGGAGAGTGTTATCTCTAAAAGTACGTCGACCACAAAGTTGAACAAGAATGGAGAGAGTGGACAGCCCTGACGAACACCACTTGAGGTAATCAATTCTGATGACAGTTAGCCATAAGCTCTCACTCTACCAGTTGTTTTCGAGTAGAGAGCCTTTATAAGGTTAATGTACTTCTTTGGTACTCCTTTCAGTGACAAACACTGCCATAGAACCAGATCCAGATGGAATGAGTTTTCGAGCATCTATCAGTGCGGTAGATGCTGCTGAGATCCAGCGTTGCTCCCTAACCTTGTGGTTTACCGTACTAGCAGATATCACTGCATTCTCCACAGCTTCTCGGATATCATTCCATGCTGCCTCAAGTTGGGCATCGCCTACATGGCTGCCTAACTGTTTTCCTAGTTGTTCCTGAAATATACTCATAGCCTGACTATCATTAAGTAGGGCTCTAAGAAGTTTACTTGCAGCGTCTTTCCTGCGTCCTGTAAGACGCAGACAAATACGCGCCAATTTGGGCCATCTCTGGCGCTTTCGTGATGTTAGTCTGGCTGTGAAAGGTCGGACCTACAACGCGTTGGTGAGAGTAGTTTTGCTCTATGCTTGTGAAACCTGACCTCTCCGAGTTGAGGATGTAAAACGACTCTCTGTGTTCGATCATCGCTGTCTCCGACGGATTGCTGACATCCAGTGGCAACACCATGTTAGTAATGCAGAGGTTCGGCATAGTGTGTTCGGGCACAGAGGCGATAATTCAATTGGTGTCACCATCTTGAAACATAGACTTCGGTGGCTTGGACATGTTCTACGAATGTCATCCCAGAGAATTCAACGTCGTGCATTATTCGCCGACGCCGGGACTGGTTGGAAGAAGCGGAGAGGTAGTCAGTGTATGACATGGTGTCGTGGTATGAAAGAAAACTGCAAAGGGCTGGCTTCTGATGGTCCTTCACGACTCCCTGGTTGGGGTCCGAGAGATGGTGCAACACAGTGGATAGAGACGTTATCAGATATGGCTCAGAACAGAAGGCAGTGGCGATCCTGCTGTAACCTTCTTTTACTTTCTTCATAAAAAGTGGTTGCTTCTTCCTTAACTGAAAGATTTCTTCTGATTGTACCTTCCCGTTCCTCCATTATTACTATTATTATTATTACACTAACTTACACCAATCTCTTCGTTATTGTTCTTTTTTTACGCTTCTTACCCTTTTCCCTTCTGTTTAAATTATCATTGTTTTGTGTGGCGCATATATAATTGGGGCACGGTGGTATCAATAATGTGTTCAAATAAATAAATAAATATAATTTGAGCATTAAAGTCACCAGCCACTTTTACTACATCACAGCGCCTAGCTTTTCGGAGAAAGTCGGAAAGCTTTCTGTAAAATTCATCTTTAACATCATCTGAGCTGCAGTCAGTGGGAGGATAGGCAGAGGCAACGACGAGTGTCCCTATCTTCCCGAGTCTTTACTGTTCTGTTCAGTCAGACTGCGCACAAACGATTGTCTACTGAGATCCCGTCTAAGATAGATAGTTCTGCCCTAGGACTCGTGTCGTTTGCCCTAGCGGTGAGAGGTGATAAAGTGTTATGATTCGTTATTCGCTTGAATGCTATTACTGATGCGTCTTACTCAACGAACGAAGGATCAGTGACTCAGCGACTCGATAGCTATTCTGGTTCGTTGTCCCCCAACTATGCTAACTCGATCAAGAAGTCTGGGTAAGGTGTAGGAGTGTATTCTGCAGACACACAGCAGATAACAAGTCGAGTTAACACACAACTCAAGCGTATTTATACAAATATTTACAATCTATATTGTCATAGAAAATTTTTAAACACTAATCAATGAGTTCATTAATTGACCTATTTGCACATTTAATCGATAGGTTCATCAACTGACTGCTATTCAAACATTTAATCGATAGGTTCATCAACTGACTGCTATTCAAACATTTAATCGATCAGTTCATCAATTGACCCCAATACAAATATTTAAACATTTAATCACTAAGTTGATCGATGCGATACAATTTTAAAAATATGAGTTTGGGGATCTATCGTCCCCAACACTCCTCCCTTTTTAATAGCGGGCTTTCCTGGGGTCAACCTGAATCTTGACTGTAGCTCGCCGTTCTCGGATAGGCCACCGTCTGGGATGTGTTTCAGCTTGTTGTTGAGGTTTTTTTGTGGTGGGGTTGCCGGTAAGTTGAATATGTCTGGCAGGATGTCAAGAGGAATATTTGCTTCGGTTGATGGGCGGTCTGGGGCTAACCGTTTGCGTAACTGATTCCGATGGCGTTGTCACCTGTCACTGCCTACCTCAACTTCGTACATGACTCGGTCAACTCTCCTGACCACTCGCGCTTCTGTCCATGGACTATGGGTCGGTCTGTAATCACGAGCAAACACAGGACATCCCACTTCGTACGTGGATCGCTTTTCAAACTTTGTACGTTCTAGTGTCGGTGCATTACTTGGATGCATCAGGCTGTGGATCGTCTTCAGTCTTCTTCCCATTAGGATCTCTGCTGGGGACTTTCGCTCCGGCAACGTCTCATTTGGTGTTGTTCGATACACGTATAAGAAATTTTGTAACGCGTCTGCTTGCGTGCCCTTCCCTTTTGTCTTAGCCAAGGCTCTTTTAAACGTATCCACAAACCTTTCTGCTTGCCCATTCGACTGCGGGTGGTATGGTGGCGAGCGTAAGTGCTTTATGGCTAGTCGTTGACAAAATGACTGGAATTGGCTGGAGGTGAATTGTGAACCGTTGTCAGATACAATGGCATCTGGTATACCATTTCGGGAGAAAATTTCTGTGAGGATTTGTATTGTTTTAGTCGTCGTTGGTGGTATGATAGGGTTGATTTCAGGCCATTTCGAAAGGGCGTCGACTACAACTAGACACATGGTTCCGTTAATCGGGCCTGCAAAGTCGACGTGTATCCTGGACCAAGGATGATCAGGTTGTGGCCATGAAACTGGTGGAACTTTGGCGTTCACTTTTGCTGCTTGCTGACACTGCATACATTTTCCAACCAATTCTGTTATGTGTTGATCCATTAGCGGCCAATACGCATGACCCCTGGCTATGGATTTCATTCATCTAACCCCCGGATGACCAAGGTGGAACTGTTTCAGCACTTTTGCACGAAGGGATTCTGGCACAACCACTCTCTCTCCAAACATCAAGCAGTCGTTTACAATGCATAGAGAATCCCGCCGCTGATACAGCTGTTTTATATCACCACCAAACTTCTTAGACGGAATCGCTCTTAGAAGCATTTTGTATGTCCGTTGCAGATACCGGCAAAGTTCGTATTGCGGTCGTCAGATAACATTCGGCGTGATCTTCCGCTAGCAGAGATGCGATTACCGTGTTTTCCTCAACCGCCAAATGGTCACTAATGAGCCGTGATAAGGCTTCCGCCTGACCGAATTGTTGAGTGCGTCGGTACTGGATGTCGAAGTCATACCCCAAGACGATTTGCAAAATGAGCTGGAATGCCAGATTTCGACCCGAAAATTGCGAGTAAGGCTTGTGATCTGTGAGAAGTGTGAATCTCCGACCGTACAGGAACTTAAGGAAACGGCGCACAGCAAACACAAGCACAAGCGCTTCTTTTTCTATCTGGCTGTATTTTTTTTCTGCTGGGGTTAGTGTGCGGGTTGCATGCATAACGGCTTTTTCCGACGCATCCGGAAACTGACGGGAGATAACAGCGCCTAGGCCATTCGCTGAAGCGTCTGCAGCTACGATGATCGGCATGGCTGATTCGTAGTGTGTCAACAGCAATTCTGAACTAATAATTGACTTCAGTCTACAAAAGGCAGCGTCACACTGTTTAGTTCAGTTCCAAGAGCTGTTCTTATGCAGTAAGCTATTCAGTGAAGCGCGAATATCATGCACCGATGGAACGAACGCTGAGTAATAGCTGAAAAGTCCCAGGAAGGAACGTAGCGATGAGACACTTCTATGGTCCAGAGTGGTGGGTCTAACCGATCTGAAGTACGAGCGGTGCAACAGACACCTTTCAAAAACAAATACGTCCCCGCTTCATCCAGTTCATCTCACTCCAGCCCGAGACGACAGACCAAAACAACTCCTCCTGATCTTTGCTGGCAATGTGGTGCATGGCACTACGTTCGAAACTGCCCATTTAAGCAACATCGATGCAAGAAGTGTAAGGCTATTGATCATAAGGATGGGTTTTGTCTGAGGAAGAAGACTCCGAATCAATCCAGAAATACCAAAAAGACCCTTCCTAGATCCCGCACCTATTCATTGAGCTTAGTATCTTCGTGTCAAAGCTCATCACCAGGTCAGAGAAAGTTTATTACTGTTAACATTAATGGGCATTCATCTAGATTGCAAATAGATACAGCATCAGATGTCACTATCCTCTCTCGTAAGACTTGGACCAAAATGGGCAGCCCAAACTTGCAGCGTACAACGCAAAAGCCTCGTACTGCGTGTGGTAATTACCTTCACCTGCTAGGACAAATGCAATGTACAATTACTTTCCGTGATTTGGCATTTGTTGGGGTATGCTACATAACACCAGCTGATCCAAATTTGCTCGGGTTAGATTGGTTCGATCACTTAAATTTAGCTGATGTTCCGTTGAATACCATATGCAACCTGGTATTACGACCCCAACAACGACAACAACCACATGACTTGGAAGCTTATAGGAGGAACCTAATGATGCAGTTTTCAACTATTTTCCAACCTGGATTGGGTCGCTGCTCTGCCATGAAAGCGACACTTCGATTGAAAACTGGTGCCAAGCCTGTTTTTCGCCCAAAGAGACCTGTGCCTTATGCAACGTTACAAACAGTAGATGAAGAATTGAACCGCCTTCAACAATAAGGAGTTATTACTCCCGTTTCTTACTCTGCATGGGCAGCAACTATTGTGGTTATTAAGAAAGCCAATGTCACGACACGTATATGTGATGACTTTTCAACAGGTCTCAATGCAGCTCTGGAACAACATCATTATCCCCTGCCTGTTCCCGCAGAACTATTTACCATGCTGAATGGGGGGAAGATTTTTCGCTATGATGGATCTAGCTGATGCTTATTTGCAAGTGGAAGTAGATGAAGCATCAAGAGAGCTGCTAACTATCAATACCCATCGTCGTTTGTTCCAGTATAACCGTCTACTTTTCGGGGTCAAAACTGCACCATCTATTTTCCAGCAACCAATGGATACTATCCTATCAGGTATCTCGGGAGTCGCGGCTTATTTGGACGGCATTTTAATTGTAGCGACAACATTAGAACAGCTACGAGAACGCACGACATTGGTACTGCAACGTATCAGTGACAAGTTTCCGGTTACGCCCAGAGAAATGCCAGTTTTATTTGCAGACGGTAAAGTACTTGAGGTTCATTTTCGACGCCGACGGCCGCAGGCCGGATCCTGAGAATGTCCGAGCTATCAAACTGATGCCAACTCCCACTAATGTCTCGGCACTACGTTCCTTCATGAAATCCATTGGGGTTTCCCCGCGTGGGTTCGAGTCCCATTCCCCTCGCCAATTTGTTATGATTCGTTATTCGCTTGAATGCTATTACTGATGCGTCTTACTCAACGAACGAAGGATCAGTGACTCAGCGACTCGATAGCTATTCTGGTTCGTTGTCCCCCAACTATGCTAACTCGATCAAGAAGTCTGGGTAAGGTGTAGGAGTGTATTCTGCAGACACACAGCAGATAACAAGTCGAGTTAACACACAACTCAAGCGTATTTATACAAATATTTACAATCTATATTGTCATAGAAAATTTTTAAACACTAATCAATGAGTTCATTAATTGACCTATTTGCACATTTAATCGATAGGTTCATCAACTGACTGCTATTCAAACATTTAATCGATAGGTTCATCAACTGACTGCTATTCAAACATTTAATCGATCAGTTCATCAATTGACCCCAATACAAATATTTAAACATTTAATCACTAAGTTGATCGATGCGATAAAATTTTAAAAATATGAGTTTGGGGATCTATCGCCCCCAACATAAAGGGACGTGAGAAGGGTTAGTCGTAAAGATGAGAGAGGTATTAGGAGGTGTAGGAAGGATTTCAATGTGACCAACTTGGTCTCGTTTGCTGTTACGGGTATGAGGAGTGATGTCACTTCCCGGCTGCCAACATAATGGAAGGATATTTCTTGAGGAACCTGAAAAGGAAGGTGGATTAATGTTGGGAGCGTGACCGCAGAGCCCGAGGGACAACTGCTTGAGTCCGGTCGCACACGGCCTTTCGTGGGAGGTTTTTAATTTATTAGCTCCGTTTTTCAAAGGGCCTTATCGTCGGAGATGGAAATTGGTGAGGTAAAGTGAGGTGTGACATTTTTAGGGTCAACCTTTTCTAACCCCACCCCTCCTTGTGGGAAGGCAGCATCGCTGCAGATGCTGGTTGTCTGAGGGAAACACCTTACTGCTGTCACAGCCCTCTACAGTCAGCAGTACGAATTCGCCCTCAGACCTTGAGTTGCTGCTTCTAGTCTTACCGTTCTCCAATTGACCTACCTGGCATGGTAGAACCTACAGTAACATATGTTCCAGCCAATATAGCTCGGTCGGGTCATCACGATAGGCAAACCCGACCACCGCGTCAAGGTAGCAGCTAGCTTCAACTGATGGAATTTCAGTAATTAAATAAAGTGATAACATCTATAAGTTCAGGGATCAATTTATGTACACCTGTTCCAGTGGTTGTCTCTAAAGATACATTATGTGTAAAATGTACACATTTTACAACAAAACGTGAGGGGGATTGAAAAAATGACTTATTAAACCAACCTGGCATAAGACCTCTAATACGAAAATTGCCATTTGAATCCGTTACAGATTGTTCCCGTGGGATAATATTAATTTGATCATATCGAAGTTGGCACGTCAAGTTGCTATTTGATTTTAAGTGCAACAAATCGTTATGTATAGTATTTTGTGTTCCAGGTAACCAGGAAGCTTCAACTAAAACACCAGACTCTGGGATACCAGCTAACGAAGTAACCTTTAAGTACCGAAGTTAAAGTGAATGTTCAAAAAATAAATAAACATAACAAAAATACAAACTTAAAATATATAACAATTACTAACCACATAGTGGAATAACAGCCTTACAATTCAGTTGACAAGTGAAAGATAAAATGTAATAATGGATGACTTTTAAAGTTCGGCTTGCTTGAAGATATTGTGTCCCACACAAAATTGAATGCATTTTTTTCACAATTTTAGCAAAGTGTACATGATTTGATTTAGTATTTAAATAACGGACCAGCTAATTAAATCTATTTTTGGTTGTCATTGGTCTTAATATATTTAATGTTTTGATTTCCTTGTTGCTAGTATGTATCGATTTGAACAGATTTAATTGTAAGAGATGAAGTTAACAATTAGCAGAAAATGCTTACTATTTCAGTTTTCCGTTATCCTAACAACATGAAGCAGTGACATAAATAGTTTATAAATTCAAACTACTCGAAGAGAAAAAAATTACTAACTTACAACTCCTGAAGCGGAAAAAGCAATTCGAACTGCAGACAATATGATGACAGCCGATTTTCCTTCTTCTACCTGCACAGGAATAGCTTGACCAGATTCAGATTGATCAGGAGATTTAACAGTAAATGAATACTCCTTCATCATTGGACGTACATAATACTGTCCTAAAGTGTGGAGTAGGAGAACACTTTAAAAATCTACGAAATAACGGAAGTTAGATGGTCAAAAAAGTCTTTTCCTTTATGTTGCATTTTACAATTATCATATAAAAAAAATAGCCAATCATCAAACTAAACAGGAAAGATTGTTATTTTATTTAAATAGATTCTGCAAAATATTATCGAGATTTTAAGCACACAATCGGGTGACAGGTAAAATACGGTGACAAAAATCACAACATATTCTGCTAATATGGTACCGTTATTACGAAAGTATGTGGAATGTATACAAACCCCAACTGGTAAGAAGTCTGAAATATCTACTGAGTTATTGTACAATCAGAGAAGATTGCCTCTTAAAAAGAATAAATAGAGTTAATAATAACAACACACGACAGTTAACAAGCGTATCTAAATTACAATGGCAGGGAATGTCGAAGTGAGAAGGAAGAACATCAAATATGGAAAGCGTAACACTAAAACAAACGTTCAACGGATAAAATTGAACTAAAAGTGTATGTTATGTGCATTTAGAAAAATGCAATTGCGTTTATAAATAAACTGAATGATGTCGGTATATGTAAATAGTTTAAAACTTTACACAGCCACGGATGAAGAGAACACGTTATAAGCTCAAAAGGTATAAGAATTGAGACCGGTTACTGAATGTTAATAAGTAATATAAAGTTGTACATAAAAGAGAATCAGATCAGGGGAGAATAAAAGCAAAATGAAAACGAATTTAAGAGGCTCAATACATGTAAGATAGTTATAAGACTGCTCACATTGACAGAGATGGACATAAACTTCATAAGTGGTTATTTGTTGAAAACAAATAAATTAGACGATATACAATGTATGATTTTAATTTCAGATAATTAAAGGTAAGAATGAAAACAGTAATTTTAAGAATTTACATGAAAAAATAAGAATTGGCAAGAGACAATAGGATCTCAGATACAAAAAGTTGGCATCTATTATAAAGTCAGGAAACAAAGCTTTCTATTTCGTCATAAAATCTAACTAAAGTCCAAAAGATTGATGCTTATATTTTTCAATACTACTAAAATAAATTGTAATTAGTTTAATTACCAGAAGTCTTACAGTTTTCATTAGTCAAATGAAAGGAATTTAACATGATGATAACGATATGGATTTACGAAGGAATCAAATTCATGCATTTGATCATCTAACCAATCACTGTTTTGTCGTATCGCATCACTTTGAATTTCAGCTTACTCATCATAATATTAATTGAAGCAGTGATTCTAATAGAATAATTTAAGAATTAAGAGTGTTTATGTAGTTCCAAACTGAACGGAGTTATTAATAATTATGGTTTACATTTTACCATGATTAAATGGCACAAAAATAAACAGACATTGTTGATATGACGGAATAAGAAGACGACATTGTTTAGGTTAATATTTTTGTATTAGTCCTTTACGAGTTTCAGTATGGATGACAGGTGTGAACTAAGTTTAGTTTTTTTTTCAAATGGTAACTCAATGTATTGCTTTCTGTGTGTAATACTATTAAAGGTGGGTAAAAATTAGTATGTAAATGATTGAATTTTAGTCTAATTATGGTATGAGCTTAAGACGTGCATGGAATAGTGTTTTTGGGAAGTCACTAAATTCTCATTGCATTAGTTTTCTATGCTTTAACCTTGCGTTGCGAGAACTGTAGTTGTCTCCGATTGTTCAGTCTAAGCAATAAGACTGATGATACAATAAAGTCAATAAGTAAAGAGCAGTGAAGACTAACTACATATCAACAATTATTAGAAAATCTAAATTGTACGATGGACACAATGCTAATCACAGCATATTTAGTGCAGAGTCCTAACACAGTTATTGGTATATTAGTGGATGTACCTAGAATGTCCTAGAGGTTTTTTATGCACATTCTATACAAACTGTACGCTTGGACATTCCGAGTAAACCAAGTTCTCAACCCTAATGTTGTTCTGATTTGTGTTCAATTGAGAGAAGTGTAATGATCAACACAAGGAAGAACGCATCTTAAACTGATGGTGATTAAAATAATATGAAATAGTTCTAAGAAAATTTAAATCGGTATTCCCCCATAAAGAAAGCAATTAGGTTCAGAACATTAACGCCATATATCTAGCAATTCTATAACTACTTATAACCCTCAGACATCTTAAAAGACGCCCATCAAAATATCATATAAAAGTATTTGAAGGTTTAACTAGTGAGAAAAAGACAACCATTCAGTTTACCTACAAAAGAAGATGTACGAGTAAAACAATATATATATAAACATACCAGGAGATAAACCGACAAAGCGTACAACACCTTCTTCATTTGTTAAATGATTTGCACGATGTCCTTCCCCAATAATGGAAATCAATACAGCTGAAATATAAAGGGATTGGTCAGGAATACTAAAATCCTAACTTGAAAATTATCAGTCATGATTTAGAACAAACCGAAATCTATCAGTACTATCAACAATGAATAATGAGTGTTTTAACAAAATATTTATTTATTTGAACACATAAATATTGGTACAAAGGGGGAACCGAATACATATGCCCTACACAAGTCATTCGATTTGTGTGTGAGCTGTGATATTGCCCGGGTACTCAGACCGAAGCAGGTGGTTTTCTTAGTAGATCACTCCCTGAACCTCCGACCTAAACGTCTGATCCACAAGGCAGTGGAGCAACGTCACGAAATGCAGTCCCATCGTAGCCGGTGACCAACGATTGGTTCATAGGTCATTTGTTACTTTAGGATACTGGAACCCATGTGCACCATTGGCTTAGGATCAGGGTTTTCCCACTCCCCTAGGAGGATCCTTCGTGTCCACCAACCCGGTTAGATCGCCTGACATCCGCTTTTCGTCCTCTCAGTTTTGTAAACAACAGTAATGCCCCGAGAAGGGAGTGAGTAAGGCCTCTTTAGCAGTAGCTGTATACGTGTGGCCATGTAAGAGCATTTCGAGAGGGAGAGAGTACTCTCTCTACTCTCGGTCGTACCAGGGTATTTGGGGGCTTAACAACGAAAACGCATAAGCTGTTTTTAGACCTGTTACTTTAAGGTTTAAATTGAAACTATCTTATTTTTTATATAAACATAGTATAATATTAGCATGAATTAAAGATTAGTGAAGACTCAATTTTTTTGTCACTAATTGTGGTTTAATTATAAGTAGCATTATAAAGGTTCGAAATGGTATTCTGCAATGAACGCATTCTTAAACTGTCAAGTTTAGTTGAAATTTCAATAACTTATTTTCAATTAATGCTGCTACATAAAACAACTGTACCCATAAATGGTTACGACCGAAAAAATTAGGTATATGCACTGAAAAAAATAGTTTTACACGCAAAGGAGTGAAATTTTAAACATCATTAAATATTCAGAAATGAGTGAATTTACCTGATAATGGTTGACGTGAATCCTCTGAAACAGGATAGTTATAGACAAACACTTCAACAAGAGAAAGTCTAGTTGATTTTACATACCAGTCGAAACCTGTCAATTGATGTTTAACATCTGTTTTATTAATGATATCGAACTTGTAACCAGCTTTAGATAATAAGATCTGATACATTTTAGAAACCTCAAATATAGATTTAATATTAAATACTTCGCAATCTGTTAAAGGTAGAGCATTAAAAGAAAATAAACCTTGACTATCCGACTGAGTAACTGAAATCGGTTCAGATGAGTTAGTTTCTTTTTCTGTGTTAGTTACCAATTCGGATTCACTATTCACAGGTAGTAAGAGATGATCGTGTTCGGCAGAAGTTGGAAACTTTTCTGACATTTGAGGCAATTTCTTGAATAATTCAATATTGACCTAAACACATAGAAGATTATTGAAAACTTAGAAATGAGGAAAATTAATGTCACGTCAACAAAATCATTAGAAGAAAAAGATAGATTTCATTTTACATTTTTTCGGATAACTAGCCATATATTAATTGTTCTAGTTTAGAGGATTTTATTAGTACATTAAAATCGGTCAAACATAAATGTAAAGACAACTTTTTATTGACAGATTCCTTTACTGCATTCTGGAGCAATCGTAAATAATTCACTTAACATTATTATTACAATAATCACTTTGTGAGATAGTAAAGAGATCCTTAAACATACTTGTAAACGATCATAATGAAACCATATAGAAATGCACAATACTGATTGATAAGCTAACAGACATTGGTGCAATGATGTATTGGAGATTGATCTATAACTTAAGTTAATTTATGCTTTGAATAGAACGACTAAAATAACAGGACAAGGGAACACAATACAGAGAAGGCAAGTGAAATTCACTGATAAATGTCGATTAGTTAAAAATAAGCAATATTCTCTCACCCTCTCAGTAGGCGGATCGATACGACCTCTAAGATTGACAGCGATCGTAAGGCTGAATTCAACATTTTGTCCAACAAAAAGTGATGAACATAATGAATGTACATCATTTACAGTAGATTTAGAGGGGTTAACTATAGGGATTGTTAAACTACATGAAATATCATCAATTTGTTTTTGTTGTTGTTCAGAGTCGGATTGAAGATTAATATCTTGACTAGACGGATATGTTATCAAATGAACCATATGATTTTGCTTTAAATTCAGTGATTTAGGAGTAACGCGAATTGTGTTTCTGATATTAAGCCAGAACACTCCTGTTGCAGATACTGACTCGACGTTTTGAGATGATTTAGACCAACTATGAAGTGAAAAAGATAAAAGTTTATGAACACTCAAATCATTATTTGTGTATATCATTAAATAACATAAGAAAATTAAAAACGACAAATTAATTCACTAAAATAGAAAATTATGAAAAAATAAGATGTATTATACTGTTCTCATCTATTGATATAACAGGAAAATACACATATTTAAAATTCGTTGACGTTGAATACTTATAACACACAAATTCAGTGGAATTATAAGGAATGTGGTTTATAAAATGAAAACAATCTGGTCATTTGTGTAATATAATTTGTAATGAGCGCTTGTATGTCTATATCCGAGAAAACTAAAATTAAACACTCTCGAGCTGCTTGTAGGCTAAAATAAATGAGAACTAGAATATCATCAAAAATATAACATAAATAAGCAAGATTACTGTGTGCTTTTAACTATAGAACTAGTTAATGAACTAGAGCATATGGCGAAGTACCACATCAATCGACTTCATTAACTTGATTGCCTGAAGATGGAGTAATAACCAATGTCACATTTGTTCAATCCTTTGAGTTGATCGAATTCTCAATGACTGAATAACGCATGAACAATGTTGAGATATTAGGTGTCGTTACAAGTAGTCGGTAATAAACGCAGGATCTAGCTTTTGCGAGAGCAAGGCGTGGTTGCAGCCTTGAGAAAACTGATTCTCTCCAGGAGATTTGAACCTGTATTGCACAGATTCCTCGCTAATCCCACTGAATTCCTCATGTACAAAATCATACACTACCTCTGATTTATCGAACACTATTCTTCAAAACATCTGGGGATTGAAATATTTAAAATCTGAGGTACTTCAAGCTGGAATATTGAGTATCATAGTGTTTGATTATACGTAATTAATTATTTTAATAGTTAAATTCATGAAATGATTCAAGCTAGATCACTGTTGAAAATCTAGAAGCACCAGACGGCTGTTTCGTCCTAGTATGGGACTCATCAATGGTGCGCATCTACGATCCTGCACGCAGGATTATTTCACCACAACATTTAATCTGAGAAATAAAGTGTACAGTTACGAAATATAAATGATTAATTCAATCACTTACAGTGTTTCAACTAGTTTTGATCGAGGTGTTACAGATGTATTGGAAGGAAAATCTATTTGGAATGAATAAGGAGAATCGAAAACTTCCTTGAGATCATCGAAAAACCTTGCGGCCACTTGATCGAGTTTAAGATGAATAACAACAGGCAGTTCTTCTACGCCGATGCGGATCCTAGCGCTAGAATTCAGTGTAAGGTGGCAATCTTTTGATGGATTTATTTCAGTGGCTTGTAATAGTCTGAGTCGAGTGCATGTGCTAGATAAGCTAATTTTATAAACTTTTTCAGGTGAAGGTAGACAAATCTGAAAAAAAAAATTAAGATTTTTCAAAACAATCTTCAATTGAGTATAAGAACGAGGTAACGAATAATATTTCAGTAACTTACATTTGACCTGAAATATTGAATTAATGAGTTTATTCACTTGAATACTGATCAAAAATATGCATTGACGTCATTCTTGGAATGTAGAGTTGAATATATAAGAACGCAATCAGAAAGTAGTTGATGTCCATGAAAAGTAGTTGTTTGTGGATGGTCAATATTTTTTCCACTATTACATATAATTCTTATACTAATTTCTAACTTCTGTAGGCCCCCAAATGCCCTGGTACGACCGAGAGTAGAGAGAGTACTCTCTCCCTCTCGAAATGCTCTTACATGGCCACAAGTATACAGCTACTGCTAAGGAAGCCTTACTCACTCCCTTCTCGGAGCAATACTGTTGTTTACAAAACTGAGAGGACGAAAAGCGGATGTCAGGCGATCTAACCGGGTTGGTGGACACGAAGGATCCTCCTAGGGGAGTGGGAAAACCCTGATCCTAAGCCAATGGTGCACATGGGTTCCAGTATCCTAAAGTAACAAATGACCTATGAACCAATCGTTGGTCACCGGCTACGATGGGACTGCATTTCGTGACGTTGCTCCACTGCCTTGTGGATCAGACGTTTAGGTCGGAGGTTCAGGGAGTGATCTACTAAGAAAACCACCTGCTTCGGTCTGGGTACCCGGGCAATATTACAGCTCACACACAAATCGAATGACTTGTGTAGAGCATATGTATTCGGTTCCCCCTTCGTACCAATATTTATGTGTTCAAATAAATAAATAAATTTCTGTAAACAGTAACAAAAATTACTTCTCATTCTTAAAATTTTTGCACGATAAAATACAGCTTCATTCCATATAATTCTTGTATTAGCTCTTCGTTTTCTACATACGATTATTAGTTTGTAGTATAACTAGACTATTATGAAACGTTTAAGCAGTATTGGTATGTAGAGGCCAAGTTGAGTAATTTTGGCTAGGTTTCGTCCTCTGAACTGGATGGTTCGGCCATGAAAATTTCATTATTCATCTAAACAACATCATCAGCATAAACTCCTGGTAGAAGTTAGTGTCCGGATTTTTTCACATATAACTGACAGCTCGACTTCGATTGGTTATTGTTGACCTTAAACCTGTCATTGTTTACTTCTTTATTTTGACTGTATCTCCCATTGATTTGGTTTTCGGTCCTATATTTCTCCATAATCTTTCCGTTTGGTTAATAAAATGGGTCGATTTAAATGTGTTTGTTGATTGACCTGAGTGACAAGCTTCTGGAAATTCTCTGGTGCCTTTGGAATTGCCTTTATTCAAGATCTCATCATTTTCCCAGTCAAACATATGTCCACAGTTGTCCACATGCATCGATATAAGTGAGGATATGTTGTGGCGTTTGACCGCTAGTTGACGTTCATGTAGGCGAAAATGAAGAGGGCGTCCGCCTTGTTCGATGTAGTGTTTTTCGCAATTGGAACAATTTATATTGTAGATGATGTACGGTTTTTCTTTTATCATTTCGTCTTTTGGTTCGCATAGGATTGGTTGCCTTGATTTTGTTGGTTTACGTGCTACAGCTATTCCAAAAGGTTTCAACAATCTTTTTGTAGTTTCTGATATGCCTTTTATGCGTGGTAGGATGATTCGTTTGTTGGTTTCTGTGCTTGATTTTGCTTCTGTTGTTTTAATATATTATGAAGTTGTGAGAATAGCCGTTCTTTTGAAGGATATGTTTCTTAATTTTCCCAAGCTGCAGTGTTTTTGCCGTCTTGAATAAAGTTTGTACGCAGTTGATTTTGTGAGGTCTTGGGCTAAAAACCTCCACTAACTCTAATTTGAACAGTAGGTGACTGCGAAACAACGGCATGACACTGTGTATTTAAATCTAGTTGAGTAGATTAATTATTTGAATAATTGATGATAGAATATAACAAATGAACAGCTTATAGCTGAAGAAAAAGTATTGCTTCAGATTACACAGAAAAAAAGATAATATAAATATGAAGCGAAACGAGATTAAAGTGGGAACATTAACTTACTCTGTTACATGTTTTAGTTAAATTCCATACTATGGAACTTTTGACTGTCGTATTATTTTCCTTGAAGTAATTTGAAGCAAACAAAAGCACAGTAGGCACTCTTGTAACATAATTCGGTAATTCAAATTGTACTGGAATAAGAAACCCGGTTTGACGAAAATCAAGAGCTGATTCATTATCATAATGTAAATCATCAGAACGTATATGAAGAATTCTCTTGGAAGATTCAATCGGTTGAAATTCCCCACTATCTGTCTTTTCATGGTGATCCCAACACCAACCGTCTATTGTAGTAAGTGAAGAGCCCGAATAGAAAACAACCTGAATAGCATAATCACCTGGAAGCATATCTTCAGCTTTGAAAAAAGCTACATGCAAGTCAGTCTATGTAACAAAACAAAATGACAATACAATTAACAGACGTGAGTTCACCGGTACATGAATTTAGTGACTATTTCAGTCAAACCTTAAAACAACAGACTTCAAATGAATGTGACATCAATTAAGAGAAACGAACCAAATGTTGTAGAAAAAACTAATGAACACATTCACCAGGCACTTGAGTATTAGCCATAATCTAAGTGTAAAGGCTAATGATACTGCCATGCTGCCAAAGTCGAAATGGGTGGAGCGGCGTTCGAATCTGAAACTTGGTGACTGAAAGTCTAATGTCTTAACCACTAAGCCATTACTGAAATCAACCAGCAAAATCCACCGTTCAGTAAGAATTAATGTACTGATGCAGGAAAACGTGACCAATTTCGAGTCTTTCGCAACCACAAATTATGACTGCTTCGCAAATTTCAAGCTCTTTTCTGCACTTTTCAACACATTTAAGGTCAACGACTGTGTTTGGTATTTCTTAGTATCTCTCCACTTATATTTCTACGCATCTGCTTTTATGCTACCTAAGTATTGCCTATCGAGGTAGGCCAGTGAATAACTAGCTAATTACAACACCAATACTAAGTAACATGCAAACGGATTGGAGTGATTTTAACCGTTTATTTTAGATTCTCAAGAAACATTTCGCGAAAATGTTGTTATCACTTACTTTACTAGGTATAAATTCATATAGTTTTGGCTGAATTGTATTTGAGTGAAGTGAAGTCAGTTGAGCATAAACCGGTGTCTTGTAATAAGAGCATGGAAGTAAACAATTAATTCTCCCAAACAATTTAGCACGAAACTGAGAAAACGTTACATTGACTACAGGAGAACCAGTTAGATCAACCTAGAAAGAGAAAATAAATGTTAAAACAATAGCTTCATATTATATTAGCATTCTATGAAGTAAAAGATTATAATATTTGGATACTGATACGAGCAATATACAGGCTGAATAGAACCCATGGATATTTCAATAGCCTTTTTTGCATGAAATATGAATTAGGCACATCCGATTGAAAAATATTAATAAATAAAAGCTGATACATGTGGTAACAAATCCAAGTTGATAATTTGATATTTTAATGAAGTATAGACTAATTAATTTACTTGAGTTAGATAAAGCAAAATCTTCACACGATTTCAAATCTTTCCTGTACATTGAGAAAACAATTAATATTATGATAGATATATAGTTTAATGGTAATTTAGCTATTCAGTTAAAAACGTCACAAAGTCAAGGAAAACCTACAAGTAAACCATTTAGTACATTTTAACATTGGATGTTATACTAGGGTGTGCGCTACTGGTGCCGACAGATATAAGTAGTATGTATTATCAGTTGGAAGTGAAATGTAAGGCGGTAGTGAATTAAGAAGACCCAATAGAAGAGGACGAGAACAGAGAATCAATGACGTGGAAACGAAGGAACAATAAAATCCGAGACAATTGATAGATGTTTTGCAGATGAAGTATAACTGAATGGTTTTCAGTTTTTACCACGATATCCTGTACTGTTGTATTAAAACACATTTGGTTGTGTGTTCTTGTTCACTACAGTACATGTTCGCTAACACGAGTTGATGTTAGTTACCCGCAATAAGTTCCTATAATTCCAAATAAATGTATTTTATGCATTCATCAATAAAATCTTTATTAGAGTCAGATTCTAGTACGAAAGCTTAGTGCATTAAGTAATTTGACGCAGATATTGCAGTAGATTTCACTCAACAATCTCATTGCCCAGAGGGTTGTATCGTTAGAGATAACGGTATTACCATGACATATAAGTCTCAATAATAGTCACTCATTGTGGCCATGAATCTTCCATGATCTTTATAGTAAGTTTCTGCTAATTAGTACCAATCTTTTGTGAGCACATTCAATTGGTTACAATCAACTTTTTCATTAAATTCAATCACAGAAAACAACCACTTCAGTCATATAAATATCATTCAAGTCAAGAACCGATCTAAGTTAGACAACCATTGAAAACTTCGAAGTACTAGATGCTGGCTCGGTGCTCTGAAAGCTAAGCGGTAGTGCGCAAGACCGAAGGTCCTGGGTTTGATTCTCGTGGATGTACACTACTACGATACTAGGGTGAAAGGGCCGTTTAGTGCTTCCAAGATTTCAATGGTGATCTAACTTAGATCAGTTCGTTATTTCAATGAAATTCAATAATCTACACAACTCTACACTGGAAATACAAGTATCAATCGGGTGGTCGAACAGTGTTACATATTTTGTACAGTAATTGAGCTACAGTTGTATGGATCGCTTTATCAACACACATACATAAGTGAGAAGAACAAAATTTACAAAATAATAAGAATTCGCAATATCTCATGGTTTCTCATCAGCTAAAAATGACCCGAATTCACATTGGTTAAATTATTATGTAGTGTCTTATATGCCGTGATTAATGAAGTTCAGTACGAAGCAATATAGCAAAAAAAGAAGAGATGACAATATATTTATTAATATCAGTATAAAATTGTGGAGATGGTGAAGGTTCATTGAAATCATGAACCGATCAATGTTAGACCACGATTGAAAACCTGCAAGTACTGGACGGCCGTTTCATCCTAGTATGGGACGCCACAGCAGTGCGCATCGAAGACACCGCACGCGGGAACGAGAATCAGAATTTTCAGTTTGGTGCACCAACGACTAACAAGAGTTGAAAGCGATTAGTATTTACATGTTGAAGATAAATTCATGAAAATGAGAGTGAAGTTATAGTAAGTCAAAAGAAATTGTTACCAAGTGAGTAATAATCAAAACACCCGGTTGACATAAAAATTCAAGTTAACATCGGGAATGAATGCAAAGTATTAACAAATGCGATTACTAGATATATAATGGGTGGTGTACACAACGTGGAAATCACAAAAGCGTCTAAAATAACTAGCAAGCAGAGAACATTACTTTTGTTCCTCTTTGCAAAGGCCATTAACATTAAGTGCGGTAAACCTCTTATTGTCATGATAAGATAATCATATTATTTTAACTTTTATTGATTAAATTATCTCTTTATAGGTATTTTATAGCATAACATAAGAACGAATCCCACTAACAATTACTTACGACGTTAATTGGATGCTTTGATTATTACCCATTTGCCAACAATTTATTTTCATTCATATTACCATCAATTCAAAAGAATTATAAGCAAAAATAAATGGTGGCTAGCAGTGAAATTCAGAACTTACGTTTCGCCCTATTTACTGAAGTTAGCTAGATGTACCAATGTCAATTTAAGCTACTTGCAACTGATAAGAAGCTATGAAATATAATAAATTCATGTGACTAACAATATAATTTTATCATTTTCGTTGTAAGTCCCACTGCTAACAACACGATTGTATCTCTTTACCACGTAATATAACATTTAAAGTTACTAATATACTATAAATAAAACATTGTGGAGCGAGATTGTTTATTTTCTGTTAAAACTAACTGACTATTTATAGATCGAATGATTTCGAAATTTTTTACTTTATTCAATCGTGAAGACCATCAAGTACACGAATCATAAGTCACCATTATGAGGTTGAATATAATGATAACACACAATGTTATTGATGTTATTAACACTGAAAACCAAATATCCTTCTGTTTTATGGTAACGCACCATTATTTCCGAAGGAGTGAATCGTAGTATTTTATCAGAATGTTGATTTACTCCAAACAGTGAAACATCTGGATGCAATGAATAACGTTCGGGATTAAGAAAAGCACAGAATTTAAATATCCCATCTTCTAGATTTGTTTCAACTCGATTGATTTCAGAACTGTTGTCAACACTACGAACAACGATGTATACTTTAAGCTGTAAGAATAAAGATAAAAATTCAGCAATTTATTAACGCAATGATTACACACACTTAATAAGATTCTCATCATACAATTTAAAACATGAATTTACTTTTATCCCTGATATATAATAAGTTACCGTAACTTATTTTCTAAGTACGACCTTATGTACTCAGCTTTAAGTCGCACTTCTCATAAGGAGGGTAGTTATGTCGTTTGGCTTACTCAAACTGGAATAAGTACATAAGTATTTTAAGTATCCAACTTAGTAGTTGAGAATCAAGACCTCTAGCTACCATGACACATTTCCAGAAAATTAAATGTTTTATAAGGCTGCTGTGAGAGAAACGAAATTCATTATGATGTAGGAATCTACTTAAAGTTTATTTATTTATCAAAACATAAGCACAGAGGGGCATCAAAATATATATGTCCCACACAAATTAGTTATCACTAAATTTGTGTGTGAGCTAGAGTACTGTCCGGGTGCCCAAACCGAAAAAAGTAGTATTTTGAGGGGGCGAGTCACCAAGATTTTGACTCAGATGTCTAGTTCATAAGGCGATGGAGTGACGTCAGCTGCAGTCTCGTGGTAGCCGGTGACCAACAATAGATTCATACACCATTTTCTCCTTCAAGATTTTGGAGCCAATGTGCACCATTAGTTTGGAATCATGTTTTCCCAATTCTTTAAGAGGCGGACATTCACTTCTTTTAATTTTGTAAAGAATAGCCTCACCCTCGACCGTACTATGGCATTGGAGAGCTGAGTTCATAAGACACTTTTTAGCAGACAGACCTTTTGAAGAAATATCTCGCAACTAACTATTTACGAAATTAAATCTACTTACGACCACCATTGAATATTTGATAAACACAATTTTTAGTGAACATTGTTTTGCAAAAACAGAAACGGTTTATAAGACAAACTCAAATAATGTGATGGACTTGATAAGTCAATGAGAGATTAGCTACTTACAAAAAAAATCATAAATGATATGACATGTACTGTAATGAACGAAGATTCGGGTAGGGTAAAGCTTTTTTTATTCAGCAAAAACACACTATTTGCAAAATATGGAAACAATACATTGAATATATAATTTGCACATCTTCCTTGACTAGTCTTTTACAAGCTCCATCGTTCTCTCATTGTTGTAACTATTCGGACTGTTTCTAATTTGCTTTCTCTTCTCCTCATGTTCCTCTTCTGTCAGTAGAGATTCTACTTCAAATCCATACACGTACCATACACCACAGTAGTAATAAGTAAACAATTAAAAAACATTATCAATAAATGGATCGTATTCTTACTTTTAAATCTGATGATGTATCAGCTGGGATTAAGTTTCCACATACAGAAACCTTGTCAGGAACTAAGTTGGGAAGAGATTCTAGTAAATGATTTAGATTTATTGAAAACGTTTCAAAGAAAGCGTTTTCTACTTCGACCTATGATCAATAGGATTGGAACGAAATACAAATGAAATGGAATACATTTTAATATGATATTAATATTTCTTTTCTTAAAGACCAACTGAAAGCTATAAGAGATGTCGTTCATTGTACATGTAAGTTGATCTCTAACCAAGTTACAAGATCTGAAAGGAAATATATTTTCCAAAGCCTGATATTTCAACCAATAAAACACAGAAAAAATGTTTTGGCAAATGGATTACCAACACCATGACGATATCAGACAATCGATAAACAAGATAGTGTTTAAATTACGTTGGACGAAAACCTTGAATTATACAACTTATCTCGAGATAAACATCGAAATTTGAAACTTGTATAAGAACAGTATGAACTGTTAACACTGTTGGTAACTACCGCCAGAGGTTTAAAACTTTATTTCGACTAAAACAACTAATGGAAGTAACATAAACAGGGACAGAAAACCATACGTGTTAAATTAACGTAGCGCATTCCCAACACAAGACCGAACTAAAAAACCCGCGTCTTGTAAAGAGAGCTAACTCTTCAGACTATTGAGTGAGAACGCAAAACTATGCCTTCCTCTGAATTAAAGTTGATCTGTAACACAGAGAGATTCTAGACAAACAGTAAAAGAGTGTTGATGCTTCAAACCTAATTTGGTTGACTTGATATGTCTTAGATTCCCCAATGGAATTTTGAGAGCAGATATAATAAGAAAAAATAAGAGGTTAAACACTTGCTATTCTGTTTCTAAAAAGTGGGACTCTGAGAATATGTGTCAGATAGTACGCGAATTCATTCAAATATCCAAATTATAATATTTCTCTCATTTCGCAAATAACTCCCATACTATATAGTTACCATTATTTTTACAATTACTTTCCGTACCTACAGCTTATACTATTACTACTAATAAAACCAGTTTCTGTGGTCCATTTCTTCTTCGGACAGTTTATATTATGTAACACTACACAAGAAGAAACATAATTCTAAACAAAATGATTAATTAAGCCTCAATGGGAAGATACAAGCAAAACAATACCAAGTGAATTTAAATTCACCCCACCGCACAAGCAAGTGGCTATCAGGACTCAGTAGCTGAGTGGATAACGCGATGGAGTTTGAAGCGAATGGTACTGGGTTCGAGTTCCAGAGTGAACATCAACTCTGAGATGCAGGTACATCCAGCTGACGAGTCCCAAACAAGACGAAACGCGCGTCCTGGATTCTACTACTAGCTACTATACATCTTTGCTCATAAAAGCTTGTGATTAATGTAATATCGAAGCATACACACAATATGCACATATGCCAATAACAGACTGATCAACTACAATCTTAAACCTCAATGGAAAGATACAAGCAAAACAAGACCAAGTGAAAATGATTAATTGCAAAGATAATATTAAATTCACAATGTACATACACTCAAATTGCTATAACTATATTAAGTCAATAATAAGTAATCAAAATATACCTGAAATTTATAGTCCCCTGCAATTATGTGATTCAATTGATAAAATCCATCACCATCTGTTAATACAGATTTTTGTGATGTATTAGTAGTAATTGTAATCTAGATGTAAAAATTATTCAGATACAGTATAATAAGTTTATGAAATTTAATATTGTAAAAACATAAAGATAACTAAAGACAATTGTTCTTAAAATTTGGACTCAGGCATTATGGATTGAGACAAGGAATTTAATAGTGCATAGTTTAAAATTGTATAAATATGCATAACAGTGACCATAATATTAATACTATACAGCAAAAATACAGGTATGAAGTTTATATGCCAATTTTTAAATATTTACAATCACACAATATTGACGTTAACATAATGGTTAAAAACTTTGATATGACTCAAAATAGTTTTCAATGACGCAAGTGTATCCATTCTTTTCTTCCCGCAAATTCTGAACGCCTGAATTTCTCATGACGTTTTTTGTCTCTATTTCAGTAACTTATATTTTCTTGAGCCATATCTTGGACAGTTTCATCTCCCTGTGCTAATGGAGTATGGAAGCCTGAACCGATGAACATACATGCCAGGTCCTACGTTGTAACTGACAGACTGACGTTAATAAACAAATAAACAAATGTAAAAAGATTATTGTGCAGTCAACTGTATTATGATTAACTGGTATGAACGATTCCGTAAAAGCGCTTGACAGGAACTATTTCAGAATTAGATAGAATTTAATAGCAAAATGCGAGATTCAAAGTGAAGAATATTACAGTAATTTTGTATGTAACAAACTTTTGAGTTCACGTAAGGAAAAAATATAGATTCTACATCCTAAACTAAGAGTTTTAAATAACCTCATGGTAAGGCGACAAAATAACAGATTTGACAACTACTCTGTCAACTTTTTCATGTAGGAAAATACAATGGTATTTTTTGAAAAATATAATTTTCCTTGTGTCCAAATCCCACGGTTAAGTGAAGTGAAAGTGTTAGTGGTACATAGACTGGATTAAAGCATGCTCAATGGCACGATCGTTTTTGTGCACGCTGATTGGCTAATTCTTAGTCAATCAGCACTAGTCGATAGTTGGAGAATACTCTAGAATCTTCTCATGTAAAAACTATAAATATACTGACGTTTTTCCCTATTGTGCTTCCTACTGGTTTCTTGCTTCCATCTAACCTTGTTATTTGGAATATAATCTCTTTCCTGTTCAACCATGTTTTGATTTGGGGACTTGTTGAGTGAATCGGTGTCCGAGAATACTAAGCAATAGGAATAGCTGGGTCATAACCGTAAGAAGAGATTATAACAGAAACAATTCCCTGCTAGTTAGAGTAAGTCGTAACGTGAAGTTTTAAATGAAACCTAAACCGATAAATACAATTTAAATTTCCAAATACAGATTTCTCAATATTTTGAAAATGAATCAAACATCATGACAAGCATTAATCAACATCAGTACTATTGATATCAAACCATGTTCAACATATCTTCACGTGCAACTGTTTCTTTCACATAATAGCCCAAGACTTAACTGTTGTAAACGTAAATACATGGATAAAGAAAAGCGTTGAACGGAATTTTCTGGATAAACATAGAGTTAAGAAAGTTTCTTTACCTTAGCTGATGATATCGGAACACCGTTCGGCCACGTGATACGTCCTGGATTAAGTTTGAAGCTTTGCAATGTAAACGTATCATGCCCGAGATCCACATCTGTGTGCTCCATTGCTACCGGGAGGAATTTCGGAGTAAATGAAAATACGACCCCGGACTTCTTAGGCGTATATAAGGGTACCAGAAGATAACTGCCGCCCGGTAGACGATCAAACGTAAAATAGCCATCTGAGTCTGTTGAGGACTACAATAAAAACGTAATATATTCATAGTCATCATAAGAAGTAAGACAATAGAGGATACCAAAACAACTAGTGATCTGTAAGTAACTGTGATGTTTGTTAAACCAAAATACGCAAGGTATCAAAATATGTGTAAACGGACATCTTACAGACAAACAATTGATTGGTAGGTCCTCAACTCTCAGAGTGCTGTAACATCTAATTGATGTTAACTCATAACAATGTGATAGTTACTTTGATTTATTGTTGAAACTAGCAACCAATGTAAATAAATTTAATGAAAATGAATAATAAAAGAACTTAAAAAGTATTTTCTAACCTCTTGTATTGTTAAAAATTTATAGTGCATTTCACCAAGTGCTTCGACTATATGTGAATATACTGACTTGTCTAGAGTGGTAGAGGATTTCGACAATGTCTTATCTTTATCACATAACAGGAAAACTTTTGCATTGACCAAAGGATTCTGATTGAAGTCTGTCACACGTCCACGGAGAAAATGACCCTAAGTATAGAGAATAAACATATCAGTAATTAACAGTGACAGTAAATAACGATGTTCATAGATTTGTTTCGTTCTTGCATGTATATTCAACAAGATACTTGATACTAGATTAGACGTATTTAATATTATACTTTTCATCATTTTCACGAGGAAAATAACTTAAAATAATGAATGAAATTATAACAAAACTGTGAGACGTCTTTGAACTCCTAATTATATACTTCCTCAATTGTTAAACACTATCTTCCCATCAATAAGTAATGTAAAAAAGACAGGCATTATTTAGTCGTCATAAGATCTAATCTACTACCAACTAAACACGCTGAAAAAGAGTTCAAAGCAGTTAAAACTCCAAGCAAGATGAATTTAGAAATCTAACCACGTGAGCAGCATCTAGCAACACTAAAGTTAGTCATTTTTACTTTTTCTCACTCTTCGACATTTATTTAGTTCCCATTATCAATCCTTCCTCATGATTTTTGATAGCCACACAGAAATTGATCCAATCGAAAATATTAGTGTTTTTAATAATCTGACGCTTAACTAGGGCTCGTTAGGAGCAAATCCTGGGACGACAGGTTAGTTCCACATCTGATCACAGATGTTTCAACCAAATATTCACTCTATCAGTTTCCGAAACCTAGGCACATTTACAGACGGCTGACAAGTAAGATTTCTTTATTTAAGAACTACAACTGACTCCATAAACCGAGAGGTTTAGTGTCTGTAATTAAAAGGTGTACCAAAGACCTACATAAACTTTGGAAACCTCTTTATTCCAATACCGATGGATGTGTTAGAAATGTTTATCAGAGCACCCCATCCTTTCGGATTTTATCTATCTTCATTATGGGTATTTGCTCAAAAAAATGGAAATCTGTAACTCAAGTGGATCCTTACAAGTGTTTGACATAAATAGCACATCATGTTTTAGCAACATTCAAATATTGCAATATATAAAGTATAACCTCAGAACAGTGTTAATACAACTAAGGATTTTTTAAAGCCGTGTAACACCAAGTTCAAAGGACTTCGAGATTACGAAGGAGAAACTGCGTTACTATTACGATCATGCCTTAAATGATACATTATACGAGAGTGAAACTTGACAGGCATGTTTTAATGTAACTGCTACTTGAGTGACCTACGGGGTCTTTAACTCTTCATTAAGCAAGTTTCAAATGATTTCACGTTTACCTTTATTACCTAAATATGTCATTTTGTTGGATAAAAAGCCTGTTTTGTTGGTCAGGTACTTCTTTTTCTGGTATCTGGTTATTTGAAAGATCAATTAAATAATCCAGTAATGTGAGCTGCAATCACTGGGCTAAGCCATATCACCTAAGATCATCAATCACTCAGCCATGCATCCATTATTTTGACAATCCTCGGAAGTATCTTATTACTAGCCTTTAAATTCAGATGTATAACAATGATGACAGGTGGCATGACTGAAATCTCGCTACATAAGAAAAAAACAAAATTAATCATCCACTTTCGAGTGAATGAGTAAATAGTATCACATTTTTGACGATTATGGCTTTGATTTGCCATGTGCACAATCTGATTATTAAAATGATGGATGGGATTTATATCCTGAGTTATCTCACACTACATAGTTCGATAAAAATAGATTCTTACAAGTAAAATGATTGGTTCTGGCAAGTTGATACTATCGGACTGGACTGTAATATTGATAGATGCTCTTGTATGATCTTTATCACTACGATCTTGATTGCTGACGGTCAATAAATAGTTACCAGGAGTCACAGGAGATATAATGAAATGACCTTGATCCTGTGTAAAATTATGAAGCATTGGTTTGTGAGAGGTAGGGTCAGTTAATCGAACTGATAAACCAGGTGGCCCGGTTTTCATTCCAGAAGTAGTTACCTAAATAGTTGTTTTTAATGATAAGAGAAACAAGAACTTACCTGCCCAAAAATTGAGAATCCAACTATACTGAAGTCAAAATCTTTGAAACAAGCCCCCGGATCTTTCTCTAGGTCCAAAAGGTAGCCATCAGACGGTTCAATATGCCAGCCCTTAGGAGTAGTTAACCTAATCCTGTAAACGCCCTCATCATATAACGGAACGGAATAAGCTCCGTTAGGGAGAACATCGGTTACATCTTTTAATGTGCTAGTAGTTTCTGAAAACAGACTTATTTTCAGCTTTCTGAAATCAAGTACAGAATCGGGATGAGCTTCTTTCCATCTTATAAAGCCACCACAGCCGACCACAGTATCTGAGTGTTGCGTTAATATTGTTGTCGGGAAAAACAACAGGGAGACAAACAAAATAACCATTTCCCTTCTGAAATCCTAAAATAAATAATAGGAATAACAATATTGTGGATAGCTTCCATTATTTCTAAGGCTATAATTATATTCAAGATACGATAATATAGTTTATTACTAATTAGTTCGTGAAACAATATGATATCCTGAAAAAGATTATGTTAAAGTGAATAAAAGGAGCTAAGAATGTTTGAAAGGTGAATAATACGTGGGTACTACTGTAACGGTAAGGACAAAAGTGACCCCCAAATTGATTTCCCTGAGTAGAAATGTTATACATCTCACGCGAAAAGCTTCAACATATTACTAAAGCAAGACTATGAGCTGAAGACTAGTGTTTGTCGAGTTTTCGCAGCAAATGCTTGAAGTTTGAAGTTCAAATAACAGTGCAACACTTGTCATGTCTAACTTAGTACCAAGTAGAGTCTGATTTGTCGATTGTAAGAAATCCCCAGAAAAGGACCTGACCATCTTGACGGGGGGCCTAGATGCTAGTCGGAATTAACAACACCATGGGACGACATGAACTTCGAGAAAGAAATGAAGATAGATTTGTAAAGTTATGTGTCTTCAACAAAACAATTATAAGTGGCACTACATACCCCACAGATACATACACTAGGCTACATAGGTCCCACTGGATCACACCACAGAGAACCAGGTCGGTCATATTTGCATAAATGGAAAATTCGGATCTATGGAGGACGTGAGAGAATTGATGAACCGACAGCTTCAGATTACCGTCCGGTGGCTGCCAAGATGGAACCGAAGCTGGAAAACTGCAGAAACAGCATTACGAAAATTTTGCACAGCCTTCCTTTAAGATAATGATAAACTCAATCAAAGATAGCTCTTAGAAATGAATTAAACGCCTTACAAGATTCACTCAAAGGGGAAACCACCATGGAGAATAACTGAGGACGGATTTACGAAGCACTGAATTTACTATACCAAGAGGTTCTAGGCCTCAGGAAGCACTATCATAAAGAACGGATCTTATTGATAACCTGGCGAGATTCAAGTAAGTAAGAACACCAAAGTATTTAGCAGCTGGAGTGTTGCCGCTAAAATTATTCGTCTACGTGGCAAAATAACATTTCTGCATTATAGCATATGTTAGTTTGTGATGAAAACCGTAACTCTGTTCCTAGCCCAATCTTCTAACTCAAATCTATCTTTATTGGATTAGTCTGAAGAATAAAATGCTCAGACAACGTATATTTGTACCATGCTACTGTCACGCTGAACTCTTTATTGAACCATCCACAATCAGAACAATCTATAATTATAAATGACGAGACATTCAGAACTGAGGCTAGCCCCTGCTTAAAAAAGACAGCGAGCTTCTGGAAAAGTTCAGAAAACGGCAACTAAGCTGATTCCCGGAATAGCGAAGCTCGACTGGCCAAGCTGAACCTTTTTCCGTTGTCATATCGCAGAACTAGAGGCGACTTGATTACAGTCTACAAATTGCTTAGTGATAAATTTGCATCTGATATGCCCTTATTTTTCTTGTCTCCCAAAACAGAGAATTTACGAGGACACTCCAAAAAAGTTCATAAGCCGAGAACAAATTACTTGTCAGTTGACTATCGACTTTCCCATCGAATCATCAACGAGGGGATTCACTACCTCAGCCCGTGGTTGGGGCTCCTTCCATCGACTCTTTCAAAAGAAAGTTGGATCAACTGATAGACCACCATTGCCAGGACTAACATAGGCCATCGAGCCTCCTGTCCTTCCCAAACTGAAACTGAGAATGAGTTATTTCCGACTCAAACGTTGTTAGATGACTATTAATTATGCTCAAAATACTTCTAATCAAACAGTACCACAGAAAATAGGAACCCCCACGCGTACACCTTAACTCAACTTTTAGTATTATCAACAAGATCCTCTGAGACCAGTGTCCCCGACCAAAACAACACAAGCCTTTACTTACCGTGTCCGTAGCGCGACACTTGTAAGCAGCGGTACCAAATGTTCCAATGGTTCAAACAAATTTGGACAGAATGGAAGTTTCCGCTCAACAGGATTCCCTATCTAATAGTAGAGGATCAGCGATGTATCCGGGTAAGAACCTACGTATTGTTAACGATTAAAAGAAAAATAATATAGATCATTTCTTAAGAATATATCAAGTTACCTGTCAAATACTCCTGAGAAGTCTCTTAGATCACCTCAACTGGTAAAGAATTCAAGACCTTGACTATTCGTTAAAAGTAAAAGGCATCTTCATAATTCATTGTAATGGGTAGAGGTTCATTGGTTTGCGGCTATATTCATCTGGTTTGAATTTGAGTCACCGGACTGATTTCGTGGCTCACCTGTGAGTTCGCTCCAGCGTATTATTACTCGATTTTAGAGAGAAAGTAAGCATTATATTTACATACTTTAAATGCGGTCTAATACAGCTGCTGAGGTTTAAGTGAAAAGGTGGTTAGTTAAACTGAACGAAAATGCGCTTCAACGTTAAGAGTGCAAGGTTTGCAAAAAAGGCGTTTTTGTCTCATTTAGAGTAATACTTCAGACCAGAGGGTACAAATACTCCTGTATTTTTTCAACTTGTGCTACATTTAGAGGGGAGTTACATAAGTTGAATGCGTACTCTACAACATATTTCAGATGAACTACTTCGAACCTTACGGTGTTGTAATTAATTCCGCCGTAATCCAACCAAGTATGAAGATGATTTAAATCCTCTTGAAATAGCAGTTCATCAAGTTGTTTGCAGACATTTCGCTGGAATTCAGGTTATCCAGATATAAAGTGAATCAATCTGTTATTAGTGAATTTACAACTTACCTTTTGAGCTTATTGATAAGACGTATATGATCGACCCTATCAAACTCTTTTAAGAAGCCAAGGTATATGACATCAAAATTCTTCTTCAAGAGTGGTTGTCCATGTGTCTATCGTGGCCAACAGTTTGGTTATACAGAAGAGACCCTTCCTGAAACCGTACTGCTAGGATGAAAAAAAGCTTATGGATAACAAGTAATCAAATAATCCACTGTGTATCAAGTACTCCATGAATGTTAAGGGTATTGAAAGAAGTGCTACCTGCATGTAGTGTGAAGGATCAGTGTTGAGCTCCTTCGAAAGGTGGCATGATGTGCGCCAGCTTCATATTTTATGGTACGGTGCCTCGGCTTAGCGAATATGAGAACATCACGCTAAGCGGTTTTGCCAGGACTGAAGCTTTTTCCTTCAGTATATGAGGATGAACAATATCTAATCTATGAGAAGTGTTTTTTTTTAGATGCTGAAATTTCTGATACACCAAGTCAGTGCTCAGGTTCACATTGAGCTACAGACGAAGCTCCTGCTGATACACTTTGTTTGCGACAGCTTGAAAATATAGTCATCTCAAAATGTCAATATCGTTACAACCGTTGTTGGTTAGGCCATTGGGACATCACAAGTTGGAACAATCTATCCTTACACTTCAAGTACGGCTTTATGAACTTGCGATTTTCAATATCGTAGTCTGGATAACCGGGGTCCGTGTTTTCTGAAACACCTCGCACAACACTATTTCTTCCCCAGAGAAACGTTTCGTGAGATTCCTTTTGAATGTTGGCATAATTATTTACAAACAGCTTATTGGTATTGTTGTAAAGGAAACGTTTCATGTTTCCTTGATCAGAAGTATTTGGATCATTATTCACACTAGGAATCCTCAAAACAACGCAACTTGAATCATAAAGAATCAGGTGAGCACAAACGAACGTATTGTATTTGAAATTCAAAACCAGTCATACCTCGGATAAAAAAATAATTAGTTCATACAACCACCACAACTGAAATTTGAATCTAAATTTCTGTAATCAATTGGACGTCTTCTCCTTAGTTCATTGTATGTCTGTTAGACTATTTATTGAATATAGACTCTGTATGATCTCGAATATTCTCATTAGTATTAAAATCAACAACTGACAATGGAACAGACCCACCTGGGTCTTGGAACTGTAGACGATCAACATGTCGGTGGTGTACTGAAACCACTGATATCTAGAATTTAAACCACAGATTTACCAACACTATCTTCCCCCGCGAAATGATGTTGGGTTTTCATATCATTAAGTTATAAATAAAATGGCTTCATTTAAAACATATTTCTTACGCTGACAAGAGGATTCACTAAAAAAGACCTTATGATATGGATAAACAACAGTTGATATGAAATCATCCTAATGGTAATCAAACTCTAGCTCATTTAAAACTCGTGCACTGTATTGGACAAGTTTCCCACAGGAAATAAATGCATTATGAAGACAAACAATGTTTGATATGACATCACCAGGATTTGGTTCTTTTGAAATATTTTTCTCAAATTTATTATATATGTGATTGAAGAATGATGGATCATTAAAAAAATCAGCATCTGTATACATGGCATAAGATTTTCGATCATGATTTCGTTCATTCAACATATTTCTCTTGGATTTATAATCAATTTCATAAGAAATATATGGATCGTTAGAAAAAACCATATTTGGTGCAATAACATGTGAAAACCAATAAGAAATTGATTGACTAAAAGCTTTTTTTCTCATAATGATTTTGACTTTCCTTTGATGCCCTTGTATTCCTTGTGTTGCTTCAATTATTTTATCAATAAGGGTCTCTCCAGCTTTCTGGACAAATATCACATAAAGCATATGTTTATTTTAGCTGAAGTTTAGCTTTACAGTCATTGTGATAATAAGGAGTATTTGAATTATAGTACGAACTAAGAATCCCAGAAGTAACGCAATTGGATCAAGAAGTACTAGATAAGCACGAGCGAATGTACTGTATTTGGAATTCAAAATTTAGCATTCAACATGTACAAAGGAATCATTAGTTCATTGAAAAATCACATTTATGCGAGACTAGCAAAGCTTCATTTAATTCTAAACTGTTATTTGACTTAATAATGCTTTTCGAAATCGTGTATAAGAACGAATGCTCATTAGAAACACTCAACTCAATAGGATTGGAATTACGAAATTTGGCATTACTTACAAATATATGAACAGTATAATTACAATTTGCTTGTATGCGTCCAATTTTACCACATCTAAAGCACTTAGCATTACGAAATACATATGAAATAAATGAGTGAAACTTGCCACAATACAAACATTGACCGAACGTGTGCTCATCTCCGTGATCTTTTTCGCAACTCCTCAATGAATTGTTATCTTCATAACCTTTAGTACGCACCAGATTGGTGTGACATATTGATGTAATGGAATTTTCGATGTCCTGATGAATCATTTTATGAAATGTTCCTCCTTTACTGCATTCGGAATTTGTACACTTAACATGATCTAGTAGTAGTCCCTTGAGAGTTGTGTGGGAAAGTGAAATCGGCTTATCTGGGAATAATAAAGATTTCAATGAGCTGTATTCTTCTTTTCCGAATAATGTAAAGAAATGATCCACAATATTAGCATCCTCAACATCTTTGGTCATAGTCCAAATTTCAAACCTTTCCATATAATGCTCAAGACAATCAAAATTTGAAATTATGTCCAACTATTCCATCACAAGCTCTATCGCGACGTCAATGTGATAATTAGAAGTATATGAATTATTATTAAAACTAGAAATCCCTCAAATAACGCAATTTTAGTCAGGTAGAACCAGGTGAGAACAAACGAATGGAATTCAAAATCAGATAGATATGGAGTACAAAAAAACCACTATTTCGTAAAAACACCACATTTTCTTCAGGAATACAGTTGTACACAAGGTTCAATAATGTTTGTATAATATTAACCATATGCAGACAGTTTATGGAGAATTTAGAAGAACATTGAGTTGACCTTAATTAAGAAAGAAAAACAGAAAAATAATAAAGGAAAAAAAGCATGTAAATTATTTAATGAGCGTGTTTTTGAATACAGAATAAGAATAAACGGTAATCTGTGTTACCAAATGAATAAAAAGATCAGTAAATAAGAAAATAATGTTCCTTATGAGATAGCACTCAAAATATAGTGTATTAGGCAGACTCCTCACATCTGATTTCAGCAAGTGACTGGCCGGAAGGACATTCTCTACTTCAACGGTTTTACTGATTCGTGCAAGATGGAGTTTCGGATAACTTAGCTCTTTGCTATCCTCCCGTTGGGTAATCCTTATGAAAATTAGCGGCTCAATTTTGAGGATACTGAACTTTTTGTTTCACTCCCCTCAAAGCAAACTTTCGTCTTACTACTGAACACAGAAAATGCCGGGGCCATCTTCAAAGTTCATGATTACAAGTCTGATTTAGTATTCCTATGAGAAAGCATGCTCAATTATTTTTATACTACTGAATAAAAAACCATATTATTTTATTCAAAGGTATCAGATTTTCTAGATATTTTGAGAGGATATGAAAGTACTACCTCTCCATCTACAATGTCTGAAACATCAAAGTAAAGCAGCTGAAAACACTGAAAAAACATTTTTTTATTTTTGATTATACAAAAATAAAGGGAAGCAGAACCAAGTCAATAAAACGTGAGTGATTAAAATGTATGGTTACATGTTATTAGGGATTTTTAAATGATTGAAGTAACTTGCCATTTAATTTTTTAAGTACAGTCAGTTATAAGAAAAAGCTGTTGTCTTTTACCTTTATAAAGTTTGCACTCAACAACTATGTAAATTTTGACAGTGTAATAAGAAAACAAAGATTATCAGAATTATGTGATATATTAGCGCAATACATTTCGAACAATCTGATCATGCATATACTTGCAAAGTACATTTATATACAAAATTAAAACGTCATCTAGACAAATGGAGGGTAAGAGAAGACAAGGAAAGTAAATAATGTAAAAACAGTCACTCTGGATAATAAGCTTAAGTTTAAGGTGAGAACAAACTATTTTGGAATACATTACGAGGGTTAGAATTTTCGTATGGCTTGGGCTTCAATAAACGTTAGTATACACCCGTATTAAGATCAGTCTTATGACCTGTTTCAAATATATATTTGGCAACAGGGGATGATGAATATTATCCTCTATTGGATCATTTGATTTTATGTTTCTTCAACCATTTAGGTACATGTTCAAACATCTTAATTTTGAGATCACGATTACTCCTCTCTATGTATGTGTGTCCACATACACACACATAGTTGGATTAGTAAACACAGTGGGATGTGACGCAATCATTTTCATGTCTTTTAGGTTTTTGATGAAGCATAAATCTTGTTCGAAACGTATCGCTCTAATATATATCACATAGTTCTGATAATCTTCGTCTTCTTATTACACGATCAGAATTAAATAGATTTTATCATAAGCAGTCAAAAATAGAATGTTTCCGATCGAGCAAATGTTTACCAAACAAAATTATTTATTTATTATTGCGGTGATTTGATATGAAATTTGTTTTCAATCAAATACAAATAACGATATCTTTATTACAGGGAATGTATGAGAAATACTGGTAATGTATAGTATGAAATAAATTTACAAAGCGTATGAATGATTTTTATGTCAATCATACTTTTAAAAAAAATCAGTGTTATTATTTATTTGCAGAGGAACTTTATTAATAATTGGTTATTTGACTCCTATCCACCCAAATTACACAAATATTTGTACATATACACAACTATTTATTCTATTAGTCAATCTGATTTACTATTAGTATAACCATATTTTTTCCCATGTAATGTATGTTGCATTTCGTGTAAGGTATATAGAACAATCAATTAAAATAGATCTCATACAACCCCTATTATTCCTCTCCCTTTCTTTTAGTTTTATATTTGCTTACCTGTTTATAACTGAATAATATATATGATTTACATTTTTAGAAAACTTAATCTTTTATTGTTTGTTTTTTTATGTTGAATAATCATGACGGATATGACTGGTAAACAGAATGTTGAAAATTTTCTATCTAAATTTCGTGATCCACAAACTCATCGTTTTCATTCAGTTACAGCATTAGACTTTCTTAAATGTTGGCAACATTATGATACAGATGGAAATGGTTATTTAGAAGGTGAAGAATTAAATGGATTTCTACGAGAATTCATCACTAGTGTAATACCTGATGAAATTGGCAGTGAAATAATATCGGAAACAGCAATGCAACAATTAATGACAGAAGTTATGGATGCATACGATGAAAATAATGATGGACGTATTGATATTAATGAATTATGTCAAATATTACCTACGGAAGAAACATTTTTAGCATTATTTCAAATAGATACACCATTATCTTCCAGTGTAGAATTTATGCGTGTATGGAAACAATTTGATACAGATTTAAGTGGTTCAATTGATTCAAATGAATTAAAAAATTTCTTAAAACATTTAATTGTTATTTCAAAAGTTGAAGTAACAGATGAAAAATTAGATGAATATACAGAAACATTAATTAGATTATTTGATCGTAATGGAGATGGTAAGTTACAATTAAGTGAAATGGCTAGATTATTACGAGTAAAAGAGAATTATCTTATTAAACCATTATTTAATAATAATAATTGTTTAGATGATAGAACAATTGATAGAATATTTCGAAAATATGATACTGATAGTAATGGTGTATTAGAAAATGAAGAATTAATGGGATTTTTAAAAGATTTATTAGAAGCTAATGGTGAAGAAGTGAATGAAGAAGGTTTAAAAATTATGAAAGAAGGTATTTTAAAACAATGGGATATTAATAAAGATGGTAAAATTGGTCGACAAGAAATTAATGATTTAATTTTACAAACAATTCATATATTACAAGAAAAAGAACATTTAAAAAAAGTCAATAATTTATAAATAAACATGGATAACAATTGTTTTATTGTTTCTCTTCTCTTTACTTTACTTTACTTTCTATTCATTAATAATAATAATAATAATAATAATAATAGTAATCTATTAATACAGTTCTTTTTGTGAAGAGGAAAAAAAGGAAAAGAAAAAAAAAGAAAATCACAATAAAGTAATTCATCTAACCAAATGATTATTTTTTGTTGATTTTGACCATTTCCTTACAAATAGAATGTAATAAATGAATTGTGTTATTTCTGTTTTCTATATATATATATATATCCATTCAATTCACATCAAAGAGTTATTCTATGTTGATTAAGTTCTGTTAAACATTTATTCATTATGAAATAGTTCATAGAATATTGAATTCATGATATTCAGTAAAATATTTTTTTTGATGGAGTTTTGTTCTCTGAGTTAGATGGTTTGGTCATGAAACTTTAATCGTTCTTCTGAACAACATCTATCGGTAAAATAATATAACTCATTGATCCAATGATTATAAGCCATAATCTTGATATAATACATAAATGTAATGAAATTTTTAAAAAAACCAAACCATATTGTTAATAATTTATTACTACACCCATTATGATCCTATTTCCTAGATTATTTAAACTACTCATGAATCTTGAAAACCAACTTATGTAGTAGATCGTTTGGATGTAGATTTAATTTGTCGGTGGAATTCTTTGCTAAAAAAAGAAAACTAAACAAAATTAAGAATTTTTCACAGATTGAAATCATGAGTTAATTGAAGCTAGACCACCATTGAAAACCTGGAAGCACTGGACGGCCGTTTTATCCTGTTATGGGACTCCTCAGCAGTGCACATCCATGACCCCGCACCACTCAGGGCACTGTTGAGGAGTCCCATACTAGGACGAAATGGCCGTTCAGTGCTTCCAGGTTTTCAATGGTCGTCTAACTTCAATTGACTCATGATTTCAATCTGTGAAAATTTCTAAAAAAATCTCCACAAAACACATTCTGATAAAATTAAGAATGTTAGTTAAATAAACTTTTTTTTTTAAAAAGAAACTTTGAAAAAATAAAAATAATAAAAAAAAAGTGTAAATGAAATCCAAATACTTTCAATTATAAAGATTGGAATTGTATAACTACTAATAGATATTTCAGCTAAAAATAAACTAATTTAAAATATCACCCAATCTTTATAATAAAGTTATATATATATGAGATTTATTTTCATAGTGTATAATAACATTAGGATTCAACTATATCATACATAGTGATTATTTTCAAACAAAACAACAATTATGATATAAACTTTTCATATATATTTACTTTGTATAGAATTATTACTACGATATATTTAACATAGAAAACTTATATATAGTACTGTTATTCTTAAGTTATTTTCATGAAAGTCTATACAGAATATACAATTCTAATCTATATTTATAATAATAATACTGGAAATCAGTTTTGTAAACAATTATTTAAGATCATGAGTAAGTTGAAGCTAGACCACTATGGAAAACCTGGAAGCAGTGGACGGACATTTCGTCCTATCGTGGGACTCCTCTGCGATGCGCATCCACGACCTCACCTCCTGAAAGATTCGAACACAGGACCTATCAGTCTGACGCACGAGCGCTTAACCACTAGACCACTGAACTGGCCCGCATCCAACGATGTTAATATTTAATTTCAACTAATCCATGAAATCGAGCGATACATCCACCATTGTCTTCAGTGAGTTACTATCTCACAACAGACTCCATTAGTCACTAATTCTCACTAGAACTCTAGGATATACCTCTTGAATTCAGTCACTAGTGAGTATATGTTGATTAATATCAGAAGGAGTTTTGTGTATATTATAGTAATTTCAATAATTAAGATCATGAGTCAGTTGAAGCTAAATCAACACCATGGAAAACTTGGAAGAGCTGGTCGACCGTTTCGTTCTATTGTGGGACTCCTCAGAAGTGCGTACCCATGATCCCGCCTAGCAAGATTCGAACTCAGGAACTGTTGGTTTTGCGTGCGGTCTATCTTCAACTGACTCATGATCTCAACTAATGAAATTATTTATTTATAAGAAAAGTATAGTTTATGCAAAGTAAAATTTCTCAGTAAGAAAATAAATATAAACACTATAAGGTTAATGTTAGAATGAGAAAATCACCGTACAAAGAAGGCTTATAAATTAAATTAATAATAGATATAGATAAAGCTTACTTATTTGAGTAGGAATCAATCTATTTACTGTGCGCTACTTATGCGGATAGACATAAGGAGTATGTAACAGGAAATGAAAGTAAAATGTTTACCAGCAGAAGTATAGAATAAAGAGAAGAGGAAGGAAAGGAAAGAGCAATTAAGATAACAATAGGATAGGAAGGATAACGAAGTAGGTAGAGGACAATTAAATAAAGATATACAAATGCTGTATTTCATGAATAATTTTCTTATTTTACAAAGCTTTTATTTAATGTTTCACTGGTTTGTCGTACTTAAATTCTCGTTCTCCACGATACTTTAACAATTCATACTTAGTCTATTACTGCTGTTATTACTGGTACTAAGGAAAATGTTAATAATAACTTATGATCATTAGTCTGTGGTTCTTAACAGATTGACAAACTCAGTTAAGATTAAAACATCATCAAATATATCCTTAACCGTTAGTTTATAGCTTTAAGAATTAATGCTATTTCATTACCTACCTAGCCTTACTGAAGTCATTATCGAATGATCAGTATTTTTTCTCACAATTTCGGTAGATTGTATTCCATAAATAAACCTACAAATGAAGTAAGTTTATTCGATAAAAACGCAATAGACTATCTATTGCATACAAAATGTGAAAGAATATTTATTCTCTTTTGTTGGTTTATATTAGTTGTTTCACAGATTGAAATCATGAGTCAGTTGAAGCTAACACCGTTGGATGCCGGCTCAGTGGTCTAATGGTTAAGTGCTCGCGCGCGAAGCCAGTAGGTCCTGGGTTCGAGCCCCGGGTGGTGCGGGGTCGTGGATGCGCACTGCTGAGGAGTCCCATACTAGGACGAAACGGCCGTCCAGTGCTTCCAGGTTTTCAATGGTGGTCTAGCTTCAACTGACTCATGATTTCAATCTGTGAAATTTCTAAAATCTCCACAAAACCCATTCTGATAATTATATTAGTTGATTATTCATCCAAAGGTTGTTTCTATCTAAAGATTTGTATATGTCAACTTATAGAAGGAATATGTGAAAACGTGATGTTTATTCATGTAACATAAAAATCGATTAGTCTAATGATACAAAGATTTACTTTATATAGAAATAATAATCAAAGTATGACGAAATAGAGTAAAGTAATTCATTGATTTGAATGATAATTAACTGATTTATTGAAAATTAGTTTTTATTAGAATTTGACATCATCTAGAGGATAAGTTTTAGATTAAAGATGAATGAGATATTGTCTAGAGTTTTTGTGTTGCATGTAATCTCATCTAAGTAGTCTAGATTTTTGGTTGTTCCATGATAATCACGCACAAAGTAATTTGAATAATGTAATATCAAGAACATTAACCTTAATGATCATCCAATGCCTAATCAAAGTTCATTAGCAGCAAAAGTGAAAGAACTAAGTATTTTTACCCCAACTATACCGGCATTCATTAACCATGAAGCAGCAATCTACTCCATTGACAGGTAGGTTGTATGGTAGTATATATCACTGAAAGATGTGCTAATGGAGCATAACAAATTTTCACACGTTCTCTACTTGAACATTATTGTCGAGTCAAAGCTTATAGAGAAATATAGTCAGATTTGATAACATCCACTGATGTTCTTTGAGGTTGTACATTCCCTCCGTTCTTTATTTGACTTGTTATAAGCATTCTTTAAAAGGTAGCGCTTTCTCCCTTTAACTATTAAGCATTTCGGACTAGGAGTATTACTTCGTACCCTTGAATATATAGATGATATATTTCTATGTGGTGAAGTTTCTAACAAGATTTAGAGGCTTCTAATCTATTCGATCAACAATAAAAGGATGTTTGAAATGCGTCTCTCTCGTCTATGTCTAAACCGGTTGCAGAGAGGGAAGTATTTAGATAGGCCTATCACGCCTCGAATCTTGAAAATCTCATCAGCCCTAGTGAGTTTGCATCTGATGAGATTTTAGCAAGGATTTGGGAAGCTTGATTGGCTTTTACCAACGTACGTCATTTATGGAGTAGGTGAGATGTCCATTTGTTAAATGTGATAGAAGTGACGTGAGTATAGATTTCATTAGGAACGCCACTTCCCCTGAGATTCTGGATACGAATTGCTGATGGTACCAACTGTTACAACTTAGATCATAGGCTCCCTGCAGACTGCCTCCAGCAGTGTGACAGAAAACAATGTGCACTACATCGCTTATTCATCGGAATATGGCTGGTCGTACAGCCAAAGGAAATATCATTACTCCATGTTCTATGGTCAGTCAGTGTATGTGTAGCTATATTAAGTCCATAATTGTTTAAGTTTAGCTAATTTCTAACTCCAACTGAGCATATGAAGACCTTACTATGTGATATGAATTGAATTTATCTGTAGGGCCAGGTAAATTGGACTCTTACAGAATTTGAAAATAAAGAATATTCTAGAGAATAAAGAAATATTATTCAACTTTGGATATTTTATAAGGCTCTTTATAATACTCTACTAAATGGTCTAAGATCCGTAATGTTGTTATTGATAGCTAATGAGAATGTATAATGCACTATGAAATATAAAGTAACAATCAGAAATCATAGCAGATTTTATCACGCTGTTCGCTTAAGTCAATATAAATTTTGAAATTCAAAATTATTGGAGGTATTATTCTGAAATACGAAGATACGTTGCAGACGTAAACTAACGAGAATGTAAATCTTTACTATATAATTCCACAGTTAGTACATTTACGTTATCTGGTAAGAGACCTAGCTCCAACTTAGAAATTATACTTCTTTTAAATTTTATACGAAACGACCTAAATGACCTATGAACTACTACGATTATATATATTTTTATATATATGGAGACAATGATAGAACTTAAGTCAAAGATAATCAATCGAGATCATAATCAACAGAACAAGCTGACAGTTACATATAGCGTAATTCGAATTGATTACTCTTACCTGAAGTTTGTGTTAGTGACGTTTTCCAGAAAGATAATCAAAGCTTTACGATTAAAGCGCACAGTTCAAGAAATAGAACTCCACCAAAACTTTTTTAGAAAAACATTAAATGTTTATTATCATACAAACAATATTATTTGATTTCATGCTAATGAACGCATTTAATTACCTAATTTCAAAATTCGTTTACATATTGATTATTTTGGAACAAAAACATTAACATTCTTGAATTACTGTCTGCTAATTTTTGATTGAGATCATGAAACGATTGACTTTAGAGCACTATTGAAAACCTGGAAGCACTTGACATTCCTTTCGTCCTATTATAGGACTCCTCAACAATGTGTACCCATGATCCCGACCACGAGATTTGAACCTAGGGCTCTCAGTTTTGCATGCGAAAGCTTGACCTTTAGACCAATGAGCTGATATTCAACGATATTAATGTCTAACCTCAACCAAACCATAAAATTGCGCAACCAGGTTTTCAATAGTGAACTAACATCCATCAGTTCATGATCTTAATCAAAAACTTAATAACCTCCACAATCACATAATAATAATCACAATTGATTGATCACTGGGTGGTGATCAATATCATGTGTGGAGGTAGTCCTCCAACCATCATCTAATCTCAATATATAGTGCACGTAGTGTCGAGTCACCTAGACTGGTGGCCATATTGCAACATGGTCGACAGCATTCGATCTGCACTAAATAAGAACTTGGTACACATGACAATGATCACCACCCAGTGGTCAATCAGTTGTAACTACATCTCAGTCCTACAGGAGGTTGGTCACGGCTCGAATAACTCACTGTTAACATCTCTGACTGTGAAGCTGAGTAACATGGGATCGAATCCGTCAGGGAGAACCAGTTCCCTCAAGATTACAGGTACACCTTGTTGACGAGTGTCAAGTAGCACAAAACCCTGGTCCAGGGTTTCCTGTCGATTACCTCCAACCACCACCTAATCCTCATAACAATAATAATCTCTATTTATTGTAATTTATTTGAAATAAATATAAACAATATCTTTATTTATATAAAGAGCTGAAAAAAACCGCCAAAATAAATAAATAAAAAGATCATACATATATTCATTATAATTAAAACAAAAAAAACTAATCTTGAACAATGTACAAAAGATAAATGAAGTAAAATTTAAAGAAAAAGAAAAAAGGAGAAAAGAAAAGAAAAAAACAAAAAAACAAATAAAAGTTAAAATTCATTTGAATATTTATCTAAATGTTTTAAATAAATAAAATTAATTATTCACAAAGCATATATTTTTTAAATTCTTCATATTCAATTGTTCCATTATTATCACGATCACAATATTTAAATGCTTTTTCTATATCTTTACGACTAATTAATCCATTATATTTATCCATATATTTTTTAAATTCATTTTTATCAATTTTTCCATTATGATTGATATCAACTTGAGTGAAGATATACCACCAAAATTGATCACTATAATAATAATAAAGAGAAATGAAATAAAAATTTTGAGATTAGTTTTAATGATCATTTAATTAGTAGTAGATCTCTTTTCATATTAATTACTAAAATGATCTATGTTGATAAGAAAAATGTGTAGTGAAGTAGAACAGAGGTGAGAATAATCGAATGACATATAACACAAATTTATAAAGGTACTTGGTAAAATAGAGAAAAAAAACTATACTCTAATACTAAATTTGCAAAATGTTCATTAATTGTCTCAGACTTCTATGTTCTGGCATTAACATACCAATGACTTTCTATTCTTGTTCTTTTCTTCTTGATCTTCTCAATCTTATACTGTTAAACATTAGATTCTTGACTCGCTTTATATACTACTTATGTCAATATAGGTAGAAAACAACACAGGTGTACCTAGTTGAATAGAGATATAATATCATACAATTATCATTCTTATGATTAGCTGAATATTTTCTGTTTTAAACTAATCTATATATTTTCAGAGTGGTAATTTACAATCTAAAACAAAACCAATAGGAGAAGAAGATTTCACATAATTTGATAATCAATAAATCAAGATAAACAGAAAATGTAATATTGTACTGTCGAGTGTATTTTGCTACTACAATTTGTAAAGAAGTCAATTGTTAGGAAGAATTTCAGTTTAAGTGAATGTTAAATAAAACCAACTGAATATAACTAAGAGGTATCATTAATTTAATTTTTTTTAAACGGGAATTGAAAGAAAGTAACATTATGACAGTATATTATAGAGTGATTTTCACTTAAAATGTGTATCTATTGAAACATAGTGATTTTTCTGTTAGGGATCCATTTATGGACCAATAATATGCGTATATTTTTATCATATAATTGTTAAATAACTAAACCGTTCATATTCATACCCCTCTTATTATGAGCTTTATTTTGATCTATGAACTATTATTATACCATTTACCATTCTTGAATTATGCCCAGTCTATCAATTAGTACCTCCTTCATTCACAGCTACATTTGACTAATTTTTGTACAAATGTTGTTTCATATTTTATTGGTATGTTGTGGTCTGTTTGATTGATATATATAAACCCAGTAGGCTTGAAATAAATTATTCATATCGCAGAGGCTGAGATTGGTGTTCTGGACTCAACTGGCTGGGCTAGGCAGGAAGCATGACCAATAAGGACTCTAGAGTGCTCGTACGAGTTTATTGAGTCATTGGTCCGATCGATAATTCACTACTCTCTGATTGGCGGTATCGTTACGTTATCCATTAACAGGGCACACAGGTCACTAGTTATGACATTTTCAAGGAAATTATAAATTATAATTTTGCAGTTCAATGATAATCTTGAATAAGTATGCAGTTGAGTAATTAAATAGTAGAATAAACGATTAAACCCATATATTCTTTTATCATTCCACTCTAGGTAATTGTCTAAACATATAATGAAAGTTCAGAAACGAAGTAATAAGTAGTCTAAGAATCTTGATCTTCTGATAAAACTTCAATGACAAAATGTTTCCTCACATTTTCTAAGTTTTAGTGTTTAAAATAAATTGGTGGTGATACATATTTTTATTTATTTATTCAACAACTAAGAATCATTAAGATACAATGTTAAAAGAAATTCTTGATCAACATGTCACTTACGATTTATTGTGAGTAATACTGATTTACTACATAATCATAATATATGATTTCAATTTCTTTTTTTTTAGTTCTTTTAAATGAGAATCACTTATGATTTGATACAAAAGTCTTCTTACATGAAGTTAACACTCAACTTAACTAGATGTTATAATGTTTAGTTGAACTATGAAAAAAAGTGTTACATAGTTTTATTTGTATTTAAGTAATTAAAATACCTATGAATTTAAAATAAACTAATGTGTTAGCCTGAATTAGTTGACATGAAAGATAGAGGTGTTAACATTCAACTATTTCTGCTAAGAATATGAAATCTTAAATAATACCTTTTAAGAATTAAATTTCCCAGCTGAAGAAGAAATCAGGAAAAGACGATGGAAATGGATAGGACATACATTACACAAATCGTCAAACTGCATCATGAGACAAGCCCTAATTTGGAATCCTGAAGAAAAGCGTAAAAGAGGAAGGCCTAAGAACACATTACGTCGGGAAATAGAAGTAGATATGAAAAGGATGAATAGGAACTGGAAGGAGCTGGAAAGGATTTCCCAAGACAGGATTGGATGGCGAATGCTTATGAGCGGCCTATGTTCCTTCACGAGGAGTAACAGGAGTAAATTGGGAAATTGGAAGAATTAAATTAATACAATAAGGTTGAAATAATGTTACGGTGATACATCCAGTTTGACCACTTTTCATGGAATTCGAATACACTTTAACGATATTTATGTTAATCACATTTACTCATTCACGTTAATTCATATCAAAAAGGTTTTTGTAAATATGATAGTAATTTCGCTGGTTGACATCATTAATCAATTGAAGCCAAACTACCATGGAAAACCTGAAATCATTGAATGATCGTTTCGTCCTATTGTGAAACTCTTTATCAGTGCTCATCCACGATCCAGTGCTTCTAGGTTTTCCATGGTGATCTAGCTTCAATCGACTCATGATCTCAACCATTGAAATTTTTTTATTTGTAATATTTTGTGATTTATTTTAGACATTGATAGAAATATTTTACTTACCTATTAAGTTTTCGATTATAATCAACATGGAAAGCTTCCATTTGTATGATAACTTATGTAAATGTTGTTCAACTTTCAATGATTAACTCTTGAAACTTGGAACTTAAAAGTCTATTTGAAGATGTAAATCACCTATACGAATGTAATATCGTTTCAAAAAACTTTACATTCCCGTTAGTAACATTATTCCAATTATATACAGAATTCGTTAGTAGTTTATTGATTTTTTTTTTATTAATTAACTAACTTTAGAACAGTGTTACTAAAAATAGTTTTTATTTCAAATATACAGTTGAAAAACCAATAAGAGTAATTTGTTTTCCTTTCAAGTAACAATGATAAATCATTAGTTATCTTTAATTAACAATCACGTTACTTGTGTAGGTGAACGTGCATATCTTATAATTTTATTTTTCACAAATGACTAGTTATTCATCATGTTATTAAGTAAATAAAATTTTACAATTTCATAATTGAATTCATGAGTTGATTGAAGATAGATCACCATGGAACTTTTCAGCAGTACACATCCACGATCCCGCCTCGCGAGATTCGAACCTAGAACCTATCAGTCTTGCACGTGTTACAATTTCATTGAGTAATTATTATCCGTAATATTTTTAAATATTTCAACAAAGTTCCTTTCAGATGAACCCATTTCATGGTTCCAGTGTAACTTGGTTGTTTTGATTTTTGTAATCATATTTGTTAAGCAAATATGGATGGTAGCTATCAGCTGAATCCAAGACACGCGTTTCGTCCCATTTAGGTTTCGTCAGCCGGATGTGTCTGCATCCTAGATTTGATGTTTACTCCGAGACACGAACCTAGTTTTATTTGCTTCAAACGCCATCGTGTTATCCACTTAGCTACTGAGTACTGATAATCACTGGCTTGTGCAATCGCCTGAAGTTGTTTGTTTGAATCTTCCCATCAATATTTGATACTGCAATGGGAAGATTCAAACAAACAATAGAAAATGAATCATATTTGTTTAATTGTGATTAATTTACTTTAAACCTGATAAACGTTTAATTTAAATAACGTTCAGAGATTATCTTATACTTGTATCTACTAAATTTCTTTAGAAATGATTTATATCACTTCAATGTTGGATCAAGCCCAATGTTTTGATATTTTTTTATTTCATTAGAGCTAAAGATATAAATATGGTCAAACAAAACTGGTATGACTTGGTTTTCTGTCGCTATGTCTCCGGTCAGTTGGTGATAGATAATATACAACCAAACAGCTACATATCACGACTGAATTTGACATTATTACTTCAGTGCGTCGAATTGAAATTATTAAGATAAATACCGTAGTAGCAGTAAAAATAATATTGGTGACGGTAAAAATAGATTAAATAGACAATTTGATCCCAGAATTAAATATAAATTGACGAATAAAATGTATAAAATAATTTTGAAATTCGGGATCAACAGGTAAATGAAAATTGGTCATGATAATTTCGTGGACATCCTTAACAAACAATAGTCAAAGCTATCAACTTCACTTACTTATACTAGGTCTACATAGTGTACTTTTTATGTTTTCTGAATGTATTTGGTATGTACTTACGATAGTTAATCAATAACTTAAGGTTATGACTAGCTTAATTTGAAATTTTAAACCATTTTTCCACAAGTTTTTACTTTGACTTATGTCACCCACTATGATCAAGCAGGTTTTTCTGCTTTTATCACTCCGAGATAGATGTTGGAGAACACTGGTTACTATGGTACATCTTTGTTACTTTAAAGGGACACTTGGAGTTAAGTCTGTCATTTTTGGATTTCTAATGATTTTACCATCTGAAGCCTACGATACAGAATGAATACATGTGTTTCATGTTTCCCATCATCATTAATCAACTTTCTTCATTAGCTTGGTTTCATAATCATCAAACTTTCAAACTGCCAGATGCTTAAATGATGAAATAAAATTATTAAAGATTGGATCCTATCGAAATCTAGATGACTGATGAATTAAGTCACTGGAAAAATAAAAGACTATTGTTTAAAAGTTAGAGAGAACAGAATTTCCTAAACAATTCCAAGCTTACTTCAGATTAGATAACTCGCTAAAGCAGTCAATTATCCCAGTAAGTTTAAGTCCCAAAAGAACTGCTGCAGAATATTTGACAGTATCACCTGAACGAACTGTTATCTTTTACCTCAAAGTTTATTTGGTATGGAAATCATCAGTCTTGAAACTATTAACTTATTCTTAAGCACAACTATAATAATCACTGAACTTTGTCGAGTTGGATGTCATCCTCATGATATATGTTTGAGCTCTATTCATTCAGTGGTTCGAATATACCTATTTTTGCGGTACAATGAAATTGTAAAATTGGTAAAAATGTAAAATATCTTCAATATTTTAAAATGATAAATATATGGAAGTTGTTTGGCACAAAATATCTGTAAGGTCTATAAAAATAAAATACACTAACTATTACGAATGAATTTCAATATAGGGGTTCAAACTAACAGTTTTTTTAATGCAAACGTGACAGCTACTAGGTTTTATACCCCCAATAGAATCAAGATTCTACCTCAATGAACAATTAGAGAAAATGTCCAAGTTTTTATTCACTTCTAGTTATTTCTAATCTAATAGTTTATAAAACTAAGTTTCATTTTCAAATCGATTTAACACGTCATTGTATTCATGTTGCATTATGCAAAATCAATTTAAGAAACCCATATTTTTGAAACAAAACTTTCAATGTATTGACTATTGAAAGTATCCTGGTTGATTTTTTACTGTGATTGAATAATATCACACATTAATTCAAAAAAAAAACAACCTGTAACCTACTAATTTAGTGGGTAAACAAAATGACTAAAAGAGTAAATAACTGAAATTTACATTCGTTCAGTTTGTAGGTGTCGAATGGAATAAGATATTCATTATAAATTTTATCAACAATTGTTACCGAATATCATAAATGTTCATTAGCATTGCCTTAGTTACTCAGCATTTAATTATTATCATAAACTAAAATGAACTAAAAGAGAAACAGTGAATACCAGTGAATAATTAACAAGAGTATTTTCATGTTCTAAAAAAAACGTCACAGTGTTTACTCTTAGATTCATAAGAACCATGAACCATGAACCGTGGAATTTAAGAAACCGTAAGTTAAGTTTGACTCACTGAGCTAAAATGCAGTGGTTCATGTTTTTGAAATTACGTCGATTCGCTACATGCGACTACTGTTATCCGGTTGGTGTCATTTCATAAATTGCATAGTATCTCAATTCGACTTCCAAGAAACTCAAAAACCCTACATTTCTATCCGTAAAGTGTTCCAAAAACATTGATTTAAAAAAATTCGTATTTCTCTTTACTTCAAGACTTTTGACTTAGATTGTGTGATTTTTAAGTGACAAACGTCATCTATTTTCTTGTAATTTTTAGAAGATTGCATGCGATCAGATGAAAACAATTGTACCTCATTAAATATCATTAGATTGTACTCGATCTTTCTATATTTTAGGTGTTTATGGATGTCATATTTTGTGATTTCTGCTTTATTAAAATATCATTTACCGTCATTACTCTAGCTACAACAAATTCCCTTGAGGCTATCTGCAGATTCCCTCATCTCCTATTTAAAGTCTATATTTTCTCTGGTAATAAACAAAACAAGCATTCAACAAAATGGCTGGACAAATCGTAGCCCAGTTCAGTTCATTGTAGAATAGATTTAATCCACATGAGCATTTGTTCACTTCGGTGTAAGACTGTTTGGCAAAAACAGTCTTGGTTCTTCATATATTTAGTAAAAAAAAAACGGTTCTTGATTAGATTAAAATCAAATATCAACGTCAGTGTTTGTTTTGTATAGCCTTAACAGTTCTTAATATCTTAATAATAACGTTGTCACTAATAGCAAACTAAAAAGACTGTAGATTTTTAGTTTTATTCACAAACAGATCTTAGCTAGACAACCACTAAATACCAGAATTCACCGAACAGGTATTTCTTCTTGGTATGGAATTTGTAACAAGCCTCCTACAATTAATTTTGTTTATGTTTAATTCAATCAAGCCCTTTAACTAATTATTTAACAGCCGGTGTTGTATTATTTGTATTGCTATCTTGTCTGTATGATCATGTGTGCATGAGCACATGTTACAGCCTATGCATACAACTATCTGTTTCTGTAGCTTAAATGTAAATCGCCTAAGTATAGCTAAATGAATCATTCGCCTTCCCATATAACAAACTGTACTCAGCGCTTCCTACTGCCATTTGAATTTATACACCGTTGAGATTTACATAATAACGGTTATCAGGGTGATCGCTATAAATGAAGCCTAAGGAATTATCTCAAATCCAAGTCACTACAAACGTTTTAGCAGTAAATAGGTTAATCGTGTACAACATTAGACCCCAGCTTAGTGCTCTAAAGCTTAAAGGTCTGCACATGAAAACAAAGACCTACAGCTCGACTTCCTCTGTGGTTTCAGATGCTTAGTGCTAAAGAGTTGCATACCTGGAAGAAACACCTACACAGTGCTATCAGGTTTTCAGTGTTAGTCTGCCTAACATCAGTTCATCATATAAATGATGTAAAGTAATAGCATCACTGAATGTCATGAAGTTTGTCCAAGTGTTGTCTACTCAGCACTAACCATGCAATATTCCAACAGATTTCTTTTTGATAGAAATTCAAAGTGCAATTACTAAAGAATATATTTTCAGTACTCTATTTCGACCTCGTGACCGTTATTTGCGAAAAGTTTTGTTTAATATCTACCACTACTTGTTTTTCATTTGTTATATATTGGATCTTTCATACACATAGTTCCCTTTATCATTTTGAAAAGAGCAAGAACAAACATTCTAGCAGAATAGCATGAATTCATTTTTATTTCGTTGGTTCTCGTCAGCTGCTTACAACCTGTGATATTTAAAATCATAATTAATGGGTTTAAATTACTTACATAAAAGAGTTTGATTGGAAGTTATATTAAAGGCATATTCATATAGTATAGCAAGAGTGTAAATAAATTTAATAGGCTGAATATTGTAAATATATACCTTATGTAGAAGAACATTGTGACAACAGTTCAAACGGTTAGAAACAAATAATCCTTGATAGGAATAAAATGAGTAGAGTTCAGTTGATAAAATAAGATAGTTGGAATAAAACCCAATGCAAGAAAGAGTTTAAAGAAAAAAATATAACGAAGGAATATTAATCACCAAGGCAAGGGAAGATTAATAACCATCTCCTTTTGAACACATAAATCAGGCTTTTGGCGCCTGATAGCAACTGCTTCAGCAAACTTCAAAAGAATGGAGTTTGGCTGCTTACTAATCACCTTGAATGATTGTAGGGTATCGACCTGATGTCCTGTATCAAGAAGATGTTTGGTGATTGCACTATTTAGAGTCTTTCTTTCTCTTGTTCTGAGGCTTTTTAGAACATGTTCAAAAAATCTGAGATATCCTCTCCTTTCTGTTCGGCCAATGTAGCTGCTTTGGCAGGTACACGTAAATTTATAAATACAATTGGCGGTAACATGAAAAGGATGCTTATCAACTTTTGATTGAGTTAATGAGCATGTTTTTTTATACAGAATTTGAAGTTTGGCTGCCGGATAAGTTCTGGCTAGCGCAGTATTCAGTCTCCTGTTGATTGTGTTCGCAATGAATTTCTGTATAATCTTATCTCTTCTTTTGACGTATGAAACAAGGAGGGAAGGATACCAATCAGTCCTGTGTTTACGTTTGGTTTTTCAATTTTGAGCATCACAACAAGTAAGTAAACTTTACACAAAACGACATGAACTAATACGGTTAGCGTTTACAGTAATTCATTGTTTAAACAGAAATGTTTACTGATATTCTTTTATGCAGTTAAAAAGCGAGAAGGTCAAATGTCTTAATGAATCATTATTAGCTCCTTGATTTCACTATTTCTCTGCCACATTAAAAAATTAATTGTGAGTAGTGTTGGAGCTAAGCATGTTGTAAAATTATCTAAATATGTTGTTGTGTATAATTTCACGTGTACTTTTGAAGTTATTCATTACATACGATCTCTATATGTATTTAGCTTGCTAATGTTGTATTGACCTACATTTTTTTACATATATTACTAAACCTCATGTTAGACTATTCTCATCTAGTTAACTTAGCTAAGTAGAACCGACTGTAATAAACTGAATAAGAAAAAAGATAAAAGTATAGTGAACAGAAAACGGGCGGGGCAGTCAATATTACAGAGTTACTTCATAAGATAGAAAAACCAAATAGTAAATCGTTAATTTGCAAAATATTATTCCATCATATCAAAACGGACTGTTGCTGTTACAATCATCAATCCATTGTCACAAATTTCATGATTCATGTGTTTTCTTACATATTGCATTGCGTTCCCGCTCTTCCTTTGTTGATCTTTCCCCATCTTCTGCTGCCAGACATTACGTTCTTTAACTCGCGTCATATACTACTTATATCAATATAAGTAGCACACACTACAATAGTATTGAGTATTAATTAATCTATCATAAAAATTACTAACATTTTTCATTTACCTTAGTGATTTTATGTAAATAATGGAAACATTAGAAGTAAAGAAACATTCAATCTCAACAAAATATAGTTTACATTAAACATGTATTGATTGATATTTAAATGATGTAAAACATAAATAAGTATCAACATTACTGAAATTGAACAATGAAATAGATCTTTCATAAACTTTTATTCAACAATTTTCTGCATGTCGTAATGTATTAAAAACTACTATTTTGAAACAATGAATATGTATTAGTTACTAAGAATAATACTAGAAGGGGTTTTATAGAGATCATAGTAATTTCTATAGTTGAGATTATGAGTCATTCGAAGCTAGACTAACATGGAAAACCTGAAAGCACTGATAGGTCCTATGTTCGAATCCTGCGAGGCGAGGTCATGGATACGCACTGCTGAGGAGTCCCACAATAGAACGAAACGGCCATCCAGTGATTCCATATTTTCCATGGTGGTCTAGCTTCAATTGACTCATGATCTCAACTATTGAAAATAATACATTTGAATGATGATTGATGTCAATTAACTTTAGTCATAATTAATATTTTTAATAATGGTATCATTCTCTTATTTATAAATGAATAGTATGTTTGTAATATCCCAATGAGTAGAAAAATTAGATTTTCTGACGTTTCGTGGCTTAGTGTAAGTCACTTCTTCAGAGAATAAATAACCAAATTAAAAGTTATTCTTTGAAGAAGTGACTTACACTAGGCCACGAAACGTCAGAAAATCTGATTTTTCTACTCATTGGGATATTACAAATATAATATTTATTTATAAAAATCTACCCAATGCTCAATTTATTCGAAATTATCAAATCAAACTATGGTAATGATACCTACATTCTCTTATTTACTTCAACTATTGAATTAAAAAATAACACTTCCCTTAATCTGCACATGGTTTACTTTTCTCCAATGTAAGAAATAATAATGAAGTCATAGTAAACTTGATGAATAGTTAAATTATACCATATTGAAGTATCGTCTGTTATTTGACTCATTACTGAATGCGATTTGGAAAATTCAGTCTCAGAATGTTTTGGTGTAAGTTTATTCGAAGACAACTAATAGAAAATCTAAGATCTAGATTTGTCGCTATTTGACACTCTAGCACATCTTCAATTTTGTGGAAACGTACGTATCATGATGTTCAAATCCATGTCACCTAGAATAGCAAGTTATACGCTTTAGAAATTTTCAATATCAGTGAAATAATAAATGGCTATTTATTTTCAGTTCAGATACCCCTTGTATATAAAGTCGATAGAAAAATATTCAAAACTATTATTTGAGTAAGGGAAAAAATACATAATGATTTCGAATTCATAGATGAACATAGGGGGAGTCAACTAAAATAATAACCAATCAATAAACAGATATTATCTATCTAGCTTATGATGAAGTATGAGAAATAACAGTGTCTTTGATCATAGATAGTTGATCATTGGGTAGATGTTTATTTCAGTTATTTCAATGACTTCACGGAAAATAGTTAATAATAACTTCTGACCTCAGCATCATAAGATATAACTTTCTTTAGGGCAATATTTAACTGTCACGTCAAAAGAAGTTATAATGTACTGTAGTAAAATCAACAACATTAAAACAGAATGTAGAAAACGTTTACTCCGGACAAAGATTGTTGTTGTTGTTTTTATTGTGATAAATGGACTAATCATAAAGTTTTTTTTCTTATTAGTCAAAGTCGTCAGTATACAATTATGCACGACAATTGATCAAATTATAAATTTCTAGAATATGCTTTTCTTCGTTTGTAGAAAAAAGTCGAATACTTTACAAATTTTTGAAGCAGTTGCTAGCGATATTACCCAGAAAGATAGTAATAAAAACTTCATGAATAAACTATACAGCCCAGAAAACACAACACATCCAGAGATCGTATTCTGTCATTTCACCCACTAACATCGAGTGCATTAAAATTAAAACGGAATAAATACCTTCACCATAGAACATTTATAAATGAGATGATGATGATTTGTAGTTTAGGTGGATGATTTTGTTGGGGTTTTGTTCTCTGAGCTAGATGGTTTAGTCGTGGAGCTTACATCATTAATCTGAACAAGCCATATGTGAAGAAATTCGGACATTTCACTTCTACCTGAAGTTTATTCTGATGCTGTCGTTCAGAATAACGAGGATAGGTCCACGACCAAACCATCCAGCTCAGAGAACAAAACTCCATCATTATATAGATGGAAATTATTGACAATCTTTGTTATTGTAATTCTTTATGGCACTAATGTGAATTTCTCCACATTATATTATATTTCAAGGTTACGCCTTATTGTGAATACGGTTGTGATTAGCTAATGAGAAACCCCGAAATATAACGAACTCATATTATTCTGCCTCATTTTTTCTACTGGATTTATTCAAATTCTTAGAAAGAGATTCCATTGTAAGTAATACATAAATATTGACTATTTACTGATTAAAATGTATCGTAAATAAAATATTAATTCACGTGTATAACACATCTTGTTGAAGCTTTCACCTTAAGAACAATCTTTACGAGTGTTATGTCTAAGTTCCATAACACAAATAAACTTATAAATATTTTCCAAACCGGAAACATTCACGTTTTTATAATCGTCTCATAAATTTCGTCGTTTTTTTTAAAAAACAAAAGTGGTTTAAACAAACCCAGAAAATGGACTATCGAATAAAACCAACTTCTTGTAATTTATTACATTCAATCCGACTACAAGTAATTCATTTGACTATATTTAGTTTGAAAATTATTTTAATGAATATTAACATTCTAAAAAACGTTCTCTAAAGTAAAGTAAACGTTAAAATATGATCGTAGATTATATATATGATCATTAGGAGTATTTGAATTATAGTACGAACTAATAATCGCAGAAATAAAGTAATCGGATCAAGAAGTACTAGATAAGCACGAACGAATGTACTGTATTTAGAATTCAAAATTAGGCATTCAACATGTACAAAGGAAGCATTATTTCATTCAAACACCACAATAAGTTACACTGAAACTGTTGAGGAAGCTATTTTTATGGTGGAAAAGATTTGTAGTTTAGGTGAATAATTCAGATAGAGTTTCATTAGTTAAAGAAATAATTCTAGATTATTGAAAAAAAACAATAATTTCAGTGGTCAAGATCATGAGTCAGTTGAAGCTAGACCACTATGGAAAACCTGGAAGCACTTATTGTGGGACGCCTCAGCTCGCGCGCGAAACCAGTAGGTCCTGGGTTCGAATCTCGCAGGGGCCGAGGTCGTGGATGTGCACTAATAAGGAGTCTCACAATGGAACGAAACGACCGTTCAGGTTTTTTATGGTGGTCTCATACTAGGATGAAACGGCCGTCCAGTGCTTCCAGGTTTTCAATGGTGGTCTAGCTTCAACTGATTCATGATTTCAATCTGTGAAAACTGTAATAATCAGTAATACAGCTTTCTACTGAAATACTATTTATAAGGACTTAACTAGACTTTTATGAACTGATTTATTAATATACTATTAACCGTTTGATCTTAGACCACCGCTGAAAACCTGACAGCACTGAACAGTTATTTACACCCTAGTATGAGACTCCGCCTCAGTGCGTATTAACGATCCTGCATGGAAACGTAGAACCTAGGACCTTCGGCATCGCGTGCAAGCTCAACATTTAGACCAGAACCAGACTAGAACAAAACAGCCGTCCAGTGCTTACAAGTTTTCAATGGTATTGTAATATCAATCAGTTAAAACATTCAGTGGAATTCAACGTACTCTATAACTCCTTAATGAAAACATATTATTGATTGATTTTCCAGAAGCTAATTGTAACAAGGTAGCTGGCCAATTATTACTTTACAGTAAACTAATTAGAAAAGTTACACTGAAATGAGTGCTTGTAAGACTAGAGTGTATTTCATTTTCTCATCAAATTTAACATTAAGTTCAAACAATGAATAGCTGACATAAGCCATCCTAAAAATATGCCGTTATATAACTTCTTTTTAACAGCTGACAGAAAACTGGATCATGATATGACAAATGAGACTCATTATGTTTATAATTATAAATAGATTTTTCTTTATAATAGAGACTTCATTAGATCAGTTTTTCTAGTCAGACACAATAACTTAAAATGTGGTTTCGTCTTTCATCAAAATTTTCTAAAAACAGCTACATACTACTGCCAAATATTCAATTAAACAAAACATAATTCGTAACAGACGATATAATCAGTTAAGTGATTGTCATGGTTTTACTGAACAACTTTTTGTAGAATATATTAGATAATACTTAAGCACTTACATTTTTATTGCTTATGTCAGTAGGGCGTAAACACATGCTGTTATTGGTTTCAGCATAAAAAATCAAAATTACTTTAGCCCGTCAAACAAAGCATTAACAATGTAACACATATTATATGTATTTTGATATTGTGAATGATTTCTAACGATGTATAATGTAAGAAAATATTAGGGCAAAGATAGTTGTAAGAAATATGCCCTATGTTCCAACTTGAAAGCTTTAAAATCTTTTCATTATCTTTTCTTGAACCCATAAGAATTGAATTCATTCACAATGGTCCGATAGAAAATAAATGAATACTATTAATGAACTTTGTTATTCCTAGATTCTTTTTTTATATTAGGTTCTCTAGAAACTCAGTATTATGATTCGTGTTAGCAGTTAAAAATTTAAGGTGGTGGTTGGAGATAGTTGACAGGAAATCCTGGAGCTAGGTATCATGCTTTTCGAAACTCCTCAGCAATATGTACCTGTAACGTTAAGGGGTCTGTTAATACTTGTCAGAATCATTACCACTGAGATATTAACACATTAGTTCACATTTATATAATAATTGTAGTATAAACTTATCTATTATCATCATTTCAACCTTATATATCTGAGGCTCAAAGTATTGTTTTCTCAAATGATAATAATAATCATTTATATTTCAAAAAGAGGATATTAGAAGTGTTATTACCTCTTAGATATATAATGGTAAATTTTAACCCACCCAGAAATAATGTACTATCTGAAAAATTCAGTTTGAAGCTTAATAGATTGAAAAATCCCTTGTCAATTTGTCTCAGTTGAAATATTAATATTGAAATTTAACATTCCAATTAAGTGCAATAATTCTTTTGATTTGCTACTTTGATTTTCATTTTATCTCAATTAATCTAAATAGATGACAAAATTTCAGAACTATATACCAGATTTTATACGATTCATGGTCATTAATAATAATCCAAATAATCCAAATGTCAACTAAGCAATTAAGAAATCATTTCATTCAAGACTAAAAGTCATATTTTAATAAATTTCGTTTTACATTATTGATAAAAAATGGCTGAATTAGAAATTGGCATTTTAAGCTATTGATCAATAAGGTCATAAGTTCTCTGTCCCCCCCCCCCCAATTTAATTTCTATTGTTACGAGGTCGATAAAAATCGATTTAACAGTTTATTTTGTTGTTAGTCCAACTAATACAAACTATTTAATTACTATTCAATTACTTGAATGTGTAATTGAAGAGCTGTAGTTTCACTGAATATAGTATAAAAGATTAGAGGAGAACTGTTGAACTTGTAGTTTTTGTCACAGATTGACTAGTTGTCTTGTTAAATTCATTTCAGAATATAAACCATTATGCATGCATTTTATCAATGAAAAATATTAAAAAATATTAGAAACTCTCTCAATGATTTCCGGAGTTACCTCGGATGACTCTGAGTACAGTCACAAAACGACCATGATATTATACTGTCAGTGTAATACGCTTGGATAAACAACTTTCTTTTTCAACCTTCACTAAAAATCATCTTAACAACAGATATTCATCCAATTTCAACTGGAAGCTTTTCCTCAGTTTAAGTCTTAAAATATAGGTAATATAATCACCTAGATTGTTTTAAATATCATTCTATGAAATATATGCAAATGAACCATACTATTCAAATGAGGAAGTCTCACATTAAAATGAAAGAGTTATTCAATGATTTCCGGTCTTCATTGGTTGTTTAACATAGATTAGTACTTAATTTTAACTAAACAATAATGTTGATTCAACGTTAATAGTGTGGAGAATATGACTACCTATTACGACAACTCATAATTTCGTAAAGTTGGTCAAAAAACGTTCAAAATAATGTTTCAATGTATTTCCGTGCAACAGTTTTAAAAGTTTGTATTTAACATGAACCACAACAACCAGATCTCAAATGGTTTCTTGAACAAATAATTGAAGCTAACGTCTCTCTTATAAGGTTTTTTGGTTTGCCGGAATCAGTAAGGGACTTAATTATCTGGGTTTATTTTATAAACTGTATGAATGATAGCTAAGTTCAAACAAAATTCAATCTAAGATCTTCATCAATATTAACATTCTTTCAAACAAATATAATTCTCAGAAATATGAATGTTTTAAATAGATCAATGGAATATCAAGAAGAAAAATTTCAAGTTAGTTTCCAAGGTGACAAACATTTAGGTAAACTAAAAACGAGAACAATAATAATAGAAACTGAACATTAAGAGAAATAATAATTGGTTCACATGATCATTTAATTTTCAGTAGTCCAATATGAAGACTATATCCATGTAATAATTTCTTTTGTCTTTTTACTGTCATACACTTTATTGGGTTAAATGTTAGTTAACGTTTTTATATTTACACAGATTCTACTTAGTTTACTCTGTGGAAAATGAAATAGGAAAAGCAAAGTTCATCTGTTCCAGTTAGTGAAAGCATTCAAAGGTAGGTGCTTTAAATCAGTACATCAATATATCTTGTTAATTCATAATCACGTTTTAACTTGGTAAGAATAATATTGACAGTTTTTATTGTAATTCTATATATCCCCAGTCTCATTAAGGTAGTTGGAATAAATAAATTACAAATAAACTCAGTTTAATGACGGATGTAATGATGCTATATTTAAACAAGAACGATTATCACATATCTGAATAATTATTCTATCACAACATACTAGACATTGATTTTGTTCTGTCTTTTCTTGTTGTTAATATCCATAATTAAGATAAGTAGTCTCTCTTAATATGTAAGCTGTCTAAACAAATGCCCTGCTGTTGACAACTGATTTACCACTGTTGAATTGGCAATGCTCTTTAAGGACAATGGAACTCCATCGTCGCAGTTGTAATGTGGCTACTAGTTATGGCGAATTGACATTGCGTGCACTATAGTGAGATATTAGTTGTTTTTGAATTTCATATACGCATTGATTCCCTGAATATTACAGGCGCATCATGCTGCTGAATGCTTAATAACACGAAACTTAGGTTATTGGTTTTCTGTCAATTACCTTCAACCACCTCACATAAACTGTACCTACAAATTGAACATATTCTGAGATAGTTCAATTGACAAATAGGATGGAATATGTGTTTGAAAATTCATTACTAATCTTTACTTAATGAGGATAATGTGTTTTATGTTTAAGTAAATCGAAAAGGTAAAAATGTTTTGTCTTAGCTTAAGAATCTGAACCTGGCTGAACTCAAAATACTTAAGGAGTGCGGCAAAGACAACACCACTCAGTCATCAAGTTAACATTTAATAGTTTGTATGTTTAATTTTAATTAATTCATGATATAGTGATATCCTTAACATATATCACTGGTAAGTTTTTGACCTATGACTCGCATTGTTATAAGACTAAAAACAGATGTAAAATTTCATAAGTTTATGTCCCAAGTTAACACTAGTTGGGGAACTAATAGAAACTGAGGAGGACTGGATGGCTGGTTCATTCTATTATGTGACCGGGCAACAATACTCACCCACTATGCAATCAGAGATGTGCCTTAAAAACTCAGATTTCGTGACCATGGATTGATACAGTCGCTCTCAGTTTTTCTCCAAGTGCTACATAATGACTACAAGGAATACTAAAACAATACAAAATCATCGAGTTTAATTTTTTTTTAAAACTAGGACATTCATATCTGTACTACATAAAATTCCACTTATAACAATACAGAACACTCGATAATATAGAAATTTTTCAAATTTCATATTAGCAATGAAATATGAATGTTCATTAAATTAAAATTAGATATTTGAAATTATATATTGTTAACAAGAAAGAAATAGCTAAAAATTTCATTCAATTTATAGTTTTTCTATAGTTAAGATCATGCATCAATTGAAGCTAGACCACCATGGAAAACATGGAATCACTGAATGGCCATTTCGTTCAATTGTGGCGCATCCTTAACCTCACCTCGTGGGATTCGAACATAGGACCTATTAGTGCTTTCAGGTTTTCCATGTTAGTCTAGCTTCAAATGACACATGGTCTCAACCATAGAAATTCCTACAATCTCCACAAAACCCTTTCTTATAGTTTCTCTATTTGTTCTTTTAATTTTTTTGTGTGTGTAGAACTGTTTTTTTTTAAACAAAACGTTTATTGTAGACTATCGCAAAGACTGTTAAGTTTGAACTTTCACATTAAAAATTAACTTTAGATAAACAACTGTTGAATGACTAGTATTTGAACGAAGAATATTCTTTTCGATAAATTCTCTTCAGGTTCTACAATTATATATCCAAATTAATAATTCGAAAAAATAGCCAGGTTAAGGGCAAAGTACATCGTTTAGAGCATGTGAATTTAGGATTGTGATAAACAAAATACAATAAAATTGTTAATGTTGATATGACTTATATAGAATGTTAACTTGAATCAGCTTATATGTTAAGTAAAATTTTAAGATCCATGATCAAAATAAATATGGGTCAAATAGGGTGAGAGAGAAATAATAGTGCAATTACAATTCGATCAAATAAGTAAGACGTAATACGGAGGGGTGAATGCGAAATGAATGAATCAAGTATAGTGGAGATTAATGATGTTTAACCAATAGTATGAATAATAATAATAATAATAATAATAATAATAATAATAATAATAATAATAATAATACAAAGATTTATGAATAAAGAAAACAGGGACAATTACAATTGAATACGAAAGGTCATAGTCAAATTAGTTCATTCAGTAGTTAAGATTAAGATTGATTAATTGACCTTGATGTCGGCCAGGGGAGGAGGAGTGGTTGAATATGTTTCTTCTGTACGCAGAGCTCCGGTTTCTTCATCCGGATGGCTATTGCTTCAGCCGTTTGAAGGACTTTCAGTCTGATCAGTTTTGGCAAGAAATTACTTACCTTATAAATAATTGAAAAAGATTGGTTTATACTGGCTGATTCAAGTTAACATTCTATATAAGTCATATCAACATTAACAATTTTATTGTATTTTGTTTATCACAATCCTAAATTCATATGCTCTAAACGATGTACTTTGCCCTTAACCTGGCCATTTTTTCGAATTATTAATTTGGATATATAATTGTAGAACCTGAAGAGGATTTATCGAAAAGAATATTCTTCGTTCAAATACTAGTCTTTTAATATGACGGGGATGTTTAAGCAACTGTTGAATGGTTGCATAATAGAATCAAATATAGGTTTACTATTTTCTAACTTTCAACAGTTGTCTATTTTAAGTCAGTTAACGATGTGAAATATCGTGACAATACTGATTATAGTACATTCGTAGAAAAATTTTAAAAAGAAACACTAAATCATTTCTATCTACTTTTTTGTACAATTCACCATAGAAATTAAATAATCAATGAATAAAATAACTCAATAATTAGATGATCAATTTAATCAATAAAAGATTTTTACTCAAATGATCTTATGAAGAAAAAACAAAACAAAAAGACCCAACAACCTTAAATGATTTTATGGTGTCATTGTATAAAATGTAGTGATTATAAACTTTGTAAAACTATAAGTTTAATAGAATAAATGAAATGTGTATTACATGCAATTGAAGATATGTCAATAAAATTGTTTTATATACTTTATAAATAATATTTCTATTATTTTAAACATTTTCCTTATGTATTTGAATCCATGACTACCATATTATGAATAGATTTGTATTTTTATCAGAATGGGTTTTGTGGAGATTTCTTAAAAAATTTCACTTATTGAAATCATTAGTCAATTGAAGCTAGACAACCATGGAAAGCCTGGAAGCACTGGACGGCCGTGTCGTCCTAGTATGGGACTCTTTAGCAGTGCGCAGCCACGATCCAGCGACCCGTGGGATTCGAACAAACGACCTATCAGTCTCGCGCCATGCGCTTAACCAACTAGCTTCAATTGACTCATGATTTCAACAAATGAGATTTGTATTTGCCATATATAATATATGCAATGTAATTGTCGTTTTTAAACGTTATATAGTAAAAGACAATGCTTTGTTGAAATTAATTTAAATAAAATTCATGTATTACTATTTATTTTACAGTGTTAAAATCTAAGGAACAAAATTACTTTACTTACTTATGCCTGTAACTTCCAATGGAGCATAGGTTGCTGACTAGCATTGTTCAACTCAAAATACATTGAAATGAATCACTTTATTTCATTCTTTAATATATGTTGACTGACTCATGATCTTAACCATTGAAATTACTATAATATACACAAAACTCCTTCTGATATTAATCAACAGATGCTCACTAGTGACTGGCTTTAAGAGGTATATCCTAGAGTTTTAGTGAGAAGTAGTGATCAGTTGAGTTCAACCGAGTCTATTGTGAGTTAGTAACTCACTGAAGACAGTGGTGAATGTGTCTCTCAATTTCGTGGATTAGTTTAAGTGAGACATTAACATCGTTGGATGCGGGCCAGTTCAGTGGTCTAGTGGTTAAGCGCTCGCGTGCGAGACGAACAGGTCCTGTGTTCGAATCTCTCAGGGGGGAGATCATGGGTGCGCACTGCTGGGGGTCCCACAGCAGGACTAAACGGCCGTTCAGTGCTTCCAGGTTTTCCATGGTGATCTAGCTTCAACTGACTCATGATCTTAACCATTGAAATTAAGTGATATATTTTATCAATGACTTCACATTTTTTTAGAAAATATGTCTTAGTATTTTAAGTAGTAGGTTTTAAAGCAATATATTTCAACCCAGTTTTTATCTATCACAGTTTGTCTAGCTAAATATTATCATTAATCATAACAGAGTAAATCTGACTGAAAATTAAGTGTACGAAGGTATATTTAGTTATTAAGCTACAATAAACATTACTTCATAATGATTCTAAAACAATCATTATTATCTTTTTTATGAAATCATGAACTGATATAAGTCAGATAATGATTGAACACCTGAAAACACTGGAAGGCCGTTTCATCCTTAGCATTATGCGACTGAAGATCTTGAGTTTGATTCTCGCTTGCGAGATCGTGGATGGATATTGCTGAGGAGTCTGACACTAGAAAGAAACGCACGTCTAGTATTTATAGTTTTTTAGTTGTTGGTAAACTTTAATTAGTTCATGAATTCAACAATTTTTGCACCCTCATACTGTGAACTACTATTTTTTGTTAATGAATGAAACTCCATAATTTCAAAACATATTATTGAATGTAAAATAGCATTAATTATGTGCATAAGTGTTAATGTCGACGAATCTTAATCATAATTGAGCTCATTGCCCACAAAACTTCACCGAAAGGTATAAAAAACTGTCATCATATAACACAAAATAAATCGTCTTCACTAATATTCAGTTGAACATTAAATACATGTTTTGTACATTTAGTTGATTGCTTTTTCATAGTGTATGATTATGTTCTGAAGTCTCGATCAATAATTTACTTTTGAAGACGCTTTATCACCCTGATGTCCTAAAAGAGAGGGCTGAGCCTGTGTAGAAGCTTTATTAGTAGAGCTGAATTGTAATATGCACAGCTAATGCCTAAATATTTGCTACCATGTTGTTCGAAATAAAAACATTAGTGACAATCTCAAAAAACGTGAATAATTCGTTTACTCGCAACATCCCACCCACGCTTTTATTTCTCACTTACTACGAGGCTTTGAAACAACATATCATTCTTTTTAGCCTACATAGCAACTTACCTTCCTCACCTGGAAAATTTTCCTTTTTTGCACCCACTTATTTTGCTTGATATGGAGGTACATCAACATCTTTAGTTAACTTTGTTATTCAGTATTCTGTTCAGTGTTTTATTTGAATTTGATTTGTAAATTTCGAATTAGTGTGAATTGTAGAATAAAGTTAGACGTTAACACCGATAATCAGACATATAGTGATTGAGACGGGTAGACTTTCATGAATTCTTAATACGACCAGGTAAAATTTTTAAAAAATGACTTTTCTCTAAATGAAGTTGTCTGACTTTTGATTTCAATTATCAATAAAGAAACAAGTTGTTCAACGTGACAAACTATCGACTGAAATCTTGTAATTTTGCTTTCATTTATAGTAAGCAATTCGTAAAAAGAGAAGTTACATTCAAAACATTACAATATCTAAAACATTTCAACATCAATTAATTGTAGTCGCCATACAGAAAAAATATGTGATAGATTTCATGAAACACTTCAGATTTCATGTATGACGTTGATAGTGGCTGTTCAACCAACTAGCTACCCAGCCTCAAGTTTTATTCATTCACTCTCTCTCGATATATATAGATATAGTTAATGCAAGTCAAAAATAAGACAGTAACTCAAAAATGACACTGAATGAGGATTTACATTTCTAACAAACTGATAGAGCTTTGAACATATGATCGAGTCTTTGGCTAAGTGCTAAATTATTCGTCACAAGATCTGACTAGAGTAGTCGTAATTTTGTGGAATGTGTGGAGTGGAGTGTGGAGTGTGAATTCCAGAAGACTTTCAAACTAAGATAAAATAGCTTTTCCTTTCTTACTAGTTGTTAGTGATTTTCCACCTCAAGTCTGTTTATGATGAAAAATACTTCCAAGCTTAAAATAGATATATGACTAGAAACGTTTTCAAAATATTTTTTTATTTAAAGTCAACCAAAAATATTTCGACAAGCATAGTGTGATTCTGATATGTAGATCCCCATTTATAACATCACATGTTCGAATAGAAGAATTTAGAAAAAGCCAAATGTCAAGTGATTTAACTGATCAGTGTTTGCTTATAACTATTTTATTTGTTAAATCATTCGGTTTATTCTTTATACCTCATGAATGAATACAGCTGAGGAGCCTCACAGTCGGAAGAAATGCACGTCTAGTGTTTAAAGTTTTTCAGTGGTTGTTACTAATATTGTAGGACTCCGATATGATATTAAACATTGTTTTTGCCCAAATCAATCAACAATGGTGTACCGATTATAAGCAAAAATATTGTAGTTTTGAATTTTATGAGTTCTATCAATAAATACCTCCGACAGATTCTAATCCAGAACGAAGGAATGTTACTGCATTCTCCGCTTTTCAATTTATTTTATTTTATCTTTTAAATAGTGGGGATTGAATTCAAATCCCGATATATCATTTATTGCAAATCCCACAAATAATCATTTCAACACAGTTTTAAAATATTCAAAGTTTATTGTTACCTGTAATTAAAAGATCAATCTACATAGTAAAACAATTTTATTTCTTCAATTTGAGATAATGAATTACTTACTAAGGTACAGTACAGATATGATGAATATGTTCAAATCACTTTCATCACTGAATACGAAACATTTATGTGCACACACGACTTTCAGAAATTGAATCTAGTCCTGTCATGTTTTGTAATGAGCATGTTACGTTTAGATTCCTGAGTTACAAAATAGTAGTCCAAAGTTTTAAGTATAAGATGGGTTTTGTGGATATTATAATAATTTCAATGGTTAAGATCATGAGTCAGTTGAAGTTAGACCACCATGGGAAACCTGGAAGCAGTAAACCGCCGTTTTGTCCTGTTATGGGACTCCTTAGCAGTGCGCATCCACGACCGCGCCTCCTGTGAGATTCAGACCCAGGACCTACTGGTTTCGCATGACAGCACTTGACCACTAGGCCAGTGAGCCGGCATCCAACGGTGTTAATGTCTAACTTCAACTAATCCACGAAATTGGGTGACACATCCACCATTGTCTTCAGTGAGTTACTATCTCACAACGGACCAGGTTGAGCTCCACTAGTCACTACTTCTCACTAGAACTCCAGGATATACATCGTGAACCTCATGACTCATGATCTTAACCATTTAAATTACTATAATATCCACAAAACCCCATCTGATATTAATCAACATATGCTCACTAGTGACTTGCTCAATTTATTCAGAATTATTAAGTCAAACATTGATAATGATATCTACAAATTTTTGGTGGTTAGTTTATTTGTGATTTTAGGTTTTCATTGGTTCGTCAGACAAAATCAAGCTGTAACCAAAAATATCTTTAAAATTATTCTATAATCTATAAGTCTCGTAAAATGAAGATCTCTACTTATAGGTCTAACTGGTCATTCATCACAGGTACAGTAGATTTAAAAATAAGTAGTCAAATACAAAATAACACTTCATCACTATTTATACTAATTAAGATTGTAGCCAAACATCTAGAGCATCTTTCATTTATCAGTGTATTATATATATATATATATATATATATATATATATATATATATATATATATATATATATATATATATATATATATATATATATATATATATATATATATATATAGTGAGCAGATCCCGAAAAGTCGATAAAACTGAACGTATGTATGATATTAATTCTTAAAACACTGTATCAGATTAGTTTAAATTCCATTATAAATATCCATTATGTTATCGCTAAAAACTCATTGACGATATTCAGTTAGTATGAAATCTAGGTCTCAGGTTTCTCATTGATCACTTTCAATCATTTTAAATAATACAATATTATAATCGACATTCAACACAAATTGTAATCTCTTGTTTAACTATCAATATACTTACGTTTCTCTCCAACAAATACTAGAAATATTTTCAAGTTTTTATCATGGTCATTCTATATTTGTTGTAATATAACTACATTGTCTTACATATTCTTATTTACTTTCTCCCTTACTATTTCATAATTCCATGATTAACCTGAAGTTGAAAATCTGTAACATATATATTTGTAATCAGTTGTTTAAAATGTACTACTATCCTTCAAACTTTAAGTGATGTAATGTTAATGAATTTCAAACTAGACTGAAGTACTTGTCCTACTCTATCTAGTTTCTCCTGTTGTTTTTAATTTCAAATCTATGTTTCTTACTATTATCTGGATAACAATAAAATTTTCACAACTAAAGCATACAATTCCAAGAATTCATCTTCATCTAATCTCTCTTGTTCTATAACGCTTTAGATAGATAGATATATTACCGCCTTATTGTGATTTTTTTCTGTCTATTACACTTACATTTACATTAGGTCAATGAGTCAAATAAATTTAACATTCAGTTTTGAACCTGAATAATAAATAATATAAATATGACTGTTATATTTGGATCTTTAGAAGTCAATCACTATATATTAATGTCGACTTTTCTATCATCTGCTTTCAGTCATTTAAAAGAAGAACAAAGTCATAATCACTAAATGATGCTAGAACAATATGATTAAGAATATAAATATTTTGTAACTTAATTAATAAAAGCAGTGTATTTAATGTTATTTTTAAAGTATTGTTTATTCAATAACAGAATAATGATACTTGTTTACATAGTGATACACAATTGCGTGTACGTACTTACATATAGGCATCGACGTCTATTTACTAACAGACAGATTAACCAGAAAATGGTATAAAAACGATTTCTTAATTCATGTTATTTAACGAGATGAGTTCTGTACGTGAGATTCAATTACCAAGTAAGTTTAGGTGGTATTTATTTTTAACAAAAAAGATAATAAGATTCATCATTCGGTGTTGATGGGTGATATAAAATTGGTTATTTGATGTTTAACTAAGAAATTGGAATTTGTTAAGGAGTATTGACTTTCATTTTTTGTCTTGGAAAGATGATGTAAAATTACTATTCAGCTATTACTTATCGATTCATATATATTTATTACTAACCGGTTTTTGATGGGAAAATTCCACCTATCATGGAAAAATAACCCAGCTGTTGTATACACTATCTTTTATAATGCTAAATATTTCTTAAGCTTATTAGATTACAATGGTAACATTAATCATCGAATGACCAACAAAAAATGTAACGGAAAGAAGGATTGCAAAAAATGTACATAATTTCTCTTAGAAAACATGTCATCTTATACAACACTTGTGTATTCATTAAATTATTATTTACTGAATAAAAAGAATTCTTATTTATAAAGTTCAATCTTCTTTCTGTTTGCTTGTATGAACATGTTATTCTCGAGATGGTGAAAAAGATTTGTAGTTCAGGTGGATGATTATGATGAAGTTTTGTTCACTGAGCTGGATGGTTTTAATAGTGGAGCTTTCATTGTTCTTTTGATTAACATCATCAGCACAAATTCAGGTAGAAGTCTACTTCCACTTCTATGAAAAAACATATTATTTTCGTAACAGTTTAGTCAAGTTAGGTTCATTCACAAATTAGCAGAATCTTTTCAAGGGTAATAGGACTTTAATTATAATGTTATTAGTTACACATTCAACCCATTTTTTTTAAATTCAGATTAATATAATAAAAAATTTTATTCATTACAATGATGCTAATTATTAAATGTGTATAGTATACTGTTTACTAAATGTACTTCTGAGTACTAAATTATACAGGAAAGAGAGTAAATGCAAAATATGAATCTTTCAATATATAAGATTTACAAACGATATAATCTGAATGTATCTAAGCGTTAATCTATACAAACGTTTGCTATTTCTACATATAACATTGTCTAATTCACTTATTTGTATATACCTTATTATGATTTGAATTATTGTGCATCATTCTTCTTTCAAATATTCCTTATTTTTCAAATATATAAAATCATTTATTTAAATAAATGGCATTAAATAGAATTCTTTGTGCATAAGTGATTGAATGGTATGATTGAAATGGACATTGATCAGTAACTTCAATGAGTAATACCATTTATTATGTAGTTAAAAGAAATCGTGTGTTAAATTCTATTTTTAACAGTAAAAAACTGATCAATATGATATCACACGTTTTACAAACCACAACTATTCATTTACAAGTCCGTTATGACTCAAACAGAATATGAATGACTTCTTTGATTATGATATTAAGAGGAAAGGGAAGGGAATAGTTTACCGGGTCATTCATAGTTTCAAATAAATTTTTCTAATGACGGCCAACAACTTTATAGCTTAAAATATGAGTTTCTTTTGAACTAATTATGATGCTTAATTACCTATATTGGTAGTCACTTTGTAAGCTGAATTGACAACAATCGATAGACAGTGCGAAAATTGAATAATTTGACATTATTAATTTTTATATCCTGTTTTATAACAATAAAATCCCTTAAATTTATTTAAATTACTTACTTACTTACTTACGCCTGTTACTCCTCGTGAAGGAGCATAGGCCGCTCACCAGCATTCTCCATCCAACTCTGTCCTGGGCAATCCTTTCTAGCTCCATCCAGTTGTAATTCATCGTTTTCATATCTGCTTCTATTATCCGACGCAATGTGTTCTTTGGCCTTCCTCTTCAGGATTCCAAGTTAGGGCTTGCCTCGTGATGCAGTTTGACGATTTGCGTAATGTATGTCCTATCCATTTCCATCGTCTTTTCCTAATTTCTTCTTCAGCTGGAAGTTGGTTTGTTCTCTCCCATAGAAGGCTATTGCTGATGGTATCCGGTCAATGGATGTTGAGTATATTGCGTAGACAGCTATTTATAAATACTTGTACTTTCTTGATTGTGGTTGTTGTTTTATAACAATAAAATCTCTTAAATTTATTTAAATTATCATTCATAAAACTCTTCATATATATAGGTGAACAACAAACAATCATGAATTGTGATAGTAAGTTTAAGTAAGTTAATTATAAACTTATTCAATTATTAATTTCATTACTTCATGCAGAAAACCGATTCCATTTCAATATTATTCAAATATACACAACAAACTAATTGTAGTTTTAATGATAACCTGTTACATGTTTAAATGAGATAAATGCAAATAGTAATAATGATACCTTTATAAGTATTTTGATTCAGATTTCATGCTTGGTTAAGATAAATAGATTTTAAGTTAGTTTCTATCACAAACGGTTGTCTAGAATGGAAATTTTCAAAAATCATAAAACCATTCATACTATTATGATTACAGATCAACATAATCTGTTTTATCCTAATATGAGATTCATCAGAAGTACTCATATACGAATTTGCAATAAATCATTGTATTTCTATAGTATAGGATTCCTATTTTACGTTGTAGACATACAACATTACATTTATGAGGTCCAACTCAAAAACTGTGTTAAAACCCAGTGATCCCTAATACAACTCTTGATAATAGTGAAGCTTTAACTGTTTTCATTCATTTGAAGCAACATAACTTGATGATGATAGCTGTACTATGTCTGCAGTCAAACCATTCACAGTATATGGCCATTTATTCTAACGTTCGTTACTATATAAATGTATATATAAATGAGAGAGATATATGGAAAAGCTGTCAGAATTATACTTTGTGTTCCACTGTATGATCATGAACCAGAAAATAATTATTAGGGTTCAGTAAATTTTTTTTTACAATAATCTACCTAACACTAATCAATAACTATTATCATAAGTTTAAACGTTAAAATTCACCGACACATTTTGCGACTTTCAATCGTTTTCCACTCTGTTCTAGCATTCTTAAATCGTTCATTCTATGTTGTACAAACATTAAAGCCGTTGAATGTGATTCACTTCAAAGTACTTTGACTTCATGGAAATATTTCATATATATATATATATAATGCAATATTACAGTAGCTATTACACAGGACACTAAATGATGAAGTGTTAAACAGTGAGTGAGATTAACTACTATAGTGATAGAAATGAGGGAATATTTAAAAACAAAAGTAATAAATAGATTACCTCGGTAGTTTGTAATGAGATTTCTATTATGTTGTGGATGCGAAGGATAGACCAATAATTATCATGTTAAGTCCAATGGTGTCCTTGGACTTTAAATGGACATTTCCTACTGGTCGATATCTGTCCACTTGTTGAATATGGTACAAAATGTTGTTTTATATTTTTATGGTACGATGTGGTATGTTTGGTTAGTATATAAATAGAGTATGTCTGAAATACAATGATTCATAACTCAGAGACTGAGATTTGTGTTCTGAACTCAACTGGCTGGGATAGATAGGGAAGTGGAACCAATCGGAACCCTAGGTCGTCCATTACGTTCGTACGTGTTTACGTGTCATTGAATCGGTCGATAAATACGCTGCTCTCTAGTTTTTCAGTCAAGGACACAACAATTAGCACAGGGTAAAAATCGACCCAACTTAAAGCCACAACATATTATTTCAATGTAATTTTGTATCATTGACTGATTGAAGCTAAACTTGTAAACCGTTAGATACCACTACAATGATTTAGAGGTTCAGGGCTTGTATGCAAGCCCGAAAGATCTCAGGTTTAATTCCCGTTTACGAGGTCATAGTTGGTCACTATTGTGAAGTCCCATACTAGGACGAAACGACCATCCAATATCTCTAGGCTTTCATATATATTTAATCAGTTTATGATTTCAATGTAATTTATACATTTTTAACTTCTAGATCAGTTATATTTCATCATGTTTTTCATTTGTTTGTTTATTTTTTTTTCTTTTTAATATACTTTAGTGATTCATTTTGGTCAGAAGTTTTTAAAACAGTCGATAAAAATCATGATGGACGAATAAATAAAAAAGAATTTAAAAAATTCATGTTAACTAATGGCGGTAAATTTACTGCAAATGATATTAAAAAAATATTTACTTATTGTGATACAGACAATAGTGGTTATATTGATTTTTTGGAATTCAAAAATTTTATGGAAGGACATTGATTAACAATATTGAATTTCAATTTGCGCACACATATTTCCATTTATTTATTTAAACAAGGCTTGATTACTTTTAATATTTTCCTATTTTTTTCTTTGTCATTATGTTTATCTTTTGATTTGTTTATTTTCATGGTATTTCAAGTTCTTCAAATGGCATATTACAACAACTTCATACATTTTATTTGTGATGTTTAAGGTTAAATTGAAAAATTACCTTTTTAATTATCAGATTTTCTACTTAATATTCATTTAACTACTTTGTTTACTGATGTGAATAGATTAAAAAATAGTCATCATATTTCTTGTATTCATTCGGCATAATAAAAAAGTTAATATTATTCTTATTAACTTAGTGACAGAAGAGAACGGTTATTGGTTATTTTGGGGATTTTTATTTCCATTTTTTTTTTGTTTTGAGTATTTTCTTAGTGATTAAAAAAAAGTTATAAATTATGTAATGAAAATACAATGAATGTTTGTTCTAATGATTCTGTCACTGTCTACCGGTTAATATGTTGAATTATTACTATATTTGCTTTGTTTCTTTCGCTAGTAAGAATTTATAACTTAATTTTATAGCTTTCCTGATATCATTGTCAATCAGTTCCGATAAATAAATACATTATGTTAGTGATAAACAGTGTAGTAGATCAACGGAAATTCAAGAAATTAATTGATTCTTTGTTGAAACGTTTATTTTTACTTATTCTGTTTGGTGATATATGTAAATAGTTACTGATACACATATGTAGGAGAGTAACCAGTCTCAAACTATGTATTTGTTAGTGAAGAGATTTAATCAATTAGCTTTACAATGTACTTGTTAACGTGAATGTGTAGAGATAAATGTTGATATTATTTAGCGTACTATAGCCTGGAGTCCCTCCGGGGGCTACTGCCGGTCTCAAGCCCGGATAAAGGAGGAGGGTTGGGCATGGGGTTAGCGTCCCCATCCCGTAGAAAACTAACTCGCTAAAAAAACGCTAACCAGCCTATTTAATGCTTATATTGATAATAATAATCAGTAATATATATATATATTCCAAAGCTCAAAGGTATCTATGCTTCCTATAAGTTTAAATACACCTCAGGATTAACTACTTTTAATAAATTATTGAATAATATGGACTTCATTTAATTACCGATTAAAGGCATTCTTGAAACTTTAAACACATCAAACATCATGCTTATTTTAAAAAACAAAAAATTTAGCTTCTAAAAAGTTATTTTCATAAATGTTTTCATGCTTTGGTATCTAAAATCATCCATAAGCCATTAAATAACAATATAATTTATTGACACTTTAAAATGTTTTATTTCTAGTTAGATCCCATATAAGTGAAATTTATATTATAAAACGTGCCTACTTTATATGGTGATTGGAGGTAGTTGACAGGAAACCCTGAACCCGGATTTCGGGCTACTTGGCACTCGTCAGCAAGGTGTACCTGTAATCTTGAGGGAACTGGTGCTCCCTGACGGATCCAATCCTGTGTCACTCAGCTTCACAGACGTTACCACTGAGCTATCCGGGCCGCGACCAACCTCCTGGCCCTGGTCCACCACGGTACTTGGTAACTGTGTGGTTGCGCCACAGGACTTAACTGTACTATTCAGATTGTAGCGTTAATGCCTATACGGTGTCTGGTTCTCCTTCTAAACGGGGTTGAGCTGTATTGCTGCCACGAGTAACCTAGACTGGTGGCCACATTGCAACATGGTCGATAGCATGCGATCTGCACTAATAAGGACTCGACAAACATGACAGTGATCGCCACCCAGTGATCAATCAATTGTGATTACATGCCTACTTTATTATAATATTAATAGTAGCAAAACAAAAGCCCTTTTTATTTGAATAGAAAAGGTTATTGTACAAAGAACTTTATAAACTGATCAATTTTGTAATTAATATTACAATAATTCAAATAATTAATAAAATAATGATATAATTATGACACCTAGATACGTAGGAAGTCGAATCACTAATATGTTGTGTAATTTTAATTTAAGTTGCTACTTCAGAAAATAAGTAAATTAAAAATAACCTCAGTTTAAATAGTTAAGATAAAATATTTAATCTCTTCAAATTCAGAATAGGTTTGATTATAATAATGTCACGTAATTTTGGTCAAGGTGATTTTGTGTAGGATATCGTCCTATGAATCTTTTTTGTAGTAAGTATGAAAAATATGAAATTTAGAACATGAAAGAGTTGGAATGTTATTGTATGTGTATTATTTGAAGGAGTAATGAGCAGAATTAAATGTGTCTGTAGAAGAATAGAATACGACTAGATGGTGGTTGGAGCTAGTCGACAGGGAACCCTGAACCCGGGTTTCGGGCTACTTGGCACTCGTCAGCAAGGTGTACCTGTAATCTTGAGGGAATTGGTTCTTCCTGATGGATCCGATCCCGTGTTACCCAGCTTCATAGTCAGAGACGTTGCCAGTGAGCTTTCCGGGCTGCGACAGACCTCCTGTAGGACTGAGATGTAATCACAATTGATTGACCACTGGGTGCTGATCAATATCATGTGTGGCAAGTCCTTATTGGTGCAGATCGAATGCTGTCGACCACGTTGCAAGGTGGCTACCAGTCTAGGTGACCCGACACTGCGTGGACTATGTTGAGATTAGATGGTGACATTGATCACCATCCAGTAATCAATCAATTCTGATAGAATACGATTATATCATGAAGTCATTTGAGATTTTAAATATTAATACAAGGTTGTGTAATAACTGAGAGATTGAGAAGAGTAGGAGAACGGAACTCATTTGGGGTCAGACATATGAAATATAATTGTCCACTTAACAGATATTAAGAAGAAACGAACGGAGTAATATTTGGTAATAATCATGCAAAATTACTAGAATTTAATAATAAATGAGTAAGGTTTAACATGTACGAAATATTAAACAGATTAAAGTATTTATTGAGACGAGTCAAAATTTCACAAGATGACTGTGCCAACATAGAACCTAGCATAATCAACACAAACTAATCTGTAGATGTGATTCTGTGTAGATGTAAAATCCAGACTAATGTATTCCCTGTCATCTAGTCTTATGTACACATTTATGATGAATACTGAACAAGAATAGACTAATTCATTTGTAATGGTTGTTTAAATCGTTCCATTAATGTTTAGGACTGTAGATGATTAGTCTTTTTTGGTATATGTGCTATCCTATTTAGCTATAATAATTCAATAATTTACTTTGTGAACACATATTTACTATATTATACAGTTAAGCATCAATAATTCTTCTTAAGATGTGAATACTTATCATACACGATTGGAGGAAATCATTTTCATACATCATTCACACACACAAATTGATTAAGCCATTGCTCGAGAAATGAGGATACTGAAAAATAAATTGAGGATATCCTTGATAAATAAATAAGTACATAATTATAAGTTCAACGTAATGCAATAATACTGAGGGTTCTTCGGAACTGTTTACATCAATGACTAGCCTTAGTTACACAACCGTTCAAAACCAGCAAGCACTGGACAGCTATTTCGTTCCAGTATGGGACTTCTAAACATACCACATCCATGGTCTGAATGAGGTTCAAACTCGAAACATTCTGACTTCATAGGTAGTTTTTAACCTCTAGACAATGCTAGGACGTAATATCTTTCCAGTGCTTCCAGTAGTGGTTTACAATGATTGTCAAATCAATGTCAGTCCTTAATATAAACTATACAAAACAAAACCAAAACATTTTATTCTTCAGGTTTTCAGGTCTTAGGTAACAATGAACCTTAAATTAACTAACCAACATACATGACATTTAATTTCTACTCTTAACAACCTCAATAAAATTGAAATTTCCTTCAAAACATCCTTATTTTCAAGTCGCCACGTTGAATATAATCATAATTTTAAAGTGCTAGAAATTAATGTAAATTAAAACAAATTTAAGTACATAGAATTGTTTTCATATCAGAAAAGATTTTGTGCATATTATTTAATAGATCGACTCATGAGTCGATCGAAGCCAAAAAATCATGAAAAACCTGGAAGCACTGGTCAGCCGTTTCCTCCTATTTTCAGACTCCTCAGAAACTTTCGCAACCATGACCCAACCTCTCGAGATTCAAACTCAGTGGCTATCCGTCTCGCACGTGAGCGCTTAACCACTAGACCACTCAACTGGCCTGTATCCAACGATGTTAATGTCTAAACTCAACCAATCCATGAAATTGAGCTACATATCTACCATTGTCTTCAGTGAATTACTATCTCACAACAGACCCAGTGGAACTAAGGAGTCCCACAATAGGAAGAAACGATCATTCAGTTCTTCTAGGTTTTTCCATGATAGTCTACCTTCAATTAACTTATGATCTTAACTATTAAAAATATTATAAGCAAAGATTGATAGTGGCTAGCAGTGGAATCCAGGACGCGCGTTTCGTCCTATTTGTGACTCGTCAGCTGGATGTACCTGGATCTTAGAGTTGATGTTCACTCCGGGACTTGAACTCAGTACCGTTCGCTTCAAATGCCATCGCGTTATCCACTCAGCTGACGAGTCCCAAACAAGACGAAACGCGCGTCCTGGATTCCACTGCTAGCCATTATCCATCTTTGCCAATAATAATGCTTGTAAATTAAGGCAATATCAAGGCATACGCACAGTATGCACATATGTCAATAAGAGACTGATCAATTTCAGTCCTAAATCATCAATGGGAAGATTCAAGTAAAAACAATATCAAGTGAATTATTAAAATTATTATTTTTATTTAAGTATTAAACAGTCCTTAATATACAATAATAATAATATAGATTTATTATATAATTAGTTTCATGTTTTAAAAGATAATGATTGTAAATTACGTCAAATGATTTAAGTAATTATAACTAAAGAAAATTGATTTGAACAATAAATAAATAAATAAATAAAAAATCTAGATCTATACATAATTAAAATTTCAAAATTAATCAATATTGAAACATTTTTGTTGCCAATCACTATGAAAGTTTTAATGTAAAATTAAAAAGAAAAAAAAAGAAAAGTTTCAACAACAACAAAAAAACATTGATTTTTTTTTGTGTGTGTATATAGTTAACTTAAAATTACTTTGATTAGACAATAACAAACGATTAGATTGATCAATAATCTCTGATTTTATTCTTTTTTTTGTATTAAATGTACACTTCAAATTATAAAAATTTTTTGTTTTTTTTTGTTGTTTTATTTTCAAATAGGACGTTAAAATATTTACAAATAATAAACAAAATAATAATATCAAGAGGAGTTTTGTGGATATGGTAGTAATTTCAATGGTTCAGATCATGAGTCAGTTTGAATCTTGCAAGATGGGATCGTGGATGTACATTGTTGAGGAGTCTCACAACAGGATAAAACGGCCGTCCAGTTCTTCCACGTTTTCCATAGTAGTCTAGCTTCAACTGACTCATGATTCTAGTCATTGAAATTACTATCATATTCACAAAACTGCTTCTGATATTAATCAACATATGCTCACTAGTGACTGGCTTCAAGAGGTATATCCTGGAATTCTAGTGAGAAGTAGTGACCGGCGGAGTTCAACCGGGTCTGTTGTGAGATAGTAACTCACTGATGACAATGGTGGATGTGTCACTCAATTTCATGGATTTGTTAAAGTTATACTTTAACACCGTTGGGTGCCGGCTCAGTGTTCCAGTGGTTAAGTGCTCGCATGCGAAACCAGTAAGTCCTGTGTTTAAATCTCGCAGGGGGCGAGGTCGTGGATGCACACCGCGGAGGAGTCCCACAATAGGATAAAACGGCCGTCAAGTGCTTCCATGTTCTCCATAGTGGTCTAAGTTCAACTGACTCATGATCTTAACTACTGAAACTAATAATATACAATGAAAATATTCTTGTAAATATGGTAAAAGTAAGAGATAATATATTTGAGGTTAATTTGATTAAATGAATTTTGAACATTACTTGTTTAGGGATAATTTAAGTTTATTATGGTATACGATAAAAAAACTAATGCATAAAGATAAATTATGTTTCAGTGAATATAATCAGGAAGATGTGATTAGATTTAGTAGAGAGTATAAAACGATTAGTCAGAAGTTGAACTTGTTCAGTCTGCTATATATTTGAGAATAGATGTTACGGTTCTATTCTGTTACTTGTTAGACTTATTTACTATAGAGTAGATCATCATGAACTATTAACCTTCACAGAAGCAGTCTATTCTTTATCCAGAGATTAATCATCTATCAGCTATTGAGGGTTATATAGAATTTTCACATATGTGACATGTTGCAAGTTGATCTATTTATGTTTGACAAAAAACGTATTGCTGGTATTCTATTTGAGTTTTAGATATGTGGTTATTAAATTTTTTATTCAGTGTATTTGGTATTTAATGTGTTACTTCTGTAATTTTTTTATCAGACACAAATGATATCCCTTCGTTGAAAAGACTGGTTTCAAAAGTTTACTCGTTATCATCATTCATGTAGGGTGACGAATACAATTAATAATACTGTTACTAACAGGAATTAACAAGTTTTCATCTCTCCCCTTTTGATACTCAACATCTGAAAGTTAACATTTTTCCTGATTTGTTAATTTCCCAAGTATTTCATCGTTGGCTTCTGGTGACGACTAAATTATTTAAGCAGTTACTGATATTAGTTGTAAAATCATTGTAACTGACTGATGAAATACAGTAACTAAGAAAATTTCTGTAAAAACTAAAAAAGCTACCTGTATTTACATCTATTGATTCCCAGAGGTTTTGGGACTTTCGAAAAATCCTTAGAATTTTTAGAATAAAATATGTCAACATCTCTTTAACCAATAATTAACGCTTTATTTGGATGGTCCTGAGTAGTGAAATCGTTGAAGAGCAACATGAGGGAGTAGGATACCATATTACTGGTAAGTTCTTGTTTGGATAATGATCCTTGATCTAATGAATGGATTTACTTGATGAGGAAATAAAACTTCTCTTGGCTAATAAAGTACACAGTCCGTCTGAGGAATCTTGACATTTCCGGCATATTTCAATATTAATTCATTAATAGATATTTAGATGGTTTTAATCTCATCGTATCATCGTTTAGGATTAATGGGAACTGACTGAGACCATGAAATACTATAGAGGCTTTCAGTTTCAGTTAATGACATCAAACTTTAAAGTCATGAAATGAAACTCAGCACCTTACTAGTTAACCACTTGTACGGCATCCGACGAATTCTTTTTTATAAAATCTTTGAGTTTGAGGTACAAGCTGACCAACAAATATTGTGATCACTGGGCTCGTATTCTCACTGTTCAATGGAGTGATATTACACATTACTACTTTAGACAGTATATTCTGAGAAAAGTTGCTTAGGAAAAGAGGCATTAGAAAGTTCGAAAAACAAGTCTTTATTTCTATGTGAAACGATGACTCCTGCTTTTGTACGCAATGAGAATCCAACTATTATCTTGTATTAGTGGATTAGTTTAGTTACCCATCCGTTTTCCGACTATGGGATTGAACTGTAAACATTCATTTATTGAATCGAGACACTCATTATCGAAGTTGTATACTACATTTCGTAATGTATGATCGTCATCTTCTTCCTTGAACTGAACCTCTTCAACCAGTTTCTCAGCTACATTTCGAACATGTAACACAGATGTCCTGAGCGTAATGTTCAAGCTTGCTACTAAAATGTCATCGATATAAAGGATATATAAACTTTAAAGACGAATTTGATGTACTTGTAAGTAGTATAACTGTTTTGCAGAAATTTCATTACATGTGGAGTAGCCTTAACAAGTTTTAACATTAAGGATAGTCGTATCAGAAAACAGCTTCTATGAATGTGTGTGCACTAACTCAACAAAAACTTCAGATCTTCGTCTTGATACTAGATGGAACAGAAAGTGATTCTAAGAGGTAAAATGAGTAACTGATCATCGACTCTTGGGTTTTGCTGATTCTCCAGTAAATTTCAAATCACTGTATATATAACTATAAAAAAAGGAGACAAACTTTTGCCACGACGATTGAGTTACGCATTCTGTCAGATATATACAACGACTGAATAATCATTCACTACTAAAGTATAATGTTATCCTTTCCTCAATATTTGTTGTTATCTCTAAAATGCTTTTTCTTCAAATATCACATTTAAATACGTTTTGTGCACATGTAGAAGTGATAAGAACTATTACAGGTATAGTGAACAACGCTCAAGCCTTGACATATTACTTAGATATCAACTGGATCCTATGTACATTGTCAGTATTAGAGAATTAACTTACTAATATGATGAGTTAATTGGAAAACAATTAGTAGTGTTAGATTCTCATCTTGAGTTTTGCATTGAACTAAGGCTTGTGGGCAGACATAAACTTCACTATTATGAGCTAAAAAAGAAAACTAATCTAAATATGATATTACATTGCTAGTAATAGTATAAGATTTCTAAACATAGCCAGTCATCATAACTGAAATTTTATTCTTGAAAAAATGATCTTTTGTCCTTTTAATTGAATTTAAACCAGAAGAACTCAATGTAGAATCAGTTGAGATTATAGTACAGATAAATGCGTGTGAAAAGTATGACATATGTGAAAATAATAATAGACTTTAATCTTTGAAAGATCAAGGATAATAACTATTCCTAGTTATTTATTTAAGGATAACCGCTGAGACCTACATTCTTGTTAAAACTCATTACAAAAGAAGTTACTCTTTATGACCAAATTATAACAGTCATATTTTACAAGAGTTCAGAATTCTATTTAACAATACTGAATATCAACACAAAATATGTTATAGGAGAGTGAACTCAAATGCTATAGCTTTTTTGACTTAGTAACGAGCGGTGAAGTTACATCTTAAAACTTTATATTACTGAAGAGTTATGTGTGCTCAATTCCAGAATGAATTCTAATGAATTATAGCGGTTTTTGAGAATAACTACCTATTAATGTATAGTTGTGTGAAGAATGACACTTTGATCAATAGTCAAATATTACATTGCTCAGAGAATAACCTATTCTTATATCGAAATTTCAATTCATTTTATAATATTTGATAAACGAATTTATCGGACCAAAATATTATAAAACGGTAAGTGAAAGATTAATTACGACACGATAAGTTTAATCTTTCTTTACCCATAGAGTATGAACATATATATATATATATATATATATATATATATATATATATATATATATATATATATATATATATATATATATATATATATATATATATATATATATATATATATATATATATATATATATATATATATATATATATATATATAGTGTTAATAGGTACCTATCCAAATAAATTCTACCAAAATCTTTACTTGTCTCACAGAAGTTAGCTATTGCAATTTTTTGCTATAATTTAAGGTTTATGATTTCAACAGAAACTCTGAACTGATTGTATGTACTATCAATTAATTTGTTACAAAAGTAATACAAATTAGTGTCTAATACTAATCTATCAACTAACAAGAGCAGGTTAATGGTTTACTGTACTCGAAATTAAAGTATCTGAATAGTGAGTTCATACTTTTGTATGTATATTAGCAATATTTACAAAGATTAGCAAGCGATGCTAAAACAAACGTCTGCGGTAAAAAAAAAAATATATTGATCTATTTACAAAATCTTGTACAAAAATGAAGTTTAATACATATATGCAAATATACTACTATTAAGTAGTAAGTAATTATTATGTAGATAAAAGAATAGTTTGTTGAAATTAACAGAATAAATATCACAGGAAATGTTCATTTACAAGATAAGTAAAACAAAAAATGAATTAACTCATAAAATTTCGTTTGCGGGAATAATTATTGAAAAGCTTTTGTTTACATAAAATCACAAACTCATTATAACCTTCATTAATCAAGTGTTTAAATAAATTCATATAAGTTGGTTTAATGTTCGTTTTGGGATTAGAATTAATTTCTATCCAGTTTAATAAAATAAGGTAAGATGTGTAACGTGGATCAATTTTACTAAAATTCAAAACTTTCGACCAGTTTTGATCGAAGGAATTCAGTTCATTATAAGTAGGATGACATATTTTAAGCCAGCATTTCCAATTCGGTGCATTTGTACTATTACATAAGTGAATAATATTCCATATATCGTTATCTTGAATAGATCTATCTGAAAAAAGAAATAACGAATTGGTTTCTTTGGTTTTCTGATCACATTCAGTGAAATTTGGTATATTTTTAACAGGAGATTGTATTTTTTCCAAAAATGATATGACATTCTTGTGAATTGCTTCAGTTTCTCGTTTAGTTTCTTCGATTTTTGCCTGTACAACATTTAATATATGTTCAGTTGTTTTGTCCGTTGTTGAAGACATCGAAGGATGCCATAGATTAGGTAGTAAGGCTTGATTTGATCTACGCTGTCGAAGTAAATTCTTATCAACTCGACGTTTTGTTACAATTTTAGGTTTACGAATAGATTCATACTTTTGTTGTCGGATTTCAATATTATTATTATCATTATTATTATTTGTACATTGTTTTTTATGTGGTGTAATTTGAGATATTTCTTCATCTGAATTCAGATAAGACGAGGCACGTTTAATAGGTGTACCAAATTCTACAAAATTATCAAACTCTTTTGCCAGTTTAAAAGTGGGTAGTGTAGTAATGTGATCAGGATCATTTGGTTGACCAGTCGTTGGCAAGCTATTTCTTCGTCTAACATGTCTTGACCATGGTTTTTTCAAGTTCATCATTCTATCTAGACTACCATTTCTAAATATCTTTCTTTTTGATTCATTTATAATTTGTTTAGGCTGATAATGATCGTCTCCACTTGCATATTGTGTTTCAACATGATTATATTGTTCAGTAGTAGAAAAAGTTATATTCTGATTCGATTGGTTCGGATGACAGATACCATGAGATATTTCTGCGATAATAGAACAGAATTAAAGCGGGAAAACAGTTAGAATAAGAACATTATGACATTTTTAAAAAGAGAACGGAAATTATGTATAGATGACTAGATAACAATTAGAAACCACCTAGATTAACACAGTCAGTTATCGTAATATTACGTCGCATTGGTCTTAGCACACTTCTCATGAATTTAGAAATTGGTAAGCTTAACCGAACCCCGTCTTCTTTTCTTCACAAGAATCACACCATACGGCATTACTGAATTAAACATCATTTATTAGAGGTTAGACGTGAGTCAAAAACGCTTTTGCTCTTTCATATAGAAACATAATTCTACAGGTTAAATAAAACTAAGCACACATATAACACTCAATATGAATTATCAAACTCTTTAAGCTAGATATTTGTGGCATCAGGCTGGTTTTCTCTAAAATTAAGACTCTAAGCTTGAAGATATTTTTATCCCAAATTTACATATATTAGAAACCAACTGAAAGCTCTGACTTTTGAATAAAGAGGTAACTTGGTGTTCTTATGTAAGATGGTAGGAGGTGGTTTGTAGGAAACATTTGACCTAGGCTTCGTATTAGCTAACACTCTTTAGAGGGATGTATGTACGGTCATGAGGAAGCTGATTCTCCCCGAGTTCACTCATTTCAGACGTGTGAGGAGTTAGTTAAAGTATCTACAATTCCATTTACACTTTAACAGTATCTTCATATCTCCTATTAAAACCTTAATTTTTGACACCATGCTTAAATTATCTTCAAAGTCCTTTTTCTAGATCCAAATAATTGAGTAGAAAGAGAAGTACAACAACTGCCAAATAAAGATCACGATGAAGTGAATATCATATAAAACTATTACTCGTCATTCCAACAACTAGACATCAACACTATGTTCCCTATAACATCGAGTCCACACTTTAACATTTCAACTTGATTCATAGAATTTGACCATTAATTAAAAACAAACAACATAATTTTGACTACTACTCAATTATTTCCATTAGCTTTAATAATGACCGGTTGAATGATTAACTGACCTACACATCATATGGTTGGATTTGAACGGATACATTTCCAATAATAGAATTAATTATTCACCAACTTAAAATAACAAATAATTATTATTGTCAATAACAAGCTAGAACACATATTGTCACATAGCTGCCATGATATAAAAAATTTCAATGTAATCAAACTAGAACTCAATAGAAGTTTACTATAGATTTTTTTCAAGATAAAACATTATTTGTGAACATTGAATCGAAATAATAACTTTGAAGTTAACCTGCAGGTTTATTCACTAACATAGATACTAAATCAATTCATCAGAATTTATTACAAGTAAAGATTAACATTACTGGTTAAATGAAACGTTCAAATTCTGTTTATAATCGATTATATGTTATTTTATCAGTTTAATACAAATTAAATGAGCAACTAAAAATTTAATGAAATGGAATAAAAATCAGGTCAGTGTTTTGGTAAATAAGTTGAGTTGTCAACACAACTAAGAGACATTTATGTTATGTTATGTTTGTATGTGTATATGTTATGTATATATATATATATATATATATATATATATATATATATATATATATATATATATATATATATATATATATATGTCTGAACATTTAGCATGTAAGATGAGAATGAGAAACATTTAAAGATTAGACAGATGTTAACGGATTACGTAACCTAATCATCATTAATAATTGATATTATTATTAAAATAATAAATTATACGTGACAAGAACAGCAATTATGCTTGTTTACAATGAAATAAAAAATTATTTTGATATGTGCAAAAAAACATGAACATTTATAACATAATTTCTTTCGTACTGATTATAACAAAATAACCACTGTCAATCAATTTATCACATTGGAACAGAAGAGTTATATTGTATAGTATTTAACGAAACTAGATTAGTACTCCATGATGAATACATTAATCTTACGAACTCAATCAGTCAGTCATCTTTAAGATAAATGAGAGGAAATTATGTCAAATACAATTTAAATGGATTTAATGAGATCGAACAATCAAAAGTTAGGATCAATACAGTTCAAATATAAAAATAAAACCGTATTGTAGTTCAAAAGTTAACAATTCCAGCTGATTAGATAAGTATCCTCTGTATATATACTGATTAAATCTTAGTGACTTAAACAACAAACTTATAACCAGTAGGTAATAATGTCGAAAACAGATTTACATATACCCTATGAAGGCGAAAAATTGTATGATTCATAGTCTGATATATGTTATTGGATGTGTTACCAAATCGCATCACTTTTAAATTGTTAAGTTCAAAATAATTGTAGTATCCTTCTATTGGTGATTACTTCGTATACTTTTTCTAAATTAAATTATGTTATCGATTTCTAAAAAAAAACATCGAGCTTTGTAATTTATAATTTAATAAAAAAAAGGAAATATGAAAGAAGCACTAAGCATTTATCACTTAGGTAACTTATGCCCTGGTAATATGTCATAGAAATTCAACTTCAGTTTGATTACATCACTGACTGATGTCAACTGAAGGAACATTGAAATTCAGGGAGTGTCAGTTTTAGGTTGTAGAGATTTTCATTGTTATCAGATACCGATATAAGTTAGACCACTATCGTTTTATTATGGAACTCCTCAGCAGTACACACTCACGATCCTGCACGTGGGACCCGAACCCGAGATCTTTAATCCCATGAGCGAATGCTTAACCTCTAAACAATTGAGTCGACATCCAACTGTGTGAGACAGATGTTGAGCCTTTGGACTATTTGATAACGAACATCCTGGAATTCATGGAGATTCTAAGTCAGAAACATTGTGCTTCGTGACAAGAATAATACGGTTGTTCGACCCAGCTGGGACCCATCTATCCACATTGTTAACTTGTTTTTCCACTGTTAAACTACTGTGAATTGGATACCGTAAAACCGAAATTTGTGTAGAGAGTTACTCGTGATATTTTGTTCACACAAAAATGACCATTACTGGCTGAATCAGGTAAAATAAATACTAATCCCTTGTTTTATAGTTATGTGGATTGACTGATCAATACTGGAATCCAAATTTACTTAATATCTTATATTCCCCAAGTCTTCTGGAAAACGATTCTTCGCTAAACAATAAATTTAATAGAAATGATTATTTTTGAATTTTAGTTTTTCTTACCCATACTCAATTCATATACTATCTTCTTACAGTTCTGAACCATTTTTATTTACGATGTAAATATGTAAAGATGATGTGACGCATTACTTGATTAACTAACTAATTGTTCTGTTTTAATTACTATTTTTCATATGAAGATCGCTGGAAAAACTTCGTTGAGCGGAGACTTCAAACTTACAACCCAACAGTTAGAAGATAGGATATATATCCGTGAACGTTTAGCACATCTGCTTCTTATGGTTCTGTATTTATAAAATACCTAACATTTTTCAGCTTATTTATTAAATAAATGTTGCATATAAAAACATAATTTTCACTGAGGATTTCATTTCAAGCTCTAACTTTCACTTTGTCTGCTTTTCTACATCCAGTAAATTGGTATGAACTATGATGTTTTGTTCATAGGAAACATAAGTAGATTGTTTTACATAAATAAAATGAAATCTTCAGTGAGAATTATACACTTATGCACAAAAATGAATGTAAAACTGCTCAGAAATACCAGATATCTTACTTTTAATAAACACTAAAAAAGTATATTTTTATCAATAGAAACAGAAGTAAATAATTTTTCAAAAAGTTTAGTAGAAACGTAATCAATACACTTTTATTATAAAAATTTGTAGCCTATAATGTTGACCAAGTTTATGGTGAGGTAATTACTCACCATTGACATCGGTTGACGATCATTCAATATTGAACTATCATTCTTTTCTAGTTTTCATTCATCATACTATTAATATTATTTAATGATAATAACGACTATCGTCATTAAGAATAATTGATTTATTATTATCAAGAATTTTCTGCCAAAAGTTTTACTATATGGCTTATAGTATAAGTAGAATCTTTGATTAATTGATGAGTTGAATTTTATCTTTCTACGTCAAATTATATATTTCTATATTTATTTTCAGTAATATCATATTTATAATAATAAACGATAATTACTTAATATCAGAAAAGATTTTTTGGATATTATAGTAATTTCAATGGTTAAAATCATGAGTCAGTTGGAGCTAGACCACCATGGAAAACCTGGAAGCACTGAAAGGCCATTTTGTCCTGTCGTGGGACTTCTCAGAAGTACATATCCACGATCCCGTCTCGCAAGACTCGAACTGACTCATGATCTTAGCCATTGAAATTACTATAATATCCACAAAACCTGGTTGGGGACCGCGAGATGATAGCAACCGATGGTTAGAGACCCTGAATGACATGGCTCAAAATCATTTGCAATGGCGCAGGTGCATACACTCTTTGTGCTCTTCCAAATTCTAATCTCCTGAATCCTCCTTGTCTCTTTTTTTCTCTTCCCAAATTTATTTCACAGGGCTATACTCCTTGAATAGCATCTTCAAACCCTAATCTTTCCGATTGCTGTTTATACTCTTACTACCTCTACCACTACGGGATTTGAATCGACAACTGCATCTCTGTGCTAATGTGGTGTGGCAACTCGAACTGATGTACGTACGTACGAAGTTCTACGTTGTTACTGACTGACTGACCACAAAACCCCTTCTGATACTAATCAACTTATGTTCACTAGTGATTGACTTCAAAAAGTATCTCCTGGAGTTCTAGTAAGAAGTAGTGACCAGTGGAGTTCAACCGGGTCTGTTATGAGATAGTAACTCACTGAACACAATAGTGGATGTGTCGCTCCATTTCGTGGATTAGTTGAAGTTAGACATTAACATCGTTGGATGCAGGTCAGTTCAATGGTCTAGTGATTAAGTGCTCACGCGTCAAACTGATAAATCCTTGGTTCGAATCCCGCGAGGCGGAATCTTGTTTAATTATGTAAACGAAATCTGTTTTGATACAAACATGATGAGTCATTTGTAACTAACAATATGGAATTGTTAACCAATCACATTTCATTTATTCATGGTAAAATGAACATATGTTTACATGTCATTATTTAAATAAATAAAGCTTAGAAATAAAATTGTGTTTTATATAGAACATATTGTATCAATTATATGAATAGTTATATGTTTCATGTGAGTAAACAAACATAAATTTGACTGCTTTATTATTTTTCTTTTTGATTAAGAAAAAAAAAGAGAATAAAAACACAATACAAAATAATTAATGACCTATTAATTAGTATTTAAAGTAAACGAATTGAATAAATATGACAATCACTAACATGGATACAACATGTTTATATTTTTTTTTAAAACTTGTTTAGAAAAATTAATTCAGGAATATTTGTATTATTGAATTTGGCATATTTCAAAATTACTATAACATTTCTATTATGAGTTGGTGTATGAAATTAGAATTGTTTAAATTATAAGCAAGTGAAATATCACACTAATAATAATAATAATAATAATAATAATAATAATAATAATAATAATAATAATAATAATAATAATAATAATAATAATAATAATAATAATAATATTGAATGCTTTGAAGAGATGGATGATAAATACATGTAGCTGTTCAACACGTGATAGAAAAAATAACAAGATATATCAGTGCCATAAATGACCTTTCAACAAGTGGAAACCTGTTTAGTTCTAATGTTAGCAATAATGAAAACAATAATAATACCCAGTGTAATACTGTTAACGGTTCCTATAAACCATAGTTCTCTATGATCACGTGGTTCGATCAACTAAACAGAATCATATATATTCTATTGCATTGTACATGAACTTATTTTTCTTCTCATGAATCTCCTGCATATATATATATATATATATATATATATATATATATATCTGAAAAATTAACATGTTAAAACTTGATGATTACTTTGAATTTGCATCATTCATAAGATTAATATGAACAAAAAAAAGAACATGGAAAAACAGGCAGTCAGTAGTTAATCAAATAGTCGATAAGGAGTGTATACTTTGATTTACATATAGATAAAGCCGATTTGCTACATTTATTAATATGCATAGTAAGTGAGAAAATTACTGAGCTAAAAGACAAAAGGAAACCAAAACAACACCGACAGCAATATGTTATATATACATGAAATGCACGAAATAATATTAAATATCATGATAAGGAATGAATATATCTGTCATATCACCTTAAGTCATTAAATCTATATTATGACAGTAATGTGGACTCTATCAAATAGTAATTCTGGGTTGACAACCAATACCTAGGTAACACTTAGACCAATTTAGGTCAGCTGATATTTACGCATATAGTTATGTTTCCTTATAGACACAAAAAATACAAAATACTCATGAATGATATAATTACTGCATATAATTTTACACTGATTCAACTATGAATAAGGAAAATAGTCGACTCACTTTGAGATTGACAAATTCGCTCTGAGGACTCCTCACTATTAAAGTATGTGTCAGACATTGGATGATTTTGGTGATAACAATCTGAAAACATTTTAAAATCTTCAAAGTATATATTCGATTGTGATAGATTATCTCGTGAGGCTGAATGGAGGATACTTGCAACTTGAGATAAGCATCCACCAAGCTTTTGAAACTTAGATAGTAGTAAGCAAAATATTCTTCGAGGTGTCATTAAACTTGATTGTGATACAGTTGAATCATCATCATAGTATTCAAACTGTGAGAGTGTTTCATTTATCTCATGGATTTCCTTTGAAGTAAAACCAAGCAACTCTGCAAAACGATGCCATCTGAATGGTGAATTAAGGTATCCGTACAGTACTATGTGACATCCAAAGAGAAATTAAAGAATAGTTTTAATCTCAGAACTTGTAATAGTAAGCTTTACGTATAATTTAAAGATAATTTATAACAATTGATGATATCAATTAAGGAAGCACTAAGAACCAAAGAGCAATTGATATATAAGCTGGTATAAATTTGTTATTATAAGCGTAAATTTCAGCCGTAAATTATAATTAAATTGTAACACCTCAATAAACTAACAACACACGACGAATACATAAAGCATGATCGGAATGTATAATAAATCTATTGAAATCACGAATCAATAACTCAAAAATCGTACTGATAGTTTCACTGTTTCATGTTTAACAGATAAAACTGAAGAACAAATATCTAAAAGAATATTTAAACACGTCTCAGGAAATCTGTGATCAGAAAACAGTGATATTGTACTGTATGTTGTTTGCTTGTAATAATGTATTGTTTCTAGTTTTGTTTGAATCATCACCAACATTCTCTGTTACCACTTATTATTTTTCGTGAAAAAACGAACGATTAAATCAAATGGGATTGTTTTGGAGCATACACCCGATTCAGTTTTAATAAATGTGTTTTCAGATAATTTTTTTAAAATGCTAACATTGAGTGAAGAATAGTTGAAAATGGTGAAATAATAGGCAGTTTTTCCCTTGTTTTTTTTCAATATTTGCAACCAAAACCTGCAAACTATCGTAAAGCTTTTACTGTAATCCTTAATCACGACAAAATAACTATCGATTAAAGTATTCTTATTTTTAATTTGCAAATAATAACTTACATGCCAGGTCATAGAGGCTTTTTACAGTCCACAAACTTCCTCTTTTCAAAAAAGAGCGTCCAAAATTCTGCTTTGAAGAAAAATAGAAGTGAAATAGTGGAAAAATGGTAAGTGTATCAGTAAGAAATGTACATTCTTATTAAGTATTTATCAGTTCATCTCATAAAGCCAGTGAACATTTGCAGATTACTAAATAGCTAAACAACAGTGAAAATAGAGGTTAGCCGTTTGTTCAATGCGGACTGAGCCTTTATATTTCGTGTCACACGAACTCAGATTTTTTGTACGGTCAACAAGTGGTTTCAACACAAATCAGAGCCAGCTACGATAGGAAGTTTTGCTCATTAAGTATTCTTAGTTGGGCCATAGACTAGAAACCAAACTACTTAGCTCCTGAGCCTTTAAATACCGGCCTTCAAACAGATTATTTAGTCCTAGTGATATGTATAGATGAGATGAATTCGTTTAAACACATGTGTATTTTTGTCTCCTTTTTATAAACTAAAAACGATTTAGAAGCATAGTCAGCTTAAAGGCACGTCTGTGTAAGGGTGTAATTCATAACACAGTACTACAGGTAGTCAGTCAATCATTTAGCCATCACTAACGCAAAGTATGGCATGGATACGTGTTGGCTCAAGCTGCCATATCAGGCTATTATGACAAGATAAAATAACCGAATTCGGTGGTGAAAGTGATCAAAATAAGGTGGCAAAAATGTAAATGAAAAATAGTTGGCATCAAGAACGAAGTTCAAAAAGGTAGAGTGGAATGGTATATATGAGGTAACGCAAGAATTTAAGATTGGGATGGAGATATGGATTGACCGAACCTGGAACACTGTAAATGATTCTAAACCACATTACCCAGTCTTCAGTAACTGTTCGTGGTCACCATACGGACTCTATCCAGGTGATATTTATCTGCCAGCATGGTTAAAACTAACAGTCAATGACTTTATGAGCTAATGTCATACTGCAAACGCTTCTCGCTACTTTTCTTACCAGCAAACATCTGTCGTTTAGGCGGGTGGTGACTGGCAAAACATAGCGTATGTTTCAACTACCCCAGCAATGAATTTTCGTATTCATGAAATATGTAGAAACAGGTTCATATGCTACGAATGAAAGTAACTGAAGTAATAATTAACTATCCGTAGGGAGAATAGAGATTTTTAAGTATCCCCATGTATTAGGGTGAAACTTGTTCGGAACAAATGTAGCTCTATCTGATACACAAATATTACAAAAGTAATAATCTTACCAGGTCCAGTTTGATTTCAAAAATTGTTTGGAAGATTGAGTTACTGGCATATTTCCCAATAATAAGCTTTCCAAAAGGTGATTTGTTTAATTCTGCAATTTGTAGCATTTGGCATTTTATCGTTTTAGCTACCGACTGATCATCTTCGGGTACCTCAATGTGATGGAATTTTGTCTCTCCTAAATGATTTTCTACACGTAAATAGTTTGATTCCAGTACCACTGTCATTTTTTCCCCTGGATTAACCGTACGAATAAACTCAGCTTCTCCAATCTGAAAAGTATTCGTCAACAAAACCAAAATGCTTACAAACGGACATAGAATTCAAATCAAATTTCAAAGTCAGTATATTGTTGGATGCTGATTATCTTACTTCTCCCAATTAAGGCAAAACAGTTTATGTCTGTGAGGTTATTTTCAGAAAACACAAGATATTTGTAGACTACAGCCACGCTGATATGTATTGTTTAGTTTGTAAGAGAAATTAAGTTATTGCTCTTTCAAATTCATATTTTATTGCCACGTTGCAGGTTTTTAAAAATGATAAAGAATACTATTAGTTACATAAAATGTTATTTAAACTAAATTAGTTTTGTCACGAATAAAATATCTGAGTGAATAGTGGATATCTGGAACAAAATAAAGATGATTTAAGTTAATTCATATATCTTACAGATTTTATGAGTCATGGTAAGATCAAACGAAAAGGATATTTCACAAGGTTTTACAGGATACTTTTAAGTATTACAGAAGTGAATAGTATTGTAATATTTTATTTTTAGACTAACTATGGAAAGCAACAAGATCTTTATATTTCGATGCCGAAATCAGTATTTAACATCCTACAAAACTTGTTTTTTGATAGGACTGAACAAAGAAAAGGTAAAAGCGTCCTACAAAATATGATAAATTCATTTTATTTTGATGGCAACCATCAACTTAAAGCACTTTAAGATTACATATTTTAATACAATCACTCGTGAACGATTAACATTTTTGAGTTAATGAAGTTAAAGTGGGGATAAATGTCACTGAAGTTTTATTACTAGAACCAATAAATTCGTTGATTTTATTTAATTTTAGGGATTGGGTTATGAATATTTCTAAACCTACTTTATAATAAAAGAAACAACGGATAGTACTAAACATAATTAATACTTATGCATTTTTGTATTGAAAAGACATATCAGTACTCGTCAAAAGCAACGATATTCAACGCCAAAATTTGTACCCTCTTCCTTATTATGATTTTCGGTTTCACTTGAAATATTGTTTTCAGTTCTTCACTCAAAGCAACTCCCATTTGAAATGGTCAAAAACAAAAAGTGTGTGACACTAAATAACTTTTTATCTCACGGAATACGAGCATCTCTGTTTAAAACGTTTAGTTAGACCAAATAAATCTTAGTTCATAATAAAAAAATGAATTAGAATAACAACAATGAAGTTGGATATCAAAGCTATTCTAAATGTAACTTGTTAACCTTTATAAATCACATAAAAATACAGTTAAAGCTTTCATAACAATCTATACATGGCACAAAACAAAAATGAGATTACTTGACAAACTGGATTTCTAAAAACCGTATATAATTTCTAAGTAACTAGGAAGGTATAAGCTCACCAAAACTTAATTGCTTTACTTTATGAACATCATCAAATATGTATTGTGACTGGTTTGGAGTGAAGGGGTATAAATGACTTCTGTAAATCCGCAATTTCAGTCAATTCAAACTTAGATGTTTTTCTAACACGTCAATGATGTTCCTCCATAGAATATTCCCGTTTAGGTCGTTTGAAAATCATCATGAGAAGTACTCACAAAACCCTTGCAAATATGCAGCAAACCTTGCTGTAATCTTTGTTTTGGCTCTTTTAATTGTTCCGTCCTAGGTCCCTTACTTTTTATAATGTATGTTAATGATCTTCCAAGTATAGTACCGTCTCCAATGTTATTATACACTGACGATGTAAAAATCTGGCTAGTAATAACTAGAGACAAAGACGCATGTGCTCCTCAGGCAGACTTAGATAATATGATAAACTGGTCTAAAGAGTGGCTGATGCCTATCAATGCAGCAAAGTGTGTTTACATGCACTATGGGGATTCCAAGGTTAATAGGTACAACATAGGGAAAGTGCCATTTCCCGTAGTCCGGTCTCATAAGGATCTAGGGGTGACAGTGAGTCGTAATCTTAAGACGACGGCCCACTGCCGGGCGGTCGCAGCTGAGGGGTTTTGAACCCTCTGAGCTTTAAAACGGGCATTCACTAAGTTAGATACTGACAGGTTCACCACAGTATACATACCCTTAGTGAGAACTAAGCTTGAGAACTTCGTTCAGGCTGCAAGTCCCTGTTTAAAAGGTGACTCTGATATCCCAGAAAAATTACTGAGGACAGCTACCCGTGCGATTCCAGAACTCTGGAGTTTGCCACACAAAGAGCGGCTTGAAAAGCTGGACCTTTCTACTCTGTCCTACCGCAGACTAAGGGAAGATCTAATTTTGATGTACAGAATACTGAGAAATGATTTCGGACCTAGCTTATTCTCTCTTTATCTTCTCACTAGATCGGGACACCTCAGAGGACATAGCAGGCGAGTAGAAAAGCCGAGAACGAACAAAATACCCGTGGCATACAAGTTTTCACACCGAGTCATCAATACTTGGAACCTGCTGCCCGAAGCAATGGTGTCCGCACCTTCAATTGACTCTTTCAAGAGAAGACTGGACACTTGCAGAAGCATACTAGAAAAGGAATAACATAGACCGTAGGCTTTCTGTCCTTACTACACAGATCCGAATCTGAATCTGAATCAAATCACTAGATCAAATATATAGAGTGCGTCATACCAAAATCCTTTCCAGTAAATACAGTGTTTCAACTAAAACTTTATCACAGAGTAAAATACCTTATACAAATTTGTTAGCATCAAAAATTAAATTATTGCAACATTGTTTTTAGTTACCTTTCTCCATATACCGAGTAAGCTTAGTGGGACCGAAGTATTCTGAACACATATGCAAAGAAAACATTTGTCATCTCCACTGGAAAGTCTCAGATAGACAATGAATCTCATATTTCTGCTATTTTATAGCTTTTTCAATGCAAATAATAGTATCACAAGGTATTATAACATGTTTAATATCCAGTTGAATTCTAATAATGATGCCACTATAATACTAAATCACCAATGAGATAAGCAAAACATTCGTTGTCGGCAGGTGTTTCCTCAATGGCAGTTTCTTGGATGATTATTTTACCGTAAACTTTAATTTGAATTCAGACACCATCTGAACTATTATGACAAGCGATACAATATATACTAATCATATGCGTGCGTTTTTAGGATCCCATGCACCTGGTACGGTTAAACAAAATTATGTTGGATGTAAAATTGAGATCATCTAACTAGTTCTTATATGTCAGCTAACAGACCAAAGTGCTCAGCCTTGCCTCTTACTGTTCTCCAGATTTTTACATCTGCAAACAGTCGTGTCGACGACCTAGTAGTCATGTCGTTCGTCGACGTTATGAAGAAAAATGGGGGGACCTACAATGGTACCATGGGATACACCGTCCTTGACCGGATCCCATTCGAGGGGCGCTTCGCTTAACATCACGTTTTGTCTTTCACCACGGAAGGAGTTTCTTATTCGTTCTTGTACTCACCTTTCATTCCAAAGCTTATGAGCCTCTTCATAAGACCTAAGTGAGAAACCTTATCAAATTATTTTCTAAGATCTGTGATCTACTATGGTGATTAGACTGTGTGGAAGGTTATTATACACGATCTATCCCTGTCTACATTTAAATTCAGAAATAACTATGGCATTTTTCCAATTCCTGGGAACATCATTGCGAGTAGTCCTGAAATTACGTCTTTGAGAGTGTATAGACCTCGTGGTCGCAACCCATCAGGACCCACTATCTTATCAGGTCAGAGGTTGACAATTAATTGAAGAGCTTCGTCAGTTATATAATAGTAGTAATATATTTCCGACAGAACAGACACATGCCATTTTCAAGCATGATTAATAATTTTGAACATTGGCTTACACATAAGATTCGGAAAAAAAGAGCAGGAGTGGGTTCGGATATAAACCCTTAACAAGGCTAGATGGTTTGTAGTGGAACAAACAAAAAAATGGTAGATTAGTAGATAAAACTCATACTAGCTTTGATAACTAGACTGAATTGTGGTTAAACAGCCTTCAGTTAAGAGAATGAAGTGATAAAGTACAATGTGTTATAACGTGTGACAAAGTGGAACGGGTTCATTTGAAGGAGGAAATGACGAAGATAGAATCAAATGGTTTGTTCATTGGAATCGAGGAGAGTGAAGTGCTCAGAAGCACCAATAAAAGGGTAGTAATGTAACCGTAGTATATAAAGCCTTAACTTGACGCTGATGGTTTTGTTCGCTAACCTAACCGGTCGAAAGTTAACAGGCTCCATAGATGCTAGGCAACCGGCAGTAGTCGAAAAAATGTTAGGTTCTCTTGAAAGTGCTTTAGGATAGTAATGAGTATCCCTTATGACCAACTACAGTTGAGTAGTATATATAATCCAGTGAGTTGTCTGTCTATTTCAATTTAAAAATTAAGTAGGGACATAAAGTTAGGGAGACATACTCCATAAAACTTCAAAAGAAGAAAAAGGGGAACGAAACTCAAAGTCTGATATTATTTAGACACGTTTAGAGAACGGTATGCATCTATGTATAGCCACCTTTATGTGACTAAAATCATAACGATACTTAGTTCATCTATCATCAAGTTTAACTCAGACATTTTATTTCTAAAACTTCGAGCGTTTGTGCAGCACATAATAACGCTATCTTGAGATTTACTCGTTCTACTCGTCCAGGTTTCTGAAGCATTAAGTTCAAGGGCTTGACTATTTAAAAACCCTGGATCTAAAGATGCCACATGTGTTTGGAGTTTGACAAAAACTTTACTCGTAACACATTTTATTAAAAGATAACAACCTGTTCAAATCAGAAATCAGAGATGAAGTGATTCAAAGATATGTTTGGAAGGCTATCGATATGACGGGAATGATTTGGTCTAAGCTGGCTAAAAGTTACATCAGATGCATAACGTGGAGTACCCACTCGTGATCTGATGCGAATCTGTGGCCGAACGCATTCAACCAGGGGTATCCAGTTAAACTAACAAGATCAGCGTTGTTTTGAAGGCTAACGGAAATATTTTTTAGGTATTTATTTACGGCTACAAATCTAAGGGTTTGCTTCGCCATTTGGCTCTCCAGATTTAACTAAGTGAGAGCATTATTTCATATCGTCACTTGGCCAATCTGGATGCAGACGAATGTTCGAATTACTAGTTTTGTATTCATTGTTTGGTATTAAATTGCTTTTCAGGTAATTTTTGAGTACTAACTTGAAGATTCGTTTTAGTTGGATCATGCCTCCAATCCACTGACTAAGTCTCACATCAATCTGTGATATTGAGGTTGTTCTCCTACGCTCACCATTCAAATTCATGTTTCTAATTTTATGCTGGATTAGCTATTCTACTAAGACAGCCGATAACATGCCAACTCGGACATTTACATTAAGACTGTGGAGCGGGCATCGGATGGATAAAAATCAAACATTAAAAGACAGTTATTAGTTTTCTTAACTCTGCACTCTCTATATGCACTTTCTGTGCTAATAAACAGTTTTCCTCATTCCAACTCTGACTTCCCTTCCTTCACTTGAACTTACTCCACCTTGCAAATATCATAAATCACTGTTCTTTATTACTGCGTTCTCTTATCTGGAGACTCTGATCACATTTCATTCTAGCTACAAGAGCTGATATGAATTTAACCTAATAATATATAATAATAATATATTTCTGCATGTGCATGTACACACCGTTTTTACAAGCATGATCTATAAATTACAACATTTGTTGGTTCACAAAATGTTTCCCAACTTATTAAGTTTATAGTTGTTATAAAGTGAAATCGTAGAGCGCTTGCTGTAAACTATGACCTTGAGAGGACGCGTACATCAAGTTTGTTCCAAACGTCAGAAGTTTCATAGCTGTGCTCTCAGAGCAAGATTCTGAAGAAGAAAAAAAGAGAAACAGAAGAACAGTAGGGCACTTGGATATGAACGCCAAACGTTACTTAACATAGTGTAGTAGAACGGACAGAGGTATGATAAATTAGAATAAATTCATATTATGTCTTGTCAGTGAAATGAAGTCAGAGGCTCCATATTAGAGAATGTACTAATAAAGAACAATAAGTTGTGATGTTTAACAAGTTGGAGTAAGCTCACACGAAGGAAAGGAAGTCAAGGCTGGTACAAGGAAAGCGGTTTATAAGAAGGGTGTGTATATAGAGTGTGAAGTGTTAAGAATATTAATGACTACATCTTTTAATGTCTAACTTTTTTTTCCTTTTTTTGTTTGTCCGATGCCAGCCACACAATCCTAGTGTAAAAACCCGAGTTAGCATGTTATAGGTTGTCTCAGTAGAATAGCTAATCCAGTATAATATTGGAAACATGAGTTTGAGTGGTGAGCGTAGGAAAACAATCTATATCACAGATTGATTGACTTATTCTCAGTCATGAGGAGCCTGATACATACAAAATGTTCTGTCCCCACAAACACGGGTGGATTGAAGTTGTCGCCCTCACCATCAATGCTTGCTAGTCAGTAACTCCACCCTTATGCCTGTAAGAGTGGCGTGTACCTGCACTTGCAGCAATATATTATTACATTATATCATATATACTTTAGTTATATGAACTTCTCGATCCTCTTCTGTCATCACATTTCTGAAGAAGAATTCCAATGACTGCTGATCATGTTAATGCAATTTAACAGAGTCATTTTCACAGATTGAAATCATGAGTCAGTTGAAACTAGACCACCATTGAAAATCTGGAAGCACTGAACGGCCGTTTCGTCCTAGTATGGGACTCCTCAACAACGCGCATCCACGATCCCTCACCACGCAAGGCTCGAACCCAGGACCTGTAGTGGGATTGGACCATAACCACACTAGTTGGAATTCTTCTCCACGGTATACTTTTGTTCCTTCAGTTAGCCTACGAATACAGATGCATTTGAAATTCAACTCATATGGACAACTTACCGGCATAATCGTTATTTGATTTCATAAGTTAGACTAAAAGTAGTACTAATATTAACATTTCTACAGTATTCATTATTTTAATATTTCTAAACACAAAATACTTCCCACTTATACGTTAAGTTATTAACCAACGGCTATTAACACGCATCGTTTTATTAGTATTATCATTATTAATATTGTAATCCCATTTTTTATAGCTCAAATAATCACTAAAATTTTCATTTTAAGAGTGTTAAGCATGAAGGCAAATATTTTAAAATTATTACATGTATTCCCCGACCAGATGCTGCCGCCTTCTTTTTTATTTGTCTTTCAGCCTGTCATCACCCGGAGGATTCTTCCTAGTCTTGGTAACCTTCGGCACACTACAGTCCCATCCAATTTGGTATCGAACCAACACCACGTTGATTCTGGTGGGAGAGTAGTGTAGTGGGATTGGACCATAACCACACAATCCTCAAAGCTGAATACGAGATTACTCGGAAAATAGGTATTCAGCATTTAACGCGAAGAAATACCTAACGATGGAGAAGGCGCGAATAATGAATTGAACGAAATAGAATTGATCGAATGGCATGGTTCGGCCATGCAGGCGTGGTCTTTGCTGAATGTTACCTTATATCTTCTATTCATATTAAATACATTATTCTTTCTCTAGCTTAACTTTGTTCTACATCATGTATTGGTAATTGATACGATACAGTGAGTTGGTGTAGTCGATGGTGTGACTTCCACGTAAGATCTTATAGAGTAGACAGTCATATCATGATAAATCTACAAATTTAGGATTAGGTCTATTATTAGAGCAGTACTAATATCATAGTAGACCATAATTCTACATTGGTGAGCCCAACTAAAGAAATGCAACCTATTATTGTTAATCCTTATATCCACCTTAACCTTCTCAATCGGTTTTTATTTTTGTAAACCCAGTATTCTAATAGTCCTTTGATTAATGGTCACATATATTATCGTAATGTTATATCTATTAGTTCACATAACGTACTAGCTCAATCGATAATAAAAGTTGATCATCTATATCAACTTATTAGCTTTGATGGTTCGTTAACAAGCTTTAATAGCATTTACATGCTTCAGCGACATAGACTTGTTTAAACATCAAGCTCTAGCAAATATGACCTGTAAATAGCATAAATATACATTGACTAACAATGTGATCAAGGACTAAATAGTTATCTGGATCTAATTCTCAGTGTTCCTACACTTAACACCTCATCCTGTTTTAAACTGCACTATCCTGTATTATCTTTTCTTCCGATCACTGCCTGCCTAATTTCATATTCTCGAGTTCCATTGCCAAACAACAAGGATGACACTTTTCCAAAAAAATATGGTGAGTTTCAGCCATAAGTTTCCTGCAATCATAAGTTCATTTTAGATGGCTCGTTCAATGGCGACCACACAATGATCTGAATTCATTCCGCTGATCTGAGCGACTGGCAAAACCGTCAACAGCATTAAGCACCCCGGAATTAATTGCCATACTGCATGTTTTATTCTGGATACTTTTGGATCATTACTACTCCTCACGAATTGTGTTATATATGTCGTTCATTGAATAATCTAATTTTCAAAAATAATCCAGGCGAGTTCAACTATTTTACTGGATGATTTTTCTGTACTTAACATGTATATGTTTCCTAGCTGCTTTTGTCATATATTTGTAAGTGTCTTTAGGCTAAATGCAGTAACTTCTTATGGAATGTTTATAACGCATCATATTCCTGCCTGAAGTTTCACAAGCAGTCTTAACTTTAAAATTGTTTTTCTGGTCATGTTCATTATTTTTATTTTTTCATATACGTCAACAACCTGCATGTTAACCTGGTTCATACATACGTTACACTATATCTCCATGTCTTCTAAATTTAGAAATCATCTGGATCGCCTCTAACATTTATTAATAAACCCATCATAGTCGTTGTTGCTAATCGTATTTGGATTAATGGATTGGTTTATCATATTAGCAGCCTAAAATACGGACATAGTTTAGATAATAAGATTCCTGATTTAGGTACTATCAACTGCACTAGTAAAATAACTAAATCCCTAGGTAGCTGTTGGCTAAACAAACGTTTAAAATCAAAACTCCGTAGCCTACTAGAATATAACTAAACGAATTTTTCTGAATTAAAATTTATAATTAAATTAGGCGTCTCGGATTCTTTAACGTTACAAATTTCTGATGATTTCGAATCACCTAAAGCAACAATACCTATTTTTCCACTGACTAATCCTCATCAAAACTATGACTAGCTAAACATAATAGTTTCAGAATATCGTCATAAAGCATTGTCATGACTTGACAACCACGTAATATGATTGATAAAATTAATGAAACTATTGACAAAATCGGTCACCAAATTGACATATAATTATCACTAGTGTTGTTTTTCTTTTATCTTCATTCACTACAGATGATTACAGTATGTTTGTCTATCAGATGCTCACTCAGTAAATATCTCGAAACCTTGTCAGTCTAATTGGAGGTTTAGCGACACAATAATGCATGCAAATAATCAGTATAAGCAGTCGAGCAAATCTCCTGCAAACTGAAAACATCAATGTCGAATTTACCCCAACACTGACTAAGGTTCAAGCCATTATCATAGACGTCAGTTGGGAGTGTACTCCCCTTGGTTACAACTTATGTTCTTCCTGATAATCACATAAGCATCCCTCACTGTTAATCATCTTGTAAAAGCTTATTTAGCCGAATACACCTTGCAGCACCACATCACTTAGTAATATGACACATAGGTTTAACTAATTTCAATAACGTATAACCACTATATCTCAATTAAATCGTGTTCCGCCTTATGATAAACTGCATACTTTCAACTAACTTGTATACCCAATCAGCCGGCATACATAGATATAAATAAATAGTCTGCCGCAGATCAGAACATTGAGTCTAGAGCATGTCTCTTAAGAATACACTCATGTTTAACGATTTGTTCCTAGCTATCTGTCCAAAATTCACATAGTTACCACTCACGTATTTAAATTTTGTTTTGATAACCACTCATGTGTATTAGTAGTATTAATAAATTCTATCACGGTCAAGTAAAAATGAGGTTGAGAAAATCTCCCCGTAACTAAACAAACCGTATCAAACTAACTAGAACACTAGTTGGAATTCTTCTCCACGTTATACTTTTGTTCCTTCAGTTAGCCTACGAATACAGATGCATTTGAAATTCAACTCATATGGACAACTTACCGGCATAATCGTTATTTGATTTCATAAGTTAGACTAAAAGTAGTACTAATATTAACATTTCTACAGTATTCATTATTTTAATATTTCTAAACACAAAATACTTCCCACTTATACGTTAAGTTATTAACCAACGGCTATTAACACGCATCGTTTTATTAGTATTATCATTATTAATATTGTAATCCCATTTTTTATAGCTCAAATAATCACTAAAATTTTCATTTTAAGAGTGTTAAGCATGAAGGCAAATATTTTAAAATTATTACATGTATTCCCCGACCAGATGCTGCCGCCTTCTTTTTTATTTGTCTTTCAGCCTGTCATCACCCGGAGGATTCTTCCTAGTCTTGGTAACCTTCGGCACACTACAGTCCCATCCAATTTGGTATCGAACCAACACCACGTTGATTCTGGTGGGAGAGTAGTGTAGTGGGATTGGACCATAACCACACAATCCTCAAAGCTGAATACGAGATTACTCGGAAAATAGGTATTCAGCATTTAACGCGAAGAAATACCTAACGATGGAGAAGGCGCGAATAATGAATTGAACGAAATAGAATTGATCGAATGGCATGGTTCGGCCATGCAGGCGTGGTCTTTGCTGAATGTTACCTTATATCTTCTATTCATATTAAATACATTATTCTTTCTCTAGCTTAACTTTGTTCTACATCATGTATTGGTAATTGATACGATACAGTGAGTTGGTGTAGTCGATGGTGTGACTTCCACGTAAGATCTTATAGAGTAGACAGTCATATCATGACAAATCTACAAATTTAGGATTAGGTCTATTATTAGAGCAGTACTAATATCATAGTAGACCATAATTCTACAGACCTACCGGCATCGCGCGCGAGCACTTAGCCACTAGACCACTGAGCCGGCATCCAACGGTGTTAATGTCTAACTTCAGCCAATCCACGAAGTTGCGCCACCATATACCATTGTCTTCAGTGAGCTGCTATCTCACAACAGACCTGGTTGCACTCCACTGGTAACGGCTTCCCACTAGAACTTCAGGAGTTTTTCATGAAGTCAGTCACTAGTGAGCAGTTGATTTCAAACTGTGAAATTTCTAAAACTCTCCACAAAACCCATTCTGATAAGAGTCATTTTCCTTTCACATTTCCGAATTCTAAAAAATTACACTACAGATGAATTTAACTGTTTCGAAAATTGTATTTACGGCCCTCGATTATGTTGCCATTTCCTGTGTATTAACTACTGAGAGCTTTTCTTTAGTCGTTTTTGGATCAAAGTTGACGGATTGAAGCAAACTACTCACAATAGTATTCGCTGAAATTGGGCTTTTTCTAGTGGCGCTACGGTTAAAAAATGTTTTCCTTTGAAACTTTGGTGGTGTATTCTGTGACTCGACATAAAAGTCTACCAAAGACCTGTCAACCAAACGGTCTTACTTGAACATCGAATCATACGAAAGAAGTGGAAGTTGTATGTGGTGAGATTTAAAGGCGTACATACCTAGTTAAACCACATATTGTACTGATCACATTACATTCCTTCCTACACAGGGAAAAACCAAACTGACCAATCACATTTATTGGTACGGACGATAATTGCAAACAGATTGAAGGTGATAGAAAATCGACAAAAACACAATTCTGATTCTCAACGCAGATGATCTGCGTAGAATAATTAGTAACCTACTCGCGTGATCAATCAGCTAACATCGAAGTCAAACCTCACGGTTAATGCCTACAGTGGATTACTCCGTCACCAAATCCCAGTACCGTTGCTACCTTAACGATCGCCCAACACAAACGATGTTATTAGCGAAATAAATTGGTAAGAGTTGGTATAAGGAACAGAGTGCAACCACTTCTTCTGATGCATTGAATACACAAAAGCGAAGTTAATTCAAGACAAGTAAAAAAATCGTTGTCTTTTTTAAAAAGAGAGGTGATATGTGATTGAATCCTTGGAGATTCTGTAGCCCGACGCTCTTATATACATATATAGTTCATTCATAGCGTTTATTTGGGGAGATTCATGACCAATTTTATTCTGATCATAAAGCATTAGGACCTGTCTCTTGATTTGTCTCATGGGAGTTTTAGATTGTTAGACTACCAAAAAATATGAAAAGGATTCGAAAGCGTTAAAATTTGATAATACTGAATCATTTTTATCAAAATATTAACAGGATATTCGCATAACAGTCCGAGGATAATTAATTTTAATAGTAACCAAAGTTATCGTAACGTATAACTCTGAAGCTGGAGAGTCGTCGGAGAAGATAAATTATCCAGTATATTATTGGGCACATATCTGATTAAGATAGTATTTATCTAGCAGAGATAATACGGTCGATCATTTCGTTGAATACTTCAAGTCGCATGCGTCTCACGGAGTGAATTATCACTGTAAATATTGAGATAAATTACTCTAAATCCTGTACTTAATATACTTCTCTAAACCTTCTTCCAACCTCAGCTAACATTGCCTTCATATCCAATTATATTCCTAGGAAATAAACTTGGGACACTCAGAGAATTTACGCTTGTTTTGGGAAGGATATTCCTATTTAATCAAATGACTCAATGAGAATAGATGGTGAGCGTCCGTCATCCATTATTGACAAATACGTAGTTGAAATATGTTATGATGATGTACGAAAGTGTCAAAGAACACGTACTAAGGATTATTGAGGCCTTAGCCATATGAAACTTCAAACCCTCTTTATATTTTCGAATACACTTTGTTCTCATCACAAACCTACCCTGGTATTATTAGCTAATTATCCACACTGATTAGGCTTCGATTTCGTTTTGACATTATTCTCTTCATTCCCTTTGTCCCCTCTTACCCTCCATTTCTAGCCTATTCGACCTTTTATTTTTACATATAAATGTTATCAAAAGGTATGTGCATGATCGGATTGTTTGAAACTTATTTCACTAATCTATTACATATTTCTGATAATTTTCGTCTTGTTATAACACTGCCTAAATCTATCAAAGGGACTCACTACTTTTAATATTCATTTTATTTTTACTGACCAGCAAACATGATGGCGGGGAGATAACTTCAATCCACCCATGTCTGTAGGGCAGAACATTTTGTTTAATTACGGTTCCTTATGGTTTAGTGAGATGTCACGAACTTATGGTATTGATGCTGATTTATCATGCAAAATACCTCATTGAATCGTACTACGAATGTTGAATTGTTTTCACTTCCTACCCAGTAATCCTATTACAAGCAAACTAGACAATTCGCTAATATATGAAGCCTACTCAAGACCCTATGATACCTGAAAAAAAATGGTACAAAAAAAATGAAAGGGGATCTAAGAGCTTCGATAAAAAAGGAAGATAGCCAATTGTATATCACAATAATGTTTCTAGCACTATATTTAATTCTATAACCACACATAATCCCATACACTCAGCTCCTTTCTGAATCACCTCCATTTGTCTGTTGTATGTACACTCACACCTTGCTAACACTTATTTTCTTTAACATATTAAAATGCTCTTTCTTAACAAATACCTTAATAAAAGAAAATTGGACTGAGTAATCATATCTTAAACATTCCTTCATGAATATTGGCTACTCTGCCTCTCGTGTTTTCTTTTACTTGCCCTCTCTTTCAGCCCCCTTAGGATATGGTACGAAAGATTTCATCCTGCACCATCCTCAAAGCCTTAGACATTTCAAAAGGACATAAGGTTGCGACATGTAGAAGCTCCCACCTTCAATGGACCTATCCTTGACCATCAGTTGCACATTTGCAACGCGACTTTCATGAAGCACGCCAACTGTGGTACTGATTAAAACTATCTACATTCATATCTTATAAATTATCAACCCAGCTATGTAATTTACTACAGTGGATATTGTATCATTTGTACCAATTTGATCTTGCCTGTAAACTGGCATGCCCCATGTAACAAACTTATTTGAGAATAAATTATTATTATTATTACTATTATGTATGAGGATGCTGTGTGTTCAGGTCCCTCTAGCTATTTTGAATCTATTTCTTGTCAGTTTCGGCAGGGCGCTCGAAGAGATCACAAACTTTATGGTAAAAGTAACGACAAGCCTATGGATACGTTTGAAATGTAAAGCTTCGGTGTTCAACATAGGATTAGAAAAAAAGGTAGATTTTAATCAGCTTGTCAAACTACGTGAGCATAGAATCAGGGTAGAATGTAAGGTGCAGTTACTGTTCTGTCGAAAGGAGCAAAAGAATCTCCAATGGCCGTATTTTGTGTATTTTGTGCGACTTTACATTATAATAATGACTTCGTAAGTATCTGGCAATAGCTAATATTTTTTTGGCGTGTATAAAGAAATGAGTGAGCCATGCAGGTGTGGTTACCCTGAGGACCTCTTTCATTTTTCCGTCATACATATATTACTCTATTACAAAATTTTATTGACCTGTCAAAGGTTCCTAGTGAAAGGAAAATCCAATTCACAGCATACGGCAGGCTTAAGAAAACAACTTCTTGACCGTGACACAGATCATACACACTGAGAATTTATGTTATGACGAGTCAATATTATATCAAGTCCAAAAATTCTGGTAGGACGAACAAGTTCGTTAAAAACCACCAATGTACTAAATCCCATAAATTTATCAATTGGGAGAAGTGGGAAAATCGCGCAAAAAATACTTGCGAACTTCCAAGTGATATGGATCCACAATTAATAGAATTTACTGCCTGACAGCTAAAGTACTGGAAACTTCTAATAATTTCTTCAATTTATAGATGGTTGCTATGTAGTGGCATTGGACCATAACCACACAATCCTCAAAGCTGAATACGAGATTACTCAGAAAATAGATATTCAATATTTAACGCGAAGAAATACCTAACGATGGAGAAGGCGCGAATAATGAATTGAATAGACTAGAGTTGATCGAACGGCATGGCTCGGCCATGCAGGCGTGGTCTCTGCTGAATGTTACCTTATATCTTCTATTCATATTAAATATATTGTTCTTTCTCTAGCCTAACCTTGTTCTACATCATGTATTGGTAATTGATACGATACAGTGAGTTGGTGCAGTCGATGGTGTGACTTCCACGTAAGATCTTATAGACTAGGCAGTCATATCATGATAAATCTACAGATTTAGGATTAGGTCTATTATTAGAGCAGTACTAATATCATAGTAGACCATAATTCTACATTGGTGAGCCCAACTAAAGAAATGCAACCTATTATTGTTAATCCTTATATCCACCTTAACCTTCTCAATCGGTTTTTATTTTTGTAAACCCAGTATTCTAATAGTCCTTTGATTAATGGTCACATATATTATCGTAATGTTATATCTATTAGTTCACATAACTTACTAGCTCAATCGATAATAAAAGTTGATCATCTATATCAACTTATTAGCTTTGATGGTTCGTTAACAAGCTTTAATAGCATTTACATGCTTCAGCGACATAGACTTGTTTAAACATCAAGCTCTAGCAAATATGACCTGTAAATAGCATAAATATACATTGACTAACAATGTGATCAAGGACTAAATAGTTATCTGGATCTAATTCCTAGTGTTTCTTCGCTTAACACCTCATCCTGTTTTAAACTATGCACTATCCTTTTCTTCCGACCACTGCCTGCCTAATTTCATATTCTCGAGTTCCATTGCCAAACAACAAGGATGACACTTCTCTAAAAACATACGGTGAGTTTCAGCCATAAGTTTCCTGCAATCATAAGGTCATTTTAGATGGCTCGTTCAATGGCGACCACACAATGATCTGGATTCATTCGATTGTTTTGATCTGAGCGAGTGGCAGCAGCATCAAGCACCCTGGAATTAATTGCCATACTGCATGTTTTATTGTGGATACTTTTGGATCATTACTCCCCACGAATGGCGTTATATATGTCGTTCATTGAATAATCTAATTTTCAAAAATAATCCAGGCGAGTTCAACTATTTTACTGGATGATTTTTCTGTACTTAACATGTATATGTTTCCTAGCTGCTTTTGTCATATATTTGTAAGTGTCTTTAGGCTAAATGCAGTAACTTCTTATGGAATGTTTATAACGCATCATATTCCTGCCTGAAGTTTCACAAGCAGTCTTAACTTTAAAATTGTTTTTCTGGTCATGTTCATTATTTTTATTTTTTCATATACGTCAACAACCTGCATGTTAACCTGGTTCATACATACGTTACACTATATCTCCATGTCTTCTAAATTTAGAAATCATCTGGATCGCCTCTAACATTTATTAATAAACCCATCATAGTCGTTGTTGCTAATCGTATTTGGATTAATGGATTGGTTTATCATATTAGCAGCCTAAAATACGGACATAGTTTAGATAATAAGATTCCTGATTTAGGTACTATCAACTGCACTAGTAAAATAACTAAATCCCTAGGTAGCTGTTGGCTAAACAAACGTTTAAAATCAAAACTCCGTAGCCTACTAGAATATAACTAAACGAATTTTTCTGAATTAAAATTTATAATTAAATTAGGCGTCTCGGATTCTTTAACGTTACAAATTTCTGATGATTTCGAATCACCTAAAGCAACAATACCTATTTTTCCACTGACTAATCCTCATCAAAACTATGACTAGCTAAACATAATAGTTTCAGAATATCGTCATAAAGCATTGTCATGACTTGACAACCACGTAATATGATTGATAAAATTAATGAAACTATTGACAAAATCGGTCACCAAATTGACATATAATTATCACTAGTGTTGTTTTTCTTTTATCTTCATTCACTACAGATGATTACAGTATGTTTGTCTATCAGATGCTCACTCAGTAAATATCTCGAAACCTTGTCAGTCTAATTGGAGGTTTAGCGACACAATAATGCATGCAAATAATCAGTATAAGCAGTCGAGCAAATCTCCTGCAAACTGAAAACATCAATGTCGAATTTACCCCAACACTGACTAAGGTTCAAGCCATTATCATAGACGTCAGTTGGGAGTGTACTCCCCTTGGTTACAACTTATGTTCTTCCTGATAATCACATAAGCATCCCTCACTGTTAATCATCTTGTAAAAGCTTATTTAGCCGAATACACCTTGCAGCACCACATCACTTAGTAATATGACACATAGGTTTAACTAATTTCAATAACGTATAACCACTATATCTCAATTAAATCGTGTTCCGCCTTATGATAAACTGCATACTTTCAACTAACTTGTATACCCAATCAGCCGGCATACATAGATATAAATAAATAGTCTGCCGCAGATCAGAACATTGAGTCTAGAGCATGTCTCTTAAGAATACACTCATGTTTAACGATTTGTTCCTAGCTATCTGTCCAAAATTCACATAGTTACCACTCACGTATTTAAATTTTGTTTTGATAACCACTCATGTGTATTAGTAGTATTAATAAATTCTATCACGGTCAAGTAAAAATGAGGTTGAGAAAATCTCCCCGTAACTAAACAAACCGTATCAAACTAACTAGAACACTAGTTGGAATTCTTCTCCACGGTAATACTTTTGTTCCTTCAGTTAGCCTACTAATACATATGCAATTGGAAATCGACTCATATGAACAACTTACCGGCATAATCGTTATTTGATTTCATAAGTTAGACTAAAAGTAGTACTAATATTAACATTTCTACAATATTCATAACTTTAATATTTCTAAACACAAAATACTTACTACCTAAGTTATTAACCAACGACTATTAACACGCATCGTTTTATTATTATTATTATTGTAATCCCATTTTTTTTATAGCTCAAATAATCACTCAAATTTTCATTGTAAGCATGTTAAGCATGAAGGCAGATATTTTAAAACTATTACATGTATTTCCCGACCAGATGCTGCCGTCTTCTTTTTGATTTATCTTTCAGCTTGTCATCACCCGGAGGATTATTACTAGTCTTGGTAACCTTCGGCACACTACAGTCCCATCCAATTTGGTATCGAACCAACACCACGTTGATTCTGATTGGAGAGTAGTGTAGTGGCATTGGACCATAACCACACAATCCTCAAAGCTGAATACGAGATTACTCGGAAAATAGGTATTCAGCATTTAACGCGAAGAAATACCTAACGATGGAGAAGGCGCGAATAATGAATTGAATAGACTAGAGTTGATCGAACGGCATGGCTCGGCCATGCAGGCGTGGTCTTTGCTGAATGTTACCTTATATCTTCTATTCATATTAAATATATTGTTCTTTCTCTAGCCTAACCTTGTTCTACATCATGTATTGGTAATTGATACGATACAGTGAGTTGGTGCAGTCGATGGTGTGACTTCCACGTAAGATCTTATAGACTAGGCAGTCATATCATGATAAATCTACAGATTTAGGATTAGGTCTATTATTAGAGCAGTACTAATATCATAGTAGATTATAATTCTACAGCTATACAATTACTTATAGGAGATTATCTCCACACATTGGCAAATTAAATTGATCGTAGTACATAGTATAACTTGTGAATTCAGTATGCCCGCCGGCCATCAAACTGGTTGATGTTCTTCGTTTCAAAAACTTTGGATAAGACATGTCATGTCATACACTTTTGCTTGCTATGAATGTATTTGTGCTGTACTATGAGATGCCTGATGAAAAATAATTATATAGGAAAGGTTAGTGTTCAAAGTGAAATCTACAGTTAAAATTCTCTCATGAGTGCAGCAATTAATCAACAAACGAACGGGAGAATATTCGGGAATTCAAGATATTCCGCACTTACTAAGTACTGAAAACGAGCCGATATCCTTTCATATTTAAAACAGTTAGTCGCCTTGATAAATTTCAATAATGCAATGAGAAGACGAAGTTTATCAGAATTGTGTGATATATTTGCGCAATACATTTCGAAAAATCTGATAACACATATACTTGTTAAGAACATTTATATATGAAAATTAAAAGGTCAACTAGACAGGTTAAAGGTAAGTCATAACAAAAAAAAATAATAAAGTGTACAAAATGTACTTCGCAAATATATCGCATAATTCTGATAAACTTCGTCTTCTCATTTCATTATCGAAACCTCTACATATGTTAGTGACATTTATCATCTTTAATAGTCTCACGAAACAATTAGTCTTATCAAACTGATCTCTCTGGGATTTAAGACTGAGAATAGACAATATACGAGAGACAAACATGCACATATCATACAAAACACGTTGATTTAATTCTGGATCGAACTAGGCTTTCGTTTAAAAAATGATCTTGGTGCCCGAAGAATTGGAACTTTACTGTATGAACTGAAAAAATATATAATTAATTCGGAAGAAAATTCCCCATAACTTCGATGTAGCATATTTTAATTCGGGCTGCATCGGAGATTACAGAAGTGATGGAATCCCACTTCTGCTTCAGTGAAAACCCTTGGAATTTGTAAGTAGTAATGTTAGCAAAATAGAGATCATGTAACTCCGTTTAAAGCTCTTCTGTGGTTACTGCAGTTCCCAAGCATGGGTCAAGGTGAAGGGTTAGATATGAGACCGACAACTCCATTCTGTAGAACACAAACGTGCTGAAAGACGTTAACTGGACAAAAACAATTCAAACCAATAAAACTCTGTCGATCGATTTGAACGATGGTCATTCAGAAGAATTATGGAGCCTCATGATGAAAGCCGAGGTTTTTCGAGTCATAAAACTGATTCCCTTTCCACCAATCAGAGCGACAATCAAAATAGATAGATAAAATGTGATGGAACAAAAATATCAGTCAAATAGCAATGGAAATGGAAAGGTACAATTTCACAGTTTTCGGAACAACCGAAACTTATTAGGCCCAAGCTGGACAGAAAGGGATAGATTTGGAAAAGTTGCTGCTGAACTCCGGTCATGAAAAAGATAATGCTCCACACACTCAGGGAGATTTTCATCGTGTCCGAAGAAGCACGAAACGGATTCATGGAACGGGAATCTTATAAACTAAGGATTTTCAAAACAAAGATAAATCGCAACGAATGTTATCCGATGTTATGCATCAACCTGTGATAACAGCGAAGACGATGAAGGTCAGTTCTACGATATGCTGTAATCACTCATAGAGACGTGCTCAGTAATGAACCTGAATATCCTCATGCGAGACCCAAACACCAAGGTCGGGTTGAGCAACTTGGGGTATAGAGATGTCATGGGACGACATGGACTGGAAGGAACGAACTAGAACATGGAGAGATCCGCAAGGTCATGTGTATTCAACAAAATGGTTATAGATGGCACAATATTTCCTGACAAACGCATACACAAAGCTACATTGACTTCATTGTATCACCACAGAGAACTACGTATATCATATTTGCATCAGTAAAAAATTCAGGTCAGTGGAAGACGTGAGAACCAGGAAAGAAGCTGACACAACTTCAGGTTTTCGACTGACTGTGGCCAAGATGAAACTGAATTAAAGAAGCACTGGACAACTGGAGAAACAGCATCAAAAAGGTTTTTTTAGCTTCCCTTTGAGATACCAACAAAACCCATCGAATCCAAGATAACTCACACTAACAGGTTCCAAGTCTTACAAGATCTCCTTATAGAAGAGGGAGCCACTATCGAAAACAGCTGGAAATGGATTTATGAGGCACTAACTTAAGCGTGTCAGGAGGTGCTGGGCCGTAACAATCATCATCATAAGGGATGGATCTGTAGTGACTTAATTTTATCACGAGAACACGATTGGTTTAATGAAAACAATTATTATTATAACCAACTGTACCTGTGCTTGTTTTAACGTGTTTTGTTTAACTGTGCTAATTATAGCCATTTTGTGCTTCCATTACCTTCCATTACTGTTTCGCGGTACGTGACCTCCTTCGCATGTACTTTCTCCTGCCCACTCCGCTTGTACCTTTTCTTGGCACGACTACGGTATTCGTTCGATACCACGATATCGCCAACAAAATAAACTTGGTTCTAACCCACATTCACTTTCTGATTTATTTGGCACTAGTTTCTTTGTAGTGGTGGGCGTAGTCAACTGGGACTCGACACCACGCTACAGATCTCTGCTAAAACTCAATCGAATATCATCAATAACAACCTACTACGGGGGAAAATAGACCAGCTTCCAAATGAAGAGGAAATTAGGAAAAGACATTAGAAGTGGATGGGACACATATTTCGGAAATCAACAACTGTATCACGAGACAAGCCCTAACGTGAAATCCTGAGGAGAAACTGAAAAGACGAAAATCACAGAACACACTACGTTGGAAACTGGAAGCTTCAAAGGCCGACATGAGATAAGTAAGACTCCTTGTGTTATTGATAAACAAAATGATAGATCGAGAAAAGACTTTAGCAAGTGAGTGGCAAATGACAAGTGTTAGTAAATCTAACGTTCATGCAGATGGCATGCATGCTATCACGACAACGATAAGTTTCAATTATTCATTTTGCTATAATGAGGGAAGTTGTTCCGATCCTCTCAACACCGCTTAACGTGATGTTCTCACACTCGCTAAGCTGAGGCAAACTACCGGAAATTTGGAAGCTGGCTCACATCACACCAATTTTCAAAGGAGGTAGACGCAGAGAATCTTCAAGCCACTGACCGATGGCCCTTCTTTTTATGCCTTCTAAAATTATGGAGTCCCTGTTATGGGACGGTATACACGACTTTATTTTCCTTATACTTCTTTCCAACCTAACAGCATGGTCACAGGAAGGGTAACTCTTGTGTAACCAACCTGCTAACTGCGGTGGACAGATGGACAAGCATCCTTGATCGCAAGGGAAGGTTGATATCATCTACCTAGATTTCTCAAAAGCTTTTATTAGGGTTGACCATATATGTCTTATCAATAAGCTCAAATGATTGGGCATCAGACCACCTCCAATTGATTGGCTCACTTTATACCTGAAACGTCGACATTTTAAAGTCAGGGTTAACTTCAATTTCTCTCAGGCTATGCGATGTCTAAGTGGGGTTCCACAGGGCTCAGTGCTAGGACTTCTTTTCTTGATTTAAATAACTTAACTTCCACAACAGGTACAGTCAGACATTACTTTTGCTGATAACATGAAACTTCGGAGAATGATACGCAACCAAGAGGATATACAGGCACTTCGGGAGGATCTGACTCGACTTCAAAGTTGGGCAGACGATAACGGACTTACCCTTAACACTTTAATGTGTAAAGTAGTTTATCTGCGACATGTCGCAGACTACAGTGACAACTTAAGGAACCCGTCTCTAGTAGTATACCGAGTCGAAAAAGATTTAAGAGTGCTGGTGTCCTACGATTTGAAGTCTTACGCTAACTGTGACAAAAATGCCATCCGAGCAAACCTTGTACTGATAACTTACTTACTTACTTATGCCTTTTACTCCTCGTGAAGAAGCATAGGCCGCTCACCAGCACTGCACTGATAACTTTGAAGTGCATTTTCGACCAGTTTGACGCAAAAAATTCAAAATAATTTTCAACAGTTTTATTCGTCCTCATTTAGATTACGAAAACATAGTATTTCCTCCCTCACTCCAAAAGGATAAGGACACTCTGAATCGTATCCAATGGCGAGCCACGAAATCAGTTCTGGGACCCAAATTCAAACCTTATGAAGAGCGCCTCCAACCACTTAACCTTTACCCATTAGAGTATAGGCGTCTCAGAGGTGACCTCCTGATGGCTTACAGTATCTTTAACACTTCTTGACATTCTCTTAAACACCCACTTAAGATTAGTCCCAATAAAAACCTACGGGGTATTACACAGATATTGGAGACACAACACAGCAGAACAGACTGTAGACGCGAATTCTATTCCTTAAGAGTTGTCAAATGCTGGAATTCGCTGCCGACTGAACTAGTCCATATGACTTCCCAGGAGTCCTTTCAGAGATAACTTGAACCATTTATAAGGAACAAATATAATATCTTACTTTGATTTACAAAATGCTTTTCATTTTTCCTCTATTATCGTTAATATGCCTATGTTCGTGCCTGGAGCTATTGGTGATTTAATGCTACTAGACACAGAAGCCTGTTAAGCGAAAGCTTCTTCTATTCCGTCCACAACCATTTGAACGATTTAGCAAACGTACAAAAGTTTTGATTTTTACACGAAAATGTGTCAATTATCTGTTAATACCATGTAACTAAGTGAAGGTAATTAAAACACTTAAATTTGCCTATCATCATTCAAATAGTTTTGTTCAGCCAAACGGTTAGCGGCGTCGCCGTCGTTATTAGTTGGGCCATTAGGACCTAGGAGTTGGGAAACTCCAGTCTTGGCTTGACGAAGAGAGGCTGCATAATGGAATAAGATTTTCGGATTGGAGGAAATTTATCCATAAGCGTTATCTGGTACTGAAGCCTGTCTTCTCTTATAGCCTTCGTACATATGTTTTTATTTCCTGTAGAAGTAATACTTTGAGGATGATACAGGTATTCAGTGTTTGACAACGCTTCTACCAATAACACCTTCTAATATGCTTTGTTCCCACCGAGAGAAATCAAAAGACAGAGTCGAGGAGATCGGAAGAGTGTATTTGGCAATAACCAATATATCGGGAATCTCTGATCTAATCTGGCTAGTGATTGCGATTGTTGTTGAGCACAGCGTGACAGCACGTGATCTGGTGCGGATGCATGACCGAGCGCCTTCAGCTAGATGAGTCCACTAAAACATATGGTCAGCATCCAATGTCGAAAACCTATTGAGCTATTTAGTTTGGGGATTTATTTACCGCTACAGATCACTCCCCCCCTAGTGGGGCAGTGATGACCCTAAGACGTGGCCAGCCAGAAGTTTAAACCCAACGAGTTTGTCGTTGGTAAACACTCTTCTGATAGCTTACTAAATTTAGCAGCGTCTGGTCGTCTTTCCTTACTATATGGGACCGGGGTACAACATAGTAAAAAAAGAAATGTACAATGAAAATTTCGTATCCTCATGAACGTCATCGTTCTTTTCCAGCCGTCCTGGAAAAGAAGAAAGAAAATGTAAGTGCATGTCGAAAATACACTCGTATGTGCGTGAAAAGGGAAAATAAACTTGTAAAATCGTTTTTTTGTTGTTTTTTAAAAAAATAGAAATGAAAATATATAAGCCTATTAAAAAAATTTTATTTTTTAATAATATAGAAAATGTCGAGAAGTGCCTTACGTGCAATAGTCGTTTAAATGTTCTGGAAATCTCACTCTTCTTCCAGAACGTGTCGTTTTAAGCTTATTTTCGGATACTGTCGAAGTATCATCGTGTGTGTTGGTTGTCGGATGAGGTATTATAAGTGTCGGAGTCGTGTCGTTCAATTGTATCGAAGGAAAATCCACGTAGATAGGATTTCCTTCTAAATACGCTGCTTTGATGCGATCGATGCTGATGCTGTCGTTGGTTCCGTTCTTATCGATTATATAGTACTTCGGTTCGCGTTGAAGAACTTTGAAAGGTCCTTCGTATGCTGATTCGAAAGGTCGTCGATGCGAGTCTCGACGAACGAAAACGTGTGTACTATATCGTAACTCAGGTTGAATGAAAACATCAGTTGATTGAGGTCGAGTGGAAGCAGGTTTAACTGAACGCATTGCGTTTGTAAGCCTGTTCGTGTAAGAGGTTAGATCCATGCTCAATGAAGAGGATGAAGGATCCACGAATTCTCCTGGAAGTCGAAGTGTCGTTCCATAAACGAGTTGAGCCGCAGTGTATCCAATGTCAGCTTTCACTGCATTGCGGATACCTAGTAAGACGAGTGGAAGAGCGTCGGTCCACTGTGAAACGTTTGCAGCTGATAGTGAAGCTTTTAGTTGTCGGTGAAAGCGTTCTACCAACCCGTTTGCTTGTGGGTGGTAGGCGGTCGTTCGGAAGCGAGTGCTTCCTAATAGTGTGGTCAGACGACGGAAAAGTTCAGACTCAAACTGACGTCCGCGGTCTGTAGTGATGGTTGAAGGGCAACCGAAGTTTGCTACCCATCGTTCGACGAAGGTTCGGGCCACTGTTTCAGCAGTGATGTCCTTGATAGGTACTGCTTCTGGCCATCGAGTGAAACGATCTACACAGGTCAAGAGGTAAGAGTATCCATTTGAATCTGGTAAAGGTCCTACCAAATCCAGATGAACATGGTCGAAACGAGCATCGGGAGTTTTAAATGAGCCTAAGGGACATTTATTGTGTCTGATGACCTTAGATTTTTGGCAGCTTACACAGGAGCGTGCCCACTCCCTCACGTCTTTATTCATACCAGGCCAGCAAAAACGTTCTGCTATGAGCTTGATGGTTGCACGAACACCTGGATGAGAAAGTTTGTGCAATGTGTTGAAGACATTGCGTCGATAATGTTTCGGGACGATTGGGCGATCTCTACCTGTAGATGTGTCACAAAGTAAGGTTTCCTTACCTGTTCCCATCTGTTTGATGCGTAGTTTAAGGGTTGTGGACGATAACTCTTGCTGAAGATCAGTGTCTTCTTTTTGAAGCTGGGCGAGTTTAAGAAGGTCGATTCCTTGGAAACTGTTCAAGGAATTTATTCGAGACAAGGCGTCTGCAACTACATTGTTTGCTCCAGAAATATGTTGAATATCTGAAGTAAACTGCGAAATGTAGTCCAGTTGTCGAGACTCACGGGGAGAGTACTTGTCAGAAGAGGAGCTTAACGAGAAAGTGAGCGGTTTATGGTCAGTGAATAGAGTGAATTCACGGCCTTCGATATAGTGTTGAAAATGCCGTACAGCACAATACATAGCTAGGAGTTCCCTACCGAATGTGCTGTATCTCGATTCGGTGTCTAGCAACCGTCTAGAGAAAAATGCCAAGGGTTGCCAGGAGTTGTTAATCCATTGTTGTAAGACTCCTCCGATTGCCGAGTCGGATGCGTCTACTGCGATACTAATGGGTGCTGCAGTGTCCTGATGTGCGAGCATTGTTGCTTTAGCGATCAGTTCCTTAACTGTGGAGAATGCTTTTCGTGCGGTGTCGTCCAAATTAATGGATTTCGCATTTCCACGAAGTTGGTCAGTAAGAGGTTTCATAAGTAATGCGCATTTCGGTATGAAGCGTCTATAGAAACTTACCAGGCCGTTAAACGTGCGTAATTGCTTGACGTTGGTCGGTTCTGGGTAATCCAGAATGGCCGCCACTTTGGTCCTAAGAGGTCGAATGCCTTGAGCATCGATAGTGTGTCCTAGGAAATCTAACGAGTCGGTTCCGAATTGGCATTTCTGAACGTTTACAGTAATGCCATGTTTTTGTAATCGTTCGAAAACAAGATCCAGATGCTTGAGATGTGATTCTCTGTCCGGACTTGCGATTAAGCAGTCATCAACATACGCATGTACGAAGTTGAGACCTCGAAAGACGTCGTCTATGAACCTTTGGAAAGTTTGCGCAGCGTTTCTTAAACCGAACGGCATTCGCAAAAATTCATAGAGTCCGAAAGGAGTTATGATAGCTGTTTTTGGTATGTCGTTGGTAGCCATAGGGATTTGGTTATACGCTTTAACCAAGTCGATTTTCGAAAAGACAGTTGTACCTTTCAAGGTAGCTGTCAAATCGTGAATGTGAGGCAACGGGTAACGATCGGGAATGGTTTTCGCATTCAATCGCCGATAGTCACCAGTTGGACGCCAATCGTTGCTGTCCTTTTTAGGGACCATGTGCAACGGAGATGCATAAGGGCTGTTTGACGGTCGTATGATTCCTAAGTCTATCATATGATCGAATTCGTTTTTCGCTAACCTCAGCTTTTCCGGAGCTAGTCGTCGTGCTTTAGAGAATACAGGTGGTCCTGTAGTCGTGATGTGATGTGTAACATTGCTGGTTACACACGGTAGTTTCGGTTGAGCTTGTTGTATCCCAGGGTACTTGTCGAGTAGTGGTTGATAGAGTGGGTCTATCGAATGCTTAACTGTGACTGGGGATAATCTACAACCAGAAAAAGAAGTTACGCAAACGGATAATTTAGTGTTTCCATCTACTAGCCTCCGTTTGCGCGTGTCGATGATTAGATTATGATGTTGTAGGAGATCCATACCAATGATTGGCATAGAAACATCTGCAACAACGAAAATCCAATGAATGGGTTTGCGTAAACCCACGTTAAGGTAGACGTACCTTTTGCCATACGTGGCGATTGGTTTTCCATTTGCCGCCTGTAAGTTTAGAGTTGATTCGTGGAGCCGGTCGTTAAGATTTGCTGGGAGAACGCTAACTTCTGCGCCAGTGTCGACGAGGTAGCGAACTCTCGTTGTCACATCTGTGACGTACAACAGACGGCTATGTTCGCCGGCTACGGTTGCCGTTAACGCGTGCCGGCTTGGAAGTTTCCCGAATTGTTTTTCGAATCAGTCGTTTTCGTGTTGGGAAAATTGCAGGGTTTTCTGCAATTTCTGGAAGATTTCCCATACTGGTTATGATACCAGCACCAGTCAGGGTTATCTGTCTCTCGTGGTCTAGAGACAGATCGTTTACGCGAAATGCTTCTACGTGGACTGCGTGAGCGACTACGGTCGTTACGAAGATTAAGATAACGCGTGAGTGTATGACATAACTCGGTTATGTCATTCTGAGTCGCGTGAGGCTTTTCTTTGACGGAAAATACCTCTGAAGTAGACGATTTCGTTATTTCTAAAATACGATCGGCAGATGCAGCTAGCTCGTCTAAGGCGTTGTTCTGAAATGAGACCAGAACCGCTTGCACTTGTTGAGGAAGTTTAGATAAGAAAAGTTGTTTAAATAGACCTTCGTCGAAAGTCCTTAGGCCTATCACTTCTCTCATTCTTTGCAACATGTCAGTCGCAGAACCGTGTTGCAGGTCGATGTTATTGAAGAGTTGATCTAACCTTTGTCGATCGGTTAGGTCTCCTCGTTTAAGAATCGAACGTTTAAGGATTTCGTAAGGTTCGGAAACATCACTAGTAAACATACTAGGTGTTACGTACCTGTTGAATTCGCGCGGTAGTGCCTTGACTACTGCGAGGAATTGTGTACGTGTGTCGATCACGCCGTGCTCGGAGAAATCAGCTTCTGCGTAGCAGAACCAGGCTTCGATATTGTCGGGCCAGAAAGGCATGAGTTGAAACGAAGGCGGGGACAAAGTCTTAAGCTTGAGTACTTTGGGTGTCTGTTCAGCCATGATGAAAATATGAAGTACGATAACGAACGAGGGAAAAATATATATATATATCCCAGGAAAAACACGAAAAAAAAAATCACAATGTTTAAAAAAAAGGTAATAATATATAAAAATCCCAAAAAGGAACAGACTCACAGTTGCAGTTAGGTGTACCAGATCACGTCGGTCTCACCAATGAGGATGATACAGGTATTCAGTGTTTGACAACGCTTCTACCAATAACACCTTCTAATATGCTTTGTTCCCACCGAGAGAAATCAAAAGACAGAGTCGAGGAGATCGGAAGAGTGTATTTGGCAATAACCAATATATCGGGAATCTCTGATCTAATCTGGCTAGTGATTGCGATTGTTGTTGAGCACAGCGTGACAGCACGTGATCTGGTGCGGATGCATGACCGAGCGCCTTCAGCTAGATGAGTCCACTAAAACATATGGTCAGCATCCAATGTCGAAAACCTATTGAGCTATTTAGTTTGGGGATTTATTTACCGCTACAACTTTCTTGGTAAAACAATCACTTCATCAATAAAACCTGTTGGTTATAATGTCGTTGTTGTACATTAGAATGTCAATCCGTGTTGTAAATTGTATTCTTTTGGCATATTTTAAAATATAGTTGCACACACACCAACCTAGTGGACTAGGTGAAGAGACAAATAATGTTAGGGAAAAGATAAAATCTGATTAGTCGTTGATTTGTTAAACCCAGTACGGTTTGCTTAGTGGCGAGACTCTAATTTATGGACGAGCCAATCAGAAGCGTGTTAGGGATTTCAGGGTCACGGCGCCAACTTCAGTGCTTAATGCTAACGTACGATGGGTTCACAGAGGATTTTGTACAAAACGTGATAATTGAGCGGCTATAACAAATAAAACGGCGAGACTATAATTTGTGAACGAATCAATCAGGTATAATATAATAGATCTCGGATTTTAACACAAAAGCCTTTCATCCATTTGGCTAAATAAATTTCTAGCATTATAGCTGATGTCAGTTCGTGATGAAAACCACATATATAATTCCTAACTAAGGCAAGATACGACAATTGTTGCGAGCTGGATAATAAGACACCCGTAACACTGACTGCAGCCAGGTACTACAATATATACGGATGTTTGTGGGGCGTATAGACTCCTACATAAGCTTGGTTATGTGCATCGTGTCGTTATCCACAAGTGGCATGTTGTGCACTCAACAACTGGAGTGCACATAAACAATATTGAAGCTATGTAGTCGAGGCTGAAAGAGTATTTGGGACTTAATCATGACTCCAGAGGCTGACTATTCTGTAGCCGTATGGATGATTTCCTCTACCGCATGCATTACAATTTTAGAACCTCTGAATCTCTTTCTAACCTTGACAAGTTTTTAAACCAAACTTAAGAAGTGTATCCACCTTATTTCTTTATTATTGTGTAACATTTTTACTCTGTACTGGCTATTTGCTGATTGGTTAATATTTCTCAAGGGCACTTGAGACCCGTTCAAAGGTCGTCCATAAATTAGAGTCTGGTTTTAATATGCAATACCATGGATTCTGACAGTCCCATTTGACAATCACCTGATGAACATGAATGGTTTTAGGAGCGCCAAGCCACCTATAATTGCAATTATAGGTGGGGTGGTATTGTATCGTATCTTCCAACTTGTAGATCTTCACAGGACGACGAACGATAAGTTCTGGATGTCAGTTTGAAAATTAGACAGTTGATAAATGCCAATACAATAGTTGATCTTATCAAGTTTTAATCAAGGCTTATATGACTACCAACTAATATTCACGGTACTGGTATGGACTCGGTCATTTAGTTGACACCAACAAGACGAACACTGGATTCATAGAAGCAAATAACTCAATGGTGTGAGAAATAAAAGAAAGATTTTATGTGAGGGTATAGTTTAGGAAAGAAGAATTATTTGGTAGAAAGAAAGATATGAAGCGTTTTTAATCATAGATTAAAGGAAGATAGAGAGTGTATACACGTATGCCATCATGATCGGTTCTGAGCCATGTCACCCAGAGTCTCTGACCATTGGTTACGATAGTCGTGCGGATCCCAAACAAGTAGTCTGCATCTACTAACATGGCTCAGACCAGGAGTTAGTGTCTTCAAGCACTGATGTCACGTTTCGGTTTGGCCGCCCCTAACTTTCTTCCAACCATTTTCTACACCGGTTAGCATTTCACGTCGTGGTAATCGGTGTTCAGGCATACGTAACACGTGGCCCAACCATCTCAGTCAATGAAGATTCACAACCTCATCAACTAATTTACCATCATTCCCTAATACCCTGCATCTAACTTCACTATTACTTAATCGGTGATCCTAGCAGATGCGGGCAATATTTCTAAGATACCTGTGGTCAAATACTAGTAGCACTATTATGAACTGTTTTCAGTGCTAGAGTAAATATGACAGTGATACTTTTAGCTTCCAGGAGATTTCAGTCAACTGAGAATTCCAGGAGATTTGCCCAAATGCTGAAACCTGTGACCGCTAATTAAACTGGAAAGTGTAACTTGTCTGGTAAATCAGTGGATGGTATATGTGCCGAAATAGTGTATGTTGTACAATGAAAGCCACGACGAGTTAGGACTTTATTAATTGAGCCTTAGTATAAATCACTTTATCAGTGACTTTTTAAATAATGTCATCGATTGTCTCTATCTTATTTTGTGTATGCTACTATCCATGCTATCCAGGTTCAGAGTCGTTCATTTAGTTTATGATCGATTTAAACCGCACCCGAATGTATGGCGATTAAACATATCACCCATGAAGGAGTGTACTTTATCAATGAACTAATCACTTGATACTAATTCTTCCTTTGAGGAAGCATGATTTTAGTCTAAAAGTACATTTAGTTCCGTATCATTCTTCTGTATATCACACGTAATTCTAAGTTGATCTACCAACTGTCCATCATAGAGAAGGAACGATATCATGAAACATCTCAGTTTTAGGAACCTCTTCATCTCCATTAGCTCAGACAGTTCATATCTAGTTGCTGTAAGACTAAGAATACATACAAGCATTGTCGAAATTAGAGAAACAATAGACCCAAGATTCCCAGAGAAGTCCCAAAACGTTGCTCTATATCGAGAGATGAACTTGGGAAAGAAATCGAATCCCATCGCAGGAAAATTCACTGGTAATGGGGAGTGAATGCATTGATATGTCGATAATAAATGTACAGTTTTTAAAAGTAATTCCACAACTAGTGACTTTATAATTTCCGCTTTTACGAGATTCACAAACAAAGAAATGTATATCCAAACTATCCTTAGTGTATGGTGACACTCCACCTCGGTTGAAACATCTGTTCCTATCACTTATTAGGTAGGTGTAACTTTATGGTTTTGATGTTATTTTATAGTCATATACTGAACAAGTTTCGGTCAAAGCTAAAATGGATGGTTTTAGCTCACCCATTAATATCACTAGGTCACGAAATCTTAGTCAGTCGCAACGCAGAGCCTCGTACATATGTAAATCAGTTCAAGTTCCCTTACCCCATAATCACAGACGAATGAGATTGTCAGCCCTAATCCCAGGATAATAGCGTTAGTAACAGTGTGCGTGGTAATAGAAAAGATTAAGCATCTAAGATATGATTCAATGTGTACTCTTTAATGCGTATTTAGTAGAATATACTGGACATCAATGTTCACTAACCAAATGTCTTGGATATGGCCTTTGACCGGCTCTCAGTTGTTTGACTCCTAAATTTGGGATAAAATATTAAGCATTTCTGAAGTTCGTATTTACACTATTTGAATTTATCTTTATCGATTCCTTAAAATCAGATAATAGAACTTTATCTTCTGCACGTTTTTCTAGCCTTGATCTTTTTGTTTCATTCATTTCAATATGGTTTCCCGTTTGCCTCATGTAAGGTACCCAAATTATGCTCATCTTTCTAATTCATCCTTTCATTCGTTTGTACAACATAGATGTGCTTGTTGAGTGGTATCTACTAGGGAATTTTCTCCGACCTTTTATTTATATGTCTAACTTTAGTGAACACGGATATTTTCTCCTCTTCTAATAAAACATAACAAGTGTGACTATTAGGGTTCTAATGAAAGTTGGACTAGTAGCATATGTCGATTTGTGTATGGAAAAAACTTGCGTAACCAAATTTCTTCTGGTTGTTGATATCCTTCGCGCTCTTTTTCACAACTCCGTTTTTAGATTGTGGGTCACCTTTAACTACAGTAGTATTAGTTTATACTCGTTGATTGTCATACAACGTGTGCTGATAACAATCGGTTTTTCGTTAATCAGTTCACAGTACTGTCATATAAATTCAAAATGTAGTTAAATTTTAGTAATTCAGATTATGTCGTCGAATATAGTCTGATGTGAATACTTGAATGTTGACCCTGTTAATTCTGGACGAGTTATGGTTTATCCGATCACTTATACCTACAACCAGCGATAGATCACATGTTTGAACTGTGTGGCCTCTTAAATGGTCATTTTTCATCCAGTTTTTTTGTTACGAATAAAACATACTAAACGTGGGTAAATTTTCCTTTCTTTTACTGTAGTAAGGTCAACATAATTATTTTGTATATGAAGATTCATTGTCTTCGTGTATCTGCTCTAGTTTCTTGTTTTCCAGATCATTTAATCAAATGGATGACCTAAAAGCATTGCTTGATGCAGAGCAGGAGAAAGTGACTAAGTTGAAAGCTCTTGTGGTGAAAGAGAGAAAAGTTAACACGAAAATCAAATCAGAATTGGAATATCTGAAGTCACTGCATGCCAGAACTCATCAAGAAAGTAGTGGAACCGTTGAAAAATTTGATAAATCGTGTTGTACTTCTGAATTTTCAAATGAATCTACCTGTATGAATAAGGCACTAACATCAGAGCTTGTAAGTACATCGGTAGAAAACGCTGTAGATAATGGACATAAAAAGAATTTTCGTGTGTCAACCAACGATATTGATGATAAGACAACTGAATCTGTAACTAGAATTCCTGTTTGTACAATTTCAGCCTCTTCTTCTTGTGAGACGTCCTCTAAGGATTCATTGCAGAGTTCTGACAAACATATACATGTACCCTGTTTAAATGAAACAACTCTAGTTCCTGTTAACTGTCTATGCGCTGAAACACAAGTAGACAACTTAAATAATTTTGATGGTAAGGATTCACCATTGTTACAACAGTTTAACACTGCATTACAGTCATTAAAGCTCAACAGCAGAAATAATCTATCAAAAGATGAATTAAAATTAGTATTTACTGAATGTAACAAATTATTAGAAGGGATCGATCTCTGTTCAACTGATAATTATCATGTACCTTTTAATCATTCCTCATCGAAAAGTGAAATAATAAAGCTAGAAAAGTTTTGTCAAACTCTACCAATAGATTTAAATCAATATTTTCACTCATTAAAACAGTCTTTTACCAAACAAAAAGAACAAAATTCTCGCGATAACAAACTTTCAAATGAATTAAAACATGTTCATTCAGATGAAGTGTGTGACGAAGAATTACATATTTTAGAGCAAAGAGTAAATGAGTTAAAACATAGTGTTGAATATGCTGAATCTTCATTTAATCAACTATCAAATAAGCTTACTTCAGTTACTCATATAAATGAAGTGTATAATGCTAAATTATTACAATTACAAACAAAATATAATGATAATTCATTAGATATGACACAATCATTTGTTAAGCTGAATAGTTTATTATATGATTCTTTTTTATTGCCGTTGATTAAATACCATCAAGAAGTAAACAACAACAAACAATGTAATTTGAATGTGGATTATTTTATTTGTGATAATTTTCAAGATGATACTGTTAATAAAGTTACAAAGAGTTTAAGCGATTTCCTTGATGAATTGAAACAAATTATTAAACACTATTACACATTCAATAATAAGTGTATTACATCGTCCGATGCATGCATTCTGACTGACTATAATGAAATAAATATTGAACAAGAAAAACTGCTGTTGGATAAATTGAAAAGTACAGAATCTGAATTAATTAATGCGAATGAAAAGATTCTAATCTCTGAGAATCTAATTTCAGATCTAAAAAGTCAACTAAAAAATTCTGATGAAAAACTACATCGTATGAAAAATCTTTTAGTTAAAGTTAAATTAGATGCAACTGAACAACAGAAGAAACTTTCAGAATTCCAAAAAAGTCAATCTGTAAATGTTGAAAATAATCAAGAATTGAATCGTCTGACTGAAAAATTGTCTAATACTGAAAAGGAGAAAGAAAATTTGGCGTGTAATCTGACGCAATTGCGTAGTGAATTAGCTCAACAACATGTCTTATGCGAAAATCTCCAAAATGATAAATGTTTAGCACTGGATCGACTTCAAAAGCTACAAAACGAATATAATGCATACAAAGTCAAGGTAAATAATAAACCTAATAATTTAAAAAAACTTCCTAACTCTAGTATTTGATATATAAATATGATTTAGTGATTGATAAGTTGAATATGATAATTTTGCTTAGAAGAGGGAGAAATGTCAATCTTTCGTACATGACTATCATAAGTGATTCCTCTCACTTATCTACCACTCTGAAACTTTGTTTTAACTTGTAACTTACCACTTATCGGACTAGATTGATTAGCTCCTTGATAATGTTTTTACATTTCACAATTTTTGAGTGAATGTACTTACATCTCATTTTATAATCAAACAAACGTTTTGCGTCATATTGACCTCATACTAATAACTAAAGGACTAGAACTCATAGTCACACATGATAATATTCACTTTTGTCCAACATGACTGGGACAGCGAATTATGATTCACTAGTGGGAAGAAATCAAATAAATGGTTTTCGTATGTTTTAGTCGGTCAGCTACAGCATAGGACCAGGCATATATATTCATCGGTCCAAGTTACTACACCTCATTGCACAACAAGATGAACACCATATTTATAGAAGTAGTCACTTCAAAAGTGGTAATATATAAAAGAAAGATTGTGTTCGGTAATTATTATTATCTCTATTTGTTGTGAACTCTCTTATTAAGACCCAGCCACTCTCATCGCTTAATATTCCTCGGACACTATTTCACTCAAAATCAGAACACGGTTGAACAAGCATGTAATTATATTCCAGTCAAGTAAGGCTGAATATGAGTAAGAATAACAATAAAAAACCTTGATATACTTATGATTTTACACGGAAAGATTCTACAGTTTTCATTTGTCCACTGGCTTTCACTGGCTTATAAATGGCCAATCAGCGTACTCCGATACAATTCTGCACGGAACATCCTTTAATCCAATCTATATTCCATTAACACTGCTATACCCATTAATTGAAGACTCACAAACTTTATAAGCTTGACTGATAATCTACACATGATAGTAAACTGTGAGCGTTTGTTACTTTTCTCTTATGTCCACTAAGTGAGCCAGAATAGGTGGGTACAATGAAAGGTGAATGACGTTACTGGACAGCTCTTTTATTGGGAAACTATATGGCTGATAATAGGATCCTTTTTTATGGTAGAATATCTGTAATTTACTACAAATGAAGTTGCAATGTATTTTCAACCCAATAAAAGTGATTCATTTTTAATTTCCTCACATTAGATTTGGCTAATTTTCATTATTAACTCTTTAAATGTTGAAATACTATTTGTCGATATGTCGGAAAATTAAGGTTTTGTAGATTATATATATACTGAAGTTGTGTTAATTTATTTAATCGATCGTATTATTTAAAAGATTTTCTTCACTTCAAACTTTTTCAATCTAAGGCTCAACTTGCTCTATGTAACGTACGCACTTTAACCAATGAGGTGAACACAACAGATACTAATAATAGTCCTAGTTGTGAAGGGGTGAATACTAACCAATCTGATATCGAAAGCAGATCATTTTATTATTCAAATGAATTAGAATCTATGAAACACAATCTTTTTGACGTACAAAATCGTATGAAAGAGGCTGAATTGCATGCGTCCTTAGCACAATCAGAATGTGATTTGTTGAAGAAAGAATTGATCGAAGTTAAAACAAGGTAAATACATTTTTATTATTTCCAAATACGTACTAAACAAACAAACACTAATTAATCGATGGTATTCGATCTGCATTAAGAACTAAGTAAACATCATATTCGTTTAGACTCAGTAATCAGTCGGTGTAAATATCGCGATTCTATATTAGGCCAATTGCGACCCAAATATCTGTCTCATTAGTAACGTCTGTCACAGTGAAATACGGATTCAAATCGTACAATGAGTATCAGTTCACTAAAGGTTGTAAACACGTCTTGCTGATGACTGCTAACTAAAAACTAAGGTATAGGGCTTCCTGTCGATTAGCTCGAATCACTTAACACCCAGGTATCAGTAGTCAGTCAGTCAGTCATTATTAACGTATAGCCTAATGCGAATGTATAATGACCTAATTAAGTCCGTCCAATGAGACCAAATTAACAAGATGAGTAACAAAGGAGTTGAAATAGTTATATTGTCAAATATAGTGAGAAGGATTAAATATTCAAAATATGATCCGAAAAGAAGGTATGTATGGAACTCAAGATCTGTGGGAAAATGAAAAGGGGATTCATCTGTCTCATATTTGACGATAGCGCTTATGATATCAAGTCAATTAAACCAGTAATCATATTGCATTTGATTGAATGAGTTCAATCAGCACCAAGGATTAAAAACACGACACTGGTCATTACTCAGTGATCGATCAGTATGAAGGACATAACTCTATCTCTTGACCTTTTATCGTTTTGTTTTCCAACACTATTTGATTTTAAATATTTGTAAATTGCTAGGTTTTCTTGTTGATATCACAAACCAACCTAAGTTATAAATCCATCGAAAATCACGAAGCACTGGACAGCTGTTTTTTATACTTTTATAACATTGATCGATTCATGTTCTCAGTCAAAAGCTAACAATCTCTACAACCTAATACTGTTTTTATAATTTATTTTATATCAAGCAAGATAATCACTCATCCGAAATCAGATATTTCCAGAAGTTCATTTTAAGGATTTCTGAAAGTAATTACTTCTATAGAGCTCTAAGTATATATCAAGGTACAGAGAAAATTCAGTGAATACATTTATCAGTAGTCCGTTTGTCAGGTTTATCACCAAGATTGATTAAGAAATGACAAAGTACGAATTAGAAACTGAGTAAACAAAATAAAGTTTACCTATTCATAAATTTATGGCTCAAAACCGTACTACGGTCGAGTTACGTATGAACAATGTAAGAACTATGTATTTTTTTAACAGACACACTGAACTGTTATGCCAATCTCAAAAACAAAAGCAATCCTTAGAGGACCAACTAATGTCGATAACTCAACAATGTGAAAATCGTCTTTCTGCTGAACTTAAAGAACTAGAACAAAAGTATACTAGTCAACTACATCATTATGAAGAACGACTTATGCTGCAAACTCAAAAATATGAAAGTGAATTACGGTGAGAAATTTTTTACTGTTTATCTAATATAAATTTGTTAAGCTTCCTTTCATTTTTTAGATATTAAATTACGAGTTCTCACTTCAAAAAATCCTTGTTCATTTTGACTTATTTTAGTCTCTTGTACGTTTAATTGTTCCTCTTATTCAATATTGAATTTTGAATAATAGTGTACAAGCTATATCCCTACCACCGTGTTCATCAATGATGTAAAGGTTTTTACATCTTCCATAGCATCTCCGTCATGTGTGATTCGATTGGTGCATGCTGTGTTGTATCGGAGAATCTTGCTTTGTGTGTGTTAAGACCTACTACTGCTGAGGCTTCTGCTACACTGGTCGTCTTCTCCTAGATCGTCCAGCTGCATCCTAGCTATCCCATGCTCCCCCCAGATGTTGACGTCTTCATGATCCCGTCGGCCACCAGGAGAAAGAGGAATGGTTAGAGTAAGCAGCCTTGCCTGACACCGGTTTTTACTTCGAACGAGTATGTGAGCTGTCCTCCATGTACGATTTTACAGTTTAGTCCATCATAAGAATTCCGTATGATGTTAACTATCTTCTCAGGCACCCGTAGTGTCGAAGAAGCCTAGAATAGATGCATAATATATGCAATTGATTTGAAACCAAACATATAGAAAGAGGAAAATCGTCCGACCATTCCACCATCAATTAAACAGCTTCATTGTTTTTTTTATATATTCTAGTCAAGAAAGAGAATTATGGGAGACAAAATTAGCCAGTATCATTCACACAAACCATTCACCCACTCAAAACTCGTACAGGTACGAACAGGCCTATGGTCATCGACGGAATTTCTCAATACCTGATAATTTGAATCCTCTAAGCGTAAGTGTTCTGGTCCTCCAGTACTATTTGGTAACAAACATTATAACTTGACATTAAATATGGTAAATAGCTTTTCACTAGTAATCTCAGTTCATAGTATACCTCTGTCAAGAATATACATCATTGTTGGTGTATTTTCTGTTTCGACAACTTATAATGTTACTGTTTGATGTTGATTTCATACATACTTCTTTGATCCATCGTTTATTCTTGCTATTTATATCAGTTATCTTTTCCGTGCTAGTTTGTGGTAGCTCACTGACATATAGCTTTGTCTGTCTTTGTTACTGAGAGTTAAAAAGCAGTTTAATGTTATTTTAAGTATTCAAAATTTTTATGCTACTTATACTAATGTGTGTGCTACTAATGTATCATCAATCGAAAGTGAAATGGCTGGCGGCAGAAAGTTAAGAAGATCGAATAAACGAGATTGATTGGTGTGGAAATGAAAGAACAATTAAGTCTGAGACGGTTGATAGACATTTTGCGATTGAAGTATTTACTATATGGTTCTCAGATTTTACTAAGACGTTTTATAATTTTGTATTCGAATGCTTTCGATTGTCTCAAATTGTGCTCTCTTTCATTACATCAAGAGAACAGAAGTATATCAACACAAGGTGCAAAACAGAAGTAAATCAATAGTATATCTTACAATATCCATTTTTCATAGGTTTTGGAATATAGGGAAATATGTTGTTTGGTAGAATACTAATCAGGAGTCTTGTGTCTATGACTTAATTTCGTCGACTGCCATCTTTAAAAGAACTAAAGCGGATTCATAATTAAAATGTTTACATAATGTATTCTACTAGTGCTTCGTTATTTTAAAGCCTCGTATCTTTGAAAAAAGTAAGATATATTTGGCAACTTTTGTACATATTAACGACACCTTATCTAGTTGTTACATTCATTCCAAAAAGCCATCATCCATGTTACGGTGCGAGAATTAAAAACGACTTATGAAATAAACCTTTAGATAGTCTCAAGTAAACCACATCTTTGAACAATGGCGAATAGATTAGTTAGTTTAGATGAATCTCTCCACACCAATAAATACGGTTTGAATAGGTGATAAATAAACGCATTTGTTTCTGAATATCTACTCGTTTAATAAACTTTACTCACTCTAATTCCGCTGTCATTGTCAAAACTTCTATGTTCAACACATCAAACTGTTTGAAAAGAGCAGGAAATTGGTCAGTTTTGTGGCATTATCGTATCTATTTATTACTGTATTGTTTCGAAGCAGTGGCTTTTAATCAGAACACTCGAATTTAAACTAGTTACTTGTACGTTGAAATAGCGTTCCATGTACTTCAGTTTAAAGCGGTCGATAATATCACTAAACTAGATTTTTGCGTTGTGCGGTGCTAGGATCACTCCACTGCCAACACTAGTAGGTCACCATCCACCGTCAACTTTGCCGGTCTAGACTCCTGCTGCGACGCCTCCTGCCAGTCCGCTGGACTGTCAACATCTGTAACCAACCGCTCCGTTACGGCCCCTCACTCCATTTTGCCGTCTGCATTATCTATGTTGGTATACACTGCCTTTTCCCTGCCTCCCGGAAGCGTCTCCAGCACCACCGTATTCACTTTGGGCTCCCCAACTCCCACCAACCCCTCGACATCTGCACACTTCTTCAGGAAATTCTGTACATCCCTTTCCTTAGACTTCCATGGTTACAGAATCTTCATTCTACGTAGAAACAGCGACACCAATTGTAAAGGATGAAAACGTGGACAGGCGAAAACTAGTTATACCATCCAAAATTACACACTGCAGAATATGAAACCAATACATTAAATACCGTTTGCATATCGTCCTTGAGTTATCCCCCACAAATTCCATCATTGTGTCGTTCATGTTGTTACTCCGATTACTCTCTGCTTCTGTTTTCTTGTTTTCCTTTTGTGCCAGTAGGAATTCGATTTTTAAACCCTGCTACATACTACTTATATCTATCCGTATAAGTAGCATACATCGCAGTACTATTAAAAATGTGTGGGGAACTAGAGGAATAGTGTAATGATCATGATAACTAGCAGCTACAAGTCGAATATTAGTCGGATTGTAGAGCACATATACTAATGAGAGCATAGAAGCAACTCATATATTACTATAATTCACAGTAGAGTTCTGCAACAATTAGGACTAAAATTAAGCAAATGTTGCAGACCTGTCTGATTCAGTGCATTACATCAATCCTTTATAGTTAGATCACTGTTTTAAGAAATTCCATGATTATGTTCCGTTCCTGTAATTGTGTAAGATGAGGAACTTAGTTGCGTTCATGTCAAATAATATAAAAGAACCAGTTTTTCATGAATTTTTTTTCAGGCGAACTCGCAACATAAAAGAGTTCAAGGAGATGGAGCCGATAATTCCATGATTTCCTCCGTGGAATCTGATACAGAATCAGATCATGCAGTTAGGAATTGCTCTCTAAGTCACAGTGGCAGTGAGCATTATTCACTGGCAGATGAAGAAAACTATAAGAAGTCTGTACATCGAGTGAGTTATTCATTGTATTACATCATTGCATAACTAAGTAACAGTTACAAAGTATAAAAGTAGCTTGCTCTATAGCTCAAGTTTTTCTGGATTGATAAGCTTCTCTCCTAATCGGACATAACCAACATAAGATGGCACCAGCTCAAAGGTATCTAAAAAGAACAATCGTTTACTATTTTCTTCCTCGTATGTACCATGACATTATGTACGCTCTTGAGTTTACGTAGACATACTACTCTGGCAAATTGATTGTAATTGGAAAAACTAACCTCGTTATTCCATATAGGCCTGAACATTTCACAAACGATTACATCGCATCCTGCTTCATTTACCAGTTCACATGTTTGTGTGGGTACACGTAAATAGGGAGCAGTTATCGAATAATACAAATAAGGGTATCCAGATAGCTTCCGAATCAAGAAGTCTCAAACGCTCCGATAAACGTAAGAATTAGAGGACTATCAGAACGTATCAAAACTTTATTTATTTATTTGAAAACATGAATATTGGTACAAGAGAGCGCCAATATATATGCGCCACACAAAACAATGAAAATTCGAAGAGGAATAGAAAGAAAAAAAGCTAAGGAGCGCAAAAAAAAGAGAACAATAACGAAGAGATTGGTGTAAGGTAATGTGCTAGTAATCAGGGAACGCAAAGGTACAATCGGAAGAAATCTTTCAGGTAAGGGAGACACAACCACTTTTTATGAAGAAAGTAAAAGAAGGTTACAGCAGGATCGCCACTGACTTCTATTCTCAGCCATATCTGATAACGTCTCTAGCCACTGTGTAGCACCATCTCTAGGACCCCAACCAGGGAGTCGTGAAGGACCAACACAATCCAGTCCTTCGCAGCTTTCTTTCATACCACGACACCATGTCATGCACTGACCACCTCTCCGCTTCTTCCAACCAGTCCTAGAGTCGGCAAATAATGCACGACGTGGAATTCTCTGGGACGACATTCGTAGAACATGTCCAAGCCACCGAAGTCGGTGTTTCAAGATGGTGACACCAATTGAATTATCATCTCTGTGCCCGAACACACGATGCCGAACCTCTGCATTACGGACATGGTGTTGCCACTGAATGTCAGCATTCCTTCGGAGACAGCGATGATCGAACACAGAGAGTCGTCTAACGTCCTCAACTCGGAGAGGCCAGGTTTCACAAGCATAGAGCAAGACTGCTCTCACCGACGCGTTGTAGATCCGACCTTTTACAGCCAGATTAACATCACGAAGGCGCCAAAGGTGATCCAGATTGGCATAAGCCGCTCTGGCTTTCACTATACGTGCATTGATCTCATCACTCACACCCCCACCAGCACTTATGCAGCTACCCAGATACACGAACTTCTCGACTACGTCTATCTGCACACCATCCAGGGTGAGTACAGGATTGGAATCCTACCAGTCTTGTAGAAGTACTTTGCACTTCGAAGGTGCAAAGCACATACCATACCTACAGACACTGATTGCCAACTGATTAAGTGCAGATTGCATGCCTTGGGCATTATCGCACAGTAAGACAATATCGTCCGCATACTCAAGGTCGAGAAGTCTTTCTCCAGGCAACAGATCCACACCACCATTACTTACATTCATCAGAGCTGTTTCCAGAATGTCATCGATGGCAAAGTTGAAGAGGAATGGTGAGATTGGGCAACCCTGCCTAACCCCACTACTCGAATAGAACAATGGAGAAAGGTGGTTGTATGCCCTCACTCTGCCTGAGGTGTTTGTGTATAGGGCTTTTAGGATGTTGAAATGTGTCAAAGATTTCACATTAACACAGCTTTTTAAACGTCGCATAGGAATTGCAAAGAACGGTTTCTCAGGTTTATGGAAGCCTTGGCTATCGGATAATTCAAACCCCGATTTATGTGTACAAAAACAATTCTTCGTAATGTTGAGCCTACTCCAATAATATTTAAGACATTTTACGGCCTGGGGTCGTGTGACAAACTCCTATTATTTTTTATATTATGTTAATTTGTAATAATGGGAGAGGAATACAGGGGATTTCAATGCTATTCCGTATTTTTGTTTATATGAGATTTTTCTACATGTGAAAAGAAGTTTAAACAGTTTTAGAATTTCATAGTGTTTAATAAACATCATTTTCCAGTAGACTATTTACGAAGTTTAGACACTTAAATATACAACTTCATTGCTTACCATAGTTTCGTTATCTAATATAATTAATCCGAATATTTTTCATTTGAAGTTGTAAGAATCCTAAATGGATGTGTATATTGATTGTTGGTGGGGTTTAAATTTACTATCTAAGTATTTAAATAAGGAATATTTTTCCATTCTTTTACTTTTCATCTCGTTACATTTTTCTCTTACGGTTCTTATTTAAACGATACTTAAACGTTTTTGTATTTGGTTATGCCTTGTCTGTAATGGAGCTTTTATCTAGTAATTACTTTTTATCCTAACATTTGTTTACTTTTTATTATTTTTTCCTAATAACTAGCTACTCTATACCTAATCAGTACACAAAAATTGAATTTAACGTTGTTGTTTTTTCAGACTTTGTCGCATTTATCGTCTATTCTTTTTTTATTCTTTCTGTCTAGGTTTTGGTAAACCAATACACATTAAGGTTCAGCTTTTACTTTTTAATCAATTTATTTCCCTGTAATTGTGCGAGAAATGTTATTATAAATAGTTTCATTGGCTAACGAACAGTTATCAAAAACTATTAGTTATCAAAACCATTATATTTCCGTATATTGCATTCACTATCATACAAATGTTTAGCTATGAACAGTAGCTTAGTTTTTCTAACACCAAAACCTTCAACCACATGTCTGCAAATTCAAATACCCCCCCTTATCTATTTCCAACTTGGCAATCGCGTAATATCACCTCTTGAGTTTCGACTGAACGAACACAGTGATTCACAACTCACTTGTAATACACCTAATTATTCTCTACCCTAGTTACCAGCAGTTGATATGACGAATAAATGCTCACTTTTGTTGAGTTATTTTATGTAACTTTAAGAATCAGCTTAAATCGAGTCATGAATTCAACCATTAAGCTACTACAGTCTCCACAAACTTCCATTCTGATAAGAATGCGATTTATTGGGCTAGATTTAAATTCTACATTTGGTTGAGTAATTCAAAAGTAGTTTTAAAAAAGCCGATATAATCATTGTATTAGCAACGCCTAACATATCGTGTGGCTGGCCCCTATTTGTTTAGTACAATTACAGATTGATTGATATTGAGGTTTAGATTGTATAGTTTTCACGATTAATCTGACCATGGTCATTATGCTTACAATTAGCTGACAAAATGATATATATATATATATATCATTCAACCGATGGAAATTAACCCAAACCATTATACAGTAACAAACTCATACTTTAAGGCAAAATAACAAATTCACTAGTAACTTGACGATTATTTATGATTTTTTATATATATCGGGTTTGATCTACTGTAAAACACATTGGACTGTTTTTCGACCAATTATCTTTTTTTCAGATCACCATACCTACTTTGGAACAACTTCTTAATCATCCCAATCAATATTCACCATCTGAAAATATGTCATCTCAGCATTCTGTTAAATCATTTCAAGAAGTTCGTAATGTTCAGCCTAATCAATTAGCTGGTTTACAGTCTGCTTTAACCAATCAACAACGTCGAGTTGAATATCTTTCTGAATTGTTAAGTGAAAGTGAAACAAATGTAACTCGTTTATTTGAGCAAAACAAAGTGAGTATGGTATTGCATATTAGATATTATTGTTATATTCTAAAGAATTAATTAATATAACACATTTTCATCGGACAAAAAGTCGGGAAGGGTTCTTGGTATTTGTATGGTTGTTACACATGATTGAACTGTACTGTTCATACTGTAAAAAGCTTGGATGGTTTCTGGTTCTTAAATGTGAAATTGCCCTCTCATAAAGTATATTTGTACTTGTAAAATTAATATACGCTAAGTTTATTTATATTCGATACACAGAAGTATTTTGTGTAATAAAAATGATACTCAACAATGTAAGTACTTCCATTAAAAAAATGCGAATGCAATAATAATCCCCACAGCATAATGTAGAATTTGATAAATTTGGAAAACCGATTGTAGGCTTCAAATTTTGTCACTACGTGTGCTCTTCATATAATTTTGACTGACACAATTGTAGACTAATTAACTTCACAGTTCTTTTCATATTGGCACTCTATCTTGGTATAAATTACAGCTTTCTATTACTGGAATAGTTAACTCTAAGAAATATTAAATTTTGTAATTGATTTGAGATCATAAATACATCTGTTCCATCTATTAGTTACGATTTAAACTGTTTCAGTATTTCACATTTGGCAACTGCATTCATCCACTTTGTGGATATAATTCAACCAGTCTAAATTCACTACTAACATTAAGCTTGTATTGTAATCAAATCACTAACAGGTGGCTAACTATTTCACAGTTTATTACTTGAAAATATTCTCTACATTTCATTCAAGATAATATCGTAGTATTGATCAAATGAAAAATTTACTGGTTTTCATTTAGAATGTAAATGTAAGTCTTAACAGTCGATTTCTGTGAAGTATCTTGCATTATCTGTAAAAAAAAACCCGTTATATATGGATCTTCCAAAAGTAACATCTCACAGCACTCGCAACAACTTTGTTGTCCTTCGATCGAACAAATGTTTTCACTGAAACTTAAAGGATCAACATTTTTCAATTTGGCTGTTACTATACAACCGTTTAGAACAATTCCCAGATATATACGAGGTGTTCTACTGTCTCCTCTATTGTAAATAAAGGTTCTCTCACTCCAAATTGAGTCACTTGACTCGAACAGCTCAAACTACACAACTTTCAAAACCTTTGTCACTATTGGGTATGAGTATAATCACACAATACAATCTGTTTCTTGTCGAAAATAATTATCAGTTCATCAGCTGCGTGCGTAAATTATCATATGACTGGCTAATATGATAAGACAACATCTACGTGGTACTTTTATAACACCAACTCAGCAAATAGTTAATTTTGACTGTTTGCTTTCATCACTCAATCCAGAGAATAGTTTTTGGGAATAAGAACGGTATTGCATAACACGAGAAAATTTGACGCCAACTCACCGATGAAAAAATTGACCATTTTTTCAGCAGTTGCCTTTGAAGAAGAGTGTTGGGCGTTAGCTGCTCATCAAGTGAATGTGTATACTCCGCCCTTGATGATTCCAGTGTGGCAGTTGTCACTTAGCAGATTCATCAAAAGGATAACTCAAATATTTTCCCCTTTTTTAGAGGAAAATGTCAAGATTGTTTTCAAGAACTTAATCTATCTAAATTTACCCTTAGTTTAACGTGAAAGCAACGATGATATCAACAGCTTCTTAACTAGTGAATATCTGCCTCAATACTCATCACAGTAGCTTCTGAACACAACAGATCACTGATAAATTTTCGATTGGTGGCGGTAGCAATAACTATAACGGATAAAAACGTAACATCACGGAGTTGTGACTGCATATATGTATTTGCGATTGTACAGCTTTGAAAATGAATTCGCCGAAAAGAGAACTTTGGCTGTACTAATTTTTCTTATTTAATGTCTTAATGAGTGTATTCCGTTGATTACTTTTTACCAAAACGTTTACTAACCTTTGTAGATATGAATCCTTTAGTGTTTTTATGTAACTGCTTGAAATCTGCTCTTCACGTAGTTAGATACTATAATAACTTCACGGTTATATGCTATATAATAGTAATAATGTAATTTTTAAATGATGAATGAGTTAACTTTGTAATAATGATCATCAAAAGATTAAATATTTCAATGTAGAAACTTGAAAGTGCTCAGCAACTATCGGTTTGTATTCCTATGTGTTATTTATCTAATAGATTAACTAGGTGGAGGGAGATATGACAATTGTTTAGATTCAACTGTTATGAATTAAAGAATTCCAAATATTCAATGTAGGTCAGTTTGTAGACGAAATTGGCCTTCATAAATAAATCCATATTATGACCATTAATTTACTCTAGATTGCTTTTATTCTCAATATTCTATTAACTAATATCGATTATTGTTTCAAACAACTGTCATGTTAACTAGTAATTGACAATTCACTAATCATTATTAACTTCAACTATATAGCTGATTTTTATTTAATTTAGGTGTTAAAAGAAGAAATTCGACGTCTTGAAAATAACTCCAATCCAACATTAAAAGTACAATGTACAGAAAATCAAGATATCTTGGAATCGAACAACTCTCTTCATAGTAACACTAGTGTACTTGTTGAACATTTGAAAGACATCTTACTGAAAGTTATAACACTACCTAAACAATCTTCAGAACGTAATCATCTCATGCGTGCGTTGGCTACATTTCTTTCTTTGAAATCAGACGAGTTTAAATTATTAGAAGAGGGTTTAAATCACAGTGTTACTTGTTCTACACCTAATCAACAACAAAATCTCTCTTCCAATTGGAGTAGTTATATCTCTGCAGTTTGGCGTCAGTAAAGAACAATATTTAAGAAGGAAAGCGTGCAATATTGCTTTCAAAATAACCTTCTGTGATAAATGTGTATTCTTAGTGACAAATTTTTAATTTACTGGTTGTGTAATATCTCTCTATCAGAAAAATACTTAAAGATCAAATCAACTTGAAATTTTTCATTTATGATTTTGTAATTGTGATCATTATAGCGTTCTTTTTGTTATATCACATCACTTTGAGTAACTCTGTTGCGTTATTTTTTAAAGTTGAAAGCAGTTGGTGTGATACATTCTCTATTTATCTAAATTATTTTTCATATGTATGCATTATTATCTTAACATTTTGAGAAATGACAAGTGTTTTCTTCACTCTCACTCTTAAAAATTGGTTTTTTCAAAATTTGTGGAGCATAAATTCCTTAACGAAAATATAATTACATTATGTTACACGAAATAAATCTTACTCAATTCACATTCGGCACTTAATTTTTAGGATAACTGACAAAAAATACCTTCACAGTGTCGCTGCATAACAAAATCTTAAACGTAACAAGTGTTTCCCTTTATATTCTCCACTTGTGGTAATTGACTTTTTACTCTAATACGACTGAAGTTAGAGTACGATGTTTTACGTTAATGAGTTGTAGTCCGGATGAGTTCTACTAACAAATAAATGGTCTTCTCAATAAAGTGCTTCAGGTCAATATTTGTAGTGCTAACCGGAGATTTAAATTTGCAGATCGGGCACCTAACTACGGGAAAGTAGCTTGCGTGGTCGACGAGTGCTTGATGTTCGCAGGTCAGATAACGGTGACCTTCTCCTGGTCGGACTACAGTCTGTTTGCGGCTGAGACCATCTCCTAGTGTAATCACCCTCAATGTGCTGTCTAGCGTCCTGTTAGCAACTCAGGCCGGAATTCAGAATGATCTCACCAGGTTCGCCTACCTCTAGAATAGTTGTGTACGAAACCGTCGATTTTTTTGGACTAACTATCCGGAACCGGATCATGCCCCGGTTTGCACCAAGCATAACCTGCACTTTAGTGCCCAGCAAACGTCTGGTCTTGAACTGACTGATACCAGTAAATTGACTGTAACTTCTGTTACAACCGGATATCAGTGTAAGGTTCAAGACTAGCAGTCAGTTCGCCGAAGAGTATGGGTAAGCATTGTGCGTCTTCATAAAGCCAAGTCGCTTGCAGTTCAAAAAACTCGTTCATAAGTCCTAGGTTTTTGCAAGCTCGCCCATCCACTCCGACGAACCTCCAGTTTGATGACACGCAGATTTCTTCGTGAGGGAACTTTATGAAGTTGGCGAAGAGCCGAGAAACCTGGTAGTGTAAGCGTGCTAACAGCTTCGAAGCAGCAACTGCATTTGTTATTGTACGGAGTTGTTTGAGCTCACTCGAACAATCGGCGACTAGTCTGGCGTGTGAAGCAATTTGTGAAGTTAGTGGGACGCTAGTCAGCAACATCTTGTTTGATGGGGAGTGTTCTCAAGGAACAGCTCAACTGATCTGTTGCACCTACGAGAAACGTCAATCAGACTGTCCTTCCTGGTCGATGACTGCTGATCCACTTAATAAGTCGGAAATCAGTCAGGAGCCCTAACTACTGAAGTCCCGCGAGTTACCAGGTCCATGCAATCTAATTCTGGCTCTTTTTAGGGATAGTAGTAAAATTATATTCAAGTAACTGACTGGATTGTTTGGAAAGATTTGGGAATCGGAGTATTCTGATCACCCTGAATATAGTAATCTATAACCTGTCAAAGTTAGTGACCCTAATTCGCGTTATCATTCGAAAAACATGCGAATTTAGCGTAGTAAATTTGAAAGTACCATCTCCAGTAGTCCAGGATTATAAGAATAGGTCCCATTGGTTCAGCTTGATAAACGACAAGACTAAAATACTTATTCAGAAAAATACATATCACTTTTGTGCATATTAACTGTTAGCTATGTACTTAGTTATGCAGGTAAACTGAGTTCAACGTGTGGCCTGATTTCGTTTGACTACTAGGTAGAAATTACTATGACCTTATTACGTCTGTTACTAATTTGTCGCATTTTCCACTACCGGTTGATGTCTGTTTCGCCTTTTTTTCGAAATGACTATAATCATTTGCTAATACTGTATAAATTTTACTAAAGCTTCACATAGATTGGCTCAACATTAATACGAGAAGTGCCCGAATAAACTGTCTGTAATCAAAATAAATCGTACAGGAGCCACTCGAAAATTGAATGTTCATTGTAGCCTAGTGTATTAGGGAAATACGGAACGACAAATCAGTGACCTGACCACCTTATGTACTTTACTCAACTATACTTGCCTACGCCTGTTACCACTAGTGGAGCATAGGTCGCTCACCAGCATTATCCATAGAGCTCTGTCCTGGGAAGTCCTTTCCAGTTGCTATTTATTCTTTTGACGTTTGTCTCGAATTTTGGTACAATATTGTCTTTGGTCTTCCACATTTTCTTTTTCCCTTCGGGGTTCTAAGTTAGGGCTTACCTCATAATCCAGCTTCGTTTCCGTAATGTATGTCCTATCCACCTCGAACGTCTCTGCCTATTTTTTTTCAGCTGGAAGTTAACTTGTTCTCATAGTAGGTGGTTGCTGGTGATATCCGACCAACGGAAATTGAGTATCTTGCTTAGATAATTGTTTAGAAATACTTGTACGTTTTTGCTGGTTTGTAGTAGTTCTCCATGTTTCAGCCCCGTACAATAAAACTGTGTTGACGTCGATATTGTAGTTACTGAATTTGATGTCGTCCAACAGTTGTTTTTAATTTTATATATTCTTCAAATGTAGGGATGCTGTCCAGATACATAAAACTTTACACCCCTTGCAGAGCTTCTCTATCAAGTGTGATTGGGTTGGTGCTGTGTTGTATTTCAAGATCTTACTTTCTCTCTCGTGTGCGTTGAGGCCTATTACTGCAGAGGTTGCTGATACACTGGCTGTCGACACCTGCATTTGTCGCTGTATATGGGATAGAAGGGCCAGGGCTTCTGCAAAGTCCATATTGCCTAGTTGTGTCCAAGCAGTTCATTGTATTTCGTGCTTCTTCTGATATACAAATATCCTAATAATTCCGTCAACAATCAGAAAAGATGGAAGTAGGCAGCCTTGTCTGACACCGCTCTTCATTTGGGATGCATCTGTAAGCTGTCCTCCATGCACGACTTCGCAGTGTAGTCCATCGCATAAATTCCGTATGATGTCGATGATCTTCTTAGGTACACCATAGTGTCGAAGAAGGTTCCATGATATTCTTCTATCCACACTGCCATGCGCTTTGTCATGATCGAGGAGGTTGATGTGGCGATTTCCATTCAACTGATAGCTCGACAATGATCCATAGTGTCAATTTATTCAAATATAATAGACCAAAAACCTTTTTTGGAGTGCTTTCAGCGTATATTGTTTTATAGTAAACAATGGAATTGAAGATTTGCTATATTTGTTAACAACAAAATAACCAATTGTTATTAGTATCTGCCAATCAATACCTAAAAATATTCCGTCCAGACAAGTGAACGCTATTCCAAGTTTTACAACACGCGGAACAATGTGTCTGCTAAAATTATTTACGCATAACTTAGGCATTGTACTCCATTTACATGCCTGAAATGAATACCAATTGAACAACCGATATCTTAAGAATTATGATTATATTACTAACACTTTAAGTTCACAATGCATGAACTTTTCACATGATTTTCATTTAACTAACTCATTCTATTTACTAAGGTCAACATCCAAATATGATTGGATTAGCACAGTATAGATTTGATTTAATTAGTAAACGCTATATATTTCTTTAATGAGTTTGATTATTATCCTGAAGAAGCTCAGACAAGTTTGCTGGGCGAAACGTTGGAACTATTTAAATTTCAATCGCTGAGATCATTTCAAATATAATTTTCACAGGTATTATGACTTCTCTATACTCGGTGCCCAATTTCTGTCAAACTATTCTTTCTAATCTTGACGAATATTTGTATAATATACTGACAATTTTTCTTTAGTTTTTACCAATCTCAAGTGTAAGAGGATGCAGATGTTTCCTGTGAATGAAAGTGGATCGTTTTTTGTGATTTATCAACTACTTTATATTCTGTGCACGAGATTATTTAAATTTCCATCGTTTTCATATTCATTCTTTTGAAACAGCGGAATAAACAAAAACTTTATATGGTAAAAGAAAATATTTTTAAGAAGTTTTTTTTTCAAAACAAAAACTTATTTAAAATAGTCCAATCGACAAATAGTAATTAATTAAAACATTGTGTAGGGAAATAAAGAGAATAGATTAAACTTTACCTATAAATGGGTCATTACAACAAAAACCTATTGTTTGTCATTCAAGTGAACAGAAAAAAAGAGTGTGTGTAGTAGTAAGAACAAGATAGATGAAAGAAATATCTGCCAAATCATCAACTTGTTTATATTGGTTACGAGGAAATCAAGGTCAAAAGATTATATATATATATACCAATGTGAATCATTATTTAAGCAAAACAAGAAAAAAAAACTATATCAACGACAATTGATTCGTATCAGTGTAATAGAAAAACAATATTTGTGAGATTGTAAGAGTAAGTGAAGAGAAAAGACGCTACAAATACAAACATTTTTACATACATTTAAAACGGACTACTGGGGTTAAAATGCTGTCCCAATAAAACAAAAGATTTGAATTTATATGGTAGAAAATTTAACATGAATTATAATGTCAAATATTTGATTATTCATTTTTAAATATATCACAGTTGATCTATGGGAACAACTAAATGTATAAGGTGACATGATAATTTTGTTTGTATTTTCTATAAGATATGCACATTTGACGATAGTTAAATTTATCCAAACTATCGGATAGTTAGTTGACAAATTTTATGGATTCAGTGAACTTTTACCAAGATATAATGAAGTTAATTGACTTTTAACCTGAAATTGAGATGAATAAATATATCATGTATTGTCAATGAACTTTTAAGATTGATAGAAATCGGATTTTATTTAGCAAATTTAGCGTAGCAATCGAGCGTTAGAAATTTACGCTAAAAAAAACAAAACCTATTAACACATGAAGGGAGATAAAGTTAGGGAGGGAATCAGTGACCTTGTATGATTTTTGTATAGCCCAAAAAAATGATAAATATTAATAAGTGGGAGGTCACATATTATGTAATGAATCAAAAGTCGACTACAAAGTTTTGAAACTACTAACAATATTGAAAATTTTTAATTGAAGTACATTGAGGTAAAATAAATAGACAATTTAAACTTTTGTGAAAAAAAATACACATGGCTAAGAAAAATACAAGACTTCAAATGTATGTATGAAACTTAAAAGCCTTGTTTTTGCCACTAACTGAATTTATCTGGTTGACCACTGACGAGGACAGCAAAGCACAATACGGCAATGTCGTTATACTTTGTAACTTGTTGTTAATGTACACCAATGACGAATACGACGAAAGACTTTAAGAACTCACGATAAGAACAATATCTGTATCGTAAAATAACTGAAGTTGGAAATGTGATTACTGGGCTTCGATTCAGTGGTCTACAGCTATTATTAAAACCTAAAGGCAATGAGTTCGATCCTTAGTGAACTCACCAGTTCGCGTCGTTGATGAGATCTGAACTACGATAAAATAGATTTCTACTTCATATTAGTTTTTCATGGCTTTCTAGTTGATTTCAGTTTATGATGAAAACTATACTGAATGTGTTCTAACATTTAAAAAAAACATAAACACATCATACGTTACCTGAGATAAATACATTTCATTGTTTGGTGCCACGTTGTTATTTGCTGAGTGAGAAACGAAATTCCCAAACGTTTGATTTGATAATGTTGGATTCATATTCATATTCCATAACTGAGATAATGTGTTCGTGCATGGATTATTAGGGTTGGAGTTTAATGTATTACTGAAAGCAAACGACTGATTCGGACGAACAATGTTCTGATTCGGTTGTGTTGCAATAGATGAGCATGCGGAGGTATTATTTTCAGGCCAGACAGCGAAATTAGGTGACGGAGGCTTGCAAATTCAAAATAGAAAGATAAAAACAATTAATTACAATATGAAAAGCCACAAGTCAAATGTGTTACATGGGGAAATTTCAGGACATGAACTGTGTTGTTATGAACAACATTTAGTTGCTTAGTGATTAAAATGATAGGCATTCAACAATTCATGTTGCAATTTTGAACCATCGATCATCGATCGAGTAGTAGGATACAAAATTGGGGTTTAATTCCGAATATATGGTCACAAACTTAGCAGCTGAGTAGCATTATATTAAATTGTTATTTTTAAAATGAGTTATCATTGTTGTACAAGACTGAACGACATACATGAAATCAATTACAGATATATGAAGTTTAAGGATCAAACCAAAACGTGGCATTAGTTCATGAAGTCACTGACAGATTATATGTTGGTAGATACAAGCTTGGTTGGGGCCCTAGAGATTATAAATAATTGTTAGAGATACTGGGTGATAAAGTTCAGAATCATTCACAAAGATGCAAATCTTTTCTTCTTATCAATCTTGGATTCCAGGATTCCTAAATACATACTCTTCCACTCTGTCTTCTCAAGCCATATTCACAAGGTTTAGTTTTCCTTTTATCACTACTACCATTACCACTACACCTTTTTCGATCTATTGTGCTATTTTCATTGGTCTTACTAATCTTTCAAGGCAACTTGTGCTAACGCACATTTATGCCAGGACATATACTGATGATGCCTGTCTGTTTGAAGTTTACCACAAGCTCATACTGAAAGATAACTTTCACACCTCATTAATTGAAAGTTTGTACAAGATATAAAGCAATTTAAATGAGTTACCAACTCAATATTTTACTGGTACGGCGCACTGTCAACAAGAGCATATCTTTTAAAAATGATTAACCTTAAGAGCTTTACTTTTAAACATGTACTAAATGACTGCTCAAAATTTCAAAGGATTAGTGATAAGTTTGTAGGACGAACAGTACACTCTACCACACTAGAATACCTAAAACAATATTTGATGTATTTTTCATGTTCGAAGTTTTGACTACATTTAAACCTAAGTACCAGGAAGATCAACAATGCAAGCAACTATAGTCGGTTACATTTTCAGTTATCCTTAGTATAAAAATATACAAATGGCTTAATTTAAAATTATTAATACTAAACTAAACCATAAACGTACTTGAGAACATAACATACATGAAACATATTAACTGGATCCCTTTTAAAAATTAAAACTATGGTAAAAAGAAAGCTTACAATGCATAATTTACTCACAATGAATTGCAATGATCCATTCAAATTATTAGTTCCAGCTGGATTTATACCCAAACCGTATGATAAAAATTGATTGGGAGGAAAATATGGCTCTTTCGTTTCCCCATTACCTTAAAAAGACGATAAGATTTCTCATTCACTTAAATTATCATAAATGGAGGAATCAACAACAAATACACACATGGCTCATAAATGCACAGACGAGAAATAACCTACCAACCGATTAATCATAATATTAGGAAAATAAGCTAAACATAATAGTCACCATAGTTACAGAAAAGAAACAAAAATGGAATTGGATGCATACTAGTCAACTTCTCATGCTTCGTGAAAAACTTGATTTTTGGGCATGATTAAACCTGTTACACATGAGGAAGAATAATTCTTCTTACCAAAAGTAGCTAAACTACAATTAACGCAGATGCTGACAAAATGCAGTCTCCTGACCCCCTTGAGCAGTAATGCAAGGATGTTCAGAATGCTTCTAGCTCTCTAAACACAAAATTTCACCTCAAGACTGATCTGCATCAATGCTCGAAGTGATGTTATGGAGTGAAGTGGTTGGCTTTATTGACCATTTCACTTATTCTGGTTGTCATCAGCCCTGATGGGTTATGCCTGACGAAATCTCGACATCGATTCAGAAAGCTCGGCTAGTGTTTCTCAACTTGCTTCACTTGAGGGGTGCACAAGATGTTTGGCTATCAACCAAAGAAAGTGTGTACTGTACAGCAGTTTGCTCTGTTATACTTTATGATTGTACAGCATGGTCCTTGAAAGTAGAACATATGCGTATGCTGAAGTTCTTTGGTCATAGGTGTCTTCCAAGTATTGCTCAGGTTTCGTAGGACGACTGAGTGAGACATGTAGCAGATGGTACTAGGTAAAGATAGACAAACTGGTCGATAACATCATGAATCCTCATTAATTGAGGTGGTTACGACCTTTGCTATGCATACCAAATACATCGACAAGATGTTTGGTAGCGCAGAAATAGTTTGGAAGAAAACTAGGGGCGCCAAAACCAAGATATGGCATTAGTTCACTATAATGTTATCTTTAAGTCTCAACCACACATTTCCTTTTATTTACAAATAATAAGTAATACCACTGCATATAACAATAATCAATTACTTATAGATGAGTTTCACATTTGCGTGAGAGCAAATTTCAGAAAATTTCCACTCTGCTAGTTCATGTTCGTACAGAAACATATAAATAATTGTTTGTGATTTCTTTACAAGATAAAATAAGTGTACTAAACAAATTAAGTAATATCATAAGTGGCCATTTTTAATTAAGTAAGTAACTAGCAATCTTCTAATTATTATAATTACACCAGGAGTTTTCTTTTACCAGTACAAAGAACTATAAATTTTCGATATTAAACTGTAAACCTGATTACATTTTATCATACTTTATATCATGTAGGTCAGCCAGTTAGTCATAAGCAACGTAGAAGATGGAACATGTGTGAATCGGTTTAAGTAGTGACACGTCAGCCCGACCGTTGTTGCTACCTAAACGTGGTGGTCGGGCTTGCCTATCGTGATGAAGCAACCGAGCTATACTGGCTGGAACAACTGTTCCTCGAAGTCCTACCATGTCAGAAAGGTCGATTGAAGAGCGGTAAGACTAAAAGCAACAAACCTAAGGTCCGAAGGCGAAGTCGTACTGCTGACTGTACAGGGGTGTGACAGCAGTAAGGTGTTTCCTTCAAAAAACCAGCATGACAGCGATGCTGCCTTCCCACAAGGAGGGGTGGGGTTAGAAAAGATCGACCCTAAAAATGCACACCTCACCTTACCTCACGGATTTCCGTCTCCGGCGGTAAGGCTCTTTGAAGAACGGAGCTAACACGTCAAAAACCTTCCACGAAAAGGCCGTGCGCGACCGGCCTCAGGCAGTTGTCCCTTGGGCACTGCGGTCACGCTCTCAGGTCGCTGAGACCGCCTCTAATCCAATTTCCTTTTCAGGTACCTCCAGAAGAACCCTTCCACGGTGCGGTCAACCGGGAAGTGGTAACCGCCCTCATACCTCTAACAGCACCCAAGACCACTGTATTCATAATCAACCTTCCTTTTCAATTCCTATTATTCCTCCTACATCGACTTTCAACCCTAAACTTCCTCCTTTGGCTTCTTCCTCAAGTGTCACCATAGCCAACGATTCTAGTGCTCAAAACACTGTCCCAGGTCTACTGAAACCTCGCTCCAAACTACACATTGGAGCTTTCAACGTACGCACTCTATGTCAAATCGGTCAGCAGGCTTCCTTGGCTAAAACCCTAGAGTCTCTTTCCATTGATGTATGCTGTGTCTCCGAAACACGCATACAGGATTCCAGTGTGGTCATTCACTTGACCTCACCTCGGCAAAACGGAGAGCCAACGAGATACACCCTACGTGTATCTGGTGACCCGATGGCCAGTTCTCGTGGACTGGCAGGTGTAGGCATAGCACTAAGCATGAGGGCGGAACAAGCACTGCTAGAGTGGATCCCCATCAACAGTCGTCTATGTGCTGTTCGGCTAAACGGCTCCGTAAGAACTCGGAAGGATAGGGACACACGTCGTTGCCTTTTTGTCGTTTCTGCCTACGCTCCCACCGACTGCAGCTCAGATGAAATGAAAGATGAATTTTACAGAAAGCTGTCCGAACTTCTTCAGAAAGCTAAACTCTCAGACATAGTACTCGTGGGAGGTGACTTTAATGCTCAGATAGGTAGTTTAAACCAAACAGAAAGGCATTTAGGTGGATATTTTAGTATTCCGGCACAACGAACAGATAATGGTGATCGTCTGCTGCAACCATGCTCAGACAATCGTTCATTTTTAGCAAACACAAATTTTGAGCATATGGAGAGACATCGTCTAACATGGCGACCCCCTACACCAAACCAACGATTGACTCAAATAGACCATATTGCAATCAGTCATCGTTGAAGAGGGTCGGTACAAGATTGTCGCTCATTCTGGAGTACCTGCTTGGACTCCGACCACGCCCTAATACGGGCACGCATCTGCTTGCTCCTCACCGGACGCAAAAACGCCACATTGAAAAGACCCATTAGAACTGAGTTGAGTAACGAGAAAACCAAAAGTAGGTTCCAGGAACAACTGAGGTCACACTTAGGTATTTCTGAAAACGAGGTTGACTCAGATGTTGCTTGGAAAGATATACAAGCAGCTGTGGAAGCAGCAGTGACATCTATTAGCAACTTAAACCACAGAGTTTCAAAGAACCAGTGGATTTCTTCAAAGTCTATCACACTGATGGATTCTCGTAAACTCGTCCCATCAGGTTCTGAACATGATGAAGAGCGTAAACAAATCAGATCTAGGTTAAGAACACGTCTAAGGAACGACCGTGAGCAGTGGTGGGCAACGAAAGCAAACGAGATGGAAAAGGCAGCGACTATAGGGAACACAAGACAGCTTTACAGACTAATAAGAGAAACTGGAATTAATAAGTCAAGTGTAAGTGAGATTATATCGGAAAAAGACGATACACTCATCTGCTCCCAGTCCAAACGTTTAGAACGATGGGCGGAACATTTTCGAAAACAGTTCAACTGGCCTTCAGCGACTCTACAACTACCCTCCATTCCCAGACAGCGTGAATGGAACATTGAAGTAGGTCCCCCAACTCTTGCTGAAGTTCAAAAGGCTATAGATAATCTCAAACGAGCAAGGGCAGTTGGTCCAGAAGTCTTTAAGGATGGTGGTCCAATTTTAGCGATTAGGTTGACTAATATTTTAGCTAAGATCTGGGAGTTAGACGTTATTCCATCTGACTGGTCACAATCACTTATCGTCCCAATATATAAGAAAGGGTCAAAATCATCTTGTGACAACCACAGAGGGATTAGTTTAACAAATATAGTATCTAAAATACTAGCTTCGATAATTATCAGACGCCTAACTAAGACTCGTGAACTGCAAACACGAGAGAACCAAGCTGGCTTCAGACCTGGTCATGGCTGCATCGACCACATATTCACCATTTGTCAGGTTCTAGAACACAGGCATACTTATCGGCGTCCGAAAATGGTGGTCTTTCTTGACTTAAAAGCAGCATTTGACTCTGTAGACCGCGAGATGCTATGGCAGTGTCCGTCATTGAAAGGCGTACCCCAGAAGTACATAAACCTTATAAAGGCTCTTTACTCGAACACTACTAGTCGAGTGAGAACTTATGGCGAACTGTCATCTACTTTTGCAACCTCAAGTGGTGTCCGTCAAGGATGTCCACTATCTCCATTTTTGTTTAACTTCATCATAGATCTACTGATGGAAATAACTTTCTCGTCGACTGAGTTCTTGGGTATTGATCTCCATCCAGGAGGTCCACTTATCGATTTAGAATACGCAGATGACATAGTCCTGTTTGGTGAAGACGCTGACAAAATGTAGAGTCTTGGTAGCACTAAGCAACAATGTGAGAATGTTTAGAATGCGCTTTTCTACTTCTAAATGCAAGTTGTTGATTCAGGACTGGTTTGCGTCAACACTTGAACTAATGATAGGGAATGAAGTAGTCGAACGCGTTGACAACTTCACTTATCTTGGAAGTCTGATCAACCCTAATGGGTTGGTATCAGACGAAATCTCAGCACGGATTCGAAAGCTCGCTTGGCTTTTGCCAACTTACGTCACCTGTGGCGAAGGCGAGATATCCGTCTATCAATAAAAAGACGAGTATACTGCGCGGCATTTCGCTTTGTTTTACTTTACGGCAGCGAAACATGGCCACTAAGAATAGAAGACACTTGTAAGCTTCTAGTATTTGACCACAGATGCCTTAGAAATATTGCTGGCGTCTGCTGGGATCACCGGGTAAGTAATAGTGAGGTTAGACGCAGGGTATTAGGAAATGATGGTAAATCAGTTGATGAAGTTATGAATCTTCATCGACTGAGATGGTTGGGCCACGTGTTACGTATACCTGAACACCGATTACCACGACGTGCAATGGCAATCGGTGTTGGAGATGGTTGGAAGAAATTTAGGGGTGGCCAAACCAAAACGTGGCATCAGTGCTTGAAGTCACTAACTTCTAGTCTGAGCCATGTTGGTAGATGCAGACTACTTGGTTGGGGTCCGCGTGACTATCGTTACCAATGGTTGGAGACTCTTGGTGACATGGCTCAGAATCGATCACAATGGCGTCGGTGTATACACTCCCTGTCTTCCGTTAAACTAAGAGATTAAAATCGCTTCATATCTTTCTTTCTACGAACCAATTCTTTCTTCTTGTACTATATCTCTATATGCAATCTTCTCTTACATATTACCACCTTTTACCTAACCACTGTTATGAATCCGGTGTTCATCTTGTTGTGATGATGCGGTATGGCAACCTGGACCGATGCACACATGTGCCTGGTCCTACGTTGTAGCTGACTGACCGACTGACAGAAAGGTTCCAGAGAACAAGTGTGGATGATCATACGCTATTACGAATGACTCTAAACCATATAACTCAAAGCTCCAACACTTGGTTACGACAATCGTGTGGACCTCGACCTGGTAGTCTGGATCAATACCAGGTAATGATTCGAAGGAACCACTTGTTTGCATTTACAAATATTTGCAGGCCTTGGATTAATATTCTCGTAATAAGGAAAAATATACCATATAACAGTTGCGTTGAAAGTGATTTACTGCACGAGCTCTCATTTGGGAAACATAAGTCTGCTAAAATACAATCATTTATGGAGTAGGAAAAATATATGCCTACAATTACGAAAACATAAGTTACTTAGTACATGATCTAGTAAACCATCTATAAAGTAACATATTATTTATCACATAATGTAAAAACTACTAATTTAAAACATTTATAGCTTATAGACAACCTTTGTAAGAGTAAAACGGTCATCCAGTCAACTACAATGTAGGACCAGGTACATATATCCACCGGTCCAAGTTGCCATATCTCATTAGCATAACAAGATGAACACCGAATTTACAGTAGTTAATTCAATGGTGGTAATACATAAAAGAAAGATGGCATATAAGGATACAGAACAGGAAATAAGATTCAGTACGTAGAAAGAAAGATATGAAGTGATTTCAATCTCATAGATTAACGAAAGACAAAGAGTGTATACACCGACACCATTATGATTGATTATCAGACATGTCACCAAGAGTCTCTGACCATTGGTTACGATAGTCATGCGGATCCTAACCAAGTAGTCTGCATCTACCAACATGGCTCAGATTAGAAGTTAGTGACTTCAGGCACTGATGCCACGTTTGGAGACATACGCATATAGGAATTCAACATAGTAACAAAATGCAGTAGTGATTAGTGATAACTACCTAAGAGACGGATAAACGATTAACCCTAATTCAAAAGGAAAAGTCACAATGACTAAACTACAATAAGAATTTAGAAAAAATGTAACTTAAAAACCCATAAAACGAAAATCGAGGCACAAACAACAACAACAAGGATAAAGTAAATACCGACTATATAAAAGACTGAAACTGAAATGTTGTTTACGAAATTGTGAGGAAAAGCGAACGTCCGGCGCCTTAATCGGGTTGGTGGATATGGAGGATTCCCCTAGAAGAGTTGGAAAACCCTGAGTTCAAACCAATTGTGCATATTGACTCTAGGATCCTGAGGGAGAGAAATACCTATGGAACTATGGTTGGTCACCGGCTACTATGGGATTGAATCTCCTTACGTTGCTCCACTGCCTTGTGGATTAGACCTTCAAGTCAAAGGCTCGGGATGTGACTCCCTAAGAAAACCGCTTGCTTCGGTTTGGGCACCCAGGCAGTATTCCAGACCTCACACGAATCAATGATAACTGCTGCTGGCCTCATTGTTATTGTGTGGCGCATATGTATTTGAAGCACCCTTGTACCAATGTTTATGTGTTCAAATAATAAAAAATAATAACGCTAAAAATCGAATGAATATTCAAAATGACATAATACATCACAAGCTTAATCAGATCACATTAAGCTTCATATATAATCTATCTAGAATCATGCAATGATGTTACTGAAGGACACTAAAGACGGAAATGATACCTAGTGAGAATATAGAGATAACATCTATATATCAATGTTTTACCTAACTAAACTAAACAATAATGAAAGGAACTTAGTTATAATACGTGAGTTAAAAGAATGATGAATTAATTCATAAGTAGATGTTGTATGAACTAAAAGCACTGAAAATAATGTTAAACAAGGAACATAATAATGAATATGATTGGTGAAAATAATCGTTATTCAACAGATTAAACTTTTAGATTTTAAAATCGCTTTCGCACACTGATTTGTACAATAATTAAAACGTACCCGAATTGTTTATATTTTTGTTATGCGTAAAATTATCAAGTGGAGGATTACATCCAAAGTATTGATTTCCTGAAAAGTTAGAAGTTGAGAACTGTCCCATAGTTCCGGGATATAATGCGGAACTCAAACTACTTGACTGCGGTGCGCTTTGCTGATACAAAGCCAAGATTGAATCTTTGGTTATCTTTGACGTGGATCCTGAAGACACTTGTCCATCATTAGCTGCATTTGTAGCCTTTTCACCGACCAAGTTAGTGCATCCAAAGTCCAAACCCAGAAGATCAGATGTCACGCTAGATGCAGTATCCTGCATAAAAAATTGTGAACATGTGTGATATAGCGTACAAACAGTGATTATTTATCTAGCTGCATTTCGATTTTTCTTAATAAAACAATGATATTTATACGAAATACTTACTTTAGGTTTTTGTATATGTTGGGTCGTATCTACTAGTGAGCTGACTGGTTGTTGTCCAACAGTCGACTGTTTTTGTTGATTTCCAAAAGTTGCTTGACTAAAACCACCGTGATCAAATAGATTATTTTTATTTTCTGAACTAGAAGCACTGTCAAGCCCCAGAAGGTCAAAATCGTTGTTTGTCCTGTTAACATTATCTGTTTCAGATGACTTGAAAAGAGAAAATCCATGACGCAAAATGAGAGCAAGCCAGTAAGCATATTAAAGAAACGAGACATATGAGTTAATGGGATAAAATAATTGGTATACTCAAGGACTGATACACAGAATGATTACAACAGAATCAGAGTAAATGAAAAACAGAATAAGCCTATAAAATGGGCAGTTATATTTGTCAGACGCTACGAAAATTAAACAAAACATTTTATTTTATCCATAACACAGAACACTTGGTACAACACGAGACCAAAAACGTGTACCATACAAAGCAACTCAGTAAAAGACCCTTACTTTAGCGGCAGTACCATAATAAAATAATCAGCTTACTGTTACTGGTAGCTCCTTAGATGGACGATGCGTTCTGTTGGTAGGCTGTTGTAAATGAGCACCCAAGCTCACAGTAGGCGATTTTTTCTTTTGAGACAATTCAAGACGTTGCAATTCCTAACCGAACGATCAAAAATGTAACTCATGTATGCTCATAATAATAACAGGCAGAAAACTTTATAAGCTCTATATAAAATATATTTATCGACAAAATATTCTGAAAAGTCCTCTACATCAGTGAAATTCAAGTAAAGGTAAAGGTGGTGTAATGCCCACCTATTTCATTCTAGATATATTCCGAGAATCCGTTATTCTGACCTCCTAATCGAGATTTTCTGGTAACATCTAAAAGCTCCGTTGAAAAAACATAATACATCACCAGACATTCGCTAAATAAAATCATGGTGACATCATTTGAGCCTATTCGAATGAGTGTTGATTATGGACGCCTACTTACGCTATTTCCACTAATCTTATGTATCTTGTTGAGGGTCAACTGCATCTCCAAAACTCAGTGTGATATCAACATCGTAGTAGTCTTTTACTATAAAACTACTACACATGGGTATGAACGGTAGTTAGCATAAAAACATGAGTATTTGACAAATGTTTTATAAAGGTTTTTCGTTTGTGGTAAGCCTTCATTGAGTACAAAGGGGAAAGGCAAGTTGATCCTTTAGATGGTTTACACAAGATTATTTATTTATTTATTTGAACACATAAATATTGGTACAAGAGAGCGCCAATATATATGCGCCACACAAAACAATGAAAATTCGAAGAGAGATAGAAAAAAAAAAAACTAAGGAGCGCAAAAAAAAGAGAACGATAACGAAGAGATTGGTGTAAGGTAATGTGCTAGTAATCAGGGAACGCAAAGGTACAATCGGAAGAAATCTTTCAGGTAAGGGAGACACAACCACTTTTTATGAAGAAAGTAAAAGAAGGTTACAGCAGGATCGCCACTGGCTTCTATTCTGAGCCATATCTGATAACGTCTCTAGCCACTGTGTTGCACCATCTCTCGGACCCCAACCAGGGAGTCGTGAAGGACCGACAGAAGCCAGTCCTCTGCAGCTTTTTTCATACCACAACATCATGTCATACATTGACCACCTCTCTGCTTTTTCTAACCAGTCCTAGAGTCGGCAAATAATGCACAACGTGGAATTCTCTGGGACGACATTCGGAGAACATGTCAAAGCCACCGAAGTCGGTGTTTCAAGATGGTGACACCAATTGAATTACCATCTCTGTGCCCGAATTCACGATGCCGAATCTCTGCATTACTGACATGGTGTTGCCACTGGATGTCAGCACTCCTTCGGAGACAACGATGATAGAACACAGAGAGTCGTCTAACGTCCTCCACTCAAAGAGGCCAGGTTTCACAAGCATAGAGCAAAACTGCTCTCACCGACGCGTTGTAGATCCGACCTTTTACAGCCAGACTAACATCACGAAGGCGCCAAAGATGGTCCAGATTGGAATAAGTCGCTCTGGCTTTCACTATACGTGCATTGATCTCATCACTAACACTCCCACCAGCATTTATGCAGCTACCCAGATACACGAACTTCTCGACTACGTCTATCTGCTCACCATCCAGGGTGAGTACAGGATTAGAATCCTGCCAGTCTTGTAGAAGTACTTTGCACTTCGAAGGTGCAAAGCACATACCATACCTACAGACACTGATTGCCAACTGATTAAGTGCGGATTGCATGCTTTGGGCATTGTCGCACAGTAAGACAATATCATCCGCATACTCAAGGTCGAGAAGTCTTTCTCCAGGCAACAGATCCACACCACCATTACTTACATTCATCAGAGCTGTTTCCAGAATGTCATCGATGGCAAAGTTGAAGAGGAATGGTGAGATTGGGCAACCCTGCCTAACCCCACTGCTTGAATGGAACAATGGAGAAAGGTGGTTGTATGCCCTCACTCTGCCTGAGGTGTTTGTGCATAGGGATTTTAGGATGTTAATAAACTTCTCAGGCACGCCCTTCATCAACAGACAATCCCAGAGAACAGTCCTGTTCAACGAATCGAAGGCAGCCCTGATGTCAAGAAACACTACGATTGTTGGCCTGTGATAAGTATGACGGTGTTCTAACATTTGGCGGACGTTGAAGATATGATCAATACATCCTTGACTAGAACGAAAATCAGCCTGCTCATCCCGAGTCAACCTTTCTCGGGTTTTGAACAACCTACAAAATATGAAGGAAGCCAATAGCTTGGACGCAATCGGAAGTAGACTTATCCCCCGATAGTTGTTACAGGAACGACGTGAACCCTTTTTAAAGATAGGGACAACTATCGACTCATTCCATGACGTTGGTACACTCTCTAATTCCCAAACCTTTGTAAACAACGTCGTCAATTCCTTAGTCAAAAAGTCACCACCATCTTTAAAAAGAGCCGGAAGTAAGTCATCTGGGCCAGGTGATTTGTAACGCTTCAAGAGTTGGAGTTCCTTGCAGACTTCCTCCTTGTTTGGTGGATCAGTCGTCACCGGCCATGGAGGGCAGGACAGTCTGACCGATGTTGCCGGAGCAGCAGGTGGGTCTCGGATAGACAACAAACATCAATATTAAGACTTTCCAAAGACATAGCCAGCCCTATCTGTTGTCCGACCTGCACTAGTGTGCGAACGTTGAAGGCAGCCAGTTTGAATGGTGCACGTGGTGTCAGAAAAACTGCTTCAGTTCTCGTATTCGGTGGTAACATACAATTTTCAACCGGACAGTGACTCGAGAACGTTTAGATACAGTCAAATTTCCACCAAAGACGAGCCGCTGTATAAGTATAAAAGAGGGTGAATAATGTGGAAAATAATAATAATAATAATAATGGTAATAATAATAATAGTATTAATAATGACAATAATAGTAATGATAATTATTTGAATCGATTGATTGTTTATCGGAGCGAGAAAAGTAGTTGCCATAGTCATAGAGTTCATCGTTTGTGTGTGGGCTGTGATACTGCCCGAGTGCCCAAACCGAAGCAGGTGGTTATCTTAGGGGGCCACACCCCGAGCCTTTGACCTAATGGTCTAACCCACAAGGCAGTGGAGCATCGTAAGGAGATGCAATCCCATGGTAGCCGGTGACCAACGATTGGTTCATACGCCATTTGTTCCCGCAGGATACTGGAGCCCATGTGCATCATTGGTTTGGAATCCGGTTAAAGCGCCGGACGTTCGCTTTTTGTCCTCTCATTTTCGTAAACAACACCCCCGCCACGAGAAGGCAATGAGTAGGACTTCCCTGGCAGAGGCTGTATACGCGCGGCCGTGTGAGAGTATTTCGAGAGGGAGAGCGTACTCTTCCCACTCTCGGCCGTACCAGGGAGTTCGGGGGCGGTTTACACAAGAAGGGTTAACGAAATTAAACTAGTGATCTAAGTCACATTGAAATTAAGTCTACCTGTTAATATTCATAGTCAACAGGAACTGTTGGTTGATTATCAGTCAGTCAGCCAGCTACCATGTAGGACCAGGCACATATCCACCGGTCCAAGTTGCCATATCTCATTAGCATAACAAGATGAACACCGAATTTACAGTAGTTAATTCAATGGTGGTAATACATAAAAGAAAGATGGCATATAAGGATACAGAACAGGAAATAAGATTCAGTACGTAGAAAGAAAGATATGAAGTGATTTCAATCTCATAGATTAACGAAAGACAAAGAATGTATACACCGACACCATTATGATTGATTATCAGACATGTCACCAAGAGTCTCTGACCATTGGTTACGATAGTCGTGCGGATCCTAACCAAGTAGTCTGCATCTACCAACATGGCTCAGACTAGAAGTTAGTGACTTCAAGCACTGGTGCCACGTTTTGATTTGGCAGCCTCTAACGTTATTCCAACCATCTCCAACACCGGTTACCATTGCACGTCGTGGTAATCGGTGTTCAGGCATACGTAACACGTGGCCCAACCATCTCAGTCGATGAAGATTCATAACTTCATCAACTGATTTACCATCATTTCCTAATACCCTGCGTCTAACCTCACTATTACTTACCCGGTGATCCCAGCAGACGCCAGCAATATTTCTAAGGCATCTGTGGTCAAATACTAGAAGCTTACAAGTGTCTTCTATTCTTAGTGGCCATGTTTCGCTGCCGTAAAGTAAAACAAAGCGAAATGCCGCGCAGTATACTCGTCTTTTTATTGATAGACGGATATCTCGCCTTCGCCACAGGTGACGTAAGTTGGCAAAAGCCAAGCGAGCTTTCGAATCCGTGCTGAGATTTCGTCAGAAACCAACACATTAAGGCTGATCAGACTTCCAAGATAAGTGAAGTTGTCAACGCGTTCGACTACTTCATTCCCTATCATTAGTTCAAGTGTTGACGCAAACCAGTCCTGAATCAACAACTTGCATTTAGAAGTAGAAAAGCGCATTCTAAACATTCTCACATTGTTGCTTAGTGCTACCAAGACTCTACATTTTGTCGGCGACTTCACCAAACAGGACTATGTCATCTGCATATTCTAAGTCGATAAGTGGACCTCCTGGAAGGAGGTCAATACCCAAGAATTCAGTCGGTGAGAGCGTTATTTCCAGCAGTAGGTCTATGATGAAGTCAAACGAAAATGGAGATAGTGGACAGCCTTGGCGAACACCACTTAGGGTTGCAAAAGTAGATAACAGTTCGCCATAAGCTCTCACTCGACTAGTAGTGTTCGAGTAAAGAGCCTTTATAAGGTTTATGTACTTCTGAGGTACGCCTTTCAATGACGGACACTGCCACAGGATCTCGCGGTCTACGGGGTCAAATGTTGTTCTCAAGTTAAGAAAGACCACCATTTTCGGACGCCGATAAGTATGCCTGTGTTCTAGAACCTGACGAATTGTGAGTATGTGGTGGATGCAGCCACGACTGGTTGATTATAATGTAGTTAATATTGCATAATACTAGAAAGAACAGACATTATCTTTCTATTAGCACTGGGTGTAGTTTCCCAGTCCATTATCCTGATTTCATCTCGTCGTACAACGTGGACCAACCCACATTAGTGCCAAGGCTTACGCTAATTATGACTGACTGATAATTCCGACACAATACACAAAAGGTCAAAAGGAAGCAAGATGATGACACAGGTGTTTGGATCAGGGAAGCTCCTCTGCGCTATTCTTCTACATATTATTTACAGAGCCATAAATTATTTTAATAAGGATGGGTTGGTAGTAACGCATTATGACAAATTTAGAGAATGTTATTATATATCAGTATAAAGACATTCCGAGATAAAAATAGTTTCTGGACCAACTTTCGATTGATGATTGGCATATTAGTGCGGACCACAGCAACTGCTCCGACGTGGTTTCTGGGGTCATATTTTATGACGTACTCCTAGGACCTTATTGTCTGGAACACATTACTTAAGATTGTACCACGCAGGTTGATTAGAAGGCCTCAAACTTAAGGTCCGAAGACAGATTAATGTTGTCAAATTAACAGGGATGAGGAAATTGTTTCCTTCAGATAACTAGCATATGCAGTGTTTGCCATACATTTTTAGCAGTCAAAAAGATTATTATTAGAGATACTTAGGAAACCAAAACAATTCGCCCTTAGCCATCTGATCGTAGATTGTAACTCCGTTTCATCTACCTCAATTATGTTACTCGGGTATTACTACTTGCATTTGTTGACAGATTCGTCCGAAGCCGATCATATGGATTACTTCAAGAAATTGACATACAGAAGAATTATGGTCCAGATAAGTAAACTAAAACTCCGCCTGTAGCTCTTATAGGGTTACTGCCGGTCCCAAGCCCGGGTAAAGAAGGAGGGTTGGGCATGGGGTTAGCGTCCCCATCCCGTAGAAAACTAACTCGCTAAAAAAACGCTTACCAGAAAAAATAATTCAAACCATTTAAACTCTGCCCTGGGAGTTAGAAGGTCTTCATTTAGAAGAATTATGACGCTTCGTGATGAAAGCCGAGTTCCTTCGGAAGCCACGAGGCCGATGCCCCTTCTAACAACCAGAGCAAAAATTTTTATAGGTACATGGAATGTTCGAACAATGTGGGAAACCGGGAAGACCAGTCAAGTAGCAATGGAAATGGGGAGATACAACTTAGCAGTACTGGGAATCAGCGAAACCCACTGGACCAAGCTGGACAGAAAAGGCTAGCTACGGGAGAGATGCTACTATACTCCGGTCACGAAGAGGACAATGCTCCACACACTCAGGGAGTCGCTCTTATGCTGTCCAAAGTAGCACGAAATGCACTTGTAGGATGGGAATCTCACGGATCCAGAATCATCAAAGCATCATTCAAAACAAAGAAGGAGGGGATCTTAATGAATATTATCCAATGTTATGCACCCACAAATGATAGCAACGACGACATTAAAGATCAGTTCTACGAGCGGCTGCAGTCAGTCATTGAGAAATGCCCAAGAAAGGACCTAACTATTCTGATGGGAGATCTAAATGCCAAAGTCGGAATAGACAACACTGGATATGAAGATATTATGGGACGACATGGACTGGGAGAAAGAAACGAAAACGGGGAAAGATCTGCAAATCTGTGTGCATTCAACAAATTGATCATAGGTGGCACAATATTTCCACACAAACGTATACACAAAGTTACATGGATCTCACCGGACCACACTACAGAGAACCAAATAGATCATATTTGCATCAACAAAAAATTCCGAAGGACAATGGAAGATGTGAGAACCAGGAGAGGAGCTGACATAGCTTCAGATCACCACCTAGTTGTGGCCAATTTAAAACTGAAGCTAAAGAAGAACTGGACAAGTGGACAAACAGCACTACAAAGGTTCAATACAGCCTTCCTTCGAGATACTGACAAACTCAATGAATTCAAGATAGCTCTCAACAACAGGTTCCAAGCCTTACAAGATCTACTGAAAGAAGAAGAAACTAGTATGGAGGACAACTGGAAAGGCATCAAGGAAGCATTAACTTCAACGTGTCAAGAGGTTCTGGGTCTAAAGAAATACCATCATAAGGAATGGATCTCTACAGAAACACTGGACAAGATCAAAGAAAGGAAGAACAAGAAGGCAGCAATAAACAACAGCCGAACACGAGCAGAGAAAGTCCAAGCACAAGCTGAATACATAGAAGCAAACAAACAAGTGAAGAGGAGCATTAGAGCCGACAAGAAGAAATACGTGGAAGAACTAGCAACGACGGCAGAAAAAGCTGCTAGAGAAGGAAATATGAAACAGCTTTACGATACAACGAAGAAACTATCAGGGAAATACAGTAAACCAGAGAGACCGGTCAAAGACAAAGAAGGCAAGCCAATCACCGAAATTCAACAACAGCGGAACAGATGGGTAGAATACTTCGAGGAACTCCTGAATAGGCCGGCTCCAATGAATCCACCGGACATCGAAGCGGCACACACAGATCTTCCCATAGACGTCAACCCACCAACGAAGGAAGAAATCAGAATGGCCGTCAGACAAATCAAGAACGGGAAAGCAGCGGGTCCGGACAACAAACCAGCTGAAGCACTGAAGTCAGACATCGAAGCAACTACAAACATGCTTCACCCTCTATTCAAAAAGATTTGGGAAGAGGAACAAGTGCCGATGGACTGAAAAGAAGGGCACCTCGTCAAGATTCCAAAGAAAGGAGATCTGAGCAAATGTGAAAACTGTAGAGGCATTACACTGCTGTCAATACCAGGGAAAGTCTTCAACGGAGTGTTGCTGAACCGAATGAAAGATGCAGTAGACGCCCAACTTCGAGATCAACAAGCTGGATTCCGTAAGGATCGATCATGCACAGACCAAATTGCAACACTACGGATCATCGTCGAACAATCAGTTGAGTGGAACTCATCACTATACATCAACTTCATTGATTATGAAAAAGCATTCGACAGTGTAGATAGGAGGACATTATGGAAACTTCTTCGACACTACGGAGTTCCTGAGAAGATTGTCAACATTATCCGGAACTCATACGACGGACTACAGTGCAAAGTCGTGCATGGAGGACAGCTGACAGATGCATTCCAAGTAAGGACCGGAGTCAGACAAGGCTGTTTACTCTCTCCCTTCCTCTTTCTTCTGGTGGTCGACTGGATTATGAAGACCTCGACATCTGAAGGAAAACACGGAATTCAATGGACAGCTCGAAATCAATTAGACGATTTGGACTTCGCAGATGACCTAGCCCTCCTATCACGTACACACGAACAGATGCAGATGAAGACAGCCAGTGTAGCAGCAGTCTCTGCATCAGTAGGCCTCAGCATACACAAAGGGAAAACCAAAGTCCTCAAATTCAAAGCGGAAAACAACAATCCAATCACTCTTGATGGCGAAACTCTGAAAATGTAGAATCCTTCACATACCTGGAAGCATCATCGATGAACAAGGAGGTTCAGATGCAGACGTAAAGGCAAGGATTGGCAAAGCAAGGACAGCATTCCTACAGTTAAAGAACATATGGAACTCAAAACAACTTTCAACCAATATCAAAGTGAGAATCTTCAATACCAACGCCAAAGCAGTTCTACTGTATGGAGCTGAAACTTGGAGAACTACAACAACCACAATCAAGAAAGTACAAGTATTTATAAATAACTGTCTACGCAAGATACTCAACATCCATTGGCCGGATACCATCAGCAATAGCCTTCTGTGGGAGAGAACAAACCAACTTCCAGCTGAAGAAGAAATTAGGAAAAGACGATGGAAATGGATAGGACATACATTACGCAAATCGTCAAACTGCATCACGAGGCAAGCCCTAACTTGGAATCCTGAAGGGAAGCGAAAAAGAGGAAGGCCAAAGAACACATTGCGTCGGATAATAGAAGCAGATATGAAAACGATGAATTACAACTGGACGGAGCTAGAAAGGATTGCCCAGGACAGGGTTGGATGGAGAATGCTGGTGAGTGGCCTATGCTCCTTCACGAGGAGTAACAGGCGTAAGTAAGTAAACTAAATGGAAAGTTCACTGAACAGCAACTTACCCAATATTTATTAACACGCATAGTGAATGACTTTCGAAATCAGATGGTAAATACTAGTAAATAGATTATATTGATCTCAGAAAGGTTATCTACTCGAGAAATTTGTGGAGAGGCTGCGATCTCCTAACCTTAATTTGAGGTAACCTGCTGAGTAGTTATTGGCACGGAGTGATATCCTCTATAACTGGTAAAAGTGACAGGTGCTTTCATCATTTCGTTTCCTTTTAGCGCAGTAACATGCGTAAACTACCATTCCAGTTAGTTCATCTCCTGTTTTTTCCCCAACTTTATTGGCTATACTCTTTTCATCTGTCCTAATTTCTAAGTCTGCTGTAATATGGTGCAATTAATTTGATTGTTACATTTACACCACATTTTATCGAATTTAATATCTGCCACAAACTATTACAAGATTTCCGTAGAACCAAAAATACTGTGTCGAGTGAACGAACTGCTGAACAATATAAGTTGGAAAACTTGAACAGGTATTCTCTAGCCACCGAGAAAGTTTTTTTCGGGAAAAGTGAATAAAAACCGACCAGGTCTAAACAAGAGTTGCTTAACATTTAAAAGCAAACAACAATGATGAGTCCGCATCAGGGTGATTTCTGGGACAGAACAACACTGACAAACGTAGTATGTTAATTTGAACCTACTTTCATTAATGATTCTACATCGGGTTTACTTGGGGTATATTCTTGCGCTATGTACCGTTTCTGTTCATACTTTGCTCGAATGAACGTCTCCAACGCAGCATCTGTCTGTGGCCTTCTAAAATTATCGGGCAAATTTGCTTCATATACAGCTCGTGCTCTGCTATTACCCATTTCCCTCATAACCTAAAATGAATGATTACTGTTAAACTTTCCCTTACAGCCAACTGCATAGGAGTCCATGTATCAAGGTTAACTGACTTAACTTTGGATATATGAACACCCAGATTGCGATGTATCCCTGCACATCTTATGCACAGGAAAATGCCAATATTCCAGGAAGCCCAACGTGGTCCTAACCTTGCTAAGATACAATATATGACTTACCTTTTGCGTCACAATCTGCGCAGTACTTATTGTCGTCATCACGAAGTAACTCCTGAATTATGAGCTGGTGTCTTTCATTTTGCAGTTTAGTATTATCCCGTCTGTTTGAACTACTTGTCATCACAAGATTGAAAAACCCTCACAATCTATGACCTCGAAATCTCCAATAGTCTTCAATCTTCAAACCTCAAACGTTGTGACTGAGCGGTACAGTTTCAGTTTGGAAAGGATAGGAAGCTTGATGGCCTGTGTTAGTTCCGGCAATGATGTTGTCCCTGTTAACACAATTTTCTTTTGAAAGTACTGACGGATGGAGCCTCAATCGCGTGCTGAATTAATGAATTCTACTCATTGATGATTCGATGGGAAAGTCGATAGTCAGCTAACAAGTAATATGTTCTGGGCTTGTGAACATGTTTTGGACAGTCCTCGTCAATCCTTTGTTTCGGAAGACACGAAAAATTAGGGCATGTCGAGTGAAAATTTATCACTTAGTAATTTGAAAACTGAAATCAAGTTATTCCTAGTTCTTCAATATGACAACGGGAATAGGTTTAGCTTGGCCAGTCGAAAATGATACGGGAGCTTCACTATTCCGCGAATCAGCTTAGTTGCTGTTCTTTGAACCGTTTCCAAAAGCTCATTGTCTTTTTCTAAGTAGGGGCCAGCCGCTTGTATGAAGTACTCAAATTTAGTACGCATGAACACTGTATACAAAGTTAAGAAAGTTTTAGCATCGAAACGAATAAGAGCCCTACGTATTGACCATAAGGTTCTAAAACCTTTAGTGGCTATTGCACGGCAGTGTGCAGTAGTCTTTAAGTCTTGGCTAACGATGACTCATAACTCATTATGTGTCTGGACTACAGATAGCTCAGTGTTATCCATCATGTATGTATCTGTACCTTGATGATCAATATGCATCACAATACACTTAGAAGTATTTATCGGCAACTGCCAGGTTTTAGACCATTCAGATAATTCCTTCAGGTCGTCTTGAAGTTCTAAGCTATTGCCCTTACGAAAGCAATCCTGACTACCTATAGGTCTGATTCTTGTTATGTTCATCCTGAGATCAATGGGACAAAACAAGTGATTCAATAACAGTTTGAGTAGTCGATGAGTACATCCCTCTCAACTTATCAGTGCATTTCAAAGGAGGACAGTGACTTTAAAGTTGTTGTGAATTAACATTACTTATGTGTCTTTATTACATTAAAAACATACTTTGTATACTTTAACTTCAATCATTTCAAGAAATGTGTGGAAGATTCTTCAAACCCGCCTGATCGCAGTAATGGATCATGTTTTAGTACAGCGTGTATTTAAAAGCACACTTTTCAGATCAAACCAAGAATTTTCTTCGTGGGACTTAACAATCACCCTGTGACCGAGGATATTGTTTACCTAAATATTCCCATATTGTTACCAAACAGAGATCATGCTGTTTTGTCATTCATGTTTAGAGCTTGTGACATAAAGTATTATCAGGTTAAACCTTACCCAAATGTGCGTAGAGGAAAATTTTCAATCATCCGGGAGTGCACTGCAATAAAGGAGTGGTCAGCTACTTCTTATTCGTCAGTTTAAGAAGCATGGTCCTTATTGAAAGGTACGACTAGCTTGGATACATCCCCGTTTATACCGTGATCAGTACCACGTAGACCAAATAACTGTCTACAATGGATAACTAAGCAAGTCAATAAACTTCTTAGACGCAGGAAAACGTATTGGTATATTTTTAGCTCTAGGGGCTGTGAACAGTATAAATCCACTCATTGCATGACTAGTCATGCTTGAAAAGCTCTGATAAGTGACGCTAGACTAGATTATGAAAATGCCTGTGAAGTTTGTTTTCGTATATGAAGAGGCAAATTGGTAATATTCTATCATATTCGACGCAAGAAAATCCGTCGATATTTGCAGGAAACGATGTTTGAAAATGCTGAACCTTTATCATGATATTGGAGTAAAATGTTTTTTTTCTGATGATGGTTAACGACCAACAATTATTCACGATAATGGCAGTTTGCCGATATACCCTGTGGCTACAGAGAAAGGAACTGACTTACGATTACTTCGACATTTCAAACTAGATATGTCCAGTGATTCTGACTTTATTCGTCCCAACATTATAAAGGCTGGGTCCCTTTCAATACAGTTTGATGTCTTTGAGACAGTTAAGACTTTCTAGAGACTGGAAAAAAGGTGGAGAGTAGAAACTTAGTAAGTAACTGTCAACCGGTTGGTTCGATCACTGTAATTGTCAAATTAATTTAAAAGACTATTCGTACTGTTACATTAAACTCTATGGAAGGAAATAATCTTTCACCTAGGAAACAAAATAGCATGATGGAAGGCCTATCATGCTTGAAAAATTCGCCCATTACAAGAGCAGATTGGATTGTAGCGAAATGTAGAAATATTCCAGTAGACGTATTTTCCATACATCTGTATTGTGGCGTCGAGTCGTGGTTGACTGTGATGACCACTACAGGAAGACTACATGCCAGCTAATCGATAAGATCCCCTGTAGGTCAAATGTCAGAAGCTAGTTGATGGCTGTAGTCAAGATGTATTTATTGGCGATCGTATGGTATCGAAAGAACACCTAGATCGTGCCAAAGGAGTACAAGTGTGGTTACTGAGCCTAACTGAATTCGTCAAGGTCACAATCAACGGAAGAATGCATGTATGTTGGTGCAGTTAAAGAAACAGGTACGGTAAAACAATCCCTGGTACAATTGGCCATAATAATGATTGTTTTCATTGCACCGATTTTGCTCCCTTGATAAAAGTAGGTCACTACAGATACAAGAAAAGTCTATGACAAAGTCTCGCACCCGGTTCTCTAACTAAAACTGGAGATTTTGGGATCCATCATGAAACCCTAAATTGAATAAGTGATTTTCTCAATGATAGGAGACTAGGGATACAGATAAATATGATTGTCAGAGTAAGAATCTGTGAGAAGTGAGGTTCGCTTCGATTCCCTTGTTCCTAGCCGTATTCAAGCGAAGTCTCAAATGTAGCAAAGTCATCTGTTTTGCTCTTCGCCGATGACATAAAGATCTACGGTTTCACACACAGCATTTCAGATTAAATAATGTAACAGTGCCCGTGTTGTCGGCGCATATGCCATCATTCTTCATACAGGCCAAAACCAATAGGTTCATAACATCCTGTATTAGCAATGCCTTGTTGGCACAGCAAAACATGCAAACCCATTGTGAGTTAGGCTTCGAACATCTTTTATATGCAGTGGGACTTAAACGGGTGCACATTTTATGGAACTATTTATTGCATTCGTCACACTGCATTCCCTCCTCCACAGGGTACAAAAAAACAGTTTGGTTGTCAACATTTGTGGGTACTACCAACCATTTTAGTCTGATCAAGGTGTAACACCAATATGATCACAGTATGAACCACAAGACAAACTCTAGCAAGATGTCAAACCTTAACTAAAGTACTTTGATACAGACCATGAATGCTTTCAAATGTAATAAATACACAAAAGCCAAAAAATTCAGTAAAATATCACCTGAACTGGAGTAGATTCAATTAAAGTGTAAATCGTAGTTTTGATACGTAATTTACGACCAAAACGGTTTACTAATTTAACGAGAAACAATACCACTGTCCTTTTTAGATAGCGCGCGTTAGGTTCGTTATGTTAGACCACATTTAGAGTACTGTATCCAAGCAGCTAGCCCGTGTCTGGTAAAGGATACTAACTCCCTTGAGCGTGTCCAGCGTGTAGGAACGAAATTAGTGAAGGGTCTTTCTAGACTCCCTTACGGTGAGCGTTTAAAACGCCTAAATCTTTTCCCCTTGTCGTATCGTAGGACACGAGATGACCTTATACTGGCATTTCGTATCTTTAATTACGATTTGGGTGTTAATATGTCATATCTTTTTGCTCCCTCCAGCACTAATAATCTCCGAGGTCATAGCAAGAAGATTCATAAACCACGATCTAATAAACTTAAAGTGGGGTCCCGTTTTTCTCATCGAGTTGTCAATGATTGGAACGCCTTACCCGAACAAGTGGTATTAGCCCCATCAGTGAATACTTTCAAGGAAAAGCTGGACCTTCACTGGAAAGCAATGTGTCAGGATTAACACAGGTTCATCAACCTACTATCCTTATGACTGAAGACTGACTGAAATAAGTTGGCTCAAGATTGAAAATCTCAAGGTTGGAGGTTCGTTGGTGGTTTGATGAACGCCAGGAGTTAGAATTACATTATTAGAAACAAGTGAGTATCTTCAACAATTCAATGCACATATAAGAAGTGCTTTAAAGTCCGGGATCTCAGATTAGCAAATTCTAGTATTGATTATCGAATAAATATAGTTAAAACAATTTTCCTAGTTTCACGTTTGTGTGATTGCTAATTGTCATCGATTGCTTTCACCATCAAATTTTAGTGCTTCTCATGTGCCTGGAGGGAGGTCCTCTTTCAACATAAACCTTACCTTCAAACCAGGTATAAACTTCAACATGTTGACTTTCAAACGATTACTAGTTATTAAAGACGAATTTACAATTAGGTATTTCAGAGTAGGATTGAGGTTCAAGTTATAATTAAATTATTTACTCATTTTATATACATCTTAACTGTAGAGCCTATGCAATCCCTTGTGGATTGCAAACAATCGTTTGTGGATAATTTTGGCTTAGGTGATCTAAAAAATTTATGCATATAAATGTATGGTATGCCTTTCACTCCCCAGTCAATTATGACCTTAGCCATTATATCAGCAAGCAAAGTTCATATATCGCTGATCAAGATCTTTGCTTCTGTATCGATATGGTGTTTAGTTGCAGGACTTGGTGAAACAAGTAAGAGCGATCATTTAGATGCCATGCTTGACTATAAATATATCGTCCAAGCATTTATATCTTGATAGGTTGTGAAGCTGGTTTATTTGCTGAAAAATGATTTTACTGGAGAAGGCAATAGAATAATCTGAATTTTCTACAAACTAAATGAAGCTAAGTCTTAGGTAATAAATGCATAGTTACCCAGTTTCAGTTTAACCTTTAAAAGGTAGCAGACTAGAAAGCCTGTATTCATCTTGGGTATGAGGATCTCTCTTCATCGAACCTACTTTTGAATATGTTTACCAGGAGAGCTGTAGCCATGTGCGAAGACGTGAATAATTAGCCCACTTTTAGTGTCTGATTCTTGTATGGATTTTCATCCGAGTGATTATTAAAATACGTCTCAACTTTTATGCACTCATTTTTGTTGAAATTTCCTATCCCTAACGATATTATTGAGAATCACTTTGTACGTTTTTTCAGCTATGGAGGTACCATACATAAATTGGATGAGGAGTATCAGTGTTTATGAAAGCCCCTCGCATATCTACCTCGTTGGTTCCGATGTTGGGGAACGCCATTTCCGGATTCTCAAGATCGCTCGTGCTCCTGTTCCCTTAAAGGAAGATCATTTGTGGCTTGATAAAGAGTGTAGTGCTTCTGAAGCAACTGTTGAAGCAGAAAGTTTAGTTGATCGAATATGGCGTCTGGATATAATTGAGGATCCTCATATTTATTCCAAATCAGAATTAGCACGATTGCTGCATGCTATCCAGGCAACTAGTCGAGTACGTTTGCAATATCGACTTAGAATTTTAGTGAATATCGTCCCATTTCATTTATCGGGTATGTACTACTGGATACAACAAAGTTATGTAAAAATCCCTCTACTTTACTTTTTAGTTTCATTAGGTATTATGTACTACTGTCAGATCCTAAGTGACACAATCCGATTTAGATAGCCGTCTTGTCCTTTTATTTCTCTTCAGATTACTTAACTATGTAGTCGGTCATAATTATTGGTTCCGAACCAAAATAAACTAAATTAATTTTGTATACTAATTTTCAATATAAAAAAATGCAATTATAATTGATAAACAATCAATAAAATAGCTATTCGATCGTATCGTAAGTTACGATTTTGTAAGTTCTCGACCTAGTCTCATTTTATAACGCCTGTCTGTCAACTAAGAGCTATCATTTGTGTCCAAACACCGTGTACCGTGGCATCTAATTTTTTCTCTCGGATAGGTTTAGCATAGATTAAAGTTGAGAGGGGAAGAAGCAAAATGTAGCATTCCTCCGTGAACTCAGTGACCGCCAGTAGGTGTATAGTGGGTGGCTAGGATCCTCACAAAAAATCATATCAATAATAAACTCTGTGGTTGGAGAATAAGTGATATGAATTATGATCAGTCCTCAGTAACTTTGGTGCATTTACTTTTCGTCTTTCTGATGTTCTTGAGTTTTAATACTATCTTACAATTTTTATACTCTTCACTTTTTGGAATTTGTCTAGCCTTTCTCACTACCATTATACTTCAACTTTTTCACCGTTCATCTTTTCGACTTCCTTTTATGCTGATGTGCTTATGATTGTCTCAGTCATGTGACAAAGGACACATAGTTTCAACTCCATCAACTGGGAGTTTTCATATTTTAATTGACAGCATAGTTCTCCATGGAGTTTACCACTTCATGAACAACTTATATGATAAGCAATCATTATTATTTCAACTTAAATTGTCATCATTGGTTATATTTTTACGACGTCATAGTAATTACTTACCTGTAGTTGCATAAAAAGACATTTTCATTAATTACTTGTCTCATCAAAATTTTAAATGTTTAGAAGCTACACTTTCAAGGGATATGGAATCCACTAAACTCAGTTCCATGGTTTTTATTAGTATCGATAGGTCTTGACATAGTGCATATGCCTGACAGAGCGGAACAACCTTTCACTATTTCCATTGATTTTGTGATAGATATTAGCTTGTAGTAGTAACTATCTCCAACCAAACATTTAATCATGTGCAGTGAAGAACACTTCATTTGTTCAGCCTCCAACTTTTACTTAAGTTTTAGTAATTTGATGCACCGTAATGACTGGATTAAATGAAGTGGAAGGATGTCCAATTTATTCTTTGTTTTAAAGTATCATTATGACTAGTCACTTATTTCGTTAGAAACGATTGGTAAATGGTATTGTAAACTAATAATTATCCCTACTATTTCCCTTCGGAAGATGGAAATAAACTATGTGTTGCATTAGTTTCTGTATGAAAACTTCTTGTTGTCTCATATGTTAATTTACTCTGTTCAAGCAAATAGTTAGTATCGATAGCCCGTACACAATGAGTGTTTTGGTTTTGGAACTTAGTTTCGTAGATTTTTCCTATCAACCTACACGTTGATTTCCCAGAAAATAAACGGCACGTTTCTTCTCAAACTAGTTGTATTTCTGACTCAATTTAAAATGGTTTGGATTACCTCATTGTTGATGTTTTTTAATGAAACTCAATCACTTTTGGTTGGCATATGGGCATCCTGCGCAGATTATTTTGATGTTACCATTATAACGATAGGAAAAAACGCGTGTCCTAGATTCCTCTGCTAGTCATATTTCGTCTTTTCTATATCTAGCTGTATTTCTGTTCTTGGCACACCTAATAAAGTTGATAAACTTTTCCGCCTTGTAAGAAATTCCCATATGATTATACTTTGGTGGTTGTTAAGTGCATATCACTGGCAGAAACAGATACACCCAGTTGACTGGTAAATAGTTTGACGAAATCGCCATTTAAAGCAATTAGTCTCTTTGATAAATTTCGATAATGTAATACATCTAAATTGCCATTGTTAATTCCTATGACAGCCCATTCTAAATATTATCATGATCTAAACTTGTTACACTGACTTTCTAATTTAATGTATAATCACTTTACTATCCTATGTTTGCACATTGATCTCAACAATTTATATTTTCTTGTATTCAAAGGTTGAAGATACTGCTATACTTTATATTCCTGGCAATGATTTTGTTGATGAACGTGGACTTGCAAATAATGGTTCCAGAAGTCATTATTCTTCGATGTCTTCTTTAAATAGTACAGTTTCACAAGATCTTGATAACGATTCTTGCTCTAATGAAGATGAACAACAAACAGGATTATTTCATCTTATTAAAAGTTCTATAGGACGTAAGAAACTCTCCAGTGATGAAATGCGATATTTAAAGCTATTTAGCAGTGTAGATTTAGCTAGCAACTTTTACTTTAGTTATACCTATGATTTATCTCATAGTTTGCAATATAACATGGAGCCTGTAAGTTCTATAATTTCATTTATTATTAATTTTCGTTGTCTACTAAGTGTACATTACTTATCACCAAATGGCTAAATAGTTAAAAAAAAGAAAAATTGCAGAAAACAAGCTGATATGAAATAATTAGATACATAAAGTTTGAGGAAGAATAAATGTGTGTGTAGAGCGTTGTATGAGACGTATATCTATAATCTTTTTACCGATTTCCTCCTCATCCTGTTTTTTGTTATTTTTCTTGTTGCTGATGAATACATACATGTTATAACTGGAAAGAAATAAAATCACAATATGCTATTATCCTTACTGCTTGGTGATATTTGTACTTCGATCTCCAAAATACGTGATAGTTTTGCAACCTATAAGCTAGACTTTTTTCTTGTTGGTATCGCCCTCTCAGGTTTAGCCGGTATCTTAGGAGGTATTAGGCATTTTAGTATGTGACAGTAACCTGATTTGGACCCCATAAACAATGTTACTGCTTCGTCATTATACCTATTTTTCTTCGAAAAACTAAATATACTACAGTACCTCTTAATTCAACTCTGTCCCAAACGGCAATAATGGTTCGGTGAAATAGTGCAAATAAACTAACTGAACGTTATAGTGCTCAAACTGTTCCATGTACTGTCTTTAGTGAACATGTACTACCGTCCATGTCAAAACATAACTAACGGTTCATTCATATCATATTTTTAGTATTTCTGCATATATTATCAGTTTGTACACTATTGATAAGTTTATCACTGAATCTATCTTTTGCTATGGAGTGTAAACAATCACTAAATGTCGTACTGTAAAATCATTCCACTCAAACTTTTATGCTCTCTATTACGCTCACTGTTTCACATTCGCTTTGTAAAATTTATTCAAAATACTCATTTTTAAGTTACTTGGAGATCATGTTATTCCAGATAAAGTAGACTTGAATTTATTTCTATTATTACCTAAAAATTTGTATAAGCCTGATCAGGCCTGTAAGCTGGCATTTATTCTGCACTAATTTGCAAAATATAGGTTTTATTGGAATAAACGGAGTTTCAATGGGTAACACCCATAACATAGACTAAATAATTAAAAGGGCAAAGGAACTCTATCATATGTATGTAAATATTTTTTAAATAGGTAAAATGCAATTGCTTAATATTAGTGGTACATTACGATAGGTAAAAATCAAATATTACCAGATCCGGATGTTGTTAACAACATAAACCCTCAAATAGTAATGGGTGGTATAGTCTGATACCCAAAAGGTAGCGACCAAGGTGGAAATAAATTTATATGCAGGAGAAGGGATCAAATACGGGTTAATCAGTGTTCAACCTATACCATTTAAAAAGAGAGTTATCAATGTCGAAGTATGTCGTCGTGCCTTTTGATCAACAGAAATTTCATACTTGTGATAAACACTCAGCTATTAGAAACATCTACATATGCTTCTTTTAGAATTTATATTTTTCCCTCTCGTTCTTATGAATATTACTTTTTTGCACACTGAAAAAATATATCATTCCGCTAATAAATACACAAGTTTTATTCACGTTACTGTTCCAGTGTAACACTAAAATATATCAGAATGGGTTTTGCGGAGATTTTAGAAATTTCACGGATTGAAATCATGAGTCAGTTGAAGCTAGACCACCATTGAAAACCTGGAAGCACTGGACGGCCGTTTCATCCTGGGTTTGAGCCCCGCGTGGTGCGGGATCGTGGATGCGCACTGCTGAGGAGTCCCATACTAGGATAAAACGGCCGTCCAGTGCTTCCAGGTTTTCAATGGTGGTCTAGCTTCAACTGACTCATGACTAAAATATATATTTATTGTTCATAAAACATGTTCTACAGAGCATCTCGTTTAGATTTCCTTATTACTTTGTGATTTAACGATACATAGTTAGTTTTCGATCATATATGCCAGTCAAAGTATGCTCATAATTCTGTGAACATGCAAGTCTCGCACTTAATTCTTGTCCCATCTGTGAGTATCTATTCCATAAGCTATACCACATAGGTATCATGCTATTTAGAGCGTGTGTAATTATCTGATTTCTTTTTGTTTTCAAGTTATTTAAGTCTGATCGTCAAGAATATATCCATCTGCTAACATCAAAATATATACCCAATGATAAGTATGTTTGGAATTGGAGATTAATTCCACCGAGATTTCAACCAGGGTGTAATCGTAATGGCTCTCGTCTCATTAGTGATCAGCCTGAATGGTTCACTTTGTTATTTCATGGTAGTATTAGTCAAATAGCCTTATCTGCTTGCCGAATGCCAATGATGGTTACTCTTATTGCTCGTAGATCAAGGCATTTCGCTGGTCGGCGATTTTTGAAACGTGGTGTTAATCTGGTTGGTGATGTTGCAAATGAAGTAAGTATGATTCTGTGCCAGTTCTTTTCTCTTATAACGGTAATTCTTTATGCATTGTGATTAGTTTTCAAAATCGATTCTCGAAACTAATTAATATCATTTAGAATCCAACTAAAGAGCATCAGATATAAAGAATGCCCCCAAATGCCCTGATAGGGCCGAGAGTGAGGAGAGTACGCTCTCCCTCTCGAAATGCTCTCACATGGCCACGCGTATATAGCCTATGCCAGGGAAGTCCTACTCACTCCCTTCTCGTGGCATTACTGTTGTTTACGAAATTGAGAGGACGAAAATCGAATGTCTGGCGCTTTAACCGGGTTGGTGGACATGGAGAGTCCACCCACGGGAATTAGAAAACCCTGATTCCAAACCAATGGTGCACATGTGCTCCAGTATCCTGAAGGAACAAGTGGCGTATGAACCAATCGTTGGTCACCGGCTACCATGGGATTGCATCTCCTTACGATGCTCCACTGCCTTGTGGATCAGACCTTCAGGCCGAAGGCTTGGGGTGTGGCCCCCTAAGAAAACCACCTACTTCGGTTTGGTCACCCGAGCAGTATCAGAGCCCTCACACAAATCAAATGAGATTTGTGTGGCACATATGTATTTGGCGCCTCCTTGTGCCAATATCTATGTTAAAATAAATAAATAGATAAAAAGATATGAAAAATAATTATTTCATTTCAGTTTTAAATTGTTTAAATTTACTTTTTGAACTGTCGAGTTCCACTTTGAACAAAGGAAGCGGTCCCAAATATTGTAATATGTAGTAACCTTAGTATAGAGTGGCTCGTAATAAACAGCGAAGCGCTCGTACAAGGCGCATAAAAGTACTACTAAATTCTCATAGCAACAATAGTGATTTAATTGTAATATCCTAATTAGTAGTTATACTGTTTACATGTCGGTAGTCTTAACTCGGAAATAGTATTGATTGAGCTTAAAATATTATCGTCTGACTGTGATGAATTGAGAAAATTCGTTGGTGGGCTATCCATATCGATAAGTTTATTGGGAGAGTACATGGTATGAAAAACAAAATAGACCAGTATATCAAGTAAAAAAATGTAAACAGTATAACGTCTATAATGGGTTCAAGGCTCATCAAATTATTGTGGTGGACCAGACAATGTACTAGCGTTAAAAATATTAACAAAGTTACTTAAGATCAATAGTAATGTTAATGTATATAAGTTAATTGTTACAAATACAATAGAAAATAGGGACTTTACTCAAATTCACCAAATTGATGCGTGTTCGGATTTGGTCTGGTGCTGAAAATCGACAATTATAAATGCTTGACGATTCCAACCAAGTTAATGAACTCTCCAATAATACAATTCAATGTAAGGTATGATATATTCCCAATCACAGTCTGTAAATGTAGATAATATTTGATTTAGGCTTCAGTTAACTCAATCACAAATGAATGTAGAACGAGGGATATGTGTGCAACAATGTATTTGTTAGTAATCAACAGTATGTCATGCTATGTAAGTTACACAACGGAAAGTATGTTCAAGATTATTCACTTAAACAACATGTACAGTCATTTAATGATAAATGTACATACAGTGAAAAATTGGCAAAATAAATACAAATAACATTGAAAACTATTTACAAAATAAGCTTGTCAGACATATCTCCCCACATCTATATGGCCACTTCGCCATAAATTGTTTAGACTGATAGATTGTGGGTAGCAGTGGAATCCAAGGTGTGTATTTTAGCCCATTTAGAACGAAATGGTTGCATTGAAGCAGTCAACACAGGATGTACATCCTCCAACAAACAATAGTCAAAATTCAGTCATGAATACCAATCACGAGATAGCTCAAACTGTTATTTATAGTAATAGAAACATTATACTCGTTGAACAAGTTAGTGGGTGTTTGACTCAGTAGCTCAGTGAATAACGCGTTAGCATTTGAAACAAAAGATACTACATTCAAGTCTCAACGTGAGTATCAACACTGATATGAAGGTATATCCAGCTAATGGGTTTGAAACAAGACGGAACTCACTTTCTGGTTTCCGCTATTAACCACCGTCCATCTATTATATGGAGCTCTAAAGTTATTTTCTGTCACATTAACATCACTAGTTGACTGAATTTGAAAAATGTAAATCTTCAGATTCTGTTTCACTAATGATCAGCGACTTATCTACCACAAGATTTCCATGTCTTCATTTCAATTCACTGTGGGATCAATAATCGTTATTGTAATCCATTTATCTAGTACAGGTTTTGGACGCTACATTCTGAGTCATAATTTTTTTTTCACTCTCTCTATGTATGAAGTATAATGACATAACTTGATCGCTCAAACCAAAGTAGAAGGCTAAGGTTCGAATTCTAAGAAGCTTGATCACCAAGCCAACCACTGCTGTATTAAGAAAACTCGGAAAGAAATGAAAGAACTTTCCAGTATTCTCTAATGTTCGTAGGTTCTTTAGACGAAGCCAGTTACTTCATTGTGAAAACTATCTATTATGTCTAAGTGAAGATGATATTTTTATTTATTTATGATCAAGTATTATCTAAAATGTAGTTCAGTCGTTGGTATAATTTGTTACAATACATTACTTACAATCAAAGTGAAACTCAAATTGGTATGTAATTCCTTGGTATAAATTTGTAGTCATTAACTTTCCTATATAGAAACTTCAAAATTTAGCAAACACTAGTGGCTTAGGATTTAACAACCTGGATTTTATTGAACAAACCACTTTCTCTATTCGTTTCAGAGGGTATTCAAAAAATTCTAGCTTCCTAGGAGGAACTTTCCTGTCATTCAATAATTTCATATTTATTCTAGTATTTCATATTTCATCAGTTACAATGATGAGTCATGAATATCACTAAACGCCTGACCGTTTTAGTAAATTTTTAATTAATTTTTTCCATAAGGTAATGAGAAGACGAAGTTTATCAGAATTATGTGATATATTTGCGCAATACATTTCGAACAATCTGATCACACATATACATGTTAACATCATTTATTTAAATAAAAGTTCAACTAGACAGGTTAAAGGTTAGTCACAACAAAGAAAAAGATACACAAAAACAATGTGATTACCACTCTGGATAATAAATCAGTATTACCAGGGTAGGTTAAGTGTAAGGACAAATTGTTTCTGAACACATAAAGGGGGTTTCAATTTCCGTATAGCCAAGGCTTCAATAAACCTTAATATACGTCCTTGAAGGCTTTTGTATAACACAACAAATGCTGATTTGATATCAACCTTATAACCCGTCTCAATCAAATGTTTCGCAATGGAGGATGATGTCTGTCTATCCTGTGATCTTATTTGACCATTGCAATTCATCTGATTCTGCAACCATTTTGGTATGTGTTCACCCACCTTTAATTGTAAATCACGATTGCTCCTCCCTATGTACGTGTTTCCACACATACATGTAAATTGATAGACACAATGAGATGTGACACAATCGTTTTCGTGCTGTTTGGGCTTTTGGTGAAACATAGGCCTTGTCTTTTCGATAATGACAAGTTGGGCTGCATAAAATGTCCGGTTGATAGCTAATTTAAGTCTCTGTTTCAACATGAGACTACTTGTGTCACCTCTGAATGGTAACGTAATATAAACTCGCTTTTTAGGTGCCAGAAGCGTCATAGGTCTAGTCGTATTGCAACCCCTCCAGCGGTTTATGAACTTCAAAGAGTAAGCATTATTGATTAACGTATCAGTCAAGAGCTTCGTCTCTACTTCCATAGTATCACTAGTACAAATACGATTGATTCTATTGAATAAGTTCTTTATTAAACTGCGTTTATAATGAATAGGGCAGTGACTATGAAAATTAAGATTTTGTCCTGTCCATGTTGGTTTTCTATATATAGCACGTCTGATAGAACCATCATCTCTCCTAGTAATCAGGATGTCAAGAAAAGGAAGTTAGTTGTTCTTCTCTTCTTCACATGTAAGAGAAATGTGCTTTTGACTACTATTGAATTCTTCTAACAAGCGGTTTATGTTTTCACTTTTATCCCCTATGATTATTATGTCATCTACATATCGTTTATACAGACCCATCTTTCGAATTGAGTCTTCAACTAAATTTTCCACATATCCCACGAACACATCAGCCAGCGATGGTCCTAGAGGGCTACCCATAGCTACACCATCTGTTTGTCTGAAGTGTTCACCTTCAAAAGTGAATTTTACATTATCTGTACACAATAATAATAAATCTTTAACAGTTTTAACAGAAAATGGCAGTGAAAGGTTATTCGAAGAAATATAAACACACAAAATATCAATGGTTTTCCTAAGAGGTACATTTGTAAATAGTGTTCACATCAAAGGAACACATTGTCTTTGTCTTTATATTTATGTCCTTTAAGTACTTAATTCAAATGAAAATTTAGTTGAAGACTCAATTCGAAAGATGGGTCTGTATAAACGATATGTAGATGACATAATAATCATAGGGGATAAAAGTGAAAACATAAACCGCTTGTTAGAAGAATTCAATAGTAGTCAAAAGCACATTTCTCTTACATGTGAAGAAGAGAAGAACAACTAACTTCCTTTTCTTGACATCCTGATTACTAGGAGAGATGATGGTTCTATCAGACGTGCTATATATAGAAAACCAACATGGACAGGACAAAATCTTAATTTTCATAGTCACTGCCCTATTCATTATAAACGCAGTTTAATAAAGAACTTATTCAATAGAATCAATCGTATTTGTACTAGTGATACTATGGAAGTAGAGACGAAGCTCTTGACTGATACGTTAATCAATAATGCTTACTCTTTGAAGTTCATAAACCGCTGGAGGGGTTGCAATACGACTAGACCTATGACGCTTCTGGCACCTAAAAAGCGAGTTTATATTACGTTACCATTCAGAGGTGACACAAGTAGTCTCATGTTGAAACAGAGACTTAAATTAGCTATCAACCGGACATTTTATGCAGCCCAACTTGTCATTATCGAAAAGACAAGGCCTATGTTTCACCAAAAGCCCAAACAGCACGAAAACGATTGTGTCACATCTCATTGTGTCTATCAATTTACATGTATGTGTGGAAACACGTACATAGGGAGGAGCAATCGTGATTTACAATTAAAGGTGGGTGAACACATACCAAAATGGTTGCAGAATCAGATGAATTGCAATGGTCAAATAAGATCACAGGATAGACAGACATCATCCTCCATTGCGAAACATTTGATTGAGACGGGTTATAAGGTTGATATCAAATCAGCATTTGTTGTGTTATACAAAAGCCTTCAAGGACGTATATTAAGGTTTATTGAAGCCTTGGCTATACGGAAATTGAAACCCCCTTTATGTGTTCAGAAACAATTTGTCCTTACACTTAACCTACCCTGGTAATACTGATTTATTATCCAGAGTGGTAATCACATTGTTTTTGTGTATCTTTTTCTTTGTTGTGACTAACCTTTAACCTGTCTAGTTGAACTTTTATTTAAATAAATGATGTTAACATGTATATGTGTGATCAGATTGTTCGAAATGTATTGCGCAAATATATCACATAATTCTGATAAACTTCGTCTTCTCATTGCTTTATTGAAATTTACTAAAGGAACTGATTGTTTTAAATTAATTTTTCTTTCGTACCTTTTCAAAAATTTTTTTCATCCCATTTTTCTAATATTTTTCATTCTGTTTCAACTATGTCTATTTATTTTATTTTATTTTAACACAAATATTGGTATAAGGAGGCACCAAATACATACGCGCCACACAAATCTCATTCGATGTGTGTGAGTGCTGTGATACTGCCCGGGTGCCGAAACTGTAGCAGGTGGTTTTCTTAGGGGGCCACTCCACGAGCCTTCGGTCTGAAGGTCTGATCCACAAGGTAGTGGAGCATCGTAAGGAGATGCAATCCCATGGTAGCCGGTGACCAACAATTGGTTCATACGCCACTTGTTCCTTCAGGATACTGGAGCCCATGTGCATCATTGGTTTGGAATCAGGGTTTTCTAATTTCCGTGGGTGGACTCTCCATGTCCACCAACCCGGTTAAAGCGCCGGACATTCGATTTTCGTCCTCTCAATTTCGTAAACAACAGTAATGCCACGAGAAGGGAGTGAGTAGGACTTCCCTGGCATAGGCTATATACGCGTGGCCATGTGAGAGCATTTCGAGAGGGAGAGCGGACTCTCTTTACTCTCGACCGTATCAGGGCATTTGGGGGCGTTCAAGTAAAGGGCTGTTTTGAAATACGTTATAGTTGGTTAGCTATTTCTTAAGTTTGTTATAAAATGTTAGTGCTTGATGTAAGATCATATTTTCTTCAAATGACAGAAGATAGCAATGTACAAAACCGAAGGTCTGTCGTTTCTCGCGTTTTCACAGAAAAGGAGAACGTATGCTTAAATACGTTTTATCTCGTAGCGTTCCAATCACTTGATGCGATATAGAGCGCCATCAGCACTTATTAAAGAGCTACGTACTGCCATTGTGCGGTGAGGGATTCTCATTTTCACATAGATCGGAAGTTGTATATCAAATTTGCATGTTGTAGAAATAGCCGTTGAACACCTAGTGGTTCCTCACTGCCGATTAAATGAAGGGGGTAATTTGATTGTTTTTATTTTATTTTTCATGAAGGACTTCCTTGAACACCGAATATCCGGTTTTCACCTTTTGTAAGTTTATAGAGGGTTACTGGACTGTTGTTCGTAAGAATGTGCATCACAATCACGAGTGCGATTCACTGAGGTACGACAGTAATTCTTGGATGCGCAGGTTAACAATGGTTGAATCTGAAACAGTGCGACCACTTCTGATATTTGTGACAGCAGCATTCGATATTATGCACTTTGCTTACCAATGTTATGGAGAGCGCCTGAATGCTCAAGATATTTTTAATATGTGCCGCAAAGTGTCCTGAGAGGCCAACCTCCTGGTAAGCAACGTGCCTAATTATTTTGTCATCGATAGGTGATTACGCCAAATTGAAAGTTCTAATGTCGTTTGGTGGGCTTTGTGACTATGAATTAAATGAAGATAATTGTCTTCTTCACAACTGCAGATGGGACCTACAATACCAATAACGAGAACTTATATTTATATCAGGTTGTAGCACTGGATATAAATTTCATGACAATAAGTCGCGAAACATCGACTTTGATTTCTCGATTTCTATCGTTCTTCCGCTGGTCAACTAACAGTCGAGAGGTGGTTGACATTGTTGCAGATGACTCACCTGCAATAGCTTTTGCTATTACTCAGGTGTATCCCAATTCCCACCACATTTTGTGTCGCGTACACTTTATTCGTAATGTCATAAAGAGGGTAAGTTTTTCGTTCCTTGACATTAACCCATTAACCGTCATTGTTGAGGCTACAATTTGAAACTATACAACTATTCTTCCGTCTTTCGTTCACTTGAAATGTGAAATGGTATATGGGAAATCACTTGCTTCCTAAAAAACAAAAGTGGTCAAATGCTTTTCGACCCTCAGCGACGCTCCTTGAACAAAGTGATTGAGAATTATTTCCCTATCCAAGTAGGACATGCAAGCGTCAAGAAATCGTTGTATTCTTTAGTCAGGCGTTTGTCCGAAGAACAATGCGGTATGGTGTATAACTGTGTATCAAGTGGTTTACGGTAAGATGCCTCTAACGCCGTTGACCTTATCTTCAGCTACCGAGTTTCAGATCGAGACCTCCACTTCCATTGGTGTTACAATGTTGTTGCCCCAACAAACTGCAGTTAACAACTATCAAAGCAACGTCGATTTGGATGCAACGTTCAGTAATGACGAGGAGGATCTTGTTTCTATTAACTCAGAAGATTTCACGGAACGAGACAGCGACAATGAAGAACATGCCTATCACAACAGACTGTGTGATATTTACAATCTTGCACAGCTGCCACATGAAACTGCTGATGGAAGTGCTTGGGTTTTCTGTCCATGCGAGGCAATGTTTCGTTTGTTTCAAGCTTACGACCCATCACCACACGTCCGTGCAGTCCACTGTCCCATGTTCGGCGTTGTATCGGACTCAGCAATGCCTTTGTTCAGGAAAATCTGAACTGTTAAGAGACCAAGTAAAGGCCCTTTTCAGGACCAACCACAATTTGATTTAAATTTTTTTTGTTTCAATTTCTTACTTCTATGGCAAAGGTCAAATGGTGAAGCTATTATTAATGTCAAATGAATTTTTGATATTCATTTGAGATTAATAATAATAATGCGATTACCTGGAGATGGACTTTTCGACCTTGAGTATGTGGATGATATGGCCTTATTATGCGTCGATCCCAATGCTACGCAATCCACAGTTGATCAGTTGGGAATCAGTGTTTGTAGGTATGATATATGCTTTGTACTTTCTTAGTGTTAATTACTTTTACAGTGATGGAAGTACGCTGAAGCTGAACTCACTCTTGTTAGTGGAGAAGTTCGTGTATCTGTTTACGTGAGGAAGTCGATTCGCATATACTAAAAGCCAAAGCGGCTTGTGCCAGTCTGAGGCATCTTTGGCGCCTCTTTGATGTTAGCAGTTTTGCTCCATGCTTGTAAAACTTGGCCACCTAGTTGACGATATCAAACGACTATCAGTGTTTGATAATCGTTGTGTCTGTAGGATTGCTGACATGCAGTTGCAACATCATGTTTATAATGGGGAGGTTCGGTAGCGTATGTTCGGGCATAGTAATGACAATTCGATTGTTATCACCATCTTAAAATACTGACTTCGGTGGCCTGAATATGTACTATGAATTTTGTCCCAGCGAATCCCACATTGCTCATTGCTAACGCTAAAACCTGTTAGGAAAAACAGGGATGTGGTTAATATATTGGTTGATGTCGATGTTGTAAAGAAAGCTGTACGGGACTGGGATCTATGGATCCTTCACGACTCCCTGGTTGGGGTCTTAGAGATGGTGCAACACATTGGCTTGAGACGTTATCAAATATATTTCAGAAGAGAAGCTAGTGGTGGACCTGCTGTAATTTTTTTTCACTTCATATAAGTGAGAACAACTTTTTTTAATGAAAGAATTCTCCCTGGTTGCAATTTTCTTATCTGAGTTGCTTCTCCGACTATAATTATTATTATTATTATTCGCTCTTATGCACTTATTTCTATTCATTTTTTATTGTACGCGCCTTCCTTTATCTATTCACAATATTTTTTTCAATTATGTGATGCATATATTATGGTCTCTCTTGTACCAATGTTCACGCGTTTTAGTAGTAGTAACAACTGAGAACCAAACTAGTTATCGTGTAAATACTATTTCTATCAGTTAGTACTAAGTAATCTATCGTTATTTATCCACTGAATTTACAATAGTCCTACTTGGAAAAGTGATTTGTTGTCACTGGTCTTTACACCAAAATCCAAATTTCTTTTTAGTCTAATTTTTTGACATTCTAGAAATGATCATAAAACATCAGTGGTAAGTAATATGAACTGTTAAGGTGTTTGTTGGCCACAGTAAGGAGAACTGATTATTTAATAATTGTTTGACGCGTCTAAATTATCCCAGAAATTCCAGTTATGATCATTTCTAATAATTAATGCTAACGATTTTTAGCTACTTGTGCTTCCCTGTAGTATATATAGTACAATATTAATGCTTACAAAATAGACAGTGTATCTGATAATTTATAGATTACTGATAAAATGTAGCGAAAAGTCTGTTTGATAAAAATTCTACATTTTGTTATAGTGAATCAATTTAGCTATATCCATTTATACCTAGGGAATGTAGTTGTGTCTATCCTACCACTGTGTGATCGTGTAATAGCAACTAGATGTTTAATATGTTGGTTTTTTCATAGGTTTCAATGTCTAATGTCTTACAGGTGAATTTAAATGGGGTTTTTTCAGGTGGAAACAGAACAAATAGTACATGATAGCTCATATTCATTTCTTCGTCATGGACGCGTTTCATCATATGTACAAATGCGTGGTTCTGTACCGTTATTCTGGTCACAGGAGTCTTGTAAAGTCGTTGTTGGCAGACCGCCATTAGAAATTTTAGTAAGTTTATGACATTTTTAAACAGTGACACATCAACATGTTTTAACGTTATTACCTTTCATTGCTCATTTTGCTATGTCTCTATCCTTAACTTTGACACTGTGTGACTCTATCCCCTCAAAAGTGCTGAGATGTTTTGCTGACGACTCCTAACTTGAGCAGAACTTTCTGATGAGTACTTCGAGTTATCCTCCATCAAGACGTGATTATAGTAATATCGAGTCACTTAAATTATTGACTACGTTGCTTCAATACGAGTTTAGTTAGTACATCTTTTTTCGATGTGTCTCAAGAATATGTTTCTATCACTTTTTTTAACGTTAGGGCATAGTGATTCCTCATATCTCCCCCTTAGAAGCTATGCAATTGCAACCATTGTTGCACTATTAACGAAAGTAACTTAAACCTTAACAAAACATTCAAAATAAACAAGATTTCTAAGTGTAGTATACAAAAGAGATCCTTAGTAATAATAATAATACGAAATATCGATACAATTAAAATAAGGACTAATAACTCAAGTAGGATCAGAAAATGATTTGATAAGTGATGTTAAAACACCAGGATTTGCTACAGCATACAAGTAATGGAAATGGTGGAACATTAACTACTCTATGTTAGTAAGTAGTATATTGTGGCACACAAAAGGGCCTTCAGATAAATGAAACTGAACAAATTTATCATAGAGTATATTTCAGTTTCATGTTCAACGACTTATTAAAGTAACTATATATTTTCCTAATCTTTTTTTCGAAATTCCACTGTCTTAAAAAAACTATGGACAGTACTGTATAGGAGAATATAGTTTGTCTTAATTTAAACCACAGAATAGTTAATGATTAATTGTACTTTAGTTGGTGCATTTTTATTGGGATTTAATTTGTTAATGACTGTAATTAATTTTCCGTATCTTCAGCGTGATGATCCATTCTATGAATCGATGGGTTTACATTTTTCTAGTTTACTTAAACGTCATGGATCTCCGGTTATTGTGCTTAATTTGATGAAAAAACGAGAGAAAAGACAATTTGAAACAATTTTATCTGATAGATTTGAACGTGGAATTACCTATTTAAGTCAAGTAAGCTAATAATGTTATGTATTTATTGTAATTGAAATAAATTTTAGCAAATGGTGTAGTCTAATTTAGAGAAAGACATCTTAGAAATTTTCATTAATAGTTAAGACCCAATGCCGTTTTTGTATGTACATCATCTAGCGATTGTGAATGAAAGTGATTCACAAGGTCAACGTTATTTTTTGTTGATCATAATGTTTTTAACACATAACATTGTCAAATTCATTAATACATGCCTTATTTCTGGTCTTTTTAAAATATTATAATTATGGACTTATAACTGTAGAGCCTGATGATTAATTTATTGAAAACAATTGTTCGCTCTAATATTTTTTCATTTTTGAATATTCTATGGGGATTTTTAAACTGCTGATCATATTGTTATCAAATCATTAAATAGTTAAATGTTCATATGAATTGTTTATGTAACCAGGATTGACAGAAATCGATGATAAAAGAGATATTAAATGACACCAATTGTTTTTGGTGGAGTTTTGTTCTCTGAGCTGGATGGTTTGGTCGTGGAGCTTTCATCGTTCTTCTGAACGACATCATCAGCACAAACTTCAGATAGAAGTGAAGTGTTTGAATTTCTCCATATTTGTCTCAAAGCTTGTTCTGTGCACCTCGACGTTGATTGGTTCTTATTGACCTTAAATTTGTCGTTGTTTATTTCTTTGTTTTGGTTGTGTCTCCCATTGTTTTGATTTTCGTTCTTATGTTTGTGCATGATTTTTCTGATTGGTTGATAAATTGGATTGATTTCAATATGCTTGTTGATTGCTGATTGACCTGAGTGCCAGGCTTCTAAAAATTCTCTGGTGTTTTTGGAGTTTCCTCTGTCTAAGATTTCCACATTTTTCCAATCGAATGAGTGTCTGCAGTTGTCCAACTGCAGACACTCATTCGATTGGAAAAATGTGGAAATCTTAGACAGAGGAAACTCCAAAAACACCAGAGAATTTTTAGAAGCCTGGCTCATTGTTAGTCTCAAAATATGAACTTATTATAATTATAATTCTCTTGAATATCCTTCTGTTAGTTTTTACCTTCTAGAATTCTCCGACCATCTGATTCATTAAATACACTTTTTATTGAAACAATTGATAGTAGTCCACCTATTATGTACATTGGATTTGATATCGCTCGTGTGCAAAAAATGAAACGTACTGTTGTTTTAAATAAATTACAACCTATTATAGACAATTGTGTACGTCGTACTGGAATATTTTTCTCATCATCTGCTTCTTTACCTATCTCAGAAATTCAATTTGAAAAACATAGAACAATCGGTTTCAAGTAAGTTATTTGTTTTAAAAAAAAAAGGATGGATAGAACAATGAATTTTTTCTATCCAATTAGTTTTTCATTTTAAATCTACAACGATATGTATGTTTAACAGCTTTGATAAAATCAATGTTAATTAATTAGAAATGTATCAAGTATTAGTAATACAATAATAATGGTAATACTGTATTGTACGAGAACACCAGTGGAGACAACCAAATGTACTTGAATATTAAATTACAAAATCTGAGAACCGTACAGTAATACTTCATTTGAGAAGTGTCCATCAATCGTCTCAGACTTTGTTGTTCCTTCGTTTTCATACCAATCACTCTCTGTTCCCATTCTCTTCTTTTCGATTTTCTCAACCTTCAGCCTCCAGGTTTTCCACTTTCTATTGATGATACATACTACTTATATCTGTCGATATCAGTAGCACACATCACAATACTCTTATCTAATACAGTAGTATTTCATTGGTCTCGATTTTATTATTATTATTATTATTATTATTATTATTATTATTATTATTATTATTATTATTAAACACATGTATTAGTAGAGAGCCAATATGACAGACTCGTTGTAAAGAAATATTCGAGTTCTATTCATTTTTTTGTGTCTAAATGAAATTTTTTTTCAAGAGAGTTAATAAAATTCTGCTTTATCAAAATTTATATGATTTACCAAGCAGCGTATTTTATTTCACATGGAACAATCAGTCTTATGTGCCAATTTTTCTTGTTGTTCAAAGGAATTATTGCAACTTCTAATTAAAGAATATAAAAGAGAATGCGACAATCAGTACAACTAAGTAATCATATACTTGTTTATAAACTAAATTGCAGACTTCCTAAGCTTTGTAAAGGGAACTAAATCGAATAAGAATGAGGTTTCTATCATAATAGTTTTCCCACTGTTTACAACTCATAAATCTGACATGCTATTTAGTACTCCGATGTTCTAATTGGTGTCCTCTTTTCATAACTCTAGTCTAAACTCAAGTACCACATATTACAGTCAGCTATAAATGACACAAAAATGTGTTCTATATACTAGTCTGTTTTGGGACATCTGCCCAAATTCTAATTCTAATTTAATATATGCGTAACTGGTATTAATTTCTATAGTATAACAAACTTATCCCAAACCGTTTGATGTAGGTGAATTAATAGCACTTCAGTTTGTCAGTCAAATGAAAATTAGAACCTGAAACATATGTACATCGGTCGACGTTGACATGTGCTATTAACACAGAGATAAAATAGTCAGGGCAAATATCAAGGTAGTAGAAGTAATAACATGATTAGTGACAATAGAAACGATTAAACAGTGAGGATACGACCTTATAAAAAAGTGTAATTTAATGAAATCAAAAACAAACAAAATTATGAAAAGTTTAGAAACTTACGATTTAAAAAGGTACGAATAGTGAGTGTATCTGCTGCGTTGTCAGCGGTTTCTAGCCATACCACCCAGTTTCTAACAACTGGTTACGATATTCACGCGGACCCGAACCAAGTAGTTTGCACCTAACTACATGACCCAGTTCAATAGTCAGTGTCTTAATAGACTGATGCTTTGGTTTGGCCAATGGTAGCTTTCTTCTGACCTGCTCTTATACCGGCCATCATTGCACGTCAAAGTAGTTGGTGAATGAGAACACGTAATACATATTCTAACCATTCCAGATAGTAATGGTTCACAACCTTGTCAGTCGATTTGCTATACCTGTACTCTGCGTTTAGCCTCAAAATCTCTGACTTGATAGTCCTGAAATATATGAGCAATAGTTCGAAGCAACGTATGATAAAATACTAGTAACCTAAGAATATCTATTTTTAAAGTTCACGTTTCTCAAATGCCCCCAAATGCCCTGGTACGGCGGAGAGTGAGGAGAGTCCGCTCTCCCTCTCGAAATGCTTTCACATGGCCACGCGTATATAGCCTCTGCCAGGGAAGTCCTACTCACTCCCTTCTCGTGGCGGGGGTGTTGTTTACGAAAATGAGAGGACGAGAAGCGAACGTCCGGCGTTTTAACCGGATTCCAAACCAATGGTGCACATGTGCTCCAGTATCCTGAGAGAACAAATGGCGTATGAACCAATTGTTGGTCACCGGCTTCCATGGGACTGCATCTCCTTACGATGCTCCACTGCCTGGTGGATCAGACCCTCAGGTCGAAGGCTCGGGGTGTGGCCCCCTAAGAAAACCAACTGCTTCGGTCTGGGCACCCGGGCAGTATCACAGCCCTCACACATATCGAATGAGATTTGTGTGGCACATATGTATTTGGTGCCTCTTTGTACAAATATCTATGTGTTGAAATAAATAAATAAAAATAGTTCTCAAATATAAAGTAGAATAGAGCGAACTGCTGCTCATTAAACCCATCGTTTATTTGACGGACGGATATTGAGTGACAACACTAACAGAATCATGTAGATACACACTGGTTACAGTTTTAAAAAGGAAATAGAGTTTAAGCTAATTATGTTATTAACAACAACTCTGTTGTCGAACAGTTTTGCTAATAAATCATCTGATTTATGGACATTTAAATTGATTCAAACAGTATTAGGATGGATATTGCCATTGGATCCACTCATTAAATATTTCATTCTGATGCTTACACTTGTTTTTATGAGCTAAGTAATCCTGATGTGTTTGGGGAATTCGACAAACCTTGTTGTACGGTCTTCGCCTATCACTTCTAAAAATGTTGTAGTTTGTCAATTTTGTAAATGTGGGTCTCAAACATGATTTTCTGGGGTTCTCTTTAAAGCTAAATGCATTAGTTATGAAAATTTCATCACCATGTTAAACAAGTATGATAATAATTGTGCAGTCTTTTACCTTTCGTGTGACCTCATTTTGAACTTTGCAGTTATTTATTGTTAATGTTATTTAACAGGTTGGTTGTCAGTTAACTACTAGCTATCACAACCTGATCCCATTTTAGACTCATTAATATTATTGGCTGAGTACTGTTACTACTACTGATGCACTTCATCAGGTTTCAGGTTTCTCAACTAATAATCTTATGTTTTGCTATTTTCTTCCAGCTCTAAGCAATGTGGAATAATACGAGTAAATTGTGTGGACTGTTTGGATCGAACTAACACTGCACAGTTTGTTATCGGTCGAGTTGTTTTAGCTTATCAATTGTATGGATTAGGCTTTTTAGCTAAGCCAGATTTTATGGATAACTCACAAATCGATCGATTACTACAGGTAACTTGCTATTTATTACTTCTCCTTTGTAAATAATAGTTAATTTTTGTAAATTCTTTCTATTGATATCAATGAGATTGCTTATCCGTTTTGCTAAATCTTTCGCTGATAGTGCCGCTCATTTCATAAGCTTAAGCATTTCAAGATTTCCATTTGTAATTATCATTGAACAATGGAACCTTATTGAAAAATATATTGACCCTGGTTTATAATAGGTATTTTTTAGGCATCAGTCTACTACAAATATGTCTCATTGTTTTCCCATATGTTTACTGGTCGAGATTAATTGATTCGATATTTTTGAATTATTCTTAATGATCATGATACTGTTTCTAGAGGGAAAAAGTACGTTCACAATTCTGTTATTACTCTCTTACCCTGATGTATTTTATGAAAAAATTAACTGAGTAAATTCATCACTTTAACTAAGTTTCTAACAGTATGATAACTTAAAACTACCACTAGTTCTTGAGTATTGCAATAAGTAACTCAGAGGTTGGGACCATGTTGATTATATATATCCTAATACTGACAATTTTGAGTGCCTAAATCTCTTTGTATAACTCAGGAAACTAACATTACCCTTCCAAGAGACGCTTTCTGAAATTAACCTTTGGCACCGAAGAATGCTAAAGTTTCAAACTAGTACGAAACAGTTGATCCATTTCCTCGTGTTTTCCCATTGTTTTACAGCTGAACTCAGTCTACCATGAAAGCTGTTTTTAAAGCGAACTTATCTTCATATATCATTCTACTAGATTAAGTAATTCAAATATTTCGAAACCGTAGTTTATACTTTTGTTAAATATTGTATTGCAACAATAAAATAGTAAAAGCCTAATTCTTTTCAAGCCTCGATGTAGTTTTCTATAACCATGAGATCTCATGATGTAAATATACTCATTTATTTTAGTTTTTAACTTACTCTAGTAAAAGGTAATGTGTTTCCTATTCGTAGTTTTTACTTCGAACAATATCAAACGATAAAAATGATGTGTAATAAGGATTTCATAACTATCCATTACACTCTATCATGTCTATGAATTTCTTCTATAATATTTTGAATAGTATTCTCAGTTAAGTATAAAAGCAACGGTCATATCTACTAACCAACTGAATAATCTTGATCTTATTTGTAAACTTAAATGCATTCTGGTGTTTGGGATTTAACAAAGGTTCTTAATTATCCGGTCGTGATTTAGTAGCACCCGATAATTTTTGTTTGTTTTGTGGGTAAATGAAAAAAAGTGTCACGTACGTCACAACACCATGGTCAGCTAACATCATCCTTAAAAATCGATATTGGTCATTTAAATACTGTTACGATGAAAAAATAAGCACTTTTATCAATCTTAAACTGCAAACTAATTTTTAGATAATCAGGTTGTTAACATTAAAATCTAGAATGGCCCTTAATTGTGTAATACTCTGTCGTTCAAATATCCAACAGGAGATCAAGTATTATATCAGACATGCAAGGATCGAGGAATGCACATTACAGCATACATAAATTTCCGTCTGCGTTCATTAATCTATCTCGACTCATTTTCACTGGATACGCCAAATTTATTCACATTTAATCCTGATGTAGATGATGATGAACAATAATTAAGTACTATAGTTCTGCTCTCTTGATTTGTCTTCCCTGATTATTTTCTGCTGCTTTTGAACCACTAACTCAAATGATTCGAATTTTGCATTGATTTGATTAATCAGTTTGAGTTGGCAAAATTAAATGGTTTATGTTAATCGTGGTGATGGATTTCTGTCATGTAATTTAACTTCTTTCGGCACATATATGAGTTGTCGTCAATTGTTAGACCATGGAGTTCCACTCGTCAAAAACTCAGTATGAAAGGCGGATAACAAGTAGTTAGTTCTGAGTCTTCTTTTGTGTCTATAAATTTACGATTTATAAAACCTTGGAAAATGAATGATGTCAGATGTAGAATATTATTAAGTAATCTGATAATCATAATCAAACTATCTCAAATTCTTCTGTTTGTTAAAAAGAACAGATTGTATTCAAGTATCGTAGCATCATATAAATGTTCTAAGATTTCTGGAATCCGTTTTTGTGATTCCTTGAACGTTTTCCACCAGCTTACAATCTTTCTTCAAACAAAAGCTAGCTGCTTGTATACTTCAGTACAGTCCAGATTTTAGCAAACAGTCATGCTAATCTTTTATTATCCCATGCATACACACATGCTAATCATTTGTACAAATTATTATTTTAATTTTAAAAAAAATAATTAACAGGATTTATATGATGAACATGGAGATACACTGGCCTTACAATATGGCGGTAGTCAATTAGTGCACAATATAAATACTTATCGTAAAGTAAAAAAGCTCTCTAGTCACTCGCGTGATTTTGTTCAAACACTGTCACGGTAAGTTTATAGATAAATAACATTTTCTTTATGCAATGCTATCTGTACTTTATTCACAACTATTTTACATTCCTGTTATAATGTGGGTAGTTAATACATTTATTTGGAGAGCTGTTGAAAATTTTTAAAACTAGAATCGTCTCATTTTTGTTCATATTAAGTGATTAAGTAGAGGTACCAATACTGTTGATTTATATTCACACTAACTAAATAGATTTATCCATTTTTAGGCACCTAATTCGGTTGTAAATAAAATAGCTTATTGAAATAGTGAGGTTTGCGGAGATCGATTTTATAGTTAACCTTCAAACCAATGGGTCACCATCCGATGGTTTATAGTTTTAGTTTCAAATAATTGGTGCTGGATGAGAAATCTAAAGGTATTGGGTTCAAATCCTAGTGGGTTAGTGGATGTGCACTTCCTAAGAGTCCTATACTACGACAAAAAAGCTGTCCAGTACTTCTTATTTCTTAGTGGTTGTTTAACTAAGGTCAGTTTTTGATGTAAACTGTAAAAATGGGTTCTTTTAAACGATTAGATCCGATTGAAGTAATTCACTAGGTTTCAGATTCTAGACTATTATTCAGTTATTTCATAAAATTCAGTGAATAACCGTGATTAATGGTGTAAAGAATATTTTATGCATAACCCAGGCGCTTTTTGTCACTAAATACCATTAGCATTCGTCCCGATAGGTATTCAATAATAGTGTGGCAGTATTTTTTTTTCATTTATTTCATACATATCAAAATAGTTAGGAATATATAATATAACCATATTCATAAGTTTGTTTTGGATTTCTCAATCTAACTGATATCTTTTTACTGTTCAGAAGCAATTTTTTTTAATTATGTAGGCATAATATAGTCTTCTCACCTAATTGCTCTCGTTGTTTATTGTTACTTTATTGTATATTGTGGTCTGATATTTTAGGCTCATTAATGATAACTTCATTAGATCTGTTGACTTTTGTAATTTAGTAACAACGTGAGGAAGACCCATAAGTCATCATTTGTGTTAATCCTAGTCCGGCATGGGACTGAAACATGTCCTTCACATAAATTATAACTAAATCATCATAATAAATTGCTTGTTTTCTTATTCTAGGATAAAATTTGCATTTCAGTAATGACCCCATTTCTGTCAAATACTGACCTCAATATATTTGTATTGGTATTATTTGCTAGTTGTGAAATAATACGTAACTGGATACACTGTAAACTCTACTTTATGTGCCCAGATTTCACATTTGTAAAACTGCAACGTGTTTTGTCTAGCATATGCATATTCATAAGTTATTACAAAACCTAGCGATGTAAACAGAGAAACAAAGATAGAACAACGGAAGCTATTTTCGGGGATGTCATTTCACTTAATTCAAAGCTTGTAAAACATTTATTTTTGTCCCTAGTTTGTTCTACAAGTCATAAGCTTTCATCTGATGTATTGATTCACTGCCATGCCCTTTTTTGTTCCAAAGTTATTGTAATTTAGACGTAATCTTTATTGCTCTAATTTTCTACCCTAATGCCCGGTTTTGGACATAATTGTATTTGTATCAGAAGGGATTTTGTGTATATAATAATGACTAATAGTTTAGATCATGAATCAATTGAAGCTAGACCACCATGGAAAACCTGGAAGTACTGGACAGCCGTTTCGTCCTATTGTGGAACTCCTCGAAATTGCGCACCCATTATCCCGCCCCGCGAGATTCGAACTCAGGACCTATCAGTCTTGCGCGCGAGTGCTTAACCTCTAGACCATTGAGCCGACATCCTAGCTAGAAATTCATCTAATAATTGGTTGTTTGTTTAAGTATATATAATAGGTTTATCATCAGAGTAGTTCAAAGTATTAAATATTTAAGTCTGACCATGCGAATGTATTTTCTTGCAAATCCTATGCATCACAATATCATATCATTTTTAAATGCGTTTTCTTACATTCTTTTCACAATCTACTGATTGTTTTCTTTTCATTATTTACTATTCCAAACTTGGACATAATATCAACCGATAAACTTTTGTACAGAATTTTGATTTTACATTTGTATATCAGCTTCGCTTGCTCATAATGTATGAATAATGTATTACGAAAGTTGACAGATAGGTCATATTAGAGCTTCCGATAAAAATATATTGAGTGATTAAAATCATCATATAATTCTATTAAGGATTACAAGGCCACGATTACCACTTGAGTGATCTAATAATCAAGAGAAACGTGTAAAAGGGATAATATGTGTATTCAGTGGCTTCTTAACATTCATTAAGATTCTCTCAGCAAATAAAACACTTTCTGAACTCAATGATAATATTAATTATGGTTCAGTAACGAACCAATCTAGACTTTAAGCCACACTTATTCACATGAGTTTTAATGGTACTACCAAAATGCCTAAACCAAATAAAAAGTGAAGTGAATTTCAGACTATTTGTAGAGTTGTTGAAAATGCTTTAAACAACCAGGCTTTCGCTTTAAACTTAGCCAATAAAATTCAATGTGACTTACCATTATACCACTACTGAGTATCAGTATCCATTCTTATATTAGATTAACACCAAATACAGTGTGGTTTTTGCTCACTGACATCATATATATGATTATTCTTATCTCCGCTCCCAAATGCCCTGGTATGACCGAGTATAGGGTGAGCCCGCTCTCCCTCTCGAAATGCTCTTACACGGCCACGCATATATAACCTCTGCCAGGGAAGTCCTACTCACTGCCTTCTCGTGGCATTACCGTTGTTTACGAAAATGAGAGGACGAAAAGCGAATGTCCGGCGCTTTAACCGGATCCCAAATTAATGGTGCACATGGGCCTCAGTATCCTGAAGGAACAAATGGTGTATGAACCAATCGTTGGTCACCGGCTACCATGGGACTGCATCTCCTTACAAATCACTGGGCCTAGATGACTTACTTCTGACTCTTTTTAAAGATGGTGGTGAATTTCTGGCTAAGGAACTGACGACGTTTACAAAGGTCTGGAAACTAGAGAGTATTCCAACATCATGGAACGAGTCGATAGTTGTCCCTATCTTTAAAAAGGGTTCACGTCGTTCCTGTAACAACTATCGGGGGATAAGTCTACTTCCGATTGCGTCCAAGCTATTGGCTTCCTTCATATTTTGTAGGTTGTTCAAAACCCGAGAAAGGTTGACTCGGGATGAGCAGGCTGATTTTCGTTCTAGTCAAGGATGTATTGATCATATCTTCAACGTCCGCCAAATGTTAGAACACCGTCATACTTATCACAGGCCAACAATCGTAGTGTTTCTTGACATCAGGGCTGCCTTCGATTCGTTGAACAGGACTGTTCTCTGGGATTGTCTGTTGATGAAGGGCGTGCCTGAGAAGTTTATTAACATCCTAAAATCCCTATGCACAAACACCTCAGGCAGAGTGAGGGCATACAACCACCTTTCTCCATTGTTCCATTCAAGCAGTGGGGTTAGACAGGGTTGCCCAATCTCACCAATTCTCTTCAACTTTGCCATCGACGACATTCTGGAAAAAGCCATGATGGATGTAAGTAATGGTGGTGTGGATCTGTTGCCCGGAGAAAGACTTCTCGACCTTGAGTATGTGGATGACATTGTCTTACTGTGCGATAATGCCCAAGCCATGCAATCCGCACTTAATCAGTTGGCAATCAGTGTTCGTAGGTACGGTATGTGCCTTGTGCCTTCAAAGTGCAAAGTACTTCTACAAGACTGGCAGGATTCCAATCCTGTACTCATCCTGAATGGTGAGCAGATAGAAGTGGTCGAGAAGTTCGTGTATCTGGGTAGCTGCATAAGTGCTGGTGGTGGTGTGAGTGATGAGATCCGTGGACGTATAATGAAAGTCCGAGCAGCTTATGCCAATCTGGACCATCTTTGGCGCTTTCGTGATGTTAGTCTGGCTGTAAAAGGTCGGATCTACAACGCGTCGGTGAGAGCAGTTTTGCTCTATGCTTGTGAAACCTGGCCTCTCCGAGTTGAGGACGTTAGATGACTCTCTGTGTTCGATCGTCGTTGTTTCCGAAGGAGTGCTGACATCCAGCTGCAACACCATGTCAGTAATGCAGAGGTTCGGCATCGTGAGTTCGGGCACAGAGATGATAATTCAATTGGTGTCATCATCTTGAAACACCGACTTCGGTGGCTTTGACATGCTCTACGAATGTCGTCCCAGAGAATTCCACATCGTGCAATATTTGCCGACGCTAGGACTGGTTGGAAAAAAAACAGAGTGGTGGTCAGTATATGACATGGTGTTGTGGTATGAAAAGCTGCAGAGGGCTGGCTTCTGTTGGTCCTTCCCCACTCCCTGGCTGGTGTTCGAGAGATGGTGCAACACAGTGGCTAGAGACGTTGTCAGATATGGCTGAGAATAGAAGTCAGTGGCGATCCTGCTGTAACTTTTTACATTTTTCGTAAAAGTGGTTGTTTGTTCCTTAACTGGAAGAATCCCGACCGTTGTTGCTACCTTGATGTGGTAATCGGGCTTGCCTATCGTGATGAAACAACCGAGCTATACTGGCTGGAACAACCGTTCCTCAAGGTCCTACCATGCCAGACAGGTCGGTTGTAGAGCGGTAAGACTAAAAGCAACAAACCCAAGGTCCGAATGCGAATTCGTACTGCTGACTGCACAGAGGTGTGACAGCAATAAGGTGTTTCCTTCAGACAACCAGCATGACAGCGATGCTGCCTTCCCACAAGGAGGGGTGGGGTTAGAAAAGGTCGACCCTAAAAATACACACCTCGCCTTATCCCACGGATATCCGTCTCCGGCGGTAAGGTCTCAATAAGCACGGAGCTAACACAAAAATTACACATAACAAGGTCGTGTGTGACCGACCTCATGCAGTTGTCCCTTGGGCACTGCGGTCACGCTCTCAGGTCACTAAGACCACTTCCAATCCGATTCCCTTTTCAGACACCTCCAGAAAAACCCTTCCACGGTATGGGCAACCGGAAAGTGATAACCGCCCTGAAGACCACTGTATTGATAATCGACCTCCGTCTTCAATTCCCATTATTCCTCCTACATAAGGAGAGACATCGTCTAACATGGCGACCCCTACACCAAACCAACGATGGACTCAAATAGACCATATTGCCATCAGTCATCGTTGGAGAGGGTCGGTACAAGATTGTCGCTCATTCTTGAGTACCTGCTTGTACTCCGACCATGCCCTAATACGGGCACGCATCTGCTTGCGCCTCACTAGACGCAAGAAAGCCACATTAAAAAGACCCGTTAGAACTGAATTGAGTAGTGAGAAAACCAAAAGTAGGTTCCAGGAACAACTGAGGTCACACTTAGGTATTTCTGAAAACGAGGTTGACCCAGATGTTGCTTGGAAAGATATACAATCAGCTGTGGAAACAGCAGTGACTTCTATCAGTGATTTAAACCACAGAGTTACAAAGAACCAATGGATTTCCTCTAGGTCTATCACACTGATGGATTCTCGTAAACTCGTCCCATCAGGTTCTGAACATGATGAAGAGCGTAAACAAATCAGATCTAGGTTAAGAACACGTCTAAGGAACGACCGTGAGCAGTGGTGGGCAACGAAAGCAAAAGATGGAGAAGGTGGCGACTATAGAGAACACAAGACAGCTCTACAGACTAATAAAAGAAACTGGAATTAATAAGTCAAGTGTAAGTGAGATTATTTCGGAAAAAGGCGATACTCTCATCTGCTCCCAGTCCAGACGTTTAGAACGATGGGCGGAACATTTTAGAAAACAGATCGGCTGGTCTTCAGCGACTCTACAACTACCCTCCATTCCCAGACAATGCGAATGGAACATTGAAATAGGTCCCCCAACTCTAGCAGAAGTTCCAAAGGCTATAGTTAATCTCAAACGAGGAAGGGCAGTTGGTCCAGATGGATTGGCTGCAGAGGTCTTTAAGGATGGTGGTCCAATTTTAGCGATTGGGTTGACTAATATTTTAGCTAAGATCTGGAAGTTAGACGTCATCCCATTTGACTGGTCGCAATCACTTATCGTCCCAATATATAAGAAAGGGTCAAAATCATCCTGTGACAACCACAGAGGGATTAGTCTAACAAATATAGTATCTAAAATACTAGCTTCGGTAATTATCAAACGCCTAACTAAGACTCGTGAACTGCAAACACGAGAGAACCAAGCTGGCTTCAGACCTGGTCGTGGCTGCATCGACCACATAGTCACCATTCGTCAGGTTCTAGAACACAGGCATACCTATCGGCGTCCGACGATGGTGGTCTTTCTTGACTTAAAAGCAGCATTTGACTCGGTAGACCGCGAGATTCTGTGGCAGTGTCTGTCATTGAAAGGCGTACTTCAGAAGTACATAAACCTTGTGAAGACTCTTTACTCGAACACTACTAGTCGAGTCAGGACTTATGGCCAACTGTCATCTACTTTTGAAACCTCAAGTGGTGTCCGTCAAGGCTGTCCACTTTCTCCATTTTTGTTTAATTTCATCACAGACCTATTGATGGAAATAACACTCTCGTCAACTGAATTCTCGGATATTGATCTCCTTCCAGGAGGTCATGACTTTAAGAGTGGAAGACACCCGTAAGCTACTAGTATTTGACCACAGATGCCTTAGAAATATTGCTGGCATCTGCCGGGATCACCGGGTAAGTAATAGTGAGGTCCGACGCAGGGTATTATGGAATGATGGTAAGTCAGTTGATGAGGTTGTGAATCTTCATCGACTGAGATGGTTCGGCCACGTGTTACGTATGCCTGAACACCGATTACCACGACGTGCAATGCTAACCGGTGTTGGAGATGGTTGGAAGAAAGTAAGGGGCGGCCAAACCAAAACGTGGCATCAGTGCTTGAAGTCACTAACTTCTAGTCTGAGCCATGTTGATAGATGCAGACTACTCGGTTGGGGTCCGCGTGACTATCGTAACCAAGGGTTGGAGACTCTTGGTGACATGGCTCAGAATCGATCACAATGGCGTCAGTGTATACACTCACTGTCTTCCCTTAAACTAAGAGATTAAAATCACTTCATATCTTTCTTTCTACTAACTAATTCTTTCTTCCTATACTATATCCTTATTGTAATCTTCCTTTTATATATTACCACCTCTGAATTAAGTACTTTTATGAATCCGGTGTTCATCTTGCTGTGCTAATGAGGTATGGCAACCTGGACCGATGCACATATGTGCCTGGTCCTACGTTGTAGCTGACTGACTGAACTGGAAGAATCCTTCTGGTTGTACCTTTCCGTTTTCCTCAGTATTATTATTACTATTATTATAATCATTGTTATCATTATTATTATCATTATCATTATTATTATTATTATTATTATTATTACACTACCTTACACCAATCTGGTCGTTATTGTTCTTTGTTTTTTACACTTCTTATCTTCTTTTTTCTTTCTTCCTATTTTCATTGTTTTGTGTGGTGCATATGTATTTGGTGCCCTCTTGTACCAATATTTATGTGTTCAAATGAATAAATATAATAGTTATCCTTATTTGTCTATCAAGTATCTATTATGGTTTTTACCTTTTGACTTTTTCAGATATTATTCTAATAAATTTTCGGATTGGGAAAAACAGTGTGCAATAAGTTTATTTTTACGTGTTTATCGTCCTAATTTATGGTCTGGTACGCTATATGATTTCATAAAAAATCATCTAATTCCAAGGTATTTAATAAATGAGACTGATACATTCAAATCAGACATACCAACTCTCGTTCATTCAGACACAGATCAAATTCTAGCCAGTGTCGCTGCTTCATTGTCTGGTTGTATCTGGGATATGTGTAGTGATGCTTATTTACATTGGTTGGACGCTTGGGCACGTTTACCAACAAGTCGCTTTTCACTAACGGATTGGTGCTCTCGTGATCTCTTACAATGTTTACCCAGAGCAATGGATATAACACAAAAGTCAGTTCTTTATAATGATCGATGCCTTGTGTTACCATCAAATGATATCAGGTGAGTGGTATTTGAAGCGGTAAAATGAAATTTATTGTTTGAAATTAGTTTTTCAAAAAATTCTGGGAATCCATAAATCGTTGGATAATCAATTCTCCCTAGTTTAGGATATCCTAAAAGTACTTACTTTTCGTTGGTCCTTGACCCAATGTTTCTTTACAGGATTCCCTAACATCAGTTTAGACCATATAAATAAATTGATCATATTGAATAACCCTTAGAAAGTACAGTTTTCTATACGACTGGAGAGTTTCGGTTCCTAGTGCCAAACTGTTTCTCTAAAACGAGTATTCGCTAGCCCACTTATATATAAGAAATGAAGTGGTTAAGTGCCCAAATCACTTTACTTACATGTAGTGCTCTCTCCTCTTCGCTAGCAATCAATGCAACTCGCGTATTTTAACCATAAAGTTAATAGGGATAAGGTTGAATATGGTTGGGGTTACGGTCCCAAACTCGCTTTAATGATTAAGACTGATGTAATGCATACTATTCTACCTATCTTGACATCCTATTTCGTTTGCAGTAAGAGTATGTGAAGTCAGTAACTGAAATATTTGCAAATATATAGCCATCCTAGTAGGGATTATTGATATAAGAAACCATTGACAGGAAACTCTGAATAAATTAACGTGACAGGTGTAATAACAGTGAATATGTATTTGCGTTTTTACTTCGTAATTCTATACATTATTGATTTTCGACTAAAACATTTCATTTATTTGTTTCATTTGGGCTGTTATGAATAGTGGTAAGTTGAAGTATTTCAACGATGTGTCTGATTTTATTTTGTTTCCATGGTTCCATCTTAAAATTTTGATCATTAAGATCAAATTCGTATGCCTAATATGTTGTAACAAATGCTAGCTTATCCAATTGATCTCAAAGCTCTACTGTGTTTAATGTGTAAGCTGAATCAAAGTAAAACCTACACATGATTTTGACTAAGACCTGAACAATATAAAAACTTGTTTACTCCCCCCTTTGTTTGCCAAATAATATTCAGCAAGTAGGAGTAATATTTTTCAAAAATCCACTATAATTCAAATGTATTTTACTTCTTCATCTTATAGAGTTGATTGGTTCAATGAATTTTATGATTTAACATCTTATGTCGATTTGGATCGTTTCTCAAATCCCCATATCCGGTCAACTGAACTTGTTGTTGAACATCATTTAGGTGATTATATAATTCCGAAGTCATATGCAAGTAAATACTTCGTCCTTTCTCTCTCTATTTCTATTACCGTAAATGCCATATTAAGTATTTTATACTCTTTGTAAGAATTTGAATTGTCCTGTTGTCCGTTGCTAGACACAGTCCATCCATTCTAGAAAAAACTTGTGACAATATAGCCATATCGATGCAATACTCACCTAATGTCAACTAAGACTGGTCAGCAATGGGATAATTAAAACTCCTACAAGTACTGATCTGTTAATCATACACGTTGAAAAAAAAACAGGGGATATTTGAACTTATTTATTTATTATTATTATTAATGGCTTTATTCAATATTATATTTTGGTAAAATATAGAGTTCTCAGCAAAAAGTATTTCAACAAGTTTCCTTTTCTTATTTCTTGATCGATTCTGACATTAAATATTAGTAGCTCAGTGGATGACACGTTAGCTTTTGAAGTAAATAGTACTGGATTCGATTCTCGACAACATCAACATTAGAATCCAGGTACATCAGTTTGATTAACACCAATAGGACTGAATATACGTCATGGATTCCACTGTTAACCACAAACCGTTTATTTTAAAAATGTTTTATAGCTTATAATATGTACATGTTTTAACAGCTTCATTGATCATTGTTAGATATACTATGCGCAACAAATTCACTTGATTATTCATTTAACAGAGATGACTTTCTTTACACATCACATTCCAGTTAAAGTACCATTGAAGGCTAGTAAGCATTAGATAATTTATCCAGTTTAGGAAAGCCTATGTGTGTATGTCAGTAAATATGTAACGGTTTACTTTTAATTCAGTTTTGTATAAACGACTATTCTCAATGAGTTTTTTAGTGTAGTGCTTAGTTTTTATGTACGACATATGACGCACACAGAATAGTACAGTCTTCCATATTATCAAATCTAACTCATTTGCGAAGTATGGTCTTGTGTAATCCACTTCCTGCAACATCGTCTGTGTGAGGGTCGGTACTACTAGCCGGTTACCCGGAGCAGAAATAGATAAAATGATATTTGAACCTGTGACTTGTCTTAATTTACTTGTAAGAGTTTTAAGCGAAGGGCATCGGTTTTTAGTCCTGGAGTGGACGTCAATATTGAGGTCCAGCTGACTAGTCCTACGTACGATGAAACGTGCGTCCCGGATTCTAATACTGTAGTGAACAAGAACACGAGTGGGGACGAACGGATGTATTTAGCACAACAGTTACAGACTATCTCAAGAAAATCCGAATACCATATATTAAATCGTCAATATTCATGTATCAAATCAAACTGGACTGTTTCTGTTGCAAACACCAACCCATTGTCTCCCATTCCATTGTTCATGCGTTTTCTTACAAATTCCATTGTGTTTTCGCTCTACCTTTCTTGATCTTCGCCATCTTCTGCTGCCAGACATTACGTTCTTTTAACGCACGTTATATACTACTTATATCAATATAAGTAGCTCACACCACAATACTAGCCACCACCGATCTCTGCTTACAAGTGTCTGCAACCTATTGATCGGAAACCGAATTCTCAACCCACTACTAGTCCATCACTCCATTATTTATTTTCTTAAAGATACAAAGAGCATGTTATACATACCTAAATCGTGGTTGGATTCGCTTTTATTTTACTCATATTTTTTTGTGTGACACCTTACTCCTATGAGTTATCATAGTTCTTTTCGTAACAGTAGATCGATTAGCGTTGTTTTGAACAATTTATAGTCATATGAGTGTTCATAGTGCTGTTACATTCATGGGTTATGCTAAGATTTCGCAACCCTGACTTCAATATGACTAACGAGACTACTTTTATCCTTTTCTTTCCTGTCTCACAAATAAACGTCAATTACTAAAGATTAGAATTGTTAAACTGAGTATTTGTCGCTATACAAAAATCATAGTAAAAATATTTTAAAGTCTCATAAGTAGAGTCCATATTAAATAATTCAACGTAACAGCAATTCATCTTAATCGATATTGATTTTCTTTCCCATAAATTGTATTTAGGGATTGCACGCCCCCACATGCCCTGGTACGACCGAGGGTGAGAAAAGTTAGCTTTCCCTCTCGAAACGCTCTCACACGGCCACATGTATACAGCCATTGCCAGGGAAGTCCTACTCATTGCCTTCTCACGGCGGGGTGTTGTTTACGAAATTGTGAACGAAAAGCGAATGTCCAGCGCTTTAACCGGATCGATGGACATGTAGGATCCAACTAGGGGAGTTGAAAAAACCTGATTCCAAACCAATGGTGCACACGGGCTCCAATATCATAGAGGAACAGATGGCATATGAACCAATCGTTGGTCACCGGCTACCATGGGATCGCATCGCCTTACGATGCTCCACTGCCGTAAGGATCAGACTTTTAGGTCGAAGGTTCTGGGTGTGGCCTCTTGAGAAACTCACCTGCTTTTCTTTGGGCATCGGGTAGTATCACAGTCCACACACAAATCAGATTTGTGTGGCGCATATGTATTTGGTGCCTCGTATCAATATTTATGTGTTCAAATGAATAATATAGATAAAAACGTCCCCACCAAGCCCTTTAGGTTACTTTTCATAGTATTGCATTTTACTACCTACTTCGAGAGTAAGGCAATTACTCCCTGATAATGTTAAATGATGGTCAACCTATGTCACAGTTTAACTGAAGTTGTTCATTTGGACAATCTGATATCATTTCATTAGTTCAATGTTACTACTTTATCCTGGAGACCCTCTAGGCTCATTTTCAAGATAGTATGGGCTTATTACTGCTCCCCGATAAGGGGTCCCCAGAAAGTATGAAATAATTGTCTAATGCCCCCTATTTTCCGCGCTTTTTCAGCTAATATCAGCCCGTGACGAAAATTACCTTTAAAATGTTTGAGTAATGTAATAGAGCCGAGGAAAATAGGACTCAGAACATAATTGGTTGTTTTGGTCTTCAAAGGCCCTCGACTCTCTCTCTCTCTCTCTACCTTTCCGTGGTTATTGTGTTTAATGAGTTACACTAAGCAGTATTATGAGATATTTAAACTGCTACTTTAATTTATTTTTTAATACAACATCTCTATTGTCTTTTTTAATTCAAAAACACAAATTTACACATTTTTCTCAACTTTTTTTATTTAAAGATTTAAAGACCAATGAACAATTACATTCGCAACATAGCAACGATAATAATATAAAATACACGTCTGTTCCTGAAAAAGATCAACTTACTAACTGCAGTTATCCTACATTATCAAATATTTACATGGATTTAGGTCGTTCAATATGTGCTGCGCATTCATTTCCTAATTTTACTGATATACCACATTTCGATTGGTCTACTAAACAAAATAATCTTTCGTCCAAATATTATAAAGATGGAAACAATTCAAATGAAGCATTAAATCATTCAATTAATAATGTTGAATTAAACAAAACAAAAAAGTTTAAAAAAGTAAAAGACAAATGTCCAGTAAATAATAATTTCGATGATGAAAAAGACAAAAAACAACAAGAAAAATCTGCTGTTGTTGTTGAGGATGATGGTGATAATGATGAAGATAAATCTAGTTCAGATAGGTACCATGAATGCTACTACTCACATTTATTTGTTAGTATAATTTCTTTACACTTTATAGTTAATGTTCTGGTGTTGAAATGATCCTATTTAGTCACTCGTAATGTTCTTGACTATGACTTTGTAGTCTGCTACAGGTACAAAAGTGTAACTAAGAGCTAAGTATACGAGACCTTGCGTAGCTATCCTGTTGTTTTTTTAAAAATCGAATCTTGTGATATTATGAAACAGGCGTTAGTAAATGAACTTTTAACTGTTAAAATGAAAGGAAAGAATGCAAAATGAGATCATATCTAATAAAATAATGTGGCTGATTGTTGTTTTCTCACCAAACCAAATTATTGGCATAACCCCCAGCCTACCCCATAGCTGAACTGATATCAGAAGACAAATTATGTGCTTAATAGAAAAAGTTTTTTTAATGTATTAAAATGACATACGTATATATATAACATAATGACAAAACAATAGACATAATCGAATGTCTTAAGTGACTGAACTCGATCATTTTTATGCATCATTTTCTTTCTAGTCAGACGCTGACTATCATATCAAAAGATTATTTTTAAGTAAAATTTACACCGAACCTCATAACTAGATTATAATCAATCTTAAAAGATAAAAAACCAGCGTTTAAAGATGTACAATTATTGTCATTTATTGTCATTCCCGGGTTTTTGAGAAAATACTTTGCTGTATTGCGGAAAGTGCTGAAGGCAGTTAGCAAGATGTGTGGTGAATCTTTCGAAGTCATAATTAATATGGTTGTGGATAGACATTTAAAACCATGCAAACTCCTAGCAGGTATTATTTTATCAGATAATAACCATCCCGTTCATTCTTATCTTTCTCCTTGTATATCTTCTGGTAGAACGAGACGTAATTACATTAAAATCCATGCACGCAAGCAAAAGTATAAAAGTTCTATAATACCTTACCTGGCAAATATACTCTGTGACGAACAGGTTTTTATAGTTAACCTAGTCAATAACCTGTATTCCTAACATGTCTTTAATTTTAAATGTTGTACAGTTTTTCGACTGTTTTTATTAGAAACCTTTTTTTATTTTGTATTTGTTACTGTTTTTTTATTGTTACGTAAGTAACTTGTTGAGATACCCTGTGCTGAGAATTCTATATTGTACTAAAATATAATATTGAATAAGGCCATTAATAATAATAATAGTAATACTAATAATAATAATCTACTTTTAAAAAAGTAATCTCACCAGTTAGTTTCAAACTCAAATTTTCAGATTGTAATTTGTGAAACTTTTCTTGCTATTTTCTAAAAATATTATGATCACTATCTACTTTAAAGTTTGAATTATTGATACAATTACAAGTCATCTAATTGGTTTGATTACCCGATACCTCTTCCATATTTAGACAGTTTTAGTATCTAGTGTTAATTAATGAAATATCTGTTAATAAATATTTCTAATTTATCATAACTGTATGAGATTTTCTTATGTGATAGAGCTAGTGTGATAAATAATACATCACGATCAAGGTCACCAGTTAGCTTCATGAAACCTAAATATCACATCAGGCTGTAAATAGAGAATGTCAAAAAAATCTACTTATTTCACTTTTCAATCAGTTGAGTATACTTGTGTGTACAGTTTTCGTCTCTTTTACTCATATGGTTTCCGAATTCTGGATAAGACAGTTTGATGTTAGTTACTAATTACTGATTGATTAATGCAGATAATTAAATACACAAATATAATATAGAACTCTGTGAAAGTATCCACTTGCTCTTGAAACAACACACTTTATATGTCAGCATAACTTATTTATTTATTTATTTATTTGAACACATAAATATTGGTACAAGGAGGCACCAAATATATATTTGTGTGTGTGTGGGCTGAGATACTGCCCGGGTGCCCAGACCGAGGCAGGTGGTTTTCTTAGGGGGTCACACCCTGAGCCTTTGACCTAAAGGTCTGATCCACAAGATAGTGGAGCATCGTGAGGAGATGCACTCCCATGGTAACCGGTGACCAACGATTGGTTCGTACGCCATTCGTTCCTTCAGGATACTGGAGCCCATGTGCACCATTGGTTTGGGATCCGATTAAAGCGCCGGAGAGAGAGAAAATTTACAAAATGAACAGTAAATGTGTCGAAACAATAGCAATATTATTGATAGCGAAAAAACGAAGGATAGTTTAAAAAGAATGGACAAAATTTCTGAAAGAAAAACAAATCAATGAAATATCTAATATTTAAGTCTAATATATTCTTGTTCAATCCTAATTAGCCTTCAATTTTAACGATGATTCAATGTGAGCATACTTATAACTGCACAAAATAATTGTTCATTTCTCCATAGATTTCAATAAACATTTTGTTATTTGATACTAAGTGAGCGTAGTATACAATTTGGAAATGTGCTAACACCTTTACCGTTTATGAATTTGAATTAAAATCACACGATTTATAATGAATTGAATTATTTAGTTATTCTTCATTGTACGAGTGAGAATATTAAAAGAAAAATACATTTTTTAAGCTGTTATATACGGTCATTTTGAGTTAATTAATTATAGTTTTCTTACTTTTCCCAACATGTAAAGTTGACTGGTGTACTAATAACTGTGGAATAGAAATTAAAAGTTGTATTATTACATCACTAATATTGACGTAACACATTTATTAAGTACACTTTTAGGTATTTGGCTTTGGACTACACTTTATATGTAAGGGTAATAGATAGCGCTTGAATTAGAAATCAACATTTTAAGTGATTGATCACTAATGCGAAAATTCTTGTAATCTATATTTTGATTTTATACTGCTACGTAGTTGGAATGACTTGATTAAGCAATTAGACACAACTTATTTAATCACTTGTTCGTCTTAATTTTAGGTTACCTAAAGTTATATATGTAGTTATATATATAGTATTTTAGATAAATGCTAATTTAGCTTTTATCTTCTGATGTCTTACAGATCAGTAAAATATAGAGTTCTCGGGTTAGATATTTTATGTTATCGTTCCATCTGTTTTCCGTACATATATGTTCCTGTTATCGTATGAATCCCCTCAGTTATATCAAGGATAAAAAATAACTCTGCACTGATCAAAATAGAATAGGTTGGACAGAATCCGAACCTTCTATTCAATGGTTAGTACTTCAATATTTCAACCAATAGTGCACTATGTGTATTCACAATATGACTAACTAATTGTAAATGACTATTGCATAGCATGAAGTTTTACATTATCATTTTTTTCTCCTTTTAGCGATTATGAGGAGTCGATAGATAATTGTGTTAATTTCTTTCCGCCCGATTTGAATCTATTTCAATTGCTTCTTGATCCAGACTTATCAGTAATACAATCTAAACGTCTACCTGACAAATATTTTGATAATAAAGGATATTCTGTAAGTTATCCGTATACTTCAAATTCTACAAAACGTCAAAAGCGAAAACAAACAATAGTTGGCCAACTTGTTAAATCCAAAGAAGATCCTGAATCCACCTATTCAAATTGTGTATCGTCATCTGAGATCGTGTTAAATTTACCAAATAAACATGTCTATGAAGGTATATAAATGATATTATTGTTCTGTTTATTCGTAGTAGTGAAATAGTACAACTTATTCAAGAGTTCGTCATTAGTTTCTATGTAAAGCCTTATTGTGATGTTGGCTGAGTTTAATTTAAAACGAAACTTATTGTGTGAAGTAATTTTATTAAGCGACACGGTAGCATTTGTATCACAAGACATTTGCCGCCAATCATTATAAAGTTTTGGATTGATGCTTTGTTTTTCGGGTAATTATTCATCAGTAAAACTAATGTTCAACCTCATAGAGACCCTTCTTGATTCGGTATTTTAATTGTATATCTACTGGCGCTCTTCACACTACGTTATTCAACCCAACAATGCATATGTACTAAAAAGAGAAACAGAATGTGTAAATATTTCTTCTCAATTATTTTTTTCATCATGGCACTACCTTGATATATATATTTCATCTACAACGGTAAAAATTGTTTAGTTTGGGGATTTCTACGAATGATTGCTTTGATTATTTACGGTATCATATCAATTATCTAATTAATCACTCAATATTATTTTCGTAATCAGTTGTGAAATTGTGTTATCATTATGTAACACTATAATGGACGAGACTCAGGTGATGACAACCGGCTTATTATTTAGTACAAAATTACAGACTATCTTGGTAAAATATGAGAACCATACACTGAATACTTCATTTGCAAATTTGCATCCTTTGTCTTTCACATTTTGTATGATTCTTCCAATTCACAATTCCTTTCTGCTATCTTCAACTCGATCTTCTTAGCCTTCTGCTGCCAGGGTTTCCAATTCCGATTGGTGTTGCATACTACTTATGTTTATCAACATAAGTAGCATACAACACAACACTACTACTAGGTTGGTATTGTTTGATAACTTTAAATTATATTTATGCATATAGATAAGTGTAGATCCATGATGATAAGCTGATTGGAAGGAAATATTTGTTTGCTTTATTGGCTAACTTCACACTTAATATCCAAGAGTGTATAACGGAAAGACTAGATATACCAAACTTGAATAGTGTGTTCGTACTTCAATGTATTAATTTAGATCTTATAATAACTTATTACACTATTCAAGTATGATTCCTGTTGATGTATGTCTGTACACTATAATTAAAGTTATTACTTTATTCTTTTAACTGAAAATATGGTAATAATATTCACTAAAAAAGCAGAAGCAAACATTGATTACAATCAATCATTTATGGGGAAAATTTGAAAAGAATAAAAATTCGTGTATCAAATAGTTATATACTACTTACTTGTTACTCCTCATGGAGGAGCGTAGGCCGCCCACCAACACTTTCCATCCAACCGTGTCCTGGGCAAGTTGTTTACTACGTAAAGTGTAATATCCTTTATTATTTGCCAACAATTAATGATAGGAACTCAACTTTTCTACCGTTTTATTGTGGTGTGGGTTACTTACATCCACATAAGTAGTATATAACGGTGGTCAGGCGTAGAATGTTTTTCAGTAGATGGTCTATAAGGAAGGAAGGGAAACGGAACGCAATTGGTATGAAAATGCATGAACAATGAAATCTGAGACAATGGACTGATATTTGCAAAAGAAACAGTCAAGTTTGTGATGATGGATTGATATTTTGCAAATTAACTATTTAAAACACATTTGTATGAACAAAGAATATTCTTTTCAATTTTTATAAATTCCAATGATGTTTTCGTTTCTGTGAACTTTGCGTTATACTTCAGGAACTCATTGAGTGCCTTCAACGCAATGGGTTGATCACAGGATTTTAATCGCTGAAAAATTCCCATTGAGTTGAAGGCACTCAATGAGTTCCTGAAGTATAAAGCAAAGTTCACAGAAACGAAAACATCATTGGAATTTATAAAAATTGAAAACAATATTCTTTGTTCATACAATTGTGTTTTAATATAATGGGAATTTTTCAGAAATTAACTATTTACTATATGGTTCTCAGATTCTATCTAGATGCTCTGTAATTTCGTGTCGAAATACATTCGATTGTCTCCCACTCCTGTTCTTGTTCACTACAATATCAGTAGTTCTTTTTCTTTTCAAAGTCTTTTTATCTATTCGTCTTATTACATAAATAATGAGGAAAGACAAATGACTAATTTTATTTCACTAATATTATGAAAACATTAAAATTGTAATCTGACATTTATTATCCTACAATAAAATTGTGACAATGGATCACGGGTAAACTTGAGGAAGCTGTAGGAGGCTCAAAAGGAGCCGAAGATATTCCATCCAATCACTCTTTAGAAGAATGTCCTAGAATTCATACGCGTAGCTTCCCGATTGGACAATGCTAACAACCCCCTGTATGCTGATTGGTGGACTGTAATGATGATTTTGTTCTTACTAAAAACTATAAATACCCAACAATTTTGTACTATAATTGACACTGTCTGGGAATAATATTCCTTTCATTAATCTTCTGTCTTCTCACTGCGACTAGGAAGAGTTCTGGCGTTCTAATGCTCATGTTGTACGCGGTATTTCAAGAGCAACCTTCTAGATATAACAAAAATGAAATCATTTTAAGAAAAAACTTACATAGTTTAATACAAATTAGGTTTAACAATTTTACTAACCACATGAACTAGCTAAATCGTTAATAAAATTGATCATTAAACTTTAAACTTGTTTTTAAGGTTGACTCTATTCATGTAAATACAATCGATGTGTATGAAACATTTATATTCTATACTTATTTATTTATTTAAATAATGTAGATATAGTTTAAACAACATTTTCTGAAATATTTCATTTTAAACAAACAATAAAACCAATGATAGATGTTAATGGTACAATTTAATTTGTAATAGTAGTATAATGGATAAATTGTATAATTTTTGTGTTTATGAAACATGATTAACTAATTATATTCAATTAATCTCTACTCTTTTGTTTTTCAATTATATTGTATTTCCATACAGATTATCTTCGTACAGATTTTATTAAACATCCAATTCAAATTGATAATTATTATATAAATAAATTTGCTAGTCTTAATACTTTATCATCATCATCATCATCGTCTTCGTTGCCTATAGATAAAACTTCAATTGATATTTATAATGTAAGTTGTTATCTGTTTTTTAGCCATTCACATTTATTGTACTAAATTTTAACAGGTTACTTGTTATGTTTGATCTTTTTTATTTACTGTTCTCTACACACACACCCCACCTGATTCATGTCTTGTACACATTGTGCTGTATTGGGTAATTTTAATTTATATCTTATTGTATTAAAAAATTACAGTAATTTTGATAATGTTTTACTCAAGTGATTATCTTTGTTTTATAGTACATTCGTTTTTATTTTCTGATGAATATGATGGCCAAATCAAAACGTGGCATCAGTGCTTGAAGTCACTAACTTTTAGTCTGAGCCATGTTGGTAGATGCAGACTACTTTGCTGAGGTCCGCGTGACTATCGTAACCAATGGTTGGGAACTCTCAGTGACATTGCTCAGAATCGATAACAATGGCGTCGGTGTATACACTCTCTGTCTTCCCTTAAACTAAGAGATTAAAATAGGTTCATATCTTTCTTTCTACCAAACCAATTCTTTCTTCCTGTACTATATCCTTATTGCAATCTTTCTTTTAGATATTACCACCTCTGAATTAACTACTTTTATGAATCCGGTGTCTATCTTGTTGTGTTAATGAGGCATGGCAACTTGGACCCGATCTTATGACTCAATTTGTTGTGTTATTCAACTGTTTTGTTCTTTTCCGAATCATCTATATCGTTAATAGGTATTAATGTAGAGCTTTTTCCCAAGTCACAACTTGGTATTGGTATAGGGAAAATGCTTTTTAGCTATTCAGTTGGTTTTGTTTTAATTTATAGATTTCTTTGAATTTCGTTGAAGCTATGAAGCGATCTAAGATAGACAGCTATTGAGAACCTAGAAGCACTGGGTGGCTGTACTGTCATAGTACCGGAATCCTAATCACTGCGCATCCACGACCCCTCACGCTGGAAACGAACCCGAACATTCGTTCTCTCGCATGAACGCTTAACCTGTAGACCATTGAGCCTCCATTCAACAGTGCTAATATTTAACCTCAACCAATCCATGATATTCCTCAACCGTATTCCATTGTCTTCTATGGGATTGGTTTTACGAATCATGGCTTCTCAATAAAACTCCAAAAATTTCCTCTTAAAACTGGTCACTAATGACCACATGATAATTTTCAGTGTGGGGTTAAAGATTTCTTTTAGCCACCACTGTCAGAGAGGTATTTAATCATATTAGTTAATAGTTAATTATCATATTGTTATAACTTGTGAACCCGTGTGCCCTGTTTATTGTATAACGCAACGATATCAACAATCAGAGAGCAGTGAGTTATCGATCGGACTAGTGACGCAATAAACACGTGCGAGCAGCCTAGAGTCCTGATTGTGTTCCTGCTTTCCGCCTAGCCCAGCCAGTTGAGTCCAGAACACCAATCTCAGCCTCTGCAATATGAATCATTTATTTCAAGCATACTGAGTTTATATATCAACCAGACAGACAGAACACACCGTACGATAAAATATGAAACAATATTTGTACAAGAATTAGCCAAATGTGGCTGTGAATGAGAGAGGTAGTAATTGATAGACGGGGCATAATTCAAGAATGGTAAATCGTATAATAATAGTTCATAGGTCAAAATAAAGCTTATAATAAGAGGGACATGAATGTGTGAACAGTTTAGTTGCATAACAATTATACGATAAAAATATACGTTTAGTATTGGTCCATCAATAGATCCCAAAAATTACCATTCATTATTCTTATCGGGATATAACACATATCATCCTTTAATTCTCTTTATATTAATTTATTTTACATTTTAGAATTATGTTCAAATGAATAATATTGGCTTGTGTAATATATCCAAAAATAGTATGAATATCTATAAGGCAACAGCTTATCTGACATCACAGTTATTATATTAATACAGAAGTAAAAGACGGATATTTTTTTCAATGCAACTTATTTTAATTATCTTACAGTATCAAATGTTTAATATTTTAAATGAACACTTTACAAATTTACTAATTTTTCGTCTACATTTTCTGTAAATATCTATAATCAAATAGTGTTTTACTTTTGTACCTCTCTTTATTATTCACTTATTGATAATTATGCATGATGTGTTGATTTAACTTTGTTTTTTTCCTCTACTCTTACCATCAATACTGCTTATAATAAGCATAACAAAACATAACACTGCTCAGTCAGTGTTATGTTATTGATTTCTATTGTGAGATGTGGTCACGATCACCTCAATAAATTACTTGAATATCTCGAGTTAAACGTTTCAAGATAGATTATAGCGATGGAGATGTATATTGAAAATCTTGAGTTAAATGCAATAACGTGCCTTACTTAGTATTCATTCATCTTAGAATGGGACTACTTGAACAAGTACATATTTGTGTCTAATCTTTTTTTGTTCATGACAAACTGATTGATTTGTTAAATGATAACAATTTCTATTTCCATTTACCCCTTTTGTCATGTTTTCCATGATTTGTTTTTCTATGAGGTGTAATGATACTTACAATATCGGTTAAAAATTCATCATTCGAAATTAGTAATCAGTTATTATTTGAAAGTAAATAGTTGTAATCAGTAGTGTAAGACCTTCAGAAAGTACTATAATGATACAGTACTTCCTGGGGTACCTAGCATGTCGTATGCCCTGATGGTGTTCTCGTAACTTTCGGGTTGCCTGATCTGCCAAGGGCGATGGGACAGTGCATGATGCTATTGTTGTGTGCTAGGTTCAAAGATAATTGTTTGCTATATGCATGCAAATCCGCCCCATTATTGTTCCTATTAGCCCCCAAATGCCCTGGTACGGTCGTCAGTGGAGAGAGTCCGTTCTCGCTCTCAAAATGCTCACACATGGCCACGCGTATATAGCCTATGCCAGGGAAGTCCTATTCACTGCATTACTGTTGTTTACAAAATTGAGAGGACGAAAATCGAATGTCCGGCGCTTTAACCGGCTTGGTGGACATGGAGAGTCCACCTAGGGGAGTTGGAAAACCCTGATTTCAAACCAATGGTGCACATGGGCTGGCTCCAGTATCCTGAAGGAACAAATGGCGTATGAACCAATTGCTGGTCACCGGCTACCATGGGACTGCATCTCCTTACGATGCTCCACTGTCTTGTGGATCAGGCCGAAGGCTTGGTGTGTGGCCCCCCGAGAAAACCACCTGCTTCGGTTTGGGCACTCGAGCAATATCACAGCCCTCACACAACTCTCATTTGATTTGTGTGACGCATATGTATGTGGTGCCTACTTGTACGAATATCTTTGTGTGAAAATAAATAAAAGTAAGAAATGATAAGATTTTATGATTAATTAAACTAGTCTATAGGTATGTGTTAATTACATTAAAATTTTCATAATATATGAGCAAGTTATTATTCACTTCATAATTTAGATAAGTAATTCAAAACATTTGTTGCTTTTACCGTATATCGTTTTGGTTATTTTGAATAAAAATTCTCATCATATTAAAACTCATTCAAATGAATAAAGAACATTCTTTTCGATAAACCTATTTTCTAACAATTCGAATCTCATTACTAAATGCACTGGATATTTGTGTTTGAATGCTAAAGCATGATAATCCTCTAAGGATTCACACATACGAACAAAGGGAGTTTAGATACAATTCTCGATACCAATAATGTTTGAACTATTGCTAGCATTGAAATAAAGTTTGCGCGCCTCGCATTATTTAAGATTCATCAGCTGGATAGATATACCTGCCTATTGTTATCATCGAAATTTAGAAGTGTGAATAAATTTTGCATTTTCAGTCACTCATTTCAAAGGTTACTGTAAACGATTATACAACAGTAGATGGTTTTTGAATGCATTATCATAAGCTTGATAGCCAATTTACACATTAGATGTTTATTTTTTTATAATTAGTTTGCGGTTGTCTGGTATATAAAACTATTAGTGTTACTCGATATTTGAATTTTTATATTTGTGATTTGTTCACCTACGTATAGTACAAATTAAAGTTACTATACAAGTTTTTGGACTGATTAATTTTGTTATAATTTCAGCATAATAATCTTTGTTAAAATTGAAAGATTCTAATTTGGACATAAGAGAGTTTTCAACATCCTTTTTCTTAAAATTATTTTTCTCCTTTTCTGCAATTGATCAATGGTTAATAATTATATTATTAATTATCAGTTCACATGATTTCCATATTTTCTTAGTTGCCAGATTTCGTTTGATTTATAAACTATAGTCACAATTTATTGTTTCCAAATTAATCTGACTCAATTATATGCTGTATGTTAAATGTCCCATTTCGGTACAGATTGTATTTCCTGAATATTGATGCTTATTGGCCCGTCTATTGAAATATCTAATCATGTGACTTTTGAGTCAAAGACATAGAAGGATGTGTAATTTAGTACAGTAATTGCTTTCTTATCTCATTGAGGCTTGAGAAGGAAGTTCAGCACAGCCAATCAGCATCTGGGTACCAAGTTATACATTTGAGTCATTCAGAAATCTGTCTGTACGAGGACAAGTAAGTTGGGACAGAACTCATGTATGACAATCGAAATTCCACATCGAGTAGGATATCCTATCATGAACTTTAAAAAGCTGAGAGCCAGTGTGAAAACCACAAACATTATACAGTTACTAATGTAAATTACTTTTACACAATGATATCGGCAAAATTTAAATTATATATCTTATAATAAACATCAATATTACAATGTTTATAATTGAGGTCATCTTAATTACATAAGCTTACTAACATTATTATCATTGTCAGAATAGGGTTGTGGAGATTTTTAAGTTTTTGATGGAGATCATAAATCGATTGATGTTAGACCACCATTGAAAACCTGGAAGCATTGGACGGTTGTTTCGTCCTATTATGGGACTCCTCATGGATTGACTGAGGTTAGACATTAACACCGTTGGATACCGGCCAGATCAGTGGTCTAGAGGTTAGACATTCACGCACGGGACCGTAGGCCCTGGGTTCACATCTCACAAGCGAGATCGTGGATACGCATTGCTGAGTCTCATAATATGGTAAAACGTCCGTTCAGTGATTCCAGGTTTTAAATAATGATCTAAAACCAATCGATTCATTATCTCATTCAAAAAACTATTATCATTGATTGAAGTTGATTATATGCACATTCCAGTAAACAGTTTACTAGCTGAAGAACATATAAATTCATGTTCTAATTTTCATAATAATAATAGTGCACCTTAAACTACTTATTTGATAAATTTACCGGTTAACATTTTCATTATTTTAACCACAATATTTCACAAGTTATTTTGTTTTTTTTAATGATACACTAATTTTTCCATGAATATTATATGGATTAGAATTCCAAAGTATACTTACTTTATTACATATTTTACATAGAATTTGACCTTATTTACTTGAATAAAATAATATCTGATAAAATTATTCAATATATATATATATATATATATATATATATATATATATATATATATATATATGTGGCTGTTCCATCCTATTGTGGAACTCTTCAGCAGTGCGCATCCACGACCCCTCCTTACGGCATTCGAACCCAGGACCTATCAGTCTCGCGCGCGAGCGCTTAACCACTAGACCACTGAGCTGACCGGCATCCAACGGTGTTAATGTCTAACTTCAACTAATCCACAAAATTGAGCGACACAACAACCATTGTCATCAGTGAGTTACTATCTCACAACAGACTCAATTGAACTCCACTGGTCACTGCTTCTCACTCGAATTCCAGAGTATACCTTTTGAAGCCAGTCATTAGTGAGCATATGTTGATTAGTATCAGAAGGGGTTTTATGGAGATTGTAATAATTTCAATGGTTGAGATCATAAGTTAATTGAAGCTAGACCACCATGGGAAACCTGGAAGCACTGGACGGTCGTTTCGTCCTGTTTCGGGTCTGGCTTCAATTGACTCATGATCTCAATTATTGAAATTATTACAATTTCCACAAAAATCCTGATATATATATTATTGTATTTTGCTTTATTTATGATTCTGTTACATAAGAAAATTGACATTTATGAAATAAACTATCGGTCAGATGATTTAATCGATTCTAGAATGAAAAGGCTACAACAAAATACTTCCTTTTTTCCCTAAAATGAAAATATTAAAAATGTAGGATAAGAAAAAAATAATAATAAACTATATAATATAGCCAAACTATTTAAGGGTGTATAAATTTTGAAATTTGTATTCAATAGAATATTACTGGAAAGAATGTACAAAAAGGGTAATGAACAAAATGATGTTATTCATACAGTATAGCTTATATACACTTTGTTTGTTCTTATCTTGTAATTTGTTTAGTTTAAACTTTATTTTTCATTTGTTCAAAGTTTATTGTGGTAATATATCATCTGAAATGAAATTAATTAGATGAATAAACCATAAAAAGTATAATTGTCTCTTCTTAAAGGATCCAATCATGTTTAAGATGTCAAAGTTCAGTGTTTTCAAATAACTGTTTGTAATGAACAACTCGATGTTTATGTTTAGATCAAGAGCCGACAACCTAGAACCACTGAACGACTGTTTTGTTCTAGTATGGAATTCTTTAGTAGTGAGCATCCGTGATCCCGCACTCGGGACACGAACACTTCGAAGTTATAGTGAGGTGCCTTGATCAGTATAGTTCATCGTGTCGGGTGTGATACAGTTACCCACCGAAGAAAACGGAAGGTAATCACGCGACATCGTGGATTGGTTGAAGATAGATAATAACATCATTAGATGCCGGCTCAATGGACTGTTGGTTAAGCGTTCACGCGCGAGACAGTAGGTCCTGAGTCCGAGTCCCGCGTGCGGTACCATGGATGCGCACTACCAAAGAGTCCCGCACTAAAACGAAACAGCCGTTCAGTGCTTTCAGATTTTCAATAGTGATCTTACATTAATCGGTTCATAATACCAATAAAAACTCAATAGTCTCCACAACCCTATACAGACAAAATGTTGATTAACAGACTGTTGACAAGTCATGAGAATTTTATCCAAAATGAGAAACGGAAATCGTATTATCATTCAAGTTACTTTTTAACTGATCACTGTCCATAAAATAGTGCAGTACCTCTGACTTTAATTCGATAGCTTTGTTTTTCAACATACTGATAATGATAGTCCACTTTTAAACACTTTTCCAATAAATCCTTTACTATGTCCATAATTCATAAAAGAAATACTCATCCCAATCTTATCGTTTAGTTCTAAAACCAGTTCATGATTTAAGTACTCCAAAAGTATTGGAAATTGGTTGACTTACCATTCGTAAAGTCTACTGTATCACCACTTTTTGTTTCTTCAATATATCATTTTCATAACTGAATTTTTTCTCTTAGTTCCAAAGATTTACTAAATATGTTTATGTACTATTGTTGCACACATGTAGTGATCTTATCACCTTAATGAATTCATCAAACAAACGTTATTTTCTACCTGAAGTTCGGCTTGGAACTTCTTGTGAAAAGCGAAACGTATCATTTATTTACAGTTGTATGTGACAGATATTTAGAAAATAACCACACTGAAAAGTCAAGTATCTTGATATTAATTAATTAATATATGTAAACATCGTGGTATAAGTTATTGAAGGAATTGTCCTGTTCATCTTATATTTGTGCTTTCAAACAAACTTTATGGAATAATATCTGGGTTCTTACACTTACTTTCCGGAAACGAATGTAGAAGTACTGTGACAGGTAATTGAGACGATACTGTTCTATTGAGTGACTTCATATTTGAGTCTTTAAATAAAATGTAGAACTTCATAAAAGCGATACATGATAAAAGGTATAAATTCAGTCATGTACAATCTAATTACAACGGTAACCAATAATGTTACTTAAGCTTTTTTGTTACAAAATAGATATTCAATAAAATTTTGTGTTTCCAGTTATTAAATATGTCACGTCATCTATTTTGTCTGAATTTAAAGTAATAAGGATTACGTGAATCATCGGCTTTTGCTTTTTGACAATGCTTTTTCAAAAGAAAATGCTCTGACATTATTTCTGAGAATATGGTAAATCCGGTCTAGTTTATACTGTTTTCGTCTCATCACATCTACTGATTTTTTCAGACCATGTGTTTCATATTGGTAGTTCGTTGATAAAAACAAAGTTATAAGATGATCAATCTAAGATACAAAACTTATCTATAAAAACAATAACTATTGCTACCAAGCTTTTCAGAAAAGGGAAAAATATCTACCGTGGTAATTTGCAGAGATTTGAGACATTATTCAGCTGGAGAACAGTTAAGATTCATGAAGCACTGAATATTCTGATCTTCGTGTAATAATTCTCACTAGGTTGCATCTACCTAGCAAGATGGAGTCAAACCTAGGACCTTCAAGTTATACTGGGCTCAAAGTCTCTGGCATACATGTTAAAACTTAAGTATTTTTTGATATCGTAAAAACTTCAAATAGTGTCATCAATGGGTCTCTGCTTCAACCCTAACTGAATCGATTCCATCAATACTAGCTTTGTACTAGAGTTTTAAGAAATCCGTCTGGAAGCCAAAAACAAGTTTGATTAAATTGACTGTTCACTCTGCACTCCTTTTACCAATACTTCCACAAAATCTCTCAACTGACAAGATCCAATGTCGTTGTTATGTACCACAGGTATTCATTTTTTCACATCCTAATTATGTGACTTATGTATTTAGAAGCAAGGGTGAGTTCTGTTTCAAGTCAATAAACCAGACTAGGAAGTATACCATTGATTACACTTAAGTAACCTGGCAAGTAGACCCTGTTATTTGTATTAAAAACCTACTGAAAAATAATGATGGATATTATCATCAAAATAAAAATGAAATAGTTGATCAATGATTATTTTATTTTCACAGGTTGAAATCATGAGTCAGTTTGGAGCTAGACCACCATTGAAAACCTGGAAGCACTGGACGGCCGTTTCGTCCTAGTATGGGATTCCTCAGCAGTGCGCATCCACGATCCCGCACCCCGCGAGATTCGAACCCAGGTTCTACTGGCTTCGTGGCGCAACTTCGTGGATTGGTTGAAGTTACACATTAACACCGTTGGATGCCGGCTCAGTGGTCTAATGGTTCAGTGCTCGCGCGCGAAACCAGTAGGTCCTGAGTTCGAATCTCGCGGGGTGCGGGATCGCGGATGCACACTACTGACGAGTCCCGTACTAGGACGAAACGGCCGTCCAGTGCTTCCGGGTTTTCCCTATGGTGACTCATGATTTCAATCTGTGAAAATTTCTAAAATCTCCACAAACCCCTTCTGATTATTTTATTGTTTAACAACAAAATGTAACATTCAATCTACATTGTCAGTAAATCAAAAAAGAACGATTTTATGTGATGATATATATGAGACATATGTGTTCCATACATGAAAATGATGTTCATAAATTACACAGTCTACTTGTTTGTTTTAATAAAATTTAATACAATATATATAGTGTAAAGTAATCGTGCAACAATAACCGTTAAACCAAACATTATTAAATACACAGGTATTTCACCTAACCAAATATAAATTAATTCTGGACATGGTTCATTATTTAATTTGATATACCATTTATTAGGTATATATATTGGTTGATAAGATTTCAATAATTTCATAAAATAATCATTATTATTAATAGAAATATGATAAATAGCATAACCACAATATTGATCATTTTGATATATTTTTTTACAACATGAATTTGGTACCCAATAATCAATAAATTGATTTGTATTCTTTTTTATTATTTTTTTAGTTATATTTAACCATTCATAATGCCATTCATTATAACCGCAACATTGAAAATAATTTTGTATATAATCTAATATAAAATGTTCCATTTGATTTGAATTATAAATTTGTATTAAATTTTTTATAAAATTTTCTATCATTTGATAACCAAAAAATTTATTTTCTTTATAATAATATAAATGAATAAGAAATAATAATTCAATAATAAAAATAATAAATGATATTGATAAAAATAGAATAATAATGAAACATTTACCAATATTCAATGTTCCAATGGCTAATGTAAAATTTATTAATGATAAACAAGTTAATATTAATAAGTAGTATGAATAGATAAATTGATTATTATTTGTATCTATGAATAAATTAATTTTTTGTTTATATATATAAATGAGTATTGTAATTATTCCATAAAATATAAAAAATGTAAATAACCAAAAATATAAAATTCTTTTCATAGAAATATAACACATATGAATAATTATTAGATAAATAATGTTGCAAGAAATTTTCCAATAGTAGTATGTATAATGATAATATTCAAAATAATTGATTAATCGATATTTTAAAAAAATATATCAGGTGATTTATTTGTTTATTTTTAAATAATAATGTGATATGAGTTACTTATATCTACATAAGTAATATATAACAATGATCAGATGTAGAATGTATTTCAGTAGAAGATTGATAAGGAAGGAATGGAAACGGAACGTAATTTGGTATGAAAATGCATGAACAATGAAATCTGAGACAATGGAATAATATTTGTAAAAGGAATAGTTGAGATCATGGATTGATATTTTGCAAATTAATTATTTACTATATTGACAGATAATTCCCATTCAAACATTGGTTGAAGTTAGACATTAACACCATTGGATGCCGGCTCAGTGGTCTCAAGGTTAAGCGCCTGGTGCGAGACTGATAGTTCCTGGGTTCGAATCTCGCGGGGTGCAGGATTGTGGATGCGCACTGCTGAGGAGTCCCATAATAGGACGAAACGGCCGTCAAGTGTTTTCAGGTTTTCCATAGTGGTTTAGCTTTAATTGACTCATGATTCCAACCAGTGAAATTAAAATTAAAACACGAAGTTCAGCGAAGGGATCTTTTTTCAACGAATTTATTAACATGCTGTACAATCGTACATATATGAAAATATTTTTGTTAAAGTACTAGCTCTGTGAGGAAATGTGAACACAAATAACCAAGATAATGTAGTAGAAAGATTATAATACTAGATTACGTAATACGAATAATAACAATAGATTTAGTGAATATAATAAGACGATTAAAATGATTTTAATCATTATTATAATCTTTCCATTATGTCATCCTGGTTAATTGTGTTCACATTTCCTCACGGAATTAGTACTTTTTTCATACATATACGATTGTACAGCTTGATAATAAATTCGTTAAAGAGACCGCTTCGCTCAACTTCGCGTTTTAATTTTGATATTTATTATATGATTCTCACATTTTATTGAGATGCTCTGTGATTTCGTCAACAAAAAATTCCGAAGGACAATGGAAGATGTGAGAACCAGGAGAGGTGCTGATATAGCTTCAGATCACCACCTAGTTGTAGCCAATTTAAAACTGAAGCTAAAAAAGAACTGGACAACTGGACAAACAGCAATACAAAGGTTCAATACAGCCTTCCTTCGAGATACTGACAAACTTAATGAATTCAAGATAGCTCTCAACAACAGGTTCCAAGCCTTACAAGATCTACGGAAGGAAAAAGAAACTAGTATGGAGGACAACTGGAAAGGCATCAAGGAAGCATTAACTTTAACGTGTCAAGAGGTTCTGGGTCTAAAGAAATACCATCATAAGGAATGGATCTCTACAGAAACATTGGACAAGATCAAAGAAAGGAAGAACAAGAAGGCAGCAATAAACAACAGCCGAACACGAGCAGAGAAAGTCCAAGCACAAGCTGAATACATAGAAGCAAACAAACAAGTGAAGAGGAGTATTAGAGCCGACAAGAAGAAATACGTGGAAGAACTAGCAACGACGGCAGAAAAAGCTGCTAGAGAAGGAAATATGAAACAGCTTTACGATACAACGAAGAAACTAGCAGGAAAATACAGTAAACCAGAGAGACCGGTCAAAGACAAAGAAGGCAAGCCAATCACCGAAATTCAACAACAGCGGAACAGATGGGTAGAATACTTCGAGTAACTCCTGAATAGGCCGGCTCCAATGAATCCACCGGACATCGAAGCGGCACACACAGATCTTCCCATAGACGTCAACCCACCAACGAAGGAAGAAATCAGAATGGCCGTCAGACAAATCAAGAACGGGAAAGCAGCGGGTCCGGACAACATACCACCTGAAGCACTGAAGTCAGACATCGAAGTAACTACAAACATGCTTTACCTTCTATTAAAAAAAGATTTGAGAAGAGGAACAAGTGCCGATGGACTGGAAAGAAGGACACCTCGTCAAGATTCCAAAGAAAGGAGATCTGAGCAAATGTGAAAACTATAGAGGCATTACACTGCTGTCAATACCAGGGAAAGTCTTCAACATAGTGTTGCTGAACCGGATGAAAGATGCAGTAGACGCCCAACTTCGAGATCAACAAGCCGGATTCCGTAAGGATCGATCATGCACAGACCAAGTTGCAACACTACGGATCATCGTCGAACAATCAGTTGAGTGGAACTCATCACTATACATCAACTTCATTGATTATGAAAAAGCATTCGACAGTGTAGATAGGAGGACATTACGGAAACTTCTCCGACACTACGGAGTTCTGGAGAAGATTGTCAACATTATCCGGAACTCATACGACGGACTACAGTGCAAAGTCGTGCATGGAGGACAGCTGACAGATGCATTCCAAGTAAGGACCGGAGTCAAACAAGGCTGTATACTCTCCTCCTTCCTCTTTCTTCTGGTGGTCGACTGGATTATGAAGACCTCGACATCTGAACGAAAACACCAAATTCAATGGACAGCTCGAAATCAATTAGACGATTTAGACTTCGCAGATGACCTAGCCCTCCTATCACGTACACACGAACAGATGCAGATGAAGACAGCCAGTGTAGCAGCAGTTTCTACATCAGTAGGCCTCAGCATACACAAAGGGAAAACCAAAGTCCTCAAATTCAAAGCGGAAAACAACAATCCAATCACTCTTGATGGCGAAACTCTGGAAGAGGTAGAGCCCTTCACACACCTAAGAAGCATCATCGATGAACAAGGAGGTTCAGATGCAGACGTAAAGGCAAGGATTGGCAAAGCAAGGACAGCATTTTTACAGTTAAAGAACATATGGAACTCAAAACAACTTTCAACCAATATCAAAGTGAAAATCTTCAATACCAACGTCAAGGCCGTTCTACTGTATGGAGCTGAAACTTGGAGAACTACAACAACCACAATCAAGAAGGTACAAGTATTTATAATTAGCTGTCTTCGCAAGATACTCAATATCCATTGGCCGGATACCATCAGCAATAGCCTTCTATGGGAGAGAACAAACCAACTTCCAGCTGAAGAAAAGTTTAGGAAAAGACGATGGAAATGGATAGGACATACATTACGCAAATCGTCAAACTGCATCACGAGACAAGTCCTAACTTGGAATCCTGAAGGGAAGCGAAAAGGAGGAAGGCCTAAGAACACATTGCGTCGGATAACAGAAGCAGATATGAAAAAGATGAATAGGAAGTGGAAGGAGCTGGAAAGGATTGCCCAGGACAGGGTTGGATGGAGAATGCTGGTGAGCGGCCTATGTTCCTTCACGAGGAGTAACAGGCGTAAGTAAGTAAGTAAGTAAGTGATTTCGTGACGAAATACATTCGATTGTCTCCCACTTGTGTTCTTGTTCACTACAGTAGTCTATTTCATAGTATTTAAGAGACATTTGTTTAAGGAATTAGTTTCAGTTTAGGATATAAGCTATTGTAGATTATTTTATTGGGCCTCAGTTCATATTGGTTATTTTTTCTTGATAATTTGATTATAAGATGGTTTACTTCATTTACTGATCAAATACACACTAACCATACATTCTAATTACCTAACCATTTACAAATATATTGGTAATATGGTCCAAATTAATCTGTTTTGAAAAGAAGCATTTTTCATTTTTTGTTATGACAAGATTTTTTCACACGAAGTAAAAAAGTAATTAGAAGTTTGATAAAAAATCGAAAAATATTTTATAAGTTTTGACAAAGTGGATAAAATTTCCTAAATATTCAGGAAGCGAATGTCATTACCGATTAAAATGATCGAATCCAATGTAATTCATCTACGAATTACAATGTTTGTGTACTCATTTTTGAGTCACACTGACTATGAGTGATGGTGATCTTTAGTAATAAGTGGAGCTATATTCAAAACCTGTAATCTACGATAAGGTTGTGGCAACACTCGTACGTTTAAGTTTGTTTATGGTTAACTTTGTCAAACCCTTCAATTAACTTAACATACAATAGTGTTTGAATATTAACAATCCACTATAAGGTAATATAGTAAACCTAGTCGCCAGATCGAAATGTACAGGGGTGATGTAACACAAAACCACACAACCACTGTTTAATGAACTATCTATGAGGTAAATCTGACATTTTTCTCTCCAAAACGCTCGTGATATTGTAGTTATGCCACTTATTATTGTATTTATGATTTTTACATACTGTTTACTTACTCTATTTTTACAAGATATATGACTATTGGATTCTGTACTTCGAAATGAATCTTGTATTCTAAAATCCTATCATCTCTGATTGTTCATTGTAATTGCGTTTTACGCTCAAAATTATTAACACGTATGACTAAAATAATCTACGAATTACGACTTTCCAAATAATGTAGTTGTATTTTTTTAAGTGCTGTGTCTGACAGTGTCTGTAGTGTTCATTTTGTAACTGTTCTTAGGATATTAAAATTAATTCAATGAGACAATTTCTATATACCCTAACATTTCATTATAAATAGTCACTATTACCTAAATTTTTTGGAAACTATATGGATTTAAAAATAAATTTTCCACATATGAGATTGTAAGATTTGATGTATCAATAGATATCCTATTTGAACTCTACATCTAAAACTGATACATTAAAATCTGTGACAGTTCGTTCAGCTTTCTACTGGTTATTTTTACCAAAGGTTTCTTGACGAGAGAATCCCGTGGTGTCGATTAAGTGTAATATGGTTGACAAGAGCTTTGTAATATTTCATATATCGTTGAGTAAATTGAATACCCGACCATTTGGCTAGTGTGCAGTTTAAACAATGTCATCTCTATATTTTCTTTGTATCAGCTTTGTTCATTTTAATCAGTTAATCGATCGACAGGAGAAATTTGTTTCTAGCATGGTATGAATAGAATAAGCATGATCTTCAGCTAAAAAGTCTAGAAATAATGGAAGAAAGTATGTCTGTGTTAGCATGATCGTGAAATATTGGTTATAGTTCATGAGCTGAGACATTTAATCGCATAAATCTAATTATTAGACTTTACTATTATCAGTTTTACTGAGTAAATGAACTAAATGAACTAAACAAAAAGTATTGATTTCATAAATTTTCATTCGTGGTTATTTACCAGGAAATATAGTGATAAACTGTTATCTATATGAAATAGTTGTGTAAAGTAATAAAGGTATGTAAATCCAAGAAAATTTAGCATCATTCAGTTACATTTAATTAAGCATTCTCATGAAATTAACAAATAATTAGACTGGAATGATATATCTATTCAAGCTGATTTGACGTTATCTCTCTGTTTTAAGCACTAATAAACATTTTAATCAGTCATTATCAACATAGAGTTTAGCACAAATGTGAGTTAAATAAAAAATTCGAATATACTATTTATTTACAGATTAGGAGTTTCAAACGAACATAATGCAAACTTCATACACATGGTTCCTTTTATTATCTTGAAGACAACAAAAACATAGGTTGATGCAGAATTAAAATGACTTTTTATTTCGTTAGGTTCTTAATTACATGATTGTGTAATGAAATAATTGAATACAGACTAATGGTAATGAAGAAGGATATGAATTGAAATCAGTCAATTCGGATGAAAATTATGGATTAAAGAAAAATGATAGTCACGCAATCAAAACTTGTAAAAGTGCTGAAATAATCTATGATGCGATAAAAATAGTGTAATATTACCAAGGAAAAGAAAGATTACTGTTTCTTTTTGGATGCACAGTTCTGGTTCTAGACGTTTTATCTCTATAGCTTCGACAAACTTCAGAAGATTAGAATTCGATTGCTTAGTATTTACTTTGAAAGATTTCAGTGTATACACTTAATGTCCCGTATCAATATGTCTGGAGAGGGCACTGCTGAATGCTTTTAATACATTTGACCTTAGACTTTTTGGGACATGTTCTTTGAATTAAACGTAGGCCCTCCTTTCTGTCTTACCAATGTAACTACTTAGCCAGATACATGTGAATTTGCATACACAGTTGGTGGTAGCATGAAAGGGATACCTACCAATCTATGGTTGTATTAAAGAACATGGTATTTTGGACAAAATTAGTTTAACTGAAGGATAAGTTCTTGTAAATGCAGTTTTCATTTGTTTATTCATCTGAAACAAAAAATTTTATGACCTTATTAACCCTGTTGGAATCTTCACAAAACCATGATACACATATTCATTTCTAATCATCTTCGTATTTATAAGTATGTCTATATACATTATAACTTTGATTTTAAAATATTATAGATTGTAAGCAGATGAAAACTTAGCGAAATAACATGAATTCTCCATCAATCTTTTTTTTAATGTCTACAATGCAAACTATTATTTGATGATTTCTTGTAAATGGTTTTGCTAAAATCACGGCCATAGATGCAGCCGTTCTTTGAATAGATTCCCTGAAGCCAACTTGTAAATGATGGATATATATATATATATATACATATATATATATATATATATATATATATATATATATATATATATATAATTTTTAAGTGAAGGGTTTCAGTCGTTGAAAACTCTTTAAAATTAATAGAATATACATAGATATCCTGAATTTAAAATTCGTTAAGTACTTTATCAGCCTCTACAGAAAACAATAGTTCGTCCTCTATTACAGAAAACCAATATTTTGATGTTGCATTCGTCCAAATAAGTACAGACTTCTTAAGAAAGAATATATGGTCTCCTGTTAAAGTGCATTACTCGTCATGTTATATGGAAATCTGTTGTGTACACAGAAATTAACAGTTTAATGAATAATATCAATCACATTGCTTTATAAATTAAATTGATCATCGACTAGTAAAATCATTACAAATTCATGTTAACTTCAGAATGGTTTATTAAAATACAGTACAAGATATCTCATCTTACACTTACAGTTACAACGTGAAGTATTCGAATAGACACGTTTTAAAATGGTTGCTTAATATAGTAAAAGATTGTTGTTAATTTTCTAGAGACGTTAACTTATTGCTTCAAATAAGTGAATGATCGAAATGTATCTCTACGACTTTAATGCAATGACCCGACTGACTGGCTGACTTAATGCAATGATGTTACTCCTTATTTTTTGGTTTGAACAGTAAAATTATTGTGACTTGAAGTCAGGTTTGAAGATTATTTCATTCATTAGGATTGTAAGTATGAAATCATTCGAATTCTTTTAAACAACAACCGACATATTTACATACAACTGAGAAAAAGCGAAAATTATACAACTTAACAATATATATATGCATATCTGACATCATATTTCCGGAATAAAGAAAATCAGAAAAATGGGAAACTTGTTAACATGTCATGTAAAGTACCTGTACAATTTTCTGTTTATATTTAAAGATTGTATTGTAATGATGAACAGCAGCTGATACAACAAACATGATCAATAATTTTCCACATCATATGAATTAAAGAAATTATGGTATAAAACCTAATTGTTCTTTTGTACATATATCAGAAGTAATTGAGTTTTATTCGAACAGTAAAAGTGATATCTTTTTCTTGATTTACCATCAAGTAATAAGACTACAGATGAGACAACCAATATTGAGAACGTAAATTATATCTATTAGATATTTGACCAAATCATACAGTTAGAATGTAAAACAACTAACGTTTAAAGAATTCGTGAAATATTCCCATATTGTAAGTAGCTATCATGAATAATTTCTGAAAGGCTTTTTTGTTGAACTTTCAGTTTCAAATTGTGACTGTTAATTATTTGAATAGTCATATGTATCGTTTTATCGAACAACTGAAAACCCGTCAGAAAATCAAGTACATCCTACAACAGGAGACAGTATAAAACAGTACCATAATTGATACAAGCAACTATTATATTACACTTCCAGTTGGAAGGGTTATGGAAGACATAAGACTAGGCCGTAGGAAATAACCGATAATTCGAACGATAAACATAGATTTTCAAATATGACAGTTGTGCGCCATTTGATTAAAAAATAACCAATTAAATTTAGTTTAGTGAACGATGAGAAACTGAATCAGATCATCTCAGAAGACAAGATATTTCTCTTAAATCTTAGACGCTTAGACTGATTTAAAGTGAAAATCCCAAAATATATGGCCGACAATGGAGCTAAACTTTCTACATCCACACGCTCTCATGAAGCGCCATCCTTAAAGGCTCTACCAAACGGATTATACTTACTGCTTCCCATTGGAAAGGAATCTCCGCACAAATGATAAGACAAAACTAGGAGGAGGAATATAGACTGAGTACCACCACTAAATATGTAGCTTCTGTCAAACTCCTGTGACAGACGTATTAGTAGCTGAAAATCTAGATGGACGTTCTGGGTTCTACGCATTAGTAATAGTTTAGGTAGTCCATTGGAATTCTTCCATTACAAGTAGGATAAAACTGGTCGTCTTCTGCATATTTGCCATGAACATAACCTACTTTCTAACCAAGAACACAATCACAGTTGTTATTATCGAAGCACAACTTACCGTCCCCTTTTCTCAGTTGCATCTGCAAATTTACGGAATCAGTGGCACGATATTAAAACCTGTAAAATTGAGAAGGCTGGTTTCAATGAGATAATAATCATAGAAGACGTTTCAAATGTCCGATGGAGTAATTCAAATGAATCGTTACTCTACAAATTTTGATTAGATCATCCTACACTTCTTTTTCCCGTCACCGTTTTCTAATTTTTATCGACATTATCATTGCAATTTGTACGATATAACTTGTTAATCCTTTTCTACACGAAGCATTTTTTGTACGATAAATAACCATGAATAAATGTATAAATCCTCTCCTAGTCCCTTGCATTAAAAAAGACACTTATGGTATTAATTTTCTTATAAAGAACAAAGTAAAGAAATCAACTAACTTTACTAAATTGTTGTTAGATATTTATCTCTGAAGGAACAAATAATACATATGTATAGGTAACTTGTATGTTATTCATAAGTATCAATTTGAAAGTTTGTAATTTTAAAAAAGAGGAAAATAGATTGAAAGTAAAAAAAGCATTTCCACGGTGTGGGCAACCAGGAAGTGATAACCGCCCTCATACCTCCAACAGCACTCAAGACCACTGTATTCATAATCAACCTCCGTCTTCACTTTCTATTATTCCTCCTACATCGACTTTCAACCCTAAACTTCCTCCTTTGGCTTCTTCCTCAAGTGTCACCATAGCCAACGATTCTAGTGCTCAAAACACTGTCCCAGGTCTACTGAAACCTCGCTCCAAACTACACAATGGAGCTTTCAGCGTACGCACTCTATGTCAAATCGGTCAGCAGGCTTCCTTGGCTAAAAGCCTAGTCTCTTTCCATTGATGTATGCTGTGTCACCGAAACACGCATACAGGACTCCAGTATGGTCATTCACTTGACCTCACCTCGGCAAAACGGAGAGCAAACGAGATACACTCTACGTGTATCTGGTGACCCAACGGCCAGTTCTCGTGGACTGGAAGGTGTAGATATAGCACTAAGCATGAGGGCCGAACAAGCACTGCTAGAGTGGATCCCCGTCAACAGTCGTCTATGTGCTGTTCGGCTAAACGGCTCCGTAAGAACTCGGAAGGATAGGGACACACATCGTTGCCTTTTTGTCGTTTCTGCCTACGCTCCCACTGACTGCAGCTCAGATGAAATGAAAGATGAATTTTACAGAAAGCTGTCCGAACTTCTTCAGAAAGCTAAACTCTCAGACATAGTACTCGTGGGAGGTGACTTTAATGCTCAGATAGGTAGTTTAAACCAAACAGAAAGGCATTTAGGTGGATATTTTAGTATTCCGGCACAACGAACAGATAATGGTGATCGTCTGCTGCAACTATGCTCAGACAATCCTTTATTTTTAGCAAACACAAATTTTAAGCATAAGGAAGACATCGTCTAACATGGCGACCCCCTACACCAAACCAACGATTGACTCAAATAGACCATATTGCAATCAGACATCGTCGAAGAGGGTGGTAGAGATTGTCGCTCATTCTGGAGTACCTGCTTGGACTCCGACCATGCCCTAATATGGCACGCATTGCTTGCGCCTCACTGGACGCAAAAAGTCACATTAGAAAGACCATTAGAACTGAGTTGAGTAACGAGAAATCCAAATGTTCCAGGAACAACTGAGGTCACACTTAGGTAGTTCTGAAACGAGGCTGACCAGATGTTGCTTGAAAGATATACAACAGCTGTGGAAACAGCATGAATCTATTATGACTTAAACCACAGTTACAAAAAACCAGTGGATTTCTTCAAAGTCTATCACACTGATGGATTCTCGCAAACTCGTCCCATCAGGTTCTGAACATGATGAAGAGCGAAACAAATCAAATCTAGGTTAAGAAAAAGTCTAAGAAACGACCGTGAGCAGTAGTGGGCAAAGAAAGCAAAAGAGATGGAAAAGGCGGCGGCTACAGGGAACACAAGACAGCTCTACAGACTAGTAAAAGAAACTGGAACTAATAAGTCAAGTGTAAGTGAGATTATTTCGGAAAAAGACGATACTCTCATCTGCTCCCAGTCCAGACGTTTAGAACGATGGGCGGAACACTTTAGGGAACAGTTCAGCTGGCCTTCAGCGACTCTACAACTACCGTCCATTCCCAGACAGTGTGAATGGAACATTGAAATAGGTCCCCCAACTCTTGCTGAAGTTCAAAAGGCTATAGTTAATCTGAAACGAGGAAGGGCAGTTGGTCCAGATGGACTGGTTCCAGAAGTCTTTAAGGATGGTGGTCCAATTTTAGCGATTAGGTTGACTAATATTTTAGCTAAGATCTGGGAGTTAGACGTTATCCCATCTGACTGGTCGCAATCACTTATCGTCCCAATATATAAGGGTCAAAATCATCCTGTGACAACCACAGAGGGATTAGTCTAACAAATATAGTATCTAAAATACTAGCTTCGGTAATTATCAAACGCCTAACTAAGACTCGTGAACTGCAAACACGAGAGAACCAAGCTGGCTTCAGACCTGGTCGTGGCTGCATCGACCACATAGTCACCATTCGTCAGGTTCTAGAACACAGGCATACCTATCGGCGTCCGACGATGGTGGTCTTTCTTGACTTAAAAGCAGCATTTGACTCGGTAGACCGCGAGATTCTGTGGCAGTGTCTGTCATTGAAAGGCGTACTTCAGAAGTACATAAACCTTGTAAAGGTCATCTACTTTTGAAACCTCAAGTGGTGTCCGTCAAGGCTGTCCACTTTCTCCATTTTTGTTTAATTTCATCACAGACCTATTGATGGAAATAACACTCTCGTCAACTGAATTCTCGGATATTGATCTCCTACCAGGAGGTCCACTTATCGACTTAGAATACGCAAATGACATAGTCCTGTTTGGTGAAGACGCTGACAAAATGCAGAGTCTTCTGGTAGCACTAAGCAACAATGCCCCCTAAATGCAAGTTGTTGCTTCAGGACTGGTCTGCGTCAACACCTGAACTAAGGATAGGGAGTGAAGTAGTCGAACGCGTTGACAACTTAACTTATCTTGGAAGTCTGACCAGCCCTAATGGATTGGTATCGGACGAAATCTCAGCACGGATTCGAAAAGCTCGCTTGGCTTTTGCCAACTTATGTCACCTATGGCGAAGGCGAGATATCCGTCTATCAATAAAAGGACGAGTATACTGCGCGGCGTCCGTTCTGTCTTACTTTACGGCAACGAAACATGGACACTAAGAATATAAGACACTCGTAAGCTACTAGTATTTGACCACAGATGCCTAAGAAATATTGCTGGCGTCTGCTGGGATCACCGGTTAAATGATAGTGAGGTTAAACGCAGGGTATTAGGAAATGATGGTAAATCAGTTGATAAGGTTGTGAATCTTCATCGACTGAGATGGTTCGGCCACGTGTTACGTATGCCTGAACACCGATTACCACGACGTGCAATGTTAACCGGTGTAGGGGGTGGTTGGAAGAAAGTAAGGGGTGGCCAAACCAAAACGTGGCATCAGTGCTTGAAGTCACTAACCTCTAGTCTGAGCCATGTTAGTAGATGCAGACTTCTCGGTTGGGGTCCACGTGACTATCGTAACCAATGGTTGGAGACTCTTGGTGACATGGCTCAGAATCGATCACAATGGCGTCGGTGTATACACTCACTGTCTTCCCTTAAACTAAGAGATTAAAATCACTTCATATCTTTCTTTCTACTAACTAATTCTTTCTTCCTATACTATATCCTTATTGCAATCTTTCTCCTATATATTACCACCTTTGACCTAACCACTTTTATGAATCCGGTGTTCATCTTGCTGTGCTAATGAGGTATGGCAACCTGGACCGATGCACATATGTGCCTGGTCCTACGTTGTAGCTGACTAACTGGAAAAAAGCTTTTCTTCCAAAATTGTCTTATTCTCCTTTTTTCTACTCCATATAATTTGAAACAACTCTTATTATATTAGAAGAGATAATCAGAAAAATACTGTATGCGTATATAATTGCTGAACATAATAACATATTCGTTCATTTGAGAATATTTCTCTTTGAAATTAGTAGGTATCAAATTAATGTATTTTGAAGAAAGAAAATTTTATAAAAGAAAATACTACAAGAAAAAAAGGTAACTGATAAGAATAATTAAACACATAATTATCCTTTTTGATACTGATATTATTGTTGTTTTATAAAATACAAAGCCACAATTTCACAGTGCTTTCCACGATGGATATATATATATATATATATCAGACAAGAGAGCGGTAAAGTCCCAATAATAATAATAATACCAGAATGAAATGAATTGACAATACGAAACAGAGGACAACTAAATTGATAAGATCTAAATAAAAATATCGAGATAACACTTAGAGAGTGGAAAAAAATGACTAACTCTATATCATTATCTATGAAGAGGATAAAATAAACATTTTTAAATGAAAATAATGAAATCAATTTTTTTTCAAAAGAAAAAAAGAAGGGGAAAACACAAAATGCTATTTTCATTGTTCAATAATTATCAAATAATAGTTAAAGATTTTTATGTCATATATGTAGATGCAATAATTTACATTTTTGATTTATAATTAGGACGATGATGAGAATGAAGGGTTGGTGATTGATCACCAACTGTGTCATTATTAACAACAAACACATCAGATGATAATGATGAAACAGTAGATGAATCTAATGAAGATACAATTTTAAATGCTTTAGCTGGTAATATAAGTCGTAGAAAATAGTCGAAAATAATCAATCCAATTAAAACTATATGAATACAAAAATAAATACTGGACCAATAAGCAATAGTAGTCTCCCAGTCTAATAATAAAAACCCCATACAACAATATTCAAAGACACGCATTTTTAATAACCATGAAATAAATGATACACTACCAGTTGGTAGACTATTTGCGCATAAATTCATTATATTTTTTAGACTTGTCTCACCAACTAATGCAAGTGGGATGACCAGAAAGGATAAATAATAACCTGCATGTAAACCATGCCAATAGGCACTAACCATCATTGTCCATAATGTCCTGTAGAAATTTGCATAATAAAAAAATGAATGAAAAGAATAATTAACACAGGCATTATATATTAAAAAAAACAAGACTAAATGGTGTCCAAATCGTTAGATTGTTGAATAATAATTTTGGACCACAACCACAAAGCTTTATATAAATGGTAGAAATTATCAATCCCTAACAGGTCTAGACACCCCATCAATTATTTTGGTTCGCGTGATTAAACAGTATTATTAAGCCTTAATAGAACATATGACTTATTCGCAAGGCATAATGAATTCATTAGAAAGAAAATTCCAAACAAATTACTAATACAAAATACTCGGGCATCAATTGAGTTCCTTAACTGATAAGGGATTAAAAAATAGAATGAATCACCCAAATGAATCACTTGCCGTATATTTCGTGAAGCTTTGCAACGTCTATAAAAATAATTGGCCAACCAAAATTGCACCGAACAATTCCACGATTTCATTGATTCACGTACAGTAGGAGCAAATTCACATCCCCATATACTTAAGTTGGATATTGTATTATAATTATATATTACATTTGTCTCTGACTTCATTTCAGAATTCGGTTTATTTTTTAGTGTGGAATGAATAACAGAATTGACAGGTTCAGAAGTTTGATGACGATGAAGATGATTGGGCTGGTTTATAACGCTGTTTAATTTCACATCATTGGCTGCTTGTTGTTCCATGTATCTAATGTGACAATTCGCAATATAATAAAATTAGATAAACAACAGTTTAAATTGTTCCTTTGAATTCAAACAAATGTTTATCATTGTAAAATCGTTACGTTTGAATGGTTCAGTTACTGAGGTGTGACCAGTGTTGACAGGTAATACGCTTACAATAAAATTCTAAAACCGAGAATTTAATACCAGAGGAAGACTGGAAATACGAACAACACTGACTCTTACAAAAACGAAACTGTTGTAGTAAACAACAGAATAACGGATTGCCGAAGTCCTGAATTCAATGGTCAATAATCACTGAAAACTTTTTAAGACCAATTAGTTATGAACTGGGCGATTTTTAATTATGCTTACTTTCGTCTCATACATTCGTTTCTAGGAGAGAGGGTTTATTTATTTATTTGAACACATAAATACTGGTACAAGGGGGCACCAAATATATATGTGCCACACAAATCTCATTCGATATGTGTGAGGGCTGTGATACTGCCCGGGTGCGCAAACCGAAGCAGGTGGTCTTATTAGGGGGCCACACCCGGAACCTTCAACCTGAAGGGCTGACCCACAAGGCAGTGGAGCATCGTAAGGAGATGCAATCCCATGGTAGCCGGTGACCAACGATTGGTTCATACGCCATTTGTTCCTTCAGGATACTGGAGCCCATGTGCACCATTGGTTTGGAATCAGGGTTTTCCAACTCCCCTCGGTGGATTCTCCATGTCCACCAACACAGTTAAAGCGCCGGACATTCGATTTTCGTCCTCTCATTTTCGTAAACAACAGTAATGCAACGAGAAGGCAGTGAGTAGGACTTCCCTGGTACAGGCTATATACGCGTGGCCATGTGAGAGCATTTCGAGAGGAAGAACGGACTCTCTCCACTAACGGCCGTACCAGGGTATTTGGGGAGGGTTGAACAATAACATTATGACTATTCGAATGATTGTTCATTTTAATTAAATCAACTAAACGTTCTCAGTGGATATAACAAGATAAGTTGTTAGAACAGAACGAACACTATGTCTTACTCATTGGGACGATTCATTTCGGTAATCTCAGACGATATTGGTACGATTAATACGATACTGAAATAGAAGCACTTTAGTGTGATAACAAGATGAAGGACATTGATCTGACAAATGGTTATACGCAATCTTTCTGTTCGATTGACCAAGGTTTACTATAAAAAATGTGTGGAAGCACAATTGTGTATACGAATAATGTTCATTACAAAATACAAACACAGTTAAAACGTCATATTACGGTCAGTAGACGAACATCCAGTGCATTCAACCGGGAGTGCTTTAAAACAGGTTACAAGGGTAGTTGAAATGAAACGATTGTCATTACTGAAACTAACTAAGGTAATACAACAGTGGTCATGAACAAAAACGACTATGAAGAAAAAGCTACTAATCGTTTATCAACGGGACTATATTTAAAGATCGATTCGAAAAATGTTCAAGTGTTTAAAAATAAAGTTGCATCAGAGACGAGTGAACTTTTGAAAGAACTAAAGCAATGGGATCCTCAGTATCTCTGATTGTTACAAATTTATTTATGTCCCACAGTGAGTCGCTTATTTTTGCCAGCACTATCAATCCATGCACGTGGCTCAAGTATAAAGATGACACATTTGTCATTATTAAAAATACTCTTCTCATAAATTTATCCAAACACATAAACACGCTCTCAGAACATATCAAATTCGCTTTCGAAAAGGAAAACGAATATAATGAACTACTATTCTCAGATTGTCTAGTTAAAAGGAATCCTAATGGTAGTCTAAATCTAGCTATATACCAAAAACCAACAAATTCAAATCGGTATATTGATGTTAACTGTGCGCACCCATCCAGTGAGAAAATTCCCCTAGCCCTAAATCTTTTCAGAAGAGCGATCAAGATCATTACCTCAGAAGACAAGCTGAGAGAAAAAGAGAATATAATAAACATCTTACGATTTATTAACTTTTCTAAAAATATTCCTAAAAACATATTAAAACAAAACTATCCTTCTGTAAAAAACAATCCTGATGAAGGATCTTGGATTGGTACTGTGGTTTTACCTTACTGCCAAAGTATGACAGAATAATTACAACGGATATCAAAAACATACAAAATTAAAGCTTTCTATTAGTCAACTAACATTCTAAGAAACGCTTTATTTGAGTTAAAGATAAAATCGTCCACCTCTACACAGAACTGTTTACAGATCAGGTTGTGTCGATTGCGAGGCGTTCTACATTGAAGAGTTCCCCTGAGATATTGACTCGTGCCAAGGGATACTCAAGTTACATAGAAAGGCTTAATAATCCTGTAGAACTTCGGTTTGGGCACCCGGGCACTATCACAGCCCTCACACATATCGGATGAGATTTGTGTGGCGCATATGTATTTGGTGCCTCTTTGTACCATTATCTATGTGTTGAAATAAATAAATAAAAACTATGAACTTTACGGGTTAAATCATCAATAGCAGTACATGCTATTTCCAATAATCACCAAGTTGATATTACAAATATCAAAATAACCCAGGTTTTCCCAAATATAAAGAGAGGCGAGTAACTCGAGCGCTTCACATAATGCTAAATCATTCCGCCCTGAATAGGAAAGGCCTGAATATTGATCCAACCTGAACTATTTGTCCAAACAATCACATTTGATCTTATTTATTTTCCACAAAATCTCAACCTCACAACTTCATATTACAAATGTATACATTTTTCATACCCAAATTCTGACGTACAAATTAATGGTGACATGCCATACAAATTCACCTTGACTAAGAATAAATTGACTTCGACACATTCAGACCTATTATGATTTTGATTGTAATAAAAATATTCTGCATTGTTTTCTTTGTACTATTTATACTTGTAGTAATTTATTTCGGTTATTTACTTTGAAGAAGTGGCCTACATTAAGCCACGAAACGTCAGAAATACAATGCTTCTACTCATTGGGATATAACAAAAAATATATTTATTGTTAAAGTCTAAAATCCACTTAAGTGGTTAGTTTAAGTAATATCAACATGATCATTTAATTGCAAAACACATCGTGAAAACGGGCAGAAACATGTTAGTTTTTTGATGATCATTGACGAACAAAGATTATCAGACGCACCTGGTGGGCTCGTAGATGTACACTACTGAGCAATCCTAAACTAGGATAAAGCAGTTGATCAATAGTCCCTAGTTTTTAATGTTATCCTATGTGAAGTCAATTTATAACGAATATAATAAATGAAACATGTATTTTGTGTAAATTCCAATAAAGAAAGAAAAAAATCTCCCATTAACTTACAAATCTAATGCATGTAGATTGGTTGGTCCTTCACCTTTTTCAGGTTCAGATAATTTAGGATATGCACCTAAACGAGCGGATATACACACGCACTCAGACATTTTCCAAGCAAAATAAATTCGCATTCGGAAGGTAAAGAAAATAACCATCATATAAAAAAATCGATACAGGAAATGTCGATCATAGAATTCTGCAGTGCGTACGTACTGAAAATAATGAAGGTGTAAAAATGGGTTAGGATTTAAAAAGTTATACAGACATGTCAGACAGTATCCCTACTGAATATATAAAACGATAAAATATAAAGCTTTGAGTGGTATAATTATGGATATGATTTATACACTATAAGGAATATTGAGTGTTTTTAGACAGGATAAAGTTAACGCATTACCTTTGTATACATAGATAATTAAAACACGTTCGCAGTTAATTCCCTAACACCTAGAGCTAAGATTTGTCTTTTATTTAAGTTATTGGTCGGCAAATTTTACATTTTTATAAAATCCAACAAGTATGACGTTTCAAATAGCATGAAGTAGTGAACAGGTTTAACTACAGAGAGGTTTATTGTTAAACCATAAGCTAATGTAGATAAGCTTTGAAGAAGCTGTATGTATCTAAATGAGAGACGTGCACTAAACACTCATACACACCTCAATTTACTAGATACTCCTTGTTGTCTAATGGATGGAGCCATGGATTAGTAGTGAGATAAATCGATTCTCGACTACTGGACTGTCAAACTTCGCACTATCTATTTCAGAGTTTGGATAGCCAAATAATATCAAATCATAAACAAAAAATACGGCTTAAACCATGCCTCATGAACCTTTATTTAGTCACAGAGTTGCACCACTTTATGGCGTATAAGGTGTTTACGTCATTATTATGTAAAACCTTATTAGTGAGATAGCAAATATAATCGGTGATCGTATATCGTAACATTAAACACTTACATCAACAGTATAAAAGTGAGAAAGTATTAAATAAGCTACACCAAATGGAGGTGCTTCTTGAAGGTGTTGAAGAAGAGGTTCTTCTGCAGTTATTACGGTTTCAGAATCCCGATTGCAAAAGTCTTCAAACGTTTTCAGATTGTAATACGGGCCTAAAACAAATATAACGAGTTTCGTAAAGTGTTTCTTGAAAATAATACAAACATATGCTAAAATTTCCTAATATATTGCAGTGCGAAACCGATAATATTCGATTTGATTCCCGCATACGCGGTCGTAAACTGTTTAGTGCTTCCAGATTTCTATTGGTGGTGCAACTGAGATCGTTTCATTAATTCGACGAAATACAACATTATATTGGTAAATTCGGTACTAATTGTATACTCACTTTCCGTAGCCACAACTTTCGAACTTGAATCTATAGGATATGTTCCATTAGTTCAAGATAACCGGTATTATTAACACACGGCATCTGTTTGAGTCAATTCATAGACGTCCATTAGTTTCATTTGGTAATTAATACCTCAACCTGGAAGAATCTCAAGAAATTAGGTGCTTAATAGTTGGTAGATTACAATATCCCAATACATCCAAGCTTGTGCATAAATACTTATTGTACAAGATCTAGAAATATTGAGCATACGCCTAAATTGTATGTGAGTAATTAATAAACCGGTGATCCAGTGGTCAATAGTAAAGTTCCTAAAATACTAAGTTCTACACTAACAACATATAAAAGTGGTTGGCTTAACAGAAGCGTGCATATGAGCATTCGAACTGAAAAACCGAAAAACACGTTTTATCATATTTATGCTAAATTTAATTAAGCACAAATAAAACTTCTTACCTGTAAACAAACCAATATAGCAATAGGCATACAACATAATCATCAGTGGAGAAGGCTCGATACATTTATATTTTTTTAGAAGTTCAAGTTTTCTTTTATCCTGTAGGTGCAAATCAGAATTTTGTAATTGATTGTTTATTCGCCAACTATCACTTATTTCAAATGATGCACCTATTAACTGATTATAAATCAATAAACACATGAAAATACGTACACGTAAGGTCAATAAGAGCTGCACAATATTTGCGACAGGAGTAACCTGAGAGAATCCGAAATAGTGACAAGTTCGAAAAAATCCCAAATAACCAAAGCACCATACAACAGCTACGTAATGCAAAAATCTTAAGATAATAATTATTATCAAGATTAAACAGCCTACCTTGCAGGAAATAGAATAAAGGCCAATGTGAATACAGACGATGTCAGGAGTGAATGCCATACAGCTTGTCCCGCAAAACAGAAAAACATAAGAAACCCTACAACAGCTGCGAACCAAGGTCGATATTTCCCACATTTTTGGGCTAATGGTCCAGTAACCAGGGACAATATAAGTATTATTGTATATATCATATCGTCTTGTGTCATGGTTTATTTACTAGAGCGATTTATGAACATTGACAAATCGAAATGTATTGAAGGTAACTGAAAAAATAATAATGAAATGAAAAGGGATAAAAACAAATGATTAATTAAAATAACGTTTGTTTAATGTGGGACAAGCAACTTTACACTGCATTAATAATTTACACACAAGATACTAAAGACAGTGATAGAGAAAGTAAGGTAGCTACTGATTGCATTTGATGTCAGTCCTGTAAAAATAGGATCTACCTTCACTAAGTACCAAGACTTTGAACATAAGAGAAGTAATACAACATAGAGAATCTTTAAAAAGCATTGTATGGATGGAAAGCAAAAAACGTTAAAATCAATTTTTTCATGTGACAAATTGTTAATTGCAATACTAGTCAATGATCCTCCTTCCACGCTGTGGGCAGCCGGGAAGTAACATCAGCCCTCATACCCGTAACAGCACACGAGACCAAGTTAGTCACATTCAAATTCTTCCTACACCTCCTAATACCTCTCTTATGTCCACGAATAATCCTTCTCACGTCCCTTTATCACCTCGCACCGCTAAGGCAAACGATTCGAGTACGCGGAATGTTATTCCTGGTCTCCTGAAACCACGGTCTAAACTACATGTAGGAGTCTTTAACGTCCGAACACTGTGCCAAATAGGACAACGGACTTTCTTAGATAGGACTTTAGAATCTCGAGCCATCGATGTGTGCTGCGTCTCCGAAATGCACATACAGGATCCGAGTAGCGTCATTCATTTGACATCACCATGTCAAAATAAAGAACCAACTCAATTAACACTTCGTGTATCTGGAAGCCCTGATGCTGCTTCTCATGGCCTCACCGGCGTAAGTATAGCATTGAGTCCTAGGGCAGAACTAGCTCTCTTAGACTGGATCCCAATAGACAGTCATTTGTGCGCTGTCCGACTAAACGTAACAGTAAGGACTCGGAAAGATAGAGACACTCGTCGTCGCCTCTTCGTCGTCTCTGCAGCAGCCCAATCTTCTCTTGCAATGAGAAGATTTGTCAAGCAAGATAGGCTTCTCCGAAAACCATGTTGTGCCCGGGAGAAAATATTATGCCCTTCAACATAGTTTAGAACGGATATCCGAATGATTTTCTCCATCAGTTTTACAACTGCACTAGTTAAGCTAACAGGTCTATAGTTACCAACTAAATCCCTACTCCCAGCCTTATACACCGAACTTATTATAGCGTCTTTTCAGTCTCTAGGCAGTCTGGACTGTCTCAGAGACATGTCAAATAGTATAGTTAATGGTTCAGCAATTTCATCTAATATGGCTTTCATAATCCTAGGATGAATATCATCAGGACAACTGGATTTATCAGGTTTGAGATGCTGAAGTAGCCTTAAAACAGTACCCTTCTCAATGACTACAGGATCCATCAGCGAGCTGTCACGTTCACGATGAATCGTTGGTCGTTCCTCATTACCGACAGAAAATACTTTACTAAAATATTCCGATAAGGCTTCAGCTTTTTCGGCATCATTCTCTGCTAAGATTAACGGATTGTCTCGTATCAAAAGTGATGGAATTCCATCGCTTCTCTTAGTTCGCCTTTTTATATACGAGAATAACCGTTTCGGACTTTATATCTAGAATCCCTAATCAATTGTTTTTCGTATGGTAGTCTAGTCTTACTTATTAACGCTTTATAGGTATTCCTAATCTTACTATAACTGGATTTGTATTGTTCTAAGCCAGTAGAGATGAACAAATTCCAGTGCTTCTTCCTTTTTCTAAGAAGTTTCCTGACTGGTTTAGTTATTCATGGTAGACTGTCATTTGGTCTTCGTGGCACTAGACACGGTATGGAAGGGGACGTAACTAGACTAAACTTACCTTTAAATACAGACCATGCTTCTTCAACTGATAAGCTAGTATCTACAAACCAATGTCTTAGCAGCGCATACCTGAATGGCTGATACGCTGGCTTTCCATATATTTGGGCGAGGTGTAACCTGATCGTATAACATTTCCCTAGTCCTAAACGCGAATGACAAAACAGCGTGATCGTTATTCACTAACAGTGGAAGAATATTTAGGTCTACAACAGATCTCCAATGCTATTTAGCGGACGATGTAAAAACGGTGTACTGTGGATGAAATAGTCCCTCAAATTTACTTCTGTACTACTCAACTACTCTCATAATTAATGCTAATTTACAAGACTTTTTCTATGGTCACTGAAAAACATCTAGTTCGTAACACCATGAGGCCGATAATCATTCTCGGCTTCGAAAATTGCGAATACAAAAAAATCGCCCAGGTCGTTGCTCTATTTAGTTTCTCCTTTTGCTTAACAATGATGTTATGAAGGAGGTAAAAGTCAAAAAAAGACAAAAGAAACGAAAAGTAAATGTTAAAACCTGCATGACACCACGGACGACTGAATTACCGCCTTTGAAATAAATCAAACGATTTCACAAATTAACAATGCACTCTTGATTTTATGCATTATAACAACTCCAAAAATCGTGAAACACAAACAATTCCATAACCGTTTTGTGAGTTAACCTCTCCATAATGTGTTAAACAACTGGTCATTATTAGTGGTTTTGGTTTACTTGCCAGATTTAATATAATGAACTTGGAATAATTAAACACCACATTAAAAGGGTAGGACCAGTGAGATGTCACTGAGTTCCAGCATCAGCCTTTTATTAATGGTTGCGTTTCTTACAGTTTCTAAGCCTTTGCCACACTGATAATCACCGTTTTTGCTGATGTTTATCATACGCTTTGCATTTTCTGCTATCTCACACGGTATAACATGAGTCAACTTTCTGACTACACGTAAGTCACTGTAGTTCCGTTTTCGATTTATTTACATGCAATATGGGTTTGATGAATTTCTAAATAGTCTCTAGAATTCTGCACGAACTGCACAGTAGTCTTCATATATTTTTGTACTCATTCATCCGACGGTTAAACTAATAATACCCAAAGGATGGTTCATAGCAGCTATCAATACATATAAGGACGGTGTTGTCTCGTCGTGACATTATGATACATTCAAACTACTATAATTATTCTGCCTCGGCTTCATACTCTCCGTATCCTATGGAGCATTGTTTTTTAACAGCTGTCATCTACCAGATGATTTCGGCACATCAATCGGCTTTTCAAATACTCGACTATTTAAATGCTGTCCAGTTCGATTGATATTCTGACGACACAACCATTCGCAAGAATAATCAAATTACGATGTTGAGCGAATCTCCTGCAAACTAGAAACAACATTACCGCCTCTATCCCAACACTGGCAGCGTTTCTCACCGGTATCATTGACATGAGTACATGGTGACACTTTTGGTTTCTTAAGTATTCTCTCGCCGTTTATTATCCTGTAGAGAAAACCTCATCATATAACCATCACCCTTGACACGTAGTCATTGACCCTTGCAGATTGTAAAAGCAATATATACGGCGGCCTGCTTGAATATCTGGGCTACCTGTTTCCGCCATCTAATTATTTCTAGAAATTATCTGTCTTTTCATTTGTTTTGACTTATCATTATGTCCATTAATCGCATAACTTATTCAGGCGCTTTTATGAAAACCCTACGATCTTTCGCTGTACAAATTACAAAAATGTACTCTAAAAGACATCGTGGTGGTTGGCAATATGCGTTAAAATGAATGAACATTAATCGTATGTCGATTCCCGAGCTTCTAAACTCTAACTGACGACCACTAATCAACAAAATGGACCATCTTCAATTCCTACTAAGTCAAAATATGTATCGTAAATGTGGTGTCATCACTATTCAAGAATCACAGTTAAATGATTTACAAGACGACTGCCTAGTATTACTGCGTGATTTCGAAATTTATCGTCAGGATCGACCAAACAATAAAAAGAGGTATGACGGTGGTGTAACTACGTTTGTAAACGTGAACTGGTATCGATCTTCGTTCGTGTTTCAAGATTTTAAATGATTTTATCGACTGTCTAACTCTAGGATGCCGTCCCAAACATCCGAATAAATACAAATTTGTTTATGTTACCAATATCTACGGGACTCCAGGTTGCACATCATCTGAGCTATCTGTTTTCACTGATGAATTCACTGAGTTCGCTGTTACTAACTTCAGCGATTCACTTTCAGTTGTATATAGTGATTTCAATTCATGTGACTGTAGCTTCCTTACGTCACTAGGTCGCCAAAATGTAGTAGATTTTCCTGCCCGTTTGGATGTTCATTTAGACTTCGTTTTCATTAATGATGTGGGTATATATGCGACTCGTGAACGTGCTCCATTGTCTAGCTCAGATCACTGTATAATTCGTGTTCTACCTAAAGTATATGGAAAGCATGGGAAGAGTACACTCTTACATCAAACCAAGAAAGTCAAATATGGGAATTACTCAGAAAATATCCGAAATCTGAAAAACATGTTTCATACTACTAACTGGGTATTATTTACAGATGACTCGCTGGAAATCACTACTGATTTTATCACTTGTTACCTTAAATTCTGTTTTGATATTTTTTGTCCCACGAAAACCATTTTTGTAAGTTTTGATCGACTTACATCTTTACAACTAAAACGAGAGTGAAAGAAAGAATGTACAAGGAGAAGAATTCTAATGAAGTTCGTAAGCCAAATGGTCTGATAAACCTAGAGACTAGACGTCTCAACTCTATGTTCACTCAAAAATTCTTGTCTTGTAAAAACTATCCAAGTACGTGGAAACTCTTTAAAGAAATTACAGGTGACAGACAGTTTAGGCGCGATGACCAGCTGAATGTTTGTGACTTAACTAAGTCTCTTGTACGTCAGTCATTTCATGTAATGCTCCCTTTATCCATAGGTTTAAAGAATAGATGTGTTCCTAGTTTCTCTGAAACTGATATATGAAGATGTCTCCTGTCACGTAATTCATCTCGATGTTTAGGACCTGATGGTATCCCAAACCTCCTTTTTAAAAAGTGTGCTGACGTCCTATGTTAGCCGTTCACAACTATCTTTAACAGTTCCTTATCATCTAATCTCATACCGAAAATGTGGAGAAAGATGAAGATAATTCCTGTACCAAAGAAAGTATCTGGTGATAAGAATATTAAATTTAGACCTATTGCAATAACTTCACCCTTCCTCAAAAACATGGAAAAAATATTAATAATTCCACTTCAGCCTGCGATATAAGAGCATATTGATCCGTATCAGTTTGCTTACAGATGCAAAGGAAGCACCTTAGATGCTGTTGCTGTTCTGCAACACAATACAGATTTCAAGTTAGAAAAGGGTAAGAAGTATGTTCGATGCGCTTTCCTGGACTATACTTCAGCTTTACATTCTATACTAAGACAACGTTTGATTAACAAGTTAATCAGCGTCAACACTGACAGCTGGATAACCAACTGGCTATGTTCCTACCTCTCTGGAAGGGAACAGTACACTGTATTTGGAGGAAAGTGTTCTGAGTCTCTACTGTCTCATGAAGGTGTACCACAACAAGTTGTTCTTACACCTCTTCTTTTCTCTTTTTTTTCTGCATGATCTGCCATCCTTCACAGAGAACACTTTTGTGAAATATGCGGATAATCTCACTGTATGTACGCCTATCTCTTCCTCCTTAAATCCCATGAGAATGAATGACTTTTTGCCTCGTATTGATTGTTAATTCTGTTGGTAATGATCTCACACTTGATCCGTCTAAATGTCAAGCTGTTAATTTTATCAGGAGACATGAATGGCATCTAAACGTCATTTTGAGATCCCATAATGATTGTGCTATTGGGGACTGTTTGATAAACACAGTGTCGAAGGTCAATTGTTTTGATGTCACCTTTTCCTCTGATCTCTCTTGGTCTTCCAACGTTTTATTGTTATCAAAGAAGGTTTTCCGTCTAACCAACCAAATAAAGAGATTGCATGCTCTTGTGATTACTCGTCATTTACTCTTACAATTTGTCAATTCTTGTATATTACCTATTATTCTTTACTGTTGTTCATTATTCTTTCCCGGGCTTTTGAGAAAAGACTTTGTTGTATGGAGGAGAGTGCTGGAGGCAGTTATCAAGGTGTGTGATGAATCTTTCGAGATCATAATTAATATGGTTGTGGATAGACATTTAAAACCATGCAAACTCCTAGCAGGTATTATTTTATCAGATACTAACCATCCCGTTCACTCTTATCTTTCTCTTTGTATATCTTCTGGTAGAACGAGACGTAATTACGTTAAAATCCATGCACGCAAGCAAAAGTATAAAAGTTCTATAATACCTTACCTAGCAAATATACTCTGTGACGAACAGGTTATTAGAGTTAACCTAATCAATAACCTGCATTCTTAACATGTCTCTAATTCGTAAAGTTGTACAGTTTCGCGTTTTTTTTAAGTATTTTTATTCCTTTCCTGTCTTTGTTACTGTTTTTTGTGCGTAAGAAACTTGTTGAGATACCCTGTGCTGAGAATCCTATATTGTACCAAAATATAATATTGAATAAAGCCAGTAAATAAATAGATAAATAATCAGAAGGAGTTTGTGGAGATTTTTGAAATTTTCACAGATTTAAATCATGAGTCAGTTGAAGCTAGACCACCATTGAAAACCTGGAAGCACTGGACGGCCGTTTCGTCCTAGTATGGGACTCCTCAGCAGTGCGCATCCACGATCCCGCATCACGCGGGGCTCGAGCCCAGAACCTACTGGGCCTACTAGACTGAAATGACGTCTATTGAGCGGAGGAAGAAATTAAAAGGGAGTCATTCAGACTTGAAACCTCACATGAGGAGCTGAGTGAAAGAATTAAGAAAACTTGCTTCGTCTTCTCTATGCTAGTTGTCGTGTAATTTTTTAGGAAAAACTAGTAGAAGTTGTAAAACGAGAGTTCGGAACAATCATCAAGGGACTATACCCGTAAAACAACATATTAGGTACTGTTCATGGGTGGATAGAACAGATTTCCTGCTGACACACTAACACATTCCTGACAGGTTTGTCTAGAGACCTCTTGTCATTTATACTAAGTAATTAGCTTCATCTTAGAAACAACTAAGGATTCTAAATAGGTCGAAATTCAAAATATCAAAAAGCAAGGCGTCTAACACATCTCATACACACCAAAATACTGAACTCTCTAGACGAAATTACTAGTGAACATGGCCAGTTAGCACTGCTCACACATATATGAGCCCTTAATAATGACTAAAGTCTTGAACGACTCACTAAAGCTGAACTTTTCTTCAAGTTTGTATCTGGAGAAGTGACTAAAGGAGCAGTTTCTTCATTTAGTGGAACAAAAGTTCCCATTGATTCCATCAGGAACTTTGTGAACATCAACCGGTCCTACTCCGCAATTCTTCTACGTGGTCTTAGTCGGGATGAGTTTCTCTTCTGATGACGTTAATAATACACTGGGTTTTCTTTTTTAATTTAAAGACCCACCTGAACTCAATCACTTTATAACAAAACTCATACATCCCTTATTGTGATTTTATTCCTATCAAATTCGGATCAGAAGTTGCAAAAAAGGATTTTTGTTCAACATGTCTTTTCAGCTATTCTCAAAATTCATTCAGCATTTAGAAAAATTTAAAGCTTCCGATAAACAAACGAATTAGAAGCTGAGTGACTTTGTTCCTATCTGCAAAATAAAACAACATTTTAACAGCTACTTTAAAGAAAAGAATTTGTATTCGGTCATATATTCCTACTGTCCTAAAAATCGATGGTGTACGTGTAAGAGATGGGGAGGAATTTGAAAGGGATAAAAGAAGCAATCACTTATGCATGTCATGTGGTTCTGGGAAACAAGAAGCACCATCACAAGAAATGGATCACTGTCGATTCGCTGCGTACGATTGGAGAAAGGAGAAACAAGATGGCAGTAATCAGTAGCAGCCGAACAAGAGCAGAAACAGCCAAGTCACAAGCTGAATACACAAAATCAAACAAGCATGTGAAGAAGAGCATCAGAACCAACAAACGTAAATTTGTGGAATATCTATCAATGACGGCGGAAAAGGCTGCAAGAGAGGGAGACACGAGACAACTGTATGATGCAACAAAGAAGTTCGCTGGAAATTATGGTAAACTAGAACGACCAGTGAAAAACAAGGAAGTCAAAGTAATCACCAACACTGAAGAACAGCAAAACAGGTGGGTAGAGCACTTTAAGGAACTCTTGAATCGACCAGCTCATAATACTGATCAACTGGAATTACAAATAGTTGACATGTTTTACCCGATCAAGATCCATAAAGAGAAGTGCACTTAAAATCGTCACAATCTGTTTTTTGTCAGATAATACTGTTATTGTTTGATCTTTCTCCCTGTCTTGTACTTTGGTTTTCACTCAGGACTCCTAAAACTATCTCTTAAGTTTCTTAGTCTTCTTTGTGTTCGATTAGGATTTACTTTTCATTTAAGTTATTATATGTATGATCCTGCATCACTAACAATATGAGCATCTTGAAAAGTCATGTCTCGCTACCCTATTTTACCGCAGATTGAAGGGCGATCTGATTTTGATGTATAGAATACTAAGGAATGATTTTGTATCTAATAGATCCTTTCCTCTTCTTCTTAAGATCAGGACAAATCATAGTGCGTAGCAGATGATATCGGAATCCAAAAGCAAACGAAATACTAATGACACACAATTTTTCTAACCAAGTCTCATGGAACTATTGGAACGTGTTGCTCAAGGAAGTGGTGTCCTTACTTTCAGTGATTCGTTCAAGAGAAGACTGGGTATTCGCTGTAGTTAACTAGGAAAGAACTATGAAAAGTTGTTTACTTTTCCATAATAATCAAGTTTATATATTTTATTATCTCAAATGTAAACTCAACTTGAGAGTGTGAAGCAGCCGATGATTTTTGACCTCTGGATGGCTTCTGAAAACAATTACTTGAGTCTTCGCATATGTTAGTTGTTGGCATCAACATATCTGATATAACGAAGAACCAGTGAGCAGGTTTTCGTAAATTAGTATTCAAGCAAATATATTACTTGCAGTGTTTGGTGATCGTTTATCAACTGGGCACTCGTAGGGTGAAAACTCGTTTCCTAACCACTCGTTCAAATGAACAGGAGGGAAACTAACGGGATAGTGAATCTTTCGTGCCTATAGGTAACCCTCGTGCTACCGATAGGAGAAACCAGACTGGTAGTGAGTAGGTCTTTATTTACACCTTCGCGCGGTCACAGTGGAACATGGGATTACCTGTTCATACAAACAACGTTTCTGAACATTCAATATAAGATAATAGGAAATATAATGCCTATACGTACCTAAATCTGTGATATGTAGCAGATGACGTTTGTTAATTCTATCGAAGCGTCGAAGTAACCTCGATTGAGGTACGCGCAAAATCGAAGTTCCAAAACAACGATTTGTCTACAAAAGCGGTTCTTTGTTAAATAATACACAAAATTTAGTTACAAACCTCAACTTGTGAGGTGTCTAGGCGTTTAAACGCGTCTTTCAAGAATGAAAATAGCAAAGGCTTCCTGTAAGAGTAACATAAAGAATGATTACAACATACGATAGTCCAAAGACAGCCGATAGCTGTGTCTAAATTTGGTAACAGTTTATGAACAACCGAAACTCGAGCCAAGACCAAACAATATGGAAACTGTTGCATTCAAACAAATGTACAAAACTGTGGATAATCGTTACAGTAATTAAATTACAGGGGTTATAATAATAAGTACAATTATAAGTAAAATAAACGTTAAAGATATAGGTGAACATTCCAGAATGTTACAGTACAACTTGAGATACAACATAAGTGTGAAAATTGTTTGGCATGCAGCTGCCTACTGAATGTAAATAAGTAGTATAAAACAACATACGAAGAGTAGAAAAGGAACATGCAGGAACAATCTAAGACAAACTTAACACCGCCCCCCAAAGACAGCATGTCTTTCCTTACTTTCGCTGATTCTTGCTCTTATACGTATTTTAATAAGTCTCCTTCGGCATTATCCAATTCGTTAAGCGTAAGGGGTCCCCTTCCGACAGTTTTATTGTAGAGGTAACGTTTGAACCTGATGAGCCAAGCTATGCCTTGTTTGAGTTTAATCCATGACGAAAAATAGGATATAAATTTATCAAGGGGAAAAACTGTAGTCATGGTGTCTAAGGTTGTGGCGTTCTTTAACTCCAGCTCGACTGGGAGTTTTAATATTACTTCTCGTCTATACTCAGGCCATTTATCCTTCTCAGTCGTTAGGAACTCGGGACCTGAAAGCCAAGCTTCAATACAGTTGGGGTCATACATACATATTCCTCTAGAAGAGTGATCAGCAGGATTAATGGATGATGGTATATACTTCCATTGAGAAGGCCTAGTTCGCTCGTGAATGAAGTTAATTCTATTAGCTACATATGTCTTGAAACGCGACGTCGTACTAAGGATGTAGTTTAATACTATCATAGAATCAGTCCAGAAGTAGATTTCAGTCAGGTCGTTCAGCTTTATTTCTTCCACTATTTGCCTCATCAACTTCACTGACAGTACTGCGGCTTGTAGTTGAAGGCGAGGAACACTGACAAATTTTAGGTGTGCTATTCTAGATTTGCCCACGATGAAGCTACATCTCGTTATACTTGTATCATATTGTACTCTCATATAGGCTACGGCTCCATAACCGCTTTCTGAAGCATCCGAAAACAGATGTAAAGAAATCTGCCCTTTATTGTACGATCCAATATTGAGACATCGTGGTATCCTTAGATCTCTGACACCTGCAACTGCTTCTAACCTACTTTCCCAACTCAATCGTCACTCCTCATCTATCATCTCATCCCACCCATAGATTTTACGACATAGCTGTTGCAGAATTCGTTTACAGGTAAGTGATGAAGGCGCTAGAAATCCAAGCGGATCATATAACGATGATGCACATGATCGAATGCCTCTCTTAGTGATCAGCAGTTCAGAGAGATTTACGTCGAATGCAAAACAATCGGATTGCATGTGCCAACAAAGTCCTAAAGTTCTCTGTATACGTTCTGTTGAACCTGGTATACGAATCAAATTGTTTGATCTGTCACCTATAGGGACGTCATTCAGTGCTTCATTTACGTTATTATTATTATTATTATTATTATTATTCACAAACATCTTATGGGTACATAAGTGTTGTGAAGAAACCATTTAGGGTTTCTTCAGAAAATGCAATAATACACAATTTTCAATAATTTTAGCATTATACTTGCCATATTTAAAAAATAAAATAAATAAATTAGAATAATAATAGTAGAATATTAATAATAATAAATCGGGTCTGTGTAATTGAGAAGAATATTGAATTGAGTTTAAAGAAGGAAATGGAGAAAATAAGGGAATAGAAATAAAGGAGACGTGAAATAAGCAAACAGTCTAATAGGCGTGTTTATGAACAGAGAAGAAGAAAAAACGACCATGTGTGTATCGTTGAATTAGTAACAAAAAATAATTTATCGTTGTAGTAAGATATGACAATAGAATAAATGTTTGTGCGGTTATAGTTTAGAGTGATGCTATGAAAGTCACAATTAAGTGAAAAGGATAATAAAATATCACTCTGTATGAGTCATATATGCATAGTGAAGATAAAACTAATCTGAGAAGTTAATTAAAGTGTAACACAAGTTATTGTCTTAATTAGAAACTTCATAATCTTAAGAATAAGATTTATTTAGAAGGGAAGAAGAGCGAGAAAAGAAGTGAACACCTAGTGAAAAGGTTCATCCATGATAAGAATAATAATTGTGTAATGGATATCAACCTCAGAAGGAAACCAGCAATTGAAAAAAAAAAAATAAAAATAAAAATCCTTTAAAGCACTCGGATGAATACATTTAGATTTATGTAATAGTATACAGAATGAAACCGGATATTAGTATAAATATTTGTGCAATAATAATTAAAATCGATGATATGAAAGTCAAAATGATTTCAAAGGACAATCTGGAGTTAAATATGTTTAGAAGGATAAGAAGAGATAAAGAGAATATCTAATGTGTTGGGGAATTAAAAATGATATTAATAACGGTAATAATGATAAACACGAACATAAGCAGACTTCATATATTAAGATAAAGAGAAATAATAAAAAATAGACGTGAAAAGACTTAAAGTTTTTATTTTGCTTTTCAAGCAATTAAATAGATGACGGACCTTGTTTGTATAAATCATTATTGAATACATTGATATTCAATAGGTGACATAATCCACTTTCGGAAAGAAAATCGTCAAGGAGACTTTTGAACCGGGTTGTAGTTTCACTGCAACGGAGGTTCACTGGCAGTCTGTTCCACATGGTTGAGTAGCGAATAAGGAAAAAATTCTGACGTAAGTTTGTGTGGGTTCTTGGAATCGCTAGAATGTTCTCCTTATTGCGTAGATTGTGGGATGATATTATAAGGTATGAAGGGGTGGATACCGATGAGTAGGAAATACCGTTAATGAGCCGGTAGATAAAGACAACATTTAATTTGATACGTCTGATCCAAAGAGGTTCTAAGTTGAGTTGTTGACATCTTTGGTAATAGTCTTTGTTATCGGAATACCCCAGAACAGCTTTGGTGAACTTTCTTTGAACACCTTCAATTCTAATCAGATCATTATGTCTACAATTACTGTAAACTAAAATACCATATTCAAGAATGGGTAAGATACATTTTCTGTACAGTAACAATCTCGATTCGATATTATTGAAGTTTATCATTATCAATCCGATGAGCTTTCTAGCTTTGGATACTTGAGATATAATGTGTTCAGAAAAGTTCAGACTGTTGCTATATCTTAAACCCAGGTCACGAACAGTGTTGAGAGGTTTGAGTGTATGTGTCTGTACAGTCAGATTTAAGTTAAGACAGCGACCAATGTGAATAAATCCACTTTTGTCAACATTAAGTGGTATATTCCACGAAATAGTTCATTCGTACAAGTTGTTTATTTCCTCCTGGATTTCCGCTGAAATATAGCTTTCTTTCGTGGGAGAAGAGAATGAATACACTACTTTCAGGTCATCAGCAAAAAGGAAGGGCTTGCCATACTGAAAGAGGGAACATACATCATTGATAAAAAGGAGAAAGAGTAGTGGACCAACCACACTTCCTTGTATAACCCCACTGGTTACATTTACAGGTTTAGAGTAGCAAGATCCAAAGCGAACGATTTGGCTACGTTCTTCTAAAAAAGATTTGAGCCAAGATAAAAGGGGATTCTGAATGCCAAATGAAGAGAGTTTTAAAAGAAGAAGTTTGTGTGAGACACTGTCGAAAGCCTTACTAAAATCGAAGTAAAGAATTATCACTGACTGACCAACATCTCTTCTCTGGAAAATTTGATCAAAAAACTCCAGGTGCGATGTGAAACATGAGCGTTTAGTCATGAACCCATGTTGGGAAGGGCTGATCAGACTAGCTGAAAGTAAAAATGATAGTAGCTGTTTGTGGATGATTTTTTCCATGGTTCTTGAGAGCACGGATGTCAAATTAATTGGCCTATAGTTAATAATATCACTACGTGGTCCTGTTTTGAATCTAGGAGTGATAAGGGATGTTTTCCATACAGATGGATAGGTCCCATATTCCATAGATAGATTGAAGAGTTTCAAACAAAATAGTGGAAATTCTCTATTTCCATATTTCACAAATGATGTAGGTATCCCGTCAGGTCCACAATCATAAGACTTTTTCAGGGCAGTTATAGCCTGCTTGATGGCGGAGGGTGTGAAATCAATTTTTGACAGATGTCTGGATGTTAGCATTGGAAATGTAATGCTGGAGCTTTCAGTTCCAGTTTTGTAGCACTGCGAGAAGTGCTTGCTGAATTGTTCGCATATAGTATTCGGGTCGTTAACAATGCTTCCGTTAACTATGAAGAATTTGGTCGTGCCAAGGGAATTTGATTTTACACGGGATTTAAAAAGTCGAAGTATTGATAATTCTGGGCTTTTACTACGTAGAGCTTTATTTTCTATATTCATGAAATACTTACGTTTAGATGAAGCATTTCTGTTGATTAATTTAAGTATACTCTGAAGTGCATACACATCATTCTGCTCATAGTAGCGGTATTTTAATTTCCTCAGCTTTCTTTTAAAAGTATTTTGGCCCCTATTAGCATTATAAGCCACACGGTCAATAACTGGAGCAGTGCAGTCAAGACAATATATCAGGTTGTGATATAGATTGGAAAGCGCGATGTCAACATTATTTGTGGTAAAATAAGTTTCTCATGGTAAACATTGAATGAGAGTTTCAGTCCGTTTCCATGTTTGTTGATCAAAATATCTGCTCTGGTAAGTCATTGAAGCTTTAGAATTCAATTGTATGGCGTTTAAAGAGTGAATAATACTCAATACAACTCTATGGTCACTCATAAAAAATTCATGACTGGTATGCACTGAGATAGAGTCTATGTTGATTGTGAACATTAAGTCAAGTGTATTATTCCCCCTGGTTGGTTTTCGGACCTGTTGAACCCATCCACAAATTTCTAATGTTTCAACTAGCTTGTTATATCGACCTGGTACCGGAGTCAAGCCCCATGTAATTTTTGGCAGATTAAAATCACCTCCGACGATTTTAAAGGTATGCGGTTGATGCGAAGCAATGGAAAATATGTTTGTTAGTAATCTGTCAAACTTAGTATCCGCATGAGGTGGTCTATATATGCATCCCACCAGTAAATAATTTTGGGATCCACAGTTTACAGTAACCCAAGTGGAGTCTTCTATAGCATCAAAGGATTTATCCTCAAATTTGCACGCTTGAATGTCTGAACGGACATAGATAATTGTACCGCCTCCTATTCCATAACATCTATCGGTTCTAAAGAAAACGTAGTTATCTACATTCAAGGAATGATCGGATATAGATGAATTACACCACGTTTCCGTAATAAGTACAATGGTTGGATTTACAAGGAATAAAAGAGTTTTAAGATGAATGATTTTATTAGACAGAGAGCGGGCATTGAAAGAAAGAATAAGAAACTCAGAGTCATCATAGTGAAGCAGGTTAGAGTATAAATCGCAATTGGTAGTTCCATTAATACTCATAGGATTAGCTAAGGTAAGAGTCGTGTTGCGAGGGGAAATAGATTCAACCACTTTGTCATCATGTGAAATATGTTTACCGTTGCCGGCAGGAAAGCCGGCGGAATTACAAAAAAAGTTTTCTCACTGCTATTGGATATAACATCTGATGAGGGCATAGTGTACATATTGGGAGCCGGACCGAGAAGACTATCAGGTCTATGGTTTTGACCAAGTGGCCAATTACAATTCAGATAACTATTTATACCTGACGTATGGGTAACGTGTTTAAGACGTTTATTTCCAAAGTTTGTGATTGATTTCGGCTTCTTCATATGTTGGAGAGGATTATGTACTGTTAAACATACTTGCGATGGTTTGGGAGGTTCGAATATATCAACGTTAAGTTCGTGGTCAGTTATATGAATGTTATGATTAGTTTTCCTGTTATCCGTTGCACAGTTACTGTAACTGGGTGTTGCACTAACAGGGGTTTGGACTGTGTTATCCCATTCTTCATCAGCACAACTACTTCGGGTTGAATCTAAATCAACATTCTTAAGAGGATGGACACCACCTACATCGGGATTACTTTTTTCTCGGTTTTGAACTTTAGGAGATTCAGAAGAGTTTTTCGGTGGCGGCAAAATTGTTAAGCTAGACGTCCTCTTAGAATCGGACTTAACTTTACGATCATTAGGATTATGATGCGTTTGAGAGTTTGACGCTGGTGGTCTGTAGTTATCTCTTCCTGCTTTTCGCTGGCATGGTGTTTTATCCGGAAGAGTCTTAATATCCTTGAAAATCTGTTTTTGTCTCAATGAATTGGAGGAATTTAAAAATTCACTGGCGTCTACAGATGAGTTGAATTTGAACAAGATCGGTGAGTGCATACCAGGATGACTTCGTTTTAATCTTGTGCATACACATGGTACGTGTGTCATATTGCTGGCTCTAAGCAGACTAGATTTGATCTTTTTAAGGGCATGTGTATCCGGTATATTAAACACAATTGCATTACTAGATCGTCTTATTCTTTCAAATACCTCTGATGCAACACGATCTAGGAAAATATTTATGTCATTCATTTGATCTGGAGTCTCTGTGAGGTTGGGGTTGATGAGATATTTAAGCGGATTGAGAATGTTCATGTCTACTTGCAACTTTTTTATAGCATCCATATGGTTGCAGTTGCGATTATCATCACTGTTTACCATCAGAGTTTTCAACATGTCTGGAATGGAGACAACTGGTAAAAGCTTGTCTGCTTCCGGATGAACGGAGTGGCTCGTCTCGTTGAAACTGTTGGAAATCGTGTCAGTAGTGGTGTTAAATTGTGTCGTTTTCCTACGTTTGGCTGAACGCCTAGAAGCAGGGGTCTTCATTTTCTTTTGTGGCATGATAAGAAAGTGACGTATAGCAAGTGGATTGAACAGAATGTTGGAAATAGGGGTGAAAAAATCAATTCCGAGGGCTCAAGTTAGTCTAAAAATCAAAATCTATGTTTTAACCAAGAGTGAATGTATCGTGAGGATTAGTGGTGTTAAAAACAGATGACAATGGCAGGAAGATAGTAGTGGAGATGAAGTATTTGTCAGTATCTGTGTGGAGGCAAAATAGAATATAAAGGAGCAAGTTGTGTAAATTTTAACACATATGACATGAAAGATAGCCTTATATATTAAAGTAATTTAGAAATGTCGATAATTAATATTAAACAATCAAAAAAAAAAGTACGGTACGTGGTACATATATAAACTGAAAGTCCGTATTAGTAAAAATTGGGAGGTGCAGAGACAAGTAGTTTAGAAGATTATTACCGTCTAAGATTATTATGTTGCTTCTTGAACAAATATATGGAACAGCTTTTGGAAAAAAAAAGTACTGTCAAAAAAAAACTATGACAGACTCACCGAATTGGACAGATAGCTTCGGAAATTAAATGATTTATAGTATCCAAATACGATTTAAATGATAGTTCATAAAATAGTGAATACAGTCTTTTAACATACACGGTTATATATATTTCTTGATATTAGGTAGAGGTTTGAATAGATCCGAATTGGACAGGTAGCTTCGGAAATTAAATGATTTATAGTATCCAAATACGATTTAAATGATAGTTCATAGAATAGTGAATACAGTCCTTTAACATACACGGTTATATACATTTCTTGATATTAGGTAGAGGTTTGAATAGATCCTGTAGATACATAAAGTACGTGGGTTAAAGCATTCAAATACGATATAACCATATATTCCTCAAGGAATAGAATACAGATATGAAATGCAAATCTTCGTCAAATATGCTTATATATGGTTTCAAATTGACAGAGTATAGTTTGATCGTATAGTCAAAATGAATATATGTATTTATATAAATATGAATTATTGTATGAATATGGTCATAAATACCGTAAACTAAACTCAGAACTTATCATATGGCATGGAATTCACAGTTTATATGTTAATAGTTGAGAACTGAGTTAACTTCCATCAATCCAAGGAAAAATAACTCATCCAGCTCTGCGAGAATCCTAGAAAAACAAAACTAAAAACCTCGACGTGAAAGTAACGTCCAGTCCGTAGCGCGCGGGGAGATTTATGTAAACGGAAGCCTCCAAGTGCCACGAGTCTCATTAGGTTCTTTGCTAACTCAGCAGCTTCTGATATTGTTTCTACTGAGACTAAACAATCGTCTACATAAAAATTTTCTCGTAAAGTGGACTGTGTTTTTTCATCGAACAAATCTCGGTGATCTGTAGCAGTGCGTCTTAACGCATATGTAGCGCAAAACGGTGAGGACGTAGCCCCGAAAGGATGTACATGCAACTCATAGACCTCAGGAGGAGAATCAAGATTGCCACCGGGGTACCATAAAAAGCTGAAGGCCTTTGTATCCTTTTCGGGTAGATGTACCTGGAGGAACATTTCTTCAATGTCTGCCGACAATCCAATCTTATGCTTTCTGAATCTAAGCAAAACTCCCACTAGGTCATTTGTAAGATCTGGTCCAGAATATATACAATCATTTAGAGATCTGTTTTGTAACTTAGCAGCACAATCAAAGACTATCCGAACTTTACCTGGTTTTTTAGGGTTAAATACAGGATGATGTGGAATAAAATACCTTTCTTCTTCGATAGCTTGTGTTACTCGAGCCAAATATCCTTTACTTTCGTGGGTAGCTAATATAATAGTATATTGTTTCCGAAGCTGTTCGTCCTTTAGCAACCTTTTCCGTAGGCAAATTAATCGTTTTTCTATTTCGCGCTTATTCCTTGGAAGTGAGTGCCAATCCACCCTCCAGGGTATCGGCACTTGATAATGTCCTTCGAGCAATACTGTTTGCTTGTCAGTAATCTCCATAATGGTCTTATCACATAGGGACATGGTAACCTTATCAGAGTATTTATTTTCAGAAAATTCATGTTCAAATAATCTGAGAATATCCTCCTCGAGGGAATTTTTCGCTTTTAAACAGTTCATGAAGACTGAAGTCTTATTACATTGACCCGTTGGTCCAAATAAAGCCCACCCTAACATGGTTAGTGAAGCATAGGGTTGTTTAGGTTTTCCGATACGCTGATCGAGTACCCAGTGGGCCTCTGGAACGTCAACACCAAGTAACAAACCAACCTTGTCACAAGCTATGGTAAGTAACTGTACACCTTTCAAGTGTTTCCATCTTTCTTGGAAGTCCGTTGGTGGGATTTCTACCCTTTTAATAGGTAGGTTATCTATAGTATATGCACCTTCGATTTTTATTCGGTTAGTCTTATCTAAAGATTCGATTTCGAAGTTGGTAAGTTCAGCGTTCTGAGATGACGCTCCAATTACAGAAGATATGTTTAATCTTGTCACTGTACCTGTAATTCCTACCTGCTTTGCCACATCACTAAACAGTAGTGTCGAGTCTGAGCCATTGTCTAACAATGCATAGGTATCCACATAACCTGTGGGACCATGTAGTCTGACTGGTACAAAGCCTAAATACTTCCCAGTAGTATGAGTGGAATTACAACATGCTTGTTTAACATCAGGTTCTGTGTTGTGAAGAATTCTATGATGGCGTCGCTTGCACCCATTAATTTCACACAACACGGGCTGTCTGCAGTCTGTGGCGCGATGATTGGGTTTTAAGCAATTAAAGCAAAGTTTAAACTTCTTCAGCAATTCTACTTTTTCGTTGCGACTTACTGACAGCAGCTGAGGGCAAGATGCGACTTCGTGGGCATCGGAGCAAATTACACAATGGACTGATCCTTTAATCGACGAAGTATGGATCTTAGCTCTTATGGAAGACGACCGGTTGTTCGATGTCGTTTGAGCCTTATAGCTTCCGCTTGCTAATTGTCCGTATGTGTTTGTTGCGATTGACACTTTCTTATCTAAGAACTGCAATAAATCATCAAAATTAGGCTCTAGCCCCTTTCTTAAAATATCGTCTGCGGCCTCCGCCCATTTAAACTGTATACTACGTGGTAGTTGTTTCACTATTCGTTTTATGTTGGTCGAACAATCGAGATCGGCATTCCTACCCATCTGTGACAAGGCTATCTTACAATTAGTCATGAGTCTTGTCAGTTTCTGTAGGCCCGTTATGTCGTCTTGATTCAGTGGGGATCCACTTAACAGTTCTGTTAAGAAGGCTTCCACGATGTCATGTGGTCTGCCGAACCGTTCATGTAGAATTTTTATTGCCTCAGTATAACCTTCCTTTTCTGGTAATAAAACACAGTGCTCTATAGCATCCTTTGCTATACCTTCGCAATAGTGTATCAAGTACATTAATTTCTGAGTGTCATCATTTACTCTGTCAGCTATGTTAACCTTGAATCCCTTCATGAACGTCCAAAATTTCAGAGGACTCCCGTCAAATTTCATGATTTCTATCTTCGGTAAGCTTACTGACATACATAGCGCCTTGACACTATCTATCTGTGCTTTGAATTGCATTTCATCACTCGAAAGTACATTGGTATATCGGTGACTTGCTGTAACTGCTGAAGTTTTATCTTCGGATCGAGACCCCGACAACTCGGTAGTCTCCCTAGGTCTTCTCACTTTGTTTGAAGCGTTCGGAGTTAGCTCTAACAATCGCTTGCGTAGTTGGAGTTCTCTTATCTCCAGCTCAATCTTTTCTACTTCCCTTTCCCTAGAAACCACTTCGTCTACTACGCTGTATCCAGTCTCTACATAATTGTCTCCTACCGAGCAACTGTCTTTGAGGTTAGGTTTAACAATATCAAAAGCAAGATTTAAAGGAATAGGTGAATTCACCTTAGAAACTGAAGGAATAATATTTTCAGCACTGGAATCGTCTGTGTCTTGGGAACCGTCATCGTTGTACTTCATTCTTCTTGTTCTAGTCATCGTTGGGATGAATGAACCAAACAGAATTCCGACCAAATTTCGTTACAGCAAGTATTACCTCCAATTAGGACCAAAGTTCAGAACTGTATCCACACCAAATGAGACCAAAGTTGAGAACTGTTAATTCTATCGAAGCGTCCAAGTAACCCCGAGTGAGATACGCGCAAAATCGAAGTTCCAAAACAACGATTTGTCTACAAAAGCGGTTCTTTAATAAATAATACACAAAATTTAGTTACAAACCTCAACTTTTTAGGTGTCTAGGCGTTTAGACGCGTCGTTCAAAATGAAAATAGCAAAAGCTTCCTGTAAGAGTAACATAAAGAATGATTACAACATACGATAGTCCAAAGACAGCCGATAGCTGTGTCTAAATTTGGTAACAGTTTATGAACAACCGAAACTCGAACCAAGAGCAAACAATATGGAAACTGTTGCATTCAAACAAATGTACAAAACTGTGGATAATCGTTACAGTAATTAAATTACAGTGGTTATAATGATAAATACAATTATAAGTAAAATAAACGTTAAAGATATAGGTGAACATTCCAGAATGTTACAGTACAACTTGAGATACAACATAAGTGTGAAAATTGTTTGGCATGCAGCTGCCTACTGAACGTAAATAAGTAGTATAAAACAACATACAAAGAGCAGAAAAGGAACATGCAGGAACAATCTAAGACAAACTTAACAACGTTATCTGTAAGGTATGGCTGTCGTTAACGAGTGTCGGTGAGGACGTTTCGCAGGGGATTAGTCAGTGCTACAGTAGGTTGTAAGTTAGAAAGACTACAAAGCTCTCCGTAGGTGGGAGACAATTTCCTGTATATGTAGTGGTGTCAACAGTAATTAGTATAGTGTGATCCTCGTAGTTTGAATAAAGATATTCCTCGTGATGAGTCTTTCCGGGTATTTCTAGACTGAACGAAGTTATTTCGAAGATCGAATAAAATAGCTAGTATATTTCATATGGAGTCAAACGAGTCTTGGCTGAATGAATCCTAGTGCTAGGATTTTTCATGATCTCTTGAATCATATTGGCATATGATTCTAAATCATCAAAGGCGTTGTTTTGAAACCAAATCAAATTTGCTTAAATATATTGAGTAAGCTTGTTTCTGCTGCCCAGCCATCTTGTAATTTCCTACTGTTGAAGAAGCCATCTGACCTTTTTCTGTGGGCCTCCAAGTGTAAAGGAAGTCTATCAGAGCTTTTTGTGATCCCGAGACATGACTTGCGAACATATTAAGTATGACATACCCACTGAACTAGTGCTGTAATCTCTTTGCTACTTCTAGCACACTAAGCCTGTGAAAATCCACATCTCCATAACTCTTTGAATGATAAGACGCAGAATGCACTACTAAATGGAAGATAAATTTGCGACGACAATACATAGACAGTTCAAAAAAGCAAGGAACCAATCCACAAAAATGATAAGAGAAGGCAGGCTTCATTAGCAGATAAAGCCAATCGACAAATTTATCGCCAATCCAAAAAGCTTATTCTTTCATGGTGCCACTCTCTGACAAGCCAAAATCGGAGTTTCCCAAGCGGTAGGTCCTGATGGCCTAACCACCAACGATGATGACACCGCCAACCTTCTATCAGAACAGTCTTTTCAAACATTTCAAACGTCTAATAATAACTATGTCGACAAGAGGCCCAATACAACTCATCAATACTCTCGGAAGTGAACTTGAGTGATGATCAGGTGTGTCAGAAACTGGGGAATCTAAACAAGCACACTTCTCCAGACACGGGTATGGTTCATTCTGTTTTGTTGAGAGAAGAGACTACAGTCTTGGCAACAGCGCTTTGCGCGGTGTTCCTATATTCGCTAAGCCAGGGCGCAGTACCAAAAAATCGTAAGCTCGTTTACATTGTGCTAATCGCCGAAGGAGGCCGGTGCAGTGAACTGTCAAGCTATCGAACGATAGCGCTTCCCTCAGTATTCTCAAAAAATGTGGAGTCAGTGATATACCATGGTGTACGTGGATACTTACTAACCGCAAACTTCTTTTCATTCTAAAAGCATAATCTCAGGTAGGGCTACTCCTGTATAACCAACATTCTGACCACAGCGGACTGGCTTCCGACAATGAAAAGTGTAAAGTAGTCCATCTGAGACATATTACATACTTTGCACATAACTTAGGTAACTCCCTTCTAGAGGTATCCAAGGTTGAAAAAGATCGAGTGTTGCTGCTGTAGATCACTAACGTAGATGCTCTGTGTCGAACGATTGAGGGCCTTCTCGAGCTAGACGGGGATGGTGTGACGAATCAGTTTATTTCAAAGTAATACTTCGCGGTCAACACCTAACGCGGATTAACCCTTCGTTGTACTATGATTGTTTTGAAGACCATATGGCACAAAGTCTTACGCAAACCTTGCACAAGTAACGATTATGCGCATACTTGCCCAGTTGAACAGTAGATCTTTCCGCTTACACTTCAGCGGTTTTATTTGGACCCATTTAGAACATGGAATGTAGTGTTTCTGCCCTTCACTCAAAAGAATAAGAATACATTGGAAAGTGTTCAAAGGTGAGTCACGAAATTAATTCGGGGACTCAATTCAAGCTCTATGAAGAACGCCTCAAATCACTGAACCTTTACTCACAAGAGTATAGGAGTTTCAGAGGTGACCGTCCAAACACTTGAAGATGGCACGAGTATTCAGAGTTTGACAACACCCTGATCAGTAACACCTTCCATAATCGAAGTATGCCAACCCAGTCAAATCAAAAGTTAGAAACGAAGACGTTTGAAAATATATTTAGAAGACCATCGATATGTCGGGAAGGGTTTTGTCTAAGTTGGCCAACGATCGCAAGAGACGCGTATCATGACGTACTCACTCGTGATCTGGTCTGGACGCATTGTGGTGGACCAAACAAATATGAACGCGAAAAAGTGTTAACCAAGTTATAAAGAGTAAATAAGTAAATAAGCATGACCTAGAGCCTTCAGCTAGGTAAGTCCTTGGAAGCAACTCCCAGTAATCGGAATCACAACATAGTAGAACAGACTGTGGTAATACCTCTTACCTTCCTAGTAGTCAGATTCTAGAATTCCCTGCAGGCCGAAGTAGTCCTGACGACTTTTCAGGAGTCCTTCAAAGGGAAACTTGACATATTGTTAAGGACCCAACGCAATCATCATAATTCACCACTATTTTTACTTTGTCTTCAAGTATAACTAGGTTCCTACCTGAAGGCACTGGTGATCCACTGCTATTAGATAGGAAAGCTCGTTAAGCGAAAGTTTCTTCTGTTCCGCCCGTGTTAGTGTCTCAAGGTCAATTAAAGCGCACGAGCTTGTAAGATAGCGTCGTTCTTCGGGCTGGAGTGTAAGTCACTGACAATTTATGATGTACAAGTGGTTTTGTGTATAGTTTAAGGAACGTTGTGATTTACAGTGCTTACAACACTATGTGTAGGGCTGAACATTTACCTTCCTTTGTGACCACACGCCTCCTAGATCGTCTGCATACGAATGCTCTCCTCCAAAATATTAAAAACTGGATTACTTTAATATCAATGACTTACAAAACTATATATTTTTGGGATCATTTGCCGCTACGTAAACTTAAAGAGACATTTCCAAAACAGGAATAATGTAGGATCTCTACCCCAGACTACCCAAAAAGGGGAAATAATGGGGAAAAAAGGGGTAAATGCTTTGGTGGCGAAAGGGGAAATAAAGGAGAAAACGCGCCAGAATGTCGCCTTTTTCCCCTGTCCGGGGGAAATAATGCGGAATTTCCCCTTTTTCGCCTTTTTGTCGACAAATTACCCACTTATCGCCTAAATATCCGCCGAATTGTCGCTTTTTCGCCTAAATATTCGCAGAATTGTCGCATTTTCGCCTAAATAACCGCTGACTAGTCGCGTTTTCGCCTAAATATCCGCCGAATTGTCGCATATCCGCCTAAATACACACATTACACCCTATTTTCTATCCATCGACAGAAGACCAAAGGTCTCCTGCATTCGCCTTTATTTTCAACAACAGACAAAAATATTTCTGCAATGCAGTTTAAAAGCGGTAAATTTTTTAAAAATTGTATTTAAAAAGAAAAGCCTATTATTGTACAACAGTAGAGTACAAGCTTAAGCATCCATTGTTATGCATATCCAATGCAATTGTTAATTCATTTTTATAGAAAATTATCTGAAAAAGAAGGAACAGGTTATGTTTTATTCATAAGCAATGTCCATTTAATCAAAAGTTCACTCAAACTCAAACACATTCTCAACAGTTTCCCAAGTAAGTAAAAAAGTAAGCTGTTTGAAAGAAAAATGTTTATCGACATCGAGGTAGAACACCAAAACAATTGCACGGACTATTCGGAATTGAGATAGTCGTCCTGTGAATTCTGAATTAAAAAAAAGAAGTCACAACCATATCTCAATGATATGCTTTGGCACACCCAAATACTTGAAGCTGAACTTACGGTTATGTTCGTTAATATTGTTGACTGTAACTATAGAGCCGTAGGGAGGTTATCACTTTAAATCTGTACATACCTGGTTATCTTTTCTCCTAGAACGTTTTATCATCTTGTCTCGGATGTCGTGAAAGTAACCTTGGGTCGCGATGTCGTAGAGCTTACCAAGGTCTTTTTCGTTGACAGAGGATGACAAAAAGCGATGAGTCAAAGCACCTGAAGTTTAAGTAATAGATAAAGGTTACTTCGTATGCAGCCGTAAAACGTGCATTTCTGCAGTGCTCGTTTTGAAGAGGTGCCAAGTAACGTGAATTTACTGGCAACCTCAGGTGTCAACAGATACGACAGAACAAACCGCATGGACGCTTTTGGGTCGTCACTTGATAACCTAGTGACCATTGCCATCTGTAATCGTCACAAATAATTAAATTTATGTTAATGACTTACAAATCTGTCCCTGGTTTCTTTCTGCGACAAACCGGTATCAAGCATCTGCAGTTCCTCTTCAGATGACAAAGGAAACTGCTGACTGGACAGTCCGCAATCGAATTGATGCGGTTTTTCGCTTTCATGAAACTTCGATAGCAGTTGGTTAACATTAACATTCAAGTCAGTAATGGCGGACGACATGTTGTTAATCGTTTTTGTCAGTTCACTGATAGCTGACGACATGTTCAGCACCAGTGTATACAACCTTTCACTGCTGAAAAAGGTCACTACATGATACAACAGGGGGTCCCCCTGTTATACATTGTATAACTAGTTATACATAACCTATAGGTTTGACTTTTCGTGCAACTAATTGGTCCTTATACCATGAATTTCATTTTTACATATGACAAATATTAATATTCTTATCTGGACTTCTTTGTATACTGTATTCTAAATTTAATCTCTGAGCAAGTCTCGGTAGGTCCGTTTACTTATCCACTGAAAGTCAGTTAATTTTTTCAAGCAGTATATTTCTGGCGTAATCAATATAATTGCAGGGGTCTTGTCTCATGAATTCCTTGAATGTTCTCGAAGGGGTCGACCTTGTTAGACCTTTCCAGTTTCAAAAGAAATACACTGAATTTAAACACAGGTCAAACATGAAAACAATATTTCTTGGTAGATCATCATATTGTTTGTCTGTGATGCTTGATCTATCGCCTTATAATAGTCTAATTAGGTCTTCATCAGTTTTGAATTTCCACAAAGCTGTTTATTTCAAGGAATCGTTTGCCTTCAATCCTTTATTTGTTTTCATGACATCCAAACAAGTGTTAGATAAAGGCACCAATCTGGCGTGCTCGAGTTTGGGTATTTCTTATTGAACTTTTGACGTTTCTAAGCTGTCAAACTTTATTATTTTATTGTTTTCTCACCGATTAAGAAACAGTAGTGTTCAAAAATTCTTTCGGATACCGAAGGAATATGGGTTGGACTAGTTGGTCTTAGCATATCGAGATTATAGGGTGGAGAAGAAGTCAGAATTAGTATGACTTCACCTGACTGTTTGGTAATTTTGATTGCCACTCAGTTACTTACTGCATGATTTGATATTGTATATAGCTACATTTACGTTGCTTAGATAAATAGATTGATTTTCGTTACTGTCGTTCTGATCGTGTTCTTCTGTGTGTATATGCAACTCGACTTCTGCTACAACAAGATCTTAATATTTCATCCGACAATGAGGTTATTCGCAACATTATCCAGAACTATATTTCCCTTTACCTGAGATGTGCAGTATATCTATAACCAACTAAGAAATACTACCAAGTTACCGGGACCCTAGAGAAGAGCACTGGTTAGGTGATGGGTTAAGTAAAAATATTACTGGTTCACTATCTCTGAAAATGAATTTTAGACATACTGCCAAAGTACTGAATGTCCATCCACCGTTGTTGTTACCTTCTCGTGATGGTCGGTCTTGCCTAGCGTGATGAATCAATTGGGTTATACTGGCTGGGACATTCGTTCCTCAATGTCCTGCAATGACAAGCAGATAGGTTGAAAAACAGTAAGACTAAAAGCGGCAAACTTAAGGTCCAAGGGTGAAGTAGTACTGCTGACTGTACAGGCGTGATGGAAGTAAGGCGTTTTCCCCAGACAGCCAGAATAACAGCGATGCTACTTTCCCATAAAGGAAGAGTGTGGTTATAAAAATTTGACCCTAAAAATGCACACCTCACCTTATCCCACGGATATCCATCTCTGACAGTAAAATCTCAACAAATACGGAACTAGCAAAAAAAATTAACCACAAAAAGGTCGTGTGTGACTGGCCTTAAGCAGTTGTGCCTTGGGCACTGCAATCACGCTCTCAGGTCACTAAGACCAAATCTCAAGCAATATCCTTTTCAAGTTCCTCTAGAAAAACCCTTCTACGGTGTGCGAAACTGGGAAGTGATAATTGTCCTCATACCTTTAACAACAAATAGACCATATTGCTATCAGTTATCGTTGAAGAAGCTCGATAGAAGGCAGCCACTCGGTCTGGAGTACATACTTAGACTCTGATCACGCTCTAATACGAGTACGCACCCCATCTGACTGATCGTCCCAATATATAGGAAAGAATCAAAATCATTGCGATAACCATAGACGGATTAGTTTAACTAATATAGCATCTACATTAATTATCCGGCGCCTAACAAAGACTCGTTAACTGTAAACACGAGAAAATCAGGGGAGTCATGGCAAATCAGTCGATGAGGTTGTAAATCTTCACCGACTTGAGATGGTTAGGCTACGTGTTATGTATGCCTGGACACCGGCTACCACTAAATGGTGTTGCAGACGAACGGAAGAAAGTTAGGGGTGACCAAACCAAAACGTGGCATCAGTCCTTGAAGTCAATAACTTCTGATCTGGACCATGCTGGTAGGTTCAGACTACTTGGTTGGAGTCCGCACAACTATCATAATCAATGGTTGGAGACCCTGGAAGACACGACTGGGAATCGACCACAATGGCATAGGTTTATACACTCTTTGTCTTTCCTTAAACCATGAGATTAGAATAGCTTTATACCTTTATTTCTACGAACCAATTCTTTTTCCCTGCATCACATTCTTATATGCAATATTCTTATATAGTAAGATCATTAAAGTAACTGCTTTTATGAATTTGGTGTTCATCTTGTTGTGCTGATGAGATGTGGCAACTTGGACCGATGCATATATGTCCCTGGTCCTACGTTGTAGCTGACCGACTGACTGTTACTCAATACAACTAGAGTCATAAAAAGTTAAGGGATCGACCCCAAAGATTGGAATCTCACTGCAGTCAAAAAGGAACATTCGTGCTAACACTACAAATTCTTGATACTACGACTTTACAGTCGTCCCAAAATTGGACGCAGCTGAAATCAAATATAATCGCCATAATTTTGCCATCCAGGAAAATCAAACGTCAGTCAGTCAGCTACAACGTAGGACCATGCGCATATATGCATCGGTCCAAGTTGCCATACCTCATTAGCACAACAAGATGAACACCAAATTCATAGTAGTTAATTTTATGGTGGTAATATGTAAAAGAAAGATTGCATATAAGGATATGATGCAGGAAGAAAGAATTAGTATGTAGAAATAAAGGTATGAATCAATTCTAACGGAATACGATACCAATATTAATATACAATCATTGAACAGCAAAGTCATTAAGCCAGTTTACTCACAAATGGTCCTGTGTTTCTCAGGGTATGACAGCCCACTCTACAGCGTTTCAACCGCGTAAAACCACTAACGAAATCATACCCAACCAACCGATGGAATTCCGAAGCGAGCAAACCATAACTAAGTTCTAAAGCCCTCATACACCTGCCCCAAACAATTTCGAGAAACAGTAACGCCCATTAGTACATCAATGCTGTTATTCAGAATCGCAGTGACCGTCCTGTGAATTGTAAAATTTAATAAAAGTCAAACCTTTACAATAATTTTACACTTCAATATTTTTATTACCAACAACAGGCAGCATAAGGTAAAACTTAGAGTAATACTCGTTAACACTGAACACTGTGCCTATAAAACATCTATCAAAAGTTATCACATCAAATTACTACTTACATTATCTCTCCTCCTTCAACAACTTTTTTTAAGCTTATCACTAATATCACGGAAAGAAACTTGCGTTGCGATGTCATACAATTTTTCAAGGCATTTTTCTGTGACATTTGATGATTAAAAGCGTGGTAATACTCCTAATAATTAAAAATAAGACGATACGGTCTTACTTTGTTTGCTGTCATGAAGCCTGCAGCTTTGAAGATCTCTTAGATGTGGTACCAAATAGTGTTAAGTAGCTGGGCACTTCAATTTTCATGACGTATGAAAAAATATGGCGCATGGAAGTTTTTGAATGATCATCTATTAACCGCCTCACTATGGCCATCTGAAATGTAAATTAATAGCAAAAAAACTTAGTGAACTTAAAGATTCCTCCTTTTTTATTGTTGAAGACACGTATCCGATGTTCTCAGTTCCTTCTTAGGTGATAAAGGGGAATATGGACTTGGTAATTCAATAACAAGTCTCCATGGATTATCACGCGCATTTGACTTAAACCGTTACATGAATTATTATTTGTTATTTATTTGAATAGAAACATTAGTACAAAGGGGGCACCAAATACATATGCTCCACACAATAACAATGAGGCTGTGAAGAAATAGAAAATGTAAAGTGTGTATAAAAAAAAGGAGAACAACAACGAGCATAAATTGGTGTGTGAGAATAAAATAATAATAATAAGAGATGCAATTTAGTTAGCAGAAATATAACCAGAAAGAATTCTTTCAGTTAAAGAAGTTACGTTTATCTCTCATAATTGGACTGGTAGCTAGACTTGAACCTAACTCGGTTTGATATTTAGTTGCGACAGAAGCTGTAACCAACTTACTGAAATCAATCCGCTTAAGATGATGAATTTTTTAGCCACTAAAACGTAAGGTAAGGTTAGTGCAAACAAGGGCATGGTCAGAGTCCAGATAGGTACTCCAAAAGCACTAGCAATCTTGTACACAACCACACCAACAGTAACTGATCGCGGTTTGGTCAATCTGGGTCCAGGCTTGAGATGCAGAGGGAGGACGCCAGGCAGAACATCGGCAATGACTATGCCGGTAGTTAGTGCTAGCCAGAACCAGGTTGTGGTCTGCTCACAGTTGTAGTAGAAGGTCATTGTTATCTGATCTATAATCAACAGGCCCCCACTGACCACCTAAAGGACTCTCGTCTATGCCTAGACGCCCGACTTGAGCATTCAAGTCTCCGGCTAATACTACAATGTCTGTCGAACGCACTTTCTGTAGAAGAACATTTGACTAGTAGTAAAACTCATTCTTGATCACATCCAGGTTGCAATCTGTCGGAGCATAGGCGGAGACGATGAAAAGAAATCGTTTCTCACACGGATTTCTTCTCGCTTTGATGCAACTTTATAATATAACAGCACACAACCGATTGTTAATGGGATCCAACCGATCAGTGCTGTCTCAGCTCTAGCGCTTAGTGCGACACGAACGCCAGCAAAACCAGACGGAGATACCACAGGGTCCCCGGATAAACGCACGTAAAACAATCTTTTTAAAGCGACAGATGGAGAGCGAATTTGTAGTACTTCATTAGAGTCTTGAATACGGGTCTCGGTAGACAACAGATATCGATATTAAGACTTTCTAAAGACAGCCAGCCCTATGTGTTGGCCGATCTCCATTAGTGTGCGAACATTGAAGGAGGCCAGTTTGAGTGATATACGTGGTTTCAGAAAGACTTAGTATTCGTAGTCGGTGGTAGCATCCAACTTTCAACCGGTCAGTAACTTTAGATCGTTTAGATAGGACAGGGCGAGCTGTTGTGTAAGCATAACATTGGCACTCGAGCCTAATACTGCTGATGACATGCTCTGCGTAACAACATGCAGTTTTGCAAATCTAGAACAGACTTGAGTTGCCAATGTTACTTGTTCGGCCGAGAATCCACTACCAACAGGTATTGACGCGGAGGTTGACAACAACGTTTCAACTGATGTAGAATTTATCTAATTTGTTCATAAATATCTTTTGTTTTAAATTTAGCACACACATGTACTCCCATCATTAAAGTTGAATGATGTTCGCGTACTCTCGGATTAATGTTGTAAGGTCTGTCCCGTTAATAAGAAGCTATGTTGGTTCGTGCTACTTAAGACTTTTTACGACTAAGTCAGATGCAAATGAATCATCAGAAAACTGCGTTGGTAACCTATGCTTATTTTTAATCTAGTATTTTAGTTTCTGATTTTCCACTGCTTAATGAAGCTGTGAATGCAAAAAACTTTGAATTAGTATCGAAAATAGTTGTGGAACAGGTAATGTACAAAAAATACATTCATTTAACATTTGTTCATGTTAAAGGATCCCTTTGAGGTTAAACGCATACGGATCCCTATCGAAAACTCAAAGTTCTCTCCTAATCTTATTCCTTCACAGTCACACAGGCGAATGGTTGGATGCATCTGTAAGTAGACCTTAGCGAATGCTTGTTAGTTTTATTAAGTTCATTTTTCTTTTTTGCATTAAATTATATGATGTAGTGTGCAATCCACAGTTCTGATTTTTCCTAATACACCTGTTATATAGGATATTAGAATATATTTTGAATGCAAGATTAACAGTTTTGCGAAGTTAGACGAGTAAGTGGCAAAAAGATGTTAGAAGACTACAGATGTCCGTAAAATTATGTATTTCAAGCATTTTTCACACGTCGTAAGATCTATTGAGTGACAATATTACAGAAGCCTTAAGGCAGTCGGACCAATAAATGATCGCGGTTCTTGGAGCTTTTAGAACTTGTCATAGCTGTGTAAAAGTTTGCTGGCTAGATGGTCACTATGGTTAAAGGATGCAAAGAGCTTTGCTAAAAGAAACTAGCAACAACGTGGATGGACCTACTTGTTATCTTTTTGTTGGGAGTTCAAATTGTATTGTCCGCTTACTACTTCTCGATCTTCAATTAATGTTCAGTTTTCAACATATTCATACTAAATACAAGTACATCTATTTAGAACTGGGTGTGGAGTGAAGGGAAGATTTCCGCTTTTATTATATTGGTTTTCTACCAATTAAAAAAATCCACTGTGGCTCAAATATTGATTCGAATTTTTGTGTGCATCATGAGAAGGCATAATTTCTGTCTGGAGAAACACTCACATAACATAACAGCTACTATCATAAATGCTAACAAGGCTAGTAAAATGAAGAATGATACTACAGTTTTTGTATTAATTAATTTAGATTAATAAGCAACATTAATCACATCAGTATTGCCGTAGTGAGAGAAGCGGTAGAATTGTGTCCAAAAGCAGTAATCCGCTCAAACAATGCAGTCAACGCAGTTAACATATAACCTGACATAGATAGTAAAGATAGTAGTCTAAAATTAATAAACTGGTCTCCTGCCTGTTTCTAAACATGGCAATTTCAACTGCCCTGTAAAAACGGCTATTAGTTATTTTAAATCGCTTCATAACTTAAACATAGTACTTTTCGGGTATGATTAGACAAATAAATGTCTCCATAAATTAATTTATAGCCAAATATTAAATACGCCTTGATGGATTAGATAAAGCTAAGGTATATTCTGAGGTTTACTGAATTATATATTTAGCACAAATTTTTTGAAACTCACGATCACTTTTTTTCCTTAGGTGAACCGGAAGCGGACTCTATCAATTGGCTAGAATTAGAAAAAGGCGATCCAGTTCAGTGTTATTGTGGCCACTGGTTTAAATTAGTCAATTATGAAGACTACTTTAATATGACTAATCAATAAAACTGTTCATAAATGCGTTCTAATCTATTAGTTTAATTTGTTACCATATTCAGTATAATATTCATTGCCGTCTTTGAATAATTGAAAACTATCTTACTATTCAGTGTAATGATAAATGCCAAAACTGAACTGCGTAAAAATGATGCTAATTTAATTAGTATGTACTCCAAATGTATTTATCTTTCCGTTGGTTATCCTGTTGAGTAACTTGCTTACTAACTTGTCGAAAGTGAATAAGATAGCACCAAATATATACAAATACTGACCAAGGACTTTAACAGAGGAATCTGAAGCCCAAAAAGTATGGTCGGTCGTAATAATTCTACACACTGCTGTATTTATTTTTACTAAAATTGACATCATAATGTTTTCCTATTCAAAGATGGGTGAAATATTTCCCACAAATATTGGAATTTCAAGTTTCATGATGGATTTGTAAACATATTACTGACCTGTTAGTACTGACATTACTCAACATTGATGTCACTGTTATAGGTCGAAATTTGACGCAGTCAGTGTCTACTGTGTTAATAATTTAGTACATAAATAATAATTTCGACTCACCCAATAAAACAAGCTTGTAATTTTCTTACAGTACTTTACGAGATGACCTGGAGGAATACACTTGTATTTACTATTCACTTTTTGCAGTTGAACGAGAGTCAGAAGTAAACAATTACATTTAAGGATATACATGTTATACATGAATATTAGTTCAGTGAAGGAGGCACCCAATATATATGCACCACACCAGTAGTTCGATTTGTGTGGGGGCTGGAACACTGCTCGGGCACCCAGTGGGGCTGCTCCCTGAGCTTTTGACTTAGAGCTCTAATCCACAAGGCAGTTGAGCAACTTTAGAAGATGTGATCCCATGGTATCCGGTGACCTACAATATGCCAGTTTCCCTCAGGACCCTGTGTGCATCATTGGTCCGGAACCAGGGTTCTCAAACTCCCCTAGGTGGATCCTCCGTATCCACCACGAGAACTAACATCTCAAAAAAGCCCAGTGCAACCAAGAAATTTCAGCGAACTTTTTCTGAAAACCTTTATCAACATAATCTAAGTGAGATTAGTCATTCACAGGGACAGTAAAACGTAGCATATGAGTCGGTCCAAGTTATCACTTTACTTCAACACTTCAAGAGTGGTGTCCGCTAGATGTGAAGCAGAGGTGGGAAATCTTATTACCTACGAAGAGAAGCTGAATGTTAGAAACATAGAGTTCAGAGGAGAAATGGAGACTATGCAGGAACTTTACACTCAGGATATATGGATGAATTTACGTACAATGAATTTATCTATACATAATTCCGGACTAAAACATCAAAATTTTCCAGAAATAAAGTAGGACTACTGCGATTTCAGGAACTCTTCACCTACGGATACGGCTTAAATCGAAAATACATTTCTTAGATTATGCCCCTAGATTCTGTCCAACCTTCCATGACCAAATCAACCATGCAGAATATTGTTAAGCCCATATACCTTATTCTAGCTTTCGGACAGCCCAATATATTCATCCTACTTAAGTCATATTTTGACCTTGTTAGTTATTCGCTTACCAATCTTGACTGTTTTTATGTGAGCGCATATGTGTGTACATTCCTTATCCCATTCATTTCATGATCGTATCTTAATTTTGTGTGACCATAAGTATTGATTAACGCTCGACTAAATAGAGTCGGCTTACCCGCCATCTCCACTCCGCGTCGTTTCGCTTCTCTCTATTCCATTCGATTCATATAAAAAATATATGTATTCAAAAGTCTATTTTCGTTATTTGACTTATTTAATTCCGTTGCTGACTAACGCCCCACTACAAGCTCATCGGTCCAGAATCCGAGGAACCATAATAACAGGTGGTAAATATAAAATGCGACATCACTGTGTAGGTATATAACTAATTTTGATAGCGGAACAGTTAACCTCGCAATAGACTCGGCAGACGTCGATGTGCTGTCAGACTAGGTCCAATGGGAGTTTTCACAGATGACGATACACGTTGTTGTCCCCTCACCATGTTGACCGCAGCATGGACAAAATAGAAGAGCTCTATCTGAAGCATCCTGACCCAAACACTCGGAGATAGTAATCATGGTTGATTTTAAGGCCCGAGTAGGTGGGGAAAGTGAGAGGTACGTAGACTGCCTGTCACGATCGTGTATTCTTAACATGCACCGACCTTAATCATGAGGAGAAACACTGCATAACCTGGAGATTACTGGTACCATTACGGTGGTAAATGAATGTAATTGGAGATTTTCGGTTTAAGACCAGTGGTCTCTCGAGAGCAAATGTCTAGACTCTAAAAATGCCCTAGTATGAACTTGTGTGTCGGCCTTTGGAAAGAAGTGCAACGAGACCTTCAAGGGTAAATACGTCAAAGTAAAACTAACCATATAAAAATGTTTATATTGAGGTAGCCTAGGATGATCAACAATCTGCCGTAAAAACAGCAATCAAATCCATTAGTAACCTGAATCAAGAGACAATTGCAAACAGTCCAGACCTAATGTATTCGCGATGTTACCAGCAAATATGAATAAGCACTAGCTGTTTCTGAACTTTATTGTTATCCTTGTTCATTCATTCGTTCAGTGGTTACTTTGGCTGAGCAATTGTACATAAATAATGACTTTAGTTTCGTAACATATTCACGTCATCAGCTGGTCAGAGGTTCTTTCTTCTGAGTTTTTTCTTTTAGTTTTAGAGATCGATTTAGCAAGCAAATTATTTGTTCAACCACTCAAATATTTTATCACACTAACTGGGCCATTATAAGAAAAGCGATATCGTCGCCTGTTTTTAATCATACGGAAATGAAAGCCTTAACAGAAAATATAACCCATCCAGTGTCATAATGCTTTCAAACCATAAAGTATAAACTTGGTTCCTCTATAACTCCAACTGTAGCTTTTCTAGGGCTACTGCCGGTATCAAACCCGGGTAAAGGAGGAGGGTTGAGCGTCAGATTGGCAACCCCATCCAGCAGAAAACAACCTTGTTAAAAAGCGCCAACCAAAAAAACAGTTTAAACTCTGCCCTCCGAGTCGAAGGATTTCCGTTCAGAAGAGTTATGACGCCTCATGGTGAAAGCCAGGATTCTTCGGAAGTCACGAGGACAATACTCCTAACAACTAGAGCCACAATTAATATAGGTAAATGGAATGTCCGGATAATGTGCGAGACCGGGAAGATTAATCAAATGGCTAGGAAAACGAAGAGATACAAGTAGGTGGTTCTCGGAATCAGTGAAACCAGTTAGATTCAAGCTGAACAGAGAGGGTTAAATTCAAGGGAGATACTGCTGTACTCCGGCCATAAAGAGGAAAATGATCCACAGACGCAGAGAGTTGCTCTGACGCTGTCTAAAGAAGTACTTACAGCACTTGTGAGATGGGAATCTCATAAATCTAGAATCATCAAAGCATCCTTCAAGACAAGGAAGGAAGAAATAACAGTGAAAGTTATGCACTCACCAATGATAGCAATGACGACGACAAAGCCCAGTTTCACGAGAAGCTGCAATTGGTCGTAGAGAAGTGGACAGCTTGGATGCGACTAGACGATTTGGATCTAGCTCTTCTATCCCATACACTGCAACAAATGCAGGTAACGACAGCCAGTGTAGCAGTAAGCCTCAACATACACAAGGGAAAAAGCAAGATCCTCAAATACAGTACGGAGAACATCAACCTAAACACATTTGGTGAAGTTCCGGAAGAGGTGGAAACTTTCATTTATCTGAGCAGCATCATCGATAAACAAGGAGGATTCGATGCAGACGTAACGGTAAGGATTGACAAAGCAAGGACAGCATTCCTACAGTTGGAGGGCATATGGAACTCAAGGAAACTATCCGCCATCATCAAAGTCAGAATCTTTAGTAGGAACGTTAGGAAAGTTCTACTGTACGGAGCTCAAATTTGGGGAACTACTATAACTATAATCAAAGTAGTACAATTGTCTACGCAAGATACTGAATATCCGTTGGCCGAATACCATCAACAACAGCTTACTGAGAGAGAACAAACCAGCTTTCAGCTCAGGTAGAAATTAAGAAAAGACGCTGGAAGTGGATAGAACACATCGAGTAAATCACTAAACTGCATCACGAAGTAAGCCGTAACCCGGGAATCCTGAAGAGAAACGGAAAAGATGAAGACCAAAAAACACTGCGTCGGGAATTGGAAGCAGACATGAAAAGGATGAATAGCAACTAGGAAGAATTGCCAAGGATAGAGTTCAATGGAGAATGCCGGTGGACGAGGGGTAACAGGTATAAGTAGTTCCTCCATCAAAAAACATTCTAAATAATTTGTCATTAGCTGGGTATTGTTAAGATGTAAGAGCAATTCAATACGTAAGGACTATAATCCTGTCAGTCAGTAACAACGTAGAACTTCGTACGTACGTACATCAGTTCGAGTTGCCACACCACATTAGCACAGAGATGCCGTGGTCGATTCAAATCCCGTAGTGGTAGAGGTAATAAGCAGTAATCGGAAAGATTAGTGTTTGGAGATGTTACTTAAAGAGTATAGTACAGTGAAATAAACTTGGGAAGAGAGAAAAAAGAGACAAGGGGGAATCAGGAGATCAAAATATGGGAGAACACAACGAGTGGATGCACCTGCGCCATTGCAAACGATTTTGAGCCATGTCATTCAAGGTCTCTATCATCTCGCGGTCCCCAACCAGGTAGTCTACACCTACCGACATGACTCAGTCCACTTGTCAATGACTTCATGGACTTGTGCCATGTTCTGGTCTGGCCGCCCCTAGCTTTCTTCCAAACTACTCCTATACCACTGAACATCGCACGTCGAGGCAGTCGGTCGTTGGGCATACGTAACATGTGTCCCAGCCATCTCAACTGATGAAGTTTCACCATTTCATCAATTGACTTGCCATCCTTACCTAGTACCCGTTTCCTAACAACTGCATTACTTACTCGATGGTCCCATGATATACGAGCAATGTTTCGAAGACACCTATGATCGGATACTAGTAACCTACGAATATCCTCTACTCTTACCGGCCATGTTTCACTGCCATAAAGTAGGACGGGACGAACTGCTGCGCAGTAAACACGTCCTTTGGTTGATAGACGGATATCTCGCCTACGCCATAAATGACGCAAGTTGGCAAAAGCTAGTCAAGCCTTCTGTATCCGTGCTGAGATTTCGTCACATACCAGACCACAAGGGCTGATGAGACTTCCAAGATAAGTGAAGCGGTCGACACACTCAACTACTTCACTCCCTATCACTAGTTCGGGTGTCGATGTAACCCAATCCTGAAGCAACATTTTGCATTTCGAGGGAGAGAATCGCATCCCGAACATGCTTGCATTGCTGCTTAGAGTGGTCAGAAGACTCTGCATTTTGTCAGCGTCTTCACCAAATAAAACTATGTCATCAGCATATTCTAAGTCAACAAGTGAACCTCCCGGTAGAAGTTCAACCCCTGGAAATTTAGATGAGGAGAGTGTTATCTCTAAAAGTACGTCAATGACAAAGTTGAACAAGAATGGAGAGAGTGAACAGCCCTGACGAACACCACTTGAGGTAATCAATTCTGATGACAGTTCGCCATAAGCTCTCACTCTACCAGTTGTGTTCGAGTAGAGAGCCTGAATAAGGTTAATGTACTTCTTTGGTACTCCTTTCAGTGACAAACACTGCCATAGAACATCACGATCAACAGAGTCGAATGCCGCCTTAAGGTCGAGAAATACTACCATTGTGGGGCGTCTAAACGTGTGTCTGTGTTCTAGAACCTGACGTAGTGTGAATATCTGATCTATACAACCACGTCCAGGTCGAAAACCGGCCTGGTTTTCTCTAATCTGCTCTTCACGAGCTTTGATTAGGTGTCGAAGTATTATTGAGGCTAATATTTTAGACACTATATTAGTCAAACTGATTCCTCTATGATTGTCACAAGAGGACTTTTTTCCTTTCTTAAACACTGGCACAATCAGTGATTGAGACCAGTCAGATGGGATTACGTCCAGTTCCCAAATTCTACCTAAGACCTCGGTTAATTTCATTGCTAATGCTGGACCACCATCCTTAAAAATCTCAGGAGTAAACCTGTCAAGGCCTGCTGCTCTCCCTCGTTTCAGATTTCCTATGGCTTTTTCAACTTCGTAAAGGGACGGAGGACTTACATTAACTTACCATTCAGGTTGACTAGAGATCGTGGGAAACCGAAGTGTGGCTGAAGGCCAGTTGAACTGATCCCTGAAGTGTTCTGCCCATCGATCCAATCTCCTGGATTGAGAATGAATAATATGTCCATCTTTCTCTGAGATTGTTTTGCTAACGGTCGGGTTCCTAATTCCGGTTTCCTTAACTATAATCCTGACCCACTCATGCACGAGGTGTGCCTTGAGACTATCTCTGGTAAATCTTAGAGTACTTCAAGTCGTAGTGACAACATATCATTACTGTTATTGATGTAGTGAGCATTGTAATTTCGTAATGGTATTTTGAGAAAACTGATATTTGTTACTAAAATGGGGATATTATTTAAATAAAAATGTGATTGTATTTACAGTGGTTTATTTCTTGTAAAACCATCAGGTATTTTACGCTTGCACAAAATCCTCCAAAAGTAGTTGGTGAATTATGATAATTAACAAGATTGATAAAAACTATAACTTGGTATTCGTATGATAGTAAACAGAAACGTTTTGTACATTCTGTCGGTTATTAAAGCGATATCATGGTCAATTATGGTAAAACTTCAAATAACATTAATGGAACGAATATACAAGGCAGACATCTTATTCAAGAATGATGAAATATAAGGTACCACGGGAATTGTTAGAAATGAAAAGAAATATGCACAAATACTACGTCGTAGGTCCAACCAGAAACCCTGGACGTTTACCAGGCCATGCTTCTTTGGCGTACTTCTTCTTCTTAGGATAATTTGCTTCAACAAGACCCATATCTAGTCCAGAATCCTGATTAGCACCTGAAGCACCATCCAGTTCATTCGAAGTCCCTAATATGTCACTGGCACTCAGCCTAGATACACCCGCAGTATTTTTTCCTTCTGAAAAAGCATTTCCTAAAGTTCCAGGTCTTGAATGTGCATAGGCATGAAGCATTGCTACAGTTGGTGGTAAAGTAGGCTCTTGAGGTTCGCTTTCAACATCTGGAGCAAGATTAGGTACAGGTAAACCAAGCTTAGAAGCCAGACTGTAATGAGGTCCAAATATGTTTTTCATGTGCATCAAACTTCTTCCTGAATTATGAACAGAGTTATTTCCATCTACATTATTTTTTCCAGTTGTTCGAAAAGTTTCAGGTAGGTCTGGAGCTGCAACACCTAAGCTAGCACCTTCATGGCTGCCTTTAGCACGCTTTAAATGGCAGAAAAAAATTAATACAATATAGGATTTACATGTGCCTTGGAAATTTGAAAAGTATTTAAAATGAGTCCTTAAACATTGAAATATCTACTACAATCATATACAAAAAGCAATAGCATGATATTACCGCCGATATATATATGGTTTTGCCTGCTCAATTGTAGACAGTAATACCGTATTTTAAAACTGCCCAGTGCTTTCATCTATTTGTTTGGGCAAGGTGAATTAACAACCTGGTGTCTTTTAATTGAGGCTGGATTGTTAAGGAAAGTAGTTTAGGGACCTTAAACCTATGTTTTGTATTTTATAGTAATTATCATGAAAAAATGATGGAAATAAGTATGAGACAAATATTCTACTTTGGATGTCGATTTCACTATTAGCTTCCAGTGTGGTATGAGAATACTGGAGAAATGCTTAGATATCACTTGCTAGTAGTATTTCATTATTAGGATAAATTAAAACAGAATGACACGAATCATTACTTCGTACATAAACCTGATAAATTAGACCGACTAAATTCCCTACGAATATAGAGACAACGAAGAAACTTTGACATTTAATCGTTACTGGAAATCGATAGTCATCATTACCTTATTTGGTATGAAAGTCTCCTGTATAAGATTTCGGAATCTTCCAATAGAAGGATCAACATCCTCAGGATTAATAACCTCATCTGCGTCACTGAAATGCACATTTTGCAGTGGTCTCTTACGTGCTTTGTTAGTAGGAATTGTAGGATTAGAGGCAACATCAACCATGCTACTTATACGACGGTTATGTGCTGTGTTAAACTCGGTTAAATTATCCAATTCAACCTCGGAGTGAGGGAGCTGAGAGTAGAGAAAGCCCAAAGAATTTGTGGCCGCATCAGACCCATCCAAATTGCGATTTTCTGGACCCATTGTACCATTGCCATCTATTGCTTGCGAGTTCGGGTCCGAAGGATTTCCAGAAATATTGTACAAAGGATTAGGACGTTCACGGATGATATAAACACGAGTAGATGCACCAAAATGTATTTCAGAGTCGATTGGAACCTATAAATAAAAACAATTAGTTTATCGACTACGTACATTAAGAAAAGTTTTAAGATCACAGTAAGTTTTACACTTAAGCTCGGAAAATGGGGGTAGATTCTGATGTATCCTGTGGTCACGTATGCTTATGAGAACCGGTTTCAGTAAGCCAGTAATTTCAGACGGTGATTTTTGGAAGCTTGGCATTCAGATCAATCAACAAGCACACTGAAATCGATCTAATTTATCAACCGATCAGGAAAATTATGCAAAAACACAGGAACAAAAATCAAACCAATGGGAGATGCAACCAAAACAAAGAAGTAAACAATGACAGGTTTAAGGTCAACAAGAACCGATCAACATCGAGGTTTACAGGACAAGCTGTAAACCACATGTGGAGGAATTCGAACGCTTCACTTCTATCTGAATTTTGTGCTGATGATGTCGTTCAGAAGAACGATGAAAGCCCCACAACCAAACCATCCAGCTCAGAAAACAAAACTCTATCAAAATCATCCACCTTAGCTACAAATCTTCATCATTTGACTATAAACTCATTAAAAACATTTCTCACATTTGATGATAACATCGTATAAGTGAAACAGAGTCTTGGTAACAATCCATGGGGATAGAAAGAACTATAATTCAATAAGCTTTTAGCCTGAAATACTGTTTTCAGTGTCTTGAAAAAGTAAAAACCCAACAGAATGTGTATTGAACGGTACTTTATATTATTCGTATTGAGTGGAAAAAAGAAAGTCACTTAGAAGTATGGGACGAAGGATAGTTATATTAGGTTAGTATTCAGTGTTTCATCAAGATTTGCTGACTGTCAGTCAGTCGCAATGTAGAAAGCCTGATGATACTTATGTAAATCGCTTCAAGTTGCATTACCCCATTAGCAGAGATGAAATTATCGGGCCAAATCCTAGAATAGTAGAGGTAGTAACAGTATCAATGGTGTTTGAAAGGACTGTACATCAAAGATACGATTCAAGAAAATATAAATCAACGAGATAAAAACACAGAACAAGTTGTGAGGAAATTGGGATCTCAAAATTCAGAGGAAAACAAAGAATGGATGCAGACACGCTGTCGCAGATGAACGTGAGACATGTCGTTTAAAATCTCTAACCATTAATTATGATAATCAAGCAGACCCCAACCAGGTAGTATATAACTATTACCATATCTCATTCAGTAACGACATAGGACCAGGCACATATATGCATCGGTCCAAGTTGCCACATCTCATCAGCACAACAAGATGAACACCAAATTCATAAAAGCAGTTACTTTAATGATCTTACTATATAAGAATATTGCATATAAGAATGTGATGCAGGGAAAAAGAATTGGTTCGTAGAAATAAAGGTATAAAGCTATTCTAATCTCATGGTTTAAGGAAAGACAAAGAGTGTATAAACCTATGCCATTGTGGTCGATTCCCAGTCGTGTCTTCCAGGGTCTCCAACCATTGATTATGATAGTTGTGCGGACTCCAACCAAGTAGTTTGAACCTACCAGCATGGTCCAGATCAGAAGTTATTGACTTCAAGGACTGATGCCACGTTTTGGTTTGGTCACCCCTAACTTTCTTCCGTCCGTCTGCAACACCATTTAGTGGTAGCCGGTGTCCAGGCATACATAACACGTAGCCTAACCATCTCAAGTCGGTGAAGATTTACAACCTCATCGACTGATTTGCCATCACTCTTTAATACTCTGTATCTGACCTCACTATTACTTACCTGGTGATTCGAGCGGATTCGAGAAATCTTTCTAAGACATCTGTGATCAAGTACTAGTAACTTGCGGGTATTCTCTACTCTTAATGACCACGTTTTGCAGCTGTTAAGTAAAACAGAACGAACTGCTGCGCAGTGCACTCGTCCATTAATTGATAGACAGATATCTCGCCTTCGCCATAGGTGACGTAAGTTGGCAAAACTCAAACGAGCTCTCTGAATCTGTGCGGAGAGTTGGTTACCATATCTCAGTCCTATGGTTGATGACTTCAAGAACTGATGCCATGCCTTGGTCTGGCTGCCCCTCCCCTAGTACTCCATACAGCAGCACAAATCTGTGTGTGGATTGGGATACTATCGGGTGCCTAAACCGAAGTAGGTGGTCTACCTAGGAGGCCACTCTCCAAGCATTTAACATAAGAGTCCAGTCCACGAGGCAGTGAAGCGATGTTAGGAGATAAAGTCTAATGGTAATTCAGCTTAGATACATGTGGCAGTCATGCTGTATACTTTATGTTTTTCAATAACTGTAAGAGGCATCGAATGAAACGAATGTAATATGATTTTAGTGATACTGTTTATGTTATCGGATAAGCTCTACACATATACCTCGTTGCACCGATCATTTTTTGTTGTACATATAATGCTTAAAGACCTAAATGACATAACCTATAACAGACAACTGAGATTTATTTTATCGCAGATCTTGAATAACGTATCACTCTTCACTAACATATTCCTTATTTATCCACTCTCTTTTGCTGATTTTAAACGTTTCATTTCTTTCTCAGCACATTTGTGAAGTGTGACAAATTAAACTATTGAACTCCTGTAAGTATCAATCTGAAACAACCAACGTTTAATGACTTTACTTTTTGAAAGTTATTGCCAGCATCCTAATCTCAATTGCTAAAACTAAGCGGTAAAAAACACCAAATGCTTACACTATGCTTGTATGATGATTCTACATCGAAAAGTTTTCCTAACAACTGACATAAATTATGGGGGTAGTTTCCATCTGTGTGGCATCTAGAACTCGACAACAGTCTGGTTATATTGTGGAATAAGTGACTGGGTTAAAGTTAGGAATACACACAAATATATATTCACAACCACTGCAGCACAAACACCACATTTTACATGGAACTGTCACAATAACCGTCGTCCATAAATTATAGTCTCACAACAATAACTTGTATAACATGTTAGTGAGATAAAAGCCTTAACGTGTAATTGCAAGGTCAATATTTAAGTTGAAGCTTCGACGGCATTCATTGAATACGAACGTTTATAAACAGATTCAAACTTTTATATACAACAAAGTCACTGATTACAAATAGTCGAACTTGTGAGCTAAAGTACGAAGAAACTGTAAAATATTCTATGAAACTACGGTTACATAAAATAAATGTAAACGAAACGAACCCTGGGAATCAAGCCTCCATGTTAAAAATAAGCCAAACTAATTGAACGTAACAGGTGGGGAAGATAAAAGTGTAGGCTCACGATGAGTTAATATAAAGAAATGTTGGATCTATTCAAGCTGGTTTATTACAGATTAAAAGGGGATGTAATTATGGTTAGGGTACTATGTAATGTATTAATTAGTACCCTAATCATAATTACTTTCGGATGTGAAACGAATTATCTTATTCTAAGTAGGTTTGGACAATCTAACGGACATAGCGGGCACGCTCGAAACTGAAGGATGAACAAAATATTTGATGCAAACAGGCTTTCCCACCAGGTAACCAGCTCTTGCAACCTAGTGGTGGAAGGATTGATATCCATATCTTCAATTGGCTTATACAGGATAAGACTGGATACTAACAGAATCTTATCAGAAAAAAATCAACACAGGCACTTGGGCTTCTGTTATTAATACACAAATCTAAATCCAACAGTTTCAGACTACTTGTTATAAAAGAAGGGACCAGTAGATGTAAGGTACATAAAACTGACCTGCTGAGGTTTGTGTGGTTCCAACCTAATTTTCCCAATAAAAGTTCCATGGACACTTCCGAGGTCAATTAGGAACGCACGACTCAAGAATTTGTGCCATACCAAAACTGCATGCACACGTGAGCATGATTGATGATCCACAGCAAAGTCGCATAACTGTTTATTTCTACCAAAAAAGTAACAGCTTTTTTCATCTATTATAAGTTTCTATGCTATTTAGCTACAGACAGAATACCAATTACCTGAATCAATTTCCCATCTTTGAGCACATCTAGATGAAGACCTGGAGGGGGTTTACCTGACCTAAATTTCAGAAAGTGTCAAAAGCTTCGTAGCAAAAGCTCTTACCAATTAGGTATCTTGAAATTGTTAACTAGTAGCTCATTTGGCCTAGAATTATTCATGAGAAAAATGAGACCGTAGCGATGTAATACATAAAGCCAGCCTCAAAACTATTTACGGTTGCTGTTAAACGTTCAATCCAATTTATTCAGATTTGTGTAGTAAGGACAGGAAGTCTATAGCCTGTGTTATTCCTTCTCTAGTGCGTTTTTGTGAGTGTCTAGTTTTTTTTCTGAATGAGTTTATTGAAGGTAAGGGTAACACTACTTTGTGTAATAGATTCCAAGTATTGATGACTCGGTGTGTAAACCGGTATGTCACATGTGATTTGTTCATTCTTGGCTTTTAATTGCCCGCTATGTTATCTGAATCGTCCCAATCTGGTAGGAAAGAAAATAAAGGATATTTCAAGTCCATAATCATTTCTAGATTTTATATGCATGAAGTGTATGTAGACACACATTATCTCGTTGATAGGCATCAGCCACTCTTTAGACCAGTCAATCAGAATTCCTAAGACTCTTTGATGTGCGAATGCATCTGTGTCTCCTGTTATTTCTTGTCAGATTTTCACATCATCAGCGTATATTAGCACTGGGGGCTCAACCATACTTGGGAGCTCATTTACACACGGTATGAAAACGTGGACGACCGAGAACAGAATCTTGCGAGGTTCCATTAAGTACTGATCTCCAGATGAAGCGCTTGGAATTTATTCTCTTTTTCTGTGTACGACCTACCAGGAAATCTTTAAACTATTTTAGATAAGTTCAGTCAGTGCCTAGATTTTGAAGCTCCGAGAGTAGTGTATTTGTTGGCATCTTGTGAGATGCTTTGCTGAAGTCTGTGTAGGCTACATCAACTGATTTTCCATTGTTTGGAACCTCTATCTGTTCCTCCTTTGATGGAAAGAGACTTGTTGTGTAAGATAAATCTTTTGTGAAGCCATGTTTTCCTCCGTTTAATAAGTTTATAATTTCCACGAATGCCATTATTATCTTTTAGATCATTCTTACCAGTATTTTAATTACGACGCTGGTGAGACTGACAGATCTGTAGTTCGGTGGAAGTTGTCTTGGTCCTGTTTTGTGTATTGGAGTGATGGTTGCATCATTCAGTCTGCAAGTAACTCACCTTGGCTTGGTGATACTATTGAATATCACAGTTATTGAGGAAGGAATGTATTGTGCAATTTGTCTCAAGCTTTTGGGGTGTAGTTCATCCGGTTCTATTGACGTTTTCTTGTATAAAATACCAAAAGCCTTTAGTAAATCATCCCTATCAAAGTCCACGGTGAGCAGACGTTTTATTGACTTTTATATTTCGGTCTAGTTCTAATATGCTGTAATGAATCTAGGGTGATTGTGATTTCCAACAACTTCCAATCAAATGATATTGTTGATAACCCTACCTAGAAGTTTCCCCAGTTTATATATGGTGAATTGAAGTAGCCTATTGTAAAGCTTTTAGCCCCATTACACTGGGACTGAGGTTTGTGTAGAAGGGAGTCATCTACTACGAATTATGGACTGAGGTGCACTACAACCAACTCAATAACTTACCATTTAAATTTCGGTCTGCGGTTTTCCAGTTCACATGTCCCTGAGTCATGTGCACTGTCTCGAGAGTTTGTATGGTTAAGGTACTCTTCGTGTATAGGATAACCCCACTTCTGCTACGGTTTCATCTATCAGCTCCACTGGGAAGCTCACCAATCAATTGAATTCCACTATCACACACTTTCGATGTTGATCATATTTGGGAGATGACATCAGAGTTTTCTATGTCTATCATTGTCTTGAGCACCGCCATTTTGTTTTGCAGGCAGCAGGTATTTGTATAGCACACCTTCAATTCTGTGAAATGCTTTCTTTTATCACTCAAATTGTTATGAGGACCATTTTGCTCTGAATTTGTACAATGAGAAGACCCTGAAATAAAAAGTTTTTATTACCGTTCGGGTTGAGCTCGTTTAGTTCTACATTTGTCATTCGTCTCTCAATACGATCGGTTAGCCTGAGATCCTTATGGATATATATTGCGGATCCAGTCAGTTTGCGCGAGTTGTCCAGCATTCGGTTTCTTTCTTCAACCAAAGTAGAGGTGACTGTCAAGAGTCAGCATTTCTATGTACATACAGAATCCACTTTTTGTCCAATTCTATAAAATTTACAGATGCTAACTGTTGATACTGCTTCTGGAAGTGGCTTGCCTATTAAGAACTTAATTGTGGCTTAGGTCATGTTGAGATCTAGCCTTTGGTTACTTTTCGGAAAATTCTCTTAACTTATGAAGGATGACTGGCCTGCCAGATTAGTCCTGCCTATAATTTAATTTTTTTTGGATCAGGCTTGGTTTATGAGTGTATAGTAATTTTGTTACCATAAGTAGTACTAGGAGATCCTGGGTGGAAAGACACCTAAATTTTGTTTTGTTCTTTTTAAATAAGATTGGTAAAAACTCAGGTTAAAGGTGGAACAAGTGATTGTAGATTGAAATTTTCAGTATAATCCATCATAATACACGGAATCTTGCGGGATGTTGAGTTCTTTTGAGTTCTGTTTTAGAAAAAAAGGCTACCGCCTTTTCACTTCGTGTTGGAAATTCGGCAACTTAGTTATTCTAACGTAAAAAAGTTCACACGAGTTTTAAAAGGTTTTTCGTGTACTGTCCCAAGTAGATATCCTACTATGTGATGCTTAAGGTCGAATCATGGGTGGTAAATTGAGTTAAAAATAACCGAGTGAAATGAAACATCCTAATCATATATCATATATCCCTTCATGTTGGGTTCACGATATTTGTGGTAAAATCTGACCAAGGTCAGTCTGGACTCATTTTAAGTGCGTTTGCTTTCTGGAATAATTCTTTTAGATAATCCGCTACACCTGATAAATAGATATTAAATTCTGATACAAAGTGTTTATGGGATAGATTTCGTTAACCGAGTCACAGCACTAAACAATTTCAGATCTATGTATGCACATTCTGGGAGTGATAATACACTTACATGCGTTGAGAGATATTGATTGGATTTTGATTGCGAAAGAGTAATCAAGAAAATAAAACAGCATTTCGTCACGATTGACACTTTTGTAGTAAGTGGTTGACTCGCATTAAACAATATACTGTTACATGATGAACAGTCGCCTTAGTAACATCTTACCATTAACATCTGTTTTTTTTACAATGGAATTTCTCTCCTATCAATTATTGTAAAGATGCCGCAGGTATTCGTGGTCTGATAACGCCTTTGCACTTAAGAATCTTATAATCGAAGTACGCCAACCCAGTCAAATCAAAAGTCAGAAACGAAGAAGTTTGAAGATATATTTAGAAGACCATCTATATATCGGGAAGGGTTTTGTCTAATTTGGCCAACGATCGTAAGAGATGAGTATCATGGCGTACTCACTCGTGATATGGTGTGGATGCATGACCTAGAGCCTTAGCTAGGTGTGTCCCAGTGAGCTAATCAGGCCAGTATCAATGCCAAAGACTTGCAGAACTATTTAGTTTAGGGATTTATTTACCGCTACAGTGGCCTTTATTGTTTTCCTTCCTGATACGATACTTGAAGATCTTTGAGTTCAAGACTATTCAATTTTGTCGTAACAAGAATCCCAGCATAGTTTATGCTTCTAACCTCGTATTTCTTCTTTGTTAACTTCAGTTTCCCAGTCTCGATATGCAGTAGCTCACTGAAGAAGTCTACTTTTATTCTAATATCTTACAACGCCAAACTGATTGCCTGTCTAGTTTCTTGCAAGTAAAGCTAACTAACTGCATAAGTTGGGAAATATTCTTAACTTCTGGAAACAACAAACTAGCCAAGAGATTAGGACTTATTATCTTATGTGAACAATCAGTAAAAATATACATTAAGTATGCAAAGTTGAACGATGTTTATACTTTTATTCAGGCCCAACTATATGGTTTCACTTCCTCACATGATTATGCGATAATTGAAAGTATTCGAATTATTGTACTAACCAAGAATTCCGAAATAGTTCAATTTAAAACAAATAGAACTAAGTGAGCACAAACGCACGTATTGTCTTTAAAAATCGAGATCGACCGGCAGTTAGGCACAAAATAATCATTACTTCATACAAACGCTGTAGATTACCTCCCCATGAGGCTAGTAATATAGGATGGTGGTTGGAGGTAGTCGACAGGAAACCTTGAACCTAGGCTTCATGCTATTTGGCTCTCGTCAGCAACGTGTAACTGTAATCTTGATGGAACTGATGCTAGTTGATGGATTTGACCACGTGACATCCAGCCTCACAGTCAGAGACGTTACCACTGAGCTATGCGGGCTGTAACTGACCTCCTGTAGGGCTGAAATGTATTTAAAATTGATTGACAACTAGATAGTGACCAATAAATCTCAATATTTATACCTTCCATAACACTTGTTCATAAGAAAAAATTTTGATATATGGTAGGATGACTAATTCACGATCAAGCTCACACTTATTTTCTGTCAACCTCCAACCCTTCACAACTCTTCAACTATTAGTATTATTCTATCAAAAGGCTGTGCCAATGCACCTAACTCTTGATTTGACCCAATGTTAATCTGTGCTAACTCCCCCGTCATAAGTTTTAATATACACTGGTCTTTAGTACTCAGAAATGTTACACGATTTTAGTAAGACTGTGGTATACCTCAACTGTTGGAAATGTCAGTACTTTAAGAAACATAAATGAGAAGTTTTATTAATTGGCTGATTATTACTCTGTCATTATCTTTGATTTTATTCTTAGTGGTCATATTTTGTAGTTAAATACGATCATCATGAATCTTAAGCACTTAAATGACGTCCATCGCTAGGTGAAACTTTCTTAATTAACAACATTTATATATAATTGAAGATCTTTGAGAGACAACGAGATTCATTTTTCATTGATATTCCGTAAAAAGTCGAGATAGTTTTCAATAAAACCTTAAAACTAGTTAATGAAATTATCTTCAATTAATTATGAGACATTATCAAAATAATTTTCTTTAGAATCCTTAATAAACTATGTATATCATTTCTTCACTAAAAAAAATAATAAATGAGTAAATATATTGATCCATAGTGATAAATCTTTTATTCTTTTTTAAAAAAAATCATACAACAACAACAAAAGCAGAGGTTTTTTCGGTTAAATTTCTATTGAGCACAAATTATACAGAATAGTTTTGATGCCGGTATTTTCTTTCAACGGTTTTTTGTTTGTTTGTTTGAAAAATTAAAGTAAACTACTCAACAACTATATTACTCTTTTATTTAATATAAATACTATTAACTTGAGAAAGTGAAACCATTGAGATGTTAAATCTGTTTGCAATAAGTAAACCATAAGATGAATTACAATTATTATGAAATTTATTAGTACTTTATAAAAACATTCATACATATCTGATCATTAAAAAAGAAGGGATACATTGAATAAATAAATACATTTAATTAAGAAGAAGTCATTAAAGGCAAACAATTAAATAACAGATACATCATACGTAAAGAAAGTGAAAAGTAAAGAAAAAAGTACATTTCAATTCAATTTAAATAATATCAAATATGATTTTTGTTTCTATTTTCAATTCTTTTTTTAAAAAAAAACGAACTGTTTCCATATTAAAATGAAATATTTAGAAGAAAATTTAAAAAAAATAGGATAGTTTCATGAGTATGTCAGTCAATCAGTCAATCAGTCAGTCAACAACGTAGAACTTCGTACGTACATACATCAGTTCAAGTTGTCATATCACATTAACACAAAGATACAATTTTGGATGCAAATCCCATAATGGTAATAATAATAATAATAATGAAAAAAATTATTGTTCATTAAAATATCAACACTTTTCAATAGTAAGAAATAAACGTACAATGATTAATGAAAATGTTAAATGTTGAATATTTAATAGAATTTTATGTTTACAATAACATTAGATACAGATTACTATTCATTTTTTGATTTATACATAATACAACGAAATAAGAAATCAATATTTGAGTTATAATTTTAAAAAAAAGTCTCTGAGGTTTTTTTTTCTTCTTTCTTTCTTTCATAAAATGGCAACACCTTCGAAGTAATACATGTTTTGTATGTGGTTGAGATTACTTTTTGATAAAAATTGTTCTCCACAGAACATCAGTAAAAAAATATTTATGAAACGCAAATATGGTATGTGTTCATAAGATGTAAGAGATTTCCAATCAAATAAGTATTTCTATTCATTGTTTAGTAATAAATATAAAAAACAACAACATTTAAATACATTTAACCATACCAATTTCTGTACCACAGAATGGACATTCATGTTTAACATCTTTACAACAATTTGTAAAGAATGGTATCAGAAAACAGCCTAGAACTCCACTGTTTTATTCAATGATTATTGAAATAAGAGAAGGTAAAAAAATCAATATTTAATGTTATTGAATGATATATTTGTTAACTAAAATTTATATCAACTGATATCATAAGAACAAACATTATGTGATATCTAAATGGATAAAATTTGACTAAGTTCTTGATTAACTATGAAGAAAAATCAAAACGTTCTGAGGAACTGTCATGGTATATAAGTAACTAAAATGTCTAACAAATTCTTAATTAGTTAGCATTTCATAAATGACTGTGTTGAATCGGCTTTCGGAGAACTTCAACGAAGCCTCCAGAGACCCAAAAGGAGCCGAAGAGTCCTAGCCAATCAGAGGATGATGGAGCATTCTAGAATTCCAACGTAGCATGCTACTATTGGTCGGTAGCATAATATGTCGTTAAAGGATTGGCCGAAATATGATGTCGATTTAACAAACGTTAACATCTATAAATACCCATGTTTTTCTGTACAAAAACTAAACTTGGAGTAAAGTATTTCTCTCTTACTTTGCGTCTTCTCTCTGGTGTTCAGGTCGCTGTGTAGTTCTAACTTGAGGGTTACCAGAATAGCTTAGAAAACGAATATAGCGTTCAATTCTCAAGACTTATCAGACTGGTTGCTAAAACATCTGAACCATTTAATATAGATCTATTGTTATACAAATTTTTATTTTAGATATTTTTCAATTCACTAATTGTGCCTGTCAGCCGGAAAAACTTAAGAACCTTCATAAAATTCTAGTAGGCTATAGCAGATACAATTACTGAGGAAATTTAAAAGAATCAAAGAGATAGTTTGTACATTTAACACCTATAATATATGAAGAAATGACAGGCGATTAAATATGTATTACAATAGAAAATAATGTTATGGAAACATAACCATTCTTAAGCATTTGTGGGTGAGTGAATATGAATGATTGATAATGAATGATTAGAAACCTTTTATGCTCACTTTTTGGATATACATAAGTTGAATGATTAAAAATGGGAATATTGTTAAAATACTTCATCTATTTTGCCAAGAACTCTCTATTTTAAGTAAACATATGGTACTGAATAAAATGGTCATCATTTTGTTAGTAACATCTCCAGTTCTTAATATCTGTGGTGATTGAAGATCGAAAGATTAGCCGATTAACAAATTTTTGGTTTTGTACAACATTCCCATCACATTTAAATCACATTTAATGTTGTTACTTTCCAGAAGACAAACTAAAGCCATTTAAGACATCACTAGTAATCGACCTCAAATAAAAGTAATTCAACTTTTTGTTTTCTCTAGTTAATACTCTCATTTTATCAGACCACTTAAGATATTTTATGTAGTCAATATTATTTGTGTTTAAATTACAAAATCTAACCTTGATAATATTGTCAGTATATAATCGAGTATTACACATGAGCTTGCAACTCAATGGAAGTGAGGCTAAAGAAAAGTTATCAGCAACGTCGTTCATTATTATTTCTAACGGTTCGTCTGTTTCTGTCATAGGTATTTAAGATCGAATTTCGATCATCCTCTGCTGATATATATGGTTTTTCAGTGGATATTTTGATACCGACTGTAGATTTTAATTTTAAATTTTTAGAGTGTAGCTAAAGATGGAAGTCACGTTTCACCTTTCATTGTATTTGGAATTAATCAGGTGCATGTACTTGGATCTTAGTTTTAATGTTTAGACTGAGATTTGAATGTAGTGCCTATAGCTTTGACTATTTCATACATATACACAGATAAGAAATAAAGGTAGTTAAGTAAAGAACTTTTTCTTCAGAATATCATACAAATAAGTTCCATAATAACATTTATAGTTAGTTAGAATTTATAAGTCAATAATAAAAAGGGATGATCGAACAGATTTTCAAGTATCAAAACAAATCACCTAGATTACGGAATAGATTACACATAAGAGTTGATTGTTAAGTTAAAGAATATACGGAAATTAATTGAATTGTTGTTTGGGACTACAAATTATAAGAAGATATTATATAACGACCTCATGGTTAATGAAAAGAGATTTTTCAAGAATTTTTTTCAGGAAAGATATGAATATTTACTAGGAGAATACGTAAATTATAATAACTAAATGTTGTTAAAATAGCTAGCTAATGATTATAAATAATTAATGAAAGAGTATTACCAATAGAATAATGAAAATGAAAGATAGAAAGGAAGCTTAAAAACACGGTAAGATAAGAGATGAAACGTTGTTTTGCATCCAGAGATTAGGCTGGAACGGGTGAATTGCAAATACCTCTGCTGTACACGAGCTTCTGATCCTTTTGAACCACTCTTTCTAACTTTATGACTAACTTTAAAGGATGGTTTTGGTAGGGCGACGTACACGGTGTTCACGAGATGACTAAGAATTATGTAAGTAATTTAAACCCATTAATTATGATTTTAAATATCACAGGTTGTAAGCAGCTGACGAGAACCAACGAAATAAAAATGAATTCATGCTATTCTGCTAGAATGTTTGTTCTTGCTCTTTTCAAAATGATAAAGGGAACTATGTGTATGAAATTAGGCTACTGGCCGACTTTTTTGAATCCTGTCGATAACCAAGTGGAATAATGCTGGAAGATGAGTTTCAAAGGAGCTCGATTGTGCTCTCACTTTATCAAATATATCTTGATGATTTTTTTTCTACTAGTCGTTAGGTCGTTATTATAAATCCCTTCATATGATTTATAATTTCAGGTAATTCTCAAATATAATATATTTGGCCATCTAAATAATTTGTTTTGATACTTGAAAATCTATTCAATGACATTTTACATAATGCTATAATTTTCTATTTTATTGTCGAATTCTAACTAACTAATTGTGATTATGCAGCTTAGTTGAATGATATCGTTGTGAAAAAAAGTTTCTTTACTTAACTGTCTTTATTTTTTATTCGATCATCCAACATGTTTCTTTCATTACACACACAGATCACGAATAACAGAAATAGGAAAAACATAAAATTTTAGAAGTAATAGATATCGTACTCGTTGAAGAATTTAGTGACTATCTAGTCTCATTAGATTAATGGTTATTGTAATAGTGTTTTAAATGATAGGTACTGGGGTTGAGTCACCTCCTGAACACCAACTTTAGGTTCCAGGCATATCCAGTTATTGAGTTGCAAACATGACGAAACCTATGTCATTAATTCTTCATTCACTCAAAATCGATCAAGTTAATTTTCATTCACATTTGTTCATTAATCGCTCTTAGTAATTTTTAAAATTGAAGAAGTATTACTAGTAAACATTACTGAATAGATGTTCATTCATAAAACTGAAAATCTATGAAACGTTTTTAAATGTAAGATTTTTTAGAGAGACTAAAATTACTAATTTTTGGCTAAAAATGCAATGAAATTCGTAGAAACTAGAGAATCATGTTTCATGATCAAGTATGCAGTGATCAACTGACATCTTATATGTTTAAAAGGTATAATAATTTACGCATATGTGAGAAATAACAATAATTTCAAAAGCTTAATATTGAAAATTCATACATGCATATAGATTTGTACAGTGTTTAAATTAACTTGTTTGCCTGACGTTGACATCATTGATATTGAATTATTAACACAAGTTTCACTAATAAATTTTTCTACAGAGAAAATTCAGTATCATAAACAGTATTCGTTTAAACTGTGAATTTTCTTCTTTGTTAGATAAGTTAATTGATGGTACTTTAGACTTAAATCTTACAATATACTGAATTTGAACATTAACACCGTTGGATACCGGCTCAGTGGTCTCAAGGTTAAGCATTCACGCACGAGACTGATAATTCCTGAGTCTGAATCTCATGAGACGGGATCGTGGATGCGCACTGCTGAGGAGTCCCATATTAGAATGAAACGGCCGTTCAGTGCTTCCAGGTTTTCCATAGTGATCTGGCTTCAAATGACTCATGAATTCAATTAGTAAATTACTACAATCTTCACAAAACCTTTCTCTGATTATATACTGATTTATTCAATATTCAGTAAAAATTAATACAGAAAAAAAACAGATTGAAGTAATAAATATTTTTGTTGAAATTTCATTGAGTTCTGTTTGTACATGCAGTTTGTTTAGTATCACACTATAAAATATTGATTAGATACACTTGATTGTTCAACTATCATTCAATTTCAAATATTAACTTTGTTCATTCAGCATACTAGTGTTTTACTTTCTATATTTCAATTGTACGATTTGATTGAAATAAATCTATTAATGTAATATTACTCTTGATCATTTCTAAAATGTTTATGAAGACAGATTATTTTGTGTTGTTTTTCTTTTCACTTACAAATGACCAATTTTAAAAATTGAAATTCTCTTGTAATTCCCATTCAATATTATCATTCAGTCACTGGTTTATTATCCATTTGGTTGACTATACAGATTATGACTAACAACTGAAACTGTGAAATCCACCCTATATGCAATGACTAGCGTGGTTTTATAAATTTTTTAATTAAATTTATTCCAAAATATACACCATTTAATATTCAGTCAGTCGTATTATAATATTCCTGAATTCACCGTTAGACATGAAGATCATTGTATGATCTTCCCAATGCACTCATGCGTAGTCGCAAACTAGAACAAAACAGATACTTATTGATTTTCAGTGGATATTTAGTTGTTATTAATCTTTAATGAAAATCCCTACGAAATATAACAATAATTTTGTACAAAACTACCTTATTTATTCAGAATGAATTAAGAATACCTATATTATTGGTGATTTTGTGTTGTGTAAAATAGATGACATTATTGTGAATGTCTTATTATCTGTATAGGTAATAAAGTGAAAAGAATTCATACATCCAATAAGACGTTTTAGATGAACAAAGATCCTTGAAGCTTTCAAAATAAAGTAAGCTAATACTTATTTAATAGATTATTTTTTTTAAAAACTTAAAATTTTTGAATAAGTATTCATTTCCAAGTTAGTAACTATTACAAATTTCATTTATCATTCAGTCAGTCAGTTAGTCAGCTATAATATAGGACCAGGCACATATATGAATCGGTTCAAGTTGCCATACCTTATTAACACAAAAAGATGAACATCGGATTCATAAAAAGTAATTCAGTGGTGGTAATATATAAAAGAAAGATTACAGTAAGGATATAGTATAGGAAGAAGGAATTAATTCGTAGAAAGTACGATATGAAACGATTTTAATCTCTTAATTTTTTTTTCTCTCATTTTTTTTTGTGGATAAGAATGAATAACAATAATATGAAATGCACTGTAACTATACTTAATTAATTCATTGAAATAATCATTAGATTTCGCCCAAATGCACTTTATATTTAAGAGAAAAAAAAAGAACTATTCCTATTATGGATCATGTTCATTATGTCAAATCAATAAATTCATTAAATATAATCTTATTTAAAATTCTTTTAATTATTATTATTATTTGTCTGATGAATCATTTTAATGACATTTTGTTTAGTGATTTTTATTGTTTGTTTTAAATAATAATAAAAATAATAATAATAATTTATATACAACTTACCCACATAGAAAAATTAACACTGCCATAAGCCATGTTAAAACACCAACATGATATGTTATTCTGGTCACAGTAACATGTTGACAACAATCACATTGAAAAGATTTTGGTAGACGATTAAGTTTTTTATTATGTTCTATATCTGATTCAGAAACTAATAAGAAAATAAGAAGTGAAAATTGTTTTCTCTTTAAAATACATTTTATCTATTCCATAATGATTATTATTATTATTATTAATGGCTTTATTCAGTATTATAGTTTTGGTACAATATAGAATTCTCAGCACAGAGTATTTCAACAAGTGTCTTACACACAAAAAACAGAAGACAAAAAAAGCGAAAGAAGGTCTAAAAAAATTGAAAAACTGTACAACTTTTTAAATGAGAGACATGTTAACAATGCAAGTTATTGACTAGGTTAACTCTAACAACCTGTTCGTCACAGAGTATATTTGCTAGGTAAGGTATTATAGAACTTTTATACTTTTGCTTCGTGTATGGACTTTGATGTAATCACGTCTCGTTCTACCAGAAGATATACAAGGAGAAAGATAAGAGTGAACGGGATGGTTAGTATCTGATAAAATAACACCTGCCAGGAGTTTGTATGACTTTAGATGTCTATCCACAACCATATAAATTATGACCTCAAAAGATTCACCATACAACTTGCTAACTGCTTTCAACACTCTCCGAAACACAGCAAAATTTTTTCTCGAAATCCCGGGAAAGAATAATGGAGAACAGTAAAGAATAATAGGTAATATACAGGAATTGACAAATCGTAAGAGTAAATGACGAGTAATCACAAGAGCATGCAATCTCTTTATGTAGTAGGTTAGACGGAAAACCTTCTTTGATAACAATAAAACGTTGGAAGATCAAAAGAGATCAGAGGAAAAGGTAACACTAAGATAATTGACCTTCGACACTGTGTTTATCAAAGAGTTTTCAATGGCAACAGCATTATGGAATTTCGAAATGATGTTTAGATGCCATTCATGTCTAATAATAATTTTAACAAAATATAACAGTATAATCAGTCAGTAACAACATAGAACTTCGTACGTACGTACATCAGTTCGAGTTGCCATAACACATTAGCACAGAGATTCAGTTGTCGATTCAAATCCCGTAGTGGTAGAGGCGGTAAGAGTATAAGTAGTAATCGTGAGGACTAGGGTATGAAGATGTTATTCAAGGAGTACAATCCAGTGAAATAAATTTGGGAGGAGAAAAAAGAGACAAGGAGGAATCAGGAGATTAAAATTTGGGAGAACACAAAGAATGGATGCACCTGCGCCATTGCAAACGATTTTGAGGGTATCTAACCATCAGTTACTATCATCTCGCGGTCCCCAACCAGGTAGTTTACACATACCAACATAGCTCAGTCCACTTGTCAGTGACTTCATGGACTTGTGCCATGTTTTGGTCTGGCCGCCCCTAGCTTTCTTCCAACCTACTCCTATACCATTGAGCATCGCGCGTCGAGGTAGTCGGTGGTTGGGTATACGTAACACGTGTCCCAGCCATCTCAACTGATGACGTTTCACCACTTCATCAATCGATTTGCCATCCTTACCTAGTACCCGTTTCCTAACAACTGCATTACTTAATCGATAGTCCCAGGGTATACGAGCAATATTTCGAAGACACCTATGATCAAATACTAGTTACCTACGAATATCCTCTACTCTTACGAGCCATGTTTCACTGCCATAAAGTAGGACGGGACGAACTGCTGCGCAGTAAACACGTCCTTTGGTTGATAGACGGATATCTCGCCTACGCCATAAATGACGCAAGTTGGCAAAAGCTAGTTGAGCCTTCTGTATCCGTGCTGAGATTTCGTCACACACCAGACCACAAGGGCTGATGAGACTTCCAAGACAAGTGAAGTGATCGTCACGCTCAACTACTTCACTCTCTATCACACTTAGAGTACATAACCATTTATCAGAAGTATTATTATTATATATAACAATATAATACTTCTGACAAATGTTTATGTACTCTAAATGTGATTGTTACTTTTTTCTTATTTATATTTTTTGGCACAAGATATTGTCATAAAAAAAGTTTTATTGGATTTAACAGAAAATAAATAAATAAAACGTTTCTATGTGAATACATCGTTAAAATTTAGTTAAAATAAAAATAACAAAGAAAGATTATTTATTTATTTATTATTTTAGACTGTTTATTAATGATCTAATATGATATAAATGACAAGTAGTTTTGAATGTTTTATGGATTGTTTCATATATGATTTTCATTGTAACTATTATTGTGTAATGAATACATGTTTAAATTAATATTTAACCAAGATAACTGACATTTTGTGTTTTACTTAGAAGATATATATATGATATAATTTATTAAATTAATCATTAACAATGCTGTTTAAAGATTGAATTGTTTACTTCAATGAATTATTTATTTATCATTGTTAAAATAAGTATGATATTCTATTGATTGTAGTTTAAGCTTAATTATAAGGTTTAGTGATTAAAACTGGTAAACCTTAATCGATTTTTAGAATGATTAAAGATAGTTTTATGCATGATAACTAAGAAATAGATTATAAGATACTGTTATATCAATGCAGTCAATTTAGTGGCTATAACTGAAACACAGAAGATATTATTCAATTAGAGTTAATCATTACATCAAACGACATTTGCTTCTGTTCAATAACTGATTAGTTTATAGATTTCTATTCCTAAAGAATATCAAATTCAATACACTCAATTCATAGGTAGTAAACATCGTTGAGTTCTTGTTTGATCTTTCAGAGTGATTCATTTTTCTTAAGTTTAACAGTAAGATTGACTAGCGATTACAAAAGTGTGCAAAAACAAAAAAATCTAGGGTTTCTTCCAACTGAATTTAATTACATAACATCAAGAATATCATTTATTCTGTAATAATACTTATCAACAAAATTCTTTTTCTTAATACTTATATAATTAGTGACATCTTATTAAGTTAGTTACTTCGCAATATTTTGAATACAATTAATTCAAAACTATGTATCATACTAAGTTACCATAATAAAATATCCTTTAATGCTCACAATATTATGTTTGATCATAGAACATAGATTTATATGAAAATTTTACACAGCTTACCTTTGCTTATAGATGCTCTGGGTGTTACTTGAGGTGTAACAAAAGTTTTTGTCAAAGGTGATGGTGTAGCTGCAAAAAAATAAGTTACAAATAATGTATTTAGTAGAAATTATTTTTTCAAATTGTAGTTATTGCGAAATTTAAATGGGAAGAATTTATGTACTTAGTAATATCTAGATTACATATCTTTTCAAAGGGTATTTATTAATATACATAGTTATGCATAATAAATATGGAATATGATGATAGAAACCAATGAATTATCTAACATTTATCAAATCATTAATAGTAACAGGTTTGTAGTTAATTGAATATCAAGTATTGATGAATATAATGTCCTTTAGCGTTCAAATAAGTGAACAACTAAGTTAAAATTATTCTGTGATAAGTAAAACTTATAAAATTAAACAGATAATACAGATTGGTTTTGCATATCAAACTTAATAGAATGAAGATCTCCATTTATTAGTGATTCATATATGATAAACAGTGAAACAACGTAAATTCAGCATAAAAAGAATCAAAGTAAATAATTTGGGATAGTGGTTGACCTTGGAATACAAACCATGTGCTTTAAAGGTAAGCTATAACAACCTTATAACTATAAATAATTACATGCAATTGGTTCCCTTTATGAGCATATTCCGAAGAACTTGACGCTGCGAGGGACTAAAGCTTTTACCAGTGCAATAGCTCGGCATCTACTTGACACAGGGCATACCGTCGATATTATGCGCGTGTTTAAAATTATCAATAGACAAAGAACTACTACCACTCTCCGCTTTGTTGAAGCCATTGCAATTAAGAAACTGAAACCGGACTTATGCATCCAAAAAGAGACTTTAATAAACTTATCACTACCCTGGTAATCTTTTTGTTTCTGTTTGTTTTGTGTTTTGGTTATTTTATTCATTTACTTATTCGAAGATATTTTATACTCCCCTCTATTACCTAATTCTTAAAATAAATTTTATTCACACATTTCCACCACCTGATCCTCGTAAATTATCTTAACTTTCCAAATCCTATTTAATTATTATTACGTAATCTACCTTATCATTACTTAATTTCATTAATCTCTACAGTTATCACACAATTTATGAACTTCACTAAATTATTACACCGCCCACCCTGGATTAACCCCCCTCTGTTGACCTCTGACCTGTTTCTAGCATATATATATATATATATATATATATATATATATATATATATATATATATATATATATAGTTATTATTGTAATCCAGTTATTTACATTCATTTATGTCAATTGTTTTCACACTATCCCCATGTAAAAAATTCTATCACAATTTTGGTTTGTAAGTAGCTGACGAGAAACCTCGAAATAATATGAATTCATACTATTCTGCATCAATGTTTATTCTTGCTCTATTCATATAAATAATTATTTGAGCTATTCATTCAAGCGAAGCATATATTTATGCAGAGTTTACAGATCTAACTCAATATCAACAACAGTAGAATGGGAATCATTACAACAAACAAAAGCAATTAGTTTAATTTACATGTCGTTAAATTTTAAATGTTTAACAAAACTACTTACGTTTTGCAATAGAAGGTTGTTCAGATTTAATTGCTTGGTTTTGTTGAATTTGAGCCTGAACACTCAGTGGGACTATAAAAACAATACAAAAGTATAAAGATAACTTAGTTTTTTCTCTCACTAATATGATTAATTTTAAATATACAGTCAAATTATAAAAATGAAACTCTTAATTAGTTAGAAATGATTTTCAATTTCTTCATCTGCAAGAATTTCCCATCTTCATTTATTGTCATATGAATTTGGAAAAAAGATGTTTTTTAATCTTATACACAATAGCATCTTTTTTGAGCACTCTTGACTTTGTGTAGTAAGTAGAGGGTGATTAGTATAATGCTTCTTTATTTCTTTCGAAAATTGCACTATTCAAAAGGACTGGAAATAACTCAAGTAAATATTATCGACAAATTAAATCATAACAAAATAATTTTTAAAGCCTCTATGAATATATATTACAATGAACATGAAAAGTTCAGTGATTTAATCAAAACAAAATTGGAAAATGTAAACAGTTAAGTGAACAAGAGACATATACATATCTGTATAAGGTGTATTTGAAAGTTCACCAAAATGGTATTGTTAAAACATCAAGTGTTAAAAGTAGTCAATGGATTAAATGTGAATGACAGTAAGCTATCACTAAAAGTTAAAAGCAAATAACTGGTAATAAAATTTACATGAATAGCAAAAATTATTTCCTGAATAATGAAACGTGTTTCTTTTACTGGTTTTCATTTTACTTTAGATAAAGTAACACTGCTTTTATACATTTTGTATTTTTTAAAGTTAATTAAGTCAAAGTTAGGTTGATTTCCTCTACATCCTTTGAAGAAAAGTTACACCCACTTCAGAATATTTGGTTATGAAGGAGAAAAGTATAACTACATACTGTGAATATATATGTATATAGCAAGGAGGCAGTAAACAACAAATAAATACTAGGACGTTGATTTTCCTTAGTTTCCTATCACAAGCTAACACAAAGTCTAATATAAAGCATTCAAGTCTCGTGTAAAACATGGGATCGTAAAGTAACTCTGCCACATAATTTATTTGTCTAGGTCATTTTGATGCAGTACAAACGTCTTTCAACATCAATGGGCCGCATTAGAGTTGTAGGATTTGATAGGCCATGACTTCTGTCCAAAACCTTAAGGAATCCATCTCAAAGCAAGTTATTAATAGTCAAACGTTTATTAATAAGCTTTTTGGTTTTGGTAGACTTCCCTGGATTAAGTTTTTAATAAAAAGAGCCTTCAGTTCAAACGAAACTTTCCGAAAAACTATTCACTTTATTCATGAGTAGACAAGTCTGACTCAAGGTATTAATAAATATTTTCTATCATGCAGAAATGATTTTTAATTTATTTATACTATCAAAGTTATATTTTAACCATTTAAAATAATTAGAAACATAATTCTACTAGTTACCAGTCAAGTCAAAAGTGAAAGTGTATGCCTGTTTGTCATGTGATTGTGTGAGACTGAGAGAGAAAATTGATTATCAGACAAATCAAACTGTTTGTTCAATTCATATGTTTTGTTCACAATGAAAGTGTCTCTTCACAACACTATTTTGTTAATAATTTTAATATTGCACACACTGATTTATATCAATAAATTATTATTGTTTCTACAATAGTATGTCATCCAATCAGACTAATGGTAGTGTATCATATAAAAGTCTGATATATTTTCTATATACATAGTTATTAAGTTAGTTATTAATGAAAGAAATTGTTAAATTTTCATTATTCGACTTAGATTTGTGATTTTATTCTGAGATGGTGGAGAAGATTTGTAGCTCAGGTGGATGATTTTGGTGGAGATTTGTTCTCTGAGCTGGATGGTTTGGTCGTGGAGCTTTCATCGTTCTTCTGAACGACATCATCAGCACGAACTTCAGATAGAAGTGAAGTGTTTGAATTTCTCCATATGTGTCTCCAAGCTTGTTCTGTGCACCTAGACGTTGATTGGTTCTTATTGACCTTAAATTTGTCGTTGTTTATTTCTTTGTTTTGGTTGTGTCTCCCATTGTTTTGATTTTTGTTCTTATGTTTGTACATGATTATTCTGATTGGTTGATAAATTGGATTGATTTCAATATGCTTGTTGATTGCTGATTGACCTGAGTGCCAGGCTTCTAAAAATTCTCTGGTGTTTTTGGAGTTTCCTCTGTCTAAGATTTCCACATTTTTCCAATCGAATGAGTGTCCGCAGTTGTCCACGTGTATTGATATAAGTGAAGAGATATCATGCCGTTTGACTGCTAATTGATGTTCATGTAGGCGAACGTGAAGGGGGCGTCCGCTTTGTTCGATGTAGTGTTTTTCGCAGTTGGCACAATTTATTTTGTAGATGATGTTTGATTTGTTTTCCTTTGTTACTTCATCTTTTGGTTTGCATAAGATTGATTGTAGTGATTTTGTCGGTTTGTGTGCCACACCTATTCCGAAGGTTTTCAGCATTCTCGTCGCGGTTTCTGATATTCCTTGTATATATGGTAGGGTGATCCTTTTGTTGATTTTTGTGCTTGACTTGAGTTCTAATGCTGCGTGCGGTTGATATTTTTTGATGATGTTTCATTTGTATCATCTGCTTTATAGCCTGAATCAATTACTAGATTGATATTGTTTAGAATATGAGAACAAACAACGTAAATAATTTGACCGAACTAGAATATTTTTTGACTTTTTACAATTTTAAAAGCATAATTTTAAGTGAATTTATGTATGATAACCGAAAATTCTGTACTTGTACACTTTTCTTCAATGGTTTCGTTAATTAAATTTTAACCGTCTAAGTTCATTATACATTTATGAAATATATTTTATGGGTAATTTAAAATGAATAAAGATTTTTTTAAAAATCCATCCAAACTTCTGCTACAGGATAAAAGTAAATATAATAATGCTAAGTACCATTCAACTATAATGAAATGAAAACTTTCTTGACTAACGCCTTCACATTAGTTATAATTTGTGGTTGAAAACTTTGGATGAAATTGTCAAAACAGGAAGAGAATCCTCTGTATTTTAACGGTTAATAAAATTGCTTAGATTAATAAAAATCATAACAGTATTTTAATCGATATGTTCAACCATCAAAGTTAGTGCAATAAGTGACAAAACCGTTATGCAGAATAAATTTAAGTAAATTAAGTTAATCACTAAGTAGAATTTCACTTATTATCCCTTTCTAAAATATACTGATTACATAATTGATGGATTTGCAGAAAAAACATGACATGTTACTAGGACATAAATCAGCATCCATTTGCTTCCAGTTAAATACCGAATCTTACCTTGGGATTTAGTCAACATATGAATGTTAATTAGTAATTTGAATGACTTTTTTAATTACATTCATTCAAAATTACATCGTATGCTTACTTATTGTAACAATCCATTTTTTGATATACATTTACATATATATATATTATGGTTTACCTGTTAAAGAACTTTTCAAAATGCTTCTGTCATTGTACGTTCGCCAAGTATTGGCATAGTCTACAAGTCAAATACTTTTTGAAGGGATTCAAATGTCTTGATTACAATATTTTTGTTTTACAATATGGTAAAAATGAAGTGAAAAACTGAATTTTTTTAATTTTTCAAATGAAAAGAAAATAAATAGATAAAAATTAAATAAATAAAATGCGAATTAGTTGACCAGTAAAGAAGAACATAAAAACATTTGATGAGTATAAAATATTTTTGAATACCAAAGCAAAAAGGAAATCTGCAGTTATTTCTGTCATAGCTCTTTACTTTTCATGTATTGATTAAAGATATTATTGAATATTAAATACAGATATAAAGCTTCGATATACATATATATTCATGTGAATATAAACAATTACTATTTTAACAGAGATGAAATATAAATAGATATCATTGTTACATCATTATTTTGTTAATTAACAATTAGATATGTTGTTTTTCAATTTAAAATAGGATTAGTAAAAAAAGAAAATACCATTTGATATAAAATGATAAACATTAATCTTATATGTTTGATAATTATTTTTATTTTAAAACATTTAGAGCAAATTAAGTCAATTTTAAAAATATTTATATGCTTGTAATTGTTTAGAGCTTAGGCGCTCGCTCGCGAGACTGATAGGTCTTGGGATCGTGGATGCCCACTGCTAAGGAGTCCCACACTAGAATGAAACGATCGTCTAGTGCTTCCAGGTTTTGTATGGTGGTCTAGCTTCGATTGACTCATGATCTCAACTAATAAAATTACTGTAATATCCACAAAACCCCTTGTGATACGAATTTAATTATCCTTGAATACTTTGATATCATTTAATTATAAAACATTAATGTTTTAATTTCATTAGTTGAGATCATGAGCCAATTGAAGCTAGATCACCATGCAAAACCTGGAAGCAATTCAAAGTCATTTCGTTCTATTGTCGGACCCCTCAGCAGTGCGCGTCTATGATCCCGCCTCTTGAGATCCGAACCCAGGATCTACCAGTCTTGCGCGCGAACACATAACCACCAAACCACTGAGCCGGTATCCAGCACTGTTAATGTCTAACTTCAACTAATCCACGAAATCGATCATATTACTGTTCACAATCAATAATATTTAAAGTGGCTCTGTAAACAATCAGATGATAAAGTGAAATAAATTTTTATTATCCATTTACATTGATTGTTAAATTTCCTTTAAATTTGTAAATTAATATGTCTATTACTAAATTAACAGGTCAAATTGTTTTAATGGGATAATAACTTTGTAGGTTCATTCATTCTTCCTTAGATCTTCAGTTTTAGAACTGTCCTTAAGTTTTTATTACGTGACTTCATTCTTTTTTTCTAAAATCATATTGTCTATGCTTAATTTTCTTTACTACCATTGATACAGTTATTGTTTCTATTATTCTGACATTTACTTTCATAATTTCATCTCTCAGTGTTGATATAGTGTAATAATGTGAATTGATGCATATATATTTCAGGTCTATGTTATTTATGAATATAAAACAATAAATGAATCGTTAAAAATGAAATAACTTGTAATGTGAAATTCTGGTTTGTAAAATATTTGATGTAATTATACAACAGAGATTAAAAGCAGTAAACCAATGTGTAAACTTACTACATGCGATCGATGCTCTTGGAATTGTCGATGATACAGGTATTGCTTAGATACATAAGCAAAAAATAAATAACTGTTAACCAAATGTCAATAAATAATCTAAGTGATTTTGTTTAAATTTAATCACAAATAAATATTGTCTTAGTAAGCATTGAACAAGATAGAGTTATATACAAGTATATAGTTGTATTTTAGGAAAAAAAAACATTATGTTCTAAATAAATAAATAATATATTTGTAAAAACCCAATGAGTGGAAAATTAGATTTCCTGACGTTTCGTAACTTAGTGTTAGTCACCTCTTTTATTTTCTGAAGAAGTGACTTACACTAAGTCACGACACGTCAGGAAATCTAATTTTCTACTCATTGGGATTTTACAAATATATTATTTGCTTCTAACAATCTACCCAATGCTCAATTTATTCGAAATTATAATGTTCTAAATGTTTATATATATATATTCTTAAAATTAAATGTTTACTTTTTAATCATTCAGCTTTATTAAAATTATATTATTTTGAAATGCCTTTTTCACAACAATCGTAAATTATGAAGTAAGCTCAGAGGAATGTGATTGTTTTTCTCGAGCTACTTATTTTTAAGTCATTAATGAACACTTTTAAAGATCATTTGATACTTTGTTTTAAAGATAAATTATGAGTATGCATGTTTTTGACAATTCTTGCGGTTACTTTCATCAAATCATCTTGACCTGAAAACATCTAAATGTTCACATCTATAAATTGCACAGATCTACTATTATTTGAACCATGTGTGTCAAGTCTGTTTAACAATAAATGCACTAAAAGGTTACACTATCAGACCACAGAAATATCAAGAGTTTGGAAAGAGTTATAATCTATAATGTGCTAAAAATAATGATAGGCCAAAACATAAATCTCATAGTTATTATATTTTCCTGCCAATGATGATTTAGTTAAAAATAATGAAAATAAAACTGAATAATCAATTAACATTTTAATATATATTAGTTCACATTTTGTAGTTTAAAATTACTAATAGTTATATGTTAACTATTGGAAAATAATTCTTAGAAGGCTGTAGACTTTTTATTTATAAAATTAACACTTATTTACAAGAATCTGTTTTCATTTTGAATAAAACAATTGAAAGTTCAAATTTTCGTTGACCCTCAGGTGTGTTGAAGCATGTAAAACATCAAATGATAATTAGTGTGTGTTTTTTTACACTGATCCTTAGTGTTGCACAAGTTTAATCTAGAAACCTATGTACTGTTGTCAGTAAGCTGTGGAATTGAACACCTCTGGGAGATTTTGCTAATGTTGTGACAATTTAAAAATTATGGATGTCAGTTGTTTGAAATAATTAATTGTGTTTTATATAACTTCTTTTAATCTGCTTATGTTTTACAAGAGTTTTATTGGCCAGTGCTTGCTAAATAGTTGGTATAATTTTCAAGAAAATGGATCAGTGTCACTAAAATTTGGAGACTATGTTATATAACGCAATTAAATTACACACAAAAAGGGAGATTACAAATAATCCTTATGAAAAATTCTTTCAGTTCAAATGCTAAGCAATGAACGAATACAAACGACAAATAACTCAAACACAGGATAAATTGTTTTCACGTTTTTGGTGGAGTTTTGTTCTCTGAGCTGGATGGTTCGGTCGTGTTTAAACGTTAATTATTCTCACTATTATAATGCTTTGGTGCTCTTCCCTAAACTATTGAAAGACGTCTAGTCGATTTCTATTGATCATCACCAAAGATTAAACAGCATAATATTAATTACTATTTGGTGGCGAACCAAGTGCAAATAGAAAATCAGTCAAGGCATAATTAGTGTACGGATTCCATTTTGCGTCTATAATACTGTATGACACGGATTTCAAACTCTGGGGATTATCAGTTTTCTGAAGTACATAAACACATTCTGCCAATGAATGTATCTAACATCAAACCTAGGTTCAGAACTTAATAATGAAATGCGTAAATTAGCTATTTATTAAATTATATATATATATATATATATATAGCCAACTGAGTGGAAACTGAAGTATGATTCTCACTTCTGTTTCATAAATCATACGACAGAGCATCTAGTCATTATTATAGTGATAATGAAGACACCTATACTTCAATACCAGTCATTCTTTGTTGTCATTGCGGAATAAAATCAGTTCTTTTATTAGTTTGTTCAGTTAGTTTATTTGGTAAGTGAAATATTGTGTAACTCAAGTAAAATCAAACAAATAGTTGAACTAAATTTTTAGATTGAAAAAATAACTTCATAGCAATCCAATGTTGGTAAATATTGAGGGCTTTTATACAACAAAACTTCTGAATAGATTAAGCAAAGAACTGAGTAATTTACTTTGAACATTGATGTATAGATATTTAAAGATCTGTAGTGACATTCTTACGATTAATCTTGATAACGGTTAATCCATGTGAAGCACTTTATCTGACAGACAACTTTATCGATATAGTAATAAATCGTTTATTTCTTTGTATTAACAGGACCGCTATGACGCCTACGGAAACGCTTATTACAGCCTACGTATATTTCTGTCTGACTCAAATATTGATCGCTTAAATATAACTCGATGTATAATTCTCCGTCCCTCATATAGATGCACTTACTTACTTACGCCTGTTACCCTTCGTGGAGGAGCATAGGCCGCTCACCAGCGTTCTCCATCAAACTATTTTCTGAGCAATTCTTTCAAGTCACTGGTCATCCTATTCACGTCTGCTTCCAATTCTAAACGCAGTGTTTTTTTGACCTTTCTCTTTCCCGTTTCTCTTCAGGATTCCAAGTTATGGCTTACCTCGTGACGCAGTTTGAAGATTTTCTCGATGTGTCCTATCCACTTCCGACGTCTTTTCCAGATTTCCACCTCAGTTGGAAGTTGGTTTGTTCTCTCCCATAGTAAGCTGTTGCTGATCGTATCTGACTAAAGCACATTCGGTATCTTGCGTAGAAAATTGTTTGGAAATACTTCTGCTATTTTGATGATGGTTGTAGTAGTTCTCCATGTTACAGTTCTGTACAGTAGAACTATCCTGACGTTCGTATTGAAGATTCTGACTTGATATTTCTTGACAGTTGTTCTGAGATCCATGTGTTCTTCAAGTTAAGAAATGCTATCCTTGCTTTACCAATCCTCGCCTTTACGTTTGCATCATATCCTTCTTGTTCATCAATGAAGCTTCAAAGGTAAGTGAAAGATTTCACCTATTCCAGAGCTTCTCCATGAAGTGAGATTGAGCTGGTGCTCTCTGTGTTGCATTAAAGGATCTAGCTCTTTTTCTTGTGTATGTTGAGGTCTACTGCTTCAGAGGCTGCTACTACATTGGTTGTCTTGACCATTATTAATTGATGTACATGGGATAGAAGTGCTAGGTGGTCTACAAAGTTCAAATAGTCCAGTTGCATTCAAGTTTTCGATTGTATTCCGTGCTTTCCTTCAAATGTCGGTCTTCATAATCCAGTCAACTAGAGAAGGAGTGAAAGTAAGCAGATTTGTCTGAATCCGGTCCATACTTGAAATAAGTTTGTCTGCTATCCTTCACACACGACTTTAAACTGTAGTCCATTGTTTGCATTCCGGGTGATATTAACGATTTTCTTAGCTACTCACTCCATAGTGTCGAAGAAGTTTCCATAACGTTCTTCTAACCACACCGTCAAACGCCTTCTCACAGTCAGGGAAGTTGATCTATAGTGACGAATTCCATTCAGTTAACTGTTCAACGATGATCCGTAGTGTCGCGATTTGGTTTGTGCACGACCGATCTTTACGGAATCCAGCCTGTTGATCTATAAGTTTTGTGTCTGCTGAGTCATTCCTGGTACTTACAGTAGTGTGATGCCTCCGTAGTTTCCACACTTGCTCAGACCTCCTTTCCTTCTCATCTTGATGAGGTATCCTTCTTTTCAATCTGTCAGTGGCACTTGTTCTTCCTTCCAAATCTTCCCGGATAGAAAATGAGAGTACTTTTGCAGTTATTTCTGTATATGACTTCAGTACTTTGGCCAGTATATCCTCAAATTCTGCTGCTTTCCTACTCATGAATTGTCTAGTGGTCGGCCACCATGATTCCTTCGGTCGCTGGTGGAGTGACATTCATAAGAAGGTCTGTGTCTGCTGCTTCAATATCCGAATGGTTCAATGGAGTTGACCTATTCAGGAAGTGTTCAGATTGCTCTACTCATCTGTTCCTCTGTTCATAAATTAACTTATTTATTCGTTCTTGACTGGTCACTCTGCTATACTATATTTGCCTGCTAGATTATTCGTTGTGTCATATAGTTGTTTCATATTTCCTTCTGCAGCACCTCTTTCCACAGTCGTTCCTTGGTCTTCCACGTATTTCTGCTTGTTTTCTCCTTAATGTTCTTCTCCACTCGCTTGTTTGCCTCTGTGTATTCAGCTTGTGCCTTGACTTTCTCTGTTCTTGTATGGTTGGTATTAATTACTGCCTCCATATTATCCTTCCTTTCTTGAATCTTGTCTAGGGTTTCCGTAGAGATCCATTCTTCATGATGATGCTTCTTGCGGCCCGTAATCTCCTGACACGTTGAAGTTGGTGCTTCTTTGATCTCTTCCCAGTCGCTCTCCATAGTATTTTCTGCTTCTTTCAGTAGCTCTTGCAAGTCTGGGAACCTGTTGTTGAGAGTTATCTTGAATTGATTGAGTTCGTCATTATTTCGAATCAAGTCTGTCTCGAAACTTTGTAATTCTGTTTGTCCGGTTGTTTAATGGTTCTCTAGCTTTGGTTTCATGTTGGCAACCACCAGTCGATGATGATCTGTAGCCATGTCAGCTTATTCTCATACCTCTCATTGTCCTTCTGAATTTTTTTATTGATACAAATATGATCTAAATGGTTTTCCGTGATTTTGTCCGGTGAGACCTATGTAGTTATGTGTATGCGCTTGTGTGGGAATATTGAGCCACCTGTAACCAATTTGTTGAATACGCATAGATTTGCAAATCTCTCACCACTCTCGTTCCTTTCTCCTAACCCATGTCGTCGCACCATACCTTCATAACCGTTGTCGTCCATTCCGACTTTGGCGTCTAGGTCCCCCATCAGGATGGTGAGATCCTTTCGTGGGCACTTCACTATAACTGATTGCAGCTTGTCGTAGAAGTGATCTTCATTGTTGTCATTGCTATCATTGGTAGGTGCATAACGTTGCAAAACATTCATTGTTATTTCCTCCTACTTTTTTCCGTAGGATGTTTTGATGATCCTGGTCCATGAGATTCCCATCCCACAAGTGCGATTCGTGCTTCTTTGTACGGCATCAGAACAACTCCTTGAGTGTATGGAACATTTTCCTCTTCGTGACCGGAGTACAACAGCATCTGTTCCGTACCAAACCTTTGCTGTCCACATTGTATCCAATGGGCTTCGCTGATTCCGAGAACTGTCAAGTTTTATCTTCTTTAAAAATTATTGTTCTAGATGTTAGAAGGGGCGTCGGACTCATGACTCCCAAAGAATCTCAGCTTCCTTTACGAGGCGTCATAATTCTTCCTTGAACTCGGAGGACATAGTTTACATGGTTTAAATTGTTTATTCTGGTTAGCGCTTTTTTAGCAAGGTTCTTTTTTACGGGATGGGGTTGCCGACTACACGCCCAACCCTACATATAGGTCTTTAAAAAGATACTTTTATCATAAAATCGGTGTAAAAGTGAAAATGTAAAGTAAATATCTAATTTACACCAGTTCATATGTCATGAATTATTTCTAATTGTTGCAGTGTTTTTTTATGCTACCAAATCAATTATACAGTCCTACAGTTATATAAAACTACTTGCAATAGGCTGTAGTAGTAGCTTTATGTCGCCTTCTGAATTCAGTCCCATGGCGTCCCCGTAATAGCAGTTATCAGGATGAGCGTTTAACGAAACTACGCTCACTACAGTTTTCATAGTGTACGAATTAATTTCAGCTAAACTAAGTAGGTCAATTACAATGTGTACGAGTGGAACAAGTTCAAAATTTCCGAGGGTACCACGAATTTTATTGAGTTTAAAAGTAATCGAATTATGATTGCCTTTAAAATCTTTCAAATATATAAACTTAATGATTTAGTCCCATCCAAGCAACCAAAACCTCTATTGATTTTTTTCATGAGTCGCTATTTACTTTAGAACAATGACTTACTAAAATTTATCCTTATTGTTTTGCAACTAAACATCACTAAACTTATGATTAGCGATCATGAATATATGTATAATAAACTAGAGCTTATGAATCTTTGTTAAACAAATGATAGAAACAAAAAAAATAGGAAGTTACATTACTTACGTCCAGCTGATGTAACTGGCGTATTCAAATATGGTGTTGCACGTGGACTGTTTCTTGGAGGAAGGGCTGATTTAGATATAAAATAAAAAATCCAAACATTTTTAAGCAGATACATTATTTTGATCAATAGCTAATTTCGTAAACATTTTAATAAAACTCTTATTTTAATATATATACATATATATATATATATATATATATATATATATATATATATATATATATATATATATATATATATAATATCTCTGAACTAATTAGCAGTATAACAACAAGATTCAAATATAACCAGAAATAACCGACCTACAGATTAGTATAGTGAGAAATTTGTTTTTATTGCCTAAAGGAAATGTTTAATTTCGAAGATATGCTCTACTGAGCCGATGGTTCTCTTATCATTGGTTTGATGATTCATTTACTGATTGGCAAAGATATTAAAATAAACTGTTTAGTGTGTAATCAAAGTTTTTAGATAGCGAATGAATAGAAGAAAAAAACAGATTAACAAGTGGAACAAACTGACCTCCAGATCCGGATGCATTCTGTACTGAATATCTCCTTTTTTCTGATGACAATGCTGTAATATAAAATACCTGATAAGTGAATAATGAAAATTCTTTTAAAACGTAAACAAATATGATATATAGAGCTGTTTATTTGTTGATTTATTTTGGAATATTACCTTATCATCTTCAGACATAATTTGATAATAAATACATTTTAAATCATTTTGTAATTGAGAGGCAAAAATAAATTGAGAAAAATAATAATAAAGTATTCCATCCAATTGTTAACCTCACATTTAATCTGTTTTATAGTACGTTTCCTTTTGTAAAAACGTTTTATACCCATGCAAGTTATGGTATAAAGCATTTGATTCACTAAAAAATAATCTATGTAGCTAATATAATCATTCATATTGTGGGAGTAAATTATTGCTTTTTTTACTAAGCAAATTAGCCAATAGGTTTTCTGTTAACAATGAACATTTAATATTGTTTAGATACGTTTAAAATAATGTTTACAAATTAATATTAAAAGTCTTAAGAAAACAAAATACATAAAGATTATTAAAAAAAAGCATTATATATATATAAAAAAGACTGTTTATAAGAATCATTACCAAAGTTTGACTTGATGTACTCAAATAACCAGAACATGAAGTAGATTATTATTATTAAAAAAAATTTTGTTATATTCCAATGAATAGAGAATTGAATTTTTAACGTTACACTATTTAGATTAAATTGTTCTTTTAGAGAATAAATAATTAAAATAAATTAACACCATTTTAATTGGTATAGACGAACAAATCAAAATACAAATTTGATCATTTTTATGTCAAATTATTCAAGTCAAAGGGGAGATGTGTATATTTATTTATGTATGGCCTAGAGTGGAGAGAGTTAGCTCTCCCTCTCGAAACGCTTTCACATGGCCATGTGCATACAACAACTACTAGGGAAGTCCCACTCACTGCCTTCTCGCAGAAGGGGTGTTGTTTACGAAATTGAGAGGATGAAAAGCGAATGTCTGGCACTTTATCCTAATTGGTGGACACGAAGGATCCACCTAGAGGAGTTGGAAAACCCTGATCCCAAACCATTGGTGCACATGAGCTACATGATCCTTAGGGAGCAAATGGCCTATGAACCTATTATTGGTCACCGGCTACCATGGGTTTGTATCTCCTTATTTTGCTCCACTGCCTTGTAGACTATACTTTCTAATCAAAGGCTCCGGTTGTGGCCCCTTTAGAAAACAATCTGCTTCGGCCTGAGCACTTGGGTAGTATCACAGCCCACACACAAATAAAATGAATTGACGATAATTACTGAAAACACTATTCTCGCCTCAATACTACTCAGACAATTCCCATTCATTTTTCTTTTTTCTATATACTACTTTCATTCGTTTCCACTTTGTGCATCCTTATTTTTCGACTTATACAGAGGCTCGCCTATGGTGGAAACCCTATCTAAACGATTTCGAGTTACTGACTGGTCGAAAGTTGGATGCTACCACCGACTACGAATACTAAGTCTTTCTGAAACCACGTATATCACTCAAACTGGCCTCCTTCAATGTTCGCACACTAATGGAGATCGGACAACACATAGGGCTGGCTGTCTTTACAAAGTCTTAATATCGATATCTGTTGTCTACCGAGACCCGTATTCAAGACTCTAATGAAGTACTACAAATTCGCTCTCCATCTGTCGCTTTAAAAATATTGTTTTACGTGCGTTTATCCGGGGACCCTGTGGTATCTCCGTCTGGTTTTGCTGGCGTTGTGTCGCACTAAGCGCTAGAGCTGAGACAGCACTGATCGGTTGGATCCCATTAACAATCGGTTATGTGCTGTTATATTATAAAGTTGCATCAAAGCGAGAAGAAATCCGTGTGAGAAACGATTTCGTTTCATCGTCTCCGCCTATGCTCCGACAGATTGCAACCTGGATGCGATCGAGAATGGATTTTACCACCAGTCAAATGTTCTTCTACAGAAAGTGCGTTCGATAGATATTGTAGTACTAGCCGGAGACTTGAATGCTCAGGTCGGGCGTCTAGGCACAGACGAGAGTCCTTTAGGTGGTCAATGGGGGCCTGTTGATCGTAGATCAGATGACAGTGACCTTCCATTACAACTATGCGCAGACATTAGAGCTGCCTTCGATTCGTTGGACAGGACTGTTCTCTGGGATTGTCTATTGGAGAAGGGTGTCCATGAGAAGTTCATTAAGATCTTAAAGGCTCTACATACCTCAGGCAGATTGAGGGCATACAACCACCTTTCTCTATTGTTCCATTCGAGCAGTGAGGTTAGACAGGATTGACCAATCTCACCATTCCTCTTCAACCTTGCCATCGACGACATTCTGGAAACAGCTCTGGTGGATGTAAGTAATGGCGGTGCTGACATCCAGTGGCAACACCATGTTAGTAATGCAGAAGTTCGGCATCGTGTGTTCGGGCACAGAGACGATAATCCAATTGGTGTCACCATCCTGAAACATCGACTTCGGGGGCTTGGACATGTTCTACGAATGTCGTTTCAGAGAATTCCCTGTCGTGCATTATTTGCCGACTCTGGGACTGGTTGGAAGAAGCGGAGAGGTGGTCAGTTTATGACATAGTGTCGCGGTATGAAAGAAAGCTGCAAAAGAGCTGGCTTCTGTTGGCCCTTCATGACTGCCTGGCTGGAGTCCGAGAGATTGTGAAACAGTGGCTAAAGACGTTGTAAGATATAGCTCAGAATAGAAGTCAGTGGCGATCCTGCTTAACTTTATTTTACTTCATAAAAAGTGGACGTAACTTCCTTAAATATAAGAATTCTTTCTGGTTGTAACTTTGCTAACTGAACTGCCCCCCCATTATTATTATTATTATTTCACTATCATACACTAATTTCTGTTCGTTTTTGTTCCCCTTTTTCTTATACGCACGTTGCATGCTTTATCACTTCACATTCTCATTGTTATTGTATGGCGTATACGTATCTGATGCCCATTTATACAATTATTTATGTGTTCAAATAAATAAGTAAATATGTCTCAAACCATAAGCAAATATACAAATGAGTTTCACTTCCTCATATCACATTTCTCACACCTACTTAGATCAACATGAATGTATACCAATATTTTAACTTTGACCTGAATGATATGACATTAGAATGTTCAGACTTATTTTTATTGTACTAAATATTTTGATTTACTTGTCTGTGTAGTTGACATTTGTGTTGATTTGTTTTAATGATTTATTCTTTAAAGAGATAATTTACATTAAGTAGCAAAATGTCAAAAGTTCAGTTTTCCACTGATTAGGATTAGACAATTATATAACGATTTTAATAAGTTAAAACCATTAGTCCCTTTGATAAATTTCGATAATGCAATGCGAAGGCGAAGTTAAAATTTGCATTAGTCCAATTAAACAAATAATGTATAATAGTAATTTTCACCACGAACTGACTCATCATCTGGAAAACCATGGACAATTAGAAGTCACTAGACAAATTCCTCATCTTAGTTTATTGTCACTCAGTAATATTCATACGTAACTAAGCCGAAAGATAATGATATTTATTTTTAATTTTAGCAAACTGGCAACATAGTGAGGGTATAACTTGTATAAAAGCTGAGAGAAACAAATTTTTATACTCAAAATAGCACATTCAAACAGGTCTATAGAATTCGTTTGTACAAATGTTTAAATAGATGATGCGAAACATAGTCCAGTAACTTAGAGTAATTAGTTCTTTTTATAAATTTTGTTAAATTAATAAGAACACGGATTTAACCCGATGAGAGTAGTATATTTACACAGGATTAAGAAGAGGTTTCAGTACTAATGGCTTTTATACCGACTTACCAGCTTCAACAAAAAACTCAGCAGCTTCATGTCTTATTTAAAAGCATCTTTGGTGCACATTTGATTAGTTCTGTTAAAGAGGCACTTTGTAAAGACTTAGTTGTATTCTAGGAAACACAAACCTTTTTTTCAGCTTAGAAGGGATAACTTTCTTTCTTTATAGTCATATTTAATCATAACAAGTGCATTATAACCTTTATCAGATTTAAGGATCCCAATATCTGGTCTATTCTGCGGGTATTTTAAAGTATTTGAATGTTTAGCCGCCAGGATATCACTGTTTTATTTTTGAAGCATAAAAACAGAGAGCGATATCGAGTAATTTTGCACTCAGAAAATTCTGCTTTACCTGTGTGTTCGAAGCAAGAACGCTAACTTAGTCACAGAGATTTTCTGATTCATCATGATTCTTGGTATGAGTTATTTATCTTGATTCACAACCCCGAAAATGCGTCTTAACTGACATTTAGAGACCTATTGATTAAATACTTTGTGGAAAGGATTAGCGAACTGAGGTTACTGAGATAATCGTAGGGCTTATATGCAGATATCTCCGATTTGCATAAATTTGACCAGTCATTAAATACAGAACAATAATTTCACAGGAATACACTGAGTTTATGTTATCTGTTGATTATTTAAGCTCACAAACGTTTATTCACTGAATGAGTTGATGGGTAAATGACGCGCAATCACCACAGTACTGTATCTGTCGTTATTTCTTCTATTCCATTCATATGAAAATCAATGGAATTACGCAAAATGTGTTGTTATTTTCTAGAAATTAAGGACCTGAGCTTGGAAACCTTTAAAAATTAGGAAACATTCAATAATTCCTCAATGGTGCATGATTACGAACGACCGTCCAGCACTTCTATGTTTTCAGTAGTAGTATAGCTAAGATTAGGTCATGATCTAAATTGTGAAAATTCTACAATCACCAAAAATCTTGTATACTAATTTATATTTTGTTAGAGAAAATTGTGACAATTAAGAGCGGTGAAATGTTTTCAGCAAACTCCAAACAACTTGTATGTAATACTGGTTAGTTATCTGACTGTCGTATATTGGTATCTTCTATTTTTAATTACAATTTGGATGTTGATACGTTTTATCATTTTGGTCCCGCCGGCACTAATAATCTCATACTTAGAAGGTTCACAACCCGCGATCTAATGAACTTGAAGTGGGGTTCCGTCTTAGTCGACTACTGGGACGCCTTACCCGAACAAGTGGAATTAGCCCCATCAATAAACATTTTCGAGAAGCTGGACCTTCACTAGAAGGTAAACTGTCAGGATTATTGCAGGTCCACCAGCCTACTATCCTTATTACTGGAGACTGAAGACTGACTGATCTTTTTGTCAACAGAAAAACAATGAATTCGATATACACGATGAAAGGAAACGATTATATGTAAAATGTTATCGTTTCTCAAAAATGAATGAAGAATGTTTATGCTTTCATATATTGCCAGTTTCCATGTGATTAATTGCTCAAATCGAAATAAATATCTTTAAAATATTGTCAACAAAGCTTGAATTTGTGTGGTTACGTAGTAGGTTAGTTAAGCAACTTTTTTCCAAAAAGTAAACAAACGTAATTCATTACATCAAGATACGTAAAGAAACAATATTTAATTTACATAAGTGACAAACCTGTATCCTTGAATACGGCTGCAGATAATTGGTGAGGAAGATTTTAAAAAGAAAAAAAGGATAAAAGTAAATTAGTGTTTCAATTTATTCACCAATGTAATAATACATAATAATTAGTTTTAATCAAATAACAGAAATAAAACTCATAAAATCAATACGCGATTTTTAGTAAAGTGTTCCTCTAAGTGTTGTTGTTTATCAACAAATCAGTGAATAGATTCAATTAAAAGTACACAGTAAACTTGAATTCAGTAAAGTGTGTGAAAGGAAAAATATATTAAATTAGAAACACTCTTATTTCTCCAATACACCGTATTGGTTTTAAACTGTAATCTAAAATTTGAAAAAAACTATACTTAAACAAATATTAAAAATTAACTCTACTTAAAGTGTGTATTATATTTAGTTAACTTATCTAACTGATAAAGCTTATAAAAGATAATACTTTCTAAAAGTCTGTTAGCATAAACAAATTGATTAATGATAACAGATGCAAAAAATGGATAAATGTAGTTGCCTAAGAAAAAAACCTTTTTAATAACTGTTGGATGCCGGCTCAGTGGTCTAGAGGTTAAGTGTCCACGTGCCAGACCGATGGGTCTTGAATTCAGATCTGGCGGGGAGGGGTGCTCTCTACTGAGGAGTTTCATACTAGTACGTAACGGCCGTCGAATGTTTCCAGAGTTCTCATGGTTGTCTAGCTTTAATTGACTCATGAATTCAACTATTAAATATATTTTTTTTGGTTGAGATCATGAATCAATTGATGTTACACCACCGTTGGAAACCTGGAAGCACTGGACGGCCGTTTCGTCCTAGTATGGGACTCCTCAGCAGTGCGCATCCATGAAGTTCTAGTGAGAAGTCGTGACCAGTGGAGCTAATCCGTGTCGGGTAGAGACAGGTATCTATCTCAGTACAATGGAAGTTGGTCGCGCAATTTCGTGGATTGGTTGATGTTAGACACTAACACCATTGGATGCCGGCTCAGTGGTCTAATGGTTAAGTGCTCAGGCGCGAAGCCAGTAGGTCCTGGGTTCGAATCCCGCTCGCGGGATCGTGGATGCGCACTGCTGAGGAGTCCCATAATAGGACGAAACAGCCGTCCAGTGCTTTCAGGTTTCCAACGGTGGTCTAACATCAATTGATTCATGATCTCAACCAAAAACTTAACAATCTCCACAACCCCCATACTGATATTAAATATATATTTGTTTACACAAATTTCTGCAAACTGTCAACCACTCATTTAAACACATAGATGAGTGAAATAGTGCAACCGTATTTTGATTGTGTTCAGTTTAAAGTTATTAAAATAAGAGGTAATATTGAAATAATGTTATACATAGATAATTATACTGAACAAAACAACAAACATAAAATATACACAATGTAATAAATTGAATTTGTAATATTAATACTTGACAATATTTTACAAATGCCCATTTGAATATGAAATTAAATGAACCTTATAAAAAGTAAATGGTTTGGGCAAATCTTTAATGTTTCATAGAGAAACTGAAGATTTAAAATATGTAAAATTTCATAAATTCTTCCTAAGGTTAATTCATGAATATTTTAGTGCTATTTTATTTATTTGATAAGTTGGTATTATGCAAATTTAATAAATCAATTTATTATTAAATTATTTACTTACATAATCTACCGATGACTTTAGGTAGAGGCTTTTGACCTTGTGATAATTCTTCAGTGCTAGAGAGTTCAGATGGTTTACGTGATTGTGCCAAAGCTTTTTGTAGAAATAAATAAATATATATATATATATATATATATATATAATGGTTATAAGTTGTTATTCATATATGAAATTGCAAGTTTCAAAGACGAAAAAAAAAAGATTGTATGAATGATAACTGATTGAACTACAAAACAGCAAGTAATTTTTTTTACATAAAATTGAAAAACAAATTGTTAAATAGTAACCTAGCAAACTGAATACTATGCTGAATATAAAACCTAGAACGTTTGAACACGAATACCTGTGAAGTCAGAGACGTGTTGTTTTAAAATTTTGGAAGAAAAACACAGTTAGTAGAAGGGTGAAGCACAATAGAGTGTGAAAAGCACATTTTAGGATAGATGTGTGTGAACTCCAGATATAAGTCAAAATTTCATAGGAAATGTGCATTCATACGAAGATATGAGATAATTCAAGATTAATGTCAGGAAATGTGATTATTTATATCAAAAGCTCGAACAGTGGCTTTCCAAACTCAAATTTATTTAATATGTAACCAACTTCACACGTTTGACAGACCTTACTTTCCAATATCAATTCTATAAAAAATCTTCCGTAAATCTGACGAAGAATGTATTTGCTATGTTTTAGCACTAAGTACTTTAGTTTAATGATGTTTCAAAGAACTAAACGCTTCGGATCATAGTTTTATTTGTTGATCGATCCAATAATTCTAAGAATAGAGTAGCTATTCATCATATATTAATGGGAGTAATAAGGCTCTAAGAAGGAAATGCTATAAATGCTATTGATTATATCCTAGACACTATTCGAAGGAATTTTCACCAAAAATATTTATTTAGTGGTCCATATCCAGAAAGCACATAACAGAGATAAGTCTACCATCACTCATATGCATTATGATAAGAAGGATGATTTCAGATTGCAATAGCTGAAACCATTTCATTGATTTAGTAATATTGTTAACGTTGTGGAGTCAGTATGGTAATATCCTTAGTGGTAAGAACTGTTCAGTAATTTGATTGAGATCATGAACCGATTGATGTTAGACCACCACCTTTGGAAACCTGGAAGCACTGGACGACCGTTTCGTTCTATTGTGGGACTCCTTAGCAATGCGCATCCACGATCTTGCTCGCGGGATTCCAACCCAGGGCCTTCGGTCTCGCGCGCGAACGCTCAACCTACTGGACCACTGAGCTGGCACCCAATGGTGATAGTGTTTAACATCAACCTATGCACGAAATTGCGCGACCATCTTCCATTGTACTGAGGTAAATGCCTGTCTCTACCCGACATGGATTAGCTCCAATGGTCACGGCCCCTCACTAGAACTCCGAGAATTCCCTCACGAAGCTAGTCACTAGTGAGCACATGTTAATTCCCGGTTCACGAAATTTCACAACTTAATATTTTTTTCATAACATTTATTACTAATAAATAGTTGTAAGTAGTACAAACAGTTTAAATATAATATGTGAAGTAAGTGGTTTACAAAAAGGGACATAATTTATCTGGTTCAATAAAAAAACTATAAATCATATCAAAGTTCCTCCTTTCTGTGCTCTTACGATTTCCCAGTATATAAAGATCTTGTACACTAGTTCAAAAGAAAGCAAATTATTCAGTAAGTTGCTTGCAAAATGTTGGGATATTCAGAAAAATATCCCAGAAATTATCCTATTAAGTCTAATGCTAATCTTGGACGTGGACATGGTATGATTTTCTTATTGGTCAGTACTTATTTCACGTGTTATTTTCCTACTGGTCAATATTGTACAATGTTATTTTCTATTTTATGGTACGTTGTGGTCTGCTTGACTGGTATATAAACAAAGTATGTTTGAAATATAATGATTCATATATCCGAGGCTGTGACTTGGGTTCTGGACTCAACTGCTGGGCTAGATAGGGAAGCGGGACCAATCAGAACCCTAGGTCGTTCTACGTGTTTGTGCGTCTTTGGTCCGATCGATAATTCGCTACCCTCAAATCTGCCGTCACAGTTATAGCACAAAAATATATATATGAACTTCGTAATCAAAATATTTAAGTGATGGAATTCAGCATATCCAAAGTGTTTATTATTTGAACATCATATAAAAATATTGTGCAAAATGAAAAGAAATGAATATTTTGATTTTCATTAAAATGGAAAAGAATCTAACAAAATTCTACTATATAACAGCCAAGTTGATTAATTATGGTAGATATACCACGCGACAGACACAAATTTCTGTCCAAAGCTATATCTCACAACAACTGATCAAGCTAGTAAATTGATAAGGTAAAAATACGAGCATAAGAAATAATAATATCAGCTGATATAGCTGGCCAGAAACAAAAGTCAGGGATAAAAAGGAACGGATGAAGCTGAAGAATAAAACAGATGGAATCACTTTAACGAATATACGGAGTAGATGTTACTATACTGATGTAAACGTTTTGGCCATATTTTCGAACGTCTCCAAATACAGAATATGACCACCATACACTTTTTAATTAAGCTCCAGTCAGCACTTATAGACTTCATGTTTTGATATCCTCACCCCTACCTTTTCTCACTCTATTCATATATCGGCCCTCATAATCAGACAAGTTAAACTTTGTTGAATGTGATACGTGTTCTAACCACCCTAATCGATGACAGTTTACAATTGACATGCTCCTAACCCTAGCGTTACTCCTTACGCTTTAAAGACACTTGTGATGGAGCAAATGTATCTTTTACTTTTTGTAGATCATACTTCACAGTCATAAGAAAACGAGAAGCTGGCTGTTGAATAGATTACAAGCTGAGAATAATAAGATGAAGCTACCAGTTGAGTGTATAATGGCTGAAGATTTCAAATCCAATCATTCGGCTATGGAATGCGATAAATGTTTGATATTTTATCTATCATATGAGTGAAAGCATTTTGAAAGAACAAATTTAATTCAATCATATTTAAACAAAACAACAAGTGTGAAATCAACAAAATGTTTACAACTAGATACATAATTCAGATAGATACATAATAGTTACGTAATTTAAAAATATCTAGAAATTAAAAAGTCTGTACGTGTTTTTTTTCGTTTAATGATATCGCATTCATGAAATAAAAATGAAAATTTTGCCATATAAATCAATTATTTTTTTCTTAAGTAATTCATCATGTTTAGGATAAAATTTTAAGTAATATAAACTGAGTGACAAAATCTTCTGAATTTAGCTTAATGTTGATATGAGAATGATCTGAAGGTTTTTTTTACAAATAATAATTAACTATCTGTGTATAAACAGACAATCTATCAGATATGTCACAAGTTTCCAAAATGTCTCTATGGAAAACTGTAGCTGAATTTCTAAAGTATATCAGTCATAAACGTTTATGGAAATACACTTAAATCTGTGTAAAATTTGGGAGGCAACATTAGAAAATAAGTTTATGAAGACTTAATTTACATACAATTAAAATTTGGTAAACGTGATTAGTCAAGTTTAAGGTGACGAGGTCAACATTTGTGTCAACATCTAAAACTGACTATTTACCTATAAATGGGATTAGTAAAAATTACGAATTTTTCAGAGAGCATGAATTTAGATGTCCTACCAATTACTAATTACTCTATAAAGAAGGAGCCTTAGTGAAACGTCATGTAATATTTTGTCGATAATTTATGCTAAATTACTATGAAACATCTAAAGTATGACCGCTCCAGTTCGGATATTATTCTAAAGGACTTCAGTATGTTTGAGTTAGATATTCTGGGCTCTAAAATGCTTCAGTTCTGATTCTTTTTTAAATCAATAACGCACTTTAGGTAACAATAATGTTATTCTTGCAATGTTTTGTTGTACTATTTAAACTTGGATTAATTTTAATTTGGTTATTTATTCTCTGAAGAAGTGACTTACACTATGTCACGAAACGTCAGAAAATCTAATTTTCTACTCATTGGGATATTACAAATATATTATTTTTATTTATAACAATCAACCCAATGCTCAATTTATTCGAAATTATCAAATCAAACCTTGGTAATGATACCTACAAATAATGTTTAGTTTAAATTAATAGGTATACGAATATTGTATTGGAGTGTAACCGTAAATTGAGTACTTTTTAATTCAACACACTATTATATACAATAGTTAGTGACATTCAACTTTGTCTTACGGTTTATAAAACTAATTTTACAAAATCATATTTCCTTTAAATTATATACTGGATGATCTGAAAATGATCTTTATTCAGGAAAACTAAATTGCCAATAATATAATCTGTTGTTACAAGTAAAATTTAAAGAAGAGCAACTGTGTGAGTTGTGTAATGCAAAAAGTATTATTTTGAATTAGATCTTCATATGACTTCACCGTTACACTTTCATAATTATGTGAAATAGTACTGAACCGGAGTAGTTTGTTTTTCATTTATAACAATCATATACATTACACATTTAATATTAACAGACAATAAGTAATGATTCGTGATTTATGCCAAGTTGCAGTTCCGAACATTATTATTGGGAAAGTATAAATTCTTGTGACCATGTTAATAAACGTTAGGATCAAAGGAATCAGTATTGAAATGAAAAAAATTATATATATATACTAATCAATCACCATCCGATAAACAAACTAATAAATTAGTTTCAAACGATCGAGTCACGTGGTTACCGTGCTTTTGATTAATAGTTAATAATTCTTGCATGCTAATAATTATTTTGGAACAACGACCTAGGGCAGGTTTTTGAGCACGTGAAAAAAATATTTGTAGCCTTCATTACCACAATGCATGTTTTATGTTCTGGCTTCACAATTAATCATTTTGGAACATTAGGAACTTATGTGTTATTTTACACATAATTTACCTCAACAATTACACACATTATATCTGATAATTATTTAAGTTCCAATTAAATTTTTCTGTTATTTCTTGGTACATAATATGGATCTCGGAGACAACACATTAAGCTATTGAATATCTCTTGAGTGGTGTAAATTAAACTGAAGGGTCAGAGAAATACAATATTCATGTGATATACTATTTATTAAATTTAAATAATAGGTAGTTTCAGAAAGTTAACCGTGAAATCGATTTGTAATCAATTTACTATGGTCACTTCAATAATTAATTTGTAATAGTCATTTTTTGTAGAAATTAATGAACTCACTAGATAAATGACGTTCCTAACTTATAATCCTACTGAGTTGTTTAACATAAAACTCAGAAATTTAGTATATTGTTTCCTATATTTTTTAATTATGGTACTTCAGAGTAATTCTGTCCGAAATGTTAAAAACTTGTTAATATTCATGTAAGTCCCTTTCATCTGTTATCTAGCTCAATAATCATCTGCTTCATTCTGATTAGAAAAATGTTGCTGAAATATTACCATCGCAAATTAGAACACTAAAAGTTTTTAATACCTTTTTCAGTTTTCTTATATAAACCGTTTTATACCTGAAGATACAGTAATATAAGTAGCGTTTAAATAGATATACCAATTTCTTGTCAATCAAACTGTTTGATCCTCAACTTAGTCATAAAAGTGTATCTGTGCTGGAATTGAAAGAAAAGTTATAGGTTGATTATTACTAATAAATTTTAGACCGATATTATTTTCTTGCTGAACTTATTTAAATATATTCTTATATTACATTGTGTCTGTGCAGTTATTTGGAGACGATCATATTGTTGTTTTTAATAAAATAGTTGTGAGACTGAGAATGTATTTATTATTATTATTTATTATTTTCTGATTTAAGAATCGTTCGTGTATATTTAACCAGCCATGTTATTTGATTGTATTCCGGGCCGAGGACAGAGGCTGAATCAACAAATGGCATTTTATTCTATTTGATATTAGTCAGTCATGTATACCTGTACCGATGTCTTTTATCCACACTATTGCTAGAACTTACTACACATGAATTCAAATACAAAACGTTCTCCATCAAGCCATCAAGTCATAATAGATACTATTAAGATTACATTTGGCAGTATTTTAGGCAGTGAGTACTAGGTATAATTACCAGGTTGAATATGAACATAGGTGCAAATACAAAACCAAAAATCATAAAAAAACGCTTTTAACTACAATCGGAATAAAGATATCTGTTCATAGATTCATCAGTACCTGATCTTACTTAGCCGTAACTATTAATAACGGGACAACAAAAACCACATTTTGAGGTTTGGTAGGAATTCCGTAGAGTTAAATGTCACTCATTTTCTATGAAGGTTTATGATTTTCAGAAATGAAATCTTAAAAGCAGAGTTAAACTGATTATTTTTAAGGGCACTCAAATATATGCTGATTGGCGTTGTCGTAACAAAATTCATGGACAGACTATTAAGGTCACTGACAGTATAATAAAACATAACTAGTTCAAAACATATAAACTGTGAATGTGTCATATAGCATTAAACTAGTTGTCTCTCTTCTCAAAAAAAACATCCCTAATACCATGGACTTTTGATGAAAAATTAAGATTTTGATACATCGTTTGATATAATATTGATCAAAATATCGGACAAATAATTACCTGGGTTAATAATCTAAAAGTTTTGAGCTACAATAACTAAGAAGTGCATCATAAAGTTCATTTATAACACATTCAATAGACATTAAACGTTGTTACAGTAAACAATTTTATTTACAAAACTAAATTAATTTTAAATTGAGAATTTTTTGCAAAATATGAGAAAATACCCATGAAAAAAATTGAACATGCGGTTAAACTTTTTAATCGTAGATGTGTGATGATTAAAGTCTTTCATAAATCTTTGATACAATAATGATATTATTACTAATATGCTGAAAAAGAATCCATCAAAAGTGTATTATTTTCACGTGTATGTTGATTTTAAGATATCTGTATAAATGTATTTTTCACAAAATTCCAGACAATAAATGAAGTTTAATAATAAATAAGTTTAATATATGACCAACACATGATTGAAAGTAATTATTCCTCCTTACAAATAATTATAAATGAAATATCGCATCATCATTTTATTACTATAAATAACATTGATAATTTATTATTCTTATTTGGACTATTGAATACATTATTAAGGTTTTTTGAAATAGGAATAGTATCAAACTACAGGTATAAAATGTAAATTATTCTAGTTGAAAATTAATTTTACTTCATTGGAAAAAAACATTGGCTCTAACGAGATATTTGTGCTAAGCTTATAACTTAACATTAATCCAAATATTGTATAGTAAGTTGAATTAATTTACTAACTCTATAATACTTGATAATATAAACCTTATACTCTAATTTAATCAAAGCTAATGACACAATACGGTATTCTTCTGAAGAAAACAAAACTTTAAATCCAACCACAAAATTAATTTGCCCTCATGAAACAAATTCAGTGGGATAATCATTAACCATTTTTAGAATATTTACTCTTGGTAGATTATTTATTTATCGCTTAATATTCTCAAAATTCCGGAAATATTATTTTAAGAGTATTCCAAGTGCTAATGAAAATATTTTTTAAAAATGCTTATTGTTCAACATCAATAAGTGTTGAAGTGGACTGACACATTCTATCATAAACTATCGGACAATTTAGTTCTAGTGATTAAACTTATCGTGGTGACTTACTAATACTTAATGTCATTTCTTGATTGTTAAATTAATGATTTGATTCAGGTTTTTAGTAATTTAATGTTAGTTGTCTACTAGGAAATTAGTTATTTAATGATAACACTATGTAAAATAATTAATTCATATATCCGTATTAAAAACCAGTTGTTTGAAGATGTGGAGTAAAACATTTTTGGATTCAATGTCTTATTTAATTAATTAAAATTAGACTTACAAAACATGTACTGTTTTAAATTAGTTGAAAACAGTTTCTTTAACCGATGAAAATTGCTAAAAGCACATCTGGCAAGCATTTGAAACTTGAAGGACATTTTATTAAGTGAAAATTTAGTCGATTTTCAGAGAATTTTAATTTAATGTTTTCTAAATTACCACCAATGTTGGACCACCGTTGAAAACCTTGAAGAATTGGACCTCCGTTTTGTATAATACTCCTCAACAGTGTGTACTCATGATTTTGACTGTTATACAATAGAAGACAATACCTCGCAATTTTTCTGACTGATAGCTCCATAAACATTTACACATTTATTTTTAAAAATACTGGATTATCGATAATCTTTTCATGAGTAAACGAATCAAGACAATTGTTTTTCTTGAAAGCCAAATGATTTGACAAATTTGGGTCCTTAAAAATATTAAAAAGTACTATTTCTTATAAACACAGTCTAACGTTGATTCAACCTTGAACTCGACTATACAATTCAGCTCAGTTATACATATAGAAATAATAGAATAGTTATTTGAAATTTTCAAGATTAAGTGAATATTTTAGGGTGGTTAAAATGGTGTCTACAATTTAAATAATGTTCGAAAATATTTTTTTTTGCTAATAACTATGAAAATAAACTAAAAGTAACCAGAAAGATGCACAATAAAACGATAAACTTGTTTGCTTACGTAAATATTAAATAAGCATTGAAACATTTGTTGATATTGATCAAATTAGACCAGCATAGAATCATGACGACGTAAAAGTATAACTAAACTATCATAAAAAATAAACCGAAGGGATGAATTTACTTTGTTGAAACCGCGTTACTTTTGTAATATTCTTTCATCAGTCTTTTAAAATCAATGTTAATTGATAATTCATTCAAAAGATCTCTGCAAATTTATTTCAAAATATCGCTCCAGTGGGATATTATTCCACCTGGCCAATAAATTTGGTACCAGTTGGTTAACAGACAAATCATTTTGGAATTGTTAACGTTCCAGTTTAAATCATTCGAGTTTTAAATTCTCAGACCAATTAAATGAACTACCCGTGATTTTCCCAGTTTTAAACTGTTCATTAAATATCTTCTCAAAGTAAATGTTCAAATTCATGTAATACTAATGAATAAGTGGTATTTCATCAGATACATGATACATAACTATTAGTTAAAACTACCATTGAAATAATTATAAAACTGTAGATTCAAGCATATTCATACAAAATTTCTCAACGATTTTAATATTCATTTTATTATAAATCGTAATTTCACATATTAGATAGAATTAGACTTATTCAGAAATATAAATTGTGTGAAAGAAAATTTTGGGGTCAGATGTAATTGATCACATTTACAATTTATTGCGTATAATCGTTATGTGTGCATGGGTACAACCACTATAATAGTACTTTTAATTAGTAATTTACAGATGAAATTGTAGATAATATTTATAATAGCCAAAAAAAGTGCTTCATTAACAAAGTAAATATGAGTATAGCATGATTTCCCAGTATATATGATAGATAAGATGTTTAAAAATGTCCATGTATACATTGATCCTTAACAAACTTATAAATAGGTGATAATGACATCATAAAGTGAAGTGTTATTCGTAAACATGAACAAATGTCTGGTTATTATTTTGATAAATTGGAGAAATTTTGATTAAAAAAAGAATCGGATACTTTCAAATGGCTGAGAAAAATATCACTTTGTTTGAAATATTCTTCAAAAGTTTTATAAATCAAAATTCTTTTCTTTCTTTTTTTTTATTACAAAAATCATTCACGTTCATATTATTTAACTGTGATGTAACAAAATATGATTTATTTAGTTAGCTTAAATAAGAATTTGTTTTTCAACAAAAGATACATTGGCTAACTGATAGATTTTTTCTAATGAGAAAATAATTTCATTCGTAAAAAATAACAACTGGCTTATTACCCTAAGTTTAAATGAAACTTATCAATAACAAGTTTGAATGTATGAACGATGCAATGAAATATAACAGTAATTAATATCAAATGGGTTTTGTGCAGATTGTAGTAGTTTCAATGGTTAAGATTATGAGTCAGTTGAAGCTGAACCACTTTGGAAAACCTGGAAGCACTGGATGGCCGTTTCGTCCTATTGTAGGACTCCTCAGCAGTGCGCATCCACAACCTCACCCCAATCGAGATTCGATACTAATCAACATATGCCCACTAGTAACTGGCTTCAAGAGGTATATCCTCAAGTTCTAGTGAGAAGCAGTGACCAGTGGAGTTCAACCGAGTCTGTTGTGAGATAGTAACTCACTGAAGACAATGGTGAGTGTGTAGCTCAATTTCGTAGACTAGTTGAAGTTAGACATTAACACCGTTGGATGCAGGTCAGTTGAGTGATCTAGTGGTTAAGTGCTCGCACGCGAAACCAGTAGGTCCTGGGTTTGAATCTCGCAGAGGGCGAGGTTGTGGATGTGCACTGCTGAGGAGTCCCACAATAGGACGAAACGGCCATCCAGTGCTTCCAGGTTTTCCATGGTGGCCTAGCTTCAACTGACTCATGATCTTAACCACTGAAATAACAATAATTGTTGAAAAATACAAAAAAAATTAAGAAATATACGGTGTAAGTAGTATTACATTAAATTACTAAGATTTGATAATTTAATGTGTAATATTTTTTCAATAATTATCAAAGTCGACTACATAACGTTTCCAACAGTACTACAAAAATTCACTTGCATTGATTTCTTAAATCTTCTAACTGATATTTAGGACAGTAATTGATTAGTCATTTGTTGATATGTGTGCATTCTGTCCGGACTGGCTCATTATTTTCACTAAACAACGAGCATAATAAGTTAAGATGGATGGTGGGTAGCAGCAGATTCTGGAACACACATTTCATCCTGCTTGGGAATCATCAGATGTTCACTTCGAGACTCCAACTCAGTACTGTTCATTTCAAATGCTTCAAATGATTCACTTAGTTATTAAGTTCATTAGGACAAAATGTGTATCCTGAACCCCACAGCTAACCGCTATCTATGTATGCTTACAAAACTTCAAGAAGTTATAAGAATTTTCAAATTATATTTTAAATAAATGATTAAATCATGTCAGTTAGTTTATTGGTCAGTAAGTAAAGATTTCAAATCTCTAAAACTTTGCTTAGATATTGGAGACCTGCTTGAATATCTGGGCTACCTGTCCCTGCCATCTAGATATTTCAACAAGTTTTCTGTTTTTGCTTGTTTTAACACATTATTATGTCTATTTATTGCATAACCTATTTAGGCGCGTTTGTAAAACGTTTACGACATTTCGCTGTACAAGATAAAAAAAGTACTATCAGTGACATCATATTTGCTAACAATATGAAGTGAAAAGAATAAACATTATTCAGATGTCGATTCTCGAAACTGCCTACATCTAACTGGCGACCAACCAATATTTGTCGCTAGGATCGGCCAGCAAATAAGAAAAGCAAACTTGTTGAAATAATTTGTGTTGAGAATTCTGTATTGTACCAAAAATATAATATTGAACAAAGTCATTAATAATGATTATTATTATAGTCCTGTTGAAATTTTATGAATAAACTTGGTAATATGAATAGTTATTTAAATTCTGTAATGTCACGACAAATCACTGTCAGGCTTAAATGTTCAAAAGTAAATAACACAATTCTAAGATTCACCTTCGTCAAGACATATAAAAGTCATCATATAACTATACTGAAAGTAATGTGTATTTGTATAGAAATCCTCGAAAATACATTTAGCAGAATAATATGTTTTCAAACTTGATAAAATTCAATGGAAAATCATAATTACATTTTGTAATCAATTAACCTAATTGAAAATAATAGTTACTTATCATTGACCAATTTATATTACATAGTAAGTACATTTTATAATAAAATTCTTCATATACTCAGTACAATATTTGTCTGTCTATTTCAACATCTAGACTACGTGTTTCTACCCTCTAGATATTTTAACAAGTTATCTATTTTTGTTTGTTTTAATTTAACATTATGTCTATTAATCGTATAACCTATTTAAGTGCGTTTTTGAAAGGTGTACAACTTTTCGTTGTTCAAAGCACAAATGGCCCAATCATTGATATCGTAATTGTTAGCAATGTGCAGCGAAAAGAATGTATATTATTTAGTTGTTGATTTACTGGATTAGCAATTTCTAATTGGCGATCAGGCCGGATACCATCAGCAACAGCCTTTTGTGGGAGACAACAAATCAGCCTCCAGCTGAACAAGAAATTAGGAAAAGACGATGGAAATGGATAGGACATACATTACGCAAATCGTCAAACTACATTACGAGACAAACACTAACTTGGAATCCTGAAGGGAAGCGGAAAAGAGGAAGGCCAAAGAACACATTATTTCGGATAATAGAAGCAGATATGAAAAGGATGAATAACAACTAGAAGAAGCTGGAAAGGATTGCCCAGGACAGGGTTGGATGGAGAATGCTGGTGAGCGGCCTATGCTCCTTCACGAGGAGTAACAGACGTAAGTAAGATAAGGATCGACCAAGAGTTAAGAAATGGAAACTTGTTGAAATAATTTGTGCTAAGAATTCTATGTTATAACAAAAATATAATATTGAATAAAGCTAATAATAATAAATAAGTAAATATTTTAAAAAAGATTGAAATATCTTGTTATAATATGTGAATAAATTTTTATTCATGGATTATTTGAAGTGTTTTTGATGAGAAATTTATGAAGTACCAGAATAGTTTTAAATTATTTTTAAGATTCATTTCCCATAAAAATTCTACTATTATAAATTATTATACTAGCCATTTTTTGTTGTTGAAAAAACTCACTAATAAGCTTGGTGAACATTTCTCTCCATGAAAACATTTAAAGTAGGTTCATCTAATATTAAAATAACAGTTAATCGGTATCATTTTCAGTGATAAATCTATGATTGCATTAATATATTATGTTTTTAGGGATTTCCTCCAATTCTAGTTTGAATTCCTAGTTTAAGATACTGTTTGTTATATTACAACAGTGTTTGTGATAATGAAAAAAATCAAAGTGTATTTAGTTAGTATATGTATCTGTGATCATCTTAGAGAATTTCATCGAACAGAATGTATATAGTGAATTAAATTTCAGTATTCATATCATAACCAAGAATTCATTTATATAATTTTAAATAAGCTAAATATTCAATTATTTATTACTTATTATTTGAGTAAGCAACTAACATAATGTCCAAAAAAAATTGTTGTCTACTTATAGATATGTTAGGGAAATATTTATTTTCTTTTACAAATGTAAATTTGTGTTATTGTAGGGCCAGCAAAATATCACTAAGCCCTGACCAAATCATACGGCAGTTGGGTCATTGAACATCGAGCAAATCATCAATCCTCGTCAAGGTCAGGGACAACCAACGCCCATCAGTTAATCGTATGCCATGGACTGGCCCGTGCGGCAGTGGTCTTACTTTCGCTTGTATCTACTTTAACTAATATATATTTTTGTATTAACATCCTCTGTATTGTACAGTCTTCAAAGCATCTATGGTACCTTGATACGTCAATGGGGTAGTCCACGTGAAGCGCTGACCACAAGGTGTGACTTCGACGTTAGCTAGTTTGTCACACCATTCGCGTCTAACTCGAGTAGGCCTCCAATCATTTCGACATAGATCATCTACGTTGGTGATCGATATTCTAAATTACAAAATAACATGTTATTAAAGTTTCACTATAAAACTATTGGTCAATGAGTATTATTCCTTGTTTTTCTAATTTCAAAATAACAAGGCGTTATTAAGTTAAGCTTGGTTAATTAGAAGAGCTACGACTAGGTAAATTATCAAGTTACAGTTGGTCGATTTTATTGTTCTTATCTGTTTGTTTGACCTAAAGAAAAGAAATCACTCAAGTGATAATATATGGTTTTGTGCACTTCACAAGAGTATCATAAAATTTAGCCTGATATATCTCAAATTAAGTTTTGTTTTATAACATATAATTCTGAATTCAAGTACTTGACTGAAATCCAAATTACTAATAGTAAAGTATGAGTTGTAACATTGTACTTATTGTCACACGATAATTTGATTTTCTTTAAACGGTTTATGGCCTTAGTGCTTGAAAAAGTTGGATGTATTTAAATTAATAAATCATTAAACAGCATGTTTTATTTACTTGCATATCCATACCGCTACAAACGTATATTCAAAGTAGCAAACTTCATTAAAATCCCAAATAAGAAGTTACTGTGATAACATGAAAGACGAATAAAATATATCATGAATGTACTCAGATTAAAGATTTTAACTTATTAGTAACTCTCCGTTTCATTACCGTTGGTTTTTATTTCAAAAATATCGTTTAAATATCCTCAAATGTAAATAATTTTGATTTCCGCTTAATTCTTTGAAAAGTTAGAGCACCTTTTTTAGGCTGAAATTATCGGTTGTTATTCACTGTATCATTACACTACGAAATCCATATTGAAGTTCATTTATCCATTAAAAGGCATCTGCGTAGGGAAACCGCAGACAGTGCTTACTATAGTAAGTTGTAACAATGCCAAAACTTCCTGAATACATATTGTTTGCAGAATTACTTATCACTTGATACGTTATTAACAAAACCTAGCAGGATGTTAAAATAATTATGTGACTAGTGTCATAGTTGAACCAAATCAAATAATGTCGTTATTCGGTGAATCATATATTTGATCGTAAAACACCTGATGATGCTAACCAACTCATGAATCTAATACTTTACTTTTGATTCTACAATTAAAGATTGACGCATATATGATCCAATAATTAGGGCAAACTTTAAGATAAACAGTGAAGCAACTTATCGTTTGATTCCTGAATACTGATAATTGTATTTTGAAGTGCGTAATTCTGATTATTTTATATTAGTTAATTCTGTCTGATCTAGTTGTACAAATGATAGATGACATTTTTGAAGCAAAAGTACCCTCTATAAAATAATGTGGTCTAAATTTTTTAAATTACTTAGCTATTATTAATGACTTATAAACCTATCATATATTATGAAACTTGTATTTCTGGGCTTTAATCTAGAATAAAGCAATTAGTCTAGGTTCAGCATATGCTACTTCATGTATTTAATTAAATCTCTGTAAAAACTATTTGTTCAAGAACTCACTTACTATTGAATGAATGAAGTAATTCAAGTAGATCGTTGTTGAGGAATATATATATATATATATATATATATATATATATATATATATATATATATATTCAGCTATTATACATTTTACATCTTAAAAGGATAAATGTCAATTTTACTAAGTACATGGCCTGGAAAGATTACTTGCTTACTTACAATCAATAAAGAACTTATTTTTAAGGACAGTGAGTTTTAATTGAACCATTAGTAAATAATTAATAAACAGTAATTCAATACTTTTAATTGGTAAAAGATCGACAAAAGTATAAATCTAATGAATTTCATACATGAAATTTAAATGACTATGTAGCTGTTAAAATTTTGAAACAGCTTTGAAATTATAAACATTCAATAGTCACCTAAAATATTCACATTATAAAGTCATAAGTAAATGAAGCTAATGTTTAGTTTTTGACAAAAAATATACAAGTTGATTATATAGTATAGTACTGGGTTCATCGTCGTACTGTTTATATTTTCTGTATTAAGCTTCAATAAAGAACAAATACATTATTTGTTTTACTTGAGATAAACATGTTAATACTTCATATTGACTTACAATAATTACTGTGGTTTTTATATATACAATTGACAATAGTTATACATATGACCCAAATACACTTCGTTTTCTAACTATGAAGTGTGTTGTGTATTGAAAAAGACAATTACAATGTGGCGTTTTATATGAGAAGTTTTGTAAAAAAAAATGTAAAGAAAATCATTTGGTAAACAACAAATGAAATAAAAACGGGGGATCGACATTTCAGAAGCCACAATTGTGTTGCTTGAATTAATCTAGCTAAATGTAGCTTAGATAAAATATTCTTCAGTGAAATATTTTTCAAACTGCATAAAATATGTCATTAGATATGTTGCATTTGTTTGCCTGTTAGATTTTCGATCTGAGCCCCAGATTTTGGGACTCAGTTGTTTCATTTTAATTTTTTTATTAGGAAAATAAGTCAAATGGAATAACAGAAAAAAACATGCTGATAACTTTTTATTGCCCAAACCCACATTACTGAATAAAAACCCGTTTTCCTATAGTAAAAAAAATCACAGAAGTAAGGAACAGACAACTGTATCACTGACATTTAAAAGCTTCAGATTTTGAAAGAACTAAGATTTTCAAAAGATGAAGTAGGTAGACGTCTAACTGAACTTCATGTGTAGAATTATAAGAATGATATAGGTAGATTGAAAATTACGTTCATTTGGGGGTTGTGTAGATTTAAAGCAATTAGTCCCTTTGATAAATTTCGATAATGTAATAAGAAGACGAAGATTATCAGAATTATGTGATATATTACCGCAATACATTTCGAACAATCTGATCACACATATACTTGTTAAGATCATTTAAATATAAAAATAAAAGGTCAAGTAGACTGGAAATGGGGTAAGAGGAGATAAGGATAATGATAATAATAATAATAATAATAATAATAATAATAATAATAATAATAATAATAATAATAATAATAATGTGAACACAATTCGTAACCTAATCACTCCTGATCATTAGTCAATATTACCATGGTAGGTTTAAGGTAAGAACGAACTGTTTTTGAACACACAAAGGGGGTTTGAATTTCCGTATGACTAAGGTTTCAATAAACCTTAGTATACGCCCATTTACACTTTTATACAAAACCACAAAAGCCGAGTTTAGATCAATCTTATGGCCCGTTTCAATTATATGTTTAGCAACAGATGACGGATGTTCATTCTCTGCTCTTATTGGGTCACTTGACTGTATTTGTTTCTGCAACCATTTTGGTAAATGTTCACACACCCTAATTTTGAGATCACGATTGCTCCTGCCTATGTATGTGTGACCACACACACATTTAAATTGGTAAACACAGTGGGATGTGACGCAATCGTTTCCATGTACTTTAGGTTTTGAATGAAGCATGCACCTTGTTCTTTCTTTGATGATGACCTTAGCTGCGCAATAGGTTTGATTGATGACTGATTTAAGTCGTTGTTTCAGTAAAAGGCTATTTGAATCACCTGAATGGTAAGGTGATGTAGACAGGCTTTTTCTCTACCGAGGCTACAGTAAGTCTCACTGTACCATGAACTTTCCATCTATTTATGAATTTCAGAGGATAGCCACTTTCTATCAATGTTTTATTTAGCAACTTAACATCATCATCAATGGCGTCACTTGTACAAATACAATCAAGCCTGTTGAAAAGGCACCTTATCAAACCAACTTTGTATTGCACAGGGCAATAACTATAATAACTAAGGTATTGACCTGTCCACGTTGGTTTTCTAAAAATGGATCGCTTGACTGAGCTATCTTGTCGTCTACTCAGAAGTATATCTAGGAAGGGGAGCTGATCGTTCTTCTCCTCTTCACTTGAGAGACTGATATGGTTTTGGAGAGTGTTGAATTTATTCAGTAGACAGGGCATATCCTCTTTTCTTTCACAAACAACTAAGATATCATCCACATATCTCTTATACAGTGACATGTTTTCGATTAGGCCATCAGCCAAATTTTCAACATGTGCCATGAACACATCCGCTAATAATGGTCCTAGCAGACTACCCATAGCAACCCCTTCAATCTGACGAAAGTATTCACCTTCAAAAGTGAACCGAACTTTGTCAGTACATAATAATAGTAGTACGGCCGTTCCGTCCCAGTATGGGGCTTCTCAGCAGTACGCACCCACGATATTGCTCGCGAACACTCAACCTCTAGACCACTAAGCCATTAATCAATGGTGTTAATGTCTAACTTCAACCAACCCGTCAACTGTAAAAATCGTATTCCTACGAAAAATCAATTGCTACCCAAATAGCTCAGGAGTAAAATTTCAGACTATGAAGCCAAGTGATGAGGATTCGAATTTTACACGGAACATCACTTAACATAACATTTACATCTTAATAATGAGCGATAAACAGCATAAAAACTAGGTGCTAGGTTTTCTGTCGACTATTCCCAACAATATAATTTGGATTCAATCTTTTTAGATTCAGAACCTACTAGGAATTATTGAAATGCATTCCATTTAGCATTTTTGGGTTTCTGAGCTCAGATAATTAATAGTGAGCGTTATCTTGATTTAGAGTGGATTGAAAGATCGAACAATAAAATAATCATACATGTTTTATAAAAAACGCCTCTTGTTACATGCGAACTTCAGAAACTGTTTGAAATGCGTTCAGTTTCCAAGCTGTCAATTTATCCTATTCTGTATTCATCAATCATTACTATGGTATAGGCATAATATTTTAAAAGTTTCGGATTGTAACAAAAATTCATGTATGTATTGAACAGCCACTTCTTCCTGCCTTTAAACTACACATTAATGTGAGCAACCATTACCCCACGAGGGATCGAACATAGAACTTTTGAAACTTGTGGTAAATAATGTAAGTCTAGATTAGAAGGTTCGAGTCCTGCCATTAAGTTTAAACCTCAATTCATTCGCTACATAACGTGACTATCATTTACTCGGACTCATAAAAATTGTTGCGTTTCTAACATTTTTGAACTCTTAATTACAGACGTTTTGCTTGAACTTCGTAAAGTTTAACTTAAAGCCATTTGATAACAAACATGCAATTATCCTTTAGATAGATGTTTTGTCTAAATTTATTTCATTTAAAAATAGTAGAGTAGCATCACCTAGTGACCTATTGAAAACCTAGTGGCATTGGTTAATTAGTTTGATATTTCTAGAATTCCATACTAGTTATTGCTATTGGTACAATATGACTCATTTGACAAGCAACTAAAACTAGGTTTCACTTATATACTTACTTATAAAACGCTAATAATTTAGCATCAGAATTTACGTTGCTGATGTAATTTAATGCATATTATTTTAATCATCTAAAGTGAGAACAGTGTCAACCATTCACTAGTTCAGTTCATCTGCACAAATATCACAAGACAAAACTTCATAATAAATGTGGACAAAATTGATTCCGAATCATATCAATGGTGACCAATCAGTTTTTAGTTGAAATATGGATAACAGAGTCAGAGTATGTGGTAAAAGGTCTAAATCTCCATAAATAATATGGAATTATCTTAACTTTTTTTTGTCACAAAACACTTAGGTTTCAGTAAATATGCATCATTATTTTAAAACTTGATATGTAAATGATAAGATATTCGGCGAGATTTTAAGACATTCTATTCTATTGAGTGCAAATTTAAGAAGCACACTAATACGAAATTCTTAGCTTCTGACAGTTTATTTTTCGAGATCGTAAATTATCACGCTCTTCTATTATTAGATGTGTTACATCAGTCCATTGAATAATCCCATCGTCTTCAGTTAATACTGAATTAAATGCTAAGTGGGATATAAATAAAAGGTGTCGAAGTATTGCCAAGAATACCACTTATATGACATAATATTTTTTAATGCATTGTTTTAATAATCAATTGAAAGTAAAACAGAAAAAAAAGAAAAAACGTGACTAGACTGACGAACAAAAATACGATTTGCACTATTATGAAACTTTTAGGAAGCAATTTGAACATGCTGTGAATATAATACAATAAATGTTTTCGAAAATAAATATATTCCAATAATCCAATAAGAACAGGTAGTATAATTCATTAAACATTTAATTGAAACAGGTCACATGATTCATCTAAACTCAAACATTTTATCAGTACGGAGTTGTGGAGATTGTTGAGATTTTGATTGGGATCATGAATCGATCAATATTAGACCACCAATGGAAACATGAAAGCATTAGACGACCGTCTTGTCCTAATATGGGACTCCGCTGCAGTGTGCATCCATGATCCCTCACGCTAGGTTCGAACCCAGGACCTTCGGCCTCGCTCGCGAACACTCAACCTTCAGACTAACGGTGTTAATGTCTACCTTCAACAGATCCACAAAATCGCGCGACCATCTTCGATTGTGCGATGCAGATACCTGTCTCTACCCGATACAAATTAGCTCCACTGGTAACGGCTTTTCACTAGAACTCCGAGAATTACCTCTCGAAGCTAGTCACTAGTGAGCACGTGGTAATTATCAGGATGAGGTTGTGAATGTTGTTGAGTTTTTATTATTGTCTATAATCAATATTTAGGTTCATTGGAAGCTTAGCTATATAAGAATTCAAACTCTTTTTAATTGCTTAAATATAATCTGTACATACATTAAACCTATCTTAATTATAATGATTTCAAGTTAATAAAGTGGCCTGACGTACGTATTTCCTCATTATCCTTGTTATTTTTAAGTTTATTATTTGTTAGTTGAATCTTTTATTTCTCATTTAAATACTTTATCAGATCGTAGTTTGAAATTGTATGGTGCTTAAATGTACTACATTTTTCTAATTAAGTTCATCTTGTTTCAGTAAGTAAATTTATATTGAAGAAAATGCGAACGACTATCAAATTACATTTCAGTTATATTGATGTTGTAATGAATGAGTAGTCGGTAGACTATTAACATTCTCTCAAATATATCACTTGATATATTTACATATGATTCTACATTCTGTGTATGACTAAAAAATGAATATTCAACTCTCTTCAGAAAATAAGTATAAAGTGAAGAAAATACTGGCGTGTAATACATCACAAACAACCGACGTAAAAGAACCAAGTGAGAATTTTAGAATAAACTATATATGTATCAATACCAAGGTTTGAATTCATAGTTTCAAATAAATTGAGCATTGGGTAGATTTTTACAAATAATATATTTGCAATATCCCAATGAATAGAAAAATTAGATTTTCTGATGTTTCGTGACTTTATGTGAGCCACTTCTTCAGAGAATGAACTATATAGTTAATTTCTGTATTTCAAATTACTAAACTTTTCATAATGGACTTACGAAAAATAACCAGAAAAAAAACTGAGAGTAATACTTAGCAAAAGTGAAAGTCAACGTATTATTTAATTCAATTACTGTAGTTGTGTGTCTGTAGGCTTTTGAGTGCAAGCTTGGAAAGATATGACCAATAGGTTTAGATCAAACGATTCAGATTTATACTTTGATCAAAAACAAATCAGGATATATTTTCAGGGCGAGAAGTAAATAGAAAGTAACAACTGACATATTAATCATTCACACAGAGAATCATAAATAATTACATAAATGTATCCAACTATAAATTCGCTACTTTTTATAATACTTAGCATAAATAATAAACAGTTTTAGTACCGAATTAAACTTTAATCAATAGAAATAAAATACATTAGTATGGTACAGAATATCTGGTTAACATCTGCGTGGTTATCGCAACCATTGAATTTAAGAGTTGGATAAACTGTATCAGTCAAAATTATTTGTATACGAATAAATTAATTCGGTCTTTGTCTTTGCTGAGCTATTCCATTTAAAATTATTCTTAATTTTTTTCTATTTTTTCAGAGCCATACTGCTTCTGACTAGTCTTTCTACTGTTACTGACACTGTTACCATTTCTATTATGTTGACAATCTGCCATATTAATTTCACTTCATTGTGCTAATAGGATGTAATAACTTAAACCGATGCACATATCTAACAGGGTATACGTTTTTATGATGAACTGACTTTGAAAATTATGAAGTAAATGCTTTTTAACTGATTATAACTGAAAAATGTTACTTTATCTTGAATTTGTTGAATATCAATAAAGTATTTATTCGACTGATATTTACATTTTACTAATTTAAGTAGACCTTTCTTACAAATGGTTTGATTTGTTATCGAGAATTAATTAAATAAACTTAACTATTCATTTGAAATGTTATTGTTTCTACCGTTTATGTGTTGGACGATAGTTCAAACATAATTTGTTATTCACTATTGCATTTTTATTTGTTTTTATTATGTGTATTGTGATTATCAATGATAAGTAGACTGTTTATGATCAAAAAGACTGACAAATGTTAAGAATTTGTTAAAAATTATTCTGACTTCAGTCAAATTAATAATAAAGATATATTGTGAATACAATCCAGTTTAATGATGGCTTTTATACTTTACAGTACTAAGATGACTGTATGTAATGACTATTTCTCTATCTATAATAACGCAGCTAATCGGAAGCTTAAAAACGAAACCTTCGTGTGTGCTATGTGATTTCGTTCTGACCTAAATATTTGTCCATTCCTGAATATTGTAGTATGGATTGAATAGTTCTGGGAATTACTATTTAGCATGTCAGTTCAATTACTACTACAGCCTATTACAAGTAGTTTTATATAACTGTAGGACTGTATAATTGATTTGGTAGCATAAAAAAACACTCCAACAATTAGAAATAATTCATGACATATGAACTGGTGTAAATTAGATATTTACTTTACATTTTCACTTTTACACCGATTTTATGATAAAAGTATTTTTTTAAAGACCTATATGTATATTCTAATGGAGAAGTTTCTAAACTCCACTTGTAGCACTTCTAGGGCTACTGCCGATCCCAAGTCCGCGTTATGGTGGGGGGTTGGGCGTGTAGTCGGCAACCCCATCCCGCAGAAAAGAACCTTTCTAAAAAAGTGCTAACCAGAATAAACAATTTAAACCATGTAAACTATGTCCTCCGAGTTCAAGGAAGAATTATGATGCCTCGTAAAGGAAGCTGAGATTCCTTGGGAGTCATGAGTCCGACGCCCCTTCTAACATTTAGAACAATAATTTTTAAAGAGGATAAAACTTGACAGTTCTCGGAATCAGTGAAGCCCATTGGATACTATGTGGACAGCAAAGGTTTAGTACGGAAGAGATGCTGTGGTACTCCGGTCACTAAGAGGAAAATGTTCCATACACTCAAAAAGTTGTTCTGATGCCATACAAAGAAGCACGAATCGCACTTGTGGGATGGGAATCTCATGGACCAGGATCATCAAAACATCCTACGGAAAAAAGTAGGAGGAAATAACAATGAATGTTTTGCAACGTTATGCACCCACCAATGATAGCAATGACAACAATGAAGATCACTTCTACGACAAGCTGCAATCAGTTGTAGTGAAGTGCCCACGAATCGATCTCACCATCCTGATGGGAGACCTAGACGCCAAAGTCGGAATGGACGACAACGGTTATGAAGGTATGGTGCGACAACATGGATTAGGAGAAAGGAACGAGAGTGGTGAGAGATTTGCAAATCTATGCGTGTTCAACAAATTGGTTACAGGTGGCTCAATATTCCCACACAAGCGCATACACATAACTACATAGGTCTCACCGGACAAAATCACGGAAAACCATATAGATCATATTTGTATCAATAAAAAAATTCAGAAGGACAAAAAGAGGTATGAGAATGAGCTGACATGGCTACAGATCATCATCGACTGGTGGTTGCCAACATGAAACCAAAGCTAGAGAAACATTGAACAACCGGACAAACAGAATTACAAAGTTTCGAGACAGACTTGATTCGAAATAATGACGAACTCAACCAATTCAAGATAACTCTCAACAACAGGTTTCCAGACTTGCAAGAGCTACTGAAAGAAGCAGAAAATACTATGGAGGGCGACTGGAAAGAGATCAAAGAAGCACCAACTTCAACGTGTCAGGAGATTACGGACCGCAAGAAGCATCATCATGAAGAATGGATCTCTACGGAAACCCTAGACAAGATTCAAGAAAGGAAGGAGAATATGGAGGCAGCAATTAACACCAACCGGACAAGAACAGAGCAAGTCGAGGCACAAGCTGAATACACAGAGGCAAACAAGCGAGTGGAGAACATTAGGGAGAAAACAAGCAGAAATACGTGGAAGACCAAGGAACGACTGTGGAAAGAGGTGCTGCAGAAGGAAATATGAAACAACTATATGACACAACGAATAATCTAGTGGGCAAATATAGTATAGCAGAGTGACCAGTCAAGAACGAATAAATAAGCCAATTACTGAAATTTATGAACAGAGGAACGGATGGGTAGAACACTTTGAACACTTCCTGAATAGATCAACTCCATTGAATCATTCGGATATTGAAGCAGCAGACACAGATCTTCCTATGAATGTCACTCCATCAGCGACCGAAGGAATCAGGGTGGTCGACCACCGGACAAATCATGAGTAGGAAAGCAGCAGGACTTGACAATATACACACAAAGGAATAACTACAAAGGTACTTCCATTTTCTATTCGGGAAGATTTGGGAGGAAGAACAAGTGTCATTGTGAGACTAGAAAGAAAAGTACCTCACAAAGATACGAAAGAAAGATATGAGCGAATATATATATATATATATATATTGTTATCTATAAGTGATAAGATTCCCTAATGATGTCAGCGATAATGTGGTGCTTGTTAGCTATCGTAAATCTTATAAGGTAATTAAATTACAAAGTCACGGTTTTGATAAATGAGAGCATAGTATTTAGTGGAATCTAGAATTCAAAAAAGGGATGAAATAGTTGTTTACCTTGTATTTATAGTTTCCAGTTTTCCATCAGCTGGTTAATATCTTATATGTGTTAAAACACTTTATACGGTTATAATCAGCTGTTAAGAAACCACTAGATAAAAACAAATTATTAATATTCTGCCTGATAAAATGCATAAAGTTACCTAAATGAGACTGGTTCCTGATTATTGTCTGAAATCATTCCTAATTAAAGAAAGACATCATTTTTTCAAAGAAAATATTTATTACCTCCTGTACCTGGCCTGAAATAGTTGTTTTGTTAAGAATTCCAGTTAACATCAAAACATTACTGTGAATTACATTTCTTATCAGGTTTCTAAAATAATCTCACAGTTTTTTGTTGAAAATAGGATATACTCACTAGTTCGTTGTTTGCTTATATAAATCCTTCCTATGTCTGCTCTAGTCAGCCAGACAATCTTAATAACATTCTTAAAATGAACGACTTAAAAGTGAACTTGTAAAGCCAAATTCAGCAAGTGAGTTATATGAGAATGATTTATTTAAACTATCTTATTATGAATACTAATAGTTTGAAGAATAAAGACATCAAGAAATTTATTTTTACATAAAAAATCACCATGGTTTTTATATTTTTAAATAAATCATAAATGTTTTTCATTGGTTTTTTTTTAGACGAAAACTTTTATTAACTAAGTAACAATTGTCTGAGTTTCTAATATTTTGTGATTACCAGTTATTTATTTGTTTTTATTATAAATGTTGTGCTGTGTGTCACAGTGAAAAATGATTTTTAACACTGCAGTTAACATAATAATAATAATAATATTACTAACAGGAAAAAGGATTCAACTATGAGATGAAATAATAGTGGTTTTTCGATATTCTACTGTTTACTTACAATATGTTGTTTAGACTATAAAATGAGTCTTATTCATTCAGATTCATGTATTTTTTTGTATGAAAACAACACATGTCTATAGATGACCAGTTTTCAACTATAACAAAGCAGTCAATACTAGTTTTAATAGATTATTTCAAACTACTGAAGTTTATTTTTAATACTGTTTAATCAATGTGTGTACTTGGGTGTACCAAAATAAAAATGAAATAAAGTTGGAAAAAAAAAGATTGTAAATAATAGAAAAAGATTAAAAATCAAAGTTACATTTTGTAACAAAATAAAAACCGACAAAATTAATTCCATCTTTGTTAAGAACAACAAAAAAAAGATGACGAAAACACTTTGAATTTATTATAATAAGTAAACTAAGGTGTCACTAACAAAAGAGCTAAGAACCCATAAATTGGTCTGAATTCAATCATTACTATTTGAAATTGAAATTATAATTGTTTTTAATATACAAATGATTTTACATCATATTTAAATGACAAGAATAATGAATTGTAAATTCTCTTTTTTTTTTTTAAACAAAATATTGAAACTAAACAAAACACAGTTCACTTAAGTCAATATTAATATCTTCATAATGTTAGGCAATAATATTTTTTAGACAGAAATTCATAAAAATGGTAGGAAATAAGGGTATAGAAATATCAAGTGATTTGATGAACAATATTATTAATCTTAAAAAAAACTAAACTATTTAATTTGGTCAGAAACTTTGTCAGTGTTTGATGTGTTCGAGGTGTTCGATGTACAACAGTGAGATGTGGCTTTATTTATTTAATTTTAAAACGATGAAGCATAGGATTTCAATTTTCATTTGTAAATAGAAATTTGATTTGATGTATTATAAATAAGGTGATGATAAAAAAATTCAATATTTTATTCGAAATTTCTACATGATTCTAAGTCATCATACCATATGACCAAACATTGAAATAAGTATTTTTTCTCTCAAAGAAAAATCCTGAAATCTATTAGACACATGATACTAATTGATAAGATACTGAATGATGTAAATAATTGAAGCTAAAAACATACACTTCCACTAAGTCTTCTAATATGTGTTACTCTAAATCCAGTTGTTACATAGATATATGACTGATCACTACGTTATATCATTATCTTGTTCTCCAATCACAGTTTATTAAGTGTGCAGGAGATATTAATACCAATTTATCAAAAGTATAAAAATTTAACAAAAAATATTTAAAATGAAACTATTATTTAAGTCTACATACTTTCAAATTTTTATTGGTGATCTAGTTCGAGTATTCTTGATTGTTTTTATAAGAAAGCCTGCATAAGATTACTTCATATAACATTGTAAGTTTAAGTTGCTGATATTTTTAGATGTATAATTTTATACTCGATTTCATCCATATGTTCGAAGCTCATTTTCTTTTAAATTGTAATGTTTAGTAAAGCTTATCACTTTTTTCATCACAATCTTGCATTTCCAATGTTCGGTTACATTTGATGTGTCCTCGAAGTTTCAAAATGTTTGGCTAGTAGTGATTGATTTTTAAAAAAACCAATCGAATGTACTGTAACAAAGATGTTTTTTTCTATTTTATTGTGTACATTTTCAATAGTCAAAGTTTGTTATTAAACTTGGTGAACATATAAACAGTATTTGGTTAATTACATGAAAACACTACGATCATCTAAAGTAAACTATACCAAGGAGTAATTCATCAAAGATAGTTTTTTTTTTCGATGATCAATCAATAAAACTTATTTCATTGATTGTGTTATGAAAAAAAAACGTTATTACAAAACCTTGATCACAATTTTTATGTAACTGTCGTTGAATAAAAGATAAATACTGTTTATAGTTTTTATTGTGTTTTTTTTCTCTGTATTCTTTTTTTTAAGTATTTTTAATGTTGACCTTTCATTCAATTAACACTTATCTAATATGTTGTCTTATATTTATTCTATTTTTATACCACAATTTAACTATATAATGATAATAAAAATAATAATACTCTTAATATTTATCATATTGATAGGTTTGTAATATTTTTCTTTCATTGTCAACTCTTTGATGATGATGATGATGTTGATGATTAAAAAAAAATAGTAAACAAGTTATCTATTCATATCACTTTTTATTTGCGTCAACTTGAATATAAAGAAGAATCAAACTAGAAATACATTTTGACAAGAATACACGCACAAAGAAACATTATGATGATTGAATAAGAGTTTGTTTCTGTGACAAGATGTTCAAGAGAGAGAGAGAGAGAGACAGAGAGTTGAAAAAAACACAGAACATAAAACAATAATAGAATCGCATAAAATACATATTTTTCAGTAATTTTATTTATCTGAAATAAAAGATACATCAAACTGTTTTTATAGCTTTCCGTTTTCTCGTTCTGGCATTTTTTTTCTTATTACAGAAAATAAATAAAAGCAGATTTTCCACTGTACCAATGTTATTTATTTCTCGTTTATGAAGTTACATAGATTTGCATATTTTTTTGTTATTTATTCGAAATAGTCAAACATTGAAAGTTATTGTAATTATCGTGTTACACAAATTAAGCAACATTAAATCTATATACATATTATCAATAGACTAATTTATTTATTTTCTTGTTTGTCTGTATTTTATATAGAACTTCACATAGACTAACTTTATCGCTTAGACAAGTTACATTGTGTCAAAACAGTTATACGCTTGAATTAGATTGATATAATGAATGGATCAATTTTAAACCATCATTGAAAACCTAGAAGCACTGTACGGACGTTTCGTTCTATTGTGGGACTACTCGGTAGTGCGTATCCATGACCTCACCTCGCTGGATTCAAACCCAGGACTTATCAGTCTCGCGCGCGAGCGCTTAACAACTAGACCACCGAGCCGGCATCCACCAGTATTGATTTCTAACTTCCGAAAATCCACGATATTGCTCGACCGTCCGCTAGCTTCATGAGGACACTCTCGGAGCTTTTGTGGGAAGACATTACCAGTAAAGATAATCTGTGTCGGGTGGAGACAGGTATCTACCTCCAACAATGGAAGATGTTTGCGCAATTCCGTGAAATGGTTGAAGTTAGAGAATATCACCGTTGGATTTTGTCTCAGCGGTCTAGAGGTTAGGCTTCCGCGCGCGGGACCGCAGGTGCTTGGTTCTAATCCCGTGTAAGGGGTCGTGAGTGTACTTGCAGAGGGGTCCCATACTAGGACGATACCGCCATTCAGTGCTTCCAGGAACTCAGTGATGGCTAAAACTTGATCGATTCATGATCTCAATTAAAAACTCAACAATCTCCACAATTATTTTACCGATATATTAAATGTGTTAAATTTATACCAAGAATCCTTTAATATTGTAATAATTATGTCATTATTGAAAGTAATACAATGATCGTAGCCATGAACAGCACATTCACAGCCTGTCGCTGTTTGAAGTGTTAAACTTACCACGTAAACTATACAATATAAGGGGGATAATAGTAGTTATAAGTTATTTTTTAGAAGTTTTCAGTTACCTGAAAGTTTACATTTTATCAATACGTATGAGTGAAGAATTTTTATTTGGAAATTTAACCTACTTAGTAATTACATGTTTACTTCAATCACTTTAGGTTACATGTTATTATTCTTAATTTTAACTTCCTACTTTCAACTGAAATATGAGTTAATACAAGCATAAATTACACAATAGTCATGTCAATACTAACAAAGGCTAACACACTTAACTATCATTCTTAAGTTCATATTTTGTATCATAGAATACAACTTTGCCTCAAACTTGACTATTTATCTGGATCATTGAACTAAACTCAAAACGATAGAACCTTATGAGAACTTGTTGAAAAGTTTTTCTGACTATAGATGTTTTTTTATAACAGATTAACTTATTAATTAAAATCATTTGTTTAGAACGTGACAACAATCGTTGGAGTTTAGCAAAGAATATTATTTAAACCAACAATAATTAACTTAATGAATACTTTCTTACCAGATTAAACTATAAAACTTGAACAGCTGAAGAACTGTGTAATTTGAATGCCGAAAACACAGATTTGCTTACAGTCATGATTGTTTACACACAGAAGAAAACAATCAAAGAGGGGACCTATATCCAGCTACATGTTCCAGTTAATTTGGTTTCTTCACTACAAGATGCAGGACCATTTAGTCAATTACAGATTTTCATTTGATTAATAACGCCTGTGTTATTCATTCTGCTAAAACGAAGGGTTAATGTGAATTCACACCCATAACCTAAATCTAATGATATTCAAAATGAATTACTCTCATTAAAAGTATTTTCTACATAAACTATCATGTGTAAACAAATGTTCACTTAAAACGAGTCTCGCTAAAACTTCGTATTGATAAAATAACTTTTTGTACTTCATACTTACAGTTATAAACATAAGAATTACATCAAAGATCGGATACGAACAGCAAGAGACTTAAACTCCTTTCTTAGTGGAACAATAAACACGACAAAAATACTTCGCTGCATATCGTTTTACTTGGCAGTTAAAATATTAACATATACAAATTGTCATAAATTAGTTTATCTTTTGGATATTAATTATTCAATATACATATAGCGTAAAACTGAATAGGATTTCAAGTTAACAAAGCTTTTTTTAACACAAGTTAGTTACAGAGCCATACAGTCAACTAATTCAACAGTTAATGTATGTTATCTCTTAAAAGATATAATATGATTTCTAAATATTATCCAGATTTAGAATATCTTAACATCTTAGAAAGTGATAATAACAGAAATTTTAACATTCTTAAGAGCAATAAGATCATAGGTTCAGAGATTATATTTCTAAACAAATTGAACCAGATCATAACTTAAATCAAAATGAAAATACAAGTCTGTTGATTCACTCTCAGTTATTTAGAGATCTGTTTAATACGTGGTGGCATCATAGGATATTCTGGTTTAAGTTCAAACGATAAATGGTTACAAGTCAAAATAAATTCGTCACTCAATACTCTATAATCCTCATCTCTTTTAAGTCATTTTAAATTGTTAAAATGATCGATTTCACAAATTAAATTGTCTGTTATTTTGTGTATCAATGTAATAGATTTTATTCCGTCGGAACTTAAGAGCTAAAAATATGTCAATGACCATGACTCAGTAGTCAGTCAGTTGAAAATATCTAAGTCCTATAGGGCTATAGTCGCCCCCTAATGGATTAGTGCTAATATTTCCGACTATGAGACTGAATGACTCAAGTTTGAACTCCAAAAAGAACATCGATTCGCCCAAGATTACTGGCACACCGCGCTGACCATTACAAGTTAGCACGAAATATAGGCCCAAGTCTACTATCTACTACATCCAACTATTTAACATATAAATTTACAATCTTAAATGGGTGTATCTTTTAGGTGTATTACATAGCGTACAGTACACTTTTTCAGGTTGAGAAACAATATAGGATCGTGAAAGCAATATTTGAATTGATAGAATCAATATGATAGGTATATCTAAACAATCAAGAGATATCTGAATAACGAAATTACATCAATTATTGTAATATGAATGAAGTGAAACATATTTATTCTTTAAAAATAGAAGGATGTGGGGGCTGATTCAAAGTGCTATTTAATTTTTTTTAATTACAAAGGAACAAAAAATAAATTCCAATCAGTAACAACAAACATATTTTAATATTGTTTATCGCGTTATATTCAATCTGCCCATGTATTGAAAAGTCAAAAGAGATATAGCTGCAGATATCTTACATAACAGAACAGATCTTTCTAAGGAATCATCTGACCACCTTTTTCAATAGGACATCAAGGAGGGGAAGTCTCATTTTTACCTCTGCTTTGAGTGTGAAATTAATTAAGAAGTGACAGTTATTGAATTGATCCAACATGTCACTGCGGTTCATATTTTACCCACCAATGATGAATCCGCTCCTCCTACATGGTTCTAATTCCTTTTCACAGTATGTTTGGATCTCGCCTTTGTTAATAATTTTTTACTGTTTCAGCCGTAATCAATTTCGTTCTGTGCTCTAACAATTTTCAAATCAATCACAAAACTGTGATTATGACCTATATGCTGTTTATTTCTTGTTCATCTCTGTTGATCGGACAACCATCTTCCATCAGCATGGGGTTGTGGAGTTTGTTAAGTTTTTGATAGAGATCATGAATCTATTGTTGTTAGACCACCGTCATATTTCATATTTCTAACCCATACACTATTTCCATCCTGCTTTCTTATCTAACCGCTTAGTCACCAGCTAACCGTATTTTGCTGTTTGAAATTTCTGATCACTGAATGATGTAGTCTCTACCTGCTCTTTAACAAAATCGTACGTTTAATCAAACAACCATAAATTTTAGTGTACAGCTTAAGTAAATTATTTCGTGTGAAGAAGTTTTTCGCTGAACTTTCTTGGTTTTTTGTTAGCCGAAATATCTTATGACAGCTTGGAAAATATTTTTAGTAGTTTTTACCGATAACACGAACGTTTTGCTCCTGTTTCTACTTGCTCCATGGTTTTCACATTCAAAGTAAGACTAAAGCCCATTTATCATAGCTTCAACTGTTTAACTTAGCATTTGGACTAAAACACTTTATTCAGTTCATCAGGCAACCACCTAATTTATTCCACTCAGAAATATGAATCAACCAAAGACCATTTATTCTAAAAGGTGTGTTGGCACGATGTTACATGTAAAGATGGGGAGCAGAAATGCTGCATCATTAGCGGAGGACGACTATGATAAAGTTCAGGTATTCTCACATCACTTTACCAATGCATATACCGTAGAGATGCCCTTTCCTTCCTCTCAAACAACCCCTTACACACACTGTGAACTTTGTGATTATTAAAGAACTCGATGTCTTTGGTCTACTAAATGAGCTTGATATAGGCAAATCCATGGAAATTGATGAAATACACCTTGAGTTGCTACATAAATCGGCAAATTTTATCACAAACCCCTTACGAATATGTCTTAGTTTATCTGAAACCCAAAACAGATTGCCAAATGACTAGAAGAATGCCATAGTAAGCCCAGTCTTCAAAACAGGTACAAGACACAAACCTGATAATTATCGACCCATACGACTAACTAGTGTGACCGTTAGTTTTAAAAGATATTATTTGGAAGGGGTTTTTTAAGTACCACGATGAAAACCGGATTCTCTCTGAAAAGCACCACGGCTTTAGAACAAACTATCCGTGTCTCAATAACTTGTTCGTAGCCAGTGAAAGTTGATGAGCCCTTAAAAATCCAAAGTTACCTATAGATGTAGCCTATATTGACTTCAGTAAGGCTTTTTAAAAAGTTCTTTCTAACCAACTGACATCTAATTTAGGTGGTATTGGGTATGGAGGCACATCACTAATGTAGAAAAAGGACGTTTTGGTTGGGCGCCACAAAGAGTACAGGTAAAATCGAAGTTGCCTAGCCGGGAAACTATACTTAGCGGAATGCTTCAGGGTACAGTTCTGAAACCAGTATTTTCCCATATGTGCGTAAATGACCTTTCTAGTCTCCTATCATCATCGGTTTTGTTATATGCAGATGCTGTCAAGATATAGAGAGAGGTGAAAAGTGAATGGATAGTTTTGAGAGTCAAGATGAATTGGAGAAATTACCTGAATTATCTAGAACTTGGCAGACGTCGGTTAATGCTTCCGAGCACATTATAACTCATATTGGTCACCACGGTGAATAACAGTGAGCTACCTGGTGTTCACACACAATATCTTATGAGTCATCGTTTCCAAGACTTAAAATATACTGCACACTGCCATGAGACAGACGTCAAAGTTTTTACGATCATATGGTCCATACGTATAGTTGTTGGGCAAGTCAATGCTAGAACTCCTTTAACTTTTAATACAGTATACGTTCATCCTAAACTCTAGTGCTGAATACAAGCGGATAACCTCTACCTAAAACGAAACAATGACCTATTGGAAAGGATTCAGAGAACCACAGCTAAGCTGATATCCCGAATCGCAAACCTCCCGTATGATATTCAACTGGTTAAACTAAACCTATTTCCTGTTACATACCAAAAAACCAGAGGTGAATTGATCACATTTATTAAATTACTGAATGAAACACTTGTATCTAAAATACCCCCACATTTTTTGTTTTTCGAAACAGAGGATTCATAAGGACACTCTAAGACAGTTTACAAACCCATAGCAAATTAATCATCAACCGACTATCGACTTTCCTGTTGAATCATCAACGAATAAAATTCGTTAACTATACACGTGATTGAAGCTCCACCTGTCGACGCCTTCAGAAGAAGGCTGTGTCAAATGAAACACAACCATTCCCAGGACTAACACAGGCTATCTAGCCTCTCATCCTTTTCATATTGAAACTGTAAAAGAACTTCTCAACTGAACATTGTGATGTTCCATTTTTTCTATGGAGAAAACATATCTAAAAACGTATTGTACCAAGACTGATGTTATGGTGTAACTATTTAGTGCCAGTAAAAACTGGTTTATTTGAAGCACCGCTTACTTTAAATAATTTACTGAGCTGTAATTTGGTGGTATGAACATTAATTCCAAACAAAAATATGTGGAAAGGTTTTGGTTCACTTACTAGAACTATTAGGCCAGGAATTTACTTTGATTGTGAGGTTATGAATTAAATGTCTCATGGATATATATATAACAAATGCCGAAAAACATTGTAAAAAGTAAAGGTGATTTCGAAGTCAGAAACTAGAAACCTCTCATCTTCAAATGAAAATTATCTTGTCTTATATTTAAGTATCGAATGAAGGTACGGTATCACAGCGGCATATATCGTTCTCAAAAATGATGTTTACTGGCTGAATAAATATTTTGCAATTGCAAATCCTCTATTACTTTGAATTATTGATTATTGTCTTTATAAAAATATAAAATATGATACCACTCTTTGCGAAACAGACCCCTGTTTCATACCTCAGAGCTTAAAGTTTAAATACTGACGTATTAATTTTGACTTTGTATGAACCAAATAGTACGGAATTATAATATTGTGGGCCGATCAGTTACCTAAAGCAATACATTCTTACTGAAGAACAGTAGACAGATTAGAACTGGTCAATAAAGGCTAAAAGGATACTTCATGCAACTAGCTGCATACATCTAAAGTTAGCACATTAGTTTACAGGATGGTCAGTTAGGAATTTAAAGATCATCCCGAAGTGCTTTTCCCTATAAATTTTCATGAATTACTAAAAAAACATACTGTACTTTTCTATAAAATTAAGGTAATCATCTGCAGGTCAGGCTTTTTTGAGGAACAACTTGAATGTCGATAGTTTCAGTCAACAAAGTTTATGATGAAATGTATTCTATCACGACAGTGACAATCCTGACAGAAGAATAAACTGAGGTACGAAACATGAAATTAAAAATGACACATAAAAACTTTAGCGGTACGTTAGAAAAGCTATACAGGTGATGTTGTTTCGCTGTTATAAACGAAAACGTGGCCATTATTTGAACATATACGAGGAGGAAGTACTTGCTACCAGTATACAATAAGTATTTTTTGTTCTCTTGTTGCTGAAGTGTTCTACAGACAACTGATGACAAATGCTTATTGAAAAAGGAAGCGTTGATGTCAATATTGAATGTAATATGAAAATATTTGAACACTTACGATTAACTGATGATTTTCGATCCATCATAAGCGGTAACACCCACTCATTTTAAAATTTTGATCAAACTACAGTGCATGCATCTGAGATACTGGTAATTTCAAACAATCTCAACCTGCTTTTTCATTTCACGAGTACATAAAAATCTTTATTCTATTTGGAAATTTTCCTATATATTTTTTTACTGATTGTACGAGAAAAATGTTGGTGGTCGTGTATTAATTGAAATTGTATCCATAGTGTAGGACAGTGAAATGTCATGGTCCTAGATAGACCATCCAGTTACCAGGTCACTGAAAGTCGAACAGTGTACCTATCGTTCTTCGAGTAAAAGACAACTAATGCCTTGCAATTGGTCTACTGTCATGGACTGGTCGATGCACCTAGATTTGCACTCGAATCAATAAATCTAACTTCATCACGCCTGTTACTCCCAATGAAGCACAGTCCGCTGACCAGCATTCTCCAGCTCACTCTGCTCTGGGACTTTCTTTCTAGTTCTACCCAATCTTTGTTCATTATTTTCATATTTGTCTCCATTTCTCGGTGAGATGTGTTCTTTGGTGTTCTTCTTTTCCTTTGACATTGAGGATTCTAGGAGATGGCTTGTCTTGTGACACAGTTGGGTGTTTTCCTCAATGTGTGTCCTATCCACTTCCAACGCTTCTTCCTGAGCGCTTCCTCCGCTGGAATCTGGTTTGTTCTCTCCCATAGTGGGTTGTTGCTGATAGTGTCTGATCAACGGATCTGAAGTATTTTGCGTAGACAACTGTTAATAAACACCTGTAACTTCTGGATGATTGCTTTCGTAGTTCTCCAGGTTTCTGCCCCATACAGTAGAACTTTCTTGACATTTGTATTAAAAATCCTGATCTTGATGTTGGTTGACAGTTGTTTTGAGTTCCAGATGTTCCTCAGTTGTAAATATTCTGCTCTTGCTTTTCCTATTCGCGTCTTCACATCTGCATCAGACTCACCGTTTTCACCAATATTACTGCCCAGATATGTAAAGGTTTTACATCTTCCAAAGCCTCACCATCAATTATGATTGGATTGTTGCATTCTGTATTTGGTGTTGTGCGTGTTGGAGGAGCCAGATCACCGGCGAAGTTCAGATTGTCCAGCTGCATCCTAGATGTCCACTGCATCCCCTGCTTCCCCTCAGATGTTGATGTATTCATGATCCAGTCGACCAGCAGGAGAAAGAGAAAGGGTGAGAGTAAGCAACCTTGCCTGACACTGTTCTTTACGTCGAACGTCTTTGTCAACTGTACTCCATGTACGATTTTGCAGTTCAATCCATCATATGAATTCTGTATGATATTGACTATCTTCTTAGGTACTCCGTAGTGTCGAAGATGCCTTCATAGTGTTGTCCTGTTCAAGTTATGAAATGCTTTTTCGTAATCAATTAAGTTGGTGTAGAGTGATGAATTCCATTGATTTGATTGTTCCACAATTATCTGTGGTGTTGTGATTCAGTCTATGCACGATCGTTACCTACGGAATCCAGCCTGTTGGTCTCGGAGTTGGTCGTCTACGGAGTCCTTCATTCTGTTTGACGATACCCTGTTGAAGACTTTTCCTGGTATTGAGAGAAGAGTGATGCCCCTGTAGTTATAACACTTGCTACGATCGTTTTTCTTCTGTATCTTGAACAGGTATCCTTCTTTCCAGTCGTTTGGTACTTGTTCCTCATCCCAAATCTTGCTGAAGAGAATGTGGAGTATCTTTACAGTTACTGATACATCTGTTTTCGATGCCTCTGCCAGAATAATGTCTGGTCCTGCTGTTTTGCCGCTCTTTATTTGACTGATGGCCATGCTAATCTCTTCAAATGTTTGGTAAGTCCGTGGGAGTAACAGTCTCCATTCATCTAGTTCCTAACCTGACCTACTATAACGTGTTACCTATGTTATTTTGATTTTGTATTTCGTTTATGGAATAGGTAAAGTCCTACCAGAATAATATTTATGATAAGAGATAAAGGAATGCAAACGGTGACCATCACTACATGGGCCAGCACATGCTGTCCGTTCGACATGACGTAATCGCTCTCTGAGGGTGGAACGATCCAATTTACTGATATCGGGAAATGATTTCCATAGTTTTATTCATCTTCAGTTTACAGTCAGGCTGTTTTCTTAATTTTATTCCATCCAAACATCCGAACATCCAATTACATCTGTAGTAGTAGTAGTAGGCTGGTTGAAAATGCAAAATATTACTAAGGGAGCAGGAGAATCCCAATCAAAGTTACAATTACTTTTACAAGTCTGACACTCCTTCATCATTTGTGGGGAGATACGCACAAACATTATCTGTGCTAAATCGTGATATGATATAGTGATACTGTAATGACGGCTAAATAACACTGAATCTTCACCACTCATCAATTACGAAGCTTAACCGTTCTCACGTTAAACGGTAGAAATTTGGACATTTGGTGTATAATGAAAAAAATAGTTAAAGTCAGAAGTTCAACCTGGAAACATTATGGCTACCCCATGGCCTGATTGCACTAACCATGGATGTAGCGTAAGACAATAGGTCGTCACATTGTACCAATTCTCTATATCAAGTAGGGTGTATTATTTCAGCAACACGAGTAAGTTTGTAACAGCATAGGTTGGTTGGTTAAGAGTTGACCCCAAACAACCAAGCATATGCCAAAACAGTATTGTTCAAGTATTCATTCACTTCCTTATTTTGTATAAGCGTTATATTCCTTATTATCTTATATTGAATGCTGAAAGCCTTTGTTTGTCTGAACAGATAATCCCACGCTCCACTGTGACTGCGCTAAGATCGAAATAAACACGTACTCACAACTTCTCGTGTTTCTTCTATCAATAGTACGAGGGTTACCTATAGGCACGAAACTGGTGAGCCCTTTTTGAACACAAATTAACCTCATTTTTGTTATTAATATTATTATTTTTTACTCAATCGTAAAAGTAGACCTGATAATCCGTAAACTAAGTTGGGTATATAAATAGTTTATTTTTTTATTATCTTAAGTTATTCGTGTCATAGAAACCATTTTTTTTTCGTGCTAATTTTGTTGCTATATTTGTCACATACCTCATGTCAGACTTAAAAGAAACCCATAATCTGGAGGATTTGTCACCAGTGGAGATAGACACTGTTATGACTACGAAATCTCGACTTCCAGAATTTGATCGTAGTGATCCTGAGTTGTGGTTTGCTCAACTAGAGCATTATTTCACGAGACACAATATCAAATCTGAAGGGATTCGCTATAGAGATTTGTGTTCTATCCTTCCTCCTTCAGTCGCCAAAGAAGTCCGTGACTTGATTTTAGATCCACCATCACCACAACCGTACACCGTCTTAAGACGAGAGATAATGAACCGTTTATCATTATCAGATAGTCAAAGAATCCAAAGACTTTTTCAAGGTGAAACACTAGGTGATCGGTCGCCGTCACAGTTTCTACGTCACCTCCAAGTCTTAGTGGGTGATAACACAGTGGGTGAAGCAGTCCTAAAACAAGGATGGATACAAGCTCTCCCATGCTACGTCCAACATTGTTTGGATGCACAAGATCCTGAAACCTCATTATCTCATTTAGCGCGTATAGCTGATAGAATAATGGAAAGAGGTCCTCCAACTGGATCAGGCACAATAAATCACACACAGAAAGTAGAATCAGCAAAAGACCCCGTCATAGAAGGACTCATTGCGAGTGTTAAGAGTCTCACTGAGGCTGTCACCAGAATGCAAATGGGTCATACAAACAGGAACAGGTCACCACAACGATCACGATCCAAGTCACAAAATAGGTCACAAATGTCCAGACAATCTGGGCAGTTTTGTTGGTACCACTGGAAGTTTGGTGTCAACTCAACCAAGTGCAGGCAACCATGCGCCTGGCCTAAGCATAATTCCAAGACAGCGGGAAACGAGTAACCCCTCCCCAGGTCGCGACAACTGAGGAGGGGCGCCTAAACTGTCGCTTGTTTTATGTCAGAGACAGAAACTCGGGCTTGAATTTCTTGGTGGACACTGGCGCTGCTCTTAGCATCATCCCTCGAAATAAAACTGAGATTAGTCGAGAAACATCCCCGATTACACTTCAAGCTGCAAATAAAACTACAATCGCGACATTTGGGCAGAAAACGTTAACCCTAGATTTTGGGTTCAGAAGGCAATTCCCTTGGGTTTTCACGGTAGCCGACTTAGATCTGGCAATACTGGGGATGGACTTTCTAGAGAGATACGAATTTCTTGTTGACACCAAGAAACGGCGATTAACACTAAAAGAAACTTCGTTTTACACAAAAGGCAAAGAAAGTCACATCAGCTCTCTTAACTTGATTCAAACCCCTCCAGTAACAACAGCGAAATTCCAAGATATACTCGCGGAATTTCCAAACTTAACTAAACCAAACCCACAGCCTTCCAAAAACAAACTAAAAGTAAGTCACACTATCAAAACCGAAGGTGCACCGGTGTTTGCAAAACCCAGGAGACTAGCACCAGATAAGCTCAAAATCGCTAGAGCCGAGTTTGATTATATGCTACAACTGGGTATTATCCGTCCCTCTGATAGTCAATGGGCATCCCCTTTGCATATGGTCCCAAAGAAGAATGAAGGTGACTGGCGACCGTGTGGGGATTACAGAGCCCTCAACCGTCAAACCGTACCAGATAGGTACCCAATACCGCATATACAAGATTTCACAAACGGTTTACAGGGTATGAACATATTCACCAAAATTGACTTAGTCAGGGCATATCACAATATCCCGGTGGCTGATGAAGATATCCCTAAGACAGCTATTACAACACCCTTCGGCTTATTCGAGTTTGTACGCATGCCATTCGGCCTGAGAAACGCGGCACTTCCTCAGATATTCTTATTCCACAGTTTAACACTCTTTCTCATGAAAGCACTCAGTAAACCGTCAGCTATAGTTGTAGAAGAAATCACATGCTACTAAATAAGATGACAAGCTAGTAAATGAAGAGACATCCATGGACTACCGTTGACAGCGTTAGTTGCCACTTATTGTAAGTCAAACATTGAGTGAGTTGATAACTTTCCCTTGGAATGAGAAATAAAACTAAGGTGTTTTTGATAGATAGGTTAATCGAACCGACGTTCCTACGGAAGTCGATTCTAGGGGGAAGCTAATGTAACAGCATAGGTTGGTTGGTTAAGAGTTGACCCCAAACAACCAAGCATATGCCAAAACAGTATTGTTCAAGTATTCATTCACTTCCTTATTTTGTATAAGCGTTATATTCCTTATTATCTTATATTGAATGCTGAAAGCCTTTGTTTGTCTGAACAGATAATCCCACGCTCCACTGTGACTGCGCTAAGATCGAAATAAACACGTACTCACAACTTCTCGTGTTTCTTCTATCAATAGTACGAGGGTTACCTATAGGCACGAAAAGTTCACTAATACCGACCTTTAACTTAAACCTTAATATACTCCTAATACCTGATAACTAAGATCAATAGAATACTTCATATTTGGTATCAAAAAGCATGACTATCAAGTAGGGGTAATTTCTAGACCCTAACTCCAAATTTTTTATGACACTATCGGTGTTGTGTTATCAATAAGTATGGTTATTGATATCAGTATTATTCCACAGAAGTTTTCTTAAGTGTCATTTTCGATAGCAGTACAGGTGATCATGCAAAATGTAAAACGAACATCCGCGAATGCAGTAAATAAACTTTGATAATGGACCTGAGATTCCACGCTCATGGATATATGTTGTAGCAGAGACAGACCAGCTGAAACGTCGGGCGAACTCCCTGTTTGCTTCGAATTTTCCAATTGGCATAATGGGAGTATGTCTTTAGGACAGTGATGCTATCGTTAACCGTCCGGTATCCATATAGAAAAACCTCTGAAACCATCATTGCAACACGCATAATTACCAAAAGATAATTTAAATACATAATTCAGTTAAAAGTCTTCTATCAGTCCTACAGCTCGTGAACCTTGATTCGGCATATGGTGACCAAGAAAGATTACGACTAGCGCCCGTATAGCGATCATACCCTATTAATCAATATAGTCAACTGACAGTTATAGTATTCCACTGCTGGATGACATTTTCCTTGACTCCATATAAAAAAATAATTTTCTCCAAGATTCTTTGAATAAGGCATACTATGAATCGCCTGTACAGTTCAAGAGCATAAAAAGCCATATTATTGTGCTGCTTTATTTATTTGGACTCTTGCAAATGCAATGCGTAGTTTAATATCCGGAGAGGCGTTAAGAAGTTTTATAGACAAAATAAATGACAGGTAGGATTTTGGTTTATGTGCGAAAATGATCCCCCAATTTCTAGCCCACACATCAATGAATATACCCAACATCTGTAGTCGACTACCTTGTTTCATTATCGATGAAACTTGATTCATTAATCCATAATCATTGCTCCTAGAAATTTCTCCTGTTTCGATAAATCCTCCTAGAAACAAAGAACGTGGAAATCAGGACTTCAATTCCCAAGTATCCACACTTTATTTGTGAATTTCCAAATACCCAATTCATATGTGTTTTCCCAATATTGAAGATTTCAGAATGAAAATTTCAAAACACAAAATAAACGTGCAAAATTAACTGTCCAACTTCAAATCTGTTAACGAACCCGGCTCAACATGTCGGTAGAAAAAGTTAATTTTAAAATCATTGAAAAGGATGGTATTCACAATAATAACTTATGGTCACCTTAAAACTTTGAGTTTCTCTCTCAACAACAAGTGATTTAGAATTTCCCGATCAAGTGATCTAAAATTTTGTCACCTGACCCCTCATAACTACAAACCACAGTTTACAATAACGATCAGTGTTCTTCCTCCGCAAATCTTTTGTTCGTAACAGCTTTGTAAACCCAGTCAATCCAGAAATCAGGAATAAAGGAACACAAATATATATTTGAAAGATAGTCAATATTTCAAGAAATGTGTGACCTAAACTGGTTAGTTGTTGTGAGGGATATGTTTTACAGTTTAGTCAATCATGATATGGTGCGGATGTGCGACAAAGCACCTTCAGCTGTATTCAGTAAAGGTTGTTATGTCAGAATCAATGTTTCATTCACTTGTTGCAATCAACCACATGTTATAGGCTCATCAACTAGTTTCAATTCGAAAGAATTTTCTGACATTTCAGTCTTCAGGTTTTTACAATCTACCGTAGGTGCATTAAAATCTCTCAACATTAAATATCGACTACTTTGTGACTAAGTGTTTAAATAGTTTGGGAAGACCTTGTTTATCTCGTAGTTTATACTGTGATAGACCAAACCAGTCAGCAGCTCTCTACCTTTGAATTACAAATGGAAAATAACTAATTCGCACGTGTATGTTATCAATAACGGCAAATGGAATAGTATTTCTAATGAATAGAATTACTCCTCCCCTATGATTCTGAATTCTGTAGGCTCTTACCGATGCGAAACGTTTGAAATCAGGTTCCCAACTGTTTACAGACTTCGTAAGGCAGGTTTCTGTTAAGGCGATTCCATCCAGCTTGGTGGAGTTTTTCTGTACACCTATCCTCTATCTCTTGTTGAACAAGCTTTGGACGTTCGTCCAACAGACTCGAAGATCATTTAAATGTCTTTTTGCGACACCCAAAGTGGGTTAAGCATCATTCTTTGTCGAAGCCTCACTACTCTAAAATTCACAAATTTAAGGTTCCTTCTGTCATAATCTAGCCTTTATGTATAGATCTTTCTTCTCCTCCCGCCTTTTTAAAAAATCTGCGAGCGGCAAGCACTTATGGGCAAAAATCTCTGACTTCTTAAGTTTAAGTTTATTCTGCATTACTAAGTCCCTTTCACTAAGAGAATTAAATGTCACTTTTAGCGATCTGGTTTGATTTTTTTCTAAGTCCACTTGGCTACCTAGTTTATAAAGCTTCAGCAAAGCGATTCTAGAGGAATCCTGACGCACTAGCAAGTTTAGCAAATTTTCTATCAACCTTATGTTCAGCTCAAAGCGAATTCTACATTCTGAGCTTTCAGTCTCCTTGACTCTAAAAGACAGTTGACTTTTCATTATGTTTAGCCTTTAATTTATCAGCTATAGTTTGAAGGACTGCTTTTTCTTTAACAATATTAGGTCGTTTCTCATTCTTGATTTATACCTACTCATCAGTTTTCACTGGAGTAGCAATCACAGTCGCGTTACTTAGACTGCGAGATCTTGAATGATTGTCGATGACTTGGGTAGTCAGGTTGTTTTTTTGATAGAAACAGACCTGGTTTTACGACTACGTCTTCTAGATGTTTCTTGCTCGCTACCGTTTGGAGAGTGACGGAGAGAAGAAACTTACTTTCTTGAATTTTTATTTCTAACAAACCTCTTTATAGACCTTCTTCTGTTTGCCCATATAATTTTATAGACTCTGAGTTTAGTTGAGGTATTTTCATATTAATTCGTGTATCGACAACGTGAGCACCATTTTATCCATCTCGATTACGCTTGTAAAGATGCTTTTTAACAGCATTCACCAATTCAGTGGCTTCAGTTAGCAAACTTTTGCGTCAAAGCATCACTGATAGCACAAACACACATCCATTTGTACCAAATACTTTGAAAGGCATAGGTGTTAAATTCGTGCAATTTTCGTGGTACTATCCTTTGTACTCATCGCACTGCATGCCACTTTCAACAGAGTTTCAACAGCCTGGGTATTGATTTTTTTCCACTGTCCATTCATTAATCAAAGATTCTCAAAAAGAATCTATGCACAAACAATACCTAGAGACAAAAGAAACTGATGACCGGAAAAAGCTAAAAACTGTAAAATTTTCGAACCAAAAGTACAAATAAGTACGAAAAGAACCAATGTACTCAAAAGTACGGATGATAAATTACTTTCAAAAAAACGATATACTTAGCGATTACTTTAACTAAAATAAATTTAGTTAAAGCGAAAACAGCTGTCTTGATGCGTAATTAACTATCATATCAACAAAAATATTTCAGTAAGGAAAAATATCACCATCCTTTTCAAATGGCTTGTAATATTTGCTGAATGTTTCCCAATAAAATGCAACTAATATAAACTTACGAATAAGAATAAGGTTGATTACAAAATTATCAGTTAAATGAATTCCTTGGACGTCTACCGTATTTCTCATAAAAAACAGTTAATTTATCAGTGAGAATGTTCCCATGTTTTCGTCTGGGTTGCTAGCTTGTTTTAAAGTCTATGTAAATAACGGTGTGGCGTGGTGACTATGATTTTAATCAGCCTACTACTGACTTGCCATGTCATAAATCGTTAGAGTGTCTCCGATTATTCATGATTTAATTTGTTAAATACGGTTGGCTATCACCATTAATGCACTTTACATGTGACAAAGAGAAGTGATGCTAAACACGTCTGTTTTGTGATAAGTACATACCATTAAGGTTTACATTTTACACATATGGGCAGTTAGCTCCCGAATAATCTTTGTTGAGATGCGTCCTTTAGAGAGCTTTTCCTTTGCTAATACAGTGGTCATAGTAAGTTACCCAAGGTGCATTGATTCTCAAAGAGAATTAAGGTGGAACGCCTTATTATGTATTATTTTTCCATGGTGTAAATTCATCAAATACTTCCTACCTTATATTAAGTTTTTAGTATGTGACTGGAACCTCACTCATCTAGGGATTTCAAAACATGGATCATCCTTTCCAAAGGATATATCTCGCTTAAAATGTATTTCTTAACAATCAAGCTGTGTTCTTTCTCAAATCGGTTACACATGAATAATGTTACATAATTACCATATAAAAAACAATTTTTAATTAAGTTGATGATATTTCGCCTAATAGCTTAAATAATAAAGAATGCTATTGAAATGCGGTGTTATTTGATAGAAAAATGCAAACATTAGGACAAATAACCAGAAATGATTAACACAACCTTACAACTAATTCTGGTTTTATATAATCCAATATGTACGGAACAAAGGATGGAAATCCTCTAATATAACATGTAGGGTATTAACAACACGATAAATAGCCAGATTCAATTATTTCCTGATAATTTCACACAGTGAAAATGAAGTTCCATTAAGTTTTTTCAATAAATAACCTTGCATAACAACAATATTAATTAAATATTATATAATTTGAGCAAACTGTCTTAAAAGTGAAGACAGCAAAAAAAAAGAAGAGCACTAGAAATAAACAAATATCAGTGAGTACAACAAGAACCCAAGAAAATATAAGGGACTAATTAACATATATTCCAGCTGCATATAGACGCAAATGGAAATATGAAAATCCATAGAATAAATATATTAGAAAGCAATGCAAACAAATTATTGAAAATATACTACTAACCAGTAAACATATTACAATTACATCAAATATAGCAATATAATAACTAACACACAAATATAAACAAATAATAGAACAAACCAATAGGACACAATATCGCAAATATTATAGCTGAAAGAAGCGATTTTCATGACCCATGTCTATATATTTTCATGGATAACATGTGGGGAATAAGTTTAAATGTAGTAGTCATTACAATGTGACTAGTATATCTGCAGAAGAAAAATATGAATATTCCGAAGAACAGATGGAACACACGGAAAATGAGTAAAATAACTAAACTTTGATATAGAATATAACTGTTGATTGAGTGTATATTTTTCGTGTTTATTTTTTTATTTATAACACTAAGACACTAAGTAATTTAGAAGAATCATATGTAAGTTATTATTGCCACTATATCAGTGTGACAAACAAACTGAACACCAATTATCCGCTGTTACAACGTTGTAGGAGCAAAATATCACAAAAAACTAATTAATTTCTTAGTTTTTTATTAACTTCTTTGATGAGGTATATGACCACCGTTTCCCATACGAACTTGACGACGTTGAAAACCATGATTGATTAGTGGACCACGGCGTAAACATTTGGAACGTTGAGAATCAACGCATAGGTTTGTATGATTATTTTGTTTACGACAAGCATTCCAGCGTGCCAACGCTTGACGTGTTCCATTGGAATTTCTAGCGGAGGACTGATGTATATGACCAGGTCGTAATCCATTACGTGGATGAGATTTTAATATTTCGGTTTTTGATGTTATAGGAATTACTGTATTTCCAGGAGTAGTCCCAGTTAAATGTTTGTTCTTTGATGATTTATTAGCATTTTTGGATCTTACAGGAGGCTCATTGTATCTGTCCAGACTACAATGAGAGCTATAGCAGTTATAATCACTGTTTGCAGAAGGTGAACGAGATTTATATTCAAGTTCAGTGTCTGATCGTCGACCAGCTATCGAATGTGGGCGACTTGGATATCCATCATCTCGATCGAATTGCATGAATGACCAATCAGAACCTACAAAACAATGATAGAAATTGAAAATGGTTAACAACTATTAATAGTATCTAATAAGACTTATGTAATGATATAATTAGACTTTAAAAATTATTTTGACTATTTTGAGAAAAACTAAATCGAACATTTAGAATCTAAGCTAATCCGTGACTTAATAGTTTAGACTCACTCTCTCTCTCTCTAGACTTTCAAATAAATAATAATTTCAAATGCCGATCCTTCTGTATCAATTTTCATAGATGGGCAGTTTCGTTTTTTTCTCATACAACAAGGAGGCCTTAAATTTAGGTAGCCAAATTCATAGTTGTATAAATAACGAAAGACAAATAGTGTCACCGAAGAATGATGAAGACAATTAAGCAAAGAAAATTTTCTTCTGGATTATCTCATTCACTAAAACTATACGATCGTATTTGTAATTATTTTATTTGACAAAATAGTTGGTTGATGAATTAAGTTACATTTTAATTTAATTTAAAGCGACACTAAAACCATGTAACAGCACAGTGTACTATATAGACCACCAGAAGTTTTAAGAGAAATGGCAAAAACATTTGTGACTACGGAATGAATCCATTCATCACTGAAGTGTACAACAGAACACTGATTATTATCTAACAACTAACTTTCATCTAATAAGGTTCTGTTAGATTTCGAACTGTTCAACAGTAACATCATAAACTGCTTTTCATAAAATAAACTTCAAGAAACTTTATGATGTGCATTTCCTCAAAAATCCACAATACATTTTAACAAATATCAATAAATGATAACGAAGTTAAACATTAGGCTCCATAACTAAACACATTAAAATATAATTCAAAAAAATATTATATCAACATATATACTGTTAAAAACGAAATCTGATTACACATTATTTACATTAAGTTCAGAAACTAATAAAACCAAAATAAACTATCATATAGTAAGCATAGATAAATTTTATTAAATGGTAGCAACCCGCACATCTAGGAACTGGACATAATCCCATCTGACTGGACTCAATCACTGATTGTGCCAGTCTATAAGAAAGGACAAAAGTCCTCTAGTGACAATCACAGAGAAATCAGTCTGACTAATATAGTGTCTAAAGTATAAGCTTTAATAATACTTCGACGCCTGACCAAAGCTCGTGAAGAGAAGAATCGAAAAAACCAGGCTAGTTTTCGACCTGGACGTGGTTGTATAGACCAGATATTCACACTACATCAAGCTCTAGAACACAGACACACATACAGACGCCCCACAATCGTAGTACTTCTCGATCTCAAAGCAGCATTCGACTCTGTCGATCGTAAGGTTCTATGGCAGTGTTTGTCACTGAAAGGAGTACCAAAAAAGTACATTAACCTTATACATGCTCTCTACTCGAACACAACTGGTAGAGTGAGAGCTTATGGCGAACTGTCATCGGAATTGATTACCTCAAGTGGTGTTCGTCAGGTCTGTCCACTCTCTCCATTCTTGTTTAACTTAATCGTAGACGTGCTTTTAGAGATAACACTTTCCTCATCTAAATTTCCAGGGGTTGAACTTCTACCGGGAGGTTCACTTGTTGACTTAGAATATGCAGATGACATAGTTTTATTTGGTGAAGACGCTGACAATATGCAGAGTCTTCTGACCACTCTAAGCAACAATGCAAGCATGTTCACCTTGCGATTCTCCCCCCGAAATGCAAAATGTTGCTTCAGGATTGGGTTGCATTGACACCCGAACTAATGATAGGGAGTGAAGTAATTGAGCGTGTCGATCGCTTCACTTATCTTGGAAGTCTCATCAGCTCTTGTGGTCTGGTGTGTGACAAAATCTCAGCACGGATACAGAAGGCTCGACTAACTTTTGCCAACTTGCGTCATTTATGGCGTAGGCGAGATATTCGTCTATCAACCAAAGGACGTGTTTACTGTGCAGCAGTTCGTTCCATCCTACTTTATGGCAGTGAAACATGGCCGCTAAGAATAGAGGATATTTGTAGGTGTAGACTACCTGGTTGGGGAACACGAGATGATAGCAACTGATGGTTAGAGACCCCGAATGACATAGCTCAAAATCGTTTGCAATGACGCAGGTGCATACAGTCTTTGTGTTCTCACAAATCCTAACCTTCTAAATTCTTCATGTCCCTTTATTTCCTCTTTTCAAATTTATTTCACTGGATTATACTCCTTGAATAACATCTTCAAACCTTAATGTTTCCGATTCCTACTTATACTCTTACCAGCTCTACCACTACGGGATTTGAATCGACAACTGCATCTCTGTGCTAATGTGGTATGGCAACTCGAACTGATGTACGTACGTACGAAGTTCTACGTTGTTACTGACTGATTGACTGAACAATCCCCATTTGATTTCTGTTTATTTAGCTTTCAACTATATAAATATAACTAATTAATAAAAATATAATGATAATAATAATATAAATAAACTTAATAAGATCAACTATTAACATTATCAATGTTGATGTCATAGATTTACAAATATTTAACAACAATTATATTCAAATTAATTTATTATTTAGAATTTTGTTTTTCTGAACAGCATATGATTGATTGTCTTAAAATTTACAATAATCAAAATGAAAAAAAGGAAAACGAAAAAAATTCCAACATCGGTCATAAATTCTTTGAGCCAACAGTATTATCTATTTGATTTACAAAAGGTATTTACTTATTTACTTTATATAGTATGTACGCTATTCCATTAAATACTTCATATTATCATTCTTATATGATAAACAGATGAAAAAAATTCATTATATAAATAGATTCATATTATTCTACTACAAATATTTGTTTTTCTTTCTTATTTGATCCATATATATAATGATAAACTAATGAATACCCACTTATTAAGTAATTAGATAGTTTGATAATTATATATGAAACTGAGGTCGTCCATTTACGAAAAACTTCAAATTAGAATGAAACAGTGTTTAATTCAATACTTTATGATTTATTTTTTATTTTTCTGTTATTATTCAGAACGGTTTTTGTGGAGATTGTAGTTATTTCAATAGTTTAGATCATGAGTTAATTGAAGTTAGACCACTATGGAAAACCTGGAAGCACTGGATGACCGTTTCATCCTGTTGTGGGACTCTTCAGCAGTGCGTATCCATGATCTCGCTAACGGGATTCGAACCCAGGACCTGTCAGTCTCGCGCTTAATCACCAGACCACTGAGCCGACATCCAATGGTGTTATTATTCAGTAATCAAAACTTTATTAAAATTACACACATCTTTGAAACGATGTTATTTATTCAGAGTGTACAATCATGTTTGTAGTTGTTTTCTAAGCAGTTGCCCATAATAAAATCATTAACAAGATAAGATTAATAAAAGTTAACCAAAAATATGTTTGCTGTTGAATCTAAGTTACGTAATAACTGTATAGTTATAAGGAAGTGAAATTGAAATAAAATATGGAAGAAAGAAACAGAAGACAATTGTTAAGTACAGAGAACATAAAGAAACGACAAACATGTAGTAGAAACAACTTATAAAGTTAGAAGGATAGTCAGTACCGTGATAAAATAATGGACAGAATATATCACATCTGATCAGGCTTAAATCGGTAAATTACCATTTTCTTATTAACCCTTCGTTATTGCATAACTTCAACACTTAAAATAGAAAGTCGATGGACCATTAACAAGGCTTCTAAAAACTAATCAAGCATATTTCTGTCAAAGACTACCAAATCTAAACAATGATTATAAATACGATCATACAGCTTTAGTAAATGAAATCGTCGAAAGGAAAATTCTCTTCGTCAAATTGTCTTTATTGTGTTTCATGAAGCAATGGCTTTCTTTAACTGTAGATATAATATTAATCATTAAAACCAAAAGCTTCGAACACTATACAATCCTAACTATCCCTTGCTTATAATCATTAAATATAGAATGATGTAATATTTACAAGTTGGTTTTTTTTTCATTGAAAAAGTGGAATTCATTAAATGTTTGAGTGTAACTAGAAGGAAATGATTAAATAAGTCTTTATATTAGTTGTGGTTCATCAAAAGTGATGGTCTAGAGTCAAATAAAATATCTTCAAAATTTTCCTTTAGCTTTATTTATCAGTGTGGCAAGAAACCTCGTCCAGATGTGAGATAGATGACTGAATAACAGAGATTATCTAAAGTCAGTAATAAATGAATTCCGAACCAAAAGCTAAATAGCAAAATATAAGGATCATAGATGATCCCATGGTCTTGCAAAGAAATAGCTCTGCAGTAATTACCAATATTGAACTAGGACTAAACATCTATGTTTAATATTTATTTCCTGGTTTTTAATTAATTTCATTCTAATAAGAAAAGCTATTTTGAAAGAAACCGAAAAAAATAGAAATTTCATTGGTTTTTTAAAATACTTCTTAATATTGTTTTCCCTAATTGAAGTAACCAATCAAAATATCGTTTGTTAATGGAATGCAAGAGAAAGTCTCAACTGTTACCCAGTTGCTACCATAGTAATTAGTACAATGTAATAGTTCAAGGTTAAAAAAATATAAGCCAGTAATAAACAGGTCACTAAACTTATTTGTAAAATTCGCAAAAACATGAATCGATTTTCATTTTATGTCAACAACAACAACAACAATTCTGCTAAGTTAAATAAGACTAGCTAACATTAGAACAAAAAATCCAATTAGTTAATAGGATGAATGATGAGAACTGACTGCAATAAAACTCCATAATAATGATAATAATGTCTCCCGTTTAAAGGAAAAAACGATTTATATAAGTGTGGCATATAATTGTCGAAGAGACCCAGAAACTTTCCCGAAAAAAAGCAAAAATGGGCTCTGAAAACGCCGAGAAGCATCTTATCTAATCAACATTCAGTAAGAGTTTGGCCAGAAAAATCTAGAAAGTGAAAAGTCACACGTCGAGTTTCTGACTGGAAGATTACCTATACTGCTACTATGTTTAGCAGCATTCCAGAAATTTCCGGAAGCCAAAGGCCATCTTAAATAATATAAATACACTAGATTTTCTGTACATAAACGAACCTATGAAGTAAAGCATTTCTTTCATATTCCGCACTTTTACTCTCGTGTTCAAGTTGCTGTATAGATTTAGCCTAAGGGTTACTAGAGAGCTTAGGAAACTGAATCTAGTATTCAATTAGAAGATTTATCAATAATCTAGATGAATGATTTATTCTTAAAATAGGCCAGTTAGAGTTTTATGATGAGGTGAAAAAAGAAAGAAAACTCAAAACTTTAAAATATGATTGAAGTCTGTAAATCATTTCTAACAAGCTTACAATCTTAAAAGGTTCAATGAGCTTGAACATATTCGAACAGTTTGATTGATTTTAACACTAATGAGAATATGCAAAAATTAATGGTGCTGTTGTAATACATTAACATTACTGAAAGATCGTTTTAATTTGTGTGTTTTATTCCCTAGTTATTTATGCTAGTTGGCAGTATATTTTTCATTGGATTCTAGTAATTTTCTCAATTACTATTTAGTTATATACCTGACTCAAATACAACAAGAAGAACAGCAATCCAATCACACTTGATGGCGAAACTCTGGAAAATGTAGAATTCTTCACATATCTAGGATGATGCATCACCGAAGAACAAGGAGGTTCATATGCAGACGTAAAGGCGAGGATTGGCAAAGTAAGGGCCGCATTCCTACAGTTGAAGAACTTACGGAACTCAAAACAACTTTCAACCAATATCAAAGTCAGAATCATCAACACGAACGTCAAGGCAGTTCTACTATACGGAGCTGAAACTTGAAGAACTACTTCCACAATCATCAAGAAGGTACAAGTATTTATAAATAGTTGCCTGCCAAAGATATTCAACATCCGTTAGCCGAATACTATCTGCAACTGCCTTCTGTGGGATAGAACAAACTAGCTTCTAGCTCAAGAGGAAATTAGGAAAAGACGATGGAAATGGATAGGACATACATTACGCAAATCATCAAACTGCATCACGAGGCCAACCCTAACTTGGAATCCTGAAGGGAAGCTGAAAAGAGGAAGGCCAAAGAACACATTACGTCGGGAAATAGAATTAGATATGAAAAGGATGAATAACAACTAAAAGAAGCTGGAAAGGATTGCCCAGGACAGGGTTGGATGGAGAATGCTGGTGAGCGGCCTATGCTCCTCCAAGAGGAGCAACAGGCGTAATAGAGTAAGTAAGTATATATTTGATAATATGGACAATTGAATGATGATAAATTATAGAAAAATACACTTAGTGATTATGTGATTTTATAAAAAGAAATTACATAATGTACGAGTACTTTGAGAGTGAATATTTCTTTTCATTAAAAAAATGACTATTTCAGTATAAAGTAAATAATTGAGTTCATGAATATTTGCATAAATTTAATCAATGGACAAAAAGATCAATTATACAATAAGAATATGAGTGTAGTAACGAATTGTCAATATTATATTACTCCAATATAAGTTAATTTATTGAAAAATTAGAATAATTTTAATGACATAATCAATTTCATTAAATTCATGATACATAGTAACTTAGATTGGTAAAGAAAATCATAACTGCTATTATACTATTATTATTGTTAGTGTATAATACTGGATACGTACGTATAAAACATCCTGGAAACTAAGTTTATACACATAAAAGTTACACCAACTCACGTGAAATTGAGTTTGTTCACATTTAATTTGGTTAAGCCCTTTTGTTAACTTATTTAACGAACAGAGTCATCCGTACATTAATAGCTTATCTATGTCATTGTACCTTTATTATCGTTACACTTGTATGAATATGTATGCTTCAGCATTACTTATTGCCTACGCATATATTCACTCTACTATTAGTTGCTTAGTTGATTCGATGATTCATTCATTTCACTATATATATATTATATATTGTATTATTCATGTTCGTTTTACTCGCTTACTCGTACTCGCATTCGCTGACTCGTTCGCTCGCTTGCCTGCTAGCTTTTCGGTCCTACTCTTTCATATTTGCTTAACGTACCTTGTGAATTAGATATCTGTGTGTGGTCCCATAATAAACGTAATCAACACTTCGTATTCGCCTTCTGATTAATACACCGATGTGGCATTATCTAGTGACGGTTATCAAGAAGAACTGTACACGAAGTTTAAGGATCATATAGAATACCAACCACCACAAAATCACTATACTAAATCATAAACAAGAGCGAGCATCTAGACAATTAGAAGAGAACTAATATACTCACTATCTCTCACACACAAACTATCTTTTAATATTTTTTTCCTTTTATTACCTAAAGAATTAATAATTTAAGAGGTTGTCACATAAATATCTGATTGAAATGGTTCATTTCTCCTAGAGTTGCTGTTATTAATGTTTATTTTAAAACTAACCTATATTTTAAATTATTTCTTTGATTCCTAATAATCAATATGTCAGATTTCCTAATTGATGAAAAAAAAAGACAAATGACAAAACAAATACAACTTAAACATTTCCATGGAAATAGTTATAATAAATCTTGTTAAACAGTCATTGAATTAGATAAAACTTTTATTGAATACCCTATTGCACTAAATTTCAAATAAAGTTATTACTTCCAAAAGTACATTTACAATAAGGGAGTTCATTTCAATATTTAAAGTTGTCTTGCTCGAAAAATTATTTATCAAAAGCTTTGGTAAAATACAAGCTAATAAGCCACTGTATTTCTCCGAGTTTTGAAATTACCCCCTATGCACACTTACAACTCAACATGAAATCGAACCTAATTAGGTCCAAGAGTAAGTAAGAAATATTTAGACTAATCAGGTTGAATCCAATAGACTATATTTTCAAACTCATTTTATTTCGTATAAAGCGTGCTATTCCATCAATTTTCCCTATAAATTAATGCTTCACTTCTAATTTAGTAGACTCTATGGGTTACAACTTCAAATTAAGTGTCTAAGAGATGCATTCAGGAATTAGTCACAAGTGAATATATGATTATGTATATATTAACGGATGTTGTTTGGCAATAGAGTACGTTTTTAAGAACTTAATAATAACGATGTATGATTTCCTGAGTTCTTCAGGAAAAATTATATCAGCAAGTAATTACTTCTTTATTTAATACTAATTGAGCAATTGCAGCTAAAATTTCTTTCACCTATCTATATCGAATGTAATTTGCATTACACCTTCCTGTTAAATATTTGGAATCAATAATATAAGGAATATATGAAATTTTTTGCCATCAAAGAGGAAATGCTAATGAATTTCACAGTTTGTATTGGCTTCCTTTATTTTGGTGAATGTAATAGACTGACACCTAATGCATTTCCACGTTTACTGTGTTAAAACTTCACAGATGTTATTAGCTGTATATGTCAATCAATAATCCAAGGTTATAAGTAGTGTTATACGTCAATTCGTAAGTTGAGTAACCATTATGGAACAATATTCTTTATCATAAATATCAAAATAATCACAGTTGTTACTATTCAAACAGGCTGATTTGTTATCTAGTATAATTTGTTAGTGGCAATGGTCATCTTCACGCTTAAATAATTAGAATCTGAAAACAATTTTCAGCACAGATTACCGAAGATGCAAACTCAATATTTCCTGCTAGAAATTAACATCCACATATATTGTTAAGGCTTTATAGTGGATAAGGATAAGAAGTTTTTCTAGCATTTTAAGTGATAGTCATATATCAAATGATTCCATTTTATAAAAAAGAATACAAGCAGAACATCACATGGAATTGATCAAATGATCAGCCTTTAAAGTCAAAAACCCCTTCCCAGATTTCAAAAGTAGGACACTTTTTATAGAATCATCCATGAGTTGTAGATTGATTTTAATAAGCTACGATACTAAAGTTTTTAAAGGAAGTGTGATTCAACAAATTCCACTACCAAACAAAGACAACTTATTTAAATTGTGGTATGACTCAGGGTTTTTACCAATCTTCATCATAAGCATCATCATTATCGCCGTACTATTTCACTAGGAATACTGAAGTTGTCACTGGCAGCACTAGTAGTAGTAGTAGTAGTAGTAGTAATAGTTATAGAGACAATAAAGAAAACTATTGTAACTTGGCCCAAAAGATGACATATTTTTAAGTTGACGTCTTTTGCAACATCTTGAAAGGATACAGTTATTAAAATTAGAGTGAAAAGCGACACAAGTAACCAATGATTAGTGAAGCCATTTCTAGCTTCTTTACGCATACTAAAATATCCTTCCAAATAATACTTGGCATATTAAGACTTTCTTACGAATCATACATTATCACTCACCAAGTAAACATTGATCACTACCATAGCTATTTAAACGACAAAAGAGACAGACATCAGTAATGCTAAAAAGGAAGACTAATAAAACATTTTGCGCGAAAACAAGAATAGATCAGATTATACAATCATTAATATAGACATATATGAGTAGATAAAATTTTGATACTGCCCTCCAATGTTTAAAATCTGGTTGAGATTAGTCGATTACATAAAGAACAAACATTTATATTCAAATCCGATTATAGGTTACAATTGCTATTGTTTTATTCATATAACGTGATAACCATAGTAATCAAAATCAATAATATTAGTGGATCATTGAAAATTAGTTCACACTATATATACCTTAAATCAGGATACACAAGCTAATAACAAAAAAATAACCATTTGCAGTGACATAACTAAGTAACTGATAGTGTTTAACAATGCGATGGTTTCCTAAACACTGTATTTGTTTGATTACGTAAAAGTATTTTAACACTGATTAACTGTACAATAATTCTGATTGATAAGTTTGAGTTCGAGGAAAAATAAAGCAAGATAGATAAATCTATAATGAAACAATCATTATAAGCAGAGTTGAATGGTGGTTAGCAATAGAAATCAAGACACGGACTTCGTCACATTTGAGAATTGTCAACTGGATTCACCGGCAGTGGGACTCTAACGCAAAGCCGTTCACTTTAAACGCTCTCGCGTTATCCACTTGGCTGCTGAGTCCAAATAGTTCTGGAGTAAACATCAACTCTGGGGTGAAGGCACATCCAGCTGACAAGTTTGAAAATTACCACCCAAATGTTTATAATACTTGTGACCTGATGGCAATATCGAGGTGATCCACACAGGATACCCAAATGTCATACGAGACTGATCGGTTGCATTCTTAAATATCAATGCGCAGATTCAAACAGACAATAAAAATCAACAGTTCTAGTTGTGAGACAGGAAATTTAATTGGTGCCAGGAATTAGGTCAGAAACCAATGGACTACCTACTACCTACAGGAGCTAGCCGCTTAAGATGTCAAAAGTTTGATGTGCTATGAAGTGTTATGCTTAACTGTCATATAATAAATAAATATACAATTAGCCGTACTTTATAATAACTGTTCAGTCAAGTATTTTCCGTTTATTACCAAGCCAAACGAGGTGAGATGTTAGTCAGTCAATTGTATATGAAGTAGTCTGTGCCTACCTATATGGCTCAATCCAACAATCAATGTTTCCATAGACTGACTCCATGTCTTGGCTTTTCCACCCCTAGCTTTTTAATAAGCTATTCCTGTACCAGCCCTTTATCGAGTGTCGAGGTGGCCAGTAGATAGGAACACGTAATACATGCTCTGAATATCCAAGTCGATAAAGATTTACTACCCTATCAGTCAGTTTGTCATCAATACTTAATACTCTACGTCTAATCTCAGAATTCCTAACTCGATGGTCCAAAAACATACGACCAATAGTTCGAAGCTACCTAAAATCGAATACTGCTAACCTGTAAATATCCTCTATATTTAAAAGCCACTGTTCACAGCCATAAAGGAGAAGGGAGCAAACAACTGAGCAGTAAACTTGTCCTTTAACTGGTAGAGGGATATCTGAACTGCCGATCCCCACATATAGAGATGAGTAAAGTTACATGACAGTCTGAGTCATTCCATGATTTAAACAAGTAGTAATTGAATAACCAGTCAGAGTCCTCAAGACATGGATGAGTAGTTAGTCTGGTTAAATAAGTTTTAGTTGATCACATTTAAATGTTCGTTATGAGAAAGATAGAGAAAATTACATGAACTGGAAATACTTTAGAGATCTTGAATCGAGGAGTTCGTACTAAAGGTTTACTGTAACATCTCGAACCATCCCTTCATATTTCAACTTCTGCTTCTGCTTTGCTCAGAAATGATATATTTATTTCTAGGAGGAAAAAAATTCAATAACCAGAAGCTGTTTGCTACTTTGAAATTAAGTGACACAAGTTTGAATCTCATGAGAGGTGATATTTCCAGTAAAATTACCGATATGCCTTATTGATGAACGCTAGCTAACCTGGAAACTAGATCTAACACTTTGTTCTGACGATATCTAATCACTTCACATCAGAATCTAGTGTATGTGTTTGCAAGTCACTTAGATTAGTGGCTATATTATAACTCAATCGCTAGAATTCGATCGGCACTAAGGACTAGGCAACTGCGATGTTAGTTACAGCTCAATGAATAGCGTAAAAAAGTTATGCTTGTCTAATATTAAAAAAACATACAATTTGAGATAATTGTCTATGAAATTTAGTATGTACACACATACAGCAACTGAGGTAAGAGGAAATAAGTTTTATTGTGAAATTGGTTGGGTAATAATACATTTAAAATATCTACTTATCGTGTCCATTAGCACTAAACTACCTTAATTTCTATAAAATCAGTCATTTATTACCACTATTATTATTATTATTACTAAAATTACAAACCTTGACTTATTCGAATAATTGAGACAGAATGAGGAATAATAGAAATCAATTATTTGTTAAAGTACAACAGCTATTAGAATGAAAAAATGTACATTTATCTTATAAGCAAGTGTTACAAGAAAAAAAAGTGAATGGAAACTTGGTTTTATTCACTGAATAGTTAGTATATTGTGACGGTAATTACATTCTACTGGATCATCGAACTACATAGCTTGAAAAAAAGCAGTACAATTGTACTCCTTAAAATTCAATTGACTCGAGAAAAAAATGAAATAAATCACACAGGTAACAGTTTTTTTTAAGGATTGATTAATGTCCTTGATCTAGTTGTATAAACTATTGTCTTGGTATGCATACATCAATGATAAAAACTGCTAAATTTGGCGATGGAAGAACAAAATTAGCATTTTTGATGTAGATAAGCACAGAGGATGAAGGAGGATTAATTAGCATAAAATCATGGTCTAGGATCTTCTGCCGATCACTAGTGATCATAAAATGATTTGCTTATTTAGATATGAACAGAATTTGGAAAATAACCTATAAGCCGAAAAACATGATCATAAAACAATAATAACTGATCAATTCAAAAATGACAAATATTATCACTGTTTCTGTGTCAATTGTTGTTTTCGCATTATTTAGGATCAGAATAATCCACTTCCTTTTCATTATGTGGAACAATCGATAATTTAATAATTTTATACAAATAAATCCAGTAAAATGTGAATGGAAGTCACATTATCGTGGTAATAAAGAATAGAGGGTGGAAAAATGATCACATGACTGTTAAATAATAAATGAATAATTGAATCCGGAATAAAATCACTAATTTGAGAGAAATTCCGTTTTCTTTTTCACTTCTAAGCTAATACATATATAATTCAGTTTATTAAATGAAAATAATAATTCTATCAAACGTGAAAGCAAGATGTTGACTCTAATCACTTATTGCACAATACATATCATTGTCTATCATTCATGTTACTTGTTGCATTCTATAACGTGGAACGTTTACTGTGTAAACGGTCATGACACTCTATACTTGCTTAATGCAATAAGGAGAATGAACACTATTTTAATCCCCCCCCAAAAAAAAATTTTACGTATGGTTCATTTTTCAACTCATATCGACTATTAATGAGAACTTCTTCCAAGATTTACAAGAACTCAAACAGCCTAGCATAATTCTGTGTTACAGAATTATACCTATCATATGATCCATACATAGTGTGGCAATTAAACATGTTTAAGTAATAATAAGGAAATCAGTACTTTTACCAGCAGCTATTACATTTTTCTAGTGATATTGACCAAGTAATTCATCCAACTGTGTGAAATAAACAAACAGAAGAGGAAGATAAAGAATCAGGAAATTTCATTCAGTCAAAATCTTCTGAACTATGTATCACAAATGCTGTTTTCCATTACATGTATCTATATAATTATGTAATGCTACTGTCCTATAAAACTAGAAAGTACAGTATGTCAAATGGTTATACTGTCGTATATGTGTTTGTATATATTATATACACATGTACACAAATATTGGATAAAAAAGATCGATCGATAGTAAGCTAAAGGCTAAAAAAAATTATAAAATCGACACATTTCTAACATCACATTAATTGTGTATATGATCATATGACAGTACATTTGTCACGAATCATATGATTTCCTTTCAAGAAAAAATAATTGAATAGTACCGAGTGAAGTAAAGTTTTGCGAAATCGATTAGATCAGGGAAATCAAATATTGATTATAAAAGGAATGATAATTCGTCTCAAAAAAGAAGAAGAAAAAAAAAGAAATTCGATCATTAAATCTGTAAACTTTTGATTAAAAAATCAAAAAAAAAAAAACAAAGTGAGTGTGTGAACAAAAGATTGATCTAATTAAGAATTTCTTTGATGTTTAATAATCTAAACAATTCAGTAATTGGTTATTTGAAAGCAAATAATTATTAAAACTTCCGATGTTCTGTATAGTACTGTGAATATAAAACTTAAGCGAAACTAAGATGTTTCAGTATGCATTATTACTCGTATAATATACTCCGCTAGTAGTAAGTCCTAAAAATACATATAAAGCTTAATGTGGATATGACCAACTTTATGATGTCAAGTTATTACAATCATTTAGCACTTCACAAACATAATCACAAATTCAATATAACTCTCAATTCTAACATTTTGAAAACTCGTAACATAATAGATTTCTTGTAACATTACAAACAATTTATAGATTGAAAAAAGCCGACAAATACCATTAATGTTTCCATGATTATAACTATTTTCAACGCTTTTTACAAGGACACTAAAAACAAGCATCTACTCCAATAACATTATGGCAGAAACAATAAACTGTTATTCTCTACGCTTTAACACTTATCCTTGAATATTTTTATATCATCAAACTAGACAAATTTAAAGAGACGTTTGATTAAGAAATCGGCAAAACAAAAACTAATAACAAAGTCTAGTCAGTTTTTTTTTAACTATCAACATGGTATCATCGCTCGTCGGTAAACACACACACACACATACTGAAAATAAAGTACCACTAAAAGAAACAATATACGTACATATACATGTAGTAACGTATATCATGTACATATTGTACGAAGATCGATTTGAATACAGTCAAATAAATAAAAAAAATTAAACTATTTTACCATTCAGTAATCATATGGTGTGAGAATTAAAAGTAATTGATAATTTGGTTTGTTAATTATTTCCAAACTAAGTAAATAATTGAAAGGACGTTATAAAGAGTGTACCAACTAACAATCAAATCTTACAATCTACTTTACATTTATTAATAGTTTTATTAAAATTGTATTATCTAACAGTTATGAGGATTTTAGAATTCATCAACAAGAAATATCGTCAGTTTTCAAATAGTAAATATCTTTTTACATACTTTAAATCAAATTATTTAACATTGCAGACAAATACAACACTAAAGAGTTTAATATGGTTCTTATTTAGAATTAGATTACTTCCTTATGATCACATACATGAAATTTTTCTGCAAAAAAAAAACATAATTATAATATAACCTATCAGCTCAATATTTATCCGAAACCCTATACTTGATTTTCATTTACAGTTTGTGTGAGAAACAAAATATAGTACCCGTTTGTTTAAACAGATGTAGGGAGGAAATCAGAGTCTAAGTTCACACAAGTTCATATGATGAATTACTCTGTCAAATCATGAGTAAATCTAACAATTATTTCGCAGTTTTATGAGGTAAAATGAATTTCGAATACGCAACTGAAAAGTTTCTAAACTGTTGAATTAAAATTCCATCAGAGAAGAAATATTGATGAACTCTCTTATTTTAAGTGATGAAATAATCTACATGTTATCAGTAAGTCACAAAGTTTAAGATGACATTTCTCACAGGCAAAATGTTGTTTTGTATTGCATAGTGACTGTAATTACTAGGGTAGTCATACGCTAGCTGCACTAACTAATGACAAATTTTAACCCACCTCTCGTGTTTTTTTTTAGGATTTCATTTAAAAATTCCCACAATTTGTGTATTGAACTCTAGCTTTGCATTGTTCATTGTATAACACAAAAACTAATCAGTACCAATTTATAATAGTCAACTCTAAAATACTGAAATGAATGTTTGAACTACCATGAAAACTATGTTAAAGATAATGACATATAATTTTATTCGATGTAAAATAGTTGAAACAATATTATGCAATATTTTTGACGCAATGGAATAAAATATATAATTAAAAACCTGAAATCTAGTTTTAGCTGCTAGGTTGCATGAAATTAAAAGCTCACCTGTTTCGGTGTGTAATTGTGATTAGTTATTGCAAATAGTGCAAATAAACAATCTATTACATACTATTGGGATGTTTACTACGGCATAAAGCAACAATATAGTTCCTAAAACTGTTTAATTACTGGTCATATTATCTGTTGCAATATTTATGCAGTAGAAAATACAGAACAATTAATGGCAATCAGGTCATCTTATATTGTAAATAACGAACTACTAAGCGATACAACTAACTTGCTTTGGAGACTATGAGATGGTAAATCGACAAACGATCAAACTTAAACTCTTTTTATTCACATTAAATGAAACTGCTCGTTTGCTTGTACACTGATAAGTTGAAGAAATAGTAAGAAAGAGAGACTGATACAAGTTTTGTATAAGTTAAAAATTCACACGTTAAACTGTAATATGATAAGGATTTCAGGTTATAAATCTTATCATGTCCCAATACCAACAGATCTCATAGCAATTTGTAAGTGGAAGTTCAGTAGTCTGTTTAAAAAAGATAAACAAGATTCGAATACTATTTAAGTGCCTTTTTAGTTCGATTATACAGCCTATTAAGAGGTCGCGTGGGATAATTAGTGTTGATGCGAAAGGCTGCGATTTGACACTTTTCATTCAGTATAGAATCGATGACACGGGATCGAATCTGTCAGGGAGCATCAGTTCCCTCAAGATTACAGGTACACCATGCTGATGAGTGCCAAGCAGTACGCAACCTAGGTCCAGGGTTTCCTGTTCACCTCCAGTCAAACTTTTCATTCAGACTGAAATCTGAGTATTGGATTGTGGGCGAATAGCACAGTTCAAAACAACACTTAGTGTATAAGATACTGACACATTAAACACTTATCATAATACAGGCTTACCAAAGTTTAAAAAAGATATAAGGATAAGACATTACCCAACAGAAAACCTTATACGAACAATAAAAATGAGTGTACGGATATTCTGTCGTTCATGTTTCTGCAAAACTTCCTGATAATACAAAACATTTTAGTACATCTGAGTTATCCTAGTACTCAGTAACCATACGATTTAGTGCACTTCTCTTTTACATTGTATATTTATCTCATATAAGACCGCTTGTGGGAATTCATCAGAAATGTGAAATATTTAAACATAATAAACAATCGGATGTCAACATTAGCTTTGCCCTTAAGACAACTCGCCAAAATATATGCATTACCTCATAAGAAAACACAGACCAATGGGTGAAAAATGATCAGGAAAGTCATATCAGGTTAGTAACAGCTAAGGCACAAGAGATTTTTATATTTACCAAGAAAAAAAGAAAACAAATATCGAAAAAAGAGTGTTAAACATACCAACACTTGAAATATCTTCTTCATTGATCACCTCACCATTAATATCGACTAATTGCCAGGCTTTCATCATGGTTAGAAGTGACAAATAATTGTTTCTGCAAAATGGGATCAATATATTTTACCTAAAAGCATGATAAATTTATTTATTTGTGTTTATCAAATATAGAAACCAAAATCCAATTAAATATGTTTGAAAAGTGTGCATTTGTAATTTAATCATAAAAAACGGAAACAAATAGGGTTTGTGCAATAATCCAAGTTACATCAGGGCATCGACAGAAAATCAACAAAACGAAAAGTAGAAGAGTTCAATAATACCAACCGTTTAATGGTATATGCACCAGAAATGTCGTTCAAAACCAAAAGTCGAGACCAAAGAATGAAACGTACTTAACGACGCAGAAGTTTAGATGAAGAGGGGGATAAATAATATGTCCATCTGTATTATTACTATTACTTGCATCAAAATTGATTTTAGACCATATAACGTGGCATTTCTAACTATATATTACGACTATTACAAAACTTCCAACGACGAAGCCTGCGTTAATACCATGACGCAGTCTATTAGTCAGTGATTATGTAGATCGGTCGCACGTATAGATCTGGTCAACCTACTTCTATGTAGGAGAGTATTCCAAGACAAAGTGGGTGGTAAACAACCGTGCAGTTCGCATGTTACAGCTTTGGTTTGTAGTTGGTTATGGCTTCGTAGGTTAACGACAGGTTGGTTATTAATTTTTGAACGCACATTTACAAGACATTTCCAAATAGTGAAAGTATCGAGTGACCGACCTAAGATAGAGGACTATCTTTGAGACAGGAGACAGAACGTATGAGTAAATTAGATGTAATTGAAACGAATGCATATTTAACAAAACAATGGAATTCAAGATTGAGAGAACGATAAAGATTAAATACAGCTGCTCTATTGTGAAAGATTTAGAGAAATACTTTCCCAAATCTCTAGCAGAGACTTAATCTGATTAGAATTAATTATTTAGATTGTTGATGATTTGATGCTCAAAAACTAATTATAGACCGGTTTTACAGACTAACACTTGTTACCAATGCATCATACATTGGACACCACTGCCATGTGGTTTATGAAGAAACGAGTGAAGAGTAATCGCAAGGCATGACTTGAAAAAGACAGAATAATACGATTTAGCGGATAACTGGATGATTCATTTGATGTAAGCACTTTTCACAGCCTTCAAATATTTGGGCACAGACATGGTAATGGTCATACACTATACAAACGTGAAACTTTATTGATACAATTTCAACCACGCATCTAGTCCATATTTCATTCAAGTCTCATAGTTTATAGCTTAAGTATTACGTCCGTCGTAGGACATCTCAACGTCTTTTATAAGAAGGTATTTGAACCCCAAGATGTTTTTTTGTGGTGTCGTAGAATACAAAGTGATACAGTACAATAATTTGAATGCTAAGATTTACAAACTTCCCCTTTCTCTAGAACTACTCGACTGTGAAGCAGTCGTAGTGGGTCTGGAAACCATTATCGTATTAACACAGAATGTGACCCCATTTGTCTTTCTAAGTGGTCAACAACGAGAAATTTCTAACAGAGAAAACGAAACATCTATGACTAATGAATTATTTAGGAAGAAAATTAGATGAACATAGAGATGCGAGCGGTGAGGTTCAAGACAAGCTAATAAACCTATCATCCACGTAGGAAGAGACCGAATATGCTCTGAAGTAAAAACTTGAAAGAAACAAATATTATTCACAGCGTTGTGACAAGTATTTTGTGGAATAGTTTGCAGCTTTGATTCCTTATTTATTAAAGATCCCTTGATATCTCCACCAAAGAACGGCTGTCACACTCCTCACTGGGAAGATGTGCCCTACCGCCAAATAACAGACATGACGTTATATTCAGATAAAAAGATTGTGGTTAGAACGAAGTCTTCTTTACAAGTGGAGTTAAGTTGGAAAAAACCTCAGGGAAGATGTCAAGCACCAAGAAATAAAACAACATGATAAAAGTTATCACCTGATTCGTAAAAAACATTTCTCCGGATCAAAATAATGAGAGGGATTAAAGATGACAGAAATGCATACTTGTTATCACCAAGTTTACATAATCTTATCTTACGAAACTAGTAAAGGAGAGAAACCAATGATATCAGAAGGAACCTTGTTTCTCAGATTTTGTGTAACATGAATTGAAAACTAGAAAATGCAAGAATGAACTCACAAAGAAGGGTTGTAAATAGGAGACCTTTGTGACCTTGAATCAGCTGTACCCAACTCAAATACGATTGGTCAATATTTTGAAATTATGGCTGTGGTAAATTTTAGATGCTACATAAAAACAAACGGCAGCACAACAAAGAAACAATCATCATTGGCAATTTCAAAGTAGTTTTGATTATTTTTTATAACTTTTGCTCGGTTTTATATTGTTTGAACAGATTGAGGATTTGGTTTTATTCGCAAATGTTAAGTCAGAAACAGCAGTATCTGTCATGCATAGACTGAATATTTACGGACAAAGAATTCCTAACTGACAAAGTTTTAGTCTTGGATGTCATGACAAAAACGATCACTTTCAATGTTATCAACATAAATGACTTAAAACAACCCATTAACAACTGGCGTTGGAATTCCAATCGTTTGGAAATGTCAGATGTATGGGACAACTTTAAGCAGGTAGGCTTAAAAAGTCACCATCAACTTGATATGTACGCTCACTGTGTAAATGTACGCGATATATTAACATAAAAGTCACAGAACACATCTATCTACGTCTCTCGTAAGATATTCATAGGTACAGGCATCCAATTCTGTGTCGTTCAACACGAAATTAACTTTTAGACAGATTGTTTTATGAAATCGATATAAATCGGCCACGCATTATTACTCTTAAGACACAGAGTCGTTACCAAGAGTTACATTGAAGATATATGATTCATATTTTAACGTGATATTTTTAGCACTGTGCGACCGTTTTCTGAACTTTTACCGTAGTAGAACCTGGTAAGTGAGCATAGTCCACTTACCAGTATTCTCTGTCCACCTCTGTCCTAAACAATCCTTCTTAGATGTTTCCAGTTAATATTCATCATTTTTCATATCTGACTACGATTCTCGACACTGTGTTCTTCAACCTTCCACTTTTCCGTTCCACCTCAGGATTCCAAGTTAGCACTTGCTGGGTGATCTTATCCGCAACGCAACCATGTAAACTTAATGTATCGGTCACCTGTGCGTTCAAGTAACCACAGATTTTGTCATTTCATAATGTATTTTTAATTAAATAACTAGATCATATAGCTAATTTTGATCTTTTTTTATATTTTTATTCGCCACGTCCGACTGCGTTACACTGCACGTCCATTGCGTGCTGGGATGATATCTCAAGTTATAGTGAGTTTATTCACATAGTTGATTGTTTCCAGATAGACTTTCAGTGCATCATTTTACTGTAGAAAGGTTTATTGTACTATAAACTATGTTTTTATGAACAACTGCCTGTTGTCTTCAGTCGGCAAGCAATATATATATTCTTTAAAGACAATTGTCTTCCGTTCGGTAAGTTCAATTGGCCTACATTTCGTGTTTTTGTTTTATAGTCTTAATTATGTCCATTTAAATACTTTAAGCAATATGCCTGTGCAAATGAAACAATAACTATGACACTTGCTTAGTTTAGTATTCTTGGTTGTCGTATAATTCAGTTTAGCTGAAAGAATTATGGTATACTTAAGTATAGTGCTTGAAGTCTGTAACGAAACAGATCAGTTTAGTAAGTAGAGTTGCCTATTTCTGATGAGTATACTAATTCAAATCAGTCTGATTAAAAATAGGAAAAAAGTGCTTTTGGTACTGTTGCTGTCATACATTATAAGATAGCGATAAGTATGTTTGTTTATTTCTAGATTGTACATCTATCACTGACCATATTTCATGATCACTGTCATTAAACAATTTCCCCAGCAATAACATCGGTAGCAAGATAACTAAGTGTGTGAGCTTTTATTTGCCCACAGAAGAGCAGTATACAGTCTTAGAAGATGAGTGTTCTGTATCTCAATTAAATGCAGTTGGCTGTGGACAAATGTTAAAAATCTTTTTGACTACTAGGACTTTTAGTTCATCAAACACTAACTCTGCTTGTACGTCTCCCTGTTAAACTAGATGCAGATACATGGTAATACTTAAATGAGAGCAAAATAATGAAAGCATTGAGATACGGTATTAAGTCCATGTTATGCTTTGCACAAGTAATAGCTGACCTGACCTAATATTCATAAACTAAAGGTAAATCACAACTGCATAAATTCTTTGCTAAAAAACATGTAATTTGGTTATTTATCTATTCCACATTTCTGACTAAATTCACTACTATTTTCTCATTTAGAATTCAACAAGACTGAGTCTTCACAGATCCTAAGAACTGTTTCGCCCTAAGAACTATGGCCCTATGGATCTGTTTACGGGAGACCCAACTAACGGCAGATTATAAAAAGGATGCTGGATGTTCATTTTAATCTCACAACCACTTCCAGTGCTTTCCGAGTTACTTCTTTTACCCTTTCGTTTGGAAAAACAACAAAAACTGCAGCTTAACATTACAAATGCAACTTTTAGACTGGAACTTGGTTTAAACCTTTGTTTCATATTCGATTCTTAATGAAAGTTCTCGAATAAATTTTTGAACCTAATGCTACTTTGTTTTACATACTTAATCGTTGCAAGAAACTTGTGATAAGCGAGCCTCTTATCACCTAATTCATGTGTTCAGGCTTCCGTGTCTAGTAGCAGGGGATCACCAAAACCTCCAAGCAGGAACCTAGGTATGTTAACAATAAAAGATCCAGTCGCCTAGCAAAGGACTCCTGGGAAGTCGCTTGGACTAGTTCGGCGGGCAGCGAATTCCAGCATCTGACAACTCTTAAGGAGTACAAGTTACGTCTACAGTCTATTCTGCTATGTCGTGTCTCTAGTTTTTAGGACTAAGCTCAAGTAGGTGTTTAAGAGAATGTCCAGAAGTGTTAAGGATCCTGTAAGTAAATAGGTCACCTCTAAGACGTCTATACTTTAATGAGTAGAGGTTAAGTGATTGGAGGCGCTCTTTATAAGGTGATTTGGTGCATATATCCGTCATTTTCTTGGGAAACCTACAGGCTCGGGTCCTCTCACAACTTATTCTAGCCACCATGAGTTGCCACGAAAACTGATGGATGGACACGCGTTACACATCCTAACCGTCCCTGCGTCTAATCTCATAGCTTCTTATTCAAATGTCATATGATAAGCAAGTAATGCTTCTACCGACACTAATGGAACACGAGTAATTCAAAGGCACCCTGTATGGTACTTTAGATTGGTCTACGCACTCACTTAGCTTTTTATTGAGAATTTTACTACAGTCCTGCTAAAAATCCCATGAACCCTACTACCACCATCAAAAGAATAAGTCTGTATTTGCTGCATATAGCAATTTTATTTTTCAGAAGATATATAACAGTTAGAATTGGAGTAAAATAGCAATATACAGCAGATGCACGTGGTACATGTCTTCATCGATCAACTGAAATAGAGAATACGGATATTAGTTTAACATGCTTATCTAGAAAGACTAGTGTTTACTTCGAACTTACTGCGTGAGAATGTTATACTGGAACTGTGAATAATGTAGGAATCTAGTCGCCCAGGGCGTACGAAGCACTCAAACTGGAAGACAGTTGTCCCAAAATTATTCGAATATGAAGGTGAGAATTTGCAGGTACTTTTCATCGTAAGGATGAACATATTAGATAACGGTTGACATCATACCGTAAAAAATACACAAATTTGCGAGTGGTGAATTATGGTCTATAAAATGGTGAGCTTAATAACAGTTAGTTACCTTTTTACTTTCTGATCATGACCCTTCGGCTTCCTTTTGTGGCCAAAACACCAAACATACACTACACACTGATAGCAGATTTCCGGCTTTTCAATGTTAAGCTTGCTTTAACGCACTACGTTATGCGTATAACCCCTCCATTACTGCTATGTGGCATATTTTTTCATAACAAACCCTCTGCAATGGATTGTTAGCATCTGTGACTTCGTCTATGGTTGTCGGAAGCCTGGGTACTTTTGAAAGCAATACTGACATCCCCCACTTCTAGGCACTAAGTATTAGTTTGACTCGTTGTGGGATATTTTTGTCCGCAATACTGAAATAAATTAAAAACCGGAAATTGTTTCCTTTCATTTTGCCGATAACATCATAAAGGACGGTTAGGAATGAACATGCAGACAGTTAGTCACAGGAGGCAGCAACAGTTATTTCAGCTAAGAAAAAACGAACTTCGGCTTTGGATATTTAGAAAACAAGTCAAAACCAAACCGATTTCCATTTTAAAACATAAGATTAACCAGCTTGACTGAAGAAATACATTGACTAGAGTAGAAGCAGCAAAAAACAATGCTGATTCGAAGTAAATTTCACACCAACATGTAGAACATTACACTAACTGCGGCATCTTAGCACATTGAAACATTAATTACATAGCTACACAAAAGAAATAGCTAAAAGAAGCACAGAACGAAGAAAGCCGGCCACCATTACGTACAAAGATGGCTGATATAATAATTCCCGCCACATTCTGATTGGTTGCTAAGCTGAAGAGCACATTTACGAAATTGAGTTGCGTTTAATTGCAGCCGCACTTGCTATGTGATGCATTTTGGTGATTCCCACAATGTATGTTGCCCAACTGTAGGAATGCCGCTATTGATTTACAAATTCTCACCTTTACGTCTACACCAGATTCTCCTTGTTCATCGACGATGCTGCTGAACAGGTACATGAAACTTTCCATCACTTTGAGAGTTTCCCCATCAAACGTGATTGGGTTGGTATTCTCTGTGTCACATTTGAGGATCATACTTTTTCGCTTGTGTATGTTGAGGTCTATTGCTTCAGAAACTGCTGCTACATTGTTTGTCGTCAGCTGCGATTTTTTGTGCGTATGGGATAAAAGTGATAGAGTGTCTGCGAAGACCAGATCGTTTAGTTGCATCCAACATGTCCACTGTATTCCGTGATTCCTCTCAAGTGTCAGTCTTCAATCACTAGAAGAAAGAGTGGTAGTAAGCAGCTTTGTCTGACTCCGGTCCTCACTTTGAATGAGTCTGTCAGCTGTCCTCTATGCACGACTCTGCAGCGTGGTCCGTAGCATGAATTCTGTATGATGTTGACGATCTTCTGAACTACTCATATCACAAAGTCTAAGAAGGTTCTGTAAGGTCCTCCTGTCCACGCCGTCAAACGCCTCCTGAGGTCGAGGAAGTTTAAGTATAGTGACGAATAACATTCAATTGATTATTCAACGATGATTCATGGTGTCACGATTTGGTCTTTGCACGACCAATCCTTGCGGAATCCGGTCTATTGATGTCGGGGCTGGGTGTCTACTGAATCTTTCATCCAGCTTAGTGACACTTCGTTGAAAACGTTTCCTTCTACCGATGATAGTGTGGTGCTTTTGTGGTTTTCACATTTGCTCGAATTTCCTCTCTTTCTCATGAAGTATCCTTCTTTCCAGTCTGTCGGTAACCCTTCTCCTTCCCCATAAGTCTTGCTGAATAAAACGTGGAGTACCTTTGCAGTTATTTCAATGCACGACTTCAGTGCGTCAGCTGGTATATTTTAAGGTCCAGATGCTCTCTCACTCTTGATTTGTCTGATGGCCATTCTGATTTCCTCGATCGTTAGTGGATTGACATCTATAGGAATTTCCGTAGGTATTGCTTCGATGTCCGACGGGATCAGTGAAGCTGGCCTATTCAACAGTCCCTCGAATTATTCCACCCATCTGTTTCTCTGTTCTTAAATCATTGTGATTGTCTTCCATTCTTTGTCCTTGTCCGGTTTCTCTGGTTTACTATATCTCGCTGCTGGTTTTTTCGTTGTATCGTATAACTGTTCCATATTTCATTCTTTTTTTCGACGTCTTCGCTAATTCTTCTGCGCATTTCCGCTTGTCAGCTCTAATACGCTTCTTCAATTTCTTGTTTGCTTGTGTGTATTCAGCTTGTGCAGTGACTCTCTCTGTTCTTGTTCTTCTTCCTTTCTTAAATCTTTTCCAGCGTTTCTATAGAGATCCACTCTTCATGATGATGCTTCTTGCGTCCCGTAACCTCTCGACACGTTGAAGTTAGTGTTTCTTTGATCTGTTTTCAATTTCCCTTCACAGTATTTTCTGTTTCTTTCAGTAGCTCTTGTGAGGCTTGAAACCTGTTGTTGAGAACTATCATGAATTGGTTAAGTTTGTCAGTATGTAGAAATAAGTCTGAATCGAAACTTTGTAATACTACTTTTCCAGTTGTACAATGATTCTTTAGCTTCAGTTTCACGATGGCAACTGTACTGGCATTAGGCCATAACAACACAATCCTTGAAGCTGAGCACGAGACAACGGCTGCAATAAACGCAACTCAGTTTCGTAAACGTGCCCTTCGGCTTAGCAACAAATCAGAATGAGGCGGGAATTATTATGTCCGCCATCTTCGTAAGCAATGACGGTCGGCTTTCTTCGTTCTGTGCTTCTTTCAGCTATTTCTTTTGTGTAGCTATGTAATTTAAAGTTTTAGTGTGCTAAAATGCCGCAGTTAGTGTGATGTTGTATATGTTGTCGTGAAATTTACTACGATTCAGCATTGTTTTTTGGTTTTTGCAGCTTCTACTCAAGTCAATGTATTTCTTCAGCCAAGCTGGCTAGTCTTGTGTTTTAAAATGGTAATCGGTTTTGTATTGACTTGTTTTCTAGATATCTAAAATCGAAGTTCGTTTTTTTAGCTAAAATAATTGTTGCTGCTACCTGTGACTAACTGTCCGCATGTTCGTTCCTAAGCGTCCTTTATGAAGTTATCCCCAAAACGAAACGAAACAATCTCCGGTTTTTAATTTTCTTCATTATTATGGACAACGAGTCAAACTAATGCTGATTGCCCAACAGCAGGGGATATCAGTATTGTTTTCGATAAAACCTGGAATTTCGAAAACCATTGACGAATTCACAGATACTACCAATCTATTGTACAGGGTTTGTTATGAAACAGAGGGGTTGTACTCGTTACGTAGTGCGTTAAAACAAGCTTAACATTGAAAAGCCGGAAATCTGCTATCAGTGTGTAGTGTATGTTTGCTGTTTTGACCATAAAAGGAAGCCGAAGGTTCATGATCAGGGAGTTAAAAGGAACCAGAAAATTGGAAGCAGGCTCACATCATACTAGTTTTCAAAGGAGGTCGACGCATCGAACCCTCAAGTTTACGACCATTAGCACCTCTCTCTGTGACCTCAAAAATTATAGAGCCCCTGATATGCGACGCCATCAACAGCTACTTACTATCTATTAATTTCTTTTTCCCCCAACAGCATGGCTTCAGAAAAGATTTGCTCTTGTGTAACCAACCTGCTTAATGCGGTGGACATACGGACAACCATCCTTGATCGCAAGGGGAAGATTGATGTTACATACCTTGACTTCTCAGAATCTCTCGATAGGATCAACCATATATGTCGTTGTATATTTAAAAAATCGACATTTTAAGGTCAGGGTTAACTTCACTTTATCTCAGGCTATGAAATGTCCTAGTGGGGTCCCCAGGGGTTTTGTAGTAGAACCTCTTATTTTCTTGATTTATATAAACGATCTCCCACACCTGGTGTCGTCAGACTTATTACGATTTGCTGATTACGTGAAACGTTTGAGAGAGATACGCAACCATTAGGATAAACTGGTACTTCTGTAAGATCTGACACGACTTCAAAGCTGGGAAGACTATAACGGACTTACCCTTAACACTTTCAAGAGTAAATTAGATCATCTTAAACATGTTGAAGATAATGACTACGATTTAGGTAGCACTCTCTAGAGGTATCTCAAGTTGAAAAAGATTTAGCAGTGTTGGTACCCTACGCTAATTAGGACGAAAATCCCATCCGAGCAAATCTCGCACTGGCAACATTGAAGCGCATTTTTAGCCAGTTCGACGAAAGGGCTTTCCACACAATCTTCAGCAGTTTTATTAGTCCACATTTAGAGTACGGAATCATAATACTACCTCCCTCATTCCAAAAGGATAAGGACACCATGAGATGTATTCAACGATGAGCCACGAAATCATTTCGGGACTCAAATGCAAGTCTTATGAGTAGTGTTTCAATTACTGAGCATTTACCCGTTAGGGTTCAAGCGTCTTAGAGGTGGCCTTCTAATGGCTTACAGCATCCTAATTACTTCTGTACATCCCCATAAACATCCCCATAAGCTTACATAAGCTTAGTACTAACAAAAACCATAGGGGTAATACCCAGAAAAAGTAGACTCAACACAGTAATACGGGCTGCATACCTGCCTTCTACTCAAGAGGAGTCAAATGCTATGGTTTTCTACAGGCTGAGCTAGTCTGCGAGACTTCGAAGGAGTCCTTTGAGAGACAACTCGACATACTCTTGAAGACCAAGGACAGTACCGTGCTTAATTTCAGTCTTCAGTAATAAGGATAGGAGGTCTATCGACCTATATTAATCCTTGCAGTTTGTAATTCTGTGGAGGTCCAATCTCGTTTTGAGTATATTAACAGACGGGGCTGACATTACGTGTTCCGGTAGAGAATTCCGGTAATTCACTACTCGGTGCGAAAACGGAACTCCAGAAGTTAACGATTGGATCTCGGTTTTTTAACTTTCTTCGAATGTCCTCTCAAATGGTTGGTTCTAAACGGAAGTAAAAGATAAGGCACGTTAATACCAAGGTCATCGTTCAGTATACGATAGGCCAATATTAGATCACCCCTTATTCTACGGTAAGATAACGGAAATAAGTTAAGGTGTCTCAGTCTGTCTTCATAAGATAGGCCAGATAGACCTTGTACCATCTTAGTAGCTCGTCGTTTGACTCTTTCTAGCATATCTGCTTCATACTTGAAACAAGGACACGCTGCTTGAATCCCGTGTTCTAAATGTGGTCGCACATAAATCGGGTATAGTAATCTAAACATTTCATCATCTAAATACTGGGAAGACCTACGAATTGACCATAATACCCTATAGCCTTTTGCATAAGCAGCCTTACAGTGACTAGTCGTTTTGAGATCATTGCTTAATATGACTCCCAAATCTTTATAGTTTCTTACTTTGGGTAGCACGAATCCACGTAGTGTATAGTTGTAACAGCATAGGTTGGTTGGTTAAGAGTTGACCCCAAACAACCAGGCATATGCCAAAACAGTATTGTTCAAGTATTCATTCACTTCCTTATTTTGTATAAGCGTTATATTCCTTATTATCTTATATCGAATGTTGAAAGCTTTTGTTTGTCTGAACAGATAATCCCACGCTCCACTGTGACTGCGCGAAGATCGAAATAAAGACCTACTCACTACTTCTCTGGTTTCTTCTATCAATAGTACGAGGGTTACCTATTAACACGAAATAGTCATACTATTCATCAGAGTTATTTAACAGCATCACTACACTCCTAATGGGATTTACTTCTAGTGACCACCTATCTAACCATACCACCAATGAGCTAAGATCGTCATGTAATACTATCCTATCCGACATACTATGCATGGGTCTCCAAATTTTTATGTCATCAGCAAAGAGTAGAACGGATGATTTTGCTACAATTGGCAATTCATTTACATAAAGTAAAAAGAGAAGAGGACGCAGGATTGTACTTTGGGGAACCCCACATTTTACAGGTGCTCACAAGGAGAGAGCCTCATTAACCCTTACCCTTTGTCTCCTGTCAAGGAGAAAGTTATTTATCCAATCGACGACTGTATAATGGACTCCGAAACGTTCCAGTTAGAATTTAAGATCAGAGTGGGAAACCTTATCAAAGGCTTTACTTAGACCTATGAAAATCCGAATGATTTTCTCCATCAGTTTTACAACTGCACTAGTTAAGCTAACGAGTCTATAGTTACTAACTAAATCTCTACCCCCAGCCTTATACACCGGACTTATTATGGCGTCTTTCCAGTCTCTGGGCAGTCTGTACAGTCTTAGAGGCATGTCAAACAGTATCGCTAATGGTTCAGCAATTACATCTGATATGGCTTCCATAACCCTAGGATGAATATCATCAGGACAACTGGATTTATCAGGTTTGAGATGCTGAAGTTGCCTTAAAACAGTACCTTTCTCAATGACTACAGGATCCATCAGCGAGCCGTCACGTTCACGATGAATCGTTGGTCAATCCTCATTACCGACAGAAAATACTTTACTAAAATATTCAGATAAAGCTTCAGCTTTTTCGGCATCATTCTCTGCTAAGGTTAACAGATTATCTCGTGTCAAAAGTGATGGAATTCCATCGCTTCTCTGAGTTCGCCTTTTTATATACGAGAATAACCGTTTCGGACTATATCTGGAATCCCTAACCAATTGTTTTTCGTATGATAGTCTGGTCTTGCTTATTAACGCTTTGCAGGCATTCCTAATCTTACGATAACTGAATCTGTATTGTTTTAAGCCAGTAGAGATGAACATATTCCAGTGATTCTTCCTTTTTCTAAGGAGTTTCCTGACCGTTTTGGTTATCCATGGTGGACTGTTATTCGGTCTTCGTGGTACCAGGTATAGTATGAACGGGGACGTAACCAGTCTAAATTTACCTTTAATTACAGACCATGCTTCTTCAACTGATATGCTAGTATCTACTAACCAATTTGTCTTAGCATTGCATTCCGGAATGGCTGATATGTTAGCTTTCCATACATTTGGGCGAGGTGTAACTTGACTATTTTTTTCTTTGCCCTCTTTTTTCCGATAATACTTCTATCTTCCTGCCTGGAGGTATCGGCGATTCACTGCTACTAGATGCGAAAGCTTCTTGAATTTTGTCCAAAACCATTCAACCATTTGAAACGTAACGCTACGGGGTAGTTTTTGGTTCGAGGGATGGCCACGGCATTTGAAACTGGTAGGAATGTGTATTCGTTTTATTTGATGGTTACAGAATAGAAATACTCATAAATCTGACATAATGGTAGATTTGTTGCTGAGTCGTAGTAATATTCACTCCATATTGCTATATGTAACAAACCCATTATTATTTTTATATTTTATTAGCATGCTGTTTGAAGCTGTTACAAATTCTATCGTTTATGGAGAGCGTGATAATTTTCAAGTAGTATTTTCAGCATTCGAAGGCTAAAAACTGGATAATTTCCTACAAGATTATTATCGTGTGAGAAATTATCCAGTTCATCTAATAATTGCCTCCAACCCCGATACCACTTAAGTTAGATAGTAGCCAGTTTTAAGGAACGTTGTCGTAAGCCGATAGTCTTGGCGATTACTTTAACTGAAATAAGTTCATTCAAAGCAGAAATAACTCTCTTGATGAGTTTATTTATTTTCACTTATTTATTTGGACACAAATATTGGTACAAGGGGGGACCTAATATATATGCGCCACACATTGTTTCAGAAGAACTGCTTCAGTGTTCGTATTTGGTGGCAGCATACAACTTTCAACCAGTCAGTGACTCGAGAACCTTTAGATAGAACCGAGTTTCCACCATAGGCGAGCTGCTGTATAAGTCGAAAAATAAGGATACATAAAGTGTGAATAAAAGAGAGTGAATAAGTGACTTGGTGAATAAAGATAATAATAATAATGTGAATTGTTTGACTGTCGATCGGAGCGTGAACAGTCTTTTCAGCAAGTATCGTCATTTCATTCTGTGTCTGGGCTGTGATACTACTCAGGTGCCCAAACCGAAGCAGATGGGGCAAGACTCTAATTTAAGGACGACCTTTTAACGAATCTTAAATGACCTTGACAATTATTAGCCAATCAGGAGACAGTAACTATAAAGTGAAAATATATTGTAAGTAAGTAATGAATTACAGTGGATATTCTTCTTTTACTTGATTTAAAAACTTGTCAAGGTTTCATAAAGGTTCAGAGGTTCTGAATTCATAATGCATATGGTATACAAACTCGTCCATAGGATTAGGGTTTAGGTTAAGGCTGTAGCATCTCAATAAACACGTCTTCTATAAAACCCGATGTCAACCGATCGCATGTTAGCACCCTAACCTAACCCTAGCCCTAAACCCTAACCTTAACCCTAACCTAAAGCCTAATCTAACCCTAACCTCAACCCTAAACCCCAACCTAATCCTAACCTAAAGCCTAACCTAACCCTAGCCTCCAACCCTAACCCTATGGACGAGTTTCTATATCATATGCATTATGAATTCAGAACTTCTGAGCCTTTATCAAACCTTAACAAGTTTTTAAATCAGGTGAAAGAAGAATATCTATAATTCATTACTTTCCTGTAATATATTTTTACTTTATATTGTCTTCTAATTGGCTAATAATTGAAATTGCTCAAACGCTTCTGATTGGCTCGTCCCTAAATTAGAGTCTCGCCGCAGATGGCTTTCTTAGGGAGCCACACCCGGAACCTTCGACCTAAAGGTTTGACCCACAAGACAATGGAGCATCATGAGGAGATGCAGTCCGATGGTAGCCAGTGACCGATTGATTCATACACCATTTGTTCTTTCAGGATACTGGAGCCTATGTGCACCATTGGTTTGGGATCCGGTTAAAGCGCTGGACATTCGCTTTTCGTCCTCTCATTTTCGTAAACAACACCCCCGTCACAAGGAGGCAGTAAGTAGGACTTCCCTGGTAGAGGCTGTATACGCGTGGCCGTGTGAAAGTATATCGAGAGGGAGGGGGGCCCACCCACTCTCGGCCATACCAGGTCATCTGGAGGCACTTGATGAGTAATAAACAATCGAAACTATAGGTTTAACTTTGCGAGGGAAATTAGCAGTGTCCCTTCAAATAGCGTGCTCCAAACTCATAAAAAGACATTTCAAATGTAGCATCCAAGGATTTATACAAATATTTAGGTACTCAGGAAAATCACTGGTCACTGGTTTTCTATCAAATTTTGCAATCTAATATTAGGATTATAATCTTTCGGTTGAAAATTTTACTTTATTTTGGTAAGATCTGCTGAATAACTGGTGTAAAAAGCATTATAGGGCTTCCAATGACTAAGGTAGAATTTAGCTGAAAACTCGATGTTATATTCGGCAGAATATGTGGGTTTCACCTCAACAGGTTGAATATGGCTGGTGGTTGTGATTTGTAATCATACACTCTATTTTCCTGTAATTACGTCTTTTGGCTCATATTGTGGGTTGGAATAATCCTCGCTTATCTATATCTATGAACTTATCCAAGCTTACACAAAAAAGAACATGGAAATTTTGGCTTTACAGCACTCGTAGAATCGCTGTCTTTAATAATATGACTTTTAATCATATTGTGGAAGTCTGAAGTCTTGCTATTCTGTGGGTGCCCCAAATAATTTGTACCTAACCCCTTGTTTCAAATCTATTACATACACCATAACGTATCAGAGAAGTTTTGTGGCTATCAACTAGAATCCGAGTAATTTTAACCACCCGACAAAAAATTAAGTCTATAATCTTACAAACTGGTTCCCATATTTCCCTTCTTAAACAGAAGCACTCATGACTTTGAGATGCTACATTATTATGCCTAAAGAATGTTCTGCTGATTATAGAAATTCGTAAGTAGTCATAATAAACGGAAATAACTGTCAACTTGTCGATCACATAAAGCTCTGTTATCACAGCTGGTTGTTCTGTCATAAAATCAAACATTTTCGTATATAATCCAATAAAAAATTGATACTTTCTAGAATGTTTTGGTTTTTTTATGTACAGAATACCGAATATTGAATAAAATGTTTCGTACTTCTTAATTGTTTGCTAGAAATGGGTGTATTACCCGAACTATCTAAGGCTGTACAAGAAATGGACTGGATTTTGCCTACCGACATTCAAAGTGAAGCTGTCCCATTAATCCTCGGTGGAGGTGATGTTTTAATGGCTGCTGAAACCGGAAGTGGAAAAACAGGAGCATTTTGTTTACCTGTGCTTCAGATTGTATATGAAACACTTAAACTTCTCCAATCTAATAAACAGGTATGATTTAATTAAGGTCTCACTCCTCATTAGAACAAAGCTAATATCTTGTCAAAGCATTCAAGCGGCCAGATGAAACTCAATGTATATGATCGTACCGATGCTATGGCAATTGATACCAATGGGTTGCTTTGTCAAAGTCGCGATCCAGGTGGATGGCACGGAGCTAGAGCAAATCGTGGAGTAAAATGTTCAGGTATTGAATGGGGTGCTTTTTAGTTAATACAATGTTTAGTACTTCAAGGTATTTAGTTTCAGTAAATAACCAGTTGTCCGTCCATATTTCGGAAATAAAAATCTGATTTCCTTTTCAGGTACCTCTGGAAAAACTCTTTCACGGTATGGGCAACCGGAAAGTGATAACCACACTCATACCTCTAACAGCACTAAAGACCACTGCATTCATGGTCATTCTCTTTCTTCAATTCCTATTATTCTTCCTACTTCGACTTTCAACTCTAAACTTCCTCTTTTGACTTCCTCCTCAAGTGTTATCACGGCCAACGATTCTGGTGCGCGAAACACTGTCGTAGGTCTACTAAAACCGAAACACGCATACAGGACCTTAGTGTGGTCATTCATTCGAACTTACCTAACCAAAGTGAGAAGCCGGTGTGACACGCCCTCCGTCTATCTGGCGACCCGATGTCTAGTTCTTGCGAATTGGCTGGTGTAACCATAGCACTAAGTAGGAGGGCAGAACAAGGACTATTAGAACGGACCCTTTTAACAGTCGCCTATGTGCTGTTCGGCTAATCAGTTCCGTAAAAACTCAGAAGGATAAGGACACATCTTTCCACGGTTTCTACCTACGCTACCACTGACTGCAGCCCGGATAAAGTGAAAGACGACTTTTACAGAAAGCTTTCTGAACTTCTTCAGAAAGCTAAACATTCAGACACAGCACTTGTAGCAGGTGACATTAATACCCAATTAGGTAGCTTAAACCAAACAGAAAGATATTTAGGTAGGTATTTTTGTATTCCGGCTCAACGAACAGATGATGGTGACCGTCTGCTGCAACTGTGCTCAGACAATCGTTTATTTTTAGCAAACTAATTTTAAGCATAAAGAAAGATATCGTCTAACATGGTGACCGCCTACACCAAACCAAAGATGGACTCAGATAGACCATATTGCCATCAGTCATCGTTGGAGAGGGTCGATAGAAGACTGCCTCTCATCCTAAAGCACATGCTCTAATAGGAGCACGCATTTGCTTGCTCCTCAGCGGATGCGGAAAAACCACATTAAGAAGACCCATTATGATTGAATTGAATGACGAGAAAGCTAAAAGTATATTCCAGGAACAACTGATGTCACAATTAGGCGGTTCTGAAGACGAGGCTGATCCAGGTGTTGCTTGAAAAAATATGGAAACAGCAGTGACATCTATTAGTGATTTGAACCAAACGGTCACGAAAAATTAGTGGATTCCTAATAAGTCTATTGCACTGACAGATTCTCGTAAACCCATCCCACCTGGCTCCGAGCACGATAAAGAGCAAAAACAAATCAGATCTAGGTTAATCAAAAGTCTAACGAACGATCGTGAGCAGTAGTGGGCAACAAAAGCAAAAGAGATGGCAGTGGTTGTAGGTGACACCAAACGTCTTTTCAGATTAAAAAAACTGAAATCGAGAAGTCAAGTATGAGATCTCGAAAAAAAGACAATATTTATCTGCTCTCTGCCTAGACGTTTAGACTGATGAGCGGAGTTATTTAAGGAGCAGTTCAACTGGTTTTCAGCTACTCTACAACTACCCACCATTCTTAAACAGCCTGAATGGAACATTGAAGCAGGTGCCTCGACTGTAATTAAAGTCCAAAAAGCTATAGCTAATCTGAAATGAGAAAGAGCAGCTGGTTCAGATGGATTGGCTCCAGAAGTATTCAAGGATGGTGGTTCAGTTTTGGCGAATAGGTTGACCAATATTTTAGCTAAAATCTGGGAACTGAATGTAATCCCATCTTACTGGTCTCAATCACCGAGCGACCCAATATACAAGGGGTCATAACCATCCTGTGATAACCATAAAGAAATTAGTTTGACTAAGATAACTTCATCAAAGACCTATTAGTGGAAATAACATTCTCGTAGACTGAATTTTCGGACATCGATCTCCTACCAGGAGGTCCACTTATCGACTTAGAATGTGCAGATGACTTATTACTGTTTTGTGAAGACGCTGATGAAATGCAAAATGTTTTGTTAGCACTGAGCAACAATACCAGAATGTTCGGGATGGGTTTCCTCCCTCTAAATGTAAATTGTTGCTTCAGGACTGGCCTACCTCAACACCTGAACTAAGAATAGGTTGTGAAGTAGTCGAACGCGTCGACAACTTCACTTATCCTGGAAGTCTGATCAGTCCTAATGGGTCGGTGTCTGACGAAATCTGTGCACGAATTCGAAAAGCTCGTTTGGCTTTTACCAACTTACGTGACCTATGGCGAATGCGAGATATCCGTCTTCCAATTAAGGAACCAGTATACTGCTTGGCAGTTCGTTCTACTTTATGGCTGCGGATATTCGTAAGTTCCTAATATTTGATCACAGATGTCTTGGAAAGCTTGCTCGCATCCGCTCGAATCACCAGGTAAGTGATCGTGAGGTTAGACGCAAAGTATTGGCGAGTGATGGTAAAGCGGTCGGTGAGGTTGTGAATCTTCATAGACTGAGATTTTCGAGCCACGTGTTACGTATGCACAGTGCTGAGTAGTGTTGGGGATGTTTGGAAGAAAGTTAGGGATGGCCGAACCAAAACGTGGTATTAGTCCTTGAAGTCACTGACTTCTGTTTTTAGCCATGTTGGTAGATGCAGATTACTTGGTTGGGGTCTGTGTGCTTCTCGTAACCAATGGTTGAAGACTCTGGGTGACATGGCTGAGAATCGGTCACAATGGCGTAAGTGTATACACTGTTTGTCTTCACTTAAACCGTGAGATTAAAATTACTTTATACTTTCCTTCCTGTATTATATCTTTATACGCAATCTCCGTTTTATATATTACTACCATTGAAGTAACTACTATGAATTTGTTGTTCATCTTGTTGTGCTAATGAGGTATGGCAACTTGAACCTATGCATGTATGTGCCTAGTCCCACGTTTTAGCTAACGGACTGACTGAGATTGCGTTACACAGTGATCTTTTCTATTATCCTTTTTATACCATTCTATGTAAATAATCCTGTAAATAGAAACTTTGTTTATATATATTTCATTTTCTGTATATTATTGTCTAAAACTTCAACAAGATACAATCAAGAACTCAAATCCGAAGTACGCAGCATAAAACTGTATTATCATCATATGTTTAGACACAACATAAAATATTTTACTGTGCAGTAAATGTATTGTTTATTCACTACAATAATCCGATGAGACTATAATTTATGGATGAATCAGTCAAATTTAAAATAGCGAGTCTTGGGTTTTGGCGTGGAATGCATACATCCATATGGCTAATTAGTATTTTGACATCATAGGTATGCTAGTTCATGATGAAAACCATAACTCTAATTCCTAACCCTAAATTCTAACTCTAAATTCCGATTTTGATTTCTCGCACTTATAACCCGTAGTATACTGGTGAATTTTCTCAGGGTCACTTTTATGTCTCTCAAAAGCCGTCGATAAATTATAGTCTCACCCATAATCTTTTCATAATTTCCCGGGTTTTTTTTAAATATAACCTCGAATGGCACTAGATTCCCGTAATCTTATCTCATTATTCCTGATCATGTTGTTCCACCGGAATTGTCATTCAAAATTTTTAAAGTTAAACAAATTAGCTTAAAGGAACACAAATCCGGAACTTGTTGGCTAAAAAGTCTTGAAGTCAGAAGTTCAATATTAAACTCTAGATTCAAAAGCATCACATGCAATCTATCCTTCCATGTTCCTCATACCCCTTCTGGTACATCTTTTTATTGATTAACCAGTTAAAAATACCCTTATAAATTGTTTAATTATTATTATTTAGTCGCAATTGTCAACGCGTTTTCCACCTCTTCATATCTGTATACAAGTATACAATTATTTACCTGTCACATCTCTGGTCAGCGAATTATTTTAATCTTACTAATTCGGCAAGATCTAAATAATCATCATCATTTATTTAACCTCCAGATCTCAGCTCCACCTCCTTATGACACTTGAAGTCTCTGCACGCTTTGTGACTAAATCTCTTCATTTTTTCAGTTTGCTATTATAAATAATTTGTTTATCTAAGCATCTTATTGTGTAATATTTCAACATATAAAGGTCGTTATTATTATGAGGCGCATGTAACTGATGAAGGGCTATGTCGAGTCGGCTGGTCAACTTTGAATGCATCACATGACGTTGGAACTGACTCTGAGAGTTTCGGCTTCGGTGGAACTGGTAAAATGTCTCATCGTCGACAGTTCGATTCTTATGGTGAGGCTTTCGGGAAAGGAGATACTATTGGCTGTTTCTTAGATCTTGATAATGGATCCATAAGTTGGTCAAAAAATGGTCAGTTCACTTGTTTACTATTTCATAATGTTTTTATTCTCCAGTAACTATGCAGACTTATTGGAGTTTCTAGGTTACTTTTTAAACTTTTGGCTACCAAAAAATTGCTTAATATTACAAATGTTTGACTAACGTTACTGTCAGAAACATTTCCCCATATTTTTTACAAAACCAATAGTATTCGCATTATTTACTGCATGGTATTGTAAATCGTTCATATACTGAAAAATTTACTCCCTTATTATGTGCTTACATTTCAACTCCTGTTATGTTCCCAAGCGTCTTGCATAGTTACTGAGGGAGTGTGAACAGTACTTTGCGATGATGTTCAAAACAAGATATTATACTTGCGGCTTTGAAAAAGGAATCTCTCAACTTTCTAATATAATTTGATAGACTTCCATCAACTATTCTATCAATTACTTAGAGTTATTCTGAATTACAGTGTGCTTCAAAACAGCAGTAACTTGCGTTTCGTTACGGCCACACACTAAGTTGTGTATCTAAACTCAATGTTTCATGCTGAAATATAGAAATTGATTCGATTATCCTAGAGGGTCTCCTGAGGTATTCTAGAGATCGATGAATATGACGTTATCGTACTTAATGATGTTGCTCTTCATAGATATGATCTCTCATTCTGAGCAACCGCCCCCAAATGCCCTGGTACGACCGAAAGTAGGGAGAGTCCGCTCTCCCTCTCGAAATGCTCTCACACGGCCACGCGTATATAGCCTCTGCCAGGGAAGTCCTACTCACTGCCTTCTTGTGGCGGGGGTGTTGTTTGGGGACGAAAAGCGGATGTCCGGCGCTTTAACCGGAACCCAAAACCAATGGTGCACATGGGCTCCAGTATCCTGCGTGAACAAATGGCGTATGAACCAATCGTTGGTCACTGGCTACTATGGGACTGCATCTCCATAAGATGCTCCATTGCCTTGTGGGTTAGACCTTTAGGTCCAAGGCTCGGGCTGTAGCCCCCTAAGAAAACTACCTGTTTCGGTTTGTGCACCTGGGTAGTATCACAGCCCTTACATATATCGAATGAGATTTGCGTGGTGCCTCCTTGTACCAATATCTATGTGTTGAAATAAATAAATTCTGAACAACCATCTTTTAAGGGACCCTTCATTTCCATTCAGAACAACGGGACAGTATCTCTTGTTTCCAACTAGTTACCACACCTCGAAGTTAGTCAAATGATTCGTCATAAGTTTAGTAAATTGCATTAAAATAGCGTCTTCCACCCATCTGAAACACTTTTGTAGGTGAATACTCAATGTACTTAACACTACGTGCTACAAATTTGGTGACAATATACTTAACAGTCGATCCAATTTAATTATTTCCCATTTCAATAAATACTCATTCTTCAGCATTCTACTTTACGTTTTAGGGATTGAATTACATTGTTTATCTTCAACAAATAACGTAATTCGGTTACAGGAAATTACGATTTTACACAATAGATATTCAGAAATATTCTTCATAACGTTTTTAACAATTTGTAGTATGTTAGATTACTGGCTCATATGTTTTATTCCTTTCAAACGAATAGGTCATTGTTATCTGTCTGAAATTAATACCTATTCCATTCCAAATTCATTTGTTTTCTTTTGTAAATTTCAATAACTACATATCGTTCCTATGGAAACCTCCAACACTGCTCTTACAGTTATTTTTACTGTAAAAAGAATTGGTTGAATCTCTGTGAGTGTGAAGATACCTCTAAATTTGCATAAAGAAAAACGTATAATTGTCAATTCAATTTACTTAATATGATTATTAATCTTTAGAATACGTATACCGATAACGTTTCTGTGCAGCTCAAAATGAAGTTCAGAAAATAATTTCATAAATTTTATATAGACTATTTCAGGTTCGTAATCATATACTTTTACCCTAAAACCGAAGTCATTCTTGTAGGTCGTGCTAATCTAGTACCATTTAAATTATTTAGTTTACTTCAGTCATGAACCCTGATTAGCTCACAATTTTGCAATGATCCTTCAATGTAAATATATTTGTAGATTAGATAAAAATCGAATATTATCAGTTACAATTTCTCTCAGCTTATTTTATCACTTTTTTGTATGGATTACCGTTTCTTTTTGATCAGGTAAAATGTTTGGAAAAGCGTATGACATCCCAGCTCCCTTACGTTCTAAAGGATTGTTCCCATCAGTGTGTTTAAAAAATGCTGAGTTAAGATTTAATTTCGGCGATAGTGCATTTGATTTCCCACCACCAAATGGTTGGATAGGTATCAGTTCTTGTCCAGAAACAAACTATGTTGAAAATACTTTTAAAGGCAAGTCTTTCACGGTTCATTTTTACTGTCTTTACTTACTCCATGGTTTTTCACAGGTATTTTGGTGTGAAATGAGTGGATCGAATTATTGAAACATTTAAAAATCATAACATATCTGATACTGAGATCAAGAAGTATTTATTTAAAAGTATAATGAAATAGCTCAATTTATTATTGGTTATCACATAAAGCTTATTCGCACTACTTTTCTGAGTGTAGTCTCCACCTAGAAGCTTCGGTCGCGTTTGTTAGCTGGAACATATGTTTTTTGAGGTTGCTTCATATAGATCAGGTCCCTTGGAGAACGATAGGATTGGTAATAGCAAACCCAAGTTCCGAAGTAGCAGTGTCAGTAAAGTGTCTTTCATAAGTAATAAATATATATCTTCCACATCCGAAAAATAACTCAGAAGAGGTCAGTCCTCAAACTATTGACTTTGTTCTTGTCCCCCTAACTGTAGCTCATAAAATTAGGGATGCTTTTGCTAGAAGGCTTTTTGGTCCCCCGTAGAAAACACTAAGCTCTTGGACTCAGTAAGTTTAGCGTATGATTTGAACACTCTAGAAGGTAGATCAACGCAGGCTGAAAGGTATTTCGACCAAACCTTGCTCGTCCTTGTCCAGCTAATAGACAATGGTGATCTCCTTTTGTAACTGTGCTGAACCAACCGTTTATTCCTTGTAAGCAATGAGCCTTAAGAATAAAAAAGGGATAATCCATTTAGAAACTCACATCACCAACTGAACAATGAATACAAGTAGACTGTTACTATCAGCCGTCTATAAAAAGGTTCGATTGAAGAATCTCTCATTCTGGAGCACGTGTTTCTACTTTGATTATCTTGATCTCCAATCTTTTTGCAATACGCCAGATTTCGAAAAAACAAAGGAAGCTCATTGATTCATTAAAAAAATGAATGAAGACGTTTCAGAGAAAATTTTCTCGATGATATCATTTACTAAAGCTATACAATCGTATTCATGGGTAAATTTTCTAACATGTAATAGTCTATCGTAAAATAGAGGAGTGTCACAAAATTACCGAAAATAGTCAACCTTATTCAAGTATCGTCAAATTTACTCAATTTTGCTTCTTAGCATCTTAGTCATCTGCCGAATAAAAGAATCAGAACTTCTGTTTTAGCTTTCGTTGGTTCAACGTACTTTAAATCTTGGGAGTTATAGTGTTAACTTAATGACCAGTTTTAACATATACTGATAAGCAGTACAAATGTACTTATTATTGAAAATATTTTTATTTTCAGCTACTTCATCTGGCTCAGTCTATAAGTCTAAACCAAATGCCCCACTGGCTTTAATTATTGAAGTAAGTTATTTTCAATGTTCGCAGAAAATTTATTTGATCTATTTTACAGCTCTTCCCCTGATCGTAATTAACTCACTGGTCCTCATTTCTATGTGAATCAGTGGTTGAATATTTTAACTATTTAGTATATTTTATTTTCATTTCATTTCTTCTCAATGCACATCTTACTGTTTATAATAAACGGAAAATAATTTTCCCTTTGTATTTTAACCATCTCTAGTAATGTCTTGTACCACGTGAGGAGCCGGTTTTTTTGTAATGCTATCGAGAAAATTGCAACGCACCGATAAATTCTAACTCGAAACAACTATCTTCCATACCATTGAGCCACACCGTGAACTGATTATCTCTTCGTTTCTTCCAGCTAGTTCCAGTACCAAGAAACAGTGCTTGGTATGGAAATCGCTTAAACTTCTTGTGTCAAACATTTCAAAGTCGTTAATTTGGGGGAGCTTTACAAATTAAATAGAGATCGGAGAGACAACTTGCTTGATGAATAAATACTTCACAAGTGTCACTCTTTAGCGGATAAATCTGAGGAACAGTCGTATGCAACAGTTTAAAAGTATCTGTCAGAAAATACGACGATCATTTGTATGACATACATGTAGCATGTCTAACCATCTGACTAAGAGTAGAAACACAATTTATGCATCCATGGTCCGATTAAAATATTACGTAGTCTCAGTTTCATCTATGTATTTTAATCGATTTATCCATTTCTGTGATCAGAATATTGATTCCATTCATGAAAAAAACCAAAACTATATTCAAGCATTATTTATCTAATCATTCCTGAATAGATCGTCACAACAGTATCATATATTACTCAGACCTGCATTGACCACTTTTTCCAAATAAAAATTAACTCCATTAGCATTTAAGAGGCTCCTCACGTACATCAACTAGTCCACCATTTTCAATCATTGATTTCTCACGCACTTTTGTGATACAATTCGTATCATATGTATCAGTGACGTATGTCATAGTAAAAGAAAACACTTTTTCTCATACTCAAGAGTAACATTTTGTTGTTTGCAAATCTATGGAAACTTCACAGATTTCCCTTTACAATAATTTGTAGGATACCGTACATAAACACGTTTGAGAAGAAATGACAAAGTTGATCAATACATATGGTTATAAAGGCTCTTGGGAGTAATAAAACCAAATTCATAATCAGTTTTGCTTTTCCATTTAAAATATTCCCGAATTGTTTAATCTATCCTATATATGTTTTAATACCTTTCAACAATTTTTGGATCTATTCACCGTTTGACTTTCAACTGTCCACTATATTCATCAGTCCTTTTAATCCTTTTTCCGGGTTATTGTTGATAGCAGATACAATGTTTGTCGTAAATAACCTACAGATGAAATATTTGAATTTTTTCTCTACTGGACTTGTTTTTTAAATTACTTATGTTATCCCTACAGCCTTCTCGTGAACTAGCAGAACAAACTTATGAACAAATTAAAAAATTTAAACGTTATTTAAAAGATCCATGTCCTCGTGAGTGCTTGTTAATTGGTGGTGCCAATAGTAAACAACAAATGGATGAATTACATTCTGGGGTAAGTTCCTGATTATTAAGGGTTTGTCAATGATTACCGATAAATATATGCCAAAAAATTAAATCTATGTATGTAATATTAAGTTTATCCTTAGTACAGGTAAACTTTATCACACATAATTGTACACGGGAGTTATTTTATTTTACTCATGTGAGTTACTCAAACGTTTCCTGATAAATTTATCTCTAAACAAATCTAACTTGTACTACAACGAGAAAAATGGTTTGATAAACTAATACTACAGTAACTCAGGTAATGAGCCCAAAAATTCACTCACGGAAACTAGCTGACAGTCTTCACTGAATATATATTTAAGAATAGACTGTTGACTAATGGATTGATACAATGTAAACTGTTATTTTTGTACAAAACATGCAATCAAAATAATATGACTGAGTAGAGATGACTAATTAAGAATGGAAAGTGGTCACAATTTAACCATTAGTCCATCACTTTTTTCCATTTGTAAAAAAACTTTTTTATTTTTTTATTTTATCAACGCTTGTCGACTTTTTTGTTTTCTTTTACTCGTTTAAGCTAATCAAGTTCATGTACGTACTTTTTATCCTACTGTTACCAATAATTTTCTAATGTTTCATCTCAGGTTGATATTGTTGTGGCTACTCCCGGACGATTGGATGATCTTATTTCAACACAGTCTCTTCTGTTAAGTAATTGTCGCTTTTTTGTCTTGGATGAATGTGATGGTCTTCTGTCTGCCGGTTATGGAGATATGGTTTCTCGAATACACAAACAAATACCTAAGGCTACTGCTGATGGAAATCGTTTACAAATGATTGTTTGTTCGGCGACTCTTCATTCCATGGATGTTAAACGATTAGCTGTAAGTCAATCTCTTTAGTTCCGTGGTGACTTGTTAACTTATCGATAATCTCTTTATTCTTCATGCATGTATCTTAGATATTACTTCTTCCTAGCACTCTATGGGAACAGTTATGTGGTAATTTGTGTTCGACGATTTATACAATATTTTACAGGAGAATTTTAACTACTCATAAGTAGTTTGAATTCTTTGAGTCGTTTGTCAAAATTTTAGTTAATTAGTCTTTTCAGAAATTATTTTTTAAAGCTACTTTCAGAGGCTTGGTATTTCATAGTTTCGTTCGTAATCTTTGATGGAAAAGTTGTAGTGATCGGAAGGAATTAAGCATAACTTTTATTCATTAATTCATTGTCAGTTTAATGATCTCTAATTAACTCTAACATCCTTTTTTAGTATTTTATACATAAGCGTGTTATTTTTCTACAGAAAAAGCCCGTTTGTCTGGCTAGTGGTCTTTTTCTTGGTCTAATCCCATCTGAGGGCTTGGATCAATAAGTTGGTACCGTCGGCAGCCATTTCTCAACACATTGTATCATGGCATTCCATTTATCGATCAATGCTTCATCCATTCACTTAACAATCATTAAACATTCTCCATTGAAAATGAAATCCTCCTCACATCATAGGCTTCGAAAGATATGTTCTCATGTTTGGTAGGAACACAAAGCATTTTGGTGCTCAAATTCCTTACTCTGGAACAAGAAGCGTACACATATCGTGTGGTGAAGAACTGAAATTCCGCAGATTTATGTTAAATTCTGGCTTTAGCCCATTGTTTCAGAGATTTTATTTCACTGATAAATTCTCATCTACCAGCTTTTATATATCACTTAATTTCATATGGAAAATAATTTGTGGAACTATTTGGATACGTACATGCTCATTCCAAGGTTAAGCTATATTCAAAACCTTTTCTCTATCCCATTTTAGCTAATAACTACCCAGTTGTTACTGTAAATTAATAACCAAACACATATTTATGTATTTAACGTGCAGTTAAACTTTCTTTGATTCACCCAAGTATGTAAATTGAGAGACCATAACTGCACTGCAGAATTTGAAAGTTGAATACTTTAATCACTGCATTGTTAATGTGTCTATCTACTTAAGTCATAAATAGACTATGTAAAAATGTGGCGGAATTTTAGGCAATTAAAATAGTCTTGAAAATATACTGAGATTTTTATTATTGACATATTTTGTGTTCGCTCTTGTTCCTTGCTAATCAGATTAAGTTTTCCTCTCACAAATGAAAAAATTCTTACTTCAAGTGTTAATTTTTATTCTTTATTACCTCACATTTTGTTTAAACTTTAGAATAAATTGATGCATTTTCCTGTATGGATAGATTTAAAAGGTCAAGATAGTGTCCCAGAAACGGTACATCATGTGGTAAGTTTACACGATTTTGTATTTCTTATTTTAAGTAATATTGAATCATAATATATTTTTATGATTATTTTGTTTATTTCAGTGAATAATTTCAATCGTAACTAATATTTTCGTCCCAAAACGAATCACATTGCATTTTATTTGTTTTCTAAAATAATCACACTAGCTTAATGTATGTTATTTTACGGTATATTGCTAATCAATTATCTTACGGAACCACTGATAGTATAATTACATCAAGTGAACAGTTGGATATTTTGATAATACAAGCAGTTTTTGTAATTCCCAACTTTATCGACTGATAAGTATAGATAACTCCTTGCTTCATGTTATCACAAAGTTAACTATTATGTGGAGGAATTCGGGTTACCAATAAAATTGACCGAGCAAAAAATCTATTGTATGTAAATATATCTCCAATATCTTTGAAGATAAAATCAAAAATAGAATGTTGAAACATCGGCAGACCGGCGAGATAAAACCCTTTTTTGACCGCGACAAAATAGATGGATCACTTAACCCTATGTCTGACGCTAATGTAACTGAAATGTTCAACTAACTTATGCAATCCCGAATCCGACAACACGAAGTAAAAACCAAACACCGGTGGCAAGAATTTATTTAACTCCAGAAATAAATCAAAACTGTATGTGAATACACCACGTTTCATGTGATTTACTTACATTCAGATTTGTGTAGTTTGAACTGAGAAGTATTTCACATCAATTGATCAATAAATTACTGTGTGCATAAACATTTATAATATCATACATCTAAAGGTCTGTAACTAACAAATATAAAAAATTGACTAAGTCATATTATTACTCGCGTGCGTTTATCAGGGGATCATGTAAAAGTACTAACGAGTCGGAAGTAGCAGATGCATCTTGTAACTGTTGGAACCGCTTTAAGACTCATCCGAGACACTGGTAGCAAGACGTTTCGCGCGTATGAAACAATCAGTGAAGTTAATGGGAAGCCAAACAATATCACCTGCTGACGTCTTACACGATAAGTAATCTTTCGACAACCAGTCCGGCTGGTCTGCTGTCCCGGCGACATCAATTAGATCGTCCTGCCCTCTATGGCCCGTGACGACTTATCCACCTAACGAGGTAAAAGTCCGCAAGGAACTCCAAATCTTGAAGAACCATAAATCACCAGGTCCAGATGACTTACCTTCAGCTTTTTTAAAAATGGTGGCGAACTTCTTGTTAAGGGACTGACTGAGTTGTTTACCAATATCTGACAATTAGAGAGTGTCGATAGTTGCCCCTACTCTTTAAAATGGTCCACGTCACCTACGAAAAAACGAGCGAGTTATAAGTTTGCCTCCGATTCCCGACCGTTGTTGCTACCTTGACGTGGTGGTCGAGCTTGCCTATCGTGATGAAGCAACCGACCTATACTGGCTGGAACAGCCGTTCCTCGATGTCCTACCATGTCAGACAGGTCGGTTGAAGATCGGTAAGGCTAAAAGCAACAAACCCAAGGTCCGAATGCGAAGTCACACTGTTGACTGTACAGAGGTGTGATATCAGTAAGGTGTTTTCTTCAGACAACCAGCATAACAGCGACGCTGCCTTTCCACAAGGAGGGGTGGGGTTAGAAAAGGTCAATCCTATAAATGCACACCTCGCCTTATCCCACGGATATCCGTCTCTGGCGGTAAGGTCTCAACAAGTACGGAGCTAACACAAAAATCGCCCATAAAAAGGTCGTGTGTGACCGACCTCAAGCAGTTGTCCCTTGGGCACTGCGGTCACGCTCTCAGGTCACTAAGACCACCTGTAATCTCATTTCCTTTTCAGGTACCTTCGGAAGAGCCCTTCCACGGTGTGGGCAACCGGCAAGTGATAATCTTCCTCATACCTTTAACAGCGGTCAAAACCACTGTATTCATAATCAACATCCCTCTTCAATTCCTATTATTCCTCCTACCTCGACTTTCAACTTTAAACTTCCTCTTTCGGCTTCCCCTTCAAGTGTCATCATAGCCAATGATCCTAGTGCGCAAAACACTGTTCCAGGTCTATTGAAACCTCGCTCCAAACTACACATTGGAGCCTTCAACGTACTCACCCTATGTCAGATCAATCAGCAGGTCTCCTTGGTTAAAACCCTAGAATCTTGTACCATTTATGTATGCTGTGTCTCCAAAGCACGCATACAGGATCCTAGTGTGGTCATTCACTTGACCTCACCTCGGCAAAACGGAAAGCCAACGAGATACACCCTCCGTTTATCTGGCGACCCGATGACCAGTTCGAAAAGTTCGTATATCTGGGTAGCTGCATAAGTGCTGGTGGTGGCGTCGGTGATGAAATCAATTCATATATAATGAAAACCAGAGTGGTTTATGCCGATCTGGGTCATCTTTGGTGTCTTCGTGATGTTAGTCTGATTGTAGAATGTCGTATCTACAACGCGTTGGTGATAGCAGTCATGTTTTATGCTCGTGAAACCTGACCTCTCCGAGTTGAGAGTGTTGGACGACTCTTTGTGTTTGGTCATCGTTGTGTCTGTAGGATTGCTGAAATCCAATGGCGACACCACTTTAGTAATGCAGAGTTTTGGCAACGTGTACTCGGATACGGTGGTGATAATTCAATTTTCGCCACCATCTTGGAACATGGACCGTGGTGACTTGAATATGTATTACGAATTTCGTCCCAGCGAACCCCACATCGTGCATTGCCGACTCTAGAACTGGTTAGGAAAAGCAAAGAGGTGGTCAGTGTATGACATGTCTTTGTTTAAAAGAAAATCCCTACACTCATCACCTATTAATTATAAAACTTCATTGAAATCCTGAACCGATTTAAGTTAGCCCACCATTCAAAACCTAAAAACAGTAAACAGCTGTCTCGATTAGTATGGGACTCCACATTCGGGACTTAGGGTCTCGCACTTGAACTTTCAACCTGTAGACTACTGAGACCGGTATCTGTTCATTCAAATTTCACTATGTACTTTTATCAACAGTTCTGTACTTTTCTATTATTTATCTATACTATGATTGTACTTTTCAAATGTTTCTAAAATATTGTTGTGATATCGGTAGAATTTCATTTATTGAATCAATAAAAGTAAATACTCCTCAAAATAACATCGAATCACCTTTATTATTCTTTTTTTTCATATTATTGTCAGTCTCATACAACTAGACGAAAGTTTGTCAGATGTACTTATCAGCATGAATAACAACAGTTTATTCACTAACAGAATATCATTTGATTATTTGATATATAAACATAAGGTCAGAAGTAGTTAGATGTAACAAATTATTTATGATGAATAACCGATATTCAATGATGAATAAACTTTAGTTTCATTTCACAACTTATATCGAATATTTAGTTCTTTGGGTTAGGTATACATATATTACATACACAAACATTAATTTGTATTCAAACTCCAATTTTACACAACTCATTAAAATATTCTTCATGTGTATATGATAAACAAAGCGTATGTCTACTCAAATATTATTGTAGATTCCTGGTTAATTCATGCAATTACCTAACACAGTTTTTTTCTTATTCGATAACATTCTTTGAAAAAGTAACATTTCATTTCATCTTAAATAAATGTTAATTCTTTACATTCAGGTGTGCCTTATTGATCCCAACAATGATACATCGTGGAAAGAATTAATGAAATCAAATAAACATATACAAACAGATGGGGTCCACATGAAAGATCAACTTAATCCTAATTCGAGTACTCCAGGTGAATACTATGTAAAAAGAAGCAGGTTGTATGCTTTTTTCCTCTTATTTAAAAAATGACAGTACCAGTTAAATTAACTGTACAATGAGGGATAGACATGTTGGTTTAAGCACCCGAGCAGTATCACAGGCCCCCACACGATTCAAATGAGATTTGTGTGTCGCATATGTATTTGGTGCCTCCTTATACCAATATCTATGTGTTCAAATAATAATGATAATAATAATAATAATAATAATGGGTTAAGGACTAATAATTAAAAGTCAACAGCTTTAATCACTAAATCATTACTTTTCGTCAATAACAATTGTAATGTTTCCTAGCTCATGATATATCGATTATGTAGATGAAACTGCACTCAGTTTTGTTACCCATATAATACATATCTTATATATCTGTTATAAATTTACTTGCAAAGATTTAAAAGTTGACAAAATAAGATAAAATGTTATTCATATTGATTACGTTTTCTTGATTTAGAGCTTTTGTCAGAAGCTGTAAAATTACTAAAAGGCGAGTATGTCATTCGTGCAATTAAACAGCAAAATATGGATCGTGCACTTATTTTCTGTCGTACAAAATTGGACTGTGATAATCTGGAACAGTATTTCATATCATTGGGTGGTGGTAAGTCAATTAATTACCTTAATTTTTTTCAAAAACATCAAGCTGGTGTGTTCGGTTTACTAATTAACTTTAACGAAATCCAATATTGAGCGCTAAAATGTTACGCAAAATTTACATATCACCCCATAATGTTGAAGAATTTTAATTGCTTTCTCTTAATGAGTAGTCAGAGCCAATCAATAGGTTGTTTTTGACTTAAGTGTTTAATGATAGTGGGCTCTTGTTAGTACGGCGTATCCACAATCTCAAGGTGACTGACGTACTCGGTCGGATTCAAACATAAATGCAGTGTCACATTTAAAGACTTTACCACAAAGCTATTTCGTTTGTGATTGTCCTCTCTTGGTAAGTCACGAATTTTAATCACTTGTCTAAGAAACTTCACATCACAGTGCACTTTGATATTACGTGACTGGCGAAAATTGTTATGAATACGTTATTGAAATATTTCCCGAATATACATCAATTCTATTATCATCCAATCGTAAATAGTTGTTATATCACTATCAATGTTTTACTTGATAGTTTCAAACAAATTGAGCATTAGTTTGATTATTTATGATAATAAAATGATATATTTGCAATATCTCAATTAGTAGAAATTTGATTTTCTACTCATTTTTTTTCATTATTAAATATTCATAATAATTAAATTATAATTAACCTGTCTATCTGTACATACTTCGTAATAAATGGATCCTCCTTATTCATCATCCATTCCAATTCGTATGTATACAAACTAAGTGTATACAACTTATCCTTACTAGTTATCTCTTCTCTTCATGGAAAATTATATAATATTTTATACATTAGAAATTTGAATCAGCTTACGTAATCTTAATCAAAGTAGATTAAAATAAATTATTTATCTTGTTGAATGATCTGTGAATTTTAATACTCTAAATAATCGTTATTCATTTCCGCATTATTATAATGTTATAATTCACAAATTTCCTGTCGAAACTTTCAATATATATACTTACAGAAGTGATATATAAATAAATCCCGAAAAGGAATGGCATACCAAATAGCTTTGAACTTTTGGTTGGTGTGCACGAGTTTAATATTACCCGTAAACGGCAACTTCTTCAAACACTAGTCACAGTAATCTTTAAGAACTCGAGAGGGTAGTCTGCACCTTCCAAAATGAACCATATCAACAGTCACTGACGTCATAGATTGATGCCGCTTCCTGGTTCAGCTAACCCTAGTTTCCTTTCACGATGAGTAGACGGAAACACGTCACCTGAAACATCTCTTAAGTCGAATTCCAGACGATTCTCAAACATATCGTCAACAATATCTTTCTTAATTTCAATTTTCATGGTTAGTATATCTTTGGTGGCTGAAAGTTGTTCATTCTGTATATTGCCTCAATAAAGTGTAGTACGTATCCATTTTCTTATAACGCCAGTATCATAATAGTCCTCAGATTCTAAACAGTTTAGCAAACATATTTTTTAGAATATACAAGGATATAGAATAAATTTATGGATACTTCATTATGTTAAGTTTTTACCTACTCTCCTAATACAAGATCATTGCCAATCCTATTATTCATTGTTATTTACATATTGATTTGCTTCCTCTATAACCCCAATAATACACTCATTTTTTATAATCTTAGTAAACTGATTTCGTATCTTCAACCAAAATTCTTGACACTTTTTCGTTAGGTATTCTGTACAATAATCGACGTATTAGTTGTCGTTTTGTCCGCTATTAGTATGAAAATCCTTGCATATTATTACATATGCAATAAGTGTAGTTAATCTCCATTAGTGTTAAAGAATCGATGATTGTAGTTGATATTATTGTGAACTGCACATTATGGTATGCACTACTAACTGGTTAAAGCAAACTCAAATTTCACTTCATTCAAGTTCCTGTTAACTCATTTAATCGTAATCTCAGTGGTCCACAAATAAATGATCTAAATATTCCATGATGTTGTATATAGACATCGTCTAATATTATCTAGGATAACCTATCACTCATATAGACATTGTTTAACTTACACCAAGCTTTTCAATGCTTATCGTGTCTATTTCTAACTCTGTTAAATAGTGACGAATGTACCGTATACTACGTGTTGTATTTTACATTTATAATAGTACTACATATGTAGCAATTCCATTTATCTCGATATTTCTTAATTCATTGAGCTGTCGAATCTGATGTGAATTATTTTCAACAAGGTTGACTGAAAAAGTATATGCATCGAAAATATCTTCATTTTATGTGATAAGTTTACTTGACACTGACTTCACACTAAGTAGCTAATTGTTATCTGTTGTTAATTCTTATACACCTAGGACCTAATCGTCGTGATTCACCATTTACTTGCGTTTGTCTTCATAGTGATCGAGCTCCTCCGGAACGTAAAGCAAATTTGCAAAAGTTCAAGGTATTAGTCACTATTTATTTCAACTTGGAAATTTTTGCCAATTATTTAATGTGCTTTCTCGGTAATCGAGAGTATCTGTTAACAAATGATTTTCTTCTTTTTTTTCAGAATGGAGATGTTCATTTTCTCATATGTACAGATGTCGCTGCACGTGGTATCGATATTACTGGTCTCCCATATGGTAATTGGGTGAATAAATCACATTCATTTTCAAAACGGTTTTTTGTTAATGCTACCGTCTCATATTTGGAAGAATAGTAATTTAGTTAATGATGTAATTTGACGACGCATCAACATATCCCGTGATCTGTTGATGATATGAACTAACAGACAAGATCCCTTACTCATTTCCCTCTTATATCACAGGTAGCTACCTATCACGAATTAATTAGATCAACAAATATCGACCATTGAATACCGGCTCAGTGGTGTATAGATTAAGAGCTTGCAGCGCGACTTAATGGTTATGGGTTTGACCCTCGATAGGGTCATAGATTCGCACCGTTAACGAGTCCCATACGTGAACAAAAACTCATCCAGTACTTTCTAATTCTTAATGGTTTCCTAACTAAAGTCAGTCTATGACGTAAACAATTTAACGGCATCAACAATTCGACCATCACTGATCCACAATATTATTTAAAAGGCCTTTTTTCTCTCTTTTGATAAGGTTAGTTGATCTTTAAGAGAATAAGAAAACATACTCTGATAACTTCATAGGAATTCTATCCTGTCACAACGAGATTGCTATTTGTTATAAAATCCAAACAAAAATTATCTGTTTTCTTTTTTATGATGTGTGCTCAAGACTCAGCATTTTTATGATTCCGGACTTTTATTTCCATCGTTAGCTAGTTTTAGGCATTTGTCACTCCTTTTATTGTGTACTCACAGTTGCCATAATTTCTTCCCCACTTTGTTTTTTTTGTAGTAATTAATGTGACATTGCCAGATGAAAAACAAAATTACGTGCATAGAATCGGGCGTGTAGGTCGTGCTGAAAGGTGAAAAGAGAAGTGATTTCTCCAATATATATTTGCTGTTTGTTTTTATCTAAGAATATTATCATTTTATGGTGTCCCCAGAAAAATTTACTCATTTTGTGTAGTTTCGTTTAATCTGACGCTTCTTTATCATTGAATTGTATATCCATATGATGATTGCGTCAAATAATTTTCTCTTCACGATTTGTATTCATCGCGTTAACGATAAACCATTTTAGTGCATTATTTTATATATTCTCACTTAGGGGATCATCACCTGTTTATAAAAATAGACGTCTTTACTGAGAATGTGTAGCACAAATGTATAGATTGATGATGTACTATGTTTGGTAGCCACACTTTTCTACATACCAAGTTATGAAAATGCTGACTATGCAAAAATAAGTGAAGCAAAAATTTAAACTTTAAAATTAATAGTTAACGCTTATAATGAATTGGACAGCAACTATGATGATGGTATGTTACGAAGGTTACTAGTCTTTGGATTATTCTCTTCGTTCTTTATTTATTTGTGGCCGCCTGAGGAAACCACCTGCTTCGGTTTGGACACTCGGGCAGTATTCCAGTCCTCACATAAATCGAATGATTCATGTGGCGCATATCTATTTGGTGTCTTCTTGTGCCAAAGTTTACGTGTTTGAATAAATAATATTTATTGGGATATTTCTCAAAAACTTACTTGAGTATTAAATTGATTACTTACGATATACTAGAAATTCTTATATTATGATTAAGACAACATATATAATCGGACAATATTGTTTAATTAGACATGATAATAATAAGACATGATTCTCATCATATAGTTGATCTACATTTTCTTACTGTTTCTTATACGGAATATGTAGAGCGTTGATTTATTAATTAAACCATTGATTGTTTCAACTATTAGGTCTTAATAAATATGAACCTCGTTTCACTTCCTAAAGGTTGATTTGTCCACTATTATTATTATTGTTGTCAGCCTATTGATTGGGTAGAGTCATATGTTTACCCATTCCTGTTTGATTTCATCCTTTTGTATTCAACTTCACTTCATGTTGGATGATGACATAAAATTAAAGCAACTGTTTCATCGATTTTCCTTCGACATTTCCGTTTCTATTTTATGATTACCAAACTACATAACATTTACCCATACAAAGTTCAGTGGAGGGACATTTGTTTGGATAATTAAGTATCAAGCTGTACAATCATGTAATTAAGTTGACTCTACATGGTATACTTTAAAATTGTTTCTTGAATTTCTTACTAATTGTGTTGATATCTCAACAGTTGGCTAATACTAATAACACGTTCAGTAGAGTCTAGAGTGAAATTAGCATAGTTCTGTCAAATATTAAATGTTACCCAAAGTATCATTTACGTAACGTATACTATATGATATTATAAATTATTCAGTTTATTTGCGATTGTTTGATGTCGATATCTTTTGTTAAAAGCGTGAGATAAAGTTCGCTAGTGTTTAAACACGCTAATTCAAATAAATTTTTTGAAACCTATTAGTGTTTCCTGTTTAAATGTTAATCTATATACTTTATACTTTCACCTAACGAAAATATGCAGTCAATTTAAGTATTAACTTTTTACGTAACCAAAGTTTCATACACAGAAAATGCTTTAGTGGTTTTTCCTTTCCACTGTTCATATACACTTGTTGGTGTATATTTTATTAGTTACGGGTTTGTGCTCTCTAAAATATCTCATTCCATAAATAACAAATTGTGAAGGTTCTTCACTCGAACACTATCAATCGAGTCAGAGATCATGGCGAACCGTCATCTGATTCTGCAACTATAAGCGGTGTCCAGCAAGATTTTTCACTATATCCATTTTTGTTCAACTTTATCATAGATCTACTGCTGGAAATAACATTCTCGTGGACTGAATTTTCGGGCATCGATCTCCTACCAGGAGGTCCACTTATCGACTTAGAATGTGCAGATGACTTATTGCTGTTTTGTGAAGACGCTGATAAAATGCAAAATCTTTTGTTAGCACTGAGCAACAATACCAGGATGTTCGGGATGGGTTTCCTCCCTCTAAATGCAAATTGTTGCTTCAGGACTGGCCTACCTCAACACCTAAACTAAGAATAGGTTGTGAAGTAGTCGAACGCGTTGACAACTTCACTTATCCTGGAAGTCTGATCAGTCCTAATGGGTCGGTGTCTGACGAAATCTGTGCACGAATTCGAAAAGCTCGTTTGGCTTTTACCAACTTACGTGACCTATGGCGAATGTGGGATATCCGTCTTCTAATTAAGGAACCAGTATACTGCTTGGCAGTTCGTTCTACTTTATGGCTGCGGATATTCGTAAGTTCCTAGTATTTGATGACAGATGTCTTGGAAAGCTTGCTCGCACCCGCTCGAATCACCAGGTAAGTGATCGTGAGGTTAGATGCAAAGTATGGGAGAGTGATGGTAAATCGGTCGATGAGGTTGTGAATCTTCATAGACTGAGATTTTTGGGCCACGTGTTACGTATGCACAGTGCTGAGTAGTGTTGGGGATGTTTGGAAGAAAGTTAGGGGTGGCCGAACCAAAACGTGGTATTAGTTCTTGAAGTCACTGACTTCTGGTTTTAGCCATGTTGGTAGATGCAGATTACTTGGTTGGGGTCCGCGTGCTTCTCGTAACCAATGGTTGAAGACTCTGGGTGACATGGCTGAGAATCGGTCACAATGGCGTAGGTGTATACACTGTTTGTCTTCACTTGAACCGTGAGATTAAAATTACTTTATACCTTCCTTCCTGTATTATATCTGTATACGCAATCTCCGTTTTATATATTACTACCATTGAAGTAACTACTATGAATTTGTTGTTCATCTTGTTGTGCTAATGAGGTATGGCAACTTGAACCTATGCATGTATGTGCCTGGTCCTATGTTGTAGCTTGCCCAGTAGTATTCATATTTTTCTTCGAAACCTGTGCTTGTTCGTAGCATTAATTATTTTCCCATTTTATAACATTGAATTGGGTTATGTTTCGCAACACGTTTAGGATAGAAATTTGTGCGAAACAGGATCAAAAACGAAATTGCTCAATCGCGTACAACGAAATTTTTTTTATTTAAAAATATGCTATAGTACATTGATTTTCTTTCAATGTACGTCGAACTAATTACAAATCAGTAGCTGTTCTCAGTAGAATTAATAATTGACTCTTGATACTTTAGTCCCCATAAGCAGGTGATTTTATTGATACAGGGACTATGTACTATTCACTCTGTTGATGTTCTATTGGAATAATGAGGCATTGTTCCGTTTTGTCTCTGTAAATGGACCTGTTGTTCATCATTACAACATTGCAAATATTATTTATTTTTGATTTGTAATGTAGAAGCTTCTGTTAAACCGTTTTGTCTAGAAAACTGATGATTATTATCTTCAATTACCTCTTTTACTCAACCTTTATTGTTTCATAGAATGGGTCTGGCGATCAGTCTAGTGTCAACGGTCAAAGAAAAAGTAAGCACAGTAATCTATTGTACATGTTAGGCTATAGTAAAGAATCCTCTGCATAAAATTTACAGTTTTTATATAAACTCCACGTCAGTAGTGTCCAATTAGAAAAATTTATTCAGATATATTCCAACAGTGTTTAATTACTGTTCATCTTATACTGCAGTAATTTTTCATATTTTGATAATTTTCCTCTCGTATCCCAAAGTGTTTAGCACCACAATAGTTTTTTGGCTTTTGACGGAAATGTGCGTGAACGTACATCTAGCCATTTTCATACACATTATCACCTCATCAAAACAGACCACACTATTTTGCTTTCTTATTAACTCTGTCAATAAGCCTATCAATTATTGACTATACCCAGATAGTAATTATAAACAGTTCAGTTAAATAAAACCATGAGATTACGTGATATTCCGATTATATATCACAGTGAATATATTTCTGTTATTATATTACCGATGAAATATGAAAAGTTGAGGAATTTTTGTTTTATTAACACTTGTTCTCTACTATTATTCTTAAATGAAATAGTCAGCCTAACTTTAATCCAGATATACTTTTCTGTACCAAATCTACAAGATAAAATGTTGAACTAAATATATTCTAGCAGTCAACAAGAGGTTCGTAGCCTATATTACAATCTTTCCACCATTCATCAACTAATTATCGTCAGCTCCTAAATGCCCTGGTATGGCCGAAAGTGGTATGGGCCTGCCCTCCTTGTCGAATCGCTCTCACACAGCCACGCGTATAGAGCTTCTGCCAGGGAATTCCTACCCACGGCCTTCTTGTGGCGGAGTTTTGTTTACGAAAATCAGAGGACGAACAGCAAATGTCCGGCGCTTCAACCGGATCCCAAACCAATGGTGCACATGGGCTCCAGTATACTGAAGGAACAAATGGCGTGTGAACAAATCGTTGGTCACCGGCTACCATAGGACTGCATCTCCTCACGATGCTCCATTGCCTTGTGGGTCAGACCTTTAGGTCAAAGGCTCGGGGTGTGGCCCCCCAAGAAGACGACCTGCTTCGGTCTGGGCACCCGGACAGTATCACAGCCCACACACAAATATAATGAAAATGATGGTATTTACTGAAAACCCCATTCTCGCTTCGATTAACAGTCAAACAATTCACATTATTATTATTATCTTTACCGCATCACTTATTCACTCTCTTTTATTCCTACTTTATGTATCCTTATTTTTCGATTTATACAGCAGCTCGCCTATGGTGGAAACTCGGTTCTCGAGTCACTGCCTGGTTGAAAATTGAACGCTACCACCAAATACGAATACTGAAACAGTTTTTCTGAAACCACGTACACCATTCAAACTGGCTGCCTTCAACGTTTGCATACTTATGTAGATCGGACAACAGATAGGGCTGGCTATGTCTTTAGAAAGTTTTAATATCGACGTTTGTTGTCTGTCCGACACCCGTATTCAAGACTCTGGTGAAGTACTACAAATTCGCTCTCGATCTGTCGCTTCGAAAGCTTGTTTTACGTGCGCTTATCCGGGGACCCTGTGGCATCTTCGTCTGGTTTTGCTGGCGTTGGTGTCGCACTGAGCGCTAGAGCTGAGGCAGCACTAATCGATTGGATCCCTATTAAAAGTCGGTTGGTTATGTGCTGTTAGATCAGAAAGTTCCATAAAAGTGAGAAGAGATCGGCGTGAAAAACGATGTCTTTTCGTCATCTCTGTCTATGACCCGACATATTGCAGCCCGGATGCAATCAAAGATAGGTTTTACTACCAGCTAACTGTTCTTCTCCAGAAAGTGCGTTCGACAGATATTGTAGTACTAGCCGGAGACTTGAATGCTCAGGTCGAGTGTCTAGGCACAGAAGAGAATCGTTTAAGTGGATGATGGGGACTTGTTGGTCGCAGGACAAATGACGAGGACCGTCTACTGTGACTGTGCACAGACCACAACCTGTTTCTGGTTAGCACTAACTTTCGACACAGTCATCACCGATGTGCCACCTGGCGTCCTCCTTCTGCACCTCAAGCCTGGACTCAGATTGATCACATCGCGATCAGCTACCGCTGGCGTGGTTGTGCACAAGACTGCCGCTCCTTCTGGAGTACCTATCTGGACTCTGACCATGCCTTGGTCTGCGCCAATCTTACCTTACTTTTCAGTGGCTAACGAAGTGATCGTCACCAACGGATTGATGTCAGAAAATCGGTTGCAACTTCTGTTGCAAGTAAGTATCGAACCGAGCTATCTACTATTCCACCGAAACGTTTAGATGAGCATTGGTTGCAACGTCATGATGCCATCAAAATGGCGAGTAAAGCCACTTGCGGCTTCGCGAAACGTCCCGCTTATAAGCACTGGGTTTCTTCAGGCTTCTCACGATTCATCGAAGCTGTCGGTCTACTCTGAGTAACCGTGAGTTTGACCACAAACGAAGGATGTTACGTAATGAAATTTTGCAAAGCTTGCGTAAGGACCGAGAACCCTAGTGGTCGGAGCGTGTTAGTGAGCTGGAAGCAGCAGCTGCATCTGGTAACTACCAGAAGCTCTTCCAACTCATTTGAGCCATTGGCAGCAACAAGTCTGGTGTGAGCGAAACAATCTGTGATGATGACAGGATGCAATCATCAACATCCATCGACGTCTTGCACGATGGCCAGAATTCTTCGAAAGGCAGTTCAACTGGCCTGCTGCTCCGGTAACATCGGTCAGACTGTCCTGCCCTCCATGGCCGGTGACGACTGATCCACCAAATGAGGCAGAAGTCCGCAAGGAACTCCAACTCTTGAAGCGCTACAAATCACGGGGCCCAGATGACTTATCTCCAGCTCTTTTTAAAGATTGTAGTAACTTTCTGACTAAGGAACTGACTGTGTTGTTTACAAAGGTCTGGGAGCTAGAGAGTGTTCAAACATCATGGAATGAGTCAATAGTTGTCCCTATCCTTAAAAAAGGTTCACGTCGTTCCTGTAACAACTATCGGGGGATAAGTCTACTTCCGATTGCGTCCAAGCTATTGGCTTCCGTCATACTTCGTAGGTTGTTCAAAACCCGAGAAAGATTGGCTCGCGAAAAGCAAACTGGTTATCGTTCTGGTTGAGTATGTTTTGATCATATCTTTACCCTCCGCCAAATGTCAGAACACCGTCATACTTATCACAGGCCAACAATCGTAGTGTTTCTTGACATCATGGCTGCCTTTGTTTCGTTGGATAGGACTGTTCTCTGGGATTGTCTATTGAAGAACTGTGTGTCTGAGAAGATTAACAACATCTTAAAGGCCCTATATACAAACACCTCAGGCAGAGTGAATGCATGCAACCACCTTTCTCCGCTATCCCACTCAAGCAGTGGGGTTAGACAGGGTTGCTCAATCTTACCATTCCTCTTCAATTTCTCCATCGATGAGATTCTGGAAACAGCTCTGATGGAGATAAGTAATAGTCGTGTAGATCTGTTGCCCGGAGAAAAACTTCTCAACCTTGAATATGCGGATGATATTGTCTTACTGTGCGATAATGCCCAAGGCATGCAATCCGCACTTAATCAGTTGGCAATCAGTGTCCGTAGGTACGGTATGTGCTTTGCACCTTCGAAGTGCCAAGTACTTTTACAAGCCTGGCAGGATTCTAATTCTGTACTCATTCTAGATGGTGAGCAGAGAGAAGTAGTCGAGAAATTCTTTTATCTATGTAACTACATAAGTACTGGTGGTGGTTTGAGTGATGAGATCAATTCACGTATAATGAAAGCCAGAACAGCTTATGCCAATCTGGGCCATGTGTGGCACCTTCGTGATGTTAGTCTGGCTGTAAAAGGTCGGATCTACAACGCGTCGGTGAGAGCAGTTTTGCTCTATGCTTTTGAAACCTGGCCTCTCCGAGTTGAGGATGTTAGACGAGTCTCTGTGTTCGATCATCGCTGTCTTCGAAGGAGTGCTGACATCCAGTGACAATACCATGTTCGTAATGCAGAGGTTCGGCATCGTGTGTTCGTGCACAGAGACGATAATTCAATTGGTTTCACCATCTTGAAACACCGACTTCGGTGGCTTAGACACGTTCTATGAATATCGTCCCACAGAATTGCTTGTATCTTCCTTAACTGAAAGATTCCTTCTGGTTGTACCTTTCCGTTCCCCCCATCATTATTATTATTACACTTCCTTTCACTAATATATCCGTTATTGTTCCTCTTCTTCTTTTTTCTTTCTTTTACGCTCCTTACCTCCTTTTCTTTTCTTCCCATTCTCATTGTTTTGTGTGGTGCATATATGTTTGTTGCCCTCTTGTACAAATATCTATGTGTTCAAATAAATAAATAATTATAGTCAACCACTCCTAGTTTAATCTATTGTAATTATGTCAATGGTCAGTGTTATCAATCCTCCTGAACTATGTTTTGAATTGGATAGACATGTTTATTTGTTTAGAAAATGTGCTCTATCAATGTGCAAAACAAATTAATTTTATTTCTTGATAAATCTCTTTACAAAAGGTATGGTATCACTCTAATTGTTCTACACGTGGTCGTGGCTGTTATAATACTCGTTTGTTAGATCAAGGTGGTTGTTGTACTTGGTATAACGAGCCTAATTTATTAAACGAAATTGAAGAACACTTAGGTGTGACTATCGATACGGTGGACAAAAATTTAACTATACCCGTAGATGCGTTTGATGGGAAAGTTGTATATGGCCAGAAATTGAAAAAAAGTAAGCCTTGCCTATAAAAAATATTGATAATATATTGATGTTTGTAGTTAATATTATTCGTATTTCGAACTACTGTAACATGTTTAATGAATTTGGAACGATTTTTAGCCATCATTTGTAAAGATTTCATCTACATTGATTGAATGATTCAACAAGAGACTGACTTACTAGGTTTACGCATACTAATCAATGTAGTCATACCCAACCGAAAAATCTGCTGTTAAGTAAATTAAATTGATAATCTGACTTATTGTTATTGAACTTATTCGATTATTGACTGTTAAAACAAGTTTATCTTTGAATTATTTACAAGGTATATTCTGCTTTGCAAATTGTTGTGTTATACAATATTGTTAAAATGTGGGTAAACAATTGGGCAAACATTATATAAGAAATTACCAATCATGAATTATTGCTTTATTAAAGTTAGGTAAAAAGCTCATAACTTATTAGTTCAAATGAATTGGACAAACACACTACTACCAACCGTTTATTGAAGACATCATTCATTCAACTTGCCCTCGACATTCAATTCTTTGATATCTTGTCCCATTAGCTTACCTTTCAGTCTTGATCGTGTGACTAATAAAATTTGCAATAATATTGTCTTTGAATGAAATAAAAAGGATTATATTCTCTAAAAGTACGCTTTCACTTATGTTCTTAAAGTTTCCAAAAGTTGATTTTTGTGCAATATTAACTAAAATCATATGAAAGCTTACCAAAACCAAACAGATTGGGTCACCTGTTTTTGGCATAGTTTTATTACTCCTTAGTAGCATACCCCCTCAAGTTCACTAGGAAGCAAATCAAGTACACGTAAAACTTACTACAATCATTATATCATTGAGCCATTGAACCTAGATTCATTATTGTGTTGAATTAGAAGTTGTTTTTAGCATGGAGTTTTAAACGTGAATTGAGTTAGTTATGTAGGTCCTCCGTGATTACTAGCTGTTTCCAAGCTGCCATGAAAACTGTCTTAGATTTTTACCAGTTCTTCAAAGTCACGTACATGATTAAATTGACAAACTCTATCCAACACGAAACCTATGTGCATGATTCTTTACTGGCTACCTTCAACTTTCACCTAACATCTCAATATAGTGTATGCAATGTCAACTCGCTTATATTAGTGATCACTTTCCAAACTGATCGATAGAGTTAAGTCAAAATTAAAGGACAATAAGTAAAGATGGCACTGGTCACTTACTAGTCAAGGTCTAACCAACTGTACATAGATAATTTATTTAACACCGATGATGTGTTTCCAAAAACGTTTACCCAAAATTATTTATCCCTAATGAATAAAATACAGACAATAATTTTCGATATGGGGTAGTGGACGTCGAGTATTTTTGCAAGGCTGGATATTCCAGATTCCAGTCCCGCGTGCGAGATCGTGGATACGCACTTCCCATATTGGGATGAACCGGCAGTTCAGTACTTCCAGCTTCTCATTAATAGTCTAATATTCTTTGTTAAGTATAACAAAAAACTCTCCACATTACAATCATCATCTATCCATACCAATTTTGCATTTTCATCAAAGAATCTACACTTTTTATTCATTTGTTAAGTCTTCTTCACCTATATCTTCATCAGGATTTACGTTTGTCTCTTTTTTGTTTGTTTTTATCTCATATAGCGGCGCCTAAATATGAAAGTCATGTGAATATTTTAGCATCCTCCGTTAAAGAACTGGATAATCTTGAAAAGCGATCACAACAAGATTTTTTGCGTTTACGATATGACGAAGAATTAGCAATATAAAATGATATAGAGTTAATTTCTCATTAATTGAGTTGTTATTACTGTGTTTTTTTGTTTTGCTGAGTTTGTTTACTTCTCTTTCGTAATAACACTCATGATAATAATGATCGTTATTATTATTCACTTGTAATTTTGCCAACAAATAAATGAGTGGAAATGGTCTGTTGATATTATACTTAAAAACGCTGGTTAATTAATATATTTTAAATTAACATTTACGCTGTATTGTGTGTGTCTTTCACTTATTGCGCAAGCTCGTTATTTAAAATATAAATTTTGATGTGAATGTTCTGAGGATAATTTAAATAAACAATTGTTTATTGGATTACTTGTGTATTTCAGACAATTTTCCGACCCCTGAATTAATCACCTTGTTAACTAAATTTTACTCGAGAAGTAATACTGTTATTCGCAGACTTATATCTAATTAGTATGGCTAGTTTAATTGTAATGTCCAGTTTATCAAGGGTTTTTTTGTATTTAGACAAATTAGATTGCTCTTTTAAGTATTGACCTATGAAAACGAACTCCCAGTACTTTGATACAACAGATGCTGATTTCCATGTACAAATCCACAATTCATTACAAATAAGATATATACTACGGTATATTATAATTCATTCAAAATCATATTAACACAGCTGGATACCTATTTAACACATCCTGTATGATGACTTCCTTTTACCAAATAGTATATCGACATCTAAATGAGCATAGTATGGACTTTGAGTACTGATCGTTTTTGTATGGAAACTGAACATCAGATTGTCAACTATTTCATTTAAAAATAATCTGGTTGGAAAGAACACTCAATCTTCTATACTCAATTTAAAGCAAGTATCCCATTTTATATATTTCGACAAAACAACTCCGTCTTCTCATTGTTCTATCGGAATTCTTAATTCAATTAAAGGCGGTCTAAGTCAGTTCACTCTCCATTATTCATATTTTCAGTTGATTAATTTTTCTTAGAAAAGGTGAATGAAATAGCTGGTGTTATAGTCTCTTCAGATATTTAGATCATATTATAATTAATAGGTTAACTTGCGGTAATATAAAATATTTGAATTTCATTAAATGTAATGGTTTATTACATAAAAACCACTGTAAAACCACTAAAATTAATTGGTTAAAATATTTCTAGATAAGTTGTTGTCGTTAAATGTCTACGGGCATTTTTCCAGGTTTATAAAGTAACTACTGAAGAAATTAACTACCGGCTTTTATAAATCTTCAAATATTTTGAATTGATGTACGAAATTGGCGCTTAAACATTTTTTTTACCCCGTCACATGTCTTAAGTAATAAAATTTTCAAAACATATGACACAATTCGAATTAATAACAAATATCTAGTAAAACATTTTTACCATTCAATTGCTAGAAAACTAACTAAATAATTTAATTATTTTGCATTAGTGTTTTATTCAATCGATCTTTTAATATTAATTTCACTTGTGCGTAGTAAACATAGATCATTATTTCGTAGTTATTAAATTAAGGTTTATTTTTCTTGCAACATTTAGTTTAGTTACTTAATCTGCTATATCCATGATTTTTATTGCATAAATTAATAGTAGATTTGATTTGTTTTCTTTTTAGTTACAACTATAGCAAATGAACTAAAAAAATACCCACTTAAAATTTGTTTATTTTATTTAGCAATTGATTTTCTAACAGTAATTCAATATCTTTCAAGTGAATTAATAGTCAGTCAGCTACAACGTAGAACCAGGCACATATATGCATCGGTCCAAGTTGCCATACTTCATTAACACAACAAGATGAACACCTGATTCATAGAGGTAGTTACTTCACTGGTAGTAATATATAAAAGAAAGATTACATATAAGGATATAGTACAGGAAGGAAGAATTAGTTCGTAGAAAGAAAGATATGAAGCGATTTTAATCTCTTAGTTTAAGGGAAGACAGAGAGTATATACACCTACGCCATTGTGATTGATTCTGAGCCATGTCACCAAGAGTCTCCAATCATTGGTTACGATAGTCACGCGGACCCCAACCAAGTAATCTGCATCTCACAACGTGGCTCAGACTAGAATTTAGTGACTTCAAGCACTGATGCCACATTTTGGTTTGGCCGCCCCTAATTAATACCTTTCATCTAGACACTAATAGTTTGATTCATATTCCGTGTTTATGAAATATCGTTTTTGAAGTAATAGAAATAGTTTTTCCGGTAGTTGTATTGTTGTGAACAAAACACCAGTGGGCACAATAGAATGTACTTGGCACGAAATCACAGAGCATCTCAAAATCTGAGAACCATATAGTAAATCGTTAATTTGCAAAATATCAATCCATGGTCACAAATTTGACTGTTCCTTTGCAAATATCAATCCATTGTTTCAGAATTCATTTTTCACGCCTTTTCATACCGATTGTGTTCCGTTTCCGTTCTTTTCTTACCGATTTTCTGCTAAAATACATTCTATGCCTGACCGCCGTCATATACTACTTATATGGATATAAGTAACCCACACTACAGTATGACATCAAACGAAATTTGTCCTACTAATTATTGTACGGGATTACAGACTTCATGATAATTATCGGTTTAGGCTAATACTCTTTAATGCATTCTATTTCGCTAGTGACTTGGAATTTTAATGCGCTGTTGGGCTTGACAACAAGACAGATAACAACCTAGGAAACGTTGTAAATTAAACCATCCTTCAGTGAATTAATCATGTACTATCTTCCTTCTACATATAATTTTAACCGTTCTTTAATTTCTCGTCAAGCGTTATGGATACTAACAGCATCTGAAATGTCGAGTGGAATGTTTCATTAATCATTAGTTTAGCAGCAGCCCTTATCATGATATTCTTTGTATTTTACTGCCCACCTGCCTAAGTTGATAAACCTTTTGTTAATAAAAACAACTAGTTAATCAACGCTAAAATTCCAACTGCTCTAATCATATGTGATATTTTTCAAACAACCGACTGATAAGTAGTGCATTGCTTTGCCTTTTAAAAAATCATGTTTACATAATTCTTTTATTATATTTCTACTAAATAAATAACATGCCAGCTTCTATGCCCGCAAAACTACCCAACATTTTTTTACTGAATTATCCAGAGTATAGGAGGAGGGTGTGATTCATATCATGAATGAAAAACTCATTGCTACTTTTGGTTTTCCAACTGTTCCTATTGATTATTCCACTTGGTTGTTTTTTAGTAGATACAAACGTATTTCTCCTACATTATTCCTGTTTATTCCACTGAAATATTATATATATATATCTCGGTTTGTTAGTTATTCAATATAAATTCAGCTTTCGAAACAGCGGTGAAACGATGTACATGAATAAGTGTCAATACACACACACGTAGTCAGAAAAGAGATGACATTCAACTTCAACTTAATTAGTGTATATATAAAGAGGGATATCAGTGATCTGTGAACTCTGGGATTGGTAAAGATTCTGTTGGATGATTCAAGAAATGTTTTGTAGAACTTGATTTTTATACAAAATTATCTTGATCGAATATTGTCAAACTAAAGTTATAGTCATCTAAACAAACGCAACTCTGTGTTTATTAATCATAGTGTTTCAAAAATGTAAAATTATTAGAACGGTAAATAATTGTAGTCATTTCTAAAAAGAAAAACGAAATAGACAAACCGAACAGTAGTTGTAAATGCAATAAATAAATCGAGTACCTACGTGGGGGGAGAATACAATATTCATTCACAGTAGTGTGCTTTCAGAGTAAAATAACGTCAGTCCCTTTTGTTAGTTGGCAACGACACCAAATGTAGTAAAGGAATACTCAGGCGGGGAAACACAGTGACTCAGTAAAACAGGAAAATCATACATTTAATACATCATTCGTACAGCTTCTTTGCGTTGTCCTTTACATACTTCACCATTCCTTTAATTTTGTTGTTATTTAGTTTTTTCCTGTTCTCTTTATTTCAATATTCTCCTGTCAGGTATTCCGCTATTGAATGCCGCTACATACTACGTATATATGTCAGCTTAAGTAGCATACATCACAACCAATATGCCTATTTAACGGTATTTCAATTAGAATAAATTTAATGTGGTCAGAAGTAGTAAAAGGGTGTTATGGATTTTGATTTATACTCATTGTTCTGTGGATATTATAGTTATTCTAATAGTTGAGATCATGAGTCAATTGAAGCTAGATTACCATCGAAAACCTGGAAGCACTGGACTGGCTTCTAGAGGTATTTATTAGAGTTCTAGTGAGAAGCAGTGACCAGTGGAGTTCAACCGAGTTTGTTGTGAGATAGTAACTCACTGAAGATAATGGTGAATGTGTCGCTCAATTTCGTAGATTAGTCAAAGTTAGACATCAACACCGTTGGATGCCGGCTCAGTGGTCTAGAGGTTAGGCGCACGAGACTGATAGTTCCTGGGTTCGAATCTCGCGGGGAGGAATCGTGGGTGCGCACTGTTGAGGAGTCACTTAGTCTGAAGAAACGGCTGTCCAGTGCTCCTAGATTTTCTATGGTGATCTAGCTTCAATTCACTCATGATCTCAACTATTAAAATCATACTTATTAGTTAATTTTCATCAAGAACTTGATTTGGGAAGCCCATATTTTATGGATGACCTTTGAGCGACGCCAAAATGACTTTGAGGATGTCTACCTACTAACTAAGACTACGGGACGTTTATGAGCCACTGTGAGGAATTAGAATTATGATTTACGGTTGGTGGTTGGGGTCAGGAATTAGATTTCCATCACGAAGTGACATCAGCTAAAATTCCAGAACTTTATCTAACCAAGTGGATAAATAAATTTCGCTCTAGAGTCCAAGACCTATTGTCTTATAACTGATTGGTTTGTTCATAAATTATAGTCTCTCCCTTGAGGGTTAGATTCAGTTTAACTGCTGTTGTACTTACTTATTACCTCTAACAATTTTACGGTTGTCTTTGATCAGGCTCCATTAAAAGCATTGAACCTACGGTTTAGTCGGAACGTGTTAACACTATATTTTTGTTATCGGAGGTGGGACCTGGCTCATACACTGTCAGATTGACATTCAACAGTTCGCTGACATCTCGCTTGATGCACTGAAATCATCAATTAAACTTAACGTATTTCCGGTATATTTCATTACTTTAACAGCAATTTCTCCCAGATGAAGCTAAGTGACGTTTGAAAATATATTCTTTTAATTGTAGTTTGAATTATCAGGTTGTCTTAACATAATACTTGATGGTTGAGTCATCAGCTAACCTTTTCTCTCGTTCTTTCTTTCGAATTTCCATGTTGGTTAATTGAACATTCTATACTGCGCACCCCATTCACACTTCCTTAAGTATTAAGCATTTACATTTCAGGTGTAAAACCTACCAAATACTAGACAACACAGTGGAATCAATCACAACTCTATCTCAGTGACCCAATAGTTGAGATCAAGTTTGCTCGAATTCTGTTAACACCTAAGTTTCTTCTAAAGGTCATTCTAAAAACCGTTACAGACTATTTTCGATAACCAGACCTAACTATTATTCAATGTCATACTAGTTTTTTGCTAAATTTAATTGATGTGTATCCAACGGTGTTAATGTCTAACTTCAACCAATCCACGAAATTGAGCCTCCGTCACAATTGTCTGTAATGAGCTGATATCTCACGACAGACCTGGTTGAACTCCACTGGTCACGGTCCTGGGTTCGAATATCGCGGGGGGCGGGATTGTGTGTACGCACTGCTCAGAAGTCCCGTACTAGGAAGAAACGGCTGTTCTGTGCTTCTAGGTTTTCTATGGTGGTCTAGCTCTAACTGACTCATGATTTCAACTATTGAGATTACTAAAATCTCCACAAAACCCCTTCTGATGATGTGTATCCATTTGTCTTACACTATGGATACTAATTTAATTGCACCCTGAACCTGATCAAGAATACCTATGAATGTCAAGGAAAAATTGTCCTTTATTGTAAATTATCTGAAGTGTACTCTATATTTCACAACATTTCGCCATTTTATGCTAAATAACCTTAAATACTCCACTTAATTCCTAGATGTTACTTAAAATGTTCAGGTCAACCAAGTACAAATCGATCAGTAAAAAGAACAATTCAATTCCAAATAACAAACTAATATTGAATAATTTTGTTGTTTTTGTGAAGATCATTTTCACGATAGACAGAAAACAACGAAAGAATTATCAGTGTTTGGAATGCACTAAACAGCTAATTAAAAACTTCTTGCGAGTATTCAATTCTATCTGAGGTCATAAATGAGCACTGTCGGGAATTCCTTCACTATCAAAGAACAATTGTTCACTGATTTACAATAATTCATTAGATAATTTCACTTGATAACGAAAGCCTATGAATGAATGATGTTATATCCTAAGCAACAATAAATGAATGGTAACGGCTAGAAATTATTTATTTCAATGGTATCCCACCGAAGATCAATCTATCATTAATACAACCAGTAAATTTTATCAATCTTCACAAAATCACTTCTAAAGAACTATAATCATACATTCGTACAGTTAATGTTTTTATCGAAATACCTAATTACCCTTAATTTTACTGTTTTAGATTTATTATTACTCTCTTTATTAATTATGTAAATGAATATATTCAAGAATAAAGATAGTTCGGTGAAGTAAATTTTGTTTACGACGAGTTCATTACATAAATTCCTTTCAATATTTGATTTTCGTAGACAATTCATGGCAACTTACCACATCAGATTTTTTTTCTTCTTTAATTATTCAACATTATTCTGTTTGACTATAGAGTACTATTATTAGCAAATAAAATTATCTATAAATACAATCGTAAAAATAAATCACCGCAAAGAAAATTTCATTGAATTATCTTTGTAATTCTTCGAATTCATTCATAGAATTTCCAATGTTTCTTTTCACATGTATTCTTTTAAATAAAATCTTTTCTTCTCTCTAGTGAACTCCCTAATTTATTCCTTTTCGTTTTTTTTTTTTACCTTCCCAATAATTAAAATAACATGTGATTTAATAAATTCAATGAAAATATAAATCAATTATTATTAACCTTTCGATAATTATTCGTATTATAAGATTTATTTATCCAAGTCACTTGGTCATTATTGTTTCTTAACATTAATTCCTTGTTATTAAAGTTAGGTAATAGGTAGCAGTGGAATTCAGAATGTACATTCCGTCTCATTTTAGATTCGTCAATAAGGGATATCCACATCTCAGTGTTGATATTTCACGCTGAGACTCGAATCCAGTAACTTTCAATTTAGAGGATTAACGAGTTTATCTATTGATTTCAGATAGCTATCAGCTCGAGCAACGATTATCAACTTTATTTGAAAGTGTTCATACTCTACTATTACTGATATTTAGAGATGCAGTACATCAGTCTGTTTTGGGACTGGTACATCATGAATGGGTGACCTCAATATTGTCATTTAGTAACAAGTTTTGTAACGGAGATTGATAAATTACAATTCTTTTCATCAATAGCCAGAAAATATAAACCTTTACAAATAATATATATTATGAGCTTTCGTTTAACCTATTAACTACTGTTATATGATTTACTATTCGTAATCGATTGCCAGCTTATTATTCTCAGTCTCCCCTACTCACAGCATTTTTTGGCTTGATCATGCATAATTGTTATTTTTCATTTTATGGTATGATATGATGGGGTATCTTTGTATATAAACGACGCATGTTCGAAATATAGTTTTCGTATAGCGGAGGCTGATTACTGAGTTTCGGACTCAACGAACAGGATTGGTAGAGAATCGAGGACCAGTAAGAGCTTAGTGTTTACTTAAGGTTATTAGTGCTGAGATCGGAATTCTGATTATTTTTTTATTACGTGATATTAGATTGGGCCATAAGTTTTAATAAGTAATTGTTGGTATCCCCCAACAATCCTTCAATAAGATTTTCAAGAATCAATATACTCCACAAAACATTAGAAAATTGACTGATTAAATGTCTTTGTCTGACTGAATTATGACTTACTCTATCATTAAGTTTAGTATAATTTTAGGAATTTCCAATAATCTCATGAGTTCGCTTGTTTTTTATACCTAAATTAACCTTGAAGGAAATCCATCTTTTCTGCTGTTCAGGGTTAAAGTATGAAGGGTTCTGGTGCCCTAGTGAGAGGTAACGAAATCAGTATCAAGCAAGAATATCAAGGGTTCGGATAGATTCTTTAATATAAACTTAGTTTTCATCGTAGACTTTTTTGCTTGATCCAGATTGAGACTAAGGCAAATCATGATGATTGTTGCGAAATGAATAATGAAAGCATCAGTAACCTTGGCTGCAACATATGCAGATGTTACTGAAGCTTCAGCTGTTCAGTAATATGAGTATTGTAGAGATATATGACAAGCCTACACGTGTCGTTTTAGGGAGTCGGGAGAATCGTTAAAATAAGCGAAACAGTTGTGAGAAAACGAGAACTCAACAGAGGACTGTGTTGAAGAAGACTGGGTAAGTAGCACTTCCATAAACATATCTCACAGATCCTTGGAATATACGACAGGTCGTCTAAAATGGGACACTTCTAACGGGTTAGAAACCGACAGGCTACAACGATAATGTCAATTATACGGAAATATGTACAACCGGGTACTACAGTATATGCGGATGATTAAAGAGCGTACCGATGCCTACATAGACTTGATTATGCGTATCGTGTCGTTGTCGACAAGCGGCATTTTGTGTGATCAACAACTGAAGTGCACACAAACAATAATGAAGCTATGTAGTCAAGGCTGAAAGAGTTTTTACGACTTCGTTATGGCTCCAGAAGTCGACAGTTATGGAGTCATATGGATGACTTTCTCAACCGTATGCACTAAGATCTCTGAACCTCTTTTTAACCTTGAAAAGTTTTTAAACCACGTAAAAGAAGTGTAATTACTCTAATTCTTTGGTTTCGGAAAAAATATTTTCAATGTACTAACTACTTTTTTATTGGTTAGTATTTCACAAGGTTGTTTAAGGTTCGTTCATAAATTATGGTTTCGCCTTCGAATTCACTATTCCACATTTTCAACTGTAGTCAGTTTCTGATATTGAACTATCATCATTTTATGATATTAGTGATATTTGATTAAATAACGATATAGTTGAAGTTCATATATCACAGGTTTTGGCTAAAACTTTAACTTCGTGGTTTTTCAACGATAAATCGGTTTATGTCAATTTATCAATAAAACTAATCTTCAACAAAGGCAAATAGTAAAATTTTGATTTGAAAAAGAAACTATATATATATCATATACTTTATTTCACAATAATATTAAATATGACCTTTGAGTCAGAACAGTTATTATTTAGAAAAAAAAAGGGACACATTAGATACATTTTCATTCATCGATGAACAAGGAGGTTCAGATGCAGACGTAAAGGGAAGGATTGGCAAAGCAAGGACAGCATTCCTACAGTTAAAGAACATATGGAACTCAAAACAACTTTCAACCAATATCAAAGTGAGAATCTTCAATACCAACGTCAAGGCAGTTCTACTGTATTGAGCTGAAACTTGGAGAACTACTACAACAACCATCAAGAAGGTACAAGTATTTATAAATAGTTGTCTACGCAAGATACTCAACATCCATTGGCCGGATACCATCAGCAATAGCCTTCTGTGGGAGCGAACAAACCAACTTCCAGCTGAAGAAGAAATTAGGAAAAGACGATGGAAATGGATAGGACATACATTACGCAAATCGTCAAACTGCATCACGAGGCAAGCCCTAACTTGGAATCCTGAAGGGAAGCGAAAAAGAGGAAGGCCAAAGAACACATTGCGTCGGATAATAGAAGCAGATATGAAAACGATGAATTACAACTGGACGCAGCTAGAAAGGATTGCCCAGGACAGGGTTGGATGGAGAATGCTGGTGAGCGGCCTATGCTCCTTCACGAGGAGTAACAGGCGTAAGTAAGTAAGTAAGTAAGTAAAATTACAGTAGTTAAATTATTTTTGCTAACTTGTTCAATAATGGAATAATCTATACGACAAAATTCTGGTTTAAGCTCCTCGATGGTAAGAGCTTCGGCTATTTTTTAAGAGTTGGATACGAAGAAATCTGGGTAGATTTGAACGAATCATATAAACAACCTTAAAATCAATAACCATTCTACAGATCCACAAATTGATTTCTTCGTATCCAACTCTAAAAAAATATACGATAAAATTGGTCAAACAACGTAGAAATATACATCAAAGTTTGAATAAACAGAAATCTCTAACCCCCCCCCCCGATTGACTAATAACTTAAAATGTTAATATCTAAGTTTACCTCTTCTCATCAGATATTAATACCTCTCTGACTAGAACAAATTTATTCCTTAAATAAAATTTTATAAAAAGTTGAATCAAATCAACAACAATAAAAGAGTACCCAATACCATGTTAGTTCAACTAGGGTTTTTTTTTCTCATTCTAAATGATGCTAATTTTTGTTGAAAATAATCACCTATTTTGATTTTGCCAATTGTATATTTTCAAATAATAAAACAAAAAGAAAGAAATGTATAACATTGAATGCATGTAATTCAAATGATAAGGGTTTTTGTTTTAAAAATGAATGCGGGAATAAGAATTCGAAAAAACAATTTCTAATCTTTACAGATTTAAATAAACAAATACTTCAAAATGTAATTATATTGAAACATAAATGGATGATAAAAAGATTTCAAATGTTAATTATCTTTTTTTTTCTTATTTATTACCAATTGATTATAATCAATAATTCATTTGGTATTGTTTTACTTGAATCTTCCCATTCATGTTTAGGACTAGAATTGATCAGTTTCTTATTGGCATATATGCATAATGTGCGTATTGCCTCGATATTGCCTTAATTTACAAGTATTATAAGCAAAGATGGATAGTGGCTAGCAGTGGAATCAAGGACAACGTCAAGGCGATATGCACAGTATGCACATATACTGATAAAAGACTGATCAATTGCAGTCCTAAACATCAATGAGAAGATTCGAATAAAGCAATATTAAATGAATTAAACATCACCCCATTGCACAAACAAGTGGCTATCAGGAATCAGCAGCTAAGTGGATAACGCGATGACGTTTGAAGCGAATGGTACTGGGTTTGAGTCATAGAGTGAACATCAACTCTGAGATGCACGCATATCCAGCTGACGAGTCCCAAATAGGACGAAACGCTTATCCTGGATTCCACTGCTAACCATTATCCATCTTTGCTTATAATTAATAATGCGAAATCTATTAAATCTCATTAGTCTGTAAACAAACAGAAAAAATAGATATGAATTTTCTACTTGCATGCAATTTTCATCACGAATCAATTATCTGTTAAAATGTGTTGGTACTTTATTACATCAAGATAGTTTTTCATCATAAATTAACATCCATTAGACAATTATTGTAAGATCAAAGTTCTAAAAATAAAGAGAACTAAACAAATATTTTATTTTATTTTTGAATATTTTTATCTATTCCCGTCAATATCAACTCGACATGAGGTTGAAGGACAACGAAATCCCACTAAAAGTATATTACTATTCAAACCTTAGTGATTCACAATCCAGTAGTTCATATCCATAATTCTTCAAATGTAAGGAACTCTGATATATTATAGTATTTCATTTGATCATATGTGGCTAAGATTTTCGAAGCTGTTTAAAAATTCCTATCGTATTCAAACAAATGTTATGAACAAAGAATATTCTTTCCAATAACTTCTCACTAGGCTATATATACGAGACTTGAAAATTACAGAAGGTTAATTAAGGACTAGTGTCATTATTAAGACTTCTCTTCAAAACATCAATTCAGATCTGTCACTGAAGAACTTGATGAGAACTTACTGTAAAGAATATGCTTCATTCATATATCAGTTTTACTAATTGAGATTAGAAATTGGCAGATGTATTTTAACAAATCCCTAAGTTATTTTAATTTCTTAACATTTGATTGATTCGATTAGAGCCACTTAAATTTTTCATAAGATAATTAGTAATGAATGCTTAGAATTTATAAGAAATCAGCGAAATTCGAAAGCTCTATAGACTGAAGAGAAGATAACTTTCGATATATATCAAGATATTTCCTTTTCATTACATTACTTACATTGCTAAGAACATGTAATAAGTAATCATGAAACTCATGGAGATCCTGAACTGAAATTGAATAAATCTATACAAATTAGGCAAGTTCATTGTATACATTAATCTATACAACCATAAAATTCCAGTCCTCTATTATACAAAATAAAAATCAAACATAAAATGTTTATATACAAATGTTCGCCAATTTCCTACTTTCTCAGTTCAGTTAGCGGGCCTCTGATGCTCGTATTGTGGTGCGCGCTTCTTATGTGGACAGATATAAATGGTATGCAGTAGGAATAGGATATGGAACGGTTACTAGAAGATGATTGAAATGAAGAGAACAAGAAGGAGAACGGGGAGCGATCGGAATAACAACAGAATTAGATGAATGATAGATATAAAAATGATGTATTTAATGTATGATATTTATATTTTACGAAGGCACTGTGTAACTTTGCATAAAACAATAAATTGGGTTGCTGTACCTGAGTTCTTGTTCACTACAATATTACTTTTGACAGTAACCATTAAGTTCGAAAAAGGATTAAAGTACGGAAAATTCGTAAGTTCTCATCACAAAACCAATCGCATTATTTATAACACCAACCTTTAATAAAAAAAATCATGTTGGCAGTTAGATTAGACAAATAACTAACCTCGTTCGATAACTCCCTGTTCACTGTCAGTACAACTGAATCTTAACAACTAGACCTTATCAAGACCGTAAATTCTCTTCATTTTTGATCAATACTATGTAAATTCAATCAATAGATAACTAACAAATTAAAATGCTCATACATAGGAATTATAAATTATTAATTAAACTAATTAAAAACATGGAAAAAAGTACACAAGCTTATGAAAAAAAGACTAATTCTCTCACAGCGTAAAATAATGGTAATTAAAAAAATACAACAACCTTATGAGACTCCCACTGTGTTTGACCGTCTTTTTTGGATCTTACATTATATCTCAAATAAATGTAGTCACAGATTAATTTCCATGTGTGTATATGTTTAAGTGAGTCCAGCCACGCAAAGCAGTTAAAAATGAAGCTAAATAAAAGTAAAGAAAATAAGTGGAGTATTGGAAAGACGAAAAACTTTTTCTTAGGAGAAAATGAAGACATGTTGTGTTTCACATTCATATTGCTTTTGTTTGAATTCTTTAGGCACAAATAATTATGCACGCATGTATACATACATTCGAAAAGAGTGAATAATGGAAAGATTTGCGAATAGAAAAAAAAAGAATAGAAAACTGTCAAATGATTGGTTCGTTGCATTCAATAATTACTTCCTCTCTCTCTCTCCTTCAGACAAACAAATGCGGTCATATCAGTTGGATATCAAAGTTCAGATTTGTAACAGAAATCGTTTCAGTTTACCACTTATTATACCAAGACTCAAAACAAAGTAGTTAACAATTGTAAAATTAATAACAATAGTAATGTATGTGACAATAATAACAGTAATAATAATCACTGAACAATCGTAGAAACAGTAAAAAAAACTGCTGATAAAAATAGGATCACTGAATCCTTTCGGAACAAGCATATACTCTGTGTGTATTTGTCAATGTTTCTTTTCTGGGCATTTAATATAAAAAACTAGTCAAAAAAAAAGAGAGAAAGAACTCATGGTTGATGATAGTTAGCGGTGAGTAGCAACCAACCTCTGATAATGTTACACTGAACAGTTGGTTATTCAATAAGCAACAATAAGCTTTGTTGATCGAACAAAAACACCAAAAAAAATTGACTAGATAAATTAAAAATAGGAAAGCAAATAAATAAAATAATAGATCTTTATCGTATTATTTTTGTGTTTAGAGAAGTTTATCTGTGTTGTTTGTTTTTAATTTTAGAAATCTGAAAGATCTATAGAGATTTCTACATTCATATTATACAATCTCAACATTTCTATTGTGCAACATCATTATAATGTCAAATTTCTTAATATCTTTCGTTATTCCATGTTTATTTATCCTAATTTCCATTTGAATGGATGATTAATGGAAATTTATGTAAGAAATAGGTTATTGATTTTTTTTCTTTGAATTTTTCTATTAGATAGTAAAAGTAAAACATCGATTTTAAATCATGAATCAATAAATGACATTTTCAGATAGATAGATAGATAGATGTTCTGTATATTTCACATACATAAACGAACACTAGTCTATGAAATGGCCATAACAGCAGGGAATCGTTAGCTAGAATTTTTCAGTAAATGCATGTCATATACATTCCGAGAGTGTAACACAGACACACTTGAGCGTGCGTCAGATTAGATGTCAATTTTAAGGTCAAATCCGTAGTTTTATTATTATTGATCAGTAAGTATAGTATGTATATAATCTATATGGTGTGTCTGTAGTTCTACAATGTGTTTATTCGTATTTAAAGAAATGAAGTTGGACAGAATTGGGAGAGTTTTGGTTATTTTTTTTTTTGTGTGTGTGTGTGAAAATAAATCATTGAAATATAACAAAACTAACAGTGAAAAATAGATAAAAATAAAGCATTATGTTGTTTATGTTTTCATTAGGAAAAGGTAACACAAAAAAACAATGATGAACTCTAAGTTTTCAGTTATATGAGATGGTATTTTATAAATGGTAATGACAATTAGCAATAGTTATACTAATCTGCATGTATAAATGTATAGAAAATAACCAAAAACTTGAGCATGAGAAAAAAAGAATGATAATGTTGGTGAGAAAATCAGGAAAAATCATAAAATAAGAATAGAACAATGGGAAAAATATGGAAGTTTTATAACTAGAAACAAATCAAAAAGTCTTCCTGAATTTTCTAGAAAGACTAAACAATTTATGTTGCAACCATGCTAGGCATATTATCTGTAACTGAACCAGCTATTGATGTTCCTGTATGAATTAAATTAGATTCATTATATTTTGTAATTGATTCTACTTCTTTGAATGCTAAATGACCATTATTACAACTAATACTATTATCAGTATGAATATCTTTATCATTCTGATCACTTTCTTTGTTCGTTATGGTCAAATGACTTTTAATATTTTTAAACCCTTCTATTTCATTATCATCTGAATGTAAATAATTGAACACGTTTTCACGATAATTTGAGTCAGTTAGACTGTCCTCTTCTAAGAGCAAATTTACCATCTGTGTAGAAAGTAGAACATCATCTAGTAAACAATCATTATTAATGTTGGAAACGTCATTTGATGTCGGTGCTTCAATGCTACCGGTTAAATTTTCGTTTGTTTTCATGTTTACTTGTTGCTGCTGGGTCTGATGCTGTTCAGTAGGACTGGAAACACAGGTTGATGATAATCCTGTTAAATTACTTTTGAAATTATTGTCCAAAAGTAAATTGTTCGATACATGATTAAATGTGGTTCTATTAGCTGATGAATAATAATTATTATTCCAATTTGTGCAATCAGCTAAATTGGTAAAATCTGTATTGTCTGATTTCAGGTCTATTTCATCTGTTGTTACCATTGTCATATTGGTAGATTGTAAATGCTTTTCAAATGATGATTGCCAATAACTCGATGCAGTATGACCATCATTATGAACCTAAACAGTATACATGGAAATATATATATCTATATATTCGGCAGAAAAGTTATTGTTCCCCGTACTAACAATAAAAAGTACCTAAACGTTTAGATACACCATGCTTATGAACATAAATATTCATTTTTGCTACATTTTCATGTTATAATAACAAACTATAAAACAATACTTCATTAATATATCACCCTTGAAACAAATAATTTCACGACTACTTTCAGAAATTATGAATGATTACTCAATCGGATTTGACCATTTAATATCAAATACAATTTAACAATAACCTGCTCAAACTTTTAGCCCATCTCTTTTCTAGTCATAGAAATGAAGCTATGAATTTTTCTTTTTCCGGTTATGCATAATGACTCTTCAGTGTAATCAAATGCTCTAATAAAATAATCTTTAAACCGGATGAGATAATTACTGATAAATTCATACGGGAGCATCTCGATGGGTAATATATTTTCCGCTTTGTGTATTTGGAAAAGCAAAAAGGTAATTCAATTGGAATTCATACATTAAATGTATTATGAGATGGTAAGGGATGTTATAGGAGCCAGACTTGTCTAAGAGCATTTTCATATAAAGATGAATTGAAGTGATTAGTTGTTGACTAATTTTTATCAGATACATATTTTTGAATATTAATAATTTAAAGTGACTTATACGGTAATTGGTTGTAATATTTTAAACTACGTGATGAGAATTTTATATTATAATCAAATTAATGGTATTGAATAGAGCGAACATTAATATTGTTGTACAAACGTTTAACGTTAAGTAGGAACTATAACGTGGCAGATTGGTATGCATATAGCATACAACTCTCTTTGAACCTAGCAAATAATAGTAGCTTCATACACTATTCCATCGCCCTTGGCAGAATCAAGCAACCCGAAAGTCACGAGAACACCATCAGGACATATGACAGGCTAACTTTAGAAGGCAAACCTATATGAAATAGTTTAAATACAAAAATGTATATACAAACCCGTCTCTCAAAACGGCTTTTATTGAAATACTGACATTCTTCGAAGGGACATTATATTCTACTATTGGATTTCCTATACAGGTTCAGGTACACTTGCTCACAAGGGATGAAAACTGAAATAGTCTAGTCATGAAGATAATACAATACAACTAGGTTGATAAATGAAAATACAATAGTCTATTTTTCAACGTTAGTCATATTTGTGATTCAGTGTAATTTTCACTCAAAATCATTGATAAATTACTTACTGTTTTACTTTCTAGTTAGTTAATTTCATAGGCTACAGTCTTCTACTAATAACCAGAAGGTTACTTGTTCACAACGCTATTTGGAGGGGCATGTTATACACATTTATTTTGCTATTCTAAATATTAATCACAATTTTAAATGACTTTTCTGTAGTTGTCACGACTTTATGGAGCGAAATCATATCTAATCTAAGCTTACAATGAACAGTATTCTTAACTTGTTCTAAACTGTCAAGGGAATACAATTAGAATACGCATCACGTTTGGTCGTATTTTTACGTCGATATCAATCTAGTGACGAGGATTTTTATAAACGGAAGTGTTCAATTTGTTTTTGTCTTATTTTCTTTCGTTTTAGTTTGAAGTCTGGATCATTGGATGTGTTGGCGACGAGATCCCAGATCCAAGCCTTGGTGGATCCATGAGGGATCCAAAATTCTGGAGTTCTTAAACTGAGCTAAACATTTGTGAAGTACTAACTGGTGTCCACTCCCCCCCAGTTGACTTTAGTCACTTGTAAAAAAGATTTTCTTCTCACTAATATAAACACTATAATCCATCCAACTGAGTTTAGTTTACAGTCAGTCAAATTTCTTGAAAATTTTCTTTTCACTTCAAAAGTACAGAGTATCGTTTAAATGATTTAGCTCTGGGAAATGAAACAACTTCGTACTAGGCAAACTTTGAGGTGTTATGCAAGGAGAAAAAACATCAAAACAAACCGAAATCTAAATATATTCAAGGTCACAGTAGTTATTGAGAAAACGTTTTCTTGTTATTTTTGTCAATACTAGAAATCAATAAACTGTGATAATCGACTAATAACTATTGAATGGAATTCCGAAAAGAAAACAGTAACACTTATATTTTTTTTAGAAATTTTGGTACTTTTAATCACAGATTACCGATAAATGAAGTATTATGACAAACAAAGAAATATTGTACATATGCTAATGTATTCGTTTACGATTCTTATAGAAGAATAAACTTGATAGTAAACAAATTATTCATAGTGCATAATAATAATAATAATAATAATAATAATAATAATAATAATAATAATAATAATAATAGTGGGATTATGAACTTAGATTGTGGCGTTCAATCGTTAAGTCTCGGATTACTACGAAGAAGTAACTATCCAATCCCTTCCAATTTTTCAATAGTTTTTCTCGTGAGGTCAGTCCATCATGATAAAACTTACCTGTAATTACATGTAACTATTGTATTCATTACCATTTGAAATCGAGTTATTCCCTTTCCCTTAAAATCTCTTCCTATAAATCTAAGAAATTTTTACGCCCCTATTTTTAGAACTGTATATGATTTTTTTTGTTAAAATGTATGAGAACTTAAGTAAAAGTACAACTGAACTATGTTATATGCTGTGTCCTGTGACTTTGAAAGTAACTGTTGAATATATATATCGTTTTATTCGTGCATTAAAAACAGTAAAGAACAAAATATCAGCCGTTCTAAATATTTACTGAAGTATAGAATACATGATGGATGGATCTTTTTAGTCTTCCTATACATATAGTAGAAGAACCAATTCAAGCACCAATTAAGTATCATTCTTTTATTTCAATAACTAATGGATGGATCACATTTTATTCGCAGATATTATTTCATATCGAGTAAAAAGTTATTTTGACATGAATATTGAATAATTATTTCTGGCCATTAATATTAATAAAAGAAATCTGCCTAAAAAATCACTGAATAATGTAGAGAAGCGCATAAGTTGATTTTTGGGAATTCATTAGTATTTACGTGACGTGTCTTTGAAGTATGATAGAAATCGGAAAATATAGTTCTATGATAGTTCGAACAGGAATCTAAGGCATATGCTTCACTCGTTTTTAATATCTCATAGCTAAATATAATTCTAATCCCTTGATTAATAGCATTCTTATCCAAAAATGAATTTAGAAAACATAGGTAGAAATACTAGTTCTCTTCTAATAGAGAGTATTTTCTATTTTAGTTTCTTATCTGCTTTCGATGATTTTTTTTAAACTTAATTGATTACGTTGTTTCCCATGTATGAACTCTTTGTAGAAATGGCTCGGTGTTATTGTCTCAGGCACCCTTAAATTTGTTTATCTCATCCATAAATTTAAGGCGGTCAACTCAAATTACCGTTGTAAAATTTAGTAAAGCTTTACAAAGGGTATATGATTATTTTCAAAATGGTTCTTAATTAGAAATGTCAGTCAGATATTGCAGTGCTACTTGGAAATATTTTGTTTGATATAATCGTTATTTCATGAAATAAATGAATTAATCCCATTTGATACTAGTCAGTTATCAATGACGAAGGACTTGGTACAGATGTGCTTCTATCCAATTTTCCACACCATACATCAGTACAGGGACGGGAGGTTTAATAAAATAGTGGACAATATGTGCTCAAATAAATAATATTCAACTGTAGATTACGATCATTTTGCTGACTCAACTTAGATAGCCATCACCCTTTTTGATAAGATGTTGATCAACAGTTAAGGACTTTATGAACTGACAATGTTTTACTTCAGCCGCTCCTGTCCTTCTTTCGCAACACACTTCTATATCATCTAGTATAGTAAGCGGCGATTGAATAAGTAAACGATATAAAAAAAGTACATATCAATTAAACTAACCTCATTCAAATGAATCCTCTCCAAAACACTATTTGGACTAGTATCTTCCGATGAATTTAATAGGTAATTTTCTAAATTCGATATTAAAAAAGTATCGTTATTATTAATGTGATTATTATTACTACGATTATATGTATTTCTTTGATGAAATGAAGTGGGTAGAAATTTCATTTCAGGTATTGAATTCCCATTTTCATGTAAATTCATATTAAGATAATCATTGTGATCGGAAATATTCGATTCATTCATTGTTATATAACCGGTTTGTTTAGTTGTGTTTATATCAATATTCATTGGTAAAAAACTTCTAAATGCACTCATGTTTGATGAATTCGATGCATCAAAACGCTGTAATTAAAACAGAAAAGATCCAATTTAACATTTACAAGAGAGCGCCAATATATATGTGTATATGTGTTTTGGTCCGAGCTGCTCTATCATATTAGCGCAGAGCGATAAGATTATCAAGTCAAACGGTAGAGTACTAGTAGTAGTAACAGTTTCAATGAAAGTATATATATATATATATATATATATATATATATATATATATATATATATACTTTCATTGAAACTGTTACTACTACTAGTACTCTACCGTTTGACTTGATAATCTTATCGCTCTGCGCTAATATGATAGAGCACCTCGGACCAAAACACATATACGCCATATTTTACATTGTTTATGACTGACTACTGACTTTAGTAAATAATGATGAAGCTATGCTCAAAAATAAGCGATACTGTATTAGTGTGATATTCAAGGAAGTGTCATAGTTACGTAGATCATCGTATAATTAAATATCTGACTTATTCATACTACTAAACATCACTGATGATTTTTATTTTTTATGATAAATATCAGTCAAAATACTGTATATCACCCAAATAGCATATAATCAGATATTAGTCGTGTATTTGAGTATAAATCAAATGACAGCTTAGTTGTTAAATTTTTCACCTTTCCATGCGTCAGTCCCAGGTTTCAATCCCATCTAGGTTTAGGGAACAGTTCAGTTCGGCGCGAAGTTCACAAAGCTGTCTATGGCAAATTAGTTACTTAGATTAATTATTACTCAATATGAAGAATCGTAAAACAATATACCTTTTTAGGTTTGAGATAGATTAAATAACGATTAGTAAATATACATATCACTGAACTGTATATTTTTAGAAGAAAACAGATTCCCAATACGCTCAGCTCGTAAACTTATAAACTTCTATAATTTATTGTTTATAATATTGACATCATTACGCAGTAACGTTAGACATATTCCGTACATAGTCATGATATCTTAATCACAAATTGAAAACCATACTATTTATATTAAAAAAATAATTAATAATACAGTGAATGCTTTAACTGTCATTATTATTTACCTGGTTATTTGTTAAAAAGTTGGTCAGAACACTATCGTTTGATAAGAAATTCTCATTAGCTGTAATAGTTTGTTGTACAGTTGCTGGGGAAAGAATACGAGTAGGTGTACGTTTTGGATGACTTTTCAACTTAGTTGAACCAAATTTAGTTTGAGCAAAAGTAGCCGCTGTAAAACTTGGAGTAGATGTAGATTTTTGAACGAATGGATGTGATGAATTAAGAGGTTGTATGTATGTTGGATATGATTTCGGTAATGGATTTGTAAACATTTGATTGAATGGTTGATCAGATTTCGAGCACAGAACATTTAAATTCTCAAAATTTGCTGACAGTGCAATAGATTCTTTACCATGAGTTGTTGTTAACTGACCTGAATGAGGAGGATTAGAGGAGGAACGATGAAATGAATGGAATGTATTTGTTTTGGCATTGAAAATAACAGACTGAGTTGTTGATGGTGTTCCGCCAATCGGATCATTACCTGTTATAGATAAAAAAGATTCTTTCACGTTTTCAGAAACACCCCATGGAAAAGTATTCATTGTTTTTGACATTTCTTTCTCATGATACATTTCAGCTTGTAGGGGATTTATAGATTTTAAATCAACTTCATTTGGTTCAGTCCTAGAAGGTTCTTCCTGATTTATTACAGATGTACTGATTACAGAAGATTCATTGTTCCAGTTTGAATGGTTCAAAGCTAAGGAGTTTACTCCATACATTGTATTACTCTCAAATTTGGTGTCGATTCCTTCGTCAGGTTCAACTAACACACTCAAAGCAGCAGCTGTAGACAGTAAATCGCCATGATCATTTTCGAAACGTCTAAGTTTTGTTAGAAACTGACCTCGTTTACTTCCATCTAACATATTTGTATTGTTTGTAATCCATCCACCTTGTAAACTGTAAAGAACTTGGTGAGTAATCTGAGATGAATTTGTTAAGTTGGATGATGAGATAGAAGATGCAGAAGAACATCCAGATGATGATAAGGAAATTGGTGATGATGGCCAATGGTTCGAAAGGAATCTGTCATGACCTGTACAGTTAGACTGGGTGTATTGGCACACCACATGTCCTGGATCCACACTTATAATGAGACCTTCTGGAAGACATGTTTCTATTTCACTCCATTCTAACCCACTCACAGCTGCTGCTTCAGGAAGTAGAAGATCTACCTGAGGACCGACAGAATTAATGCACCGATAAGCAGAATCTCTAAGTGGGTCACTAGGGTACCAATGGTGTTGGAATTTGGCTAGAAGATACTTTTCAAGTTCTTCACCGAAACTATCAACTCGACGTCTTGGAAGCTTTGTGTATAAATGTGATAATATATAATTTACTGCGACAGTTATTTCCACAAACATCGGGATATGGAAATATTGAAGTTTTAAATTCAGTTGCTTATCGAATGTATTCCTTTATAATAATTTTATTCTAAAATATCTATAGAAGTTATAAAAATGTATTTTTAATTTATGGTAATGTAACAATGGAAATTTGTGATCACAGAAAAAAAAATCAAGTAAAGTTAATGCATCTCGGTACCAATATGCCACTTACATGAAAAATTTTCTAATAAATTTCAAAAAATATATCACATATCAAGCATTAAAAACTACACAAATCCAGTTTAAGACATCAAACTGATTCGTGGACAGCTGATGTAAAACTATCGATTTATTGAAATATATTTAAACGTAGGTTTATGGGAAATAATCAATTTGTTAACAAATACTCACATCTTGTAAAATAGATACATTACTGATAGGGTTGTAAATTCAAAGTATGAGATTATTTCATTCAACCACAGCTGACAAGATTTACTAGGTAGAAATGTTCGTAACACATACCTACATCATCTCTTGATTGTCTTCCCTAAAATTCTCAGCACGGCATCTGACTGACCAGAGTGGAAATTATCCCTGTCTACATATAAGTTCTCATTGGTTTAAATTAATGTGCATTCTAGCCTACTTCTCAAGGTCAACAGTCGTGCCCAAGAAAGATGTGTCTTTACGTTTGTATCCATATCATGACATCTTGATTCTCTCACCCCCATAGTAAATGTGGGAAGGTATAAATTAAAACTAACCAATTTCTGACAGGCAATAGGCAGATCTTTCTGAGAATAAACTTGACGTCACTAATGTACACTGACAGCTACAACTTGTTCGACCTTATTTCTAATCCTGTTTCTATAACTTTTGAAGATACAAGAAGTCTATTTTCTGAGACACTAAATTACAAATGTTTTTTTGTCACAGAAGATTATCAGTATTTGTGTGAAAAAGGTCGTGATTTTTCCCTAATTCCTGGGTATGTATTACGAATATAAACATTTTTGTTTGAATATTAGAATAAAAAGTGACCAATTGAACAGCTATGATGTTCATTAATTGTTCAAACCTAGATACCACGAGTGTTTTGTCAAACAACACGCTGTTAACCGTAGTCAAATAGGCCAAAATCAGAATATCTGACTCATTTCAAGACAATTATATCTTAGTTACTTAACAAAATTCTGAATTTTCTGTGGCGACATAAAACTAAAAAAAAATAGCCACACCGAATAAATACCATCTGAGCAGAAATATTTTTTCGTTCTGCAAAGAAGATCATGTGCAGTTATAATGAGTTGATTATTTATTCGGATGTAAGCCATAGTGGTGTTTTATTCATGTTTTGGATAGTAATTTGTAGGGTACAGATTGCTGTACTCAGCTAACTAAAAATATCTCAAGAAAATACTCGTGAACAAACAGCAAACATCAATTCCTAAATGTTAGCTTTTAATAGAAGAGTTTGATTTTTGAATTTAAATAAAAAGAAAGTTCCTTAAGTTTTTAAAAATAATGAGAGTTTTTACTATTGTAAATGTATTAAAAAGTTGGCTCCTTATTATTGACTGTATAACTGCCCGAAGCTCTTCTAGGGTTAATGCCGGTTTCAAGTCCGGAGAAAGGAGGAGAGTTGGACATGGTGTCAGCTACCCCATCCCGTAGGAAACAACGTTGACAAAGAAACGCCAACCAGAAAACACTTTAAACCATTTAGACTCTCTTCTGAAAGTTGAAGAATTTTCTTTTAGAAGAATTATGATTCTTCACGAAGAAAACCAAGATACTTCGGAAGTCACAAGACTGACACTCTTTCTAACAACCAGAACAACAATAATTATAGGTACACTAAATGTCCGGATAGTGTGGGGGACCAGAAGAACCAATTGAAACCAAACAATGACAGAGGGAAAAGTCGCAAAATCACTAAATATCAAATATGATAAAATGAAGAAACTAGCATTCAAGTATTGTATACCAGACCAATCAGTCAGACGCAAAGAAGCCAAGCCAACCATTGAGATTTAGGAACAGTGCAATGGGTGGGCAGAACACCTGGAAGAACTCTTGAGCAGACCAGCCCCACTGAATCCATCGGACATCAGAGAAGCACACACATACCTCGCTGAAGATGTCAAGCCACCAACGACTGGAGAAATCGGGATGACCATTAGACAAATCAAGAATAGAGGAGCAGCGGGACCTGATAATATGCAAGTCAAAGCACGGAAGTCACACATGAAAGCAACTGTGAACGTGTCGCACGTCCTATTCAGGAAGACTTGTTAGGAAGGACAAGTGCTACCGACAGACTGGAAAGAAGGATACTTCATCAAGATGCAAAAGAAAGGAAATCTGACCAAATGTGAAAACTACAAAAGCACCACACTATCATCGGTAGAAGGAAACGTTTTCAACGGAGTGTCACTGAGCTGGATGAAAGATTCAGTAGACACCCAGCCTCGACATCAATAGACCGGATTCCGCAAGGATCGGTCGTGCAAAGACCAAATCGTGACACCATGAATCATCGTTGAACAATCAACTGAATGTAATTCGTCACTATACTTCAACTTCCTCGACCGTGAGGAGGCGTTTGACAGCGTGGACAGGAGAACCTTACGGAACCTTCTTAGACGTTGTGATGTGAGTAGCTCAGAAGATCGTCAACATCATACAGAATTCATGCTACGGACCACGCTGCAGAGTCGTGCATAGAGGACAGCTGACAGACTCATTCAAAGTGAGGATCGGAGTCAGACAAAGCTGCTCACTGTCACTCTTCTAGTGGTTGACTGAATTATGAAGACTGACATCTGAGGGGAAGCACGGAATACAGTCGACAACCAGACGATTTGAACTTCTCAGACCACCTAGCACTTTTATCCCATACACAATAGCAAATAATGGTCAAGACTGTGCTTTGCTTATTCACCAATCACAGTTTTATGTTTATCGTGACTTATTGTTCGCTTTGTTGACTCATTCTTCTCATCCTGTAGTTACTATTCGATAAGTTATTTATGTCTCTCTTTTTCCTTGTTTAAGAGGCCGTATTGATTGTTTATTTTGAATACTATCGGTATTAACTTACGTTTTAGAAACAGATGAAATTTATCGAGCTATGTATCTTACTTATTCTGGCTTTGGCTAAGCTAAGACTCTGTGCTCGACAGTCAAGAGAATAGTTTAGAATTTCACCTGCAAGAAATTACTTCCTACAAACTTTCGAACAGTAAATTTGATATACCCACTGAAATGGCTTCCAATATGTACAATAAATTTGATGAGATTCCAGAGTTATCACCCCATCATATGGCAGATTGTGATGAAGACCAATTTTATAAGGATGAACCCATAACCAATAACCTAGAGTTATCTAGGTTGCGTGTAACCCAGTAGGAGAAGGAAATCGAACTAGAAATTTCACGTCTCCAGGGAAAGGAATGTTTCGGCTAATTAGTAAGCAACAGCTAGAATGCGATATTAATATGTCTGTAACCGGTGTCCAGGCATATGTGACACGTGACCTAAAAATCTCAATCTATGAATATTCACAACCTCATCAACCGATTTACCATCCCTCTCCAATAATTGGCGTCTAACCCCACTATTACTTACCTGGTGATTCGAGCGGATGCGAGCAATCTATCTAAGATGTCTGTGGTCAAATACTAGTAAATTACGTGTATCCTTTACCCTTAATTGCCACGTTTCGCAGCCGTAAAGTAGATCGAACTGCAAGCAATATACCGGTCCCTTAATTGATAGATGGATATCTCCCGTTCACCATAGGTCACATAAGTCGGTAAAATCCAAACGAGCTTTTTGAATTCGTGCACAGATTTCGTCAGACACCGACCCATTAGGGCTGATCCGACTTCCAAGATAAGTGAAGTTGTCGACACGTTCGAATACTTTACTCCTTATTCTTAGTTCAGGTGTTGAGGTAGGCCAGTCCTGAAGTAACAATTTGCATTTAGAGGAGAGAAACACATCCTGAACATCTTGGTATTGTTGCTCAATGCTGCCAAGAGACTCTGCATTTTATCAGGGTCTCCACCAGACAGGACTGTCATCTGCGAATTCTAAGTTGATAAGTGGATCTGATGGTAGGAGATCAATACCCACCTCAACATGACAAACATAATCCACAGTTGCGGTTGATCAGAATGATCTAAAAGTTGATACCGTTAATCAGCATTGTTAGCACTTCTGTCTGATGTTCTTCACTACCGATTTGTATTGGTCAAAATATCCATAAACTTAATGGTCGATGAGTCCCACGTCTAGATGAAACTATGTTAGGCGTATGACAGCCAGGGAATTGATTACCATTATGAAGAAACAAACTTCAATGGTCCAAACCCTCCAACGTTGTTGACAGAGTATTTGAATATTTAATTTAACTGATGCGTTTAACAGAAATAGGTATAATAGAAGTGTCATATGACTGAAAGTACGTAAATGTGATCAAAGTGACGGGGGTAGTGGTGGAATGAAAACTTATTTAATCCTCCTTGTAATTGGTTTGTAGTCATAGTAACACTGGCATTGGAATGTTTAGCAACTATTTTAGACTTGTAATTAACTCTACGTCACTTTACATCAATTTCACTGACTACAAGAAATCATTTGATAACGTGAACAGGATAACAATATGAAGGCTTCTTCGAGACCACGGCGTGTCTGAGAAGATAGTCAATGTCATACGGGATTCCTATCATGGATCGAACTGCAAAATCGTGCGTGGAGGACGGCTGACAGACTGGACTAAAGTAAAGACCTGTGTTAGACAACGTTGCTTGCTCTCACCTTTTCTCTTTTTCCTGATGACCCACTGGATCATGAAGAATTCAACATGTGGGGAAGGTATAGGATACAGCGTTGGAAGTGGATAGGACACACATTGAGGAAAACACCCAACTGCGTCACAAGACAAGCTCTCACTTGGAATTGTTAAGGCTAAAGGAGAAGTGAAAGACAAAAGATTATATTATTTCGAGAAATGAAGACATATATGAAAAGAATGAACAAAAATTGGATAGAACTAGAAGGGAAGACTCAGGACAGAGTTGGTTGGAGATTACTGGTCGGTGGCCTATGCTCCATTGAAGGTAACAGGCATAAATAAGTAAAATCCGAATTAGATGAGATAGCTCTAGTTCACATCGTATTACACTAAGTACACACGAGAACGTGTAGTGTATGTAAGCTATACCCAATAACATTAGGTCAAGGAACTAATAGAAACAAAGAGACCGACGAGGATGTGTTGGAAACGTGTACAAATAATCGATTTCATGTTCGATGTATTCGTTAAATACAAATGACTCAAAGAGGTTTTGTGCACTACAGAGGAGAGCGCTGTTTATGACAGCCTAACTTCTTTTTCTCGTTCTGATCGAATATTTGAAACTTTGTCCCGACAATTAATCGCCTAGTCACTAGGTTTTCTAGGGTCCTGAGAGTGCCCAAAGATAGCTTCGTTAACTGGAACAAGTTAATCTAAAAGAAAAGTTGTTGATTAATCAATAAGTCTAGCATTGACAGTAGCGCGTTTATAGATCAATGACACTTCTGAATAGCTTTGGGATGAAGGAAATACAAAAAACCCCATTAGTTAATTGGTCTCCCCCACTGATAACACTCAGATCCTAGAGAACGACCATATGACTATGTTGTCATAGAAAAGTTTGAAAAGCTGATTCGTGCGTGACAAATGATGGCTCCATAATAAGTGTCTTTAAACTTAAAACCTTTTCACACCCTCCCACCAAAGGATTTGTCTCTTGAGACATAAGTTTGGATGCTAAAGGAGCATTCTTGATTATGGCAAGGTACAACTCTTATCTTATTCCTTCTGAAACTGAAGGAAATAACAAGTAAATCTAAATGTTGTTATTAAATCAGAATGGTAGGTGTGTCAGTCTTCAATAATAAGGATAATAGGCTGATGGACTAGTGTTAATCCTCTAAGTTTGCCTTCCAGTGAATGTTCAACATCTCCTTGGAAATGTTCACTGATGTGGCTGATATCACTTGTTCCAGTCATTAACCACTTGATGAGATTTATTAGGTCGCGGTTTGTGAACCTTCTTCTTTTTCTTCTTCTTCTTCTTCTTCTTCTTCTTCTTATTATTATTATTATTATTATTATTATTATTATTATTATTATTATTATTATTCACAAACATCTTATGGGTACATAAGTGTTGTGAAGAAACCATTTCGGGTTTCTTCAGAAAATGCAATAATACACAATTTTCGATAATGTTAGCATTATACTTGCCATATTTAAAAAAAATTTGGAATAATAATAGTAGAATATTAATAATAATAAATCGGGTCTGTGTAATTGAGAAGAATATTGAATTGAGTTTTGAAGAAGGAAATGGAGAAAATAAGGGAATAGAAATAAAGGAGACGTGAAATATGCAAACAGTCTAATAGGCGTGTTTATAAACACAGAACAAGAATAAACGACTATGTGTGTATTGTTAAATTAGTAACAAAAAATAATTTATCATTGTAGTAAGATATGACGCTAGAATAAATGTTTATGCAGTTATCGTTTAGAGTGATGCTATGAAAGTCACAATTAAGTGAAAAGAATAATAAAATATCACTATGTATGAGTCATATATGCATAGTGAAGATAAAACAAGTGTGAGAAGTTAAGTGTAACACAAGTTATTATTTTAATTACAAACTTCGTAATATTTATTCAGAGGGAAAGAAGAAAAAGAAGTGAACACCTAGTGAAAAGGTTCATCCATGATAAGAATAATAATTGTGTAATGAATATCAACCTGAGAAGGAAACCAGCAATTGAAAAAAAAATAAAATAAAAAAATCCTTTAAAGCACTCGGATAAATACATTCTTGATATGGCCTCGGAGATTATTAATGCTGTAGGGAGCAAAAAAAGTTATCCTAATGCGCGAAATCTTTGGCAGCTGCTGCACTTCAATGCGTAGTCTTTATGTTCCTGGGCGCATAGAAGAAATTTATCGTCAGTAATATTCTGGCACTTGTTAACCTATCTGATGTACATGAGCACACTGTTTCTAGAATTAACTTTTAGGCCCAAACACTGAGTCCAACTAATTAGTTCGTCTAGGTTGGCCTGAAGATCAAAATGATCAGCTTCCCTTCTCGTTGTTCTCCAGATTTCGACATCATCTCCAAACAACAGTCTCCACTACTTAAGCAGTGGCTGTAGTCCATCGACGTAGAGAAGAAAAATTAGGGGGCCTAAGATAGTGCCTTTGGGCACGTCACTTTTGACCGGCATCCCAATAACCCCTTCTCTCTGGTTGCGGTCATATAAAAAGTTTCCTATCCATTTCCGTACCGCATCCGTTATTCCAAAGCTCGACAGCTTCTGCACAAGCCCCAAGTTTGAAACCTTGTCCACCGCTTTGGTAAAGTCTAAATATCACATTGACGGGCAGACAGTTATCTATGGCTGCTGACCAATTCTCTCTTGCAACATATGGTCAAGCATGAGTGCTTGTCTCGAGACCCGTGTTGCCCGGGTACGATTCTATGTTATCTAGTAACTTAACCCGAATTATCTTTCCAAGTAACTTGACGACTATGCTGGTTAGACTGACAGGTTGGTAGTTAGATACGATCTGTCTCTGACCATCTTAACTACAGGATTGACTACAGAATCTCTACAATCTCTAGGGAATTGAGTGTGGGAAAGAGACATGTTGAAGATCGTCACGAGTGGTACTGAAATCATGTCCGCGAGAGATGACAGCATTCGTGGATTTAACCCATTGGGGTCCGGTATCTTAAAAGGTTTGAAGTTAGTGATCAATCGGAGGACAGTTTTCCCAGTCATACGTACAGATCCTTTGGCTGGTATGTCAACGATGTGATTAGGACAGGTATTTGTAATAATACATCTATAGCAGACTTTGCTAAAAAAGTTTGAAAAAGTCTCGGCTTTTGCCAGATCTGATCCAGCCAGTAAATCTGAATTTTCATGTAACTACGCTTTGTTCTCCATTTAACATAAGAAAACAATCGTTTTGGGTCGCTAATAAGCAATAGGAACAGAATTAATCCAATTATTGAGCCAGGTCAATTCGATTATCTGTTACTGCGTCCACCATTTTCGATTTTCCCCAGGTGTTACATGTTGAATATAAATCTTATTTGTAATTATATGTCCAAATCCAAAGATTATGTGGCTAGGAACCATTACTACCATGCAACTCTCCCATTAGGATCAACGTGACGTTGGTTCGGTACCAAATCAAGTGAGATTATTGCGCACCGCGATGACCAAGAAAATAATAAGAATCCACTGGGTGCCGATAAACTAGAAAGTCAATCAAAAGTGAAGCAGCAGCAACTGATCAGAAAATACATATAGTAGTTTTATTCTTAACATGCGCAAAATGAAAATCTACGTGAAATTTGTTCAGAGGCACGGTATATTTGAACATCCATGTGAGACTGTGAGTCGAGTTCAACCTAAGGCAGGAGGTTGGTATGCTTTCGAGCATATCGGATTCTCTTTGGTTATGCGAGTTTCAAACGCCATGATACTTATATCACGGCTAAAGAGGATAGTTTTGTCAGTGAACAGAGATATAACGGATTGGCGGTAATTGGGTTGGAATTCTCCAATCAGAGGCATAAAAATATCATTGTGAGAACTGTGTACCATGAGGTTATCTTAACCCAATATTTACTGTTTTGTACCTATTTCTTAACGAAGTTATACAAAGGTTTACTGTTGATTATCGTAAACTTCAGCAATCTGGAATGATAAATTATTCTATCATATCTGCTTATCAGCGTATTTCTATTGCATGAAAACCTATCGTAAGACCAGCAATCTTTGACGTCACTTCAAAAAACACCATTTTTCGATAGTTTATCAGGTACTAGATTTCATACTGAGGGGATCTGAAGGGTTTAGCATGTGACTGACATAGGAGAGTGTGTTCATCAGTGTATTGAAGAAGCTTGTGCTGAGGGATTTAAATGGTTCAAATGATTGTGGATGGAATAGAAGAAGCTTTCGCTTATCCGGCTTCCGTGTCTGGTAGCAGTGGATCACCAATACCTCCAGGCAAGAACCTAGGTATGTTAACGATAACAGAGGAAAAAAGAAATTGGTAAATCATAATAATAAGGTATCCTTAGTCCTTAAGAATAGGTCAAGTTTCCTCTTAAAGGACTCCTGGAAAGCCGCTTGGACTAGTTCAGTCAGCAGCGAATTCCAGCATTTGACAACTCTCAAGGAGTAGAAGTCGTGACTGCAGTCCGTTCTGCTATGTTGTGTCTCCAATTTCTGTGTGTTACTCCTTAGATTACTGTTGGAACTAAGCTTAAGTAGGTGTTTAATGGGAAATCCAGAAGTGTCACCTCTAAGACGTCTATACTCTAATGGGTAAAGGTTGAGTGATTGGAGGCGCTGTTCATAAGGTTTGAATTTGAGTCCCAGAACTGATTTCGTGGCTCGCCGTTGGATACGCTCCAGAGCGTCCTTATCTATTTGCAGTGAGGGGAGAAATACTATGTTTCCGTATTCTAAATGGGGACGGATAAAACTAATGAAGATTATGCGGAAACTGCTTCCATCAAACTGGCCAAAAATGCGCTTCAATGTTATCAGTGTAAGTTTTGCTCGAAAGACATTTTTGTTACAGTTAGCGAAGACTCTTAATCTTAGGGCACCAGGACTCCTAAATCTTTTCCGACTCGAGTTACTACTGGAGAGGAGTTCCTTAGGTTGTCACTGTAGTCTGCGACATGTCGCAGATGGACTACTTTACACTTCGAAGTGTCAAAGTCCGTTATCGTCTGGCCAACTTTTAAGTCGGGTCAGATCCTCCTGAAGTACATGCATATCGTCTTGGTTGCGTATCTCACTCCAAAGTTTCACATCATCAGCAAAATTAATAAGTCTGATGACGCCAGTTGTGGCAGGTCTTTTATATAAATCAAGGAAATAAGAGGTTCTACTAATAAACCCTGGGAGACCCCACTAGGACTTTAGGCTAAATGCAGTAACTTCTTATAGAATGTTTATAACGCATCATATTCCTGCCTGAAGTTTCACAAGCAGTCTAAACTTTAAAATTACTTGTCTGGTCATGTTCATTATTTTTAAATCGTCATATACGTCAACAACCTGCATGTTAACCTGGTTCATACATACGTTACACTATATCTCCATGTCTTCTCAATTTAGAAATCATCTGCATCGCCTCTAACATTTATTAATAAACCCATCGTAGTCGTTGTTGCTAATCGTATTTGGATTTATGGATTGGTTTATCATATTAGCAGCCTAAAATGCGAACATAGTTTAGATAATAAGATTAAAAATTTAGGTACTATCAACTGCACTAGTAAAATAACTAAATCCCTAGGTAGCTGTTGGCTAAACAAACGTTTAAAATCAAAACTCCGTAGCCTACTAGAATTAACACTAAACGAATCTTTCTGAATTAAAATTTATAATTAAATTAGGCGTCTCGGATTCTTTAACGTTACAAATTTCTGATGATTTCGAATCACCTAAAGCAACAATGCCTATTTTTCCACTGGCCAATCTTCAATCAACACTATAACTAATTAAACATAATAGTTTCAGGATATCTTCATAAAGCATTGTCATGACTTGACAATCACGTAATATGATTGATAAAATTAATGAAACTATTAACAAAATCGGTCAGCAAATTGACTTATCACTAGTGTTGTTTTTCTTCATTCACTACAGATGATTACAGTATGTTTCTCTATCAGTTGCTCATTCAGTAAATATCTCAAAACTTTGTCAGTCTAATTGATGGTTTAGCGACACAATCATGCATGCAAATAATCAGTATAAGCAGTCGAGCAAATATCCTGCAAACTGAAAACATCAATGTCGAATTTACCCCAACACTGACTAAGGTTCAAGCTATTATCATAGGCATGAGTTGGGAGTGCACTCCCCTTGGTTACAACTTATGTTCTCCCTGATAATCACATGAGCATCACTCACTATTAATCATCTTGTATAAAATTATTTAGCCAAATACACCTTGCAGCACCACATCACTTAGTAATATGACACATAGGTTTAACTAATTTCAATAACGTATAACCACTATATCTCAATTAAATTGTGTTCCGCCTTATGATAAACTGCATACTTTCAACTAACTTGTATACCCAATCAGCCGGCAAGTATAGATATAAATAAATAGTCTGCCGCAACTCAGAACATTGAGTCTAGAGCATTTCTCTTACGAATACACTCATGTTTAACGATTTGTTCTTAGCTATCTGTCCAAAACTCATATAATTATCACTCATGTATTGAAATTTTGTTTTAATAACCATTCATGTGTATTAGTAGTATTAATAAATTCTATCACGGTCAAGTAAAAATAAGGTGGAGAAAATCTCCCCGTAACTAAATAAACCGTATCAAACTAACTGGAACACTAGTTGGAATTCTTCTCCACGGTATACTTTTGTTCCTTCAGTTAGCCTACTAATACAGATGCAATTGGAAATCGACTCATATGGACAACTTACCGGCATAATCGTTATTTGATTTCATAAGTTAGACTAAAAGTAGTACTAATATTAACATTTCTACAATATTCATAACTTTAATATTTCTAAACACAAAATACTTACTACCTATACGTTAAGTTATCAACCAACGGCTATTACACACGCATCGTTTTATTATTACTATTATTATTATTGTAATCCCATTATTTTATAGCTCAAATAATCACTCAAATTTTCATTGTAAGCGTGTTAAGCATGAAGGCAGATATTTTAAAATTATTACATGTATTTCCCGACCAGATGCTGCCGCTTTCTTTTTGATTTATCTTTCAGCTTACTAATACCCGAAGGATTCGTATTATGCTTGGTAACCTCCGGCGCGCGACGATCCCATCCAATTTGGTATCGAACCAACACCACGTTGATTCTGGTGGGAGAGTAGTGTAGTGGCATTGGACTATAACCACACAATCCTCAAAGCTGAATACGAGATGCAGGCGTGGTCTCTGCTGAATGTTACCTTATATCTTCTGTTCATATTAAATATATTGTTCTTTCTCTAGCCTAACCTTATTCTACATCATGTATTGGTAATTGATACGATACAGTGAGTTGGTGTAGTCGATGGTGTGACTTCCACGTAAGATCTTATAGATTAGGCAGTCATATCATGACAAATCTACAAATTTAGGATTAGGTCTATTATTAGAGCAGTACTAATATCATAGTAGACCATAAGTTCTACAAACCCATAGCCCAAGAGAAAGTAAAGTTAACCCTGACATTAAAATGAAATGAGCCAATCAATTAGAGGTGGTCTGATACCCTATCGTTTGATCTTATCGATAAGACATTTATGGTTGACCCTATCAAAAGCTTTTGAGAAATCAAGGTAAATGGTATCAACCTTCTCCATGCGATCAAGGATGCTTGTTAATCTGTCCACCTCAGTCAGCAGGTTGGTTATACAGGAGTGACCCTTCCTGAAACCATGCTGTCGGGGTGAGAAGTTTAAGGACAGTAAATAGTCATGTATACCATCGCATATCAAGGACTCTATGATTTTTGAGGGTATTTAGAGAAGAGCCACCGGTCGGTAACTTGAAGGTTTGCTACGTCGACCTCTTTTGAAAATTGGTGTGATGTGAGCCAACTTTCAATTTTCCGGTAGTTTTCCTCGGCTGAGCGAGTGTGAGAACACCACGCTAACCGGCGTTGCCAGGATTGAGGCTGCTTCCCTCAGTATGGTAGAATGGACCATATCCGGGCCAGGAGACGTGTCAATTCTTAAGTGCTGCAGTTTCCGGAACACCAAGTCAGCGCTCAGGTTCACTTCGGAAAGTCCTTTTGAGTTGCAGATGAAGCTTTCGTCGGTATAGTTTATTTGGGTCGGTTGAAATGTCCGAGAGTATTGTTCAGCCAAAAGGTTGTCGTCGCCATCGTCGTTGATCAGGCCGTTAGGACCTAGAAGTTGGGAAACTCCAGTTTTGACTTGACGAAGAGAGGCTGCATAACGGAATAAGCTTTTCGGATTAGAGACAAATTTGTCCATAAGCTTTATCTGGTACTGAAGCTCGTATTCTCTTATAGCCTTCGTGCATATGTTCCTTATATGTTTATGTTGCCTGTACGCTCCGTTGTTGTAGGTTCGTACGTACTCTGCCCAACAGTGCCTTTTGTGGCTTAGTAGGGGGAAGAGTGCGGTTCCTGATGATTGTGGGTTACTGATAGCTATGGGGAACCGTTTGAGGAACTGAATGATTTGTAGCATATATGAGAGTGTACAGTAAAAAGTCCCAATGTGCATCCACATCGAGTTGAGGGTGAACATCCCAATCCACCTGTTGTAGATAGTCCCGTAGAGCTGACACATTCAACCGTTTGAAATTCCAGCGAAAGTTGTTGGTGGGATATCTTAGCTCAGTTTTGCAGACGAAACTGAAAGATATAACGGCGTCGTCGCTTTTTCCAGGGGGAGCCAGGATTGAGAGGTTGTCAACTAAGAATTCTTCGTTTGTAAATACATAGTCTAAGCGGGATGGTGTCTGACTGCTTCTCCAACGAGTTGCCGACTTTACATTTTCGTATAATCCCAAGTCCTCAGTGAGGTTAAAGAACCGTGCTTCAATTGAGTTCTCACCTCCAATATACGTAGGTTCTGCGAAGTTGATTCTAGGGAGATTAAAGTCCCCTAGAATCAGGATATGAGGGAAACCGAGACGAGTAGAGCGGGATAGTCCTTCCAGCATACGACATTCGTACTCGATGTCGGGCTTCCTATATATGACTCAGCCTAGACACCTCGAAGTAGTAGACAATCTTAAAGAGCACCATATGGATTCCTTAAGATTGCTAAGCTTGAGGTCATGAACTTGGTGTACCTCCAAGCAAGATCGTATGTACACGGCTACTCCAACCCCAATTGCGAAACAAAGACATCCCAGGTACTGCTAACTCCTGGTCCGAGAGCTGAGAACATATCCAAGTTTCAGTTATTCCTATCAGATGAGCCTTATTAGTATTGCGAAGTTCACGTAGCTCATCCATTTTGTTTGGTAGACTCGCGGCGTTCATGTATAAGCAGTTTATGCTTTCAATTTGAAACGCGTGAACTTCTTCCTGTTTGTCTGTATGTTCACTGATTTCTCAAAACGCTCATGCAACCTGATTGATTTTCACAATCTGGAGCTATTGGTGCAGACGGTTTGGGCTTCTACTCTGTCTGCTGAAGATTATGTCTTTGTTTCAGTAAACCTGTAGATTGAATACAATCAGTTCGCGCCAAACCATCTTGTGGACGGGTAACATCCGGCGTACATACTAGCCATAGTTTGTTGAGTGTTTCATTAGTAAACTCTAGTTAACTTGTTATTGTTTGGAAATATGGCATGTGCTACGCTTAAACGAACCCATAACTTTGACATCATGGAAGCGACTTGTTCTAAAAGAAGGCGATACCAATCTTTAACTCGGAACTGCAACACGGAAGCAGCAGCGTCAGAATCCCCATTCATCCCGAAGGAGTTATCAACCCAAAGTACGTCCGCTAAATTCCAGATTTATTGTTTGCCTGTCAAGTGTTTGGGAGTCACATCTTAAACGATATCCAAACATCATTATACTAATTGTGTGGATAAGTAAATTAAGCCAGTGCTTCCTAATCACACATCATTAAGCATATAAATTGAATTGGCCAGTGTCCGGTGTTTTATTTCTGCTGTTGTTGAGTATCTTTTATGCGGTATTGGTCATGAACCAAACTAATGCACAAAATATCTGGGTCGGTGGAGTCTACTAGTTTTTGTGTAGTATGTACTTTGTGTACTCACACCAATTCTCAAGTGTCAGCCCCGGGTCGCTTATTATTTCAGTCGATGTGCAAATAAAGGTCGGGACATTAAGTACGGTTTCGTCATGGTAAGCTCTGTGAAAAACTCTTCACTCATTAATCCAGCTTTTGTCATCATAGGGCTTTTGTTTCCTTCATCATCTAGTGGCAGGGGTCCTTGTTTACCTTGACTAGGGTCCAGGGTTTAGTGTGAGTCAAAAACTGGTTCAGGTTTCACTTGCCATTACCTGCCCAGTTAAAGAAAAATGGAAGGGTAGCATTACTTAGTAGGTTAACTTTATGATACCTAGGAGAATTGACTTCTGTTTCATGAGTTGAGTGACATCCTGGCTTATGACTAAGAGCTGGATGTAAGTTACCATAGTTCATAAAAAAGACACTAACTACATGTATTTATTTGACTAAGGATTTCAAGCTTTTTGTGTTCAAAAACTATAGTTGTGGTCATGGGTGTGTTAAGTATATCTTTACCCCTCGACAAGTTTGGGACACCGACTCCAGGTTGTAGTTTTTCTTGATCAAACAGCCTCGTCGAACTCCATCAGTCGAGGGGATCTTCGGCAATTTTCACCATTGAAGGGTATTCTAGTCAAGTCCATAAGCCTAAAGATTTACTTGAACACCAGTGCTCAGATTAAGGCATACTGAGGACTCGTCAGCTTCAAATTGTATTTGTCAGGATTGCATGTCGGATACACTATTTAATTTCTCCCTGGTTGTCTTCCAGAAAACTACACAGACTGGTTGTGACTGGTCTACCAGCAAATACGTGTACTTGTTAACTCTTGCACTAATTTCTGTCTCTGATTTTTCGATTCTGTAGGTCAATTGAAACGGCGCATCAAGGAGGAAATCAAACGTCTACAACGACGTCGTTTGATACCACGATTTCTTGGAGGTCCCACCCCGGCAATAACTACGACATTCGCCGGTCATGCAAAGGATGAAAACGTGGGTGAGTTGTTACTCTTATCGATGGAGTTAGTTCAGTCCATGTGTATAAAATTGTAACCATCTAATTACTGACAGCAAGGTCTTTTCGTTGTAATACAAACAATTACTAATACTAGGTTTAGTCGTTCTGTGTATTACTACAGATTGTTCATAATCCAGTTAGTATTTTACTCTGATGAGATGTAACTAGCTGTTTCACAGTTTACAAAATTAAGAGGATGGAAAGCGAATGCCCAACCACTTAACGGGGTTGTTGGTTAGGGAAGATCCACCTTTTGGAGTTGAAAAACCTTGGTTCCAAACCAATGTTTCACATGGGCCCCAGTATCCTGAAGGAACAAATAGCGTATAAACCAATTATTGGTCACCGGTTACTATGGAACTGCATCTCCCAACGTCGCTCTACTGTTTTGTGGATCAGGTTCAAGGCTCGGGGTCTGGCCCCCTAAGAAAAACACCTGCTTCGGTTTGGGTGACCAGGTAGTATCCCAGCCCTCACATAAATCGAGTGATTTGTGTGGCGCATATGTATTTGGTGCCGCCTTATACCATTGTTGATGTCTAAATAAATGTTTCTGAGATTGTGATTCGTAGCTCAGGTGGATGATCTGGTCGACCAGATCATCCAGCTCAGAGAACAAAACCCCATCAAAACATAAATGTTTCACAGTCAGTATAAGTTTAGAACTTGGCTTATTAACTTAGTTTCAGTCTCTAAATTTTCTCTTATAACCTAAAAATTAGTCAATGGCTTGTTTGTTACTTATCAAAACCGGTTCCAAATTTAGTAAATATGTTATGGACAGTTGGTTGGTGGTTTGCTTTAAGTGTGTACGGCAGTCATTTCGATAAAGGAGTTATAGATCCTACTAATTATTTAGGAAATGTCTTAAGAAGTTGGTTTGTAGATATGGTTACAACAAAAATAAATGTATGCAAGATCATCCCAAAAAGTTTCGCTTTATTGTGTTATACTCTATCCAATGTTGTAAAACTGCTTAAAAATTTGTGACATTTGTATTTGTTACCTTTGTAATATTTTGAGGATAGTCATTTTATGTTTAAAGGTTTTGGATGTTTCAGTTATTACTTGATTAAGTTGAATAATCCTTTTCACTTCTAAAACAATAAAATAGGACTTGTACGTGGCATGCCAAGATATAACTAGTTTTATATCTTATAAACAAAGTTTCTTATTTCATATATTTTCTTGCATCAGTTGCTTCGTGCAGTGGTAGTTTTCGGTCCATGGCATTGCGGTCACCTACTTCAGATAGTCAAGATTCGGATAGTGATCAGTCACCTTTGCGTACCAGTGAACCGATATTCCAAACACTTGAGAATGTCTCAGTTGTCTCCTCACAATCTTCTTTGAAACCTACACATACCATCGATTCAATGCCGATCTTCACCTTACCCCAGGTTACGGCTCTTTGTGAGCGCTTAATCAAAGAACGAGAAGCAGAGTTACGAGAAGAGTATGACAGTATATTATCTTGTAAATTAGCAGGTTAGTTCACAATTTGATGGTTAGTGTATACTAGTCTTGAATATAAAATCAGTTTTCCAAATTTTCTGTCCGAACAGGCTTAATCTAGGGAAAGTAATGGTTGGTTTTAAATGTTTTCCTACAAAGGGACTGTGTATGTAGGAATCTAAATATCATTTCATAATCCAGGAACTTCAGTACCAAACATTAACACTGAATGTCTAGCTAACTGCAGCAACATTTTAAGCTCATCTGTCGTAAAGTAGAATTTCATTATTTGCAATAAAGAACGTATACGGTTTAGTAAATCAATAAACAGAATGCTCATCAATGGATGAACGTAGTGGTAAGATGTAACTGGGTGATTGGTGCTCATAAGACTGGATTATCGATTCAGATCTTCCAATGAACTGATGTTAATGGTCATTAGTCAGAAGAAAAAGTTGTTTTTTAGATGAAAGTTTGCTTATATACGAATTATTGACAAAAGAATGAACAATTGGGTCTAAGCCCTTCTCACTGTGTGACCATCAGTTCAATCATCTGGTACCTTCAGCATTACATTCCTTGTTACAGTCGTAGTTAATTCAGGAACATTACTTGTTAATGTGCCACATGTTATTTATGTCCGTAACTAACTAATCAGATCGTCCTTTAAGCGCTCAACACGTCAATCTGGTCTGATGCGTCTACGGACTATCTCTATTGCATATGACCTGCCAATTGAAGGACATTATCCCATTATACTAGTGTGACTCAATTTTTATTCATTTCCTTAAGATACGCGATACTGGTCGGTATGTTCGTGCGTCCCACTCAATGATTATAATCTCTTTAGTTATTGTACGAATCAAATTGTTACTTTTACGTTTAGAAACAAATAAAGTTTATCAAGCCAAATAACCTACTTGTTCTGACTTGGCTAAGCTAAAACCGTGCTCGACAGTCTAGGGAATTGTTAAAAATTACATATGTAGGCAATTACTTTCTACACCAGATAATGTAATACTTCCGATTGCTTATAACCACAGACTATCAGCTTGTTCAAATCTGTTTATATTCTGTTGAGAATGTATAACTTTCAAAGAACAGTATTCTATTCAAAATTTTTCAAATATTAGCGTGGTTGAAACGGACTGTCAAGTCTCAGACCATCGTGTGGATTATCGTTGTATCATTACTAGTCTTAAATGCAACATTATCATTCGCCTGAAATGTGTAGTGACTTACACTTTCAATACATTTGTACAACAAACCAGTTATTCACAACTCTAGTCTTAATATGACAAGCTAGACTGCTTAATTTGTTAACACTTAAGCTAGTCGGCTTATATACCGATTATTTATTAAACTTTGTCAGGCTGATCGATCATCATAGTTAATTTATGAATACAATAAGGTGTTTTAAAATCAAATAGCTAATTTTATATTGAATAGACTGATACAAACAGGAATTCACTAAAAGTTAGTGAACGAGAATCAGTCTGAATTAATTAACGTGAAAAGTTAAGTTGGTAGACGGAATTCATTTCAAATAAGAACGTTATTTTTAAAACTGAATGTCATATTTCGGGATTCAACGTGAACAACAACTTCACATGGAGACTAATTTGACTGACTAGACCGAAAAATACATTTAGACGGATCCGGATTGCCTTATACAATCGATTTGTGCTACAATAACAGTGATATTAGTTCAGCCCAGTCTGTTCTACTGAAATGAAATTTTGATACTTTATGTCAACACTATTTTGCCAGCCAACTATTAAACTACATTACTTGAAGATGTATTTTCCCTAGGCGGTTCTCCACAAATGTATATATTTCGTTCGCGGTACATACAACAAAAAACCAGGCGTAGGTAAAAGGAGAACCAACATCCTTAAAGAGGCAAAAGTAAGATTCTCTAAGTAACTGGTTCAACATGGTAAAAAAACGTAATTTTTTCAAACCTCTGTCAATTTAATCTTCATTTACGTTTCAGAGCAATATGAAGCATTTCTGAAGTTCAATCACGATCAACTCTACAGTCGATTTCAAAACTCCCCAATGAGTTGTAAGTTTTCCATCGTATTTGTTCAGAATAATTGCGTTCTTTTTGGTTGACTATGAACTAGTTCTCGTTTGAACATTGCCGTATTTTTCATTTTAAGTCAAATGATATTTTCCCATATATTGTCCTGAACTCTATATCTAGGTTCAGTTTATTAGGCAAAGTAATTTATCGAATTTGGCTTTTTAAATGCTTTGATGTTATAATCTATTCGAAAAATAATCCAAGCAAAGAATCACGCAGAAAATTTGTTTGCTGGGTTCATGAATAAATAGGTTTGAAATTTCACTAAAGCAAACTACAATCATGTCCTTCGTTAGATTCATTAGTGATAACGTCTAAATATTTATCGTCACTCAGAAGCCCACACTTTTGTTTGGTTTCTATTGATCATCGACTTGAACACCACCAAAACTTCTAAATTTTCTATCCACTCGATTATCTTTACAAACAAAGGTGTTCATAAAGTCATTAGTACTTTTGAAATTCAGTCATCAAAGTGGTTATTTATAGACTTTCACAAATTCTACTCGTTTTTGGTAAGAATTTGAAGCATGCATAAAAAAGATATGGTTAGTAAGTTGAGTTACGGAAAATTGTTGGAACCAATCGTTTTACAAAGATATCCAACAGGATCGTTAAATTTACTTTCTTATAAAGATAATACTCACAATCTTGGTGTAGGTCGTTGCTGGATTCTTCATCGGTAAAAACGGAGTTAAATTTAATTTGACGAAACATTCATTCAAACAAAATGTTTTGTTCCTTTATGACCCCTTTTTACGCCAAAATTTTCCCGAGACTGAGCATTCTTTCTGTCGTAAAGTGCAACTGTTATCATAATTAGGGACCCAACTCGCAGATAATAATTTAAAAGGTAATGTGTAGTAACACATAGCACCAGTTAATATTTTCAAAACATTTAATTTTTCTTGATTTTATTTCCAGATGTGTCCTGAAAAATGTCACGTAAATCACACGATAGAATTTTCTATCTCCCAAAACTATCTACTGCCTTCCATCTGGTACTGCATTATTGTTGGACTGCTTGAGTTATTCTGAAGATGAACTTTAACCTTGTTTCTCACGTGCAACCTCAACTGCCTTTTCCCGATCTCTAAGCGTTTGCCAACCACATTGTTTCTTGTGTTTCAAAAATTTATCATAATTGTACTCGTATAGGTAGTACGCGCCATACGTTGCATGTAATGGGAATTGTCAGATCAATGCTCAACTATTTTCTGTATCTCTTACCATATATTCTCTGTGATGAATGATTTTAAAGGCCTGTTAACATCCTTAGAAGTTTTATGCCTTTCAAATTAAGTAAACCTGGTAAATAAATGTGATCGTTCTCAGTTACTTTTTGCTAGATTAGAATATAAGAGTTATGGATCCCAATCCCTTGAGTTTATAAAATATAGTAGTTTAATAATGTGCTTTGAAATCTTACTAATATTATCATCGTCAATAATCATATTTTTACAGAGGATATAATATTCGCCTCCTACTTCAGTTTCTGGTACGCTCGTAATTGTAGCAGGACTGGGTCACTGAACACATCTAAGAGTACAGTGGATATTTCCTTTATCTGACCGATGGGAATTAAGCACCCGGAAAAACGTAGTAATGTAAAATAGTGAGAACCCGTGATTGGATGCGATAACCACCGCATGCAAAAAGACGATCGCCAGTTGGTTGAGTTTAGATATATACATAATTGGTAGCAAGACTCCACGGTGTAGATGTCAAGAGTTGGCATGTGGAACAGAAAACCTTGTGATGGGAATGTGCATGTGAACGGTTGAAGATCCCCAAACTCGTAATAAGCAGTTGTCTAACACTTGCTTATTCTGGTTAACATTTCTTTAGCAAGGGTGTATTCTACGGAATAAGGTTGCTGACCCCATGCATGGGACCATCGGAATGGAACTCGTCACTATAATTCAACTTCCTCGGCTGTGAGTAGGCGTCTGACGGCAAGGATAGGAGAACCTTTTTGGACACTAATGAGAGGTCGTCAACGTCACACAGGATTTATGCTACGGACCACGCTGCAGAGTCATGCATAGAGGACAGCTGACAGACTCAAAGTGAGTAGCGTAGTCAGATAAAACTGTTTACTGTCACTTCTAGCGATTGACTGAATTATGAAGACTGACATCTGAGGGGAAGCACGGAATACAATCGACAACTAGACGATTTGAGCTTCTCAAACCATCTAGCACTTCTAAGCCATACACACGAACGATTAAGGGTCGAGGTAGCCAGTTCAGCAGCAGTAAACGGAAACAACAAGGCCCTCAAATACAACACGGAGAACGCCAACCCTTTCAAACTTGGTGGCAAAACTCTGGAAGGTGTGGGGACTTTCACGTTCCTGAACAGCAGTACCATCGACGAACAAGGAGGATCTGATGCAGTGATGTAAGGGTGAGAATTGGCAAAGCAATAGCGGTATTCCTACAGTTGAACAAAATATGCAACTCGAAACAACTGTCAACTAATATCAAAGTCAAAATGCGGACGTCAAGACAGTTGTATGGTACGAAGCTGAAAGTTGAAGAGCTACAACCATAATCAAAATAGTACAGCCATTTCCAAAGAATTGTCCACGTAATAAATCGAATGTCTGTTGACCGGATACCGTCAGCAAGAGCTCACTTTAGGAGAAAGCAAACCAGCTTTCAGTTGTAGAGCAAATTAGAAAAAGACGTTGGACGTGGATAGGAAATGCATTGCTGAAATCAAATTACATCACAAGGTAAGTGCTAACTTGGAATCCTGAAGGGAAACGGAACAGTGCAAAACCAAAGGATACTGTGCCGAGAATTACAAGCAAGCACGGAAAGGATTGCCCAGGACAGTTCGATGGAGTATGCTGGTGGGCTGCCTATGCTTCTCCACGGTCGGTTACAGTTGTAAGTAAGGAATGCCTCCTGATTTTTGGTGGCAACCAAGCTAAGATTAACTCCTAAGTTCAAATAGCAATTTTCACTTTTACGACAAAAAATGTTAGCTCACAAAACCGTAGAATTATGGTAGAGTCGCTGTGCCACTGAGTTTTGTTCCTTTGCCTGTAATATCGAACAACAGATCTCAGTTAGTCGCAACTACTCTTCATGATCACGATACACTTAAGAAAATCAAATTTAAATGTTTGGTAAACAAAGCTAAGACGTTAATATTCAATCACAACAATGGATTTTCAAATATTTACCATAACACAACCTGCATGTGCATAGGATAGAGGTTCAGGTCAGCTTTCAGTAAATGCACACGTTCGAACAACTTTACACTATTCTGTTTTAGTGTTTATTTCTTTAATCACATAAACATTGGTACAAGGGGCACCAAAAAAATATGCCACGTAAATCATTCGGTTCGGCTGGGATACTGCCCGGGTGCCCAGACCGAAGCAGGTGGTTTTCCTAGGGTGCCACGCCCCGAGCCTTTGACCTAAAGGTCTAACCCGCAAGGCAGCGGAGCATCGTAAGGTGATGCGGTCCCATGGAAGCCGGTGACCAACAATTGGTTCATACGCCATTTGTTCCCGCAGGATACTGGAGCCCATGTGCACCATTGGTTTGTGATCCGGTTAAAGTGCCGGACATTCGCTTTTCGTCCTCTCATTTTCGTAAACAACACCCTCGCCACGAGAAGGCAGTGAGTAGGACTTCCCTGGCAGAGGCTATATACGCGTGGCCGTGTGACAGCATTTCGAGAAGGAGAGCGGACTCTCCTCACTCTCGGCCGTACCAGGGCATTTGGGGGCCTGTTTTAGTGTTATAGTCACGAACGTTTTGCGACTAATGAAAGACTAAATACGACAGTGAACTAGAAACACAAATTAGTATGTACTTACTGTAAGTACTCACGCCGTTTCATGTAAATTGGTGCTCTACATGTTAAAACTTCAATTAGGCGAAAACGGATGAAAGCACTTGGGTTAAAGCTTCATTCAGAACTCAATAGTAGAATGTATTTTAGCATCTAAAGTGCGTACTTCATTTTACTAACTTAGTGTTGGACATGCTAAATCTCCAAACACTAATTTCTTCCGAATATTATCTCAAGACCAACTTGATGCGAAGTGAAATCTGGTTTCTACTAAGCCATTCGACATAAAATTAGTTACTTGATTTTAAGATACCTTATTGTATTCGTAAATTCACTATGACGATTGATCAGTCTGATATAATTTGTAATGAACAATCGGTATATAAATGGACTGATGTGAGTTCAAATTATTCCTTTGATGGTCCTTACCAATACATTTTCCCTATAAGACTTCTATTTACTCTTTGCTTTCGCAGAGAAGTGTTGTGTCAGTCGTCTGGTTTATTCAGTTCACATGGATCCCATTCGCACAAAGAATCTCCTAGTCGTTAAGAATTTAAAAATACAAAACCTTAACTCAAGCCACAACGGTAAGCAAAATAACCAAGGCAACTTAAAAAGTTATATGGTAGAAACTGGATTGATAAAAAAAATTTCAAAACTATGCACAAGGTGAGCATGGAATATAAGAGAAATGTGTGGTTTAAATCCGATTTTATGTAAAGTAATTTCCTACAAAAAATCCCAATCATTAATATGAAACTGGAGATCATTGTCATTTTCGGTGTTTGTGGTACCTGTAATGGATTTCTTCGACCAACTTATTTTAACTGCAACATCAATCCACTGACCCAATAATCGACGACATTGTTCAAGAACTATTTTATCTGGTGATATACCAATATTCTGTAATTCTTTCATCTCGAATATTAGTCCCGTCCACCATGTATCATTATTGATACATGGTCTAAGATCATCATCAACTAAACTATTAATTAAGCCAATGGCATTATGTCCGGTGACAGTTAAAATTAAGTTACCGGATGGATCTTCTAAATGAAGGAAGAATAAAGGAAGAATAGATAAGCTTCGGTATAAAATAAGAATACAGATTCGTTAACTTACCAAGAACCACACTCGCAAAGTGCTCTGAAAAAGATTTTTAAACAAGGAAAGATAAATATCTGGGCATTGGAAATCAAAATAGGACATCTACGTACGAGTGCAAAACATTTTCGCCGTAGATTGTAAGTGTATGGAAGCAAATCATCTGACCAGACAAGACAAAGTGAATTAGTTGGTATACAGTTACAATGACCTAGGATGAATTTTAGAAAGTATTTAAAAGACATTAGATAAGTCAACGTAAAGCCTGGCACGGATGCGTTGCCATAATATCAGCACGACGAGATGTAATGAACAGGATAATAACATAAGAGATCGGAATAGTGTAGCAGCAATGTTAATAAGACTGAAAAAGATGCAGTGAAAAGGTATGTATGAAGGGATACTAGAATTCAACACCGAGAGAAAGAAAAGAGTGAATGCATCTGCCAACGGTTCTGATCCATGCCACCCAAAGTCTCCAACCACTGGTTGCGTTAATCTCGCGAACCCGACCACGTAGTCTAGATTTATCAGCATGACTCAGATCAAGTTAATTACCTCATGAACTGATTGCCCCCAAATGCCCTGGTACGGCCGAGAGTGAGGAGAGTCCGCTCTCCTTCTCGAAATGCTGTCACACGGCCACGCGTATATAGCCTCTGCCAGGGAAGTCCTACTCACTGCCTTCTCGTGGCGAGGGTGTTGTTTACGAAAATGAGAGGACGAAAGTGAATGTCCGACGCTTTAACCGGGTCCCAAACCAATGATGCACATGGGCTCCAGTATCCTGCGGGAACAAATGGCGTATGAACCAACTGTTGGTCACCGGCTTCCATGGGACTGCATCTCCTTACGATGCTCCACTGCCTTGTGGATCAGACCTTCAGGTCGAAGGTTCGGGGTGTGGCCTCTTAAGAAAACCACATGCTTCGATTTGGGCACCCGGGCAGTATCACAGCCCTCACACATATCGAATGAGATTTGTGTGGCGCATATGTATTTGGTGCCTCTTTGTACCGATATCTATGTGTTGAAATAAATAAAAATAATAAATACTTCATGGACTGATACCACGTTTCTTCTTAGCCCCCTAACTTTAAAACAAATCCTACATCAGATAACATTTCCCATCGAGGTAATTGGTGACAATGTACATGTAACATGTCTTAACCATCTCAGCTGACGAAACTCCATAACCTCCAACGCCATTTACCAACGTCGTCTAGTACCATATGCTTAACTTCACTAATGATAAATCAACCGTCCTACGAAATGCTGGCAATGCTCCGGAGGCACGTACGCATGTCTTTTACTTTTAAGAATAAGTAGTTATAGGAAAAGTAATATAAAACCTCAGTTTCCGTTAATTAGTTAGCATGGGAAAATTGCCGTGTTCTGTGAAAATTAAGATATTGTCCTGTCCATGTTGGTTTTCTATATATAGCACGTTTGATGGAACCATCTATCCTACTAATCAGAATGTCAAGAAAATGAAGTTGGTTGTTCTTCTTCACATGTAAGAGAAATGTGCTTTTGACTACTATTAAATTCTTCTAACAAGCGGTTTATGTCTTCACGTTTATCCCCTATGACTATTATGTCATCTACATATCGTTTATACAGACCCATCTTTCGAATTGAGTCTTCAACTAAATTTTCCACATATCCCATGAGCACATCAGCCAGCAATGGTCCCAAAGGGCTACCCATAGCTACACCATCTATTTGTCTGAAGTGTTCACCTTCAAATGTGAATTTTACATTAACTGTACACAATAATAATGAATCTTCAAGAATAAGTTAAATATTGCTAAAAGCCACTTTAGTAGTTACTTATGATATTGGAATAAGTAAATTCAAATTAAATTAACTAACAAGTGATAGGGTTTCCGTCTTTTACACTAAGAATAAACTTGTGTTGTTATATAATTATCTCACTCGAATGATTGATACCAGAAAGATCGAAAATAGAAAACTTGCATCATCTAGCTAGCTTAATAATAGACGTTTGGTAAATGGGACTCTGAAAATTCTAAATTGTTCAGGGTGTTGAAGAAATTGTTTTTTAAGAAATAAAATATAAAATATTATACTTACTCATCGTCATCAGAGATACTGGAACCCCTGATTGAAAAGGAACAATTACTACATGTTAATAGTAAGCAATCTTTTAACGTTTTAACATCCAGTGGAGCAATGTCAACTACTCGAGCACATAATCGGGTGTAAACGACATTGAGATCTGATGAGCTGAGCAGCAGATCGGTACAGGTTAGCCAACTGTCAGGAGGAACAGGTGGAATAAATTCTGTTTGTATAGGATATAGTAAATCCCAATCACTGAGTTGTCTTTGCTTTTCGTTAACTACTACAGGAATATTGCGTATTTGTGAGATAGTGAGCTGCAAAAAAGAAAAAACAACCACATTGAATCTTCACATGAAACATACAAATAAAATAGCATAAGTATTGGTTAAAAGCGTTTTGCCTGAAAATATACGTCTAGTAGAAAATAAAACGAAGAGAAATGTGCGAATTCGTGGTATTGCTCAACCATATTCTTTTATCTTCGAAGAGTAACTGACATCTACTCGACAGTGTTGAACTTCACTGGTCATGGCTTCTCATAAGACTGCGAAAATTACCAGTATAGAGGGTTCGTGGATGTCTGGATTATATATATAACTGGTAAGTGAACTGTCAAAAGAATATGATAACAAGTCAATTTGTTAACCGTCACATAAGAATAAGGAGACGAATATTAAGATTATGGAAACATACGTAATGTATCTTGAAAAAATGTAAAGAATAAAATTTCTGCCTTAACCCGCTTTTGTACAGCCTCTGTTGATGGACAAGGTACAGAAAGAGGTTTAAAAAGACTTCTTTTGACTACAAAGGTTAAGTTTGTGAATTTAGATTAAAATAACCAGTCTATCGTCTGAATTAAGGACAATTGTGAGGGAAGAGGATTTCATTTTACAAGGTAGTGCATCGGGCGGAAAACGAACTTCGATTGTTTCTACAACTCCGAATCTAAAATCGTTGGAGCAATTTCTTCACTGATATACCGATAGAATATTCAAAACCTCAGGGTCTTGGTTTACTCAGATATACACCATTCAATGCTGTGAAACTCAAAACGATTGTTCCTTCGGTTTATGTCCCGATGAAAGACAAAAACATGAATTCGTAGGTGCGCACCTCTAACTAATCTAAATAACTACACCTGACTTTAAATTCGCCAATTGTCATGACTGATTACGAAGATTCAGCGTTATCAACATTTCGACAAGTATATCCAAAAGAAATCAAAGTATTACCATATTATTTTGAAAACATCTGGACCGTGAGAATAAAAAAACGCAGAGATTACAGCGATCCAATTTTTATAATTGTACTATGGAATGTCCACATTTCCGTTGTGGAAGACATGCCTAAAACGGACAATGTGATAGAGTGATACTAAAAAGGACTTAGTCAACTCATTGGGACCGCTTATCTGAACATATGATGCTCTAAAAAAGGAAATGAGTTGAAAGTCGGACATTTCTTTGTGAGAATCCAGCAATAAGACTTAAAAACGGAGTACTTGGAGGTAGCAGAACGTATTAAACTAGTCGTACAAAATTATAGAAATAGATCGATGCTAGGTTGTTTGCGCGAAATGGCACGTGATTCGAATTTGAGTATTTAGACATATTAAACGATGTTATAAAAACTTAAGAGTGTAAGTAACATTTACGTCTATATTACTTTAAGAAACCACCATTTACACACTCGATCTTGACTTATTATATTTGCTCGGTCAATGTTTTACTACATTATAAAATCATCCTTTGCAACTTTCTCGTAATGATGTGGACCTTGTGTAACTTGCCTTTTTGCGAGCAGTTTTATCGAAGGATATTGAATAATCCATTTACAATCTATAAATATGTCGGAATACAACTTAAATATAATGAAAGCCTGGAAATAAATGAACTTACGGGATACTGTAGCTCGTACGGCAAAAGTTCACATTTTGGTTTAAGTAGTGGAGGTCTTAAATTTATTCCACTTTTTAAATTGTCTAAGAGACCATATCTATTTGCTTCGTCTAATATGTTTGCATCGTCTCCCGAAGTGAATAATGTATCGTGCAAATAATTCATTAGTAAACATTTATTACCTAAATGTTTTATTCCACGTCCAAATTTATGACCGTTACCATGTAATCTTAATTGCAAGCCGCAAGATTGATCATTTTTCTGCTAAAAAAAACAACACTTGAAACAATATAATACTTGTAAAAAATGTTCTTAAAATAAGTTTAAAGACCATCCTAGAAAAGATAAAACAAAGCATTTGTATTAATTTTTTTATGTTACTTATGTTGACTGCAATTTTGAATTGATGTTTTTGTCAAAAATTCATTGGTCTATAATTGATCCTTTTTCTATTTTAGTACACTTTTGTTGGCATTACTTTCATGAACAGATTAAGTAGATTTATACACTTATTTTAGAATAATGGAGAAATATAGTTCCTATAGTTGTTTTTCATTGTGTTGGTTGAGTTCAGAGAACACAGAAAAACTACATTACACTTGAGTTATCAACTTGATATTTGGTGTATTGAATACATCTTTTCATGACCGTTCGATATATGGAGTTAGCATGGAATTAAGGAAAGTGATGTACTATACTGATGTATCCTCGAAGTAACTTCCAACTAAACTCTTTTATATAAGTATTTTAGATCTATTTTTAAATTATGATTTTTAAATATCATAGGTTGTAAGCAGCTGACGAGAACCAAACAAAATAAAATAAATTTATGCTATTCTGCTCAAATCTTTGTTCTTGTTTTCTTCAAGGTTATAAAGGGGACTGTGTGTATGAAATTTCATATATGAATATAAATATTATTGTACATTAGAGTAAAGCCTGATGACGATCTAATTGAAAACTATTTTTCCCTTATATATGTTGCTATAATTCACAATATGGGAGTTTTTAAGATTTTAGTGAAAATAAGAAAACCATCTACTTCTTACGGTACCTCTGTGAATTATCTAATACAAATAGTTAAGACAAGTAAGTATATTGCGTAAAAAAATAAAAATGAAAGACTCAGTGTCTGATATGCCCTCCGGATCAAAACCGGGTTAACTTTCACCTCATATGTAACTTCAGAAATAGTAAAATGATCAGGAAATACTCTCCACTACTATTTTAATTATATTCCTATTTCGGATGTTCGAGTGATCAAGACTAACGCCGATAGGAAAACACCAGGATCCTCCTATACATTGATCGGTGCTTTGATCAGAATTAGGATTGTATCCAGTAGGTTGTTATTAGTGCTAAGTACACAATTTGCTTTTCTTCAGATTTCATCTTCAAGATGGTATGAACTAATCGTTTAGTTCTTAGAATTAAACAGAACACAAAAAATATTAGAGTTGGTGTAAATGAGAATCGCTATACGTTGTGAAGTTTGGAATACACCAACATTGTAGCTTTCTGTACGACAATGGCAAACTTTAAATAAGAAAGCTGTTATCAAGTGATGTTTGTGAAGGTTGAATAAGTGAATGTGGTAACGGTAATGTAATCTCATAAGCTATTCTTCATCAATAAATCCTCACATTTATAAAAGGATTCTCAACTATTTGTTATTATGACCTTCCGGCGACCTTTTTCGAAAAACAGTTCCCAAGTCATTCTACAACTCTGTAAATGTCTACGTCGGAATTCATGTTATTCAATGGAAATATTAACTTGTCAACTCGCAGACTGCGAGTAGAGAGAAAATTCAGCCTACATTATTCAAATTCTTATTGGTGGATATTGTCATGCTAGGTTAATTACCGAAAGATTTGATAGGGAGTAAAATTAGAAGAAATGACTGATGCTGTGATGCCAAAACCTCACAAGTTCTGACTAATGGAAACTGGCTTTCTACCATTCTCTCATGACAAGAACAGGACATATAAATAGATGACATTCAGAAATGAGTTAAGATAAGCGTAGCAACGGAGTTGATAAGAACTAACCAATAGTAAAACTAACTAATTAAATGTGATAATTAGCCACTTTAACATTTGACTGAATTTTGTTATGTCCAACTGATAATTTATTTTGGTATGACGTTCTGTTAAGTGCGGATAATTATTACACTTAGTTTTGACGTTTACGCAGCATAAAATTCGCTTTAAGTTATAATTATCTGAATGTAATTATTAATCTCTGTAAAAAAAGATGTATTTCTTGCAGGCCAGATTTTGTTTTCTTAATAGTTAGGGCCTAGTTTAAGAATATTGGGAGCATATTGTTGAAGAATAACGGAGAGGATTCACTGTCACATTAATATTTTGAACTGTGTAGCAAAAAGGTTCAGATTATAATATGAATATGAAAAATAGATGCAGTATTAGAATCAAAGGTCAACGATTAAATACGGACTAGACTAGCTGTCCAATCTCTTAAATATCCATGGTGATATTAACGATCAAAAATGTTAGGTGACAGACCGAAATCAGTTACAGCGTCGCAGATAAAGATACTGTTCTCTAAAACCTAAACTTGAATATTATTTTACATTTTTTTATTTTGTGAACCTATTCCTTCTTTACAGACTATATTGCTTATATATAGTGCTTTTGACAAACATATTGGTGTTCCAACTATTTTTATACATTTTGTTAATTTTATATCGTTGTGATGTAGTTTGGCAACTGGAGCTGAAACTCATTTGTCCCTAGTCCTAAGTTGTTTTGAATAACTGACTTCTGAACCGTTTACAGTGAACAATAAAGCAAATATGCCATTAAATGAGAAAGAAACTATTTTCAAGAGAGTAACCGGATCGATGACCACGAATATTATGCATTCGAACTGACCCACCGAACTATTATTTAACTTTATGTATGGTTTTAAAAAGGGGAGAAGCAGAAAATAACCACTGACTCACATTATTACTATTAATAAGATAAGTTATAACTTCCGACATTTTCGTAATACTTTGTAACACGAGTCTAGACAGCATAAAGTACATATGTTTTCCTATTCCTCTCTGATTGATGTTTAGATGAAAGTATGAAATGGCTTTCAGTTATACGCAAGTTATTGAAAACAGTAATTAACAGGCTAACAACTTTAACCTAAAGTATAATTTCTATGTATACAAAATTGACGATTTTATAATATAACTCAATAAACAACGACTTACTCGACTACAACTAACATGCACATTATGAATACGTATCAAATCACCAGGTTTAATGTTGACAATCGGTTCAGTAATAGCGTATTCATCATAAATGGAAATTGGGACAGACCAATCACGAAAAGTTTCCATTGAATTAGACGAAAAATTTGACTTTAATACTTTATCTAAATCTTCTTCGTTATATGTTTCATAGTTCTTCAATATATTTTCATTCCATTGTTGTAAATTGTGCCCTGTTAAGGCAGCAAGATGAGGATCATGCTGAGAATAAGGAAGTAATTGAAGTAAATGATCTTGAGAAAGACCAATAAAAACAGTATTTTGTTTATTATTAGATTGTGGTCCATCCCATATATATAGAACAACACGATTATCAATTTCCACAGAATTATAAATACTGATAATCTGGAAAAAACAAACATTTTTTGACAAGCCAGTTAATTTGTTTGTTACAAATAAGCAATAATATTATACATGAATATATAATGACGGAGTATATAAATCCACTTTATATTACAAGCATTCTATGGTATCACAATTATACTGTATAATAAACTCCAATCGCGTATGATATGGACGAAAACAAAGACAATTTACTGAAATACTAATTTTAGGCTAATGATACTGTCTGTCTACTACTTGTATCTCAGTAATAGGACAGTAGTTCGAACTCGCGACCTAATAGTGGGAGAAGGAAATATATGAATCAATGCGACATAATTGTAGTGAAGGGTAGAATTTATAAAGATGATGCCACTGTAAGCACAAGAGATATGATGGAAGCACTTAGATATTCGTCATATCCCAATATGAGGTTGATTAGGTATTTTAATTCAGTCAAAAATTTATAAATGGGCAAGAAAATGCTAATTCTATCAGTTAATAGAAAAATAGGAACACTGGATTTCTCTAATGAATATCATTATGTATTTTCAACCTGGATAATAGCTGTTTGGAAAAATTAAAACGATTGCATGAATTTAAGAAGAGGACTATGGATAATGTTATATAATTGTTGTGATTACCACAAGAACTTTTAATCAATAAGACAGAATGGAGTCAGGGAATTTATCTGGTATATAACAAGAGTTAAGCATTTATTTTGTGGGTCGATAGACTTTTGATTAGTCGTAAAACATATTTGATTTTATCATTAATTTTGGCTTTTAGAGAACATGATCTCATAACTTTCAGTAAGAATCTGAATCGAACTTCTTTTGTGGTGATTAATCAGTCAAATTAATTTAAAAATTATAACAAAATGAGTACTTACCTGTCCTTCAATTGTGCAATATTCTTCTCCATTCAGAAGATCAAGTCTTTTTATTCCAGATGTAATAGTTCGGCTTACTTCATTACTACCTTGTTCGGATGAAATTTGTATATTTTCCCTTTCAACTGGGCAGTTAGGAGAGATATACCACTCTCTTAGACGTTCTATTATTCTCAGCTCTTCATCACCAAACTAATGTACCATAAAGAATATTTTTTTAGAGATTTTAGAAACTGATTGTGAAGGACTGAATATTTTATTTGAGAAAATTGTATCAGCCCTAAAGTGTTGGTCATGGACGAAATATTTGTACAATAACAAAAAGAGCTCGTTCGGTATTTGTTAATCTATATCGTCTAAGGCTTTTACAGAAATTTAAGAAATTTTCAACTGATTTATTGTCGTTGGCCCCAGATTTCTGAAATTGACCAGGAAATTTTTATTGACCCACACATAATAATAGATACAGATTTTGTTGTTTAAGTTATACAGAATTACATATTTGTGGGGACAACTGTAAGGAGAAAACATTGAACACACAACAGCCTCAAGGTTTTATCCATTAGTGTTCTTGAAACGAACACAAGAAAAGATCTCGGCAGAATAGGTCAGCTTTGTCATAACTGTATGTATTATATATTTCAAGTGCTTTTTGGAAGTATACATTCAATAAAATTCTTTAAACAAATATTGAAAAGGTGATTATCTGACTGGTGCCAATAAATATTTAGGAATAAGACCTGACTGTTAGACCTCATATTTGGGTATTGCATTAAAATGGTGAATGAAAGGTTAATAAGACTGACAAACAGTCAATAAGACTACACTACGACACTATTATTGAGTCGATAAGCATAAACTACGAGTGGAAGTGATGAGTCACATTCATGAGATTCACTAAAGGTCTTTTTCAAGAATATTTTCTTTACCTATCTTGAATCACGCATTTTTTTATGAATCAGTTGAATGAGCGAAGTGAAATTAACTACTAAGTCTACATATTCAACTAATTCGGTGTAAAAGTAAAAATAAAATGTTAGATGTAAGCTCCTACTGTTTATCGTTAACTTCTATAAATTTATAAATAGGGTAAAATAAATGAAAGATATTTTAGCAATCTATTGTCAACTCCGGTTTTATATTCATGTATTCCATATTTAATTTCGTAAATAATCGCTGGTACATAGCGTTAGTACAACGGTGAGTCAAAAGTCCGAAATGTTACCAGGATACGTTTATATATGCATTCTCACTAAGCAGACAATCATGTAAAATAAAGAAAAACAAATGCAGAAACAAGTTGGCACACTAGTCAACCCAAAATGCTAATCATTATAAGGGTTAATTAACTTAAAATAGTGCCAGAAGATAGACATTGAATAAAATACAAACACACAAGAGCATATGAGACGTAAAAGTATAGAATTACAAGGACACGAATATAAATGGCATACACGCACAAAAAGTCATAATCGCTTATGAACAGAACAGTCATCAGAATGATAAAAATGACTTAATGGTTAAATGTCGTCTAAGTCAAGAAAGTCTATTCAAATGACAGAAATCACATAGGCACATAATAACAGAGAAACTGCTACAACATAAACAGTTGCATTAAATTAATGTAGATATTTGAGAAGGAAAGGTCTATCGACAAAATGGGTAGAGCATGATCATAATGGGTCACTTTTTTTCTAATTATTAACATATAACAATTTAATCCAAAATTTTCCATCCCATATTTATTTTAACTAGTGTTTTTAGTTGAAGGAAAGACAAGGAAAATACGGTGAACTAATTGTATTCTATTGTATATACTTTTACCTTGCTAAAGTTAATAAATGGAAATTAGTTTGCATGAAATTCCATGCTTGTTAAAAACGAAGCGAAATTTTCATTCATCTCATCCTGAACAGTCCATTTTAGAGACAGTTAGAAATAATTCAAATATATTGGCGCTCTCTTGTATCAATATTTATGTGTTCAAATAAAATAATATCTATTATTTATTTATTTAAACACATTGATACAGGGAGGCACCAAGTACATATGTGCCACACAAATCATTTTAGCCTTCTTTTACATTTCTATTTCTAAAGATATAGATACTAAAATATCGCACAGTACAGAAATCTTTTGAATATTTTTTAAATTTTCCAATAATTGACAATGTCCAACCTAAAGTTCAATGAAAATCAATAACTATCGCCTTTATTGAAGATCTCTGTAATTTGTAATCAAGATTTATTGTCAGTTTAAGAATATATCTCTACAACCCATTGAATGATAAGTACTTATTTCTTAAACTAAAGTTAACGATAAACACGTCACTATTGATATAGACCTTCCAGAAGATAATATTAGAGTGTGCACTGATGGTGTTGTTTAGGGAAACAATAAGAGGCTTTTTAGATAAGTCATTTAGAAAAGAGAATAAGACTAATAAAATCACCCACCTACGCTACAAATCTCTATTGTTTCAAGAACAAAATGTATACTCAATTTCCTTGAAAAGATACTTGTTTGTACATAACATGTAACCAGCAAACCACACTTTAGACTGCTTATGAATATCCGTAATATATCAATTTCCAATGACTCAATCTATCATTTATCATTCACTTTCTATGTCCTTTAACTAAGAGTTATCAGTCAGTAACATTAATAAACAACTATTGTATACAATTTGATAATGTTCACTTACAAATAAAATTAACTCACAGTGCATCGAGTGTTTGATTTAAAAGGAGTCAATGGATCCAAATGAACACCTGAAAATACAGCTGCACTGAAACCTGTTGCACCATAACCGCAGCCTTGGTTTCGACCATTATATTGTTTTATTACAAGCCTATGCATAATTATAATATCTCCAGGACTTTGAATCTAAAATAAAAGTTTATGTTCAAAAAAATAAGTTGAGGACTTTAGCAATATATAAAAATTATATGATATGTAGTTGACGTGATCGATTTGATTGATACAAAAATGGAAAACAAACTGCGATGAAGAAAAACACGAATGAATAGAGAATACGAGTCCGTCTGTCAGTACTTTATTTCTCATTGGGCTGAGAGGAAACAACATTTAGTTGGACTAAAGAATAATTTATCAAAAATGAAACTCGCTAAACACGTTTTCAACTAACCAGAAATTACAATGGGAAATAGTCAAACTACGTAAACTGGTTGGTCTAACAGAACAAACTATTAAATAAGATTATTCAGACTATGTTGCGACATGATTTAAGACCTGATGTAGTGAACCCAACCGTTGCTGCTACCTTGATGTGGTAGTCGGGCTGGCCTATTGTGATGAACCAATAGAGCTATACTGGCTGGAACAATCGTTCCTCAAGGTCCTACCATGCCAGACAGGTCGTTTGAAGAGTGGTAAGACTAAAAGCAGGAAACCCGCCAGAGGGCTAAGTTGTACTGCTGATTGTACAGAGGTGTGACAGGGGTAAGGTGTTTCCTTCGGACAACCAGCAGTACAGCGATGCTGCTCTCCCACAAGGAAGAGCGGGGTTGTAAAATGTTGACTCTAAAAATGCACACCTTGCCTTATTCCACAGATCTCCGTCTCCAGCAGTAAGATCCCAACAAGTAGGGAGCTAACACGAAAATTGCTCGTAAAAAGGCCGTGTGTAATCGACCTCAAGAAGTTGTCCCTTGGGTACTGCAGTCACGGTTTCAGATCACTAAGACTACCTATAACCTGATTTCCTTTTCAGGAACCTTCATAAAACCCTATCTACGGTGTGGGTAACCAGGAAGTGATAACCACCCTCATACCTCTAGCAACAAAAGATTGCTGCGTTCATAATCAATCCCTCTCTTCAATGCCTATTATTCCTCCTACCTCGAATTTCAACGCTAAAATTCCTCTTTTGGCTTCCTCCCCAAGTATCACCATGGCCAACGATCCTAGTACACGAAACACTGTCCCAGGTCTACTGAAATCTCGCTCCAAACTACACATTGGGGCCTTCAACGTATGCACCATGTAACAAATCGGCCAGCAGATCTCCTTGGTCAAAATCCTAGAATATCATACCATTGATGTATGCTTTGTCTCCGAAACACATACAAGATCTTAGTGTGATCATTCACTCGACCTCACCTCATAAAAGCGGGGAGCCGACGTGACACGCCCTCCGTTTATCTGGCAACCCGATGGCTAGTTCTCGTGAACTGGCTGGTGTAGCCATAGCACTGAGTACAAGGGCAGAACAAGTACTATTAGAATGGACTCCCGTTAACAGTCGCCTATGTGCTGTACGGCTAACAGCTCCGTAAGAACTCGGAAGGATAATGACACACGTCGTTATCTTTCCGCCATTTCTGCCTACGCTCCCACTGACTGCAGCCCGGATGAAGCTAAACGCTCAGATATAGCACTCGTAGCAAGTGACTTTAATACCCAAGTAGGTAGCTTAAACCAAACAGAAAGATATTTAGGTTGGTATTTCAGCTCAACGAACAGATAATGGTGACCGTCTGCTGCAATTGTGCTCAGACTATCTTTTATTTCTAGCAAGCACTAATTTTAAGCATAAGGACAAACATCTAAGATGGCGACTCCCTGCACCAAACCAACGACGGACTCAAATAGACCATATTGCTTAATATCTTACTTTCTACCAACTAATTCTTTCTTCCTGCACACAATCTTTTATATATTACTATTATTGAAGTTACTACTTATATGAATTCGGTGTTTATCTTGCTGTGCTAATGGGGTGTAGCAACTTGGACCCATGCATATATGTGCCTGGTCCCATGTTGTAGCTGACTGACTGATGTGAATATATTCCTACCCAATAGGCAGGCAGCCTAAAATGTTGATTGGTCTACTTTTTATCATCCCTCCTTGGTAAATTTATGACTTCTAGTGTGAGTCTACTTGAAGAGCTTTTAGTTCCCTTTTTTGACTTGCTGACCTGACAGGAGTCTGCTGTCGTTTATGTGCCTATTTTGCTGTGGGTGTAGTACTTATAAAAACCAAATATTGATTTTTGGTATTTTGATTGGTTTTTTATGTAATCTCGCTAATGATTTGTGTATTGACGATAATTTGAGCATCTACATTTTGATGCTCCATTATTCGACCAATTATTCACGTTAGAGCTTTATGAAAAATACTGCTAACATGTACCCGATGGTTTATCATGAATATGTTAGGTTTCCATAAATAATAATGATTGGACTGTTTTTTCATTCCATGATTCAGTGAAGAGATAAAGTTGTTAAGTATCTAGAAACGACTGTTAGTGTAATTTGATGCAACTTCCTTAACTTTATGTCAGTCTGTCTTTTAGCATGCCAAGTCTGGTTATTCTCCGCCCCACCTTTCAAGGTTTTTTCATATGGTCACTCGTCTGTAGCCAATGCCACGGAAGTCCCACTCTATCTTCATGCGGCAAGGTGCTGTTTACGAAAGTAATATGACGAAAAATGGGTGTCCAGATCTTAAAGTGGACTAGTGGATACAAAGGATCCCTCTATCGGAGTTCGAAAATCCTAATTTTAAACCAGCAATAAACAGAGGTTCTAGGGACCTGAGGAATTCAATGGTGTATGGAACTACGTTTGGTCATTAGCTACTATGGGATTGGATCCCCTGACTTCTTACTGTTGTCTTGTGGATTACTTTTCTATGTCATACGTTTGCGGAGTGTTCCCTCAAATAAACAACATTCTTCGGTCTGGAGTCCCGGATAATTTCTCGGGCCAGTACAACTTTAGGACGACCAAAAATGAAAATACTTCCACCTTTCTTTGTATTCTTTCGAACCATATTCATAATTATCCAGTTTCAATTTTTCATTTTACATTGAGCCACATATTTATTCCTCTTAACTTCCGTTTACGTGTACTATAAAAACACGACATTTGTATGGAGTATTTTTATTTTGATACCCGTTTGTAATGGTATTTATATATTAAATATAATAAAAAAGATTCTGATTATTTATTAATTCAACTGTAAACTGTGTTAACCTGGTTTTACCGACTGATAGCAAGATAATTGATTTGGTGACGACGGATTCTTAGTTGTCATGTGGAGCAACAAATTATTATTTGAAATTCGTCCATCAACCTATCCAATTAGATATATTGAAAAATCCCAGCCCAAGATTTTGACAGAATATCAAATATTAGTAATGCCGAATTCAGCATCAAAGTCTAAGAGAGATATGGTGAGTGGTGTATCACTGTCAGAGACTCAAGTCCAAAGTATACCATAGGTGTAAAGTAACTGACACAGTCAAAATATTATAAAATCCGAAAAATGTCAGAACTATGTTTGCGAGCAATCGACTTTATTCTTTTAATCCTAGAATAGGATAAGTGATGTCAGTGTTAGTTGGAGAGACAAGCTAGAACTACTACTCGATCAGAAAATAACAAACTCGTTCTCAAGTGATATACATTGACGTTGCTAATAAAATGGTACGAAAATCTAGTAAAAACTGACGAGGTTAGGGTAAGAATGAGAAGTTGCAGCATAAGATGCAGAAGGTATATTCTGCATCCCGATGTTTTGTCGCAGGTAGAAAAATCTCCAAGTAAACAAAAAGCACATTTATGAGAGGATTACTGAGTGAACAATCTCCATTTATTTGAACACATAAATATTGATACAAACGGCACCAAATACATACGCGTCACACAAGTCACTTGATTTGTGTGTGGGCTGTGATACTGCCAGGGTTCCCGGACCGAAGCAGGTGGTTTTCTCAAGGGGTCACACCTCAAGTCTTCGACCTGAAGGTCTGATCCACAAGGCAGTAAAGTAACGTCAGGGGATGTAGTCCCATGGTAGCCGTTGATCAATAACTGGATCATACGACATTTAATCCCTCAGCACCCTGGATCCCATGTGCACCACTGGTTTTGAATCTGGGTTTTCCAACCCACCGTTAAAGCGCCGGATATTCGCTTTTCGTCCTCTCACTTTCGTAAACAACACCCCGCCGCTAGAAAGCAGTGAATAGGACTTCCTTGGCAGTGACTGTATACATGTGGCTATGTGAGAGCATTATTTCGAGGGGGGAGAAATAACTCGCCCCATCCTCAGCCGTACCAGAGCATTTGGGTACAATCTATATTTATGGCGTAGGCGAGATATCCGTCTATCAACCAAACGACGTTTTACTGCGCAGCAGTTCGTTTCGTCCTACTTTATGGCAGTGAAACGTGGCCGGTAAAAGTAGAAGATATTTGTAGGTTACTAGTATTCGATCAAAGGTGTCTTCAAAACATTGCTCGTCTATCCTGGGACAATCGAGTAAGTAGTACAGTTGGTACGAAACGGGTACCAGGTAAGGGTGGAAAATTAGTTGATAAAGTAGTGAAACCTCATCAGTTGAGACGGCTGGGACATGTGTTACGTATGCCTAACCACCGACTGCCTCGACGTGCGATGTTTCAAGGTGTAGGAGAAGGTTGGAAGAAATCTAGGGGCGGCCAGACCAAAACATAGCACAAATCCGTGAAGTCACTGACAATTGAACTGTATCATGTTGGTAGGTGTAAACTACCTTGTTGGGATCCACAAGACGATAGCAACCGATAGTTAGAGACCTTGGATGATATGACTCAACGTCGTTTGCAACGGTGCAGGTGCACCTACTCTTTGTGTTATCCCAATTTCTAACCTTCTGAATTCTTCATGTCCTTTTTATTCTTTCCGAATTTATTTCACTGGATTATACTCCTTGAATAACGTCTTCAAACCCTGGTGTTTCCGACTAGTGTTTATATTCTTACTACTCCTACCACTACGGGATTTGATTCGACAACTGCATCTCTGTGCTAATGTGGTATGGCAACTCGAACTGATGTACGTACGTACGGAGTTCCACATTGTTACTGACTGACTGACAATCTGGTTACTAGTGGGCTTAAGATGGATTGTGGAAATTCAGCAGTAGAAATAACGTGGATGTGCCTACAGTAATAACTAAAAATCGTTCCAAATTGATGTTACAGTAATGCTTTCTTGGAGTAATTAGTAACCATACAGTGAAGTGATAATCAGTCTTTGTTGGCCGACAGATGTGACGATATGGATACCAATTAGTCGCATATCTGGTGATATTATTTATTTTATTGATTGGTAGATTTAAAACTTTACACTTTCAGGTAGGCTGATAATGAGTCTCTTTTGAAAAAAGACATCAAATAAATTGTCATTTATCTGAAGAAAAGTTTTCAACGACATAAAACGAACTGTACCTGAGGTAAATTTCCTTCCGCATCATGGAAAACGATGCATGACATTTTATCACCGTTTAAAGAAGGATCAGTGATCGAAAAAAATAGTGAGTATGAAGAACCTTTGGTTTTTTTCGGTTTCTTAACATGTTTAACAATGGCGATTACATTGACACTGCCAGACGCACTTTTCAGGTCCACATATTTATATCTCGACATGCTTCAATTGTTTTTATCCAGAAACGATTGTTTTTATATTGATTAAAAGTATTCTTTTATATGAAGTCAACAGAACATTCAGTTGGTTATAAACTAATGTGTGGAATTCATTCATAAACTGACTTCTTTGACCAGTGCTAACAAAACAAATAAAAGGACGAAACAAAACTAGCATTGGTACCATTATATAAGTAAAACACTAAACAGAGCAACATAGAGATATGACCAATACGTTGTATTTGCTTATTCATAACCAAAGCATATTAATGCAATCGAATATGAAAAATTTACATCCAACTGGGAAAATATAGTTTTGAGGTGAAAAATAGGAATTCATATCTAGATAGTTAAGAGGTCACATTTAAAAGAAGTAACAATTCTGAGTTACAATATCATTCGATGAATCGTAACCAGTTAAGGTTGCTCTGAAAGATCACCCCGAAACCTTTAACTATATAACCTAATGCAAATGAGGGCAAACTATATCTATTTATATAACACCCATATCGTTCTTGCAAGACCTCCGGAATAAATAAAACCAATGAAAACCACGTGTACGTTGATATTTTGCAATATGAGGTGAAACTGTTATCTCGGGGTTTACCGTTATTAAGAAATTAACAGAACTTGTTGCACGATTGATTGGTTTTGTTGGTTTTTCGCACATAAGCTCTAGTTAACAAATAATACGTTGAATTAAAATTCCTTGAAGAAGTGATTTAATATAATTACATACTCAAACATCAATGGAATTACTGGTTCTCAAGTATGGTGCATTTTAATTCCAGGATGACAAGTTCAGAAACGTTAGTTATTCGGAAAAATGAACCAAATCTCCTAACCTTCACTAAAGCAACATCTTAAACAACTCAAGTATTTGATTGGGTTTCTTCGACTGAGCAAAAATAATCCAGTTTTATTGAAAATGTTAATATTATCCTTTTTTTACATTTCCACTATCTTTTGAAAACATTTTTTTTCACTCACCTACTAAATGTAAGATACATTCCTATTATGATTCTCTCTTATGGTTATAACCTAGCTATTCCTATTGCTTAGTATTCTCGGACACCGATTCACTCGACAAGTCCCCAAATCAGAACACGGTTGGACTGGAAAGAGATTATATTCCAAATAACAATGTTAGATGGAAGCAAGAAGGAAGTAATTGCAATAAGGAAAACGTTAGTATATTTATAGTTTTTCCTATGAGATTTCTAGTGTTCACTAAGTATTGGCTAACGCTGATTGGATAAAAATTAGCCAATCAGCGTGCACCAAAGCAATCGTGCACTGAGTATGTTTTAAACCAGCCTACGTCCCGCTAACAATTCCATAAACGTCTGTCAGCTTTACTCCAAACGACTAAGAGTACGGATGTTTATCCTGGACTTCAATATCTAAGTAAGAGCTGAGATAGGTAGAGTATTATTTTAGTGCTTTTCCAAGAATTTGGTGTCAATGAAGCAGTAATAGTGACTTCTCGAAGATTCGGTTTCAACAACTTGTTGTTAGCCAATACGAGCTCAAATGTTAAAGTAAATACTCCCTACTTTGACGGTCGTAAACATTAACTTGACGATATACCCTGATAAATTATATTGCTAACAGTCGTTAAAGATAAACAGATGATTTTTACTCTTCCTACAGTAGCCGTTTGCATTCTAACCACTTTAAATAAAGGAAATTCGAGGAGCTTGAATATCACTAGAGTTGATTTGAAAGTGAGTATCAAGTATGTATTTCAGGCAAAGTTAGCTAAATATCTGGTGGAATATAAGAAGTGATCTCATTGTAGTTTAGTAAGGTGGTGTTTAGCTCATGGTTTGAAATTTTAAAAGCAAATGGTTATCAACAATTAAATGTCAACTCAACACTCATGCATCCCAGTCTAATTTAATAGCTGTATGAATACTCATTATAATTGGGTTTAAGCAGTTAGATGAACATTTTTTGTTGGTCGCGAGTAGTGTTAGGTATCGAAACCAAGAGGGGTGTTGGAAGTGTTGGTTATATGTAATTGCTGAATGCTGTTTAGCTGCCTAACATACATACATTAAGCGATGTGGAAAATTAGAGTCCCGCTACGTTCAGTTGTATATTGTCACTAAACAGCATAGACACGACAGCTAGCAACATGATGGAAAATTTATCTGGTACGTCAACAAAACAGTAATAATATCTCACCTGAGATGGCGCTTTCGTATGAAAGTTTTCAACGTTAAAGCCAATACTAACTATACATACATCTCTATATATTGTCAAAATAATGAACCAAGAGATAAAATAGAAGTAAAAGATTTAGGTGACAGTAATACTGTATGTGTATTTAAACTTTCTTGGATGGGAATCTCGAGCTAACTCTTATTCCAAAGTTGTATCTTTACAGAATCTACAAACTGACAAGAAAGATAAAGCCCAATCTCCAGGTTTTGAGGTTCTCCCAAAAGTCATATGAAAATTCGTAGTCTTCCATGTTTTGGGTATTTCTCCAAAACAACTTGAGATTTTGAGGAAAAACTTTAAACCAATTGGTCTGAGGGAAATTTTGGAGTTCTTGTTGCATTCCCCTGAAATTTGATATTATGGCTTCCCCAAAACGGACAAAATTTCCCCCAAAACCGGGAGATCGGGCTACAAACTTCCACTAGAGGAGACTAGGTAGAGAAAAATGTCATGTAGTACCATTATCGTTACACGGTAGACCTACCAACTGCTCCCCATAGATAACAGGAAAGGTCGAAACAACTGTAGTAAGAAAAAAGCGTTATGAGCTGCCCATTTTAGTGAATGAAAAGCTTTAGAGATAACCTCCAGAGAGCTTTGACGACCAAAGAAACAATTTCGACCTCTAGCCAATAGGAATGCAACTGACACGGAACGATTCACTTTGCTATTTGCGCCATTTAAAATCCAATGTCTTTGTGATGAGCTCAAATAAATCTACATATTACTAACCTCCATCTTCTGGTTGTTCCGGTGCGGTTTCACATATTCGATAATGTCTCATGGGCTGTAATTTAAATGGTTCAAATGGTTGTGGACTGAATAGAAGAAGCTTTCGCTTAACAGGCTTCCGTGTCTAGTAGCAGGGGATCACCAAATCCTCCAGGCAGGAACCTAGGTATGTTAACAATAAAAGAGGAAAAGAAATTGATAAATCATAGTGTGATACTGTCCTTGGTCCTTAAGAATAGGTCAAGTTGCCTCCTGAAGGACTCCTGAGAAGTCGCTTGGACTAGCTCGGCCGGCAGTGAATTCCAGCTTTTGACAACTCTTAAGGAGTAGAAGTTGTGTCTACATTCCGTCTTGCTATGTTGAGTTTGCAGTTTCTGAGTGTTACTCTCAGGATATTATTCGAACTAAACTTGAGTAGGTGTTTAAGAGGATGTCCAGAAGTGTTAAGAATACTATAAGCCATTAACAAATCACCTCTAAGACGCCTATACTCTAATGGGTAAAGGTCTAGTGAATGGAGGCGTTCTTCGTAAGACTTAGATTTGAGTCCGCGAACTGATTTCGTGGTTCGCCGTTGGATACGCTCCAAAGTGACCCTGTCCTTTTGGAGTGAGGGGGGAGTACTATATTTCCGTGCTCTAAATGGGGACGGATAAGACTATTGAAGATTGTATGGAAAGTTCTTCCGTCAAATTGGCCAAAAATGCGCTTCAATGTTACCAGTGCAAGGTTTGCTCGGAAGGCATTTTTGTCACAATTAGCGTAAGACTTTAAATCATGGGGCACCAGGACTCCTAAATCTTTTTCGACTTGGGATACTACTAGAGAGGAGTTTCCTAAGTTATAACTGTAGTCTGCGACATGTCGCAGATGGACTACTTTACACTTTGAAGTGTTAAAGGTAAGTCTATTATCATCTGCCCAACTTTGAAGTCGAGTCAGATCCTCCTGAAGTGCCTGTGTATCGTCTTGGTTGCGTATCTCTCTCCAAAGTTTCACGTCGTCGGCAAAAAGTAATAAGTCTGACGTTATCTGTTGCGGAAGATCATTTATGTAGATCAAGAAGAGAAGAGGTCCTAGTACTGAGCCCTGGGAGACCCCACTAGGACATTCCATAGCCTGAGATAAAGTGAAATTAACCCTAACCTTAAAGTGTCGATTTTCTAGGTATGAAGTAAGCCAATCGATTAGAGGTGGTTTGATACCTAGTCGTTTGAGCTTATTAATAAGACACAAGTGGTTAACTTTATCAAAAGCTTTTGAGAAATCAAGGTATATGATATCAACCTTTCCCTTGCGATCGAATATGCTTGTCCATCTGTCCACCGCAGTCAGCAGGTTGGTTATACAAGAGTAACCCTTCCTGAAACCATGCTGTTGGGGTGAGAAGAAATTTAAGGACAGTAGATAATCGTTTAAACCATCGCATATCAGGGACTCCATGAGTTTTGAAGGTAATGACAGAAGAGCCACAGGCCGATAACTTGAAGGTTCATTGCGTCGACCCCCTTTGAAAATTGGTGTGATGTGAGCCAACTTCCAATTTTCCGGTAATTTGCCTTGGCTTAGCGAGTGTGAAAACATCACGCTAAGCGGCGTTGCCAGGATTGAGGCTGCCTCCTTCAGTATGGCAGAATGAACCATATCCGGGCCAGGAGAAGTATCTAGTCTTAAGTGCTGCGGTTTCCGGAACACCAAGTCAGCGATTAATTTCACTTCGGAAAGCCCTGTGGAATTGCAGATGAAACTGTCGTCAATAGAGTTGATGTCAGCCGGCTGAATTGTTTGAGAGTAATGTGCCGCCAGAAGGTTAGCGGCGTCACCATCGTTGTTGGTCGGGCCGTTAAGACCTAGAAGTTGAGAAACTCCTGTTTTGGCTTGACGAAGAGAGGCTGCATAACGGAATAGGCTTCTAGGGTTCGAGGCGAATTTGTCCATAAGCTTTGTCCGATAATGAAGCCTGTCTTCTCTTATAGCCTTCGTGCATATGTTCCTAATATGTTTGAATTGCCCATACTCAACTGTATCAGTCCTATTCATTTTGGTAGTAATTTGTAGGTTTGTATAACTAGTAAACGGAGTGAGTTCATTTGTTTCAGGGGAGTACAGTTTCTGAAACCAGGACACATCACACAACCATGAACGAAGTTTTTAATTACAATTTGAAAAATAAAAAAGTAAAACCTTAGTGGTAAGAGGAGACGATTTTTCGAGAAGTAAATATTTAAATTAATTAATTAGCAATCCAGGCAATGTCGGCAGACTAGAGCATAGGAACTTGGAAGAAAGTAAAATGGTCATAAGCGAGAAATTAATGGGTCAGTATGTGATAATACTTCTATTAATAATAATAGATAATTTGAGAGACATGCGTCAGGTACAGCTAATCCAAGATGAAAATGGTCATTTATGGAAGTGTACGTGTTTGTTAAGTCTTTTCTTGAAGTTATCCACTAAGCAGGATGTGAGATATTCTGTTAGGAGGGCATTTGTAGTGTCAGTTATTATGTTAAGCCCATATACTTTATTCTCACTTTCGGACAGCCCAATCTAATAATTCTACTTGAGTCATATTTTAACCTTGTTAATTATTCGCTTATCAGTCTTGACTGTTTTTATATGAGCGTATATGTATGTACACTTCATATCCCATGTCTCATCACGTGTCTGTAGTTTATTTTGTCTGCCTATAAATATTGAGTAACGCCTAGCTAAAAAAGAGTTGCCTTACCAGCCATCTCCACTGCGCGTCATTTTACTTTGTTCTATTACATTCACTTTACACACAAAATATATGTATTCAAAAGCCATGCTCGTTAATTGACTTATCTAAATTCCGTTATTTCCTAATGTGATTTAAGTCGATGATTGTATACGAGGATAGGTGATAACAAACATTCGTACGATCTAAATGAGCCAGATCACAGGCCACTAAACATTCTTAATGGACCTCTATATTTTGAAATCGTCAGTGTATATGAGTTTATGAGCCAATTTTGTCTAGGACGTCATTTACGAAAATTAGGAAGAGTGGTGGACCTAAAACAGTTCTTCGTGAGACACTTAATGTAAACACTTTTCAACTCATAAAAACTCTATGCAGAATATTCGGTTCGCCAATTAATTTCGGATCCAAAATAAAGATTAGTTAATGTAACACAACCTTCGTCATGAGGAAGCGTGTGACACTCAAACACTTTTTTAGAAGTCCAGAAACATTACATGAACCGGCAGCTTTTTGACCCAGAAAGCTCTTCAGCCGCTCCATCATACAAGAAGATTGTATGAACACTTTGAGCTTTATAAATGAAATCCTTTTGCCCTTTTTTCCCTCATTTGGTCATTGCACAGTCCATCCATTAACCTCGATAGTATTTGGAGTAATTTGACCGGTGTGCAATAGGTTGGGTCTTTCTTCTCTACTCCTCAGGAGATCGGGACGAAAGTGGCCTATTTCCATTCTTTTTGAAGCTACTATGACTCTAATGAATCCCTGAACAAGCCATATAGCAGTTTGCTGATGGCTTTCCGCCACCGTTTTGGTTAATGTCCTCATAATCTGGTGACTTTCATCGCGCTAGGCCTGGAGTTAGGTGAATATTTACCATGGCAACCAGTTAGCTCTAGTGTGGAAGAGTGTTCTGAGCCATTATGTTTCTGATTTCAATGACTTATGAATTTAGTAATAGGGATTCCTTCCATTTCTATGTTGGTAAGACAACTACAACTAGGCACGGACCACCCAGTATTTCCGTTGTGTGATGAACCTAAGAGGATATTTTAGACCGACTTATATTTAAGTTGATAGGGTGGTCTGAAAACATCTACTACTCTGTCTCTTTATCTATTTCCTAGTGTCAGGCTCTTCCTTTTACCTTCAGTAAGCGTTCTGTGTTTCGCCTAAACTAGAGAGTTATCTTTCTAGGTGCATTTTTTGCTTGAGGTTCGTTATGCAGAGTGGCTCCTTAAATAATATCTCTCAGCATGACTTCGCACTTTTTCGTTACTGAGTAGTTCACAATTATACTTAAACCTAACGTCTCACAGTAGTAACATTTAGAAGACGTTCATGAAAGGGTTAAATGTTGAACTTTTATTGTTTTTAAAGACACATGTCAAATGTCCGAAAACTTGAACTTCAAACACAATTATAAATCAACATTTCTGAGAAAGCTATTCACCACATCGTTGTTTTTGGTTAATCATGATGTTATGTTTACGCTGGTTGATACCTTTCCAATACTGGCAAATGAAACCAGATTTTCCTAGGCGTTTTAATCAACGTATTAACTGTCCATATTCATTTCTGAAGTTATTCACTGGCTGTATGGCATTATGGTCAGACGTTACGCACAAAGAATATCCCAACAAGCAATTTGGGGGTTGCTTCGAGAGTTATATGAACTAGAACATTTGTGGGCGAGTAGTAAATAATTTACTTTTCTTTTCATCCCACCTCGTAGTCTCCGAGGTGGTTTTGTATAATTTGGGTCAAATTCGACAGGGATAGTGAAACGGAAAGAACACACTAGAAATTCCTCCAGCTAGTTTTATTGAGCAATATTCTTATTGCTTTGTTCTTTTTCCCTATCTTGTATTGTAACTTTCACTGGGGTCTGTCGTATGAATTCTGTATGATGTTGATCATTTTCTCAGATGTACCACAGTGTACCACAGTTTCCTTAACGTTCTCTTGTCCAGGCTGTCAAACACTTTCTCATAATCAGGGAAGTTGAAGTATAGCGGCGAATTCCGCTCAATTGCTTGTGTTAAAGATGACCCATAGTGTCGCGATTCTCCATCTTGACGACTTGATATGTTTCGGTTTTAATTTGAAAAGGACAGGAGGCTTGAAGGCCCTAGCACCGTTTAATTTATGTCAACTCAGTAAAATTAAGTTTCGTTCTTTAGGAGATTTTATTACTACTCTAAGCAGCATGGTTTGGTTTTAATTTCCCTTGACTATATAGTCTATACACCTTTAGCAAGGTGGCTCCGGAGATATTCTTATGCATAGTTTGATTTAGCAACTGTTTCGTCAGCCTAATGCCATGCTCAAAACGAGTTTTAGGTTCAGAGCCTTCACTCTCTTTGAATTGCTTACTTAGCCTGTTACTCCCGATGGAGCATAGGCCATCGACCAGCATTCTCCTACCCATTCTGCTCTGGGCCTTCCCTTCTAGTTCTATCCAATTATGTCCATTCTTTTCTCTTGAATTTGTTATTTTTTGTGTGATGAAGGAGCCAGATCACCTGCGAAGTTCAGATTGTCCAGCTACATTCTAGCTGATGGAGACAGTCTGAGGCATCTCAAATTATTTCCGTTATCTTATTGCAGATTAAAGTGATCTTGGCGTATTGCATACTGAATGGTGACCTTGGTACTAATATGTTTTATTTTTTCTTCCCGTCTAGAACTGGTAGTTTGAGAAGATGTTCTGAATAAGTCCAAAAAAACCGAGATCAAATAGTACGACTGGAGCTTCGTTTCTCGCACCGTGTAGTGAATTACTGGAATTCTCTGTAATATCAGCACGTTCTGTTGATATATTCAAAGCGAGACTAGACCTTCACAGTGTTGCGAACTGCAAGGATTGATATATGTTGATAGACCTCTTGTTCTTGTTACTGAAGACTGAGGATTGAATAAGATACTTGTGCATTGAAAGTGGCACTTCATTTAAAAGCTTCAAGGTCGAAGCTATGTTGGCGTTTGGCCTTCTCATCTTAATCTCTTCTGTGTCAATAAATGAAGCAGTAAGTGTTCCTGGAGTGACGCCGAATGAGTTTTATAAGGGGGATTCTATTGAAGTCAGGGTATGACGTAGCTTTTGTTAAAATGAATTAACCCTCAGGCCGTAAAGTTGACTAGCTACTTAACTCAACTCCCTTTTGAGTATTATAAACTCCCATTCTGTCGTCCGAAGCAGTTAGTTGAGTACCCACCGGAGAATATTGGTATAGCTTTATTTTTTAACCGGAATTCAATTTAGGTGAGATACTTCGCGGTGATCGTGTCGTCAATACTCCGTATTCGATAAAAATGGCCGAAAATACAGGTTGTTCTGAAGTCTGTCCACCTTTCACTTTAAGCGGTGCTGATGCCGTTCTCCTGAGGCATTTTATTTTAACCCAGTATTATGTTCATCTGTAATTAAACCTGTCGTTTAATTAGTTTTCTTCGTAAAGGTCTATCGATAACCTTCCTTGCGGAACCAAAGTGTCTTCTGATAACGGAAAAACCTTTCGATATGAGCACGGGTACAGACTTGGGTCAGTTGTCGATGGAGTGGCTTATGTTAACAATCACCTAAAGTTTGTACTGCAATACCACCAAACTGATGAGTATGTCAACTTGAATTATTTTACATTTCCATAGTGGTCACTACCGTTTTGTCGGCTTTGAAATCGAACCCATGAGGTAAGTCTTCAATATTATCATTTTGAAAAGTATTTCCGAAAAAAACCTGCACATGGAGAATGGGGTGTGCAAAGATTTAGATTCAGATATGTCGATTGCCAATTGGAAAAAGATTGACGATAAGGAGACCGTAATACATTTTACCAGCGAAGTTGTTTGGGAACCATCAGACATAAAATGGGCTTCGCGCTGGGACATATATCTCAAAACAGCAAGTGGCCAATTACATTGGTTTTCAATAATTAACTCTGTGGTTATTGTACTCTTTCTTACCAGTGAGTTTTACCTACTGTATATTCAGAGCTCTGTATAGTAGCTGTTTTACATGGACAATGAAACTTTATGACCTTTTCGATGTTAGTCACTTGAGTGTTCTCGTTTTATATATTATGCACCGGCTACTCATTAACCATGAATAATGTTTTCATCTGGTTATGTTCAATGGAAATAATAAGTACTTACTCATTCAAAACAGTTCATTAAGTACACCAAGAATATTGTCTAGATTTGCGACTAAAGAAATTCAAGTGCTGCGTACAAATCAGTATACATGCAGCTGACATGATGCGCATCCAAGACTTACTGTGACTAGTTTTAAAACGATCTTGATTATCTTGTATTTGTTTTTGAATTACTTACTGCTATTAAGGCCAGATGAAGAGCGTTTAAAATAAAATTAGTTGTAATTATCTTATAGTTAAAAAGCTAGACTATTGAATATGTCTGGTAATATTGCATTGATCTTGTTCTATCCAAAACAGTCAATTGAAAAAAAGATTCCGTCTTATTGTCTTTAATGAGCAATGCTGTGATAAAATCTCATCCAAACATGTTAAAATATTATCATCTGTTGAGATAAGCACTTGTGTGTTCAAGTAAAATTTTTTGTAGGTTTAAATACAGGACATCAGTATGTATAATTCTTTCTGAAATTAACTTTCATTAGCATGACAACTACCAGCTTTCTTCATCTTTAACTTCTACTTTTGCCTTGAGTACAATCATATCAGTTAGATTCGATTCCAAAACTGAATGTGACATAGCAACTCTGTGTGTTTCATTCTAGAGTATTCGGGGAATTGAGCTTGTTTTCTCAGCTTAAACTGCAACATAAAGTTCAGTAGGAAAAACACACTTCTGTTAATCAGTTGATCTGCATACTTTGGCCGAATTGAAATTCGAAATACCTTTACACATATCTGTGTCTGTTTAAGTTACCAACGAACAAATGCTCAGATTGTGGTTTCAACCAATGGAACTAAAAACCCTACTGAAAAGGTTCAAGGTTGTTTCAGTCAGTAGTAAGCAATGTAGAACATGGTACATATACGCATCGGCTGATGTGATGGACAAGATTGTATCTGGAGTAGCCCGGTTTCGAAAGGAAAAGGAGCTATAGTACATTGGTGTTCAAACGTAAGTTGGAGTTGTCCCGCCACGTCAGAACAATGAGATGATATAATCCTGATGAATACCAAAGTAGAATTGTTAGATGTAGCAGAAAAGAACACGGGTAGATAATATTATTCGATAGTGAAATAGAAGAATAAAAAGTATAAAATAGTTTTATAATTCAAGATCTAAGAGAAGATAAAAGGTGAATGTATCTACGCCATTGTGAACGATTCTGAGCTTTGTCACCAAACTTATCCACCCACTGGTCCTGGTTATTCCATGAACTCCAACCAATCAGTGAGCAGGCCTGACGAACTTTATTTGAAGTTTACAACTCTAAGAACAGTCAACCATAAGCTCTGATAACCGTTAGCGTCCGAGTAAAAAGCTTTCACAAGATTCTTGTACATCTTCGGCGCATTTTTTTTGCAACAAACCTCTCAGTTTACGGACTCAAGTACCATCATATCAAAAAATGCCATCATTGTCAGAAGACAGTAAGTATGCATGTGTTTTGGAAACTAACATAGGGTAAACGTTTGATCAATACATCTACATCCAAGTCTGAAACCATCCTTGGTGTGCAGCTTGCGAACCTTATTTGGGCGTTGTATAATCACTAATGCTAATATCTTAGACACTTGGTTGCTACAACAGGATTTTAGTCTTTTTAATGAACTGGGGTGATCAGGGATCCTAACCAGTCTGATAGGATTACGTTCAGCTCTCAAAATATAGATAGTATTTCTGTCGGTCTAATTACTAAAACAGGACCACCGTTTTTAAAAACCTCATGAGTTAATTCATCAAGTCTTCTTTCCATTGATTGAGATTAGCGGTAGCTTTTTAAGCTTTGTCAATATTTGAGGGGCTTCTTTCGGTGTTTCACTAAAGTTTCTTGGCGATAGGCAACTGAAGGGTAACTGAAGACTAATGAAACCGTTTGGGGTGATCTACTCATTGTTACAATCGTTGAGTAGATTATGAACCTGTTTTTTCAACAGGCCTCACTGACAGTTGCATTTTTAATTCTTTTTTCTCCTAGCCTTTTTAACTAGGATGAAGTTCTAATCGATTGAAAAAAGTATTTGCGTTTCCAGTTTAAGTTTTGAGTTACCTGCTTGTTAGCTTGAGTTACTTAAGGAATTTGGGTTTGTGGCTAGTCATTCAAATATTTTCAACAAAGCAATCTAGGTTTGTAGCTTCAGATCACTAAGGGTAGAGTAGATCCACTTACTTTAAACACTCCATTTCAATATTGTGTTCCTTCCCTTTCCTTGTGATATGGTATAATAACTTGAAGGTTGTTCTGTGTGACTTTGTTTTCCAACTCGTACCACCAACCGTTTGGAATAAATAAATAAATTCTCATTTCCTAACTTTTTTGAAGCGATATAAGCCATTGTAGTATGCAAGTCTTCTTGTGCCTCGCTCAATATAAGCCTTAACATATGCCTACCATTCCTACGTAGTACTATACACTAGGTAGTTCTGTTTCTGACCTAGTTGACAATTAAAAAAGCTAGTTATGAAATATTCCAGGTTATATTACTTATACTAATTGTAAGCTATAAAGGATTAGTAACGACAATCGTGAAGGGTGTTGGCACATAAATGTACCAGTCCAAGCTTCCACATCTCGCATCAACAGGGTGAGTGGAGATCGACAAGTAGAATGGTACAGCAGCAAAAATAAAAACGCAGTAATAACAAACCAAGAGAAGCATATTATTTCGAAGACTACAGACCTTAAGTAAGGTTAGGAATATAATACAGTTCTATAGTTTTTTAGAATCAATAACTAAAAAAAATACTTGTGCAGTTTAGAATTTCTTGGCTTTAAAATATAATTTATTACATGTTAGTTCTCAATGGTTTTCAGCTATTTTCTGTGTTAATATCTGTAGGGGAAAACGGGTTAGTCTCTTGTCATTACAGAGCTCAAGACTCATCTATTAGATACCCACTTTACATTAATTTTTCGTACCACGTTTGTTCGAAAGTTTTCCTTTCTGTAAAGCGCAATGCCATGAAAATAGAATTTTCGATAGTGATATGTTTCAACCCTCCCAAGTATTAGGAATAAATATCTTATCACATATACCAAATTCCCAACTTCACATCTTTTTCAAGTTAAGTAGTATGATTCCATCTCGACTCCTTCAGGAAACGTTTATTTGAATTCTTCCTGATCATCTAGACATACTTTAGTTGACCTTCGCCTTTTTTCTTTGACAAGTTGTGCTCAAAATTTCTAGGCAAACCATCTACAAAAAGGTTTACGGGATAAAATGAATTCATTCTATTTTGAGGCCTCACTAATCATAAATAACCCAAACTTACAAGTAGAAATATAATTGAAAATAAAGGCTTGATATAATTTTGTTGCTAAGATTAGTATAAGTGTTTGAAATGGCTCCAGAAATCACGGTAAGTGCAGGAAGATCCAAGTTCCAAGGTTAACTCTTGTCGGTAATCATATGTTGGGAAAAACGCGAAAACGATACCCTTCAAACAATTTTCTATTCTTTTGTGTCCCAAATATTAGATCTTCACGATGTTCAAATTGGGACTGAAGCGACTTTCTTATTAAGCTTTTAGTTGTGGTTTGCGATTAGGTTGAATATAGTCGAAGTGAATTTTCCGTACCATCAACGAGAGTTCTTCATACATTTATGTTTTTCGTAAAGTCAGCACACTGATACAACGTCACGGGAATAGCCGCACTTTATGGGTCAAATATATGTTTCAGTAACACACAACTAGTTAGTTTCGCGATAATTTTAGCTAATAAAATTTATTCTGCGTTAATTCACAGAGCGTAAATGTGGAAATCACAACTTATTGTTAAAAAAAAACAGTTTGATTGATCATGAAAGCTGTTATGCTGGTTCGAGATATTGATAAAAATATTTAAAACAGCTCGAACATCCTTTACGTCAGCATTAATCAAGCTCTCACAATGTGCTGAGCCAGTAAAACAGTACTTTGTGGGACTCCTGAGGTGATTCAACCAAAATCTTTTAGCATTAGGTTCAACACTGTTGTTTGGTGACTGACTTTAATGAGATTTAATTGAGGTACAGTGACCATCTATAATGACCAATATCAAGTAGATTTTTTTACTGTTAATACAGTGAAGCAGGTTTACTCTCCTTTAATACTTTAAACACATGTTGGGCCAATAAACTTAGGATTTGACAGTACATGCATAAAATCGAAGAAATGAAAATGGAAGATGAAGCAAACGAATATTATTAGACAGTAAAAAAGTAAATATCGAGTGAGGAAATCTATAAGATTAATAAAAATACAGAATCAACATTCAAGGCAGTCGTCTCCTGCTACCTCGTTGAACCATACCTCTGTACAGAACAGTCACAAAACAGAAACATTCGGAAGTGTTTTTATTTCTAATCCAGCATGATTTGCACTTAAAAACAGGGTTCTGTATGCTCTTTGTTCTGGTGTTCATTGTTCTCTAACAGTCAGATTACTGTATTATTATTACTATTAACTTTCAATGTGTGTAGTCGCTTTAGTTAGATGGCCAGGTTTTCCTAAATTAGTCTAAATTCCAATTATTTTCGTTGTGTTTTCATATCCAACTTTATGTATTTTGTTACTTTTCCCATTTTAGGTATCATATCCATAATACTTATCCGAACTTTACGGAAGGATATTGCCAAATATAACCGTAGCGATGATGTAGTAAGTAGATCCTCAAATTTTCTTAAGTCGCATCCTGTTAAAACTGCTTGAACTAATACTCATCACTTTTGCCTACCTTATAGGAGGATATTTTAGAGGAATCAGGATGGAAATTGGTACATGGAGACGTGTTTCGACCGCCACGGCATACGCGATTATTTACAGCATTATTTGGATCTGGTGTCCAGTTGTTCTTTATGGTTTTTATTGTAATATGTAAGTAACTTTCTAGTCCAATTTTTGTTTTCAATTGCATATTATTTATTGATAGTAACTATTTACAATATACATAGTTGCCAAATCCAACATTCTGACCATTATACGTGTTTAAGTACAACATTTTATTAGTTGGTACGGAGTTTTCCGTCGGTCCCAAGAAGTTATATGGTCACACAGCATAATAATACACTTATTTGATGTATTTAGTAGTTTAACAGTAAAGTGTGTTCAACCAGAAAAGATGGAACAGTTAGTTAATTTCTCATTATAGGGTCAGAAGACGATGATCGCAAAATATCTCATATTGATTGAGGTTAGACATGTGAACTATTGAATGTCGTCTTAGTCGTTTAAAGGTTAGGGGCTCGTTGTGAGGCCCGAAGGTCCTGGATTAAATCCCCTGTGAGATGGTTTGGATGTACACTACTGAGGAGTCCCATATCATGACAAAACAGCTGTTCAATGCTTCTTGGTTTTGAATGGTTTTCTGATTAAAATAAGCTTGAGATGTAAACTGTGATTTCCATAAAATAACAATATTAGGTTGTGCAACTTGAGGATAATTAAGAAAATGGGCTTTTCAATTCTAAGAACCAGATATATGGTTAGTACATCTGTGCGATCTATGACACGGCGCCGTAATATGAAGTGAAGCTGCACGAGACTGTTATCTTTCGGTCCTTCACAACCCTGTGGTTGGAATCCTAGAGGTAGTACAGCACATTGGCTTGAGAAGTTACCAAACATGGCTCGGAACAGAAGCTAGTGGCGACCCTGTTGTAATTTTCCTTTACTTTATAAAACTGAGAGGAACTCCTTTAACTAGAAAATTCTTTTTGTTTGTGTTTTCTCACTTAAACTGCTTCTGCCATTGCGGACTACTCTCATTGATTTTTGTTCAAATAAATAAATAAATAAGGTACCGATGTATGACAGTTATTAATTTTCAGTCATTGTTTACTACTATTTTATGGTTCTGTTGAAGCAAGCCTGTAGTTGTTAAAAGTAGTTTGAATTCCAGTGATCAGTATTATTTCAACCAATTGATCTGTTCACCTTAAGTTATTCTTAGCACTTGTACTTCAGTTATCATACCCCCTATATTTTTCTTATTAGATTTACATTCATGATTTCATTAGCTTATTTATATTTTCTACTTAAAAGTACATTCAAGTATTAGTAATTTGTTAACTACATTGAATTCAACCGATTCTGGAATTTTAATGTTGGTTAAAATGTCAATTATTCATACTGTATTCCGAGAAATTTTATACTATTGTCCTACTCTGTGATAGTGAATAACTTATTTGACAGGAATTGGAAAAAATGGATTCCTTAAGAGCTTATTTAGAGCATGTATCAGAATGACATTCTCTAGCACTAATTAATCATCGTTTATGATTATTGCTTTTAGTTGCACGATCTATATTTTCTGTGTTTAGATTTAGCCATTATTAAAACAATTACTTTGGTTTATCTGTTCTTTATTTTGTTAACTTTCTGTATTAGTCTGAAGTGTAACATATGGATTGATCATTCTTTATATCATTCTTATTATAACTTTTGAATCATTTTCTATTTATCATGTTAATTTATCTTCTTGTGCTGATTTGGTATGAGAGCTCTGGCTAGTGCACAATTGTTACAGGTTCTATGGTTATTAAAACTGACCGAATAGTTAACACTGAAACGTTTCTTCTCTTCATTACTATGTTGACAGTTTTAATACTTTAGATACATCTTCAGCGAATTTGTATGATAGTTTATACTATTTCTAATAGGATGATTTATCAATAATTTATCCTAGTTGGTCTGTACTTAAAGGTCATAAAAAGTAAAGTGTGATTAATGCAACACTAAGGAATGGTTTGTTTTCTGTTTATTTGATTCAAATGGAAGTAGTTATATTTTGTAGGATTACCAGACATCCATCTTTAAAACAATTAGTTCATGAACTTCGTCCATTTAAATTGTAAAAATTCACTCTTTTCAAGTAGCGCATTTTATATAGCGTTTATATCATAACGAAAAGACAGGCGTTGTGGCGACTAACATTTACATAATATATAATGACCTTTTTATCGTGTACAAAATTCGCTTGATCTATTTATACAAATAAGTGCGTTTGTGGATGACTTAGAGCATACGAAATCAAATGAATTTACTTCATACCACGATATTCGTTATACTTGATTTTGTGAGGTTCTGTTAAATTATTATCTATAGTCTTGTTCATTCATCAAGATATAGAGAGAGTTGTTATAAAAGTAAATACATTTTACCTGTCCTAGTGATAAAGGTTCTGATTGTGTTAGTTATAATGTTTAAAATTGCTGTTCAGCTATTACACTATAACAAAGCGAAGTTTTTAATAAACTTGTATTCTTATATATTTCGAAAGTATTAATGTTATTAATGTGAAGATAATCCTTAAGTCGAAACAATTTATGAGTTGTAAGTATTTGAAATTGATAATTAATAAACTTCATTGAAATAAAAAATTATTGAATAATTTGTAATAAACCCCGACCATAGTCCGTATTAAATTCATTAAGAAAATTTTAAAACTGTAAGCATCTAAGGTCAGCTAATAAGACCACGTAAACCGATGAGCTGTTATGCTAGATCTCTCGTCGGAAGTGCATATTTGAAATGAAATTTTCTGTCCAGTTTTTCTTTACCTGTTAGAGAATTGTTCAGTAGAAAGTTGAGTCGTTTGTCAACAAAAGTGAGCATGATTTAGTGGGTTTTTTAAACTTTTATATTTCATAGTTGCGACAAAAGAAACACGGAAATTTTGAGCACACTTTACTCATTAAGTTCGATAAGTTATAGTGATCGTTGCATTAGGGAAATCGTTCCTTCCTTGATGCTTGATTAATTGTTCGGATTCAAGTTTCATAAATCTGTTGATTGAGTTTTCATAGATAAGGAAATCAGAGTATTGCTTTTATCATTTATATAATTGTTACTTTAATCTAAATTGGTCACCTCATTTTATACAGCGTATAACTTGAGTCACGTAATTATTATTTATAAATATTCGAAGGGGTTTTGTGGAGATTGTAGTAGTTTCAATAGTTGAGATCATGAGTCAATTGAAGCTAGACCACTATGGAAAACCTGGAAGCACTAGACAGACGTTTCTTCATATTGTGGGACTCCTCAGCAGTGTGCATCCACGACCCCGCTCCGCGGGATTCGAATCCAGGACCTATCAGTCTCTCAATAGTCCCACAATAGGACGGAACGGCTGTCCAGTGCTTCCAGGTTTTCCGTGGTGGTCTAGCTTCAATTGACTTACGATCTCAACTATTGAAATTATGAATATTCTATATCAGTTACTTTGACTGTATATATTTCTTACCTATTTAATCATCATAATTTTACTAGGAATTCTACTACACTATAATTAGGTTCAGTCTCATTTCTAAATTAGTTTATAAATTGATATTACTTTTGAAGTTTGTAAAAGCAAACTTTTTCATACGCGACCCCAATTATATGAAATATAACTGATAATCTGTCCCAAAACACTGATAATTATTTGTATAGATCTGGTGATTCCTCGTGGTATAGTGTGTGTTTAATATTTTTGTCTAACAAAGTAAATTATCATCTACCTAACTCATTCTTAAATTTTATGATGTTATTGTTTGAAAACACAACTGTCAGTCTAATTTCTGCGTAACAATTTTCTTGCCTTTGATCAATACTTTCCACTGAATTTTTTTTACCGCTTTTTTGTTCTATTCCGTAATGAAAACGATTGGTTCTAGTTTTTGCTATGCTCGGGACATTGTCACCAGCTTCTCGTGGTGCATTTATGAACGCAGCCATATTCACATACGTGTTTATGGGACTTTTTGCTGGATATTTTGCTGGAAGATTGTATAAGACCTTACGTGGGCCATTTTGGAAGTCGACCGCAGTAGCCGTAAGTTTAATTTATCCCTGTGACATTCCAAAACTCTAAATCCATATATATATATATCAAGTAGTAAGACGTAGTTCAGTGGTCTAATTAACTTGATTATTGTATAAGTAGTTCAAAATTCTCTGCAATTCAGTTTCATCAGTCTTACAGTAAATGTTCTCAAATCAGTATTTGAATACTAACTTTCGGTAATTAGTTAATTAATGATGACGTGTAATGAATATTTTGCTTTATTTTTAATAAATTCCTAACATTATTTGGTTACTTTCAGATTAGTCCCCATCTATTCATTACTTGTTATGTATTCAGTTAAGCATAATTAATATTTGATTCCTATTTAAAAGTTGGTGTTAGGTCGTCTAAGGTGTTCGCCAGGAAGTTCTAAATCTAAGTTCCGTCCTATTTGATTATAATCAACAAGGCCTTTCAACAGTCTTGAGGAATTTGATGCTTTCTGTCTGAGTAGAACCCGTACCGTTCCGTCATAGTCAGAAATGTTACTGCTGAGCTATTTAGGACAACAGTGACGATAATTATTTAACAAGGAACAGTATTTAACTGATATTTTGTATAATTAGTTTTATATATCGAATCTATTTTCAGCCATAATGGAGCAGGTTACTACTGAATTATTACAAAGAAAATATCTCGTTTGTTGAATTCGAATATTTGTCTACATTTTTGTGCTTTTCAGCAATAGAGATCTATAACCCTGTAAACAATGTTAGTTTATTTTGCAATCAATTGACACCAGAGTTATAAATTAATGGTTTGCGTACTCAGCTATTGTGTTATAGTTTCAAACTATCCTCTGCTTGTTTTACTTCGGGTACCGGGGTGCGCGAAGCTACTTAGTTATTGGATTTCATTTTTTCTGTCGAAATACTGCACCAAGCAAAAGATAACTTAGTTCCTAATTGGTACCGTAAAAGGGTATTAATATGTACCATATATTGACTCTTTACCTCTAATCTTTTTAATCGTTTGTATTGTTTCATTCAATTCACAACTTAAATAAGACAACGTTTGTTTTGATTATTTCTAATTATTAAATGTCTGTGCATTGTTTTCATAAACTTCTCTTTAGACCGGATTGCTTTTTCCAGGAATCGTGCTTGTATTTGGACTGGTAATAAATACTTTTATCTGGTACAAAGGATCTTCTGCAGCTATTCCATTCACTACACTGCTTGCGTTGTTGTCATTATGGCTAGGGATTTCATTACCGTTAATTTATATCGGATTTTTCTTTGGTTATAGAAAACGTGGATTTGAACAACCTATTCGCACTAATCAAATTCCTCGAGCAGTTCCTGACCAAAGATTTTGTCATAATTTGTTATTATCGTAAGTCCTCCCATCAGTTTGAATGCAGTATGCTAAAATAATGTCACGAGACTTTGACATTTAATTAAATTCCAGTAATTTGGACACTTCTCAGTTTTAAATCGAACGCATAGTACACGTTCATTGTTTACCTTCATTCAAATCCTTTTCTACTATTAGTTCAACTCATTCGTGATTCATTTATCTTACTGTGCTGATGTAGTGTGGAAATTTCGACCAATGCACTTTCGTGACAATTTTTACTTTATTCATAACTTATTGATTGACTTATGCTCTATCTTCTTCATAACTTTCAATGTCAAAGCCTGGCTTATCTCTTCCATTTCCTCGATCTTATGAATAACATTTTCGTTTTTTATTATCTTTTGTTGCTCTTCTCCTACTATGCTGATTTATATTTGTGTAAGGTCTTATTTTCTTAAACATATTAAGTTACTTCACAAATTCGGACACTTAAAGTCTGAAGTTAAAGCTTGTGCTACCAACTGTACCTAGGTCTAGCGGCAGTAAGGTGTTTGCCTCAGAAAACCAGCATCTGCAGCGGAAGTACCTTCCCAAAATGTGGTTAGGAAGGTCTAGAAAAGAAGGGAACCAATACATCACACCTCCCTTTTCCCCACGAATTTTTGTATCTATTGTTAAGGCTTTACAAGTTCATCAGGAACTACTTGCAAAAATGTTGTAACAAAATCAGATAAATATAGCCTTATTAATCTCACTACTGTATTCCAGTACGTGTTTTCCACGTATCCGACTACATATCTGTTTACTGTGCCAAATGTAAAGCTTCATAGACTGCGTCACAAATTCATTCAGTGATTTGGCTGCTATCCAACTTCCATAATTCATTCATTTACTTACATTTATTCGCCTTGGTTTGTCTACTGTTATCCATGCCTGAAACATATATTTGTTCAGAAAATTTCGTATTCCACTTTTGATATTGCGTTCAACAAAGCGGTAAGTTTGAGAATATGAATACGAATCACGATCAAGTCTTTATATTTCATTCGAGTCAGGTAGCTACCATAAGGCTCTCTGTAACCGGTCTCAAGAAGCTGTCGGTTGGGCTCTACTGTCACGATTCCAGGTCTCTAAGACCACTACTAATCTGTTTTCATTATTAAATTGGTTTTCTTTCCTGTTATATACGACCGGGAACTAACAACCTCTCAGTCACCTTTAGCAGCACCCAAGTCTAAGTCTCTGTCTAACTGGTTCGACTAAGTGGATAATGGACCTTCATTCAGAAACTGTTTTGCTTGAATTCTCTAACACAATCGTTTATTGAGTCAAATAAATGTGTTTGTTTAGTATAAATATGGTTTAGACTAGCCTCTAAACGTTATAGATATATGTATATACCATTGACTTACGAAATTCACTTTACTATATAGTTTCTTCATGATTTTTATGACTTTTCTAAAGAGTGGTAGTAAATATATAAGTTATGAATGACTTCATGTGATGATAAAAATACTATAATTACATGGTTTATGCAAATTTTTTCAATTCGCTTCATGAATAAATCGATGTAAAAGTTGATTCATTATTCTTTTAAACTGTCCAACATAAGAACTATGTGTTTTTATTTCGATACATTCATAAAATTTAAATATCCATGAAGTCACTGACAATTAGACTGAATCATGTTGGTAGGTGTAAACTACCTTGTTGGGATCCACGAGACGATAGCAACCGATAGTTAGAGACCTTGGATGATATGACTCAACGTCGTTTGCAACGGTGCAGGTGCACCTACTCTTTGTGTTATTCCAATTTCTAACCTTCTGAATTCTTCATGTCCTTTTTATTCTTTCCGAATTTATTTCACTGGATTATACTCCTTGAATAACGTCTTCAAACCCTGGTGTTTCCGACTACTGTTTATATTCTTACTACTCCTACCACTACGGGATTTGATTCGACAACTGCATCTCTGTGCTAATGTGGTATGGCAACTCGAACTGATGTACGTACGTACGTACGTTCCACGTTGTTACTAACTGACTGATTTTTGCTTCGAATGTAAAATTAACTATGTAGGGTGTATTAACTATTTTTGCTATGGGAACACTACCCTATAGCTAGTGAGAGTAGAATCTCAATTGATTTTAAAGGTTGAATAAATGAATAGTTTGATGGCTCTAATAATAAGGATCTTCAAATCATCGCTCATGTGCCACTGAACTGTTTCACAATTTATGCTGTTATTAGGCATTAAGTGTTAAGTAGAAATAAATAAATTTATTATTCATCATAAGCATGGGTATTGGTTGTATGTGTTACAGTATACTCAACCAACAGTTTCTTCATCATTACTGTTGCCATTTTTTTTCTAAATAATCTCCCTAGGCAAAGTTGTTAGCCCTTCTAGGTCATAAAATAATTATTTCTTAATCAACATAGTTCTGGATCATTTAAAAAGACGTATATATTGTTGATCTACAAATATTGTCTTTCATTTACATATCTTTATTTATTTATAGTACACTTTACTCTGGAGCTCTACCATTTGGTGCAGTTTTTATCGAAGTTTTCTTTATATACAATGTAAGTTTATCATATTCGTCTTTTATATTAAAAAATGTTATTATGCTCTAAAACTTTGGTTGAACTGACTTTGATGGAGTTTTGATTTGTTTTTAATTTATTAGCTAGTTTTCTATTTTTAACTTCACAAATGTTACTGATACATATAAAATTTCATACCCGTTGTACAAGTTAGTAATTGTCTGAATTTAATAGCTCGATTGATAATGTGTTGGGATTCGAAGCGAAAGTTACTGAATTCGAATACTAGTATGTGCGTTGGCACTCAGATCGAGGTATGTATATCTAACCGACATGTCCTGAATTCCATTCCCGACCACAATACAACTTCACTAAAATTTGTTATTGGTTGGTTATAGTAAGCTGGTGTTAACTTTCTGGTTAATGTTAGATCTTATTGTTGGAAGTAATAAATTGTCATATTCGAATCACAGAGACAGGATTTCTAACCAACGTAATACTTGATATTATAGGGTCAGTAGATTTTCTTATACATGATAATAAATATGCGTCGTAATTATTTACATGGGTTATATCAGAGTTCTTTCTATCTGTTACACTGAGCAGTCCACTCGTCTGTAAATCAAACCACCGTGTAGGTACAAACTTAAACTTGAAGCGATTAACTTGTCGTCCCTCAAGTTAGCCCAAGAGAAAAAGATGAAGACAAGAAAACGAAAATAACGTTATCAGATTTAGTAAACAACTAATGATAAATAAAACAAGTAACAACGAGTTTTACAGGTGTATTGACTGTTAAAAATTTTCAAAGACAAAACATTTGGTCGACTAATGTTATCATACCCTTTTCAAGTTAATAATCTTGTGGGCTATACTATGTTTCTGCTATCCGTATAAGTCTCGTAACCAATAGTCACATTTGCAGAAAGCACCACGTGTTGCTCTTTTCATCTTGAAGCTTTTCCATAGTTGAATAAAAATAAAGAGAACTCAACGAAGAAAAATTTCTTTACGACGAAATCATTTACTTAAGCTGTACGTTCGTTTTTATTTATTTATTTTAACACATAGATATTGATACAAGGAGGCACCAAATACATATGCGCCACACAAATCTTATTCGATATGTGTGAGGGCTGTGATACTGACCGGGTGCCTAAACCGAAGCAGGTGGTTTTCTTAGGGGGCCACTCCCCGAGCCTTCGATTTGAAGATCTGACACATAAGGCAGTGGAGCATCGTAAGGAGATGCAGTCCCATGGAAGCCGGTGACCAACAATTGGTTCATTCGCCATTTGTTCCCACAGGATACTGGAGCCCACGTGCACCATTGGTTTGGAATCCGGTTAAAGCGCCGAACATTCGCTTTTCGTCCTCTCATTTTCGTAAACAACAGTAATGCAACGAGAAGGCAGTGAGTAGGACTTCCCTGGCAGAGACTATATACGCGTGGCCATGTGAGAGTATTTCGAGAGGGAGGGCGAACCCACCCCACTCTCGGCCATACCAGGGCATTCGGGGGCAGTGAGAAACTGAGTTTCATGCAAATCTTTCATTTCATACTGTTTCTTTTTTCACTGGTTGAAATCATGAGTCAATCGAAGCTAGACCATCATGGAAAACCTGGAAGCACTGGACGGCCGTTTCGTCATCGTATGGGACCCCTCTGCAGTGCGCATCCACGATCCCGCACCCCGAGGGATTCGACCCCAGGACCTACTGGTTTCGCGCGCGAGCACTTAACCATTAGATTACTGAGCCTGTACGTTCGTGTTTATAGTTATATGGAAAATATATGTCTATAGAAGGACAGTTCTCTAATTCTACTTCAGGCATTCATTAATACAGAGTAATGTCAAAATGGAACTTCTTTGTTATTTACCAAGTTCACATAAGTCGACTTTTTGTTGGATAGTTCAAACTGAAAGTAAAATGAAGTTCATAATTACAACCTGATGGTTGAACACTGAGTAGTTCAAGCAGTAAATTCACTCTTCTACTGCTCAGATTGATATTGTTATAACCGTTGGTTTTCCACGTTTACACGTATGGGACGTAAATTTTCTTTAGGCGAATATCTACATTAGATTCCCTCTCAGTGCCTATTCTACAGGACTTCAACACAACTCAGATCAAGAATACGTGGTTAGCCTGAATAGAACGTAAATATATTTCCACACCAAACACACGACACAATCCAGCAAAAATGAACAATCAATAATAAGTGAGTAATAATAATGAGGATAGGGATATATAACTCATCTGACACCTATCAGACTATCTACGTGTCTGACTAAGCAGACAACCAATCATTCTTTTCGCCCACATTTCAGATATTATAATAATTTTATTTACTGTCTACTAGTCATTATTATTGTCATATCTTACGTCTGCATAATTTTGCACTATTTTGTTTCAAATTAAACAGGCTATCTGGGAGAGTCAGTTCTACTATTTGTTCGGATTTTTATTCGTTGTATTCATCATATTAATTATTTGTTGTGCACAAGTAGCAGTTGTTGCTACGTATTTTCAGTTATGCAGTGAAGTAAGAAATTTATCATAAATTTTAATATTATACAAGATTATTCCTATCTCTCTGAAGCTGGTTTATTTCGAGAATTTTCCTTCTTTGTGACGATGATAAAAACAAGTTCTTGTGTTGTATCGAGGCTTTTATGAGATCAGATTGTCGTTTTAGGAGCAGATATATGATTTAATTTAATTACTAATACATTTACATAGATTGAATGTCTAGGATTAATATCAGTCAGTCAGTAACAACGTAGAACTCCGTACGTACGTACATCAGTTCGAGTTGCCATACCACATTAACACAGAGATGCAGTTGTCGAATCAAATCCCGTAGTGGTAGGAGTAATAAGAATATAAACAGTAGTCGGAAACACCAGGGTTTGAAGACGTTATTCAAGGAGTATAATCCAGTGAAATAAATTCGGAAAGAATAAGAAGGACATGAAGAATTCAGAAGGTTAGAAATTGGAATAACACAAAGAGTAGGTGCACCTGCACCGTTGCAAACGACGTTGAGTCATATCATCCAAGGTCTCTAACTATCGGTTGCTATCGTCTCGTGGATCCCAACAAGGTAGTTTACACCTACCAACATGATTCAGTCTAATTGTCAGTGACTTCACGGATTTGTGCTATGTTTTGGTCTGGCCGCCCATAGCTTTCTTCCAACCTTCTCCTACACCTTGAAACATCGCACGTCGAGGCAGTCGGTGGTTAGGCATACGTAACACATGTCCCAGCCGTCTCAACTGATGAGGTTTCACTACTTTATCAACTAATTTTCCACCCTTACCTGGTACCCGTTTCGTACCAACTGTACTACTTACTCGATTGTCTCAGGATAGACGAGCAATGTTTTGAAGACACCTTTGATCGAATACTAGTAACCTACAAATATCTTCTACTTTTACCGGCCACGTTTCACTGCCATAAAGTAGGACGAAACGAACTGCTGCGCAGTAAAACGTCGTTTGGTTGATAGACGGATATTTCGCCTACGCCATAAATGACGCAAGTTGGAAAAAGCTAGTCGAGCCTTCTGTATCCGTGCTGAAATTTCGTAATATACCAGACCACAAAAACTGATGAGACTTCCAAGATAAGTAAAGTTGTCGACATGCTCAACTACTTTACTCCCTATCATTTGTTCGGGTGTCGATATAACCCAATCCTGAAGCAACATTTTGCATTTCGAGGGGGAGAATCGCATGGTAAACATGCTTGCATTGTTGCTTAACGTGGTCAGAAGACTCTGCATTTTGTCAGCGTCTTCACCGAATAGAACTATGTCATCGGCATATTCTGGGTCAAAAACTGAATCTCCCGGTAGAAGTTCAACCCTTGGAAATTTAGATGAGGAGAGTGTTATCTCTAAAAACACGTCAACAACAAAGTTAAACAAGAATGGAGAGAGTGGACAGTCCTGACGAACACCACTTGAGGTAATCAGTTCTGATGACAGTTCGCCGTAAGCTCTCACTCTACCAGTTGTGTTCAAGTAGAGAGCCTTTACAAGGTTGATGTACTTCTTTGGCACTCCTTTCAGTGACAAACACTGCCATAAAACCTTACGATCGACAGAGTCGAATGCTGCTTTGAGATCCAGAAGTAATACGATTGTGGGGCGTCTGAATGTATGTCTGGGTTCTAGGACCTGACGTAGTGTGAATATCTGGTCTATACAACTACGTCCAGGTCGAAAACCATCCTGGTTTTCTCTAGCCTGGTCTTTGCGTGCTTTGGTTAGGCGTCGAAGTATTATTGAAGCTAATACTTTAGACATTACATTAGTCAAACTGATTTCTCTGTGATTGTCAAAAGAGGACTTTTATCCTTTCTTACAGACTGGTAAAATCAGTGATTGAGGCCAGTCATATGGGATTACGTCCAGTTCTCAAATTCTACTTAAGACCTCAGTCTCACTGCTAATACTGGACTACCATCCTTAAAAATCTCAGGAGTAAACCTGTCATGGCCTGCTGCTCTCCCTCGCTTCAGATTTCCTATGGCCTTTTCAACTTCGTAAAGAGACTGAGGACCTACATTCAGGTTGACTGAAGATCGTGGGAAACCGAAGTGTGGCTGAAGGCCAGTTGAACTGATCCCTAAAGTGTTCTGCCCATCGATCCAATCTCCTGGATTGAGAGTGTATAATATGTCCATCTTTCTCTGAGATTTTTTCGCTAACAGTCGGGTTCTTAATAACGGTTTCCTTAACAAGTCTGAACAATTGTCTGCTATTACCTATTGCCACTGCCTTTTCCATCTCTCTTGCTTTCACTACCCACCACTGTTCACGATCATTTCGTAGGCTTTTTGTCTGCTTGCGCTTAAGCTGACTCCGCTCTTCATTATGTTCAGAGCGAGATGGAATGAGTTTTCGCGCATCCATCAGTGCGATAGATGCTGCTGAGATCCAGTGTTTCTCCCTAACCTTGTGGTTTACCTTACTAGCAGATATCACTGCTGTTTCCACAGCTTTTCGGATATCATTCCATGCTGTCTCGGAGTGGGCATCACATACATGACTGCCTAACTTTTTCTAGTTGTTTCTGAAATATACTCTTAGCTTGACTATCATTAAGTAGGACCATAAAAGGTTTCCTTGCAGCGTCTTTCCTACGTCCAGTAAGACGCAGGCAGATACGCGCTCGTACTAAAGCATGATCTGAATCTAAGCATGTGCTCCAGAATGAGCGACAGTCTTCTATCGAGCCCCTCCATCGGTGGCTGATAGCGATGTGATCTATTTGGGTCCAACGTTGGGACGAATTAGGGGGTCGCCATGTTGAGAGGTGGTTTTCCTTATGCTTAAAGTTAGTATTTGCAAGGAACAGGCGGTTATCTGAGCATAGCTGCAACAGACGGTCGCCATTATCTGTTCTTTGAGCCACGATGCTATAAGATCCACCCAGGTGTCTTTTCCTATCGCTTAGTTTACCTACTTGAGCATTAAAGTCACCGGTCACTATTACTACATCCGAGCGCCTAGCTTTTAGGAGGAGGTCGGAGAGCTTTCTGTAAAACTCATCTTTTACATCATCTGCGCTGCAGTCAGTGGGAGAATAGGCAGAGACGACGAAGAGGCAACGACGAGTGTCCCTATCTTTTCGGATCATTACTGTTCCGTTTAGTCAGACAGCGCACAAACGACTGTCTACTGGGATCCACTCTAAGACAGATAGTTCTGCCGTAGGATTCAATGCCACACCTACGCTGGCGAGGCCACGAGAAGCAGCATCAGGGCTTCCAGATACACGAAGTGTGAATTGAGTTGGTTCTTTATTTTGACATGGTGATGTCTAATGAATAACGCTACTCGGATCCTGTATGCGCGTTTCGGAGACGCAACACACATCGATGGCTCGAGATTCTCAAGTCCTAGTCAAGAAAGTCTGTTGTCCTATTTGGCACAGTGTTCGGACATTAAAAGCTCCTATGTGTAGTTTAGAGCGTGGTTTCAGGGTACCAGGAATAACGTTCCGCGTACTCGAATCGTTTGCCTTAGCGGTGCGAGGTGATAAAGGGATGTGAGAAGGGTTAGTCGTTTAGATAAGGGAGGTATTAGGAGGTGTAAGAAGGATTTGAATGTGACCAACTTGGTCTCGTGTGCTGTTACAGGTATGAGGGCTGATATCACTTCCCGGCTGCCCACACCGTGGAAGGGTATTTCTTGAGGAACTTGAAAAGGAAATCGGATTAGTATTGGTCTTAACGACCTGGGAGTGTGACCGCAGAGCCCAAGGGTCAACTGTTTGAGGCCGGTCGCACACGGCCTTTTGTTAGCACCGTTCTTCAAAGGGCCCTACCGCGTGAGACGGAAATCGGTGAGGTAAGGTGAGGTGTGACATTTTTAGGGTCGACCTTTTCTTACCCCTTCCTTCCTTGGGAGAAGGCAGCATTACTACAGATGCTGGTTGTCCGAGGGAAACACCTTAATGCTGTCACACTCCTCTACAGTCATCAGTACGACCTTGCCCTCAGACCTTGAGCTGCTGCTTTTGGTCTTACCGTTCTCCAATCGACCTGATTGGCACGGTAGAACCTACAGGAACATATGTTCCAGCCAATATAGCTCGGTTGGGTCATCACGATAGGCAAGCCCGACCATCACGTCAAGGTAGCAGCTACGGTCGGGAAAATTAGGATTAATGCCTTGTTTTTGACTAATAACTCAGTGACAGTGAGGTAACGGTTGAGAACCTATCAATTCAGGATGTAGTTCCATACTCGCTTTCTCTTTAGCTAGAAAATAATAGCAACACACCAAGCAGTGATACTTCTGTTATCTAGATCAATTCATAACTCAAACTAGTATGATTAGTTATTTTCAACATAAATAAGAAATTACAATATGAGTATAACTACTTGGTAAGTGAAAGAGAACTAAGTAATACGTTCACAACTAATTAACAGTAACTTAAAGAAGATAAGACACAGAGAAGTAGTTTATGCTCCAAACGAAAGCTTATAACTAGGATAATATAATACAATAATCCTTTGTAAAATTGTTCCAAGAGGTACACTTTCACAATATGATAGTACATTTTAGCACTAGTAAAGATACACAATTATTACTGTATACTATCAAATAACAATCAACTATATCTTTCAAAACAATATCATTCTCTTTTTGATGTTATTACGTTTTCTGATTTCGATTGTTTAGTTGTGATTTATGCAGGAGTAAAGTAAACACTTATTATGTTGTTTAGAATAAAATGAGTGTTTTGTAATTATGGTACTTAGTTTCGCGAATACGTAACAACACCAAAAGCATCCATCTGAGTTGAGAATCTCCCTACATCATTTCAAATGTCCATCTCCCAATTAAAGACTTATTAATGTAATTTTCATTTTTTGTCGTAGTTTAAAGGTGTAAAGAGTAAAATATAAAATTTCGGTAGTTGTATTCTTTGTGAAGGTAGTTTGTATATCATTTAATGCTTATTTTTCAACTAGGTTGAGTGTTTTTGGCATTTTTATATGTTAATAATTGTGAATTCTCTTTGTATTTATCATTATTACACTGTTTACCTTGCAAAAGCAAAGTTAATTAACTGTAAGTAGATCACTCAAATCTTTTAGGTATCTTTAACTTGAATTATTGAGATTGAGGCATTACGGTATGTTTTAGTTTGGTATTTTACTTCCATAATTATTGGAGTTATAAGTTGTTTTAACAACAACTCATTTAAGTTTCTGCTATTATAATGAGCGCTTTAGAAGAATGTCATATCGATCGTGTCTGAAAGCATTGTACCAGAGTCCGTGGATGTATTGTATATGGTGTTAAAAACCATTTATTACTCTGTGGCTTGTTGGGAGATAACTTTGGGTGTTCTTATGCTCAATATAAAAATATATTTGCATTTAACGTTTCTTGAGTATTAGTGTTATAATTGTCTCAAATCATTAGTACTATTCGATTTCAGTCAATTAAGTCCCCATCGAACCACTAGTCCAAGTGACTCAATCTCTCCTGTTTTATGTTTTGACGCAAGGAGACTGGTGAGTATCCTGTTGACTACTTTCAATCACCATGCATTTATTTAGTAAACTGTTTTGATATCTGTTAAAGGAAAAACAAGTCATGAATATGAACTTACTAAACAGTTGTCAATAATTAAGCGAATCAACAGTAAGCGGACTTCTAGATGGTGTCAATGTAAACATGTAGGTCTCAGTGTCTTGAATCTACTATATGTTGCACAAAGGATGATTTAATCAATTTGCTTATTTCTTTTAAGCCATACCAGGAGATATTTTAAGATGCAATTAAAACGGAATCTCCACAGATTATCTAGCTACCTGAATTTAAAGAAACATATATATATATCGTTGCAATGGGTCCATCATACAGAGTTATATTGTTTCGAGATTCTTGATCACCGTGATCTCGGGAATTATATTTCTTAATCAATGTTTTATAACTTTGAAACATTGTAGATAACTGTTTAAATTTTCTTCCCATAGGATTATCACTGGTGGTGGCGCACTTTCATTACATCTGGTGGAGCGGCAGTTTATCTGTTCGGATATTCGTTCTTCTACTTTTTGACAAAGGTATGTATTTGCAGCTCTTTTGTATTATAATCTTATAAGCAATGACCTTCATAATCTGATGGTAATTTCTTTGTAACTTTTCTTCGTTCACAGCTCAGTATAACTGAATTCGTTCCTACAATTATATACTTTGGTTATAGTATATTAATGGTGATCGCATTCTGGATCCTAACGGGAACAATTGGTTTCACTTCTACATTCATATTTCTGCGACATATCTATTCTGTCATCAAAATAGATTAACTTAATTATATATATATATATATATATATATATATATATATATATATATATATATATATAAACTAAGATTCATGACGCTATTGTGTGTATTGTTTAACTAATGCATCATCATCATCGTCTCTACAATCTTTTTGTACTGTTCCTTCTCTTATTTACAACACCATTTGTGCGTTTGTTATTTCTCTCTTTCTTGGCGTTCCTTCAACTGCCTGGAATCGAATAAACTATATTTGGTTTGTGTGAAATATTTCTAGTGATTTTTTATCTACATGCGTACTTCAATTCAGTAATATTATGTGTTGTACACTGATAGAGTACTTACTCTTACTTGACTTTCATCACCAATCCTAGTGTGTATTTCAATAGTCATATTACTGTAACACGAATTTCATCAAAAGTGTAGGTTAATTGGTGTTTTTACACAATGGTATTGTCAAAAGTAGAATCTAATAGTTTCTAAACAAACGAGTATATCCGTATCGACTAGATATTATCATTCCTGGGTGAGTAATTTCCAATCACTAATTGCTGCCGACTAAAAGGTTTCTTTATCATTTAATTTCACTTCATAAAAATGTTTCTGGCAATATGATCCGTAACAAATGTCTATTTGGTGTAGTCTGGCCTAAATATCATAGCATTACTTCATTTGATTTGTTTCTTGGTTAGAACTCAGTATGAGCAAATAGTGTATATATTTGGAAAAAATGAGCGGATCATATTAAGTTGTCGACTGCTCTTTAATAAAAGATAAATTATTCTGTTGCAACTCACCTTGTTTTCGTGGACAATTGTGAATCATGGCTTTTCAAAATGGGAGACTTAAGTTATCTTCAAGAGCATAGGCATTTCTTATTCCCAAACTAGCTACGAAATTATACAAAAGGACGGAAATATATTAACATTATCCTGCCAACATACAGTTCAGCCCCTACCATATGAGGGACCTAATTCTATGAGTTAACTAACCGGTCCGATCACTCAAACTCTGACAGGAAATAATGTGTACATACATTGTACAAACAAGTTGTAAAGAGAAGTAGATGTCCCGAATAATCTTGAAGATGTATTCTACAGTCAAACCTTAAAATGATTCAATCGATTTGAACAGAAATAACCCAAATCCAACAAGCAATATGACAGCAACCCAGTTTCCAGTTCAATTAAAGCAAAATTAACGCCGTAAAGCCATGTTAATTGGATGACGTCTTCAGTAGATCAAAACTAGGGATGAAATGAATTATAAGAGCTTGTTGCCAAAAGTATGCAATATTAAACATAAGGTGTCGAGATTTACAGAAATATATTTAAGAGTGAGACTATTACATATGGTGTGTACATGGAGAATATTAACAACCACGTGTGTAAGTATAAACTGACCCTGGAAGCGCGTTTTTTTTCGTGTAGTTCAACATGACAGTTACTTTCGTGGACACCACGAGATCTAGGAGTCGTATAGAGTGGTTCTCAATCCGTCCTTTCTTTTAACTTGTCAACCTATGTCCACCAATGAAAAAGCATTAAATTTGAACTATCAACAGCATTTAAGTTGCACTTAAACTGTGTTATTAAAGATAATTTGATTAGTTCGGATGATGTTAGGAGTAGTAATAGGAAGAAACAAGGTAATGAATTGCACGTCACCAGTGATTATCAGGTGTTCACTTTAATTTGCTTCATAAATAACTGCAGGGTATGTTATTCTTCCGTGAAATCGTGTTGTAATGGGAGTCCTTCTAGAACCTGAACATAAATCTTGTGTGTATTATTGCTGTGGTAGTTAATTTCAACCACACGATACCGAACATAAACCGAGAAATTTCACATGTAACGCGGGGAGAAATTTAGTGACGGTGAATGTCAAGACAATCAATCGAAACGGCATGTCTTGATTATGCAAACGTGGCCACTGTTGCTTTCTCCAACCCAAACGTGTTATTCAGAAGCGCTAGACATTAAATTGGTGATTGTCATGATAGGACGAGTCAGTGTAGAGCATTGTTGTGACTTGAACTTGGATCGATTTTTACCCCGTGCCAATTGTTGTGTCCTTGACTGAAATATTAGAGAGCAGTGTATTAACGATCGAACCAAAGATGCATAGAACACGTAAGAACGACCTAGAGTTCTGATTGGCCCTTACTCCATGTCTAGCCCAGCCAGTTGAGTTCAGAACGCAAGTCTCAGCCTCTGAGATGTAGATCATTGTATTTCAAGCATACTCTGTTTGTATGCCAATCAACCCGTCCACAACGTACCAATAAAATAGAAAATAACATTTGTACAATAATTAGCCAGAATTGTCTGTGAATGAGGGAGGTAGCGATTAACAGATAGGGAATAATTCATGAATGTTAAACCGTACAATAGTAGTTCATAAGTCAACATAAAGCTCATAATAAGAGGGGTATGAATATGAACAGTTTAGTTGCATAACATTTATACGACAAAGATATACTCATAATATCGGTCTATAATTGGATTTCAAAAATTACCATTCATTATTCAAATCGGGACACAACAACCATGGTGTGACTTTGTAGTGGCATTAGACCATAACCTCACAATCTTCAAAGCTGAACACAAGACTACTCAGAAAATAGATATTCAGTATTTAACACGGAGAAATACCTAAGAATGGAGAGGGCGCGAACAATGAATTGAATAGACTAGAGTTGATCGAACGGCACGGCTCGGCCATGCAGGCGTGGTCTCTGCTGAATGTTACCTTATATCTTCTATTCATATTAAATATATTGTTCTTTCTCTAGCCTAACCTTGTTCTACATCATGTATTGGTAATTGATACGATACAGTGAGTTGGTGTAGTCGATGGTGTGACTTCCACGTAAGATCTTATAGATTAGGCAGTCATATCATGACAAATCTGCAAATATAGGATTAGGTCTATTATTAGAGCAGTACTAATATCATAGTAGACCATAAGTTCTACAACTTTCACGTAAGATTAGGGCATTCATATCATGAAAAAGCTACATGTTCGAAATTAGTTCTATTATTATAGTAGCAAAGATGAGTGGGATAATATCGGACTAGACCACAACTCTACACTGTATTATTAGGCCCAAGTACATATTTTTCTCGATTCCGTCCTCATCGTTATTACTTCATTCTACGCGCTTAATCTCCCTAATGAAGTTGCTGAATAATTTATATGAGTTGTTCTTTCTGGTTAGGGCTTTTTGCCCTGTTAGTTTTCTACAGGATGGAGTTGTTAACCTTTTGCCCAACCCTTCTCCATTACCCGGGCTTGGGCCCGGCAGTGGCCCCACAGGGGTTTTAGGCGGATTTAAGTAGCTGAAAAATTTCGTGCCTATTGAGCTTTTACTTTAGCACCAGAATTTAAAGTGTCAAAGCATATGTTGTAGAAATTAGAGAAATATGTAGTAGTTCACTCAATGAAATTTGGTTGCTTCACATAATGAATAGATATTTCGTGTTGGACGTAGCATGGGGGAGCTTGTATCCATCCTTGTTTAAGGATTGCTTCACCCACTGTGTTATCACCCACTAAGACTTGGAGGTGACGTAAAAACTGTGACGGCGATCGATCAACTACTGTTTCACCTTGAAAAAGTCTTTGGATTCTTTGACTATCTGACAATCATAAACGGTTCATTATCTCTCGTCTTAAGATGGTGTATGGTTGTGGTGATGGTGGATCTAAAATCAGGTCACGGACTTCTTTGGCGACTGAAGGAGGAAGGATAGAATACAAATCTCTATAGCGAATCCCTTCTGATTTGATATTGTGTCTCGTAAAATAATGCTCTAGTTGAGCAAACCACAACTCAGAGTCACTACGATCAAATTCTGGCAGTCGTGATTTCGTAGTCATAACAGTGTCTATCTCCACTTGTGACAAATCCTCCAGATTATGGGTTTCTTTTAAGTCTGACATGAGGTATGTGACAAATGTAGCAATAAAATTAGCACGAAAAAATGGTTTCTATAACACGAATAACTTAAGATAATAAAAAAATAAACTATTTATATAACCAACTTAGTTTACGGATAATCAGGTCTACTTTTACGATTGGGTAAAAAAATAATATTAATAACAAAAATGAGGTTAAATTTGTGTTTAAAAGGGCTCACCAGTTTCGTGCCTATAGGTAGCCCTCGTGCTATTGATAGAAGAAACCAGACAAGTAGTGAATAGGCCTTTATTTCGATCTTAGCGCAGTCACAGTGGAGCGTGGGATTATCTGTTCAGACAAACATAAGGCTTTCAACATTCAATATAAGATAATACGGAATATAATGCTTATACAAAATAAGGAAGTGAATGAGTACTTGAACAATACTGTTTTGGCATATGCTTGGTTGTTTGGGGTCAACTCTTAACCAACCAACCTATGCTGATACAGATATTTGGGTCTCCCACATCATTTCGTGTAGACTCGAAAGGGAACTTTTACGGTGTATGTCTCGACTACAGCCATCAACTGCCTTCTGATATTTTGCCTACGGGGTATCTTATCGGTTAACTTGCGCATAGTCTTCATGTAGTGGTGATCATAGTCATAGACGCCACACTACACATCCAAAAATTCATTTTGGCTGGCCGGGCCGGAAATCACGTTCACAGATTAAGTCACCTGCTTTAAATTCCGGAATCTTCTGGAAATTCCCTCTCTTATTTTTTTGTAGTTCACTCATTCTGTCTTTCGGGTTCAAAACATCAAAAAATGTCCTAATTGGTCGACCGAACATTATTTGGCTGGTTATTTCCCGTTTTGACAGTTTGGACGCGATGTAATTCTATAAGAAATTAGAAACTGTTGCAGAGCCTCTTCTACATTGTCTTCTCCTCCCATCTTTAAGATGAGATCGATGAGGAATATCAACAACTTTTTCTGCTTGTCTATTCGACTGGGAGTGATACAATCAATTCCATTTTGTTTATAGAACTTCGCAAACTCTGACGACGTGAACTGCGTCCCATTACCTGAAACCAAAACATTAGGTGTCTCAAACCTACCAAATAGTTGTCTGATATGCATCAGTGTTTCAGACGTAGACGGTCTTAGCATAACATAAATTTCAGGCCATTTCGAATCTACAACACCACCAGAAATATTGTCTATTTATTGATCCAGTATAATCGACATGTAGTCAGACCCTAGGCTTTTTCGTTTCTGACCATGGCTAAGATTCACTTTCGGTGGATCTTTTGCACGTTCGGCACATCGATGACGTCTCAATAAGTGTTCTTTCACAGCCTTGTCAATGAATGGCCAATAGTAATAACTACGCATAACTGCTTTCATTCTGTTCATTCCCGGATGACCAATGTGAAGCCGTCTAAGCACAAAAAACTGAAGAGATTTAGGGATAACAACACGATGGCCATACATCAAACAGTTATCATAAATTGATATAGACCCACGTCTTTATAAAAAACTGTTGAAACTATTGATCAGCCTTATCCTCTTTCCAACCCTTTAAAACAGCTCCCTTTATTCTTTTGAGTAGAGGATCATTAGCCGTTGCTTCTCCAACTACTTCCGCCGTTACTGGTAGGATTCTGATAGCATCATAGAACACTCTTTATATTTCCGGTTCAAGTGATACAGAATCAACCACGCTATCTTAATCTAATTTAAGGTTATTAGTAATTAACCTTGTCAACCCATCTGCATAATCGATACAAGCTGACGGCTTGTACAGTAATTCGAAGATATATTGTGGTGTTTGAGTTAACTAATGATTCTTTTGTACTTGTTGAATGCTCGATTTTGAATTCCAAATACAATACATTGGTTTGTCCTTGTGTCTTCTCAATTCAACTGCGTTATTTCTTGGACACTTAGTTCGTGCTATAATTCAAAATATTCGAAACATAATATATATCCTAGCAACATAGTAGACAACCTAATCAGCCGATTTGCAGTGTGGATGGGCATTCCTTTTTTAAAGCCAAATTTGGCCGGCAATGGTCTATGGTCAGTTTGCTATGTGAATTTCCTACCGTATAACATATTGTGGAACTTCTTGACCTCAAACATCAGGGCTAAAACCTTTCTATCGATTGGACTGTAATTCTTTTCAGCTGCAGTAAGGGTGCGTGAAGCATGAAAAATAGCGTTTTGTGACCCATTAGGAAATTTATGAAAAATCACCGTTCCAATGCCATAATCAGATATGTCGGCCGCTACTTCTTACTCAAGTTTTGGGTTACATTGAGTAAGCAATAAATCAGAAGTCAAGATCTGTTTCACTTTTTCAAAGGACACTTGACATTCCTTATTCCAGTTTTATCTGGTGTTCTTGGTTAACAGTGCATCCAATGGAGCACGCACGGCATACATATTTGGCACAAAATAGCTTTAATAGTTAATCATTACCGAAAATAACTGAAGCATTTTAGCATTAGATGGAGCTGGCATATTCACAATGGCATGTACCTTTCCAGGATCAGATCTACGTCCCTGAGAATCGATAACTGTTCCCAAATATCGAATACGTAACATAAAAAGTGAACATTTTTCTACTTTTATACGAAAACCATTCTCTCCAATACGAGCAAAGACTTCTTGTAAATGATCATAGCATTCTTTTTCACTTCTACTGGTAATGATAATATCATCCATATATGCCTTGGAAAGCGGGATATCGTCTAACATAGTGTTCATAAATTGTTGAAAAATTACCGGGGCACAATTTATACCAAAAGACTGTCTGTTTTGTTGGAAAAATCCCCGATATGTCTTCACTGTCAGTATATACTGTTTTCTTCGACCTCCACTTGCAGATATGCGTCTTTAAAATTAATCTCCGAAAATATGGAGCACCCATTCAACTCATCAAACAAATCCTCTGAGATGGGTAAGGGGTATAAATGGTCCTGTAGTGCTTTGTTTATCCCAGTGGAGAAATCTCCCCATACACGTATTTCATCATCAGATTTTCTTACAACCGCTAATGGTATTACCAATGCAGAATAATTTACAGGATAAATAACCCCAGAGTTCGGCAGTCTGTCATGTTCTGCATCCGAGTCATCAGTAATCGAATAAGGTACCTGTATCCTTGGAAGAAACACAGGTTTCGCTTCCTTCCGAGCATACATACGAGCCCTTACTTTTACACATAGTCCCAACTATCCTCACAAATATCTGAAAACTTGTCACGCGATTCTTTTACGCATAACTGATTAAAGTCACTTGACGTTACACTTAAATAAATTAACTTCTCAAATTCATTTGATCTTCAACATATTTGTAACAAATAGAAATTTATGTTTGATTATCCATTACAATTAATTGTGACTTTCATAGCATCATTATAAATTATCATTGCACAAATGTGTATACTAATATCAACTTTAACTCTGAATCCGATTGCATAACTTTAGATGTATTCACCTGAGTGCACTAAAAATTGACAAAATTAGTGGTTTACTTCGGAAGTCGATATTCATTACACTAGTATTATCATGGTTGAACCCTTTCACTAGGTATTTATTACTTTACTCTCTCTTTTTTCCCTTAAAATTAATATTATCCCTTAAGATTCTGAAGTTTGTAATTAAGACAATAGCTTGTGTTACACTTAAATTAAATTCTTAAACTCGTTTTATTTTTACTGTGTATATATGACTCATACATATTGATATTTGGTTATCCTTTGCACACAATTGGGACTTTCATAGCATCGCTCCAAACTATTGCTGCAAAAACACTTATCCCAACATCATATCTTACTGCAATAGTAAATTAGTTTTCTTGTTTTATTTTATTGTTGTTACTCAGCTGACGATACATACATAGTCGTTTATTCTTGTTCTGCGTTCGCAAGCGCGCTTATTAAATTATTTACGTATTTTGCATCCATTTTATTTCTATTGTCTGATTTTCTCTCTTTCCTTCTTTAAAGTAAACTCAATATTTTTCTCGATTATACAGAACCTGATCTATTATTATCTATTTATTCCCTACAGAATTGCCTTAAACTAAGTCACGAAACGTCAAAAAATCTTATTTTGTTACCTATTAGGATACTACAGATATATTGTTTATCAATTATTATAATTATTATCTTTTTTTCTCTTCTTCAAATATGGAAAATACAGTGCTGACATTATTGTGAATTTTGTATAAATACATTTTTGAGGAAAACGAAAATGGTTTTCCCACAACATTTTTGTACCAATAAGATGTTAGTGAATAATAATAATGATAATAATAATAACAGGTAATATACAGGAATTAATAAATTTTAAGAGTAAATATTAAATACTCCTAGAAGCATTCAGCTCTTTTATGTAGTAAGTCAGACGGAAGACTTACTTTGATAACAGTAAAACATGAGTAAACCAAGAGAGATCAAAGGAAACTGTAACACCAAGATAACTGACCTTCAACACTTGTGGTAGACAAAAATTATATCATCACAAAAGTGACAGTAAAGTTTTAATGTACCAATTACAATTTATAAACACAAAAAAAAGTTATTAGATGTCACTTAAATCAGAGGGCTTTGGCGTATTTGAGCTGTATTTGGTACCATAATCCACAAATATATATAATTAATAATTCCAATAAGGTTGTTGTGATTCCAGTAATATAGCCAGAGTTAGTATAAAATGTGAATATGGCTGTAGTCTATAAATGTGGATAATATATATTTTTATATTCCAATTATCATAACCACATGCAATTGAGAACAAGAGACGTGTGTGTAAAAGTGTATTCATGAGCTGTTATCAGTGTCATGCTATTGTAACACGTATATTCAGCAGTCACTGAAATGCGGAGAAGACCTGAAACCACAACACACACACAATGTTAACCCAAAACACACCAAGAGAGAACACGGAATGGAAGCTACGAGTCTTTTATTTGAAAATTGAAATTCGCGGGTCATGTACAGAAAGGAGAGCTAGTTTACAAAATAGTCTTATGAGTCATCTTGTAAGTTCAGTGCATTCAAAGCTTTCTCTCCTTCTTCCTAAGCATTTATCCTTGGCCACCCTGCAATAGAAAGAAAAATAAAACCTATTAACAACATCATAGATTATGATTTTAACCACGTTACACTATGAGCGACTCAAAACGGGAGTGAGTTCAAGGTCATGCACTTAAACATCTTTTACAATCATTTGTGGTAAATGTTCGAACAGTTCAACCAGTCATTAAAGATCAAGAACATATTTACGCGTGTTTACTAGCCAAGAAGGGCGGGGGTTCTAGGCCACGGTTAGTAAATATAACGTTCCCGTCCTCCTATATGGCGGTTACCACACTTGAAGCTTTTATGCTAACAGACGCCAGTTGCCAACTGGAATCCGCATATAACCGGAGAGATCATATGATTTCAGGATCAAGCAGAAAGCAAACTGGAGCTGACTGTTCTACTTGTGTACTGTTAGGACCATGAAAAACGTAGAAAATACAAGGGCTACCAACTCGGAAAACCCTGTGTAGGTAGGTTATTCATCCATTCATACAAGCCTAATACAGATAAACAAGATGGAGAAGCTCACGAATTTTAAACTGAAAGGATAAACTGCTTGTATATGGACGCCGTGATTTTAACAAACAAAATGTGTAGGCTGAGTGAACTCAGTAATGCTGATAATACCATCTGATAGGAATATCTGGAACAGGGATATCTCAAATTACGAACCAGGAGCTAGCATTTTTCGAGATGTCTTTGTTTCAAAACGACAGAAGAAGAGGAATGGGGATGGAGTAACCAATTACCTGCGATCCTGCTTACTAATGACCCAATCAACAACAACGGTGACGCCGCCGACCTTCTGGCAGAACATTACTCCCTGAAATTTCAACCAACCAGAAGTATCTATACTGAGAGCTTCATCTGCAACTCAGTAAGACTCTCAAAAGTGAACCTCAGCGCTGACTTGGGGCATCTGAAACTTCAGCGACAAAACAAAAAAAGAAAAAAAAGTTAGACAATAAAAGATGTAGTCATTAATATTCTTAACACTTCACCCTCTATATACACACCCTTCTTAAAGACCGCTTTCCTAGTAACAGCCTTGACTTCCTTTCCTTCATGTGAGCTTACTCCAACTTGTTAAACATCACAACTCATTGTTCTTTATTAGTACATTCTATAATATGGAGCCTCTGACTTCATTTCACTAACAAGACATAATATGAATTTATTCTAATTTATTATACCTCTGTCCGTTCTACTACACTATGTTAAGCAACGTTTTGCGTTCATATCCAAGTGCCTTGCTGCTCTTCTGTTTCTCTTTTTTCTTCAGAATCTTGCTCTGAGAGTACAGCTATGAAACTTCTGACGTTTGGAACAAACTTGATGTACGCGTCCTCTCACGGTCATAGTTTACAGCAAGCGCTCTACGATTTCACTTTATAACAACTATAAACTTAATAAGTTGGGAAACATTTTGTGAACCAACAAATGTTGTAATTTATAGATCATGCCTGTAAAAACGGTGTGTACCTGCACATGCAGAAATATATTATTATATATATTATTATATATGTACAAGTACATTTCGCCTGGACGTGTCTGCTATACTGAGGGAAGCAGCTTTAGCTTTGGCGAAACCGCTCAGTATGATGTCCTCACATTCGCTAAGCCCAGGCACTAATGTTCAAGGAGGGTTGATTCAGTGATTCTTAAGCCTACCGACTGATAGCACTTCACTCTATGCATTTAAAAATTGCGGAGTCCCTGATATTGGAAATTCTACGCGACTACTTACTATCCACAAACGTCTTTTCACTCCATCATCATGGTTTCAGAAAAGATCGTTCTTGCACAATCAACCTGCTGACAGCGGTGGACGGATGGATAACTATCCTTAATTCGCAAGGAGAAGGCTGACGTAATACACTTTGACTTCTCAAGAGATTTTGATAGGATCAGCCATATATATCTTATCAATTAGCTCAAACGATCAAGTGGCAAAGCACCACTGATTGATCACTTCACTTTATATCTAAAAACCGACATTTCAAGGTAGGGTTAATTTCACATACTCTCAAACCACAGAATGTCCTATTGGGCTTCACCAGGGTTCTGTAAAAATACCACTTCTCTCCTTATTATACATAAACGATCCTCCACAGCAGGTATCTTCAGATTTATTTCTTTTCGCTGACGGTATGAAACTCTGGAAAGAAGTCAGCAACAAACGGAATAAACTGGCACTTCAGAAGGATCTGACATGAATTCGATTTTGGTCAGACATCATCGGAATTACCATTAGCACTTCAAAGTGTAAAGCAGCCCATTGCAGATACAAATCAGGAAAATCCTCTCTGGAAGTATTCCAAGTTGAAAAGATCTAGGAGTATTGGTACCCTTCGGTTTGAAGTCTCACGCTCACTGCAACAAAATGTCTTCCGAGCAAACCTTGCATTAGTAACGTCGAATTTCACTTTTGACCAGTTCGACGGGAAAAATTTCCACTTAGTCTTCAACTGTTCCATCATATCTCATGTAGGGTATGGAAAGTTAGTGTGTACTTACTCCAAAATGATAAGGACACACCGGAACGTACCCATCGGCGACCCACGAAATCAGTTCGGTTACTCAAATCCAAGTCTTACGAAGAGCGCATCCAATCACTAAACCTTCAGCCATTAGAGTAATAGCGTCTTAAAGGTGATCACATTATGACTTATAGCATCCTTAACACATCTGCACATCGATTTAAACAACTTCTCAAGCTTATTCTCAACACAAATCTTAGGGGTAATACCTAGAAACTTGAGACACAATATAGCAAAACGGACTACAGGCACACCTACACCTTAAGGGTAGTCAGATGCTGGGAGTCGCTGCCGGATGAGTTAGCCTAAGCGACTTCCTAGTAGTCCATTATGAGAAAACGCGACATATTTTTAAGGACTAAGGGCAGTATCTTACTCATTTATCAACTTTTTTCCTTTTCCTCTTTTATCGTTCATATGCCTAGGTTCATACCTAGAGGCATCGATGACCCACTGCTACTAGATGCGGAAGCCCGTTGAGTGAAAGCTTCTATTCCATCCAGAACCATTTGAACCGTTTGAACTAAGGTCACAGCCGCCAAGCTTGCGCGATTTCATCTGATGGCGGTCGGTCAAGGTTAGTCCTCAGAATGATAGGCACTGAGTATGGACACTGTAATATTTGCTTTGATGCAGTGCCATATGAAAACATGTTATTTCTTTCTGCTTGCGGGTGTTCTTTTTGCCGTCAGGTTAGTTTATTTGGCTGTAAATGAAAACTTATGTAGTGTATTATACCTGAGCCAAGTAGTCGTTTTGTTTTATACATATGTATGTTAAAAATGTTTTAGTCAGCAAAGGTATTGTAAAGTTTCTATAGGCAGTGACTCAGGCGTCCAATCAATCAGTTTGTTTACAAACAAAATGCTTGAATGTATGAAATAGTTAGGCTGCTAGATACAATATAGCTCAAGTACCTAGTAAACGAAGAGCTTATTTCTGCTCAGCACATTCCTCAGAAGTGGCTAGCTGAGGTGAGTCAGATGAACATTTGACGTATAATACATAAAAACCATTCGAAAAATCCGAAGACATCTGTATAACATAGATATATAACGCTTAATAGCTTGGTAAAAACCCTACTAATGCTTCTTGACTTTGTCACTGTGATTCTGTTATTTATAATCACGATTTAGACTTCCGTAACTACATTCTTATTAGTTGTTCTTAGGAGATGGTTTAAAGTTGGTACTCTTTCAGAGGATTAACCTGAGTCTCTTGGCTTCAAACATGGGCGTCTTTTCCAAATTGTTTAGGTTTCAGTGATTGCAACCGGACCATATTAGTTGATAACATTAAACTGCTATTCAAAGGTAGTGTGGAAATCATCTTGTATATATATTGCTAACAACTTTAGAATCATCTTGATATTCGCGTTTGTTTAAAAAAAATTTGTATTATGGTTTGTTACCGTTTTTAGTATATTATTATTCATCAGGCTAGTACTTATTAAGATAACACTACGTGTATCATCCCGGAGTTTTTCTTTTTTAAATATATCTGCCTCTGAAACTGAGTAAAAGAAAAGAATTCTTCTAGTATGCTATTGTCAAGCGAAAAATATTTTGAGTCAACGTCTGTAGGCCATATTAGGAGGGTCTTTATTGTCATGCATTTGAGACGTCACCACTTATTGCTTGTAATCAAAGCTAAGTGACTGAATCGTTTTCCACTACTGCATATATAGCAACAAATATATGGCAACAAACTGACACGAAAAACTCAGTAAAGTTTAGATCATATCCCTAGGTAGTTTTTTTGCCATTTCTCTTCACCTTCCTATTTTTCGTAGTGATTTTACTACTTAGCACATATTTTAGTCCTTGCGCATTTATGTTCAAAAAAGAATTTAAAATATGATTCAAAGCACACGAAAATTAGGTGTTTGTTTCATATAAATATTTTGATTAGTGTATTGTTGTAGAAACATATGTATTGCTAGTGACCAGGGCATTGGATTTGTCTTCCGCCTGAAAGGACGATTGGACAAGTGTAAGTTATGCCATGACCAATGTTTTGACTTAAGTAATAGCCGATTTTTGATTGACTCAAATATGGTGGATATATTAAGCTTTAACATACCCTTAGCTTTAGACAGCTATACAATACGATATTTAGATGTTTACGTCTTGCAAAGTCTATAGATTTTAGCCTCAAGTACTTCTCAGTGTTTTCATAAAGTATGATAAAAGAAATATACTTCACTAGATTGTTCGAACCAATTGGTCGATTAACCGGTTATGCAGCTGTATGCATATATTGTACGGATTTGATTTTCTATTATATGACCTGGTCTACACATCGTACCATTTTTATCTATGGTATCACTGTATATTCTACTACTCATTTCCGTTACCGAACGAGAAGTCTTGGTGCAGTAGGGCATTCGGAACTGTACCATCCAGACGAAATGACATCACTTTTAATTAAAAAGATAAAAAGTCATACAATCAATAAATAACAGGAGCAATACACACCGAACAATATACTTCAAGTTATAGCACAACTGAGATTAATTACTTCGCTTCAAAGGAAACATCTTTTTACGAGGAATTCAATAGTAACCACTGACATTTATTTTAAGCTAGATCAGGTCGCGTTTTAGACCACTGAATCCCATGATTCCTCGGGTTTCATTCAGCTAATCGTGGAATTATTGTAAGACTAAGCAATCCTGTGAAAAAATGCTGCTGGTTCAAATAGTTGGAAAGGATTTTTTCATGTTATGTTTTCACAGTTTTTGAGATGAGCTTTCACTATGTTAACAATTTTTTTTGGACATCCTCGTTCAACAAACAATCCTTTTTGGGAAGTTGAAAGCTTTAATATAAAGATCTATCGTTACCATAATATTTGCAGCGCTGTTCAAGCGTTCGGTGAAGAGTGAACAAAAAAGGACATGCTGCTCTGGCTTCGCAAAAAATGTGGATTATGCAAATCATTCTTTTAGTCCTTACATAACCGATTTATATGCTGATGACATTCATTAAACAAACCCTTTATAACGATAGATTAAGATCGTTTTATAACAGCATCACTTCCTGCTACATTGAAGCTTACTATTTAAACGACTTTTAAAAGTCGTAAAATCTAAGTGTTTTGGGAGCTTTACAAAGCTTCCATTATTATAACTATCTACTTATCGATCGAGAGTGTATTCATATCAAAGCTTGCGTTAACTAAGTATTTTTTATTCCATAGTGCTTGAAAACGTATGTTATTACAGTATTACGAGATCGAGTTGATGTTAACTGTGCTTGTCCAAGTTATCCATGTAGTCAAAGTGGTCATTTGACAGACTCAGAGGTAGGGTGTTTCAGTTATCCAAATTTCTATTACTCTAGATAAGAGAATTGCTGCCTTCTGACGTTTACGAACGTTTTTCTGTAAAGAGGCTCCAGCGAGGTCAGTTTGTTGTCCATTTTTCCCAACTGTAACATAAATATTCAGAAATCGAGCAGAATGTAAACCTAACATTTTGCCCGGCAGTAAATTGTGGTGCTGTGTGCCAAGTTCCTTCTATTTTGAAAGTATCCATACCAAATGGAATAAACCCATCTACCAGAAGTAATAAACATGCTTTGGAACGGTTTACTAGATGGTACAGAAGATATCTTTGCAGTTCACAAGGAGATACCACTCATGTTTCTCCCAGCACCAAAAGTACGAGTTTTCGTGCCGATGACACATCAAAAATTCCAAATAACGCATATTACAAGCCTATCAGTAATCTGAGGGATGAAGACAAAGAAGATTGTGTAACGGTAAGCATTATTTCGTTATTCAACTTGATTTAGTGAATTAATTGTGCTATTTCCTGTTTGTTTTGTGCAATTTTTTGGTTTTGGTACGTGAAACGTTGGGTTTAGTTATTCTATCACTAAACTATATATTTATAGGACGTTGAATTTTTAGTTTCTGCGATGTGGTTTTTCGCGTAATATCTTCGGTTATATATTCAGTTGGATATCATGTTTGATTAAGTTGCACTCTGTGAAAGTTCTCATATCTCACTTATTATAATGGTAATGCCTTACGATAAATGTGTCTCATGCTATGGTTATTTAGTTGCATTGTGTATTCAATGTTGGCAAGTAACCTCTTTTTTTACCATAGTTTTAAAGTTTATTGTTTGTTTGATTATTCCCCATAATTTAACACCAATTTACGGAGTTGTAAAAGCTGTTTGCATGACGGAAAGAATCCGTAATTTCAAAATTTGAAAAATCCTGCATTTATTTCACAGCTGTTAACATTTTCTTTCTGTAGACACCCACCAGTGAAGGTGCTGGAGAGAAGGATTTACTCTATATCTCTGAAAAAAGAACGTTGATGTGTCAAGTGAGTCCTGGTCGCCCAGCTGTGCGCGTCGTATGCAAACAGTGTTCTCATGAATTTTGTGCTCGATGTCATTTAAACTGGCACATCGGCGTTGGACCGTATGTGTGTGAAGAATATCCTCGTAACGTTGTCAAAGGAAATAAAAATGTAAGCACTCAATTTACTAGTCAACAGAATTTACTTGGAATTTCGGAGGAAAATGTAAATGCCGCTGATCATATTAATCCTCATTCAGACCCAGATCCTGTTATATTTGAGAAACACCAATCACAGTCTGTAACGCAAAATCCAGAAATCATCAAGTCATTACCATCCTTGAGAAAACCTCCAGAGAAAAACAAAATAAATAAAATCTCACTCCGGCGGTCCAAAAGAAAACGGCGTAATTATCTACAGAGTCATACAGGTATTCATCTTTCCAATCAGGATGTCAGTGATACAATTGATGTCTCCGTTCTTGCTGTTGGGTTTCCTCCATATTCTCCTGATGACTGGCTGAAACGTTGTCCTGCCTGTCTAGTCCCTATTGAACGTATCGAAGGTTGCGCTCAAATGATGTGCCGGTCATGCAAACATACCTTTTGTTGGTATTGTTTGACTTCATTGGATGTAAGTGCATTTCATAAAATATTGTTATATTGGTCATTTAACTTTCAACTGAGTTAGATTTGCACCTACATATATGTAGGCCTGGTACTGCTTTGATTGTTTAAATTTGAAATAACTGTGCTTGCTTTTCATAACTGGTGTCATGGATATCTGTTTCGATTTGAAAACGTTTTTGAATAATTAGCACAAGTATGCTTATTTTCTTATGAGTCTATCACAGTGAATAAAGATATAGGACAAGTACTGGAAATTCATTATTAATGTTTTTTAAACCTAGGAGTTAAAGTAAAAATGTTAATGATTACGATTGGTTTATGGTAATATTGACTCTTACAACGAACCTAATGTACTGATTGAATATTGAAGCGATCAAGTAAATGTTACGAATGAGTTCAATCACATTCATGAAAGTTTCGGAGTTTAGAAAAGCAAATACCAATTATGAACAGTCTACCGTTTAGAATTATAATAAAAGTAACAGTTACTTTACGTAGGATATTGTTGCATTTTGCCTGAAACACAATATCACTTACTTACGCCTGTTAACCCTCATGGAGGAGCATAGGTCGCTCACCAGTATTCTCCATCCAACTCTGTCCTGGACAATCCTTCCCAATTGTTTCTAATTTCTATTAATCCTTTTCATGTCTGCTTCCAGTTTTCGACGCATTGGGTTCTTTGACCCCTCTCTTTTCCGTTTCCCTTCAGGATTCCAAGTTGGTGTATAGTGTATACCTCGTGATGCAGTTTGGTGATTTCCACAATATATGTCTTATCCACTCCCATTGTCTTTTCCTAATTTTCTCGTCAACTGGAGGGTGATTTGTTCTCTGCCACAGAAGGCGGTTGCTGATGGTATTTGGTCACCAACGGACATTGAGTGTTTTGAGTAGATAATTGTTTATAAATACTCGTACTATCTTGATGGTGGTTGTAGTAGTTCTTTAATCTTCATCTCTGTCTAGTAGAATTGTTTTTACGTTCGTACTGAATCTTGTGACTTTGATATTGGTTGACAGACAGTTGTTTTGAGTTGGATATGTTGTTGAAGTGTATGAATGCTGTTGTTTGTTTGCCAATGCTTTTCTTTACGTCTGCATCAGATCCTCCTCGTTCATCGATGATGCTGCTGTTAAGGTATATGAAAGTTTCCACCACTGACAGAGTTTCTCCACCAAATGTGATTGTGTTGGTATTTCTTTCCATAGTAGTTTTTTCTTGTTTGAGCATATGTTGTAGGACTTGGAAGCTGTTGTCGAGAGTTATCTTGAATTGGTTGAGTTTGTCGGTATGCCGAAGGAGGTGTGTATTGAACCTTTGTGATGCTGTTTCTGCAGTTGTCGAGTGCTTCTTTAGCTTCAGTTTGATGTTGGCAACCGCCAGTTGGTGGTGATTTGAATCCATGTGAGCTGCTCTCCTGGTTCTCACGTCTTCGTGAATCTTGTGAATTTTTTTAGTAATGCGAATATGTTCGATCTGATTCTGTGTAGTGTGATGTGGTGAGACCGGTGTAGCTTTGTGTGTGTGTTTGTGTGGGAATATTATATCGTCTATAACGATTTTGTTGGATGCACATAAATTTGCAAATCTGTCACCATTTTCATTCGTTTCTCCTAGTGAGTTGATGTCGTCCGATGATATCTTGATAGCCGTTGTTGTGCATTCGGACTTTGGAGTTTAGGTGTGCCATGAGAATGTTCAGGTCGTTTCCTGATCACTTCACTATGGTTAATTGCAGTCTCTCATGGAACTGTTGTTTATCATGTTGACTACTATGATTGGTGGGTGCATAACATTTGATAACTTTGATTATGATTGCCTTATTCGTTGTTTTGAATAATGGTTTGATGATTGTGGATGCATGAGATTCCCATCCTATAAGTGGTTTACATGCTGCTTTGTACAGCATCAGAGCAACTGTGTGAGTGTTTGGGGCATTTTCGTGTTCGTGACCAGAGTGCAGCAGGATCTCTCTCTAATCTATCTCTTCATTTCGACATCTATTTGATTTGTCCTTTTGGTTTCTGGCGGGAAGCATGGGATACAGTGGACATCTAGGATTCAGCTGTACGATCCAGACTTTGCAGATGATCTTTCTTTTCTATCTCACACGCAATAACAAATGCAGGAAAAAACGACCAGCGTAGCAGCGTCCTCAGCAGCAGTAGGTCTCAACATACACAAAGGGAAAAGCAAGATTCTCCGACACAATACAGCATGCACCAATCGAATCGCACTTGACAGAGAAGCTTTGGAAGATATAAAAACCTTTACATATCTGGGCGGCATCATTGATGAACACAGTGGATCTGATGCAGATGTGAAGGCGTGCATTGACAAGGCAAGAGCAGCACATTTACAATTGGAGAACATTTGGAACTCAAAACAACTGTCAACCAACACCAAATTCAGAATTTTCAATAAAAATATCAAAACACTTCTACTGTATGGGGCGGAAACCTGGAGAACTACGAAAGCCATCATCCAGAAGATACAAGTGTTTATTAACAGTTGTCTATACAAAATACCTCAGATTCGTTGATCAGACACCATCAGCAACAATCTACTATGGGAGAGAACAAACCAGATTCCAGCGGAGGAAGAAATCAGGAAGAAGCGTTGGAAGTGGAAAGGATACGCACTGAGGAAAATGCCCAACTGCGTCACAAGGCAAGCTCTCACTTGGAATCGTTAAGGCTAAAGGAGAAATGAGAGACCAAAGAACACATTACGCCGGGAAATGGAGATAGACATGAGAAAAATGAACAAGAATTGGATGGAACTTGAAAAGAAGGCCCAGAGCAGAGTGTGTTGGTGAATGCTGGTCGGTGGCCTATGCTCCATTAGGAGTAACAAGCGAATGCAAGTAAAGTCTGGTTTCCCACATTGTTCGGATATTTTATGTACCTATATTAGTCGTTATTCTGACTGTTAAAAGGGTTATTGGCCTCGTGACTGCTCAAGAATCTCGGCTTTCATCATGTGGCGTCATAATTCTTCTTTCACCTCAGAGGACAGGCTAAATGGTTTAATTTGTCTAATGTGGTAAGCTTTTTTTAACAGGAATTTTTTCTTTGTGTTGGGGTTGCCGTCCCGAAATCCAACCCTTCTCCTTTACCCATACTTGGGACCGGTAGTATCTCTAGAAGAGCTATTGGTGGTGTTATTATTGTGCAAACTGCCTTAAATTTTTCTACATTATTTTGTAAAACATGAAATTGCTCTTCATTTCTGTACGGATGAAGTTCATTTAAAACTGTAGGCTTACAAAATAAACGATCACCTATGTTATAGAAATAAACAAGTTATCCCATAACTTAACATATATGAGTAGAAATACAATGAGAGTGTTTGAAGATTTAAATTTCAGTTTTCTATTTTCTAAACAATTTTCTTTTGGCAGTAGTAACTAAATAGAGTAAATGATTTTCCATGTGACCTTAAATCATGATAGAAATCCCTTAAATAAATAGTTGCATTCGTATGATTCTTTAAACGTATCGGTAAAAGAACAAAAGTTCTTTTACACAAGACAATTGGAACTTAGACTAGAAATTATATTATCACTGCTTATGAGTACTATTAGTGAATATAAAAATAAAATTCAAATAGTATCTTTTTATAGTATTTTAAAATTTCTCACAGTAACTTTCATTTATTTTATTTGAATGACAATATTTCATAAATCATAGATTTTATACGATTTTGTCATATTTAAAAAAACATGAAGTTCAAAGAAGGGAGCTCTTTTCAACGAATTTATTATCAAGCTGTACAATTGTATATATTTATAATTCATTTTTGTATTGTTTGTTTGAATCTTCCCATTGATGTTATGAACTTCAATTGATCAGTCTCTTATTGGTATATGTTTATTTTGTGTAGATTTCTTCTATATTCCCTTAATTCATATTTTAATTGTCTTACTCTATACACATTATAATCTTTTGTTAACTTAGTAATCCCTTCACTGAACTTCATGTTTCTTAGTGTTCTAATGGAAATTATTTGTCATATTTATTGCTTTGTCAGTGTAATTTATCGGAAATTTTTTTCACTTTATTTCCCAGGATGATTTCCTTCTTCAACATTACGATGACGGGGCCTGTAAAGGAAAACTTGGTCATTCTCGTGCATCAGTAATTGGTCATCGAGTTTATGTAAGTTATTTTAATGTAAAAAAGTTAGTTATATTCACAATTTCCTTATTTGGAAATACTGTTATCTGTTTCGGTTTTGCTATACATTGATTAAGTATGATTTCATTAAATCAAACGCTTTAATTAGCAATTTTTATCCTATTTCGTTTGGCAAAATTTAGGAACTTCGTAGGAAAAAAGTTGAATTTTATGTAATAGTTGTAAATCACCACTTTCATTGGTTCATATTATCCATCTGTTTTTCAATATTCAGTAATTGTCCAATATCTAACATTTTCAGGTATTTTTCCATTCATCCAGTGGGTAAGTGGCACATTTAAGAGTGTAGTCCTTATTGGAGATTTCATCTTAAGCGTCTGAATTTATCCACATCTGTTTACCGTGAACATATCAGTTTAACACATTTCAATGTGCAAGATGCGGTGAGAGTTAAAGCCTAAGATCAAATCTTCAATGAAAATCACACTCTTGTTTAGAGAGTTTGACCACTAGATAAACAGAAAAATGGCCGAGAATGCTTGGGTACCGCTGGTAACCTCGGTCCCGTCGTTCACTTATCACGTTATATTTATCACTTCTGAGTGTTCGTTTCTTTTGAATAAAAATTTCTATTTATAAAGATTTGGTAAAAGCTTGATGATTTCAATTAAAAATCATTATCACATCAAATCTTTTAATTGATAAAATATTAAGATAAATGGCTATTTGACTATGCGATTGTCCACCATAAATAACAATTTTATTTCTCATAAGAACTTGGTAAATATCCAATACTACCCTGCTTATACATGCTTTTAAACCTGTCAATTAGTGAAGAAAATACTTAATCATTCAATTATGGATCAAAAACTTATTCCACATACACATGTATGTAATCTTTGTGTATTCAACTTTCAGTCAGTGTTTTCAATTATAGACATATGATCTATTTTGGTTAGAATGATTAAATAGTATACTAGTGTATTAGTCTAAGCCTTTTAACAAGGTACACACTTCCATATCATAGTTCACGTGATAGTCATGATTAGTGATTTGGTGACGTCAGGCAATATGGCTCAAAGTCGACCACATTAACATAAATTTTTTCTTCATCTTCCCATAAATCGTGAGTAGTAATACTAGTTAATCTCTTTTATTTCTTTACAAATTAATAAAAATGGCACTATTATTCTGACTTCTTTGATATGTTTTTGTTGATATCTCGTTTTACTAACTTGGTGTGGCAACTTCGGGTGATGTATATTTGTGCCAAGTCTTACATTACCTACGACTGACTAACTTGTCTAACTTTTGTAGGTAGGATTACGTATACATGTTTACACACTTGTCTTTAAGGTATACATTTTATGTAATGATTAACGGTACTATGCGATTTCTCAGGTTGAATTGAATGGCCAGAGTTTGAACCTATGACTTAATAAAGCTGAAAAGTATTTATAACGATCAAGGTTTGTATATTTTCACAGCAATTCTACTTTACTACTAAACTGTTGTGTAGAATGATAGCATTTCGGTATTTTTTTTAATTTATCAAATTAACGTCAAGTTTCATTCCATAGGTTATTACTGCTGTTTGAAATCTTTCATATTTACTTTTGACTTATAGGCATAATTACAATTTGATTTTTAAAATATTTTCAGTTTTATGTGCTTGACGGAATGGTTTTATGGTAATAAGTTTGTGTTTTTTTAGTGAGGGTTCCCACCTTTATGTTGCAATATTCTACTAGCCTAAGCTTCTTTTTCTGACGGTAAGCGGCTCAAATAACCCAGTTAGTGACATGTTCAAATGTCTTAGTTAAACATCACTTCTCACACTATTGTAAATATCCTTTACTGATGAGTCCCAACCAGTGTCAAACTCAGGTTCAAAGTTTTCTACTCATTGTCTTTAAACTTGTAACTGCATAAATCTGATATAGAAAACATCTAATTTGAGTATATGCCATCCTAGTTAGCGGTTTGAATAAATTTGAGTCTAACTCTAAAGTTACATTACATGGCATGAAAAGGTGGGTACAGACACCAACTTATCCCTCTTCTTCTTGATTTTATTACTTATCCAATTACGATTGATTCTTTTTGTAAAGCTAGTAATTTTTTTCGATTGGTTTGTTGTGATTAACGGTAGATTATACTAGTCTTCTTTCACGTATTGTTAGACTTTATTATCGTGTTTATTTATGTATTTTGTTTACACCTAAAATCAGGTTGTCAGTGTATTTACTGGATTAACGATTTTATTACTGGTTGCTGCTCCATTTATCATGGTTGCTGTGCCATGTATTATTTGTGCAAAATGTCACCGGCTTTATCGCCAACACCGTCTACGCAAACGGCATTCTCAGGGTTTATATATGGTTAATGGTCGTGTATTGAATACACCTGTATCTTCTAATGTGCAAAATGATCGAACAGATACACCACAACCTACTTCATCAACTCCTCATCATAGTATATTTATACCATCTTGTAGATCGTCTATTGTTAGTGTTGATCACCGACCAACTGTCGAACAAAAAGCTGATATTCATTGGTCACCTTGGCAAAACGAATTTAAATGTACATCTACTCGTAAAGTTATGCATCGCTCCAAATCTGTACCTGCTTACTGTTGTACAGTACCACTTAATAGCTTAATCATGACCTCACATACGCCGTAAATTTCCTGAGTTTTTAGTCGTAATGGAAGATCAAGAAGTTATATATATATATTTCACAATCGTTTCTGTGTTCACAAAATTCATAGTAAATGATCTTATCAAATCATATTTTTTTGCTTGTATACTTTGTATGCGAAAAAAGGAAAACATATCTCAATACTTACATTCTTTTATTTCTTGATACACCATATAATATTAATAATAGTAACTTTTTTTTTACTTAAGTTTCAGCGTTCTGTTCTATTGTCAGAATATCCTTGTAATGATGCATTTATTAATTTCTCTACTTTCATTTACTTTTAACTTGATCATATAATTGTAAGTCTGCATATGTATGTAGATAGCTATCTAGACATATGTACATAAATATAATCATTCCAAGAGTAAAATTAATGCATGATATTTCTCTTAACATTTACACTACCCCATAAACTAATTTCTCTCTATCTCTGTGAATGTTACTTGTTGTGTCAATTCAATTTTCTTTTGCATTGCCCTATTCTCTTGAAAGTTGTATCACAATAAAAATGCACCGTCCCTAGTGAATTGCATATATATATATATATATATATATATATATATATATATCGCTTATCTATTTACTTAGAGTAATTAATAACTTATTTGTTTATTTATTTACTTATTTACAGTAATTTGTTTCCATCTAGTTCTCTCTTTTTCGCTAAATTGACTTCTTTTTTTTAATTTAAGAGAAAAAAAAACACTATTCTTACATATGCATGCAATAGGAATGTTTTATCTTCTTTTAAAAGTTCAATTCTATCTATTACTAGTTCAAACAATACAATATACAAAAAAAAACTTTCATACTTTCCAGGGATTATTTTAATTTGTATGTATGCACACATGTATTGTGTGCTTTTTCATTTCATCTCTTTTACACACTATTCTTACCAAGTACGTAGTTTCCATAAGTATATATATTATCTTCTTACTGATATTCTATGATTTAAAATATCTTAGGTAAAAATATTAATTTTACTAGTCATGAACTTGCATTTCTCATTTTTTTTATATCTCTACTGTGATAAAATTTTGTACAAATATAATATATACGTATACTATTTATTATTTATAGTCTTAAATTGGTTATGCAACTATTAAATGCATATGATACCGCTTGTTGTTAGACTCGTCATTGTTATTGTTATTACTAATATTGCAGCATGTTACTACTTTTATCACTACTATTTTTAATATTATTACTTTACTTGTAACATTTGCATTCTTAAGTTGGATGATTGATTAGCGCGTGTGTATCAGTTTACTGAGCTTATTTCTTTTTCCTCTTTATACATTTGTCTTTTCTTTAATGAAACAGTGGTTTGTAATAGTAACCTGTGTTTATTTCAATTAGAATGAACTACTGCTTTAATGGATATTATTTAAAATTACCTTGAATGTCTTGTATGAAAGTGGTTAAGGCATTTTGTTTTTTTAGGCTTTTCAGGAGTAATTATTTGGAAATATTGTGACTTGCAGTGTCCGTATCTAATACTAATACGCAATCTTCTCTACACGAGGGTGAGGTTTTAGTGGCCCATGATCTGATTCCACTAAGATCATTTCTGATTGATATTGAGACATACATATTGTCAATTCTTGTATAGAATTATGGACTTAATTCGCGTTGGTGAATAACGAAATTAAATAAGTCAAATACGAGAATGGAATTCGAATACATATATTTTGTACACTTTGATCTGAACAGACAATCAGAGGAACGAAAAGAGAGAGCGAAGCGAAACTAAATGACGCACAGTGAGGAAGGCACGTAAGCCAACTCGATTTAATCAAGCATTAATCGATGTTTATAGCCGAACAAAAATAAGTTACAGACATGTGATGAATATGGATAAGATGTGCACGCACGTACACATGTAAAAACAGTCAAGGTCGATAAGCGAGTAATTAACGAGGTCAAAATGTGACTCAAGAATAATGAATAAACTGACCTGTCCGGAAGCTAGAATAAGCTATGTGGGCTTGACCGGGACTTCCTTAATTCGTAATTTTTACGTTTACCCAACCTTATCGTGTCCATGTTTACGTATGTGGATTGGTATAAGTGGTAATATATTATATTTCACCGCTAGTCTATGTTCACAATGCAGTGGGCGTTCACTTTTGAAGATGTTTCACCTGTCTACCTTCAATGTGTGTAAGATGAAATAGACTGGTTGTGTCGCTATGTTGGTAACACTGATTTGAAAGGACTATCAAAATGTATTTTATTTATAGCAGGACGACTTGATTTTTAGAGGTGAATTGATGATGAGATGTCGATTTGTTTGCTACTTTACCGGAAACAGAATAAACATGTGTTCCCTATTTTTCATGCAGCGCGAGTCCTTCAGTGGGTTTTCGTTCTGAATAGCGTATGTACCCAACTCTTTTTGTGCATTGTTAGTCTGTTATTGTCCTAATTTCATGTTCGATCTATGTGACTTGAATTTCCTGTGTTTGTAGATTAAGGGTCTGTATGGTATGGATTAGTCAATAAAGTCAACACCTTATTACCACTCTCAACTCGTTTTCGCCACATTACAAATGTTTGTTGTCTAGATCGCTACTTTTTTAAAGATGATTATGCTACTATTTCAAGTAGAGAGTATGTGTAGTGACCATTTAACCAAGGATAGAACATAAACGTTCGCAAATTCGATTATCTTATAATTGTGTTTTGAGACTTACCAATGTAGGAGAAGCAACAGAACATACTTCTACAGAACTCCGGTATTTTCACTTTCTATGACTATTCTTGTGCCATTTGAAGGACTTTGAGCCTAATTGCCTTAAGGAGATTATTAGGAGTAACTTGTCCATGCAACATTTTTGGTGTGTTTGAACTAAATGTGCTAAGGTCGAGTTGTTTGCACGCTTAACTATTCATTTACTTATCTGGACTTGGAGCTGTTTATAGACACGAAAATGTAGTTTCCTGGGCTGATGCCACTTGTTCTACAGTCCCAGTTGGATTAATAAATATGAAAGAAATAGTCGTTGTGCTTATTCTATGGAGGGAATGTTGATCAGATACTTCCATATGAAATACTAGGTAACATAGAAATAGTTTTTGCTATAAGACTATTGTGAGAAATCTAGGAAGGTGCTGATCATAATTAACTCAAGAACATATTGGTTGATTCTTTCATACAAATATAAACGAATTATTGGCTGTGCTATTATGCTGACTAAAAATCGGTGTTTCGAAATATAATATGATATCGATCACTACTGTCCATAATTATGTAGTCTGTGCATTTTAAGGTGTTATTTTCAATATCTTTTCGTGGAAATGTGACTGAAGAATTTGTGATAATCTGTTCTGTCCATTTTTGTATTATGAAAACAGAAGCAGACAACAACATTATTTAAACATTTAATTTTTTTTCTTTCAATGCCCACAAAATAACATATTCGTAATATTTTACTTGTAATACTATAAACAGTTAACATATAAGTGAACATTTAGTACGAATATTATAGGTTATTCACACTTTAGTGAAAATAAAACTTAACTATTGCTCCTGATTCTCATATATCGTATCGTAATGTATGATTGAATTATAAATGTATTATATTTAAATTCACTTAATCAATGTGTTTAGATTCAAAGTATCCTATTAATGGATTTGATGATAATAAATGTAAACCAAAATGAACATCTATTACATGGTTTCAATTCGATTAGAATGAGATCATTCAGTTCCAGTTAATGTGACTAAAATGAATCTTTCATTGTAAACAATGTTTCTATTTAAAGATTGTTTGCATCATAACTGAATACTAGTAGTGTACTATTAATCATCAAGTAGCATTGAATACTTCTTTTCATCTTCGGTGATAAACAATTCACATCCAACTTGGTTGAGCCTCACTAGTCACGACTTCTAGATGAACTATCAAGATTTCAGTGAGAAATTGTGGCTGATGGAGTCTAGTCAATTTGTGTCTGAGACAGATAATACTGACTAAATTAAATTATCGCTATAAACCGCAAATTGACTGGCATTCTAAATCTATAGTACTAGATTCTATCCAGCTTAGTGTATTCCAAACAATTATACCCACCAAGAGGCATGATGGTCTCCAGCTCTATTTCACTTTCTAGTTTTTAATAGTTTTTCAATTACTGTAACTTTATGTTGAAAACTTTTTGAAATAGATCTCTACAAAATTGTGGATCTCATCGATCCATAATATTAAAACTGAATCTTACCTCATTGTTAACATTTTCATTGATTTCACATGATATAAAACATTAAACGTTTACCAAGTTTCTTTTATTAATTTAATAACTAGATTATAGTAACAGTTTAAATTTTGTTAAATTATTTTACTGTATAAAATGTGTGTATCTAATTGCTTAAGATTATTTCACATAACAAATCGTTTATAGCAGCTCACGTGCAATTGAGTTTGTTCACATTTAATTTAGTTAAGCCCTTTTGTTAACTTATTTAACGGATAGAGTCATCGCTACAGTAACAATTTACATACACCATTATACCTTTATTATTATTGCACTTGTATGAATATGTACGCTTGAGCATTGCTTACTGCTTACGTATATATTCATTCTGCTAGCCTTACTATTTGTCGCTTAACTGATTCAATGATTCATTCATTTCACTATGTATATATGCATGTACATTTTAATAATGTTCACTCGTTTGCTCTCTTGCTTTTCGACACTACTTTTCCATGCTTGCTTAGCGTACCTGTAATTTTGGTGATCTGTGCGTAGTACAATAGTATAAACGTAATCAGCACTTCTGATTGATTGATCGCCTTCCGGTTGATACACTATTGGAGCGTTATCTAGTGAGGGTTATCAGGATGAACTGTATACGAAGTTTAAGGATTATATTGAATACTGACCACCACATGCTCATCTTATTTTTTCCACTTTCATTTAATTGACACATTAAAATTTGTAAATAATTTTCAGCTTTCATTTAATGGGTTTTTTTCAAATATTTGACTACGTGTTAGGGATTTTAGATCCCCAGAACTCATTTTGGTAAATGCCTTAATTTTGTAATTTTATTTTGAAAAATTGAATTTCCTTGTTTTTGCGCCAAAATTGCTCTTTTCACCTTCATGTCGTATTTCCCACTTGGGAGAATCTTTAACGTTATTGGTCCGTTGTGTATTTCAGTATGCTATTTTGTAACGCTTCCCAATGACAGTTTTATGCTGTATATATACGTTTAATTTGTATCTGTTGTTATCGCGCTTGTTTATGGCTCTTTGCGGAATATACTTCCCTGTTCGGACTTCAACATCTCTTTCTAGTTAGCGGGGCTAGGATGCGATAGAATGACTAGTTTTATTGGTCTTTGGTCACAAGTCTTTGTTTCGTTCGCAGACTAACTGAACTCGTAATCGCTTCAAACATGGCACTACGGTAGAATTTTTTTTCAACATCACATTTTAATATATAAATATATATCAGCTTTATTAAGGCTGACAGATGACATTTTTGTTACTAACATCTCTTGAAATAATAATTGAAAAGTAATTAATTAATGACATTTGTTTATCATTGTCAAATTGTTTTAAAAATTAATCAACAGCCTGATGTTATATTGTTACGTAATTTAAATTTTAATGATATTTCATTGGTTAAATTCATGAGGTTAAGCGTTCGCACGCAAGGCCAAAGGTCCTGGTTTCGAGTTCCGTATGCAGAACTGTAGATGCGCACTTTTGAAGAGTCCCATACTAGACTGAAACAGACATCTTGTGCTTTCAAGTTTTTAATGATGATCTAGCGTACATCGACTCATCATAAATTAAACTATTGAAATCATTACAATCTCCGCAGACCCCCATACTGATCTTATTGATATTTTTTTCGAATTGGTTTGACCAGTTATTATGAATTTTTTGGGAATCTACAAACTGGTAAATTTTTATTTATTTTGAATTATGATACATTTCTAAATTAAATATTTTAAAGTCTGTAATGACAAATGTTCCTTATCAAATAAATAATGAACATTTCAATAAGACTTGTGATTGATGGTAGACTGAACTAGAACTTTCTGGAATTCAATTTTGAAGTTAGTCAACTAGTGAACACATGATTATCGTTGTTTTGTGGTTTTCTAGAGGTGATTGTTGAGTTTGAAGATAAATAATATGATACCTATGAGATCTGAATATCCTAATCATGATCCAAGCATTATTACTTGTCTAATTCAACTGTTCCTCATCTGTAACAAGAACTGATTTATTGCTGAAGCTGATGACAGCTTTTTTAGAACCGTAATAGATCATATTGATAAATCTTGTAAATATGTTTCTTCTTGAATGATGAAAATCATTTCGGTTATTCCTTTAGCAAACTAAGATGTTTGATGAAACTGATGAAAGCTTTAGTCTCTAAATTCATCAAACACGAAAATGGATTTTTCTTAAAGTATTTGCTTTTTGCTTTGAAAGTCAGTACTACGTTTTCTAACATAAATTAAAAAAAGGATTTTCGTTCAAGTGATCAGTTCTGATTCATTAGACAGAATTTTTCTCAAAATATTACTCATAGTATCGTTATTCGAATGAACTGGTTAAAAATTCTCGTGATAGATTTCATATGAAATTCTCTTGAGTCTTTAGCTTATTCTGTTCGCTAATTTATCAAGGAATATCTATTAAATCTTCCAAATATGGATCTGAACATAACAAACTCTAAACCTTTATTGCTTTAAATCTCACTTTATGAATCACAAGGTTAACGAAACTAACCAGCGTCATTAAGTTTCTAACTAAACCTGAAGGCGCGACCAAAATGGTTGGTCTAAATCCATGCTAATTATTATTTGAAATCAGTGTTACATATTTTCGTCTTAATAGTCAAATATTCTGACTAAAGGTCATTCATGATTGGTTCAACAACAGAATAGATTATTCAATAAGGTTGTTCCAACCAGGTAGCAACATCAAAATGTGGTATAGAAAATGATTCTGTACATATGATATGTTAACAGTTTCAAGGTAAGTTGTTAAGCTTTCAAGTTATAGTAACAGGAAACAAAGTTAATCAATATCCCATAAAACGTCTATGGAAGTAACTTATCAATCTTAAGGCAGAACAATCATAACTGAATTTCATGAAGTATCTCCATATAGTCCTTAAATGAAAGCATACACAGTACAATTAATCTACAAAATTGGAACTAAATAGGTGACATTTTCAACGTCAGTCACAGTGTAATTTGGCTTCGAGTTCATCTATGAGACATATTTCACAATCCGCTTGGTTGTACCTGACTGATGATGTGTTAGTGGCATAAAGGTATCTCGTTTTTCACACGGTATCTAAAGGATCTGATATCCTCTTGTGAGCGGATATGAGTATGGATTTTTGTGAATTTAAAAACCAAGATGAAACTGTTCTATCAACTGTTGTGAAAAGTATCTCTAAAATAACACAGTGCTGTATATTTTTTGTCTTTTATTACTTTTATAATCCGATATGATTACGTGATTAGAACATATACTTGACTAGTAGAAACAATTAAGAATATATCATGAATGGCCCAAACTCATTTAACCTAGTTACAGACTAAATGACCTAGATGGTAAAACGTTTAAATTAAACCATACTGTTAGCTAGTTTTCTAGAGTATGTAAATGCATCTGTCAAGTTGATTAAGGGTGAATAAATTCATAATTTAAAATTGGTTTATCAATGATTAGTGAGCAGTGTCATCTTTGTCAAATCTTTTAGTGTTAATCGGTTTCTATCGATCAAGTCGTAACAACACCACTATTCTAAATGAAACGATATTACGTTCACTAATGTTAATATGTTAGTTAGTTGGAGGAAGTCGATAGAAAACCCTGGACCTATATCCTGTGCTATTTAGAACTCGTCTGTAAGGTGTCGGGGGTCGAGTAGCTCAGTGTTAACGTCTTAGGATGTGAAGTGTGATGACGTGAATTTGTATCACACAGACAGCATCAGTTCACTTAAAGTTATAGATGAACCCTATGACCTAGAAGTATAAGCAATGGGGAATCCTCTACATAAAATATAAAGACATAATTTGTTTATTAAGCCCGGATAATTAACATAGTAATAACAATAAGACAAAACAACAGAAAACTTAGTAATGATAAGCCAATAACCTCTCTCGCATGTAGAATTATAATACTGTGGTGAACGAGAACACCATGGGGAACAACCAAACGTATTTCTATACATTACAGAATTTCTTGATAAAATTTGGAAACTACACAGTGAATACTCTATTTACAAAATGGCCATTAATCGTCTCAGAATTTATCGTTCCTTCATCACCATACCAATCTCTCTCTGTTTTCGCTTATTTTTCTTTGATATTCTCAACCTTCTACCACCAAGCATTCCACTTTCGACTGATGATACATACTGCTTATATCCGTCGACATCACTGACACACACTACAATACTATTAACAAAAATACCGTCAACTGTGATGAAAAATCACTGTAGATAAATAGTATATATTTTTCATTTAGATCTGAAAATACCTTTATATATTTAAAGCAGTTAGTTCCTTTGATAGATTTTGATAGTATCATAAGAAGACGAAGATTATCAGAACTATATGATATATATATATGTATACATATCGATAACAAGCAGATGTGATTTTCACTTTTCTTTAATCCACAGTATTTTTGAAAATATGCATAAAATTTCCATTTGTTTCTAACATACAAACGGATTACACAGATGTTCCATACGTACACATATATGTACATTCATTTTAATAAGATGGACATTTCAAATAACAATGTGATATTTACCTTGAATCTGTCAACATTCATTTCATTTTTTTAATCGTCCGCAAATTTCACTTTTTAAATTTGTAACGTGGTAACTATTTTTTTTCTTAAAAATCAGGTTAGTTATTGTCTTCAAATTAATTTTAACTTGTAAAACATTCTCAGATAATAATTCCAATTAGTTCTTTGGGTAGCACTACATTATATAATAGAAAAGAAAAAGCATCATTTACATCGTTTGTATGTTTGATTTAAATGAATTCCAGTTATTGCATGAATACATGATCAAGTTTGTTTTTCTCCCCGATAATAATTCATGTACAAGAATATCATTATCATACAAATCAGGAACTGAAGTGTCAAATCAATATTTCATGTTATTAATTGATTATGAAGATGAAAGTATTTTCAATTTATAATCTGATTTATTTACACTGATTATCTGAATTTTAATCTTTATCAGTTATATACTTTCAAAAGTAATATATATTACTGTTGTTTGAAAAAGCTGTCAACGCTTTAGTAATAAATCATTCAACTTAGAGAATAAAGCATTACTTAAATACTTCTAAACTATATTAGTTTCCATATCATTTCAATATCTAGGATACTTTTTAAAGTAATCTTAAATAATCAATTAGTAATTATACCTTTATATAATTTGAAAGAACACAAGTGGTTGTAATGTTTATTTGAATCAACACTTTTCATTGAAGTAAGTTAGAATCTTGTACTGGTTTTGCTCAAATAATACCAATACACATGTATGTGTAAAAGTATGTATATTTTAAAAACTGAAAGGCGATCACCTACATGTTTTATTCAACATATTCCCGAGAATTCTCATCTCTGAGGCCAAAATAGTCTTCGGAGTTAGGTAAAAACCACTTGATTAATATGAGACATAACGTGAATGAAATGAATGGGTTCAAGGTTTTCTTTGTCTTGTTATGATCCGGGGAAACCATAACAGCTAGAATCCTTGACTCTAACCTTTGAATGAAAAAGAGTCAGTGGTTAACCTTCAACTCTTTTGATAACAGAAGTGAAGAGTATGGGAATTAAGTATTTAATTTGATACTCTGCAGTTAATTCTGTTCACGATTCAATAAATTTATATGAAAATGTCTTTTTATTTTCCATTAGTATCACAGACCAATACACGATAGACATACATTAAAAATCAGGAACCCCTGGGTAACTGTCTCGTTAAATTAGATTATAATAGTTATAAAAATATTTCAGAATTATTTCTTCAACTCATCTTGTATTGGTTATTTAAATCTTCTGATTGACATTTAAGACTACAGTTGATCAGGATGTACATATGTCAATTGCTTATTGCTTGAATTGTTTATGAAAAAAGTTATTGAAAAAAACAATTTTATTCTTAACTTCAACTTACTCTTTAATTATTGACAATTCATTTCTTAAAATTTTATTCGAACAAACTAAACCTATGAGCATGTATATAGCTGAAGAGAAAGCAACGAAATACAATAAATTCATTATATATTCTGCAGTTATTGTTCATCGTGTTATGCTTACATTGTAGAAATGAATCAGTTAGTTAAAACTTATTTTTGTCTTTGAACATTGGTAAATACATAGTACAAATGATAGAAAAGCTTCAGGTCAGCTATCAATGGTTTGTAGCGTGGAGTCGAGTCGCGGTTGACTATGAACACTACTATAAGAAGACTATGTGCCGGTTAACCTATAAAATCCCCCGTAAGCCAAATATCAGAAGGCAGTTGATGGCTGTAGTCGAGATGTATTTGTTGGCGATCTAGTGGTATCAAAAGGATACCGGGATCGTGCCAAAGGAGTACAACTGTGGCTACCGAGCGTAACCGAACCCGTGCAAGGTCACAATCGAAAGATAATTGAGCAGTAATATAGCTGTCTTTAGCACAGTTAAACAAACGAGCACAGTAAAACAATCATCGGTACAATTGGTTATAATAATGATTGTTTCCATTAAATCAATAGCGTTCTCTTGGTAAAAGTAGGTCACTACAGGTTCATGAAGAACCAGTTGAAAGAATGTTATGTCACATAGTGTAAAATAGAAACTAAGAATAGATTCGATTAGTACAATAGGGGAATAATCCATAAAGAAAATGAAATAACATTCTCATTCTGTGGATATAGTTCAATAAATAGGTTCTACATATCTAATTTTATTTAGTTGTAGTTCTGGTTTGGAAATTATTCGTCAGATATATTAAAGATTTTTTTTGAACAATTTAGTTTCGCTTTTTGAAACATGGTTTAAATGATTTTTTCTGGTTAGAGCTATTTGGCAAGCTTCTCTTTCACGACATGCTAATCCCACTCTCAATCCTCCTTCTATATCCTGATTTGGAACCGGTAGTAACCCTAGAAGAGCTCCAAGAGAAGGTTTTAGAACATCCTGAGGGATTTTTCATTTGAAGTGAAATGTCCTGCATTTAACAGTCAAGTTGGGTACTGATTTACTGTTTTCCATTTTCAACAACATCTCACATTGTTTTCAAATAAACGTGGTAAGGGAAAACACATTACTGTGAACATATTGAGGGTTAGGGAAACAAGCTCGTTTGTAAATAATATATATGATAAAAAGATAAATGATACTTGAATAATAATAAATTCAATTTAGTTATTTTAAAAAAAAACAGTTTATGACTAACATCTACTATTGTATCGTTTTTAAGCTTAAAGTTTGAAGTTTTTTCAAGGTTTGGTAAAGATATTTTACAAAGTTGGGATTATCAGAAGGGGTTTGTGGAGATTTTAGAAATTTTTCACAGATTTAAATCATGAGTCAGTTGAAGCTAGACCACCATTGAAAACCTGGAAGCACTGGACGGCCGTTTCGTCCTAGTATGGGACTCCTCAGCAGGAGGAGGAGTCCCATACTAGGACGAAACGGCCGTCCAGTGCTTCCAGGTTTTCAATGGTGGTCTAGCTTTAACTGACTCATGATTTAAATCTGTGAAAAGTTGGGATTATTCATTGTTTATGTTCGTATATTAAGATAAGAAATGGTGTTCTAGCAGAATTGCTTAAACATTATATGTAGAAAATATATTTAAAATTATCTCAGTGACTGAAATTCAAATCATTTCGACGTTCCACATGGGAAACTAGTACGAGCTTTTTCAGGAAAATAATCCAAATCACAAATACCAAAGGTTTAAACTAAATCTATACTAAACGTTTGTTCGATTGCCGGTTTTGTGTCTAATAAGAAAGTAGTCATTCTATGTGAGATAAATTCATAAGGTATGTGTATGCGCTTGTTACTAAAGTTCAATGAACAATTGAAGCTTCTGTGAAGGGTTAAGGATGCATTAATTGTTTTGTTTACAATTAAACTAAAAGTACATAGGAATAACCACAACTTGAAGAAAAAAATTATATACCTATTGGTAGTAGTCAGGTAATGGATTGTGATGCTAAATAAAGTGATTGGGGATAAACGAGAACAAATTAAATGACGAAATAATCAAACTCCCGTTTTTATCCTTGGAGTCGTTTCTCAGGGAGACTATAATTTATGGATGACCTTTGAGAGACCTTAAAGTGACCATGAGAAAGTTCACATTATAAGTAGGATTGAATAAGGGTTATAAACCAGTGTGAGGAATTAGATTTGAGGTTTTCACTACGAATCGACATCAGCTAAAATATCAAAATGCTATTTAGCCAAATGGATGAGTGAATTTCACGCCAAAATCCAAGAACTGTCATCTTATATCTGATTGGTTCGTCTATAAATTATAGTCTCGCCATAAGCCTGTGTGTATTAAAAGCTTTTTTTATGTATTTGAGGATTTAAAAATGTCGTTTTCTACTTGAACGGCATGAAAAGTCATTCATGCCTAACTTTTGGCAAGGAGATAGCCGACCTATCTTGTCTTAGTTTATGACTTTTTCATGGTGAACACTCAAAACCTCCAATGAGATAGGACTTAAGATATTCAGACCTAGTGGACGATAAGTTAGATTATTAGATCGATAAATCAAAGTTCAGTTTCAGTCATTTTTTGATAAAATATGACAATCATTCTACGATATTAGTGAGTGACTGTCTCATATACGAACTCGTTGGAATCCAAGAGTTACGACTTCGTACTATCTATCACGATATTATTTACTAATGAATTCACTATTTATTTTATTCATAATATACTACGATAAGATCGACTGGTAGATTTACGTGAGCCTTAAACCACGAGGATTCATCCAGTTAATTGGGAATTGTTTACATGGGTGTGTACATTCAAAAATCTCGGTATTGATAATTGACGTTTCATTAGATTTATTTATGCACATGATCAAATTGTCTATCTAAATTAACTAAGATTTATATGAAATATTAAGATACTATTAAAGATTAGCTTAATTAATACAGTAGGATGAATACTTGAATATTGTTTAATTATTATTTTTAAGATTATACTTTGGATTCTATCAGGTACAACAGTTGTTTATTTATTTCCAGAATAATAAAGTGACATGTATGTTATTGTGCTGAACAGTTGGAGAAATAATCGGTTGAATATCCTAAATCAAATACATTATTAAGCGTTAAGGATTGTTACAACTTAGAAATACACTGACAGTTCCCGACATTATGATAAATGTTACTTATGTATATAGTCAAAGACTTTATCACAGAGATTATTCACTCAGTGATTAACTTATTATGTGATTTAATCATATCAATCTTGTAGTGCTTAGTTAGTTCTGATTAATCGACAATAAGAAATATAACACAATAACTGAATGTTAAACGGGACACTTTGTAGAACAGTTCAGAAAAATAATACAAGAACACACTAACTGCTAACTATCGACTTGTAACATAAAAGAAAAACAATATCGACCTCTCACTTATAGTGAACTAAAAAATTAAAAAGATCCTAAATATGTGAATACAGTTATGTATTTATGGAATTTGCTAATTATGACTAAATATGATTCTCAATGAAATATGAGTTCCCATGAAATGTTGTTAGTTATTAGCTACCCCAATTTTGAATTAATAACAGAAATTCTTAAGTAATAACTACAGAATGATTCATTCAACTAACGCAGTCCTTAAAATTTTTACCTAGCCAACTCATAACCATTGCAAACCAGTGGAACTAAGGCAGATTTCAGATCTGAACGTGTGTTGTTTAGTTATTTATGTTTGATATCGTTGAATTACTTTTTTTATTCTTAAGTTCCCTTAAACAACAACAAATTTTGTTGTTTGTTTGTTCTCATGTTAAGTTAGATTTTAAAAAAATTGTTTATTATTATCTGTGCCTGGTGATGATATAAATCATTCTTACACTAGCTGACAAGGGTAGGATTATCATTAGATGATGAAAGTGACTTTAAAAATAAATGTTTGTTTACAATTTTTTATTGAAAGTACCAAGGAAACGTTTGGAAATAATGGTAGAATTAGTAAGCTTTGGAAGATCGATAAGATTTTCATTAATAAATATGATAGGTTACTGAATAGAATTTGTTGATTTCACACACGTAGATAATCAACGGTTAATTCAACATTAAAGTAAACTATAATTAATAATAAGTAGATCCTGTATTTCTAGTTAGGAATGATAGTGACAGTATCATGACTCAAGTGTTTGGTACTTACTTCTTTCTAATAGAATCAGAAAGGCATTGTAAATGTATTTGGAAAGGATTTTTTCAATCCTCTTTAATTTATTCAAGATTTTTAATATAATCATGATTAAGATGCATGATTTTGTGCTAAAAATAAGCTAACACTTATAAATATGTGAATTTCATGTGTAAAAATATAAATTATTGAAATCTAGTCTGTACATATATTTAGTAGGGTAAAGTTTGAAGTAAGTGCTTCCTATATGTAAATTATGATGAAAAACATGTTATAGCTAATTTAAATGATTGATCGCTGAAAAATTTCTATATTAAAGCTAGACCACCATGGAAAGCCTGGAAGCACTGGACGGCCGTTTCGTCCTAGCATGGGATTCCTCAGCAGTGCGCACCCACGACCCCGCACTCCGCGGGATCCGAACCCAGGACCTACTGGTTTCGCACGCGAGCACCTAACCATTAGACCACTGAGCCGGCATCCAACGGTGTTAATGTCTAACTTTAACTAATCCGGGAAGTTGCGCCAACGTACACCATTGTCTTCAGTGAGCTGATATCTCACAACAGACCTGGTTGACCTCCACTGATAACGGCTTCCCACTAGAACCCCATGGTGGTCTAGCTTAAACTGACTCATGATTTCAATCTGTGAAATTTCTAAAATCTCCACAAACCCCTTCTGATAAGAATCAAGAATTGTTGTTTGTCATATAGAATCAAATCAGATCGTTAATGTTGGGATTGACTAATATGAAGTGTTTACTTGAATCAGTTTATAAGTGAAATGAAATTTTGAGATAAATAATGATAAATAATGATCAGAATAAATATGGTAAACATGGGGTGTGAGAGAGAGAATAATGTAATTACAAATCAGAGATTACGTAATATGTAGAATAATACGAATTGGTAGATAAGGAGGGATGCTGAATAAATTTCTCAAAAAGATTAGCAAGTTTAATAATAATAATAATAATAATAATAATAATAATAATAATAATAATAATAATAATAATAATAATGGTAAGATGTGTGGATAAGTTTAGGGTATAAAAATGAACATGAATCAAATTACGTCACCATATTATAAAGTTGATTATTAACTAGTTGGAAAACAAAGGGTAAATACGGGAGAGATGGTACTATACTCCGGTCACGAAAAGGAAAATGCTCCACACACCCAGGGAGTTGCTCTAGTGCTGTTCAAAGTAACACGGAATGCACTTGTAGGATGGGAATCTCACGGATCCAGAATCATCAAAGCATCATTGAAAACAAATAAGGAGGGGATCACAATGAATATTATCCAATGTTATGCATCCACCAATGATAGCAACGACGGCATTAAAGATCAATTCTACGAGCGGCTGCAGTTAATCATAGAGAAGTGCCCAAGAAAGGACCTCACCATTCTGATGGGAGTGTAAATGCCAAAGTCGGAATAGACAACACCGGATATGAAGATATCATGGGACGACATGGATTGACTGGGAGAGAGAAACGGGAGGGGAAAGATTTGCAAATCAATGTGCATTCAACGAATTAGTCATAGGCGGCACAATATTTCCACACAAACGTATAAACAAAGCTACATGGATCTCACCGGACCACACTACAGAGAACCAGATATATCATATTTGCATCAACAAAAAATTCCGAAGGACAATGGAAGATGTGAGAACCAGGAGAGGAGCTGATATAGCTTCAGATCACCACCTAGTTGTAGCCAATTTAAAACTGAAGCTAAAAAAGAACTGGACAACTGGACAAACAGCAATACGAAGGTTCAATACAGCCTTCCTTCGAGATACTGACAGACTCAATGACTTCAAGATAGCTCTCAACAACAGGTTCCAAACCTTACAAGATCTACTGAAGGAAGAAGAAACTACTATGGAAGACAAACGGAAAGGCATCAAGGAAGCATTAACTTTAACGTGTCAAGAGGTTCTGGGCCTCAAGAATCATCATCATAAGGAATGGATCTCTATAGAAACACTGGACAGGATCAAAGAAAGGAAGAACAAGAAGGCAGCAATTAGCAACAACCGAACACGAGCAGAGGAATTCCACGCACAAGCTGAGTACATAGGAGCGAACAAGCAGAAATACATGGAAGAGCTAGTGACGACGGCGGAAAAAGGTGCAAGAGAATGAAATATGAAACAGCTTTACGATACAACGAATAAACTATCAGGGAAATTTAGTAAACCAAAGAGACCGGTCAAAGACAAAGAAGACAGGCCAATCACTGAAATTCAACAACAGCGAAACAGATGGGTAGAGTACTTCGAGGAAATCCTGAATAGGCGGTTCCATTGAATCTACCGGACATCGAGGCGGCACACACAGATCTTCCCATAGATGTCAATCCACTAACGACGGAAGAAATCGGAATGGCCATCAGACAAATCAAGAATGGGTAAGCAGCAGGACCTGACAATATACCAGCTGAAGCACTGAAATCAGATATCGAAGTAACTACAAACATGCTTCACTTTCTACTCAAAAAGATTTGGGAGGAGGAACAAGTGCCGATGGACTGGAAAGAAGGACATCTCATCAAGATTCCAAAGAAAGGAGATCTGAGCACATGTGAAAATTACAGAGGCATTATACAACTGTCAATACCAGGGAAGGTCTTTAACAGAGTGTTGCTGAACCGGATGAAAGATGCAGTAGACGCACAACTTCGAGGTCAACAATCTGGATTCCGTAATGATCGGTCGTGCACAGACTGAATTGCGATACTACGGATCATCTTCGAACAATCAGCTGAGTGGAACTCGTCACTATACATCAACTTCATTGAGTATGAAAAGGCATTTGACAGTGTAGATAGGAGAAAATTATGGAAACTTCTTTGACACTACAGAGTTCCTGAGAAGATTGTCAACATTATCCGGAACTCATGTGACGGACTACAGTGCAAAGTCGTGCATAGAGGACAGCTAACAGATACATACCAAGTAAGGACCGGAGTCAGACAAGGCTGTTTAGTCTCTCCCTTCATCTCTCTTCTGGTGGTCGACTGGATTATGAAGACCTCGACATCTGAAGGAAAACACGGAATACAATGGACAGCTCAGACCCAATTAGACGATTCGGACTTTGCAGATGACCTAGCCCTCCTATCGCATACACATGAACAAATGCAAATAAAGACAGCCAATGTAATAGCAGTCTCTGTATCAGTAGGCCTCAACATACACAAGGGGAAAACCAAGGTCCTCAAATACAACACGGAGAACAACAATCCAATCACTCTTGATGGCAAAATCATGGAAGATGTGGAATCTTTCACATACCTGGGAAGTATAATCGATGAACAAGGAGGATCAGATGCAGACGTATAGACAAGCATTGACAAAACAAGGGCCTCATTCCTACAACTGAAGAACATATGGAACTCAAAACAGCTTTCAACCAATATCAAAGTGAGAATCTTCAATACCAACGTCAAGGCAGTTCTACTGTATGGAGCTGAAACTTGGAGAACTACAACAACCACCATCGAGAAGGTACAAGTATTTATAAATAGTTGTCTACGCAAGATACTCAACATCCACTGACCGGATACCATCAGCAACAACCTTCTCTGGGAGAGAACAAACCAGCTTCCAGTTGAAGAGGAAATTAGGAAAAGACGATGAAGTTGATAGATAGGACATACATTATGCATATCATCAAATTGCATCACGAGGCAAGCCGTAACTTGGAATCCTGAAGGGAAGCGGAAAATAAGACCAAAGAACTCACTACGTCGAGAAATCGAAGCAGATATGAAAAGGATGAATAACAACTGGAATGAGCTGGAAAGGATTGCCCAGGACAGGGTTAGATGGAGAATGCTGGTGAGAGGCCTATGCTCCTTCACGAAGAGTAACAGGCGTAAGTGAGTAAGTAAGTAATTTGGATATGAGATTATTGTAGAACCAAATGAGAAATTAATGAGAAGAATATTCTTCGTTCATATTAATTGTGTTTTAAAATGATTAAATATGTATAATCAGATTACATTTTTTTCAATTACATTTAAACTTCTAAATATAAACTAGTATCCACTAAGCATATATATAGTATAAAAATCTAATATCAATGCCAAGAGCTTTGGTGAATATTAAATTAAGGTTATTGATAATTCATATTATTAAGTTAATAATATTCTTTTTTATAAATTGTTCCATTTCAAGATTGTCCAAAAGGTTTGTTATTATTATTATTATTATTATTATTATTATTATTATTATTATTAATGGCTTCATTCAATATATTGTTTTCCGTACAATATAGAATTCTCACCACAAAGTATTTCAACAAGTTTACTTTTCTTATTTTCTGATCGATTCTGACGATTAATATTAAAATCTTGTAGTGATACTGAACAATCATCTTGTAATTTAATTTAACCAGGATTCTTAAATTGTGAATACATCACGATTACGATACATGTTTATACTTAGTAAGAGCTTAAAGCAGTTCACCTTGCCAATTAGTGATCGCCAATTAGATGTTAGCAGTTCAGGAATTGACAAATAAATAATGTTCATTATTTCAATATATTTTGCTAGTCACCACGATGTCTTTGATTGTACTCTTTGTAACTTGTGCAGCGAAAGGTCGTAAACTTTTCATAAGCACACATAAACAGATAAATTGTTGAGATATATAAATGGCGGGAACAGGTAGCCAAAATATTCAAGCTGGCTGCCAACATAATGGTTGAACTACAGTAAATTATTTTTGATTGCTTTAGAGGTTCAATTGAAAATGTCAGGAGCCTATTAAATGAACAATGAATATATAAAATTAAATAGGTTCCTTTCTAGGATTCTACATTAGCGATCGAGTTATGTGTGAAGTTTCGAAACCAAACATTGAATTGATCTGGAAAATAGTACTATTAAGGAAAAAACTATAGATGATAAAGTTTACAAGCCTCAAGTCGTGAGGTGTCAATGATGACGTCAAAGACAGATTCAAAAATAAACCGATTCCTTCAAACAAATAAGTGAAACCTAAATTACAATATTAATCATAAATTAGAAAACAGCACACGGATGTCACAACTACCAAGAATAACGAAATAAATCGAGGTCTATGTACGAAATACTTAGGTTGTTTTGAATGAACAAACTTTTACTGAGTAACGCATATAATACAAACCAAATTACGAAAATGATGAAGAAGTAAAATTCAAGAAATATCAATCAACCTATCTGATAAAAATGGAAATATTTAGGATTGACGTTTGATCACAGCATAAGAACTTACTTACGCCTGTTAGATTTCACGAAGGAGCATAGGCCGCTCACCAGTATTCTCCATACAACTCTATCTTGGACAATCCTTCCCAATTGTTTATAATTTCTATTAATACTTTTCATGTCTGCTTCCAGTTCTCGACGCATTGGGTTCTTTGATCCCCCTCTTTTCCGTTTCCCTTCAGGATTCCAAGTTGGTGTATAGTGTATACCTCGTGATGCAGTTTGGTGATTTCCACAATATATGTCTTATCCACTCCCATTGTCTTTTCCTAATTTTCTCGTCAACTGGAGGGTGATTTGTTCTCTGCCACAGAAGGCGGTTGCTGATGGTATTTGGTCACAAACGGACATTGAGTGTTTTGAGTAGATAATTGTTTATAAATACTCGTACCATTTTGATGGTGGTTGTAGTAGTTCTTTAATTTTCATCTCTGTCCAGTAGAATTGTTTTTACGTTCGTACTGAATCTTGTGACTTTGATATTGGTTGAAAGAGAGTTGTTTTGAGTTGGATATGTTGTTGAAGTGTATGAATGCTGTTGTTTGTTTGCCAATGCTTTTCTTTACGTCTGCATCAGGTCCTCCTCGTTCATCGATGATGCTGCTGTTCAGGTATATGAAAGTTTCCACCACTGACAGAGTTTCTCCACCAAATGTGATTGTGTTAATATTTCTTTCCAATTGTTTTCCATAGTAGTGCGAATATTGTATCGTCTATAACGATTTTGTTGGATGCACATAAATTTGCAAATCTGTCACCATTTTCATTCGTTTCTCCTAGTGAGTTGATGTCGTCCGATGATATCTTGATAGCCGGTGTTGTGCATTCGGACTTTGGAGTTTAGGTGTGCCATGAGAATGTTCAGGTCGTTTCCTGATCACTTCACTATGGTTAATTGCAGTCTCTCATGGAACTGATGTTTATCATGTTGACTACTATGATTGGTGGGTGCATGACATTTGATAACTTTGATTATGATTGCCTTATTCGTTGTTTTGAATAATGGTTTGATGATTGTGGATGCATGAGATTGCCATCCTATAAGTGGTTTGCATGCTTCTTTGTACAGCATCAGAGTAACTGTGTGAGTGTTTAGGGTATTTTCGTGTTCTTGGCCAGAATGCAGCAGTCTGTCTCTGTAATCTGTCTTTTTCTGTCAAGATTGAATTCGAATGGCTTTCAGTGATTCGGGTCAGCATGAAGTTGAATCTTCTCATTTCTACATCTAGTTGATTTGTCCTTCTGGTCTGCCACATTGTCAGGACATTCTATCTACCTATATTAGTTTTTGGTCTGATTGTTAGAGTGGTTATTGATAACATGACTTCGGAAGAATCTCGGTTTTCATCATGTGGCGTCATAATTCTTCTTTCAACTCAGAGGGCAGAAGTTAAATGGTTTAATTTGTTTAATTTCGTTAGCCTTTTTTAACAAGAATTTTTTCTATGTGGTGGGGTTGCCGTCCCGAAATCCAACACTTCTCCTTTACCCGTACTTGGGACCGTGAGTAACGCTAGCACATCTACTGTCGGAGTTGGTAATGTAGTGCCAAACGCTAAATATTATAAAATAGATGAACATATTACAAACTACTGAATCGTAGTAAGTAGCATAGTTAATATATTATAAGAAGGTAGAGTATGTAAATAAGGTCTAATATTGTTTAAATTGTGTAGTGACAAATTTTGAGACTAGGTTCAAATTCATAAAATCTATTTGTATACTCGAGGTGCGGAATTTAGTTAAACAGTCAGCAAACAGACATTATGTCTTGTTATTTATCTCCTTTTATGTTGGTTGGTTTTATGTTTTCGAATTACTGACCTCATTTGCTGAGGTCGAATTTACTCATTAGCTGTGACATGTTGGTAGTTACTCTTCCAGTCAAGACCTGTTATGGTTGTTGTTCATTGTTGATCTTTCTAGTTGATGTGGGAATTCAGCATTATGTAATCGCTCTATATTGGTAAAATCATTTCGAGCAGGATAGAACTATTTGTTGCTTTACCGTCTCTATATCCCTTTCAATGGAATATCAGAAACTTTATGACTTCCTCCCAAATTTCGCTGACCAGCCTTAGTCATTCATTTTCTTAAGTATATACCGCAAGATTAAAGTTTTTCCATGATTTCGTAGAAAGAGTAGTTCTGTTTTTCCTAAGTTTAGAAGTTTTGTGAACTATCAAACCTTCGAAAAAAATCATCTTATCTATAGTATAGCGTTTGACCAGTCGACTATTCTAGGACGGACTTTATATAGAATTTAAAACTAATCAAATATACATACCAATATTCCAGCGTTGATATTCACACTGCGGCTCAAACTTGTTCTTTCAAACACAAACAATGAATCTTAACAATGATAATATACAAATACCTACAATTATCCTATCCGTTCTATGACAGAAGAGTCTTAGGCATTTAATTTTTGTTATTATTCACTACTAGTATCAGAAGGGGTTTAATGGAGATTGTAGTAATTTCATTCGTTGAGATCATGAGTCAATTGAAGCTAGACCACCATGAAAAACCTGAAAGCACTGGATGGCTGTTTCATCCTATCGTGGGACTCGTCAGCAGTGCGCACTCACGATCCTGCTTCACGAGATTCGAACTCAAGACTTATCATTCTCGCGCGCGCAAGCGAGCGCTTAACCACTAGACCATTATTAGTTTATTTTTATTTATTGACAGAAAAAGGATACAATACAATTAAATTTTGGATCAAATCAGATTTTTACAACTTCTGTTTTAAATTAATCATTATTATTATTATCCTTCCATAGAAAAACATTTTGATTTTACTTTTAATTTAAATACACTCATAATACTCTTTTCTTTTTCTAATCAGTATGGTTGAAATAGTTTTAGTGACTGATAGATTGGTGAGTTTAAGCTAGTTGGATAAGAAAACTTCTTTGTGTTTTTTTTCCGTTTTTTTCTTAGACATAATGCATTACAAGTTATGAACGAGTGTAATTCATTAGTTGCAACAACAACAATAACAACAATAACAAAGCGTTAACTAATTGATTTACGATGAACAAATTACCAGTTATACTTTTATTGATCAAAACAACAATAACAACAAAATTTATCATTTTTTTATTCACTCACTATCTTGTTTATTTTCAAAAGAGGAACAAAAATATAAATCTTAAGAAAATGTTAATTACAAACAAAAATATCAAATTAATTTGTTTAAAACATATTTATGTATGTGTTCTGTTTGCCATTGTTAAATTGACAGACTTCTATACATAATAAATTCTTTTTTTTTCTTAAATATTTGTAAGGATCTAACAGTAAAGAAGAGGATGGAAGAGACAGTGAGAGAGAGAGAGAGGGGGCGAGGAAGTGTGTGTGTGAGTGTGTGTTTGTGAATGAAGATGACAAGTGTGAATAGTAATTTTTTCTTTCGTTATCTAATAGTTGACGTTCGAAAGAAAAGAAGAGAAAAAAAACCATTTACCATATTTTGATGTGGCAATCAAATACTTATTTGAAGATTTATGTAACTATTCGAAAGATTAGAATACACGTGTAGCCAATTTTTTTCTTCTTTATTTCAATATTGAATATAAATATAATTCAACATTACTGTTTTTTTTCTTCTTTTTCTATTTTAGTCATTTTATTTTACTGATTCTCTTCCTTTTTGTGTATATGTGTGTATTTGTATTAGAAGACATCACTGCGGGGTATAGTAAAAAGAAAAAAGATAAGTCAATATGAAAACTTATTAATCACCTTCCCACCCAACCTTTGACACTAGATTTTCTAACACATCTTTCATAGTCGGTGAATTAGAGGAAGTTCAATTGTGTTGAAACGGTCTAATATATTGGTTTTAAGAAGAAAAAAAATACCGTGAAGTAATAGCTATGTTGAATAATTTTGTTTCAATGAATATGTAATGTAGATTTGAAGTACAGTGGTTCAGTAAATATTTATATGTATATTTTGAAGATAATTTTCATAATTGATTGATGTCATGCTTGTCTAGTCCTTATTAGTGCAGATCGAATGCTATCGATCATGTTGCAATGTGGTCACCAGTCTAGGTGACTCGACACTGCGGGCACTATGTATTGAGATTTAGATGGTGGTTGGAGGTAGTCAACAGGAAACCCTGGACCCGGGTTTCGTGCTATTTGGCACTTGTAATCTTAAGGGAACTGGTGCTCCCTGGCGGATTCGATCTCGTGTCACCCAGCTTTACAGTCAGAGACGTTACCACTGAGCTATCCGAGCCGTGATTAACCTCCAGTAGTACTGAGATGTAATCAGTGGTAACGTCTCTGACTGTGAAGCTGGGTGACACGAGATCGAATCCACCAGGGAGCACCAGTTCCCTCAAGATTACAAGTGCCAAATAGCACGAAACCCGGGTTCAGGGTTTCCTGTTGACTACCTCCAACAACCATCTAGAAGATAATTTTATTCTGTCACAAACTGATATCAGATGATAAAAAATTACCGTGAAACGGTACAAAAATATTCACGTAATCAATTAAATGAATAATAATTATGTCTCCACTAGCAATTCAGTTTTAGATGACAAATTTATCCAGTTAAGTATTTTGGAAATGACTGCTCTTTAATTATAAATTGCCAAGGTTTCCAAGTGTGAATCAATGGATTTTGTCCATAGTAATTTCAAAGTATCATTTACAAGAGGGATTCGTTATAGATTGATCTTTTTTAGCTTGCCATTCTCATTCTAATATTAGTCTCTTTAGTAGTTCAGTTTCATGATCTGGCTTTTGAAGAAGATACAGTTGTTCAGTCTTCCCTAGTTCTCACTGCTACATTAAATAAGCTCATTATGTGGTAAATACTACTTATAAATTAAATTGATTTTCAAAAAACTCATTCTAAAAACTATTATCTAAAACTTCTAAGTTTACTGAGAGTTTCATTCAAAACAACAATCATTCAATGTGACTGTAAGTCATTCAATTTATCTTCACAATATGAATGTAATAATAGTTTCATGAACGTATACACGTACTTAATATGAACTTATATGTCTTTCATTTTGGAAATGAATACAACTGCAATACAACACTTCTTAATCCATCACAGCATGATTGATTTCTAAAAAAGGATGAAGAATTTGACCGCCAATTTACGTTAGCCATAAATTTAAAGTTCGTTTTGTAAGTTTTCATCAATATGATGATATTTATTTTATAGTGATTTTTCAAGATGCTTATTAGCAGCGTAAATATTCTCCGTTAGGTTTCTCAGCTCAAATAGTTTTTTTAAATCATTTTGACCTAATTCACAAATCGTCAAACAATTCATACATTTAGAACAACCTTTCAAATAATAACTAGTTTTAGTGATTTGTTTTCTTAAAGTTCTCAGTCAACTTCCTTTCCTTGCGTTGTCAGCTATTTTATAATAAGGTAATGCCTGTCAAATCACCAAGCAACTTTTGGAATCAAACAGAAAACATTATGCAAACACTTGTATATGTGACACAATATCTAAGTGAAATTCATTTTGAAGTTATTCTTCCTTAACTTCTTAGATCGGCTGGAATCCAATAAAAACCAAGGGACACTGTAATTATTTCATCTTAGTTCGGGACTCCTTAGATAAAATACGTGACCTTAAGGTTTCTCTGTAAGAACGATATCTTCGAGTCAGTATCCTACGGTTTAGATTTCCCGTTTCATTTAGTTCATGATATATATTGACAGTCATCTGATACCATTCTTGGGTAATTAATCTGGGTTCAACATAGCTGAAATCCACCTCGGTAATTTACGGATTATTAATTATTATCATGGTAACGGCTTTTTGGATATATTTGCCTCGATTCTGATCGAATCGTGAGATAATGATTACTAACATGTCTGACACAGAGCTCACATTTATGGCTCCATGTAGATCGAATGTGGTTTGAGAAAGTAGGAGTATGCATACCACTATCCATCTTTGATTATAAGTTAGTTTCATGTTTAATTGTGTTCTTAATATCCGTGAACTTACAACGTTGAATAATAAAGTATTTCAGTTTCATGGCACTGAGTAACATTAAAACAACTTTATTTTACACTTGTATCTCATAGTCGCTCCTGGATTAGTTTGTAATTCTTCACCCCTTCCCGGTTTCCACTGTTCAAACCTGTAGCCCAATAATCTTCGTAATTTCAAACATAGTATGATCGGTTATTACTGTTTCAAGATGAATATAAGAGCCAACAATTTGTTCAGTGAATACCTTTTCATCAAGAATGAGTTCTGGTAACCACGCCATCACCATTTTGGATTCAAGTTGAAACTTAGTTACAACTAACGGTAATTTATTTCTATGCATCCTACATCTCCTAAGCCAATCACTATTTTCTTAATATTTGTGCTCATACCCATGACGTTCATCTTTAGGGGCAAGGAAAAAAGGCCTTAGTCGTTTTAATGTCAGTCGCGATTTCATCATTTAAGAATAATCTGAGTTTATCCAGATTCGTGTTTTTCTACTAATTCAACTGCTCCTATAGAAAGGCTGTATTGAGTGTACAGCCAGACAACAAAGCCAATGAGCTACTAGGCGCCACCCTTTTGTAGTTGGGAAATGGTATTTAAAGAAAATAAGCAACTTCGTTTTGTCATACTTGGTAGGTAGCGTCGATGTAGTAAATAGAACCAAGTCATTTTGAGTAATTTGTCGTATACCTTCTGGTTTTCCTTGTTGAGTTCTACCTCATTTTCAACACACAATAAAATTTAAAGGAACTTGAGCTAAAAACCTTAGTTTCTATTTGCATTAGAAAGTTTTGATTCCGATCCGTCACTTAGAGCAAATGATGCTACTTATTGTTACTATTTTCCATATCCTTGTTTGTGTATGTTTCTTCATCCCTTTTTCGTTTATTTTCTTCACTGTCTGATTACTAGAACACATCTTATTACGTAATTTTAATGGGTTTCAATGAATGTTACTTCGGTGTCTATTTTCCCGAGTCATTGACCTACCTCCTATTACGAAACCTTGACTCAAGCCTTCATTTTTCTTATCACAACTAGTACATCTATCATCACACTATCAGTTCATACTTTTTACTTATGATGTTTATTTTTGTAGTCTATTTTGTTGTGATTACTGACTAATAAATCGTCTTCGTTGATTTGGTATTTTGATATATGCATATTTATATTACTGTATATTAGGACAGAACCTAATGGAAATTTAATTGAAAACGGTATTCCTTGTTTGTATGTGTTATTCTAACGCAGAATATAGAAATTTTAAATATTTGTAAATATTCGTGGAAATTAGTTGCTGAATAAACAAAATGTTCTCTATTGCAAAGTTATCTTTTTACGGCTTTCCAATTGATACCAGTTCTCCAAAGAAATCATATTTTCAGAATGGGGTTTTGTGGAGGTTATAGTAATTTTAATAGATGAATTTATGAGTCGATGCAAGCTAGCTCCCCATTGAAAATCTGGAAGCACTGAATGGTCGTTTCATCCTAGTATGGGACTCGTAAGTAGTGCCCCCCCCTCACGATTCTGCACACGGGATTCAAACCCAGGGTCTTCGGTCACGCGTACAAACGCTTAACTCCTAGACCACTGAGCCGGCACTCAGTAGTGTTAATGCTTAATAGTGACTGGCTCCAAGATAATTTCATGGAGTTCTAGTGACAAGCCGTGACCAGTGTAGTCCGGTCCGTGTCGGTATCTACCTCAGATAATGGATGAATGGTTAAGCAGTCATTCATGGATCGATAGAAGTTAGATATTAACACCGTTCTATGCCGACTCAGTGATCTAAAGGTTAAGTGTTTGAGTGCAAGACTGAGGGTTCTGGGTTCGGATCCCGCGTGCTGGATCATGGATGCACACTGCTGAGTGTTCTCATACTAGAGCGAGACAACTGTTCAGTACTTCCCGGCTTTCCATGGTAATCTAGCTTACTACATAGACTCACGAATTCATCTATTAAAAATCATATTTATCGTAAATTCCTCCTGTAAATTATTTATTCAATAAATTATTTATATTATTACTATTATAAATACAATCTGTGTAATATAATTAAAGATAATTAGAAAACGTCTTGTTTCAATAAAATGGAATGTTGAACATTTGAATATGTAAATGGTTAATAATCAATAGCCACAATATATATATATATATATATATATATATATATATATATATATATATATATTTGTATACGTAATTGTCAATCATTTGATGCCTGATCAAGACCACATTATACATACAACATGAACATAAAATGGACATATTACAATGATAAAAGTATCTATGTGGTGACTTTCGTTTATTGAAATGTGAATACATTACATTTTTTATGTTTAAGATAGCCAAATATTAATCAGTTGTTTTCATAAATTTATGTGGACTTATTTAAAAGATAAGTAAAAAAAATTTTTTAAAGTCGGTCAGTCAGCTACAACATAAGACCGGGCACATATATGCATTTGTCCAAGTTGTTGCACCTTATTAGCACAGCAAGATGAAAACCAAAATTCATAGAAGTAGTTACATCAATGATAAAAGAAAGATTATGTATAAGGATATAGTACAGAAAGAAATAATTAGTTGTTTTTTTAATAGTAGCTGGAAGATATTCAAATCAGTTAGATGTTTTTCCCCTCAATTGTTTCAATATTTTCTATCTTGTTATTTTTCTTCGAATATTAATTATAGAATTGATAAATATTTGAACTTGAAATTGGATTAATTTCATTTAATTGATTTGTTTCATGAATACTTTGTGGTAGAACATAATGCGTCAACATTGAATTTCGATAATTTCCATGGTTAGTTTGTTTATCGTTTATAATATTCGATGATGATGATGATGATGAAGATGATGATACTATTGTTGTTCTTGAAGCGTCTGTTAAAATTGTGTCTGATATAGTAGAGAATTTGCCTAAATTTGTATATCGTTCTGATAATGTTGGATTAGTCATTGTATTAGTTGGAATAGAATTCTTTGACATAATATGTACTAATGATTTTGATTCGTTAAAATTTGTAGCATTACATACATTTGTATTCATTTTTACGGCAGCAGCTGCGGCCATCATAGCTGCAGTCGGTAGAAATGAAAAATTATTTGTACTACCAGGTATCATAAGTACAGGTTCATTTATCTGGTTTTGAAATGATTGTGGTTGTGTATGACGCATATGTTGACGATATGGATGATACTGAATCAATGATTTGTTCATAGATAATGGTTCTTCTAATTTGAAATTTTGTCCATTTACTTTACGATGGTTGGTATTATCAAAAAATAATTCATTTGATTGTGATGAATTCATTAATTGTAAGTAATCATATTTCTTTGTAGATAGTGAATTTAATACCGAAGGTATTGTGGTTGAAGGTGATGATGAAAAATTACGATTTGTATTCATACAATCTATAGGTTCAGTACTTTCATTTGTATTAAAATAAGTTTCATTTTTTACAATAAAAGGATGAATAAAATTATCGAAATGTATACTGTCAGTTAGTTCTGAATCATGTATATTACTTATATTAGTAGTATTATGATCGGAATTGATTACTTGTTGCAAAGAATGTTTATTTTCACTTGTAAATGAAGTTTTCATAAAATCTTTGGTATCTTTCAATGTTTTCAATGAACTATTTATATCATCAAATAAAAATTGTTTTGAATGAAGTTTGATTTCATCATCCATACGTGTGTTCATTTTTATTGAAGGAAAATCATCTATGTACTGATTTGAATTCATAGGCTTGTTTATAGATGGCCAATTAGGCATACTTGTTAATCCTGTCACTGATGTTGTTCCTATCGATGACAGTGTTCCTGATGAAAATAACGTCGATTCAAGACAACTACTGTTAGTGACGGTATTTTCAGTAGTGAATGATGCATCCAATGGTCGTAAACTTGTATTTTGTAAGTGATTTGAATAACTTAATAGCGGATTAACTGTATGATTGATTGTTTCATTAGATAAAAATGAACTTGATGAAGAAGCGAAAGAAGGATAATTATTAGAATCTTTTTTCGTATTGAAACCAAGTAGATTTGTTGAATTGATTCCATGAATTACTGATGAATAGGTATTCAACATGTTTGATGCTGCAAAAGCTGCTGCACTGAAATCTGTAGATTGTAAATTATTATTATTGTCATTACTATTATTATTATTATTATTATTATTATTATTATTATTATTATTATCGGTATTATTGAAATGTGTTATCCATGTTGAATGAGGTAAACGTACCGGTAATCCCATGTGTAAATTTGTTTCATTCTGTGACATATAATATGGTGTAGAGTAGACTGACACATTATTAGTAGTATTAGTATTATTACTGCCACTGCTGATAGATTTAAGCGGATATGTACCTGGCAAGCCAACATGATAACTATGAAACTCATCTGTATCACTCCGATTATCATTTGGAAAATCAGCAAAAGGTTGATTTAGAGAATTCGGGCTAGTTCTATTTATCAAACTTGGTAATACATTATCACATGGTAAGTTAGATACAAATGGATAAGGATTACGCGAATTATTCGTGGAAGAATTATGAAAATAAGATCCTTGTGGTTGTGAAAATGTTAAAATTGTATTAGATAATTGATTTTGTCGTACTGATGGAAAACTATGTCCAGTTGTTCCATATATTGGATGGTTGACGAATCCATTCGGTGGATGTCCAACTCCAGAACGAATTAATGGCACAAAAGGATTAGTTATAGTTCCACGTAATACAACATCTAGATGTCTTTCACGTTTTCGCCATTTCGCTCTACGATTTTTAAACCATACCTTTAGTAAGGGATTGAAATTCAAGAAACATTATTTAATTGAAGGTATCAATGAAGAATATGCTAAAAAAATAGTATAACAATTTATTTTTACGAAAGCTTTTCAGATTGGAAAATTGATATTTCTCCATTTGGAAACATATTAGCTCATTTATAATCAGAACTAAATGAAATCTAATACATATTTACCTTGTTACTTCAAACAGAAAACTTAAATTGTGACACGTGATATTGTAGTTATGAGTTGTAAGAGGATTTCATAAAATCGGTTTCTTGTCCCCGTAGAAGGATTTACAAGATCAATGAAGTAACCATTGATAACTAGTTGATGGAGGTGATAAATCTAACTTTTAAATTGATTGAAAGTTGGGTTTATTAAAAAGCATTTGTGGCTTATAGTTTCATGAATTTAAAAAGATATCCTTTAAAAAACTGATAAATATCGAAATGGTTGTAAAGCTATGGAAAGTCAGTTATGAATCTGCTATAGTTAGCATTTGAGACTGTAAATTTATGTCAAAATTTGGTTTGAATATTGAACAACCAAGAAGAAATTGCTGTTAGTTATAGGACAGTAAATTCCAGTCGCTGATAATTTAATGGAATAGTTATAAACAAAATAGGATGTAAATCTTGAAAATCTGGCGTTTGAATGGATATTGTCGGAGAGTTTCATGGTAGAACGAAAAACAGGTGCAATGTACTCTTCAGTAGTTTTGTAGTTTTTTTATTATTCATAATGTAAATTATTTAACAATTTAAAAAAAAGGGTTTTTTGTAGATATTATAGTAATTTCAATAGTTGAGATCATGAGTCAGTTAAAGCTAGACCACTATGAAGAACCTGGAAGCACTAGATGGTCGTTTTGCCTTATTGTGGGACTCCTCAGCAGTGCGCGCCCACAATCATGCCTCTCAAGATTCGAACCTGGGACCCATCGGTTTCGCACGCGAACGCTTAACCTCTAGTCCACTGAGCTGGCATCCAACGGTGTTAATGTCTAACTTCAACTAGCCCACGAAATAAAGTCACATATCCATCGTTGTCTTCAGTGGGGCACTATCTCACAACAGACCCGGTTGAACTCCGCTAATCACTGCTTCTCACTAGAACTTCAGGAAATACATCTTGAAGCCAATCACTAGTGAGTATATGTTGTATCATATCAGAAGGGATTTTGTGGATATTATAAGTTCAATAGTTAAGGTCATGAGTCAACTGAATCTAGACCACCATGAAAAACCTAGAAGCACTAGATGGCTATTTCATCCTATTTTTGGACTACTCAGTAGTGCACATCCACGATAGAACTTGGGTTCGTATCTCGCAAGGCAAGATCGTGGATACACCCTGCTGAAGAGTCCCACAATAGGATGAAACAGCCATCCAGTGCTTCCAGGTTTACCATAGTGGCCTAGATTCAATTGATTCATGATCTCAACTATTGAAATCCAAAAGAAAATTTATATCTTATCCACATAAATTAATACATTTACTTAACTTTTAATAACAGAAATGATCAATTTCAAAATAATGACAAATTATTCCTTTAATTAATTTTATTGTTCTTTTCTTGTTTTTGTTGTTTTTTTAAAAGAGAAAAACAAAAAGAAAAAAAGTCGAAGGTAGATTATTAATTCTCTAGAGAAGTTTTCATTTATTTGCCCCATTTACTCAACAACAATAAAAATTATTTCTTGTATGATACAAACTATATTATCATGAAATTTGAAAAACAACAAACAATTCGGGTTATTTTTTTTTAAAAAAGAAGGAATTTTTTAGGTATATATATATATAGTTTTTATCTAATAGGTAAATGGAAAGATGTCAAAAATAAACAGATTGTGAAAACTCATGTTATAACAGTAATAATAATAATAATAATAATAATAATAATAATAATAATAATAATAATAATAGTGTCAGACTAATTGATGTGTTCTTACAAATAATAAGATTATACCCTATATATATATATAGGAGGAAATTATGTCATAATTTTGACATGACTTATTTTTATTTCTAAGGATTAGTATTCTTATTTGTTTTGATTAATGAGCTGCCTGTTTAAAGAACAGTGAATGATGTGTTTTAAATAATAATAATAATGATAATAACAATAATAGACTAATATTAACATGATTACATACATCAAATGACCTTGATTCATGGAAGAACTAAATATGATTTCATTCTTGATTTCACCTGGTCTCAGTAGTGATTTCTAACAATTATTAAATATCAATATGGGGTTGTGGAGATTAATATCAGAAGGGGTTTTGTGGAGATCGTAGTAATTTAAACAGTTGAGATCATTAGTTAATTGAAGCTAGACTGATAGGTCCTGGGTTCGAACCCCACGAAGCGGGGTCGTCGATGTGCACTTCTGAGGAGTCTCACAATGGGACGAAACGGCTGTGCAGTGCTTCCAGATTTTCCATGGTGTTCTAGCTTCAAGTGACTCATGATCTCAACTCTTTAAGTCGTTGAGATTGTCAAATTTTTTATTCAGATCACGAGTAGATCGATTTTAGATCACTATTGGAAACCCGGAAGCATTGGATGGCTGTTTCGTCCTAGTGTGGGACTCCTCAGCTTCTAGTGAGAAACAGTGAACAGTGAAATTAATCTGTGTCAGATAGAGACAGGTATCTGATGGTCGCGCATTTTCGTGGATTGCTTGAAGTTAGATATTAACATCATTGGATGCTGGCTCAGTGGCCTAGAGGTTAAGAGATCATGCGCGAAACCGATGATCGTGGACTGGAATTCCGCGCACGGATTCATGGATGTGCACTGTTGAGGAGTCTCATACTAGGATCAAATGGCCGTTCAGTGCTTCCAGGTTTCCGACGGTGGTCTAATATTGGTCAATTCATGATTTTAATAAAAAAAATTATTAGGTAATAATGGTGGGAGGGTTATAAATTAAATTTGACAGTCGGATGGTTAATTTGATTGGTTCATGTCTAACTTTCAGAGATATTTACCCTTCAATTGCACATATCTATTCAATGACTTTAAATCATGTTTACATACCAAAATGTTCTATGTTCATATTGGAAAGGGAGCTTTAAACCATTACCATGAGTAATTGTAACTTGCTTATATTTAAAGCAGTAGCCACAGTTCAATACAAAACCATAGTCTTACAAAATACATTATTGATATATTACTAAGATTTATTTAAAACCAGCTGATAAACATTCATGAATTTCATAATTTGCCGCTGTCAATTATTTCAAGAAATCTTCAGCATCATAACGTAATTATTGAGTGAGCTCCGTATAAGTTCCTGGGTATGTCATCAATTGTCTAATTTCAAAGTAATTTAAGTGAGAAACATTTCAGGAAAATAATATTTTCTTGAGAAAACTATTTATGGAAATTACCTTACAATCGTATTGAATGCATAAATAACGAGTCGGTTAATAAATGCCATTTGGTATAAGGTTAATTTGAGATTTTTTGAAGAATATTAACTCCCTGAAGAATACTAATATATCGGGTTGGTAAGTATTAACCAGAATAGAAACTAGATCTTGAAGCTCTTGGTGACTGTCATTAACCGCTTATAATCAAACGGTTATACTTAACCCCTTTGTCTAGTAATTATATTGAAACTTGATCGATAGAGTTTGATCAACATGTCATAAGCCACTTTTAAATAATTAATTAGTCAAGTTATTCAAACACGTTGATTTTAATATATTATTCTTGTTTTAGAGATTTAGTAGGATTCTTTTGAACACAAGTGGAATACTTCAATGTCATGTAACTTTAATTAAATTTTAGAACAAGTTTCTTATTTTTAGGTGATTAAAATTGTAACGTTTTGAAGAAGTTGATTAATTGAAATTACGAAATATTTTATTGTCATTTTTGTTTACTTCTTTACATTCGTAACATGCTACAAAGTGTCTATAACCAGTATAGTTATTCTTGTAGGTATGATGAAACTTTAGTGGCTCTATTCAAAAAACTATTTATGTTTACATTTTATTCCAGAATAATATGAGTCTATGATATTTTTTTCATTGGTATCAAATAATTTGATTTCTAATTTGTTTTCCATCATATATACTACTAAGAATCCGTATTATAGAAAGAATAATCTCCAAAAGGATATATGACATTTATAGCTTTTTAGTATTGTCTTTTAGCATAATTTATATACTGAACATTCTCATAACTCTCTCATTCTCTCTTCCCCCCCCATTCTGTGTATAAGTTTTCTTCCCGTGGAAACTTTATTCTACATAAAAAAAATTCTTCAATCTTAATAATGAAGAGACTTTTATTACAAAAGACAACAAACTTTAATTTGACTTTTCACAAATTTTATGAGTAATTTTACTACAGAAAGCTATAAATAAATGAACATTTAAAAGGGATATTATGAAATTGATGACTGTCTTCTTATTGAGTAATAAATACATACCTCAAATAGTATAGATAACATGGATTTCGTCTTACCGACAATTTACTATTATTGATGTTCATTTAACCTATTAGTTTATTTATTTTTTTTAAATGCATATAACTAGGGCTTTTACTTAAATATTAAAATGAATATTTAATCGTAAATGTTGGAGGGGGGGCATTGTTTCTGAATCATTTAGGAGTTGAGATTTATGAGAAAGAAAAAGAAAGATTGACTTGAGTTTATAAGGAATAAATTTTACAATTATATGGTTTTAATATTTAATGTATTATATATAGGATATAATTGAAATTATTTATCATTATAAGGTTGTGGAGATCGTTGAGTTTTGATTGAAATCATGAATCGACCAATGTTAGACCATCATCGAAAACCTGGAAGCAATGAACGGCTCTTTTCATCTTAGTATGGGACTCCTCAACAGTGTTCATCCACAATCCCTTGCATCGGATTTGAGCTCATGACCTTTGATTTCGTGCATGAATGTTTAATCTCTAGACTACTTAGTGGGCATCCGACGGTATTAATGTCTAACTTCATATTTAGTTGAAATATTACATAATTGGTTTCTCGTAAATAACCCATTTAATATATCATAAATGAAACTATATAGTAACTTGGAGAGAAATGTCTTTAAGGTATGTCTTATCCATAGTATCCTGTAAATTAGCTTCTTTTTTTCCTCTTAATTGATATCATTTTCAGTGTATCTCTGTGTTATGGCTGTGTCAAATAATGTACCATAATTCGACTAAGTTATAACTATGTGCTTAAGAGTGTTGTCTCAACTTGAGAAGTGATATTAATGTCAAGAAAGACAAAGGTCAACCAAGCCTTAGGCAAATTGATATATTAAAAAATTGACAGGTATTTATCAAAATATCACATTCATTTTGATCGAATACACAATTTAAAAAATGAGACAATTTTCCAAATCATAAAGGGGGTTTTGTGGAGAGTATAGTAATTTAATAGTCGAATTCATAAGTTGATTAAAACTAGACCACCATAGAAAACCTGGAAGCACTGGACGACCGTCTCTTCCTAGTATAAGACTCTTCAACAGTGTGCATCTACAATGCTATTAAATGCCTTGGTGCGGCTGAGAGTTGGGAGAGTCCGCTCTCCCTCTAAGTGCTCTCACATGGCGACGCGTATACACCACTGCCAGGGAAGTTCTGCCCACTGCCTTCTCGTGGTGAGGGTTTTGTTTACGAAATTGAGAGGACGAAAAGCGGATGTGCGGCGATCTAACCGGGTTGGTAGATACTGAGAGTCTACCTAGAGGAGTTGGAAAACTCTGGTTCCAAACCAGTGGTGTACATGGGCTGCAGTATCTTGAAGGAACAAATGGCATATGAATAAATTGTTGGTCACCAGCTAATATGGGATTACATCTCATGACGTTGCTCCATTGCCTTGTGGGTCAGACTTTTCGGTCGAAGGCTTGGGGGTGACCCCCTAAGTAAAACATCTGCTTCGGTCTGGGCATGCAGTCAGTATCACAGCTCACACACAACTCAAGTGACTTGTGTGGCGCATATATGTTCGTTGCCCCTTTTTATCAATATTTATGTGTTCAAGTAAATAAATAATGCATCTATGATCACTTTAGACCACTGGACCGGCACCCGACGGTGCTAATGTCTAACTTTTTATGGTTCATTTTTATTTAGTTAGAACCTCATATAGAAATAGACTGCTTCATGCTTGAACATCTGGGTTACCTGTTCCTGCCATCTAGATATTTCAACAAGTCATCTGTTTTTTTGCTTGTTTTAACACATCATTATGTCCATTAATCACATAACCTATCAGATGAATTTATGAAAAGTTTACGACCTTTCGCTGCACAAGTTACAAAAAAGTACAATCAAAAACATTGTGGTTGCTGGCAATACGCACTGAAAAGAATGAGCATTATTTAGATGTTGATTACTGAACTGCTAACATTTAATTGGTAATCACTCAACATTTATCGTCAGAATCTATCATGAAATACGAAAGGGAAGCTTGTTGAAATACTTTGTGCTGAGAGTAACATGTTGTCCCAAAAATATAATATTGAATGAAGAGATTAATAATAATTATATATAGACGAATGAGCTTCGTACACATTAGTCAGATTTTGAAAACGTAGCTTTCTAAATATTCTTAATGTCTTCATTTGCATGACGGTTGGTTTAGGCATTTAGGAAGCATGTGTATATTGTAATCAAATCAGACCAGATGATTCTAATGTAAAAACCTGACATTTTATAGTAATAAACGGTCGACGTTTTAATTCATAGGTAACGCTTATTTAATCCATTTTTAAAGTGTCCAGACGCCTGATTTCTGATAAATGACGAATGGATTAAGGTACTATGGTACACAGTTTATTAACGTAATAAAATATATCAACCTCAATTTCTCCTACTTACAGTTTACGTCTAACTACTTAATTGTCATACTAAATCTTGGACAACTATCATTTAACTAGTGACATTAACACCAGACTCTTTAATTAGACAGAAAAAATAAAATACACAAATATTTTGAACTCATTAACTATTCATATCAGATGGGTTTTGTGGATATTATAGTAATTTCAATGGTTAAGATCATGAGTCAGTTGAAGCTGACCACCATGGAAAACCTGGAAGCACTGGACGGCCGTTTCGTCCTAATGTTGGACTCCTCAGCAGCGCGCATCCACGACCTCGCCCCCTGCGAGATTCGAACCCAGGACCTATCGGTCTCGCACACAAACACTTAACCACTAGACCACTGAGCCGGCATCGAACAGTGTTAATGTCTAACTTCAACTAATCCACGAATTTGAGTGACACATCCACCATTGTCTTCAGTGAGTTACTATCTCATAACAGGTTTTCCATGGTAGTCTAGCTTCAACTGACTCATGATCTTAATCATTGAAATTTATTAAATATTCATTTATTTTAACCAAATAAATAACTTACTCTTACACGACCTTCTGATAATTCTGTCCATGTAGCTATTTCTTCACGTAAATTCATATCAGGATAACGATTTCTAGCAAATGTTGCTTCTAATTCTTGTAATTGTTGACTAGTAAAATGTGTTCGTTGACGTCGTTGACGTTTATTTAATTGTGAACGACAATTATACTTTTTATTTATTAATGAATTATTTATATTTGAATCATAAATTTCAAAATTTGATTTGATATGTTCCGTAAAATTTTTAATGGATGATTGATTTTTTGATTTTGATAAATGATTAGAATTTATTCCATTATAATGTGAATGATTTGAATGTATCATAGAAGATGGTGTTGATATCGATATATTAGTAAGAGAATTCATAAAATGATTAGAAGTAAATACATTGTTACTAAGAGTACACAAATGATTAGAATGATCATGTTTATTATGTATGTTATTATTATTATTATCGATTATTTTTTGATGTACGGTTTCTTTTTTAAAATTAAAAGATTTCGGATTACGTTCCACTAATTCAGTTTGATAATTCATTAATAAGTCGGGTGGTAATGACTTTTTAATACTGTCATTATTATTATTGTTTAATTTAATTGGTGTTAACTGAGTATTCAAATCCATTGTGTAAGATGTGCCGAATTTTTCAAAATCATATTTAAATGAAGTTTTATTTATGGGATAAATTTGATCTGAATTAGAATAATTTCCAAAATTATGATCATTGTTTATTTCATTTTTATGTAATTTACATAAATCAGTTGTAGTTTGATCATTAATATTAGTATTCATAATAGTAGTATTATTAGTAGTAGTATTTGTTGAATGTAACATACTATTTGATATAATAAGATCTGATGTATATGGAATGTACATTGATTTTAATAACTGGAAAACAAACATTTTAATAGATTTTATTATTCATAGGAAATATGCTTTATTTTCATTTTTAAAAAGGAAAAAAATTTAAGATTTATGAAGATTATTTTCACTATCTTTCATATGATGATTTCCTTGGCAAATGCACGTCAACAGAAGATAAGTAAAAAAGAGAGCACTTGTTTCATTGATAATGAGAACGTCATATGGAATCAAACCTAGAATCTTCAAATCTCTTCATATGCAACACTAAATAATCATACACTACTATTTAAAAGGTATTCAATGTTTCCCCATTTTTATTGATCGTTCAATTGAGGATAATATGAAACGAAAACTATTCTTATTTGTTATTAGATTAAATGACTAGAGTCTTTTTAAAAAAAAGATCTTATGGTACTGTGCTAAGATCATAATCAAATACACTATACAATATTACATATATATCAAAATGGGGATTTGTAAAGATTGTAGTAATTTTAATAGTTAAATTCATGAATCCATTAATACCGTTGGATGCCGGCTCAGTGGTCTAGAGGTTAAGCGGTCATACGCGAGACTGAAGGCCCTTGGTTCGATTCTCGAATGCTGGATCATGGGTGTGCACTTTTGTGGAGTCCCAGGCTTTCAATGGTTGCCTAGTTTAGATCAACTCATAACTTTAACCATTAAAATTATATATACATGTTAATTTTTAATACTTTGCTGTAAAATTATTCCTAATAAGAAAGTGAACTTGTTTAAATCTTCCATTCCAAATATAACTTCATTTTACGTTCATAAATTATATAATCTATTCATTGATAAATACTAGAACTTAAATTTCTAAGCTGGATATTAGTGTCCATCAGTGAAACATTTTACATATAAATAGTATAAATTACTGAACAATATCCATCACTGAAGTTGCTATACAAATATAAATTATACATCTGATGTTAAATGAATACAACTTAATTTTGATCAATCATTTTTGATCAATGGAAATTGTCCCTACAATGTCACACTGTCCTTATACACTGTCATTAATAAATTATAATTAAAGATATTGTTACTAATTTTCTTTCTCTTCTTAGTTTTCTTTTAAATATGGGTTTTGGTTCTTCTTTTTTCTCTCTCATAAATTCGTTGTCTTGTTCTTTTCTCTTAGAGAATAAGTGAACTGAAATTTAAAACTATTATCAAGTGTACTTATTACTGTATTTACGATTAGAATTTAGAAAACTTCTGATCAATACTTTTATTAACACTGCGTTATGAAAGGAATGATTCATTATATTTCATTCTTTATTTAAACCTTCATCGATCCATTGACAAGTAACTAAAACTCATATTAACAATTTACGTCAACACCGTTGGCTGCCGCTTCAATGATCTGGATGCCAAGAGATCGAAGGTTCTGAGTTTGGTTTCTGATTGTGGGGTCATGGATGTGTACTGCTGAGGAGTCCCATACTAGAACGAATTGGCTATCCAGTACTTTGATGTTTTCAATTATGCTCTAACCAAGATCAATTTGCGATACAAAACCCATAAAGATTATATAACCTTCACAAAACCATATTCTGATCACACCAAGTTAGTTATATGTTTTATCTTTAAATGTTGGCTTTAGTTTATTAATGTCTATACGTATACTTACTCAGATGATTAATGTTTCTGTTTGTCAAACTCTACTAGGTTAGGACTTGAGAAGTAACTTGGTAAATATATATCAAAATGAAGGTTTGTGGAAATTGTAGTAATTTAATAGTTGAGTCCATGAGTCGATTTAAACTAGATTACCCTAGAAAACTTGAAAGCACTGAACGGCCTTTTCGTCCCAGTATGGGACTCGTGATCAGGGAACAATCTTGATCCTTCACGTGGGACGAAACGGCCGTTCAGTGCTTCAAGTTTTCCACGGTAGTCTAGTTTAAATCGACTCATGAACTCAACTATTGAATATTTAATATCAAATGGGCTTTGTGGATATTATAGTAATTTCAGTGATTAACATCATGAGTCAGTTGAAGCTCATGATCTTAACTATTGAAATTAATAAATATTTATCAATTCGACATCCTCAAATATTTTGTCAAGAGAATCGAACCATCATAACAGTAGGAGAAATAAGAATTTTACATTTTCTAATGTAATAAGGGAGTTTAGTTACCACTAATAATAATAATGACAATAATAAATTTTCTGATTATCAGATGATTGGTTCAAAGTAGAAATTAGGCAGAAACCTTTCCTCAGTCTGAATAACACCTGCTGAAATATGTTTTAACAACAGTCATTGACACGAGTATATATATATATATATATATATATATATATATATATATATATATATATATATATATATATATATATATACCAATAACTCCACCTGGAGACCCTCTGGAGGCTACTGCCGGTCCCAAGCCCGGATAAAGGAGGAGGGTCGGGCATGGAGTTAGCGACCCCCTCCCATAGAAATCTAACTCGCTAAAAAACGCTAACCAGAAATATATGCAAATGACATGAGCTTACTTTTAAAGATACTACTAAAATGGATTTAATTAGTGAGACAATACAAAAAAAATGCTTACTATAAACTTGTTTAGTAAAAGTAAAATATTACCATCATATTATGTATTGTTATAAATTAGAAATCAAATGAGATTATTCAAAGACTTACAAGTAAATCCTAAACAAATTAGGCTTCTTTGTTTTCTTGTTATCGTTATTATTACTTTTTTTCTATATTCTTCGTTTCGTTTAAGTATGATTAAGGATAAATAGAGGAAATCCGTTATTATTTGAAGTTGTTTTTGTTGTTGTGTTCTTTTCTTCTTCTTCTTCTTAGAAATTAAAGAATGATAACAGGTGCCCAGGATCAGACACAATGAATGGAATTGTTAGAGTGAGAGAGAGAGAGAGATGTAGAATGAATATATGTATGGATGATCGCAAAAAGAGCTTAATTCATGTAAAGCTTATGTGATTTTCTGTCAAAATTCAGAAGGTTGAAGCTTTAACTGGATTTTGGCGACGTATAGATCTTGTATAAATCCTTGGGTTTTAAGTCGGCTTAATTGAACTAGTGATCAGAATACAAGTTAATCAGGTAATTTAATGATATGTATGTCAACTACTAAGCCTATTTAAACAGATAGTAGATTCTGAGGATTGAAACTATCTAATCTGCATATAAGTAATCTCGTTCGTCGTTGAGTTTAAAAATTTAAGTGTCTGTTTGACGCTCGCTCCCTCGTTCTGTATCTTTCTATATTACTCTGTACTGAATCCTATAGTGAATATTTTACTAGTCATATATATCTATTCTTCAATATACGTATCCAACCACCCTGTATTATTTTCTTCCCTCTATTTTTCCGTCTCAAGCGAATAAATCTTTAAAAAAAATCCCAATTTTATAAAGAATAGCTTGAATTTTCAACAACAACAAAAAGAGGAGAAAATGAGTTTCAGGTCATGTGTGTTTAAATCAAGTAAATTCTTTAAGCCAGTAGGTTTTATTAAATCCTTTAAACCACTAAGCTTAAAGAATTTTGATTAAATTTCAGAAACAAGGTAGTGTGATGTCGGGCGTTTGAATTTACTTCTATATTTTAGTCCCATTTACCTAGAACATACAAATACATGTATACACACTTACATAACAACAAGCAAACGAAATATTAAGAATCACACATAGGACATGAATAAATTTGATATCATTAGAATATGTCTAAGATTCTGGGGTAGACAATCACATGATATGACCAATCAGATTTTTAGTTATCCATTGAAAATAGACGTAAAAAGGGTGAGGAAAATTGATGTACCGTTTCAATAATCACTTTTCTTTCATATAATTTGATGCAGAATAATCAATCCTTAATAAGTTTTTGGGTAGATTTTGAAAGGATACAAAATGAAAGGAAATTTTTAGTAAAAATATTGTGTAACTAACAAACACAATGAGAAATAGTTTCTAGAGATATAACATCTAGTTTAGCCTCCAAGTGATATATTCATAATTCTAATTTATATAATAAGATTATAAGTGTATTAACGATGATGATTTTTGAATTAGTATTAGTAAACATGTGATTGATCTGTGTTAGGTAATAACACTTGTAAAGTTTGTCAACTTATATACTTCACATTCAAATGAATGGCTTTGTATAACATATATATATATATATATATATATATATATATATATATATATATATATATATATATATATATATATATATATATATAAGCGTCTCTTTAAGTTATCTTAACTGTTTGTCTAACTCAATTGAATCGTTAAGTAGGAATATAAATCCCTATTTTTAACAGTTTATCATAGAAAATGAGTTTGTTTTCGGAAAGAATGATTCCATTAAACAAGTTAAACAATTTTGGACATTGTATAGATATTGATTATGAGTAATTTAAATAGTCATCTGGAAAAATTCACAATTTGACTTCAATGGAAAGTTATATCGTTATAAAGAATTTACTATTTCTAATCTCATAACTGAAGTAAGATCATTGACTTGTGCTTATAATTTCATTTATATTTTTTCTTCGATATAACACATAATATACTCAGTTGCCACTGGTAAAGACTTTTTATCATTAAACAGATAGGTGTGATATCACTGTTCTGTATGGGCACTTATCAAAAGGCATACACTTGCCAACAACTGATACTTATTCGATAGATCTTGATATCGGTCATTTAAATACATTGATGATTTACCAAATAGTTTGTTGACTTAAAGATGATTATTTACTCAACTCCACAAGCTTAAACAATGTACGTAAGTGAATATTTCACACAGACAACAGACTTAAACAAAGGTATTACAGAGAAAACTTTTATCATGAATTGGTACCAATAAGAGTACAACTGAAAACCAGTAAGTGCTAGGTAATTATTTTTTGTTATACATTTTGGTATTTCCATTATCTTCACTTATGATTAAACTCTATAACGAGTAATTGTATATTACCATGCTTTACGAAAAACCGTAAGTCTTGATTCAAGTTCATGTGACATAAATAAAGGATCCTTTACATTCACTTATGTCAATTATTACATACTATTTCTTATCTCTATGTAAAATTCTAATACATATTTGGTTGTAAGCAGCTGATGAAAAACCATGAAATATAATGAATTCATATTATTCTGCATCAATGTTTGTTCTAGCTTTATTTGAATTCATAAAGGGCGCGAGCATTTAACCGCTAGACCGTTGAACCGGCATCCAACAGTGTTAATGTCTAACTTCAACTAATCCACGAACTTGAGCGACACATCCACCATTGTCTTCAGTGAGTTACTATCTCAAAACAGACCTGGTTGAACTCTACTGGTTACTACTCACTAGAACTCCAGGATATACCTCTTGAAGTCGTTCACTAGTGAGCATATGTTGATTCATATCAAAAGGGTTTTTTTGGATATTATAGTAATTTCAATAGTTAAAATCATGAGTCAGTTGAAGCTAGACCACCATCGAAAACCTTAATATTTGATGCATTAATTGATAGATTTCAATATTTCTCCACAGAAATTTGATTATGCATAAATATTTATAATGAAATAACCATAGAGTAAACATACTGTTTATCGATTATTTATTTCCATTTGTTTATCAGAGAACTTAAGTTCAAATAAGGAGAATCATTCCATCACAAAACTTTGAGTCATCAATTTAATATTTCAAATAATCCACAGTAATTTAATTGAAATTTTGTACGATATTCTCTTCCTAATTGTTTCTAGTTATTTATATCTGAAGAAAACTTTGCTTTCACTTATCAGTTATATAATATTTCACAGATTGAAATCATGAGTCAATTGAAGCTAGACCACCATGGAAAACCTGGAGGCACTGGTGGCGCAATTTCATGGATTGGTTGAAGTTAGACATTAACACCGTTGGATGCCGGCCTGCTCAGTGGTCTAGTTGGTTGAGCGCCTGGCGCGAAACTGATAGGTCCTGGGTTCAGATCTCGAGGGGTGCGGGATCGTGGATGCGCACTGCTGATGGGTCCCATACTAGGACGAAACGACCTTCCAGTGTTTCCAGGTTTTCCATGATTGTCTAGTTTCAATTGACTCATGATTTCAATCTGTGAAATTTCTAAAATCTTCACAAACCCTTTCTGATATATAATATTTATTTTATCATGAATATTTCATAGACAATATATTCATGTATGTTATTCAGTAAACCAACTGTTTTGTAGACAATTTAATAAGAATAATATATAATTTTGTTGCCAGTATAACCTCATATATTCATATGTATTCCAATATTATTTCCAATAAGTAACTATGTAGACCTTAGTCTAGATATTTAACAGTATGGTATGTCGCATCGTAATGATGTTATGTCGTTCGTTTGCATAACAACAAATATATATATATATATATATATATATATATATATATATATATATCTGTCAGTTTCCTAGAGGACGGAAATACTGATATTATGCTAGTCAGTAAAAGCTTTTAACTGAAAAAATAAAAAATTCCATTAATAGAAGAAAATAATTTAATAAATTAATTAAAAAGTATATTCAGTCATGAATAAATATGGTGCCTTGAATTAAGTTATGACTTTATCAACTGCTTATGTAATCAATCTAATTTAATCAACAGTTTGATTTACCGGATTTTAAGTAACTTGATTAAAAGAGATACAAAAACTTTACTGACGAATATTATTTCACTGATTGAAATCATGAGTCAATTGAAGCTAGACCGTCATGGAAAACCTGGAAACACTGGAAGACCGTTTCGTCCTAGCATGGGACCCCTCAGCAGTGCGCATCCACGATCCCGCACCCCTCGAGATCTGAACTCAGGACCTATCAGTCTAGCGTGTGAGCGCTTAACCAACTGGACCACTGTGCTGGCCGGCATCCAACGGTGCTAATGTCTAACTTCAACCAATCCACGAAATTGCTTCACCGTACACCATTGTCTTCAGTGAGTTGAAACGGCCGTCCAGTGCTTCTAGGTTTTCCATGGTGGTCTAGCTTCAATTGACTCGTGATTTCAATCAGTAAAATGTCTAAAATCTTCACAAAACCCCTTCTGAGAATATTATTTACTTAAAACTGAATAATTATTGCGATTTGTAATGAAAACTGTCAATGAATTACTCTATTTATTGAAAAATACAATTATTTATTTTTTCAATATGGATGGAAAATAGGTAGGTTACATTGATTGTTTAGGTGGTTTGAAGAGTATCTCAATGTGAAATGAGTTTAAGTTATAAGCTTATATCAGGTGAAAAATCAGTGAAAGGTAAACAGTATTGAAAAGTTGGTTTATGTTAGTTTGATATTCCCTGATATTACGAATATGTATCTCCATTCATGATCTGATTCAGAACATTAGGACCTTAGATTGATCATGATTGGGTTCGAAAATAGTGAACAGAGCCTTTTTGTTCTTTATGGGACTGAAAGTTTCACACCGTGGGCTGTGGTGGTGTCGACAGTTTGTACTCTTAAGAAATACAATACACTGAATCAAACTTCTTCAGAAGTAGCTTACATTAAGTCATGAAACATCAGAAATACAACTTTATACTCATTGGGATATAACAAAAATGTATATTTAATATCAAAAGATGATTGTTTCATCTTACTGCAGATTACCTGATATAACAGAATCAAGAAATACTTATACCAAGTTGTTCTAAACACTATACCCAAAAGAAGGAAATATAAAATCAGTAATAGTTCGAATGAAATAATTTATATTATTATGTACAGAGATGAATAAAAATAAGGTTCATCAATTAGCTCCCAAGCAAATAGTAAGAGTATCATATAAAAAGTGCCAAGAAATGGTACAGATGTTTCTTTAAACACCTTTAAGAGTTTAATTCTATTTAGACTAAGAAGGTCAGTATTAACATTAAATACCTTACATACTTACGCCTGTTAACCCTCGTGCAAGAGCATAGGCTACCTACCAGCATTCTCTATCCGACCCTGGCCTGGGCAATCCTTTCTAGCTCCTTCCAGTTTTTATTCATTCTTTTCATATCTGCTTCGATTTCCCGATGTAATGTGTTCTTTGATCTCCTTAATTTCCGCTTCCCTTCAGGATTCCAAATTATGACTTGCCTCATGATGCGGTTTGACGATTTGCGTATTGTATGTCCTATCCACCAACTCCATCGACTTTTCATGATTTCCTCTTCAACTGGAAGCTAGTTTGTTCTCTCCCACAAAAATCTGTTGCTGATGGTATCCGGCCAATGGATGTTGAGTATCTTGCGTGGACAACTATTTATAAATACTTGTACCTTCTTAATGATGGTTGTTGTAGTTTTCCAAGTTTCAGCTTCATACAGTAGAACTGCCTTGACGTTGATATTGAAGATTATCACTTTGATGTTGGTTGAAAGTTGTTCTGAGTTTCATATGTTCTTCAACTGTAGGAATGCGGACCTTGCTTTGCCAATCATCACTTTTACGTCTGCATATGAACCTCCTTAAACATCGATGATGCTTCCCAGGTATGTGAAGGATTCCACATCTACCAGAGTTTCGGTATTAAGAGTGATTGGATTTCTGTTCTCCGTGTTGTATTTGAGAACCTTGGATTTCCCCTTGTGTATGTTGAGGCCTACTGATACAGAGACTGCTGCTACACGACTTGTCTTCATCAGAATTTGTTCGTGTGTATGGGATAGGATGGCTAAACTATCTACGAAGTCCAAATCGTCTAATTTATTCTGAGTCGTCCATTGTATTCCATGTCTTCCCTCAGATGTCGAGGTCTTCATAATCCAGTCGACCACCAGAAGAAAGAGGAAGAGGGAGAGTAGAAAGCCTTGTCTGACTCCGGTCCTTCTTAAATACCTACTAAACCGCTAATTTTCGGAATTATCAGTCTCATTACTATTCAGTATATTAAGAGCCACGAAGTACAGACTTTTAGAGAAATCTGACATCATAAACAGGATATGTACGTTTTTACTTCATAAGTTTAATAACTTTTTCCGATCGGTCAATTTGGACAAGAAAACATCATGTATAATGTAGTTGATTGTAAAAGAACACATCTTTAACATTTCCATTTATTTATTCAGTAGCATTTGATTCCACTTGAATTTCAAATAAATTACCGATAAATATCAATGAATAAAATAGGAAGAGATAAAATGTAAATCAGTGACTACTGTTCTATATAAACAAGGAACTTAAATTCATATTTTTTACACTAACTAAAGATTATATAGGTAATATAAAATTTCGAAATGATATATGTATAATATCAATATTTTATGCAAATAAGTTTAATCAGTTGACTAGAGTTTGAAAAAGTTATATTGACACCACGGTAGGGAATCTTGAAACAGACACCACCTATATGTCTGTTTGTTAAGTGTTATTTTCATAATGATAAATTTGTCAGATTCACAGCAGTATGATTTCGAATATAAATAATACTACCTGAAGTCATAAATGAAATGATTGCCATAAACTAAATAAGCATTTTGTACTTTGAAGAAGGCTAGTATTATCTGTCAATCGTTTGTCAAGTTCAACAGCTTCAATTATTTAACTACTCTATTTATTTGCTTTGAGTTATACGAAGTATATCTTATATCACATCTTTAAAGTTAATGAATAATAATCAAAGTAAGTAAATGAAGATATTATCATAACTATGAAGTGTATCATTCAGTAGGTGACACGTATAAATTATCACAGTTAATGTTTAAAAACACGTCTCACAATAAAATAGGGTAGTTTTGGAAATTATTCAATTTATAATTAATTTTTGAATAAGATTATGAATCGATCGATGTTAGACCATCATTGAAAACTTGGAAGTACTGGATGGCCATTTCGTCCTACTATGGGACCACACAGTAGTGTGCAACCACGATCCCCCCCGCGAGATTCGAACCTAGGACCTCCGGTCCCGCGTGCGAACTCTTAATCTTTTGACCGCTGAGTCGGCATCCAACAGTGCTAATGTTTAACCTTAACCAATTCACAAAACTGGGCAACCATCTTCTATTATCTGAGGTAGATACGGCCTTCCAGTGCTTTCATGTTTTCTATAGTTGTCTAATTCCAATCGATTTATGTTCTCAATCAAAAACTTAACAATCTCCACAACGCCATAGTGATTACTCATAATTAGTTGTTTTTATATTATGAAATAATATCAACAGGAGGATCATTATTAGCGCTGATTTACTGAATAAGTTTATCGTCATTGATTAGATTTTCACATTTAAACGAACTCATAACTCCATTGAATGATGAATCTATACCAATCAGTTGTCAGACAAAACATAACACCTTTTAAACCAACTAATTTTCAAAATAAAATGAATTCTTGTATTCTTCAGGTTTATCTTTTATTTTTATCATAAAGAGATACAATCATTTTAACATTACAATAAGTTCTTCATAGTTTAGTAAATATTATTGGTTGAATGTCATCTAATGGTAAATTAAGTTTTTTTAAATTATAACTATTCTCATCATGTTTACTATTTCACTTCAAGACATTACTTCAATTCATATTGAAATTATAGATGAAAAAGTTTAAAATTGAAACAAGTTATTTCTTAGATAAATCAAAACAACATTATTCGAAAAGAAAAAAATTATCAGAAAGGGTTTTGTAGGGATCGTAGTAATTTTAATAGTTGAAATCATGAGTCAATTGAAGCTAGACCATCATGGAAAACCTGGAAGCACTGGAAGGCCGTTCCGTCCTAGCATGGTACTCCTCAGAAAAGTGCAACCACCATCCTGCACCCCGCGAAATCCGAACCCAGGACCTATCAGTCTCGCGCGCGAGCGCTTAACTATTAGACCACTGAGCTGGCCGGCATCCAACGGTGCTAATGTCTAGCCTCAACCAATCTACGAAATTGCACCACCGTATACCATTGTCTTCAGTGAGCTGATATCTCACAACAGACCTGGTTGAACTACACTAGTCACAGCTTCTCACTAAAACTTCAGGAAATGCCTCTTGAAGTCAGTCACTAGTGAGCAGATGATTGTTATCACAAGGGGTTTTGTGGAGATTTTAGTAATTTCAATAGTTGAAATCATGAGTCAGTTGAAGCTAGACCACCAAGTTAGACATTAACATCGTTGGATGCCGGCCAGCTCAGTGGTCTTGTTGGTTAAGCGCCTGGCGCGTGACTGATAGGTTCTGGGTTCGCGGGGGGGCGGGATTGTGGATGCGCACTGTTGAGGAGTCCCATACTAGAACGAAACGGCCATCCAGTGCTTCCAGGCTTTCCATGGTGGTCTAGCTTCAATTGACTCATGATTTCAACTATAGAAAAAATATTGTTATATTTTATCCCTTGTTACTTGTATTAATATAGAATACACATCTCGTTTGTTACTTAATCAGAATAAAAAAAGTAATATATAACTAAAAACAACAATCTTTTAAGTTTCATTCATCAATTTGATTTAATCATACTCTTTTCCATTCTATTCCATTCACTCTTGATAATTGTCTACAAATTTGTGTTTTATTACATTGAATCATACGTTGTATTTTCTTCTATTTTATAAAATATTTTTGTAATTCTGTCAAATCAAGTCGCGTGTATACATAAGAATTTTAATAATATAAGGGAAATGTATTATAGAAATTATTAATTCCATTCCGCTTTTATCCTAAGAGACGATAGTTCAAACAAGTAAACATAAATAAATACATTTTGATTCATATCTATTTCTATCACTTTCTATTTTATTCTTTTGTTTGTGTTGACATATAAACTACACACAAACACGCACAAGCACACGTTATCTCATTAAATTGTCTTTTACTCTTCTTTTTTTTTCTTGCTGAACACTGATGAATTATTCTTATTTTTGGCATCATCACCATCATCATCATCATCATCATCATCAACAATATCAACATCAACATCATTTTGCTTCAAGTATTACCACAATTACTTTACTAAAACTATAAATAAATTTTTACAAAAGTTAGAAAAGTGTCAAAAATATAATTTTAATGAAAATATTCTAATGATTTAACGATTGATAATAATAGGGATTTTTTTGTTTCAAAGAAAGAAAAAAGAAAAGTAAAGAAAAGAAAAGAAAAGAGAAGAGAAGAAAAGAATGGAGAAGAAAAGAAACTAGATATTATGATTATGAATAATTGTTGAGAGAAAAGTAACAATTTTTGTTGACAAGTTATTTACAAATCAGTCATTTATTCATCACTATAGTTCTTTATTTATATTCAATTCAATACTAATTCATTTCTCTTTAATTCTATATATATGTACGTTTGTATGTACACACATGTGCCATATGTATGATGTATATGATATTATATTAAATTTTATTCAGGAAGTTGAGTTTGTTGTTTCTTTTTATATTTTTTCTATATTATGTAAGAATTTTGATGATTATGATTTATGATTCTGTTTGATCATGTTTGTTTGATTAATTCTATAAGAATGTCTGTTTGTTTAAAGTTTTACTTATGTATTTAGTATTAGTGAATTATTTTTTGATTGTATTTAACCATTGGATTATTGGTTAAAACTTGGGATAATTAGGAATGGGTTTTGTGGAAATTTTTTAGAAATTTCACTGGTTGAAATCATGAGTCATTTGAAGCTAGACCACCATGGAAAACCTGGAAGCACTGGAGTGAGAAGTCGTTACCAGTGGAGTTCAATCAGGTCTGTTGTGAGATAGGAACTCACTGAAGACAATGGTGTACGGTGGAGCAATTCCGTGGATTGGTTGAAGTTAGACATTAGCACCGTTGGATGCCGTCCAGCACAGTGGTCTAGTTGGTTAAGCGCTCGCGCGCGAGACTGCTAGGTCCTGGGTTCGAATCTTGCGGGGTGTGGGATCGTGGATGCACAGTTCTGAGGAGTCCCATGCTAGGACGAAACGGTTGTCCACTGTTTCCAGGTTTTCCATTACAGTCTAGCTTCAATTGACTCATGATTTCAACCAGTATAATTAAGAATATTTGAAAAAAACTTGACGATTATAGAGACTTATTAAGGAGACTACATAGTTTTTACAATAATTACAAATTACCGGGTTTAGTTAATAGTTATATTGGTACAGCAACAGTCAGTTATTTTGATAAAAGCTTGTTTATGGAGATTGGTTTAATTTATAAACTGTATGAATTGATAATAGTTGAAATACTACTATAAATCAGGAAGTACTGGATAACTGTTTTGTCCTATTACGAGTAATAAGAAAATTGAGCACCCAAAACACCACGAGGGCAATAGATAGATAAACTATGGAAAGGGATTAAATATGAAGACATAATCTATTATGATAAGCAAATCATAACTTATAAAACAAACGAATTGTGGCTATTAGTGAAATTCCAGAATCGAAATTCGTCTTATTCAGAACTCATTAGTTGGACGTACCTACATTTCAGTGTTGATGTTCGCACTGAGATTCGAACGCTGTGGCATTAAGTTTAAACATCAACTCGTTATTCACTCAACTGCTAAGTTCAGATAACCACCACAAACCATCTGTTCCAAAAGCTTGTGACACTTTAGTTATATTGACGTGATCTCTACAACATGTGATTGTGCTTTCAAATCTGGTCGGAATTTAGTATTAAATATCACTAACAGGTTAATTCAAGCTCTTATTGTTATGCCTGTAAGACGCCAAATATTATCATTTGCTAAATTCACCAATCAAAATTGACGTGAACTCCACTCCTATTGGTTTGTCTATTTGAACACCTTTCTCTTTCCGCAGCCTTGATTGTTAAGATGTCTTCAGCCAAGCCTCTAAATGTGGATTTATACGTAGATATACTAGACTACATTACACCCTAAAATGAAAAATCACAGTTATACCAAAACCGGTCAAAAGTGGTTGTGAATCGGCCAAGCAGTAAACAGTTGATTAACAATAAATTGAGGATAATATGATGTAGTAATACTTAATAGGTCAAACAGAAGCTTACAATAAACGGAATACAGAAACTAAATAGTCTAGTTATTTAATTACTGTACAATGAGAATAAATACAATAATTATTCAGAAAATGCTTTCAAGATTTATTATTTCTTCAATCTTCATTCATTTAATCATAATTTGTATGTTAAGTTTTGATAGTGACTGGCAGTAGAATCCATAACACTCTCTTCGTCTTCCTTTGGATTCGTCAGTTAAATGTACTTTCATCACAATTTTGACATTCACATCGAGATTTACTAAAAATCATGGAAATCATGATATTCAAATTTCGTAATTTATGTTTTACTGATGTATGCTCAACAATTCCACAATTTAATTAGTAATTAATCAATGAAATCAAAGAAGTTGAGAACAAAATCACTTAATGATCGGTTATTACTCGACTACAATGGTGATAAATCACCTATTGGTTTTAGTTTGAAATGATCATCTTTTCATTCTTCCAAGCTCAATGGTCTAATGATGAATTTAATGAAACTGTTTATATATTATTTAGAACAAAAATAAGTAAACTGTTCGGTTCATTTGTATTTTTCTAATAGTTGATTTCAGTTCACAAATAATTGAGTTTGTTGTCCTGGATTCCACTGCTAGCCTCTATCTATCATTGCTTACAAAAAGCTTGTGAAATAAGGCAATATCGAGGCATACGCACAGTATGCATATATACCAATAACAGACTGATCAATTGCAGTCTTAAACCTCAATGGGAAGATAGAAGCCAAACAATACCAAGTGAATAATTGAGTTTATTCTCATTTTATATTCTTATGTAACCTACGTTCTCGCGTATTATTTTTCTTAAGCAACTGTTGGTTTATACGTAGATATACTAGACTACATTACATCCTAAAATGGAAAACCACAGTTATATATATATATATATATATATATATATATATATATATATATATATATATATATATATATATATATATATATATATGTTCCTTTAGAAAATTACAAGCCAGAAAGTATTCCCTCATAAAATTAGTTTATGATTATCTATATAATCCTTTATAATTTTAAAAATGTTGCTAACAAAATAAGGGATTTTCTTCTGTAAAATTGCCAAATTTTTTGGTGTTTAATTTTTCAGTATGTATATATATGTATCTCCCCACCCCACCCACTCCACCCTACTCAATCATATGTCAGATATGATGTTACAAATCTATGAAAATGTACACACATACACAAACACACACATATATATATATATATAACTGTACATACATACATACATACTTTTGAATGTTATAGACATATACAAGTGTAGACTATAAAATATGTTAAAACATAAACTCTTATTGTACCCAATGGAAAGGATTAAGTTGGAATATTTTTAAAAAGGCAATTTCACAATTCTCTCAAAGAATGAATTTGATTTGTGAAATGTAAATTCTTTTTCATTTTATTCTCTTTTTTTTCTTTGGTTTTGTCTCTGTTTATCTTTCATTTTTTATATATATATTCTGCTGAATCTTTTATTTTGTTATTTTTCTTTTTCTGGACTATATTAGTTTAGATATAGATATATGTAGCTATGTGTGTGTGTGTGTATAAGTAGGTATATGTTGATGTTATCTTATCAATCTCTTCAAATACTTTCCTATTCACCACTATTATTCCTTGTAAAATGTTTAAACATAAAGAAATACTTCATTTCATAGGATGATGTAATTGTAAGTTTGTTGAGCATAAATTTTTCTCATATCACTGTTATTATTAATATTATTACTGTCATATATGTGGACATTGGTGTACATGATGATTCACTATAATAAATGTATATGCAAATTGCTAATATAATTTTGTTCTAAAAATGATTTGTATTATTCAGATATTTTGTTTATTCAATAATTACAATTGTTATTATGATTGAAAGAAGTAAAAGGGAATTGTAAACGACTGTTACTGTAATGAAATTGATTAGGTTCCGTTATAACTTTTCACGATTATCTGTTGATTGATAAAAAAAATAATAAAAAAAAACAAAATCTAGATAAAATACATTCAAAAATTTCAAAAAAAAACAAAGTTCGGAGAAGGGATCTCTTTTCAACGAATGTATTATCAAGCTGTACAATCGTATATATATATATATATATATATATATATATATATATATATATATATATATATATATATATATATATATACTGCATTCCCCTTATGTCTTATATTCTCAATATTTTATTCATAAATACTCATTATATCACCTTATTTATTTTTACACCTTTATGACCTTTAATAACCTTTAATTGCTGTAACAAAAACATTTTAATCATCTTATTACATTGTACATATGCCAATAACAGACGAATCAATTACAGTCTTAAACCTCAATGGGAAGATACAAGCCAAACAATACCAAGTAGTATTATAATCTTTCTATTACGTTGATAATAAGTTCGTTGAAAAGAGATCCCTTCGCTGAACTTTTTGTTTTCAATTTTTAGTTTTTAAATGGGAATTATCTGTCAAAAGACATTCAACTATTTAATATCAAAGCTCATTATTATTACTATTATTATTATTGTTATTATTATTATTATTATGACTATCCTGAAGAGAAATGAATTAGTTTGAAAATGTAGCCGAGGTGATTGTCTGCTTTGATTATATATTGATAATTGCCTATTATTTTTGAATTGGTACATATTTATATCTTGAAGGTTCATTTAGAGTAATTCTAGATTAAAACGTGATTGTGGTAAATTAGTGATAAAAATTCATGTTAGGACAAGACAAAGTAATACTCAAGATCAATCATATATCAATTTAGTTCGATAGTTGCTCATTATGATGTGTGATATACATCATTTACTATTAATTCAGTAGAAAATTATTTTTGTATTGCCATTATATCAATTGTTTTTTTCTTTTTATTGCATAATCATGAATTACCAGTCAAATTTGTATATAAATCAATGTAGTTGGTTAATAAGCTAATGTTGTTTTTTTGGTGAGCGAGAGTAAAATTTTTATCTGTCATCAATCTTTATCCCCATTTTTGTATCAGAAAATTATTAGTTTATTTTCGTTTTAGGTACCCCTTTCTGTGATTCTATCAAATTTCTCTTTCACAACTTAAGTAAGATTAATCACAAGATCAGTAGCTTTCATATCTAACAAGATATCTTCAAACAATTTAGGTAGAATCTATTACTCTGTATATTTAATTTCAGTCAACCGGAGATCACTCACGTCATTGTTATACTGTTACTGTCTACTGAATCGACTTCACAGATGACAATTTTCTCACTAAATGTTTATTAAATATGTACAAACGTTGGCCGTTAATATTATTCAAAGTATTATTTCGATATTCAACTTATTAAAGTCATATCACCTCTTTTGAATTATGTCTATTAAACTAAGATTTATCATTTATTGATGAATTTTATTCAAAATGACTACTTCAAACGCCAGTTTTTGTAATGGTGTCATAACTATTGTAATCTTGATTAGTTGGCCTTTTACGTTTCATGTAATATCATAATTAATGATTTTGTTATATCAGAAAAGGATTTTGTGGATATTCTAGTAATTTAGTAGTTGAATGCATGATTTAATTGAAGTTAGACCACCATGGAAAACCTGGAAGCATTGGGCGGCCGTTTCGTCCTAGTGTGGAACTCCTCAGCAGTACGCACCCATGATTTTGTAATTCATCATTTTTTTTATTTAACATTTTTGTATTATGTACAGAAATCTTATTACAAAAATATAACCGTTTCTGAATCACAATTTACTTATATCCTTAAAAAATTGTAAACCGAACAATTTTGAATGTAAGTAGTAACATTATATCTATTGCTTTATAAATCCTAAAAATGCTAACGCTACCTTATCAGGTAATAGTAATTAGTTTCATATTGTATTTAATTCTCAAAGCCGATTGAATTCTGTCGATCAGGCTGTGATACCATCATTAGTCTAAATAACTTTATTGTAGCCTGAATTTTTTGATGCTAAAAGACCAAAGATAATCTGAATTTATTGATCTTAACTACATAATATGTCGAAATGACGATTGACTATCCATTAAAATGTAAACAAACTGAAAAATACAATAGATATTGTCAAGAGATAATTCCAACCAACGAGAACATGGGAATTTAAAACAATTCTATGATTATTTGTCAAAATTTGAACTAATTGTTTGACTGTAATCGACTCCCGAGCACTTGTTTTTTTAAAACACAATTCATTCGAGATTGATTATTTCCCGGAAGAAGCTAGGACCAGTTTACTTAGTGAAACGTTGACATTGTTCATATTTTATTCCCTAAGATTGTCATGAACATTAATGGTAAAAAAAACAAACAGAGAAATACTGATGAATCAGTAAAAATCTATGTAGCTGACAGATTTAACTTACATAATCAAACAGTTTAGTCGTTCACCTAGTACTTAGAAACAAAACAACAAAACGCGCTTAAATCCACTAACGGTGTACAATTCATTAAATATATAGGTTTAAACATTACGACTATCAACACAAAACATACTAAAAATTTTCAACAGAATTTCATGCAGGAATTCTGCAAAAAATTGTCTTCATATTATATACTACTAATCTGCTTGATATGCTCGTGATAAATGACCTAGTTCGAATATTTTTTTACCATTTTAAACATCGCCAATGAACAGCCATTATAACCAGTAGACTGACTTCACAGAGTTAGGATCACTAAAACCTGTGTATTGTTACACTTTGAAGTTACCAGTGTTTACTATTCACATAAATAATCAATATTCTAATTAGAATTTTTATGATCTGTAAATAAAATATTTAATTGATAATTCTATAGTATAAATGTTTTTGTAAACTATGCATATCATGAAATGTAGTGAATTGACGACGGTTCAAAACATTTTCGTAATTAGGATTATACTCACTGCCTGACTTCTATTTGTTTTCTTCAAGGATTGATGATTTCAGATCTTATTCTTTGTAGAGTTATCGGTACATACTGATAAAAAGATTGACCTTAGGCGAAATATCTGACTTATGATCTCATGTTTTTAAGAGTTTCCCAACTGATTCTGTGATGAGAATTATTTTTGAATAAACTAAATTCTCACTAAGAGTGTATTTAAGTTAAACAAGCCTTTCTTATTGCAGTTCAAAAAACAAATATTTTTGACTTCACAAGACAGTAAATCAAGTTTATTTATGAATAACTAACTCTATAAACCCAGTTTTTGAAACTGATCAATGAAAGCTAACTTCAGTAGATGAATTAATGTACCTGTACCAAGGATAAAAAATGGCAACTGTAACACAATGGAAAACAAACTCTGCAAATTTCTAGTTTCCATTATCAAATTATCTTGAGTATACACTTGTACATTACTTGCAAATGTCATTTACTTTCGTCATCAATATTAATAAACCCCGTAATTTGTAATTCGTCAACTTATGTTTCCTTTTGTTTCTTATTTTCTAGATTCGTACAAATAAATTTCCCTTCAAAATTTTTCCCTCTGGTCTAGGAATAAAACCATCAACCGTTGGATATTACGTATCATTTCATCATGTATAATTATCTGTTGGCCAAGAAACAATTTGCAACTGAACAAAACGTAACGAAGTCAGTCAAATAGCTGAAATGGCATTTTCCAGTTAAATATAAATCATCATTAAGACTATTAACATAATTCTAATAATTCATTTCCTTTTTTTTAGATAACTTTGAGCTGTCAGAATTAGCATTTCATGTTTTATGTGTTATATCCTAGTGAAGATTAAATTACGGGTAACTTCTGAAAACTATTAATGGACTAATATTATATATCTATTCTTATTGTATAAATGTTCAGGAACTAGATTTTGTATACCTATACTCCTCTTATTATAAGCTTCATTTTGACTTATAAATTATTATAATACGATTTATCATTCTTAAATTATACTCAGTTTATTATTTACAGTTTCTCACGTTCACAACCACTTTTGGTTTGATCTTGTACAAACGTTATTTCCTAATTTGTGGTGTGATGTGGTCTGTTTGGCTGGTATATAAACTAAGTATGTTTGAAATAAATGATTGGCATAATGTAAGCTGTTATTGGCGTTATGTACTCAATTGGACGGATTACGCGAACAAAGGACCAATAAAGACGCTAGACTGCTCATACCAGTCAAACGTCATTGGTTTGGCACAGTACGAGGATTGTATAAGTCGTATTTTGATTGGAAAATAAATCATGTGATAATTAGCCGGGCTTTAAGGCCACAACACTATGTATGATATTTAAATCATTAATATTCAGTTCAAATAATAATACTGAATTAAGTATAAGACAATCAATTTATGTAACAATATAATGGGTATGCACAGTCCGAAAATAGAATTTCCATTCGATTTCATGAACACTGTAGATGCAATGTCTTCTTAGAATACTTCATTAAAAGTAGTAAAAAAACAACTTATTCTGTTAGTTATTCCACAGAGATAATCAAGTATCACATTTGATTTTCAGTTAATTCTATATTCGATTATATAAATTATAAATGTAAACAGGTAAATACCTTTATATTATTCATAATAACATTATGAGACTGAAAGATAATAGATAACTTCATTACCATAATGATCTATGACAATTAGTTAAAATTTAATCATTCCAGTGTCAACATTTAAATGACCATGAAAATTACAATGATTAGGAAATAAATTCTTAATTTATTTTACATCAATAATACTGCTATTATTGCAGTGTAGAATACACTTGACAAATGGTGGTACATAAAAAAACACAATCTATCGAACAATATCTATGGGAACTGTAAAATTAGTCATTCATAATCGGATTGTATATCACAAAATGATTATTTCATGTGAACAAACACAACAGACAACTATTCGGTTAGTTCTATTACTTAGCTTGGGATGGACATAATAGTAGTTAGTGAAAAACAATGTAAGTGAATAATCATAACAGATATGAATTGTTTTCATAAGCTTAATTAATACTTTTTTATGTGCCATTGTTTGAATTGGAAAATGTCGGTTATCTGAGATACTTTTGAACAGTTTTTCTAGAAGCAGATTACTGTTAAACTTCTTCATTCATGGACTTATGAATCTATTTCATTCTTATGTTCAAGTACAGAATAGGCTGCTAAATGATAAGACACAGAAATGAACACATTGTAAAAGATTCAAATGATATTATGTTTATTATCATCACATCATTTGAAGATCATTGGGAATATTTACGTTTCCTAACTCAAAGAAATTAAGTAAAGAGTTAGATTTTTAAGTATATACAAGTTGAAAATGTACAAAACCAACCGAAAATGCAACAGTTTTCAGTGCTGTTCTTATAATATGTTTATTGGATGGGTTTTTTTTTAAAGATTTTTATTATGTTTACTATGCATATTTAATAACCAACAAGTCTAAAACATTATCAACCAACAACCATGCTACAATTATAAAAGAAGAATAGTCTGAATAAGTCGGATGCTTACTTTAAGCATATGATTGATGTACTCATAATACTTCCTTAATGCTCAGGTTTATTGTCTATCTATCTCAAACATTAGTCTGAGAATTACTTATAAAGAAGTATGAGTAGATTATACGAACAAGTTATCTGACTAACGTTAAAGTCTATCAATAACCAGTGAAATACATTAGTATTCATTTATGTCACCATCATAGTTAAATAAACAAAACTAATTAATGACTTTGTTCTTTTGAAAACAGAAAAAGAATAAATTGAAAGTGTTTTAATCTAACTTACAATGAAGCAATAAACCTTAGTTACTTTATTAATGAATTATCCACATAGTAATCTATTTCTTTCAATGTCAGAATAAATAAACCAGTAATTCATCATATCAACAAAATAAAATGAAATTGTCATTACATTGTCCATCATATTATGACATAAAACTCATTCATTCATTCATTTCATGCATAGAAACTCTTTAGAATGTCTGTAATTTAATCATTAGAAGCATTATAAATCAGCTGATTTAATATTTAGTAACTATGATTCTAAATGAGTTAGTATTTATTTTAGAAATAAGAATCATGTCAACATTAAATTAAACAATGGAGTAAGCGTATTTATACATTACCTGTTTGAAAGTAATCTTATATTACATAACACTTTTTCTTTATTTTAGGTCATAAAAGAATCTGTGAAATTGTGAAGTTGTTCATGCATAAAATTCTCATTATTTATTCATCAGTTACTTTTCACTGATTTCATTTATTTTTACTTATCAGTAAAAAGAAAAAGAAAAAAAAGAAAAAAAAAGAAAAAAAGAAAAAAAGAAGTGAAAATGGTGTGAATAAAATAAAACCATAAGGGAATATAAATATAAATATATATCTTAATATCATTGTGTTTTAAAATAGTTTAAACTATGCTACTATAGAAGTCTTCATTTCATTATTTGGCTATTGTTATTTTAATGTTAAGAATAATGAATAGAGAAACAGATGTTAGAAATTAACACTTGAACAATAAAATGAGATAATTACCAGATTGAAAAAACTTTGCAAGATGAAGTTTAGGGCTTCCTGATGACTGTCTTATTATCTTTCCGAAACTCAAGTTATTAAAAAATAAACAGTACGTTATAGCAACTGTCCTACAATTAATTTTGTTTATGGTTACTTCTGCCGAGTCTTTTTATCAAATTATTTGACAGACAGTGTTATTCAAACAATAACAATTTGTCTATTTCTTTGTATTATTATTATGATCACTATCACGTCTATATAAACGTGTATGTTTGATCATACATATATATCCTCGAATCTTATTGATTCGAGTTGACTATAAATCCGCCTCTGTATTCGCTTGCTAGCGCTCATTAGCCTCTCTACTCCAATTTCAAGAGCTAAGTAATCATGATGTTTTCAATAACATATATTCTACAGTTATACCAAAACAAGTGACAAAGGAAATCAGAACGTTGACAAAAACTTGTTCCTACGTATTCAACTAAAGACATGGAGGTGCGAAGGGGAGGTATAAGCGAAAGATCATGTCTTGACTGTTGTTAAGCATTTCCTTCGCTTTTGATTTAATGGGTTAGTTGCTCATCGCTATATCGATCTTATTTCCTTATGACATTTATTCAGTATGATTTTCTTCATATTAGTATAATATGAATTTTTCTCAGCATAACATGAAGCATTCGTTTTATGGTAATTCTGTTCGAAATCTATTTGTGTATTTCTCCTAATTCGATTATATGTGTAACTAGTTAAATGACTATTAAACTTCGGCAAAATTGATGTATAGATCAGTATTTTTGATGGGAGTTATCGTCTTGTTTTTAGAGGGTTAATAAAATCTGCAGATGCCATCGGTCTTACCTTCTTTACTGAGTAGTGTAAATTTCAGTTTTTTTCCCTTTATTCTAATTATTAGTATACAACAATTAACATATATTTTCAATGAGGTACCTTGTTAAAGATAATCTGTGGGAAAAGCCAATGCTATCGGTCATTTGAAGAGCACAACGGATCCCTATCATATCGGTTAAACAGTTTCTGAATTCAGAAGTATGTCTAAATTTTTATAATACTGGCTGATTAGAGGACCAATAATTTAGTAACCGCCCTCATTATAAGGTGATCGAATGAATGTCAGGTACATAGCTTCTGCCCTTCTGTATTCTTACAATCAAAACATACCTTCTTATGAACAGTCTTACGATGTGTCTGAAGGTTTTTATTCTTTCACTTAGTTTATGTCATTTGATGTATGGTGTACCCTTTTATGAAATCTGTGATATGGCAATCAACCGCTCTACATTAGGTGTATCACTGATTTAACACATAACTTTTTATTAGTTAAATGACGGTTTATCGAGAAATTCTAATCTTCACAGTTGTTAAGTTTGTCTTACATTGTTTCTACTCGCTCCCTTTCCATTTTTTGTATATTGTTTTATACTACTTACTTACATTCAGTAAGCAGTTGTATTCCCAACAATGTTTACACTTATAACGCAAGTTGTGATGTAATATTCTGATATGTTCACATATACTTATAACGTTTATTGTACTTATCAATGTATTTATCACTATAATTACTGTACCTTAATCACTGTAGCGATTATCCACAGTTTTGTGCATTTGTTTAAACGCAACAGTTTCCATATTGTTTTGCTCTTGGTTCGGGTTTCGACTGTTCATAAACTGTTATCGAATTTCGACACAGTTATTAGCTGTCCTTTGCACTATCATATGTTGTAATTATTCTTTATGTTACTGCTACAGGAAGCCTTTTTATTTCATACTTGAAGGATGCGTTTAAACGCCCAAGACACCTCACAAGTTGAGGTTTGTAACTAAATTTTGTGTATTATTCAATAAAGAACCGCTATTGTAGACAAGTCGTTGTTTTGGAAATTTCGGTTTTGTACGTATCTCAATCGGGTGACTTGGACGCTTCAGTAGATCTAACTATAGTATATTCAATTCCTTTAGTTTTCAATAATTTTGCTCATTTTTGGTTTTCGTTAAAAGTAAGTTCTTTCAGTGGTTCGAATTTGGTCTGATAAGTATAATCGAACATTGGGTTTGATGTTATATGTTTATGATTTACCATACGACACATAATATATGATTCCATAGTTTGACGTTTTGATTGGGAAATATCTGGAATTATATTTTGATGTCCAGTTTAAAGTGCTTGGTGAATTGTGACTGAGAATCTCTTATGTTATTGTATAAGTTTAAGGGTTATAGGACGAGACAAACTAACAAATAAGGTGGAAACAAATGATTCCAAGTAGATTTACTTATAATAATAATAATAATAATAATAATAATAATCTGTATAACGATTTATATATTTTTGTTTTGGAGAAAATCTGGTGGTAATTTTGACCAAGCAGAACGTAATAATACTTTCTTGGATTGAGTATACTTAGATGATATAACTGTGCACAAGATTTTTCGGTGTGAAACTAAGGACACAACTCGAATAGCACCATCAATAATATATTCACATTTTATATTAATTGGAAATAAGTTTTCTACCCTTATGTGTACCTATTCTTTATACTGTTTTTCACACTACTTGATATTTGAAAGTAGTTTGAGAATTTCAACCATTTTTACTGGTGACTTTGGGTAGGACTATAATTTACAGTCGATCTTCATGCAACGCTAGAGAGACCTTGAGACAACTCACCTCCTTACCAGGTTCAAAAGAAGGCTATAAATTAATATGGGGAGTTAGGATTAGGGTCTAGATTTATAATTTAAGGTTATGAATAAAAGTAAAGGTTTTTATCATGAAATGACAGCAGCTATAATCCTAACATTCTGTTTATTAACTACATAGACGAATGAATTTCGCGCTCAAATTCAAGACTTGCTATTCTTAATTTAGTTTGCCAAAAATTGTAGTCTCCCTAGGATAGACTTTCTGCGACAATTAATTATTTAATCTATCCATTTATTGTCCTGATTTTATGTTCTCGGTTGTTCTTCCTATGAAGATTTTTCCATCATTGCTCCTTTCAACCATTTTTTCTGTTCCCCGTTTACTTGAGCAGTTTAATTCCAGTTCCGAACGAGGATCCAAATTAATTTCCGTCAACCATCAAATTCCCTCCCTGCAATCTTGTTGCTCGTGCATGTGAAGGATGAACCCTAATTTTTATTATGTCTCCACTGACAATTGTGGGTTAGTGGCTTTGTAAATACTAACTATTTATGTTTTTCTTTCAGGGTAATATGAAATAAGTTTTGCGTATTGATTTTGAAGTTTATTCAGGTAACTAAGTCTTTGAGTTAGTGTCAACGCACCACGATCTTAATAGCGAGAAAATAGTAGAAATTGTAGTGGATGCTAAATGTTTGAATTTAACTCCGCATGTAGCACTTCTAGAGTTACCGCCGGTCTCAAGTCCGGATAAAGGAGGAGGGTTGGGCATGGGGATAGCGTCCCCATCCCATAGAAAACTAACTCGCCAAAAAACACTAACAAGAAAAATATTCTAACCATTTAAACTCTGCCCTGGGAGTTAGAAGGTTTTCATTTAGAAGAACTATGACGCCTCATGGTGAAAGCCGAGTTCCTTCAAAAGCCACGAGGCCGATGACTCTTGTAACAACCACAGCAACGATTTTTATAGGTACATGGAACGTCCGGACAATGTGAGAGACCGGGAAGACCAGTCAAATAGCAAGGGAAATGAGGAGATACAACTTGGTAGTACTGGGAATCAGCAAAACCCATTGAACCCAAGCTGGACAACAAAGGGTAAATACGGGAGAGATGGTACTATACTCCGATCACGAAAAGGAAAATGCTCCACACACCCAGGGAGTTGCTCTAGTGCTGTTCAAAGTAACACGGAATGCACTTGTAGGATGAGAATCTCACGGATCCAGAATCATCAAAGCATCATTGAAAACAAAGAAGGAGGGGATCACAATGAATATTATCCAATGTTATGCATCCACCAATGATAGCAACGACGACATTAAAGATCAATTCTACGAGCGGCTGTAATGAATCATAGAGAAGTGCCCAAGAAAGGACCTCACCATTCTGATGGGAGATCTAAACGCCAAAGTCGGGATAGACAACACCGGATATGAAGATATCATGGGACGACATGGATTGACTGGGAGAGAGAAACGGGAGGGGAAAGATTTGCAAATCAATGTGCATTCAACAAATTGGTCATAGGGGGCACAATATTTCAACACAAGCGTATAAACAAAGCTACATGGATCTCACCGGACCACATTACAGAGAACCAGATAGATCATATTTGCATCAACAAAAAATTCCGAAGGACAATGGAAGATGTGAGAACCAGGAGAGGAGCTGATATAGCTTCAGATCACCACCTAAACCTGAAGCTAAAAAAGAACTGGACAACTGGACAAACAGCAATACCAAGATTCAATGCAACCTTCCTTCGAGATACTGACAGACTCAATGAATTCAAGATAGCTCTCAACAACAGGTTCCAAGCCTTACAAGATCTACTGAAGGAAGTAGAAACTACTATGGAAGACAAACGGAAAGGCATCAAAGAAGCATTAACTTTAACGTGTCAAGAGGTTCTGGGCCTCATGAAGCATCATCATAAGGAATAGATCTCTATAGAAACACTGGACAGGATCAAAGAAAGGAAGAACAAGAAGAAAGCAATTAACAACAGCCGAACACGAGCAGAGAAAGTCCAAGCACAAGCTGAGTACATAGAAGCAAACAAGCAGAAATACGTGGAAGAACTAACAAGGACAGCGGAAAAAGCTGCAAGAGAATGAAATATGAAACAGCTTTACGATACAACGAATAAACTATCAGGGAAATTTAGTAAACCAAAGAGACCGGTCAAAGACAAAGAAGACAGGTCAATCACTGAAATTCAACAACAGCGAAACAGATGGGTAGAGTACTTCGAGGAAATCCTGAATAGGCTGGTTTCATTGAATCTACCGGACATCGAGGCAGCACACACAGATCTTCCCATAGATGTCAATCCACCAACGACGGAAGAAATAGGAATGGCCATCAGACAAATCAAGAATGGGAAAGCAGCAGAACCTGACAACATACCAGCTGAAGCACTGAAATCAGATATCGAAGTAACTACAAACATGCTTCACCTTCTATTCAAAAAGATTTGGGAGGAGGAACAAGTGCCGATGGACTGGAAAGAAGGACATCTCATCAAGATTCCAAAGAAAGGAGATCTGAGCACAGGTGAAAACTACAGTGGCATTACGCTACTGTCAATACCAGGGAAGGTCTTTAACAGTGTGTTGCTGAACCGGATGAAAGCTGCAGTAGACGCCCAACTTCGAGATCAACAAGCTGGATTCCGTAAGGATCGGTCGTGCACAGACTGAATTGCGATACTACGGATCATCTTCGGACAATCAGTTGAGTGGAACTCGTCAGTATACATCAACTTCATTGAGTATGAAAAGGCATTTGACAGTGTAGATAGGAGAAAATTGTGGAAACTTCTTTGACACTACAGAGTTCCTGAGAAGATTGTCAACATTATCCGGAACTCATACGACGGACTACAGTACAAAGTCGTGCATGGAGGACAGCTGACAGATGCATTCCAAGTAAGGACCGGAGTTAGACAAGGCTGTTTAGTCTCTCCCTTCATCTCTCTTCTGGTGGTCGACTGGATTCTGAAGACTTCGACATCTGAGGGAAAACATGGCATACAATGGACAGCTCAGGACTTCACAGATGACCTAGCCCTCCTATCGCATACACATGAATAAATGCAGATAAAGACAGCCAGTGTAATAGCAGTCTCTGTATCAGTAGGCCTCAACATACACAAGGGGAAAACCATGGTCCTCAGATACAACACGGAGAACAGCAATCCAATCACACTTGATGGCGAAACTCCCGAAGATGTAGGATCCTTCACGTACTTGGGAAGCATCATCAATGAACAAGAAGGATCGGGTGCAGAAGTAAAGACAAGCATTGACAAAGCAAGGGCCTCATTCCTACAATTGAAGAACATATGGAACTCAAAACAACTTTCAACCAATATCAAAGTGAGAATCTTCAATACCAACGTCAAGGCAGTTCTATTGTATGGAGCTGAAACTTGGAGAACTACAACATCCACCATCAAGAAGGTAAAATTATTTATAAATAGCTGTCTACGCAAGATATTCAACATCCATTGGCCGGATACCATTAGCAACAGTGTTCTGTGGGAGAGAACAAACCAGCTTCTAGTTGAAGAGGAAATTAGGAAAAGACGATGGAGTTGGTGGATAGGACATTACGCAAATCATCAAACTGCATCATGAGGCAAGGCGTAACTTGGAATCCTGAAGTTAGGCTGAAAAGAGGAAGATCAAAGAACACATTTGTGGTGTCTGAATGAACTGATGATTTCTTTTTACTTTTTGAATGATTGATTTCTAATTCTTAATACAATACATTCGTTCGTGTTTGTCTAGTACTTCTTGATTCAATTGCGTTATTTCTGGGACTCTTAGTTCAAATGCTTCGAAACATTATACGCATTACATCGGGAAATCGAAGCAGATATGAATGGTATGAATAATGACTGAAAGAGTCTGGAAAGGATTGCCCAAGACAGGTTTGGATGGAGAATGCTGGTGGGCGGCCTATGCTCATTCACGAGGAGTAACAGGCGTAAGGAAGTAAATGTTTGAATTTGAAACATTGAGAAATTCATTCCTCCTGAACACAGGTGAGCTATATACATTCTTTCTTAAATTGTATTTTGAAGGATCCCGGTAAATTTAAAGACATCACTATAAGTCTATATCCAATAACCCATTGCTGCCAGTATTAAGAACTAATGATTCATATACTGCTATTCTATAAAAGGTTTTTCGTTAAACTTTCCAGATATAATATAGGGAACTTAGCGAAAGGAAGATAGCTGGTTCTTAAAAAGTTGAGGCCATGTAATCACTATGGATTTATTGAGTAAACTAATTACCGGTAAAGCCTCATAGAGTGTATATTTGTTATCTTTCGAATTCCATGACTGTAGTAAAAACTTTTTTTCTTAAAGTGATCTAAATAGAATAAACTATCAGAATACTCTAGAATCTAGCAACATCTCCCAAAAATCACTTATTAAATCCATTACATTGCTTGGACCTTAAAAAAAGCTTTTTTTGGAGATTGAGAGAAATGACCTAAGCATTCCAACAGTTATTCAATCAAATAATAATAAGATATATTGTTCACATTTTGTTGATCAATATATTTAAGTCACTTGTTTGTAGCCATTACTCAAACTTATTTCCATGACAATAATAATGAATATTAGATTAGACTAAATTTCCTTGAAACATTCATATATTATTTAGCAAAACGATAAAATTTCATTAATTAGTCCTACATATTATCAAATATTCTTCTTATTTCTTTCTTTAGACAGTACAATATTGAAAAAAAATAATCAAATAAACAGAATAAGTAACAACAAATAAGTCAATAATAATAATAATAATAATAATAATAATAATAATAATAATAATAATAATAATAATAGTAGTGATAGTAGTAGTAGTAGTAGTAGTAGTAGTAGTAGTGATAGTAGTAGTGATAGTAGTGATAGTAGTAGTAGTAGTGATAGTAGTGATAGTAGTGATAGTAGTGATAGTAGTGATAGTAGTGATAGTAATAGTAGTAGTAGTAGTGATAGTAGTAGTAGTAGTGATAGTAATAGTAGTAATAGTAGTAGTAGTAGTAGTGATAGTGATAGTAGTAGTAGTAGTAGTAGTGATAGTAGTAGTAGTAGTGATAGTAGTAGTAGTAGTGATAGTAATAGTAGTAATAGTAGTAGTAGTAGTAGTAGTGATAGTAGTAGTAGTAGTAGTAGTAGTAGTAATAGTAGTAGTAGTAGTAGTAGTAATAGTAGTAGTAGTAGTAGTAGTAGTAATAGTAGTAGTAGTAGTAGTAATTACTAAGAATTATGTTGCATGTTATTCAATCCTACTTCTAGTAACTAATTTGTTAACGAAATAGAAGATGAAAACATTAATTTACTTTGAAAAAACAAATCAAATTGTGAAAAGTATTACAAATTGAAAATCTTCATGGAAATTGTATTATTTAATAAGAAGAAAGAGAATAATATGAAGTGAATATTTTGAATTGTGAATTAGATCTGAAATCTGAAAATTATAAACAATGTTTGTATAATTATTCACTATAATTTTGTAACTTACAAAGATATTTGATTAAGATGATTTTAACATTTATTTTTTAATAGTTAATATTCAATGTACATCATTATGTTGTAAAATGTTAGTAAGTTTCTAATTCATTTAATTCTGAAATAGTTGCTTCTGATAATGAATAAGATGAAAGAGCTTCTGACATATCATGCATTTCTTGTTCAACACCATATAATTCTCTTAGATGTACACCTTTAATTGGTCTCTCGGTACGTGCTGTAAATGTTTCATCTTTAGGTTGATTGGAATATGATTGACGACTTTTAAAACTTTCACCACTTAATTTATTAGTATCATATGCTTTTCTAGTTGTTTGAAGTAAATAAAAACGTGCAGCTGCTTCAGCAGCTTCTCGTTTTTCTGATTCATTACCTGAATGATTTACTGATGCAACAGCTTCTAATTTTTTACGAATAGACGGTGGCATTAAAAGACTTCGTAAACCTCTCAATCTATTTTCATCACCAATTTCTGTTGCTGACTTTGGTGGTGTTTCATCAATTTCTTCATCACCCTGAGTTTTGCTTTCTTTTCTTGACAATTTATCTTGGTTTAATTCTTGTTTACGTTTAACTTCATGATCCATCATTTTTTGTATCTGTTGCCGGTGGATATTCATAACGGAAAATTCTATAAAAGATAAAGAGGACAAGAAAGACTTAGTTTAAGTTTAGCAATATTTTTATTGGCAGTATCTATGTATGATGTAATTAGGTGGAAAGTGATTTTGTGTTCAATATTCGTTTAGTTTATTTATGTCTTGTTAAAGATTTCTGACTGTCACTGAATACACTATGGTTTTATTTGATAACATTAATAAAGAACAAAAGAGGACCGTTAACCTTTAGTAGTAAGATTAATGCAGCAAAATGATGATACTATTGGCCCATTATTTTGATACCAGTTAGACCAGACGATAATGTTGTCGACGGGTTCACCACTTTAGTGGCCCGAAATATGACTCCAGTAATATCGTATGATTGATTGTTATGCATGTCGCCAATCCCCATATATAATCATCTACTTAAATTGCGTTAGTATTTAACTCTATTAAATAAGTCAAATACGAGAACGAAGATTAAATACATATATTCTGTACACTCATTGCTCTGGGAAGACAACCAGAGGAACGAAACGAAGGAAGCGAAGAGAAATGACACTCAGTGGAGAAGGCATGTGAGCAAACTCGATTTAAGCGAGCGTGGATAGATATTTATACAAAAAAAGTTATGTGGTGAATAGGATATGAAGTACACACGTACGCTCATATAAAAACAGTCAAGGTTGTTCGGTGAATAATTGATAAGGTTAAAATGTGATTTAAGAAGAATGAATGAACTGGTCTGTCCAAAAGCTAGAAAAAGCTATGTGGGCTTAACATAGCAACCAACACTACAATAATATATGTGCGTTATCGCTAATTTCTTGTTAGTTTTTTATTAGTTGCCACCATACCACCAGAAGAAACTATACAAATTATATGCCAACACGTTGACTTAATTTTTTTTACAAAGGATGAATTCAAACAGCAATCACTTATGTGTACCAAATATATTTCATTTCACTTCAGTTATGTCTTATATTGTTGAATGAAATGGCTATAAGTGTATCAATCCTCGCAGATACCTTCATAGAAATACTAGAGCAGGCAGTGATGAAGATGGTAATCAACGATACAGTGTACATCATATACGTTGATGATGCATTTATTATTCGTAACAGTTATCAACATTTTGCAAATTTACTGAAACTCCTCTATATCTTCAATTTACTATGGAACCTGAACATGGCTACATTTTTCGTTTTCTAGACCTCGATGTAAGGACAATACAAATGAGAGATTAGAAATATATGTTTATCGAAAGGATACATGAAGTGAATTGTAGTTAAATTTCAATAGCTTCTGATCATAAAGCTGAAAAATAACTTTGATCAGAACACTTCAACAGTGTACAGAGATTATGTTCAAGATATAAAATTGAGAACATTATTCACATAATAACCATTACATTCGGAAATCAATAACTGTGAGAAGACTAGAACAAAACGAATGGAGTATTCTAAGGTTGAGAAAAAGCCAGTTATACTAAGAGTTAAATTCAGAGATGATGAAATAGACTGGAAGATTTATTTTAAATTGAATACCATGCTGAATAGGACATATTAAGCAGCCAAGTCAATTTCTCTGTACCACAAAGTTGCTCATTGGGATAGTCAAACAACTTCGAGCCTTGTATCACCTCCGATTAAGTCTACCAGTTTACGTGTTTGCATCCCTGAGCACATTTCCCAGAAACAGACCAAAATTACAATGTGCCTTTTGGATCTTAATTGCCTTTACCGAGAACATGATTTTGATGTCTTAGTCTTTCAAGATACTCAATAAACAAAGGACGTCAAACTTACTAAGCACTACTGATGTAGTTGTGATAAAAAGATTTATACCAAATTAATCCATCCAAAATGATGTAGCTATCAATCATTCTTTATCTTGAAGACATCAATTTCCAGTTCCTGTTAATTTCAGATTTCTTGCATCTTACCTGAGCTTTACTCAAATAGTCAGTTTATTTTTTCTTAAGTATTACATAAACAATGACATTAATCTATTTCTAAATTTTATTTTCCATGTTACTCTCAGCTTTCTCTGCTAAAATATTTGTACATTCAACTTATAAATCGACAGCCATCGAAACGAATCTTTAATTCCTGCACAATTAGCGTCTTTTATTTACTTACATCTACGTATTAGATCCTATTTTGGTCAAGACTTTTCTCACTTATAATGTGCATATCGTGTTGTTATTTAAATAATCAATGTCAATGTTTCTATATTGTAACCAACCGAAAGAAATCCTTCCAATAAATTTCACGATCGGTTTTACTTTATTCAGGTATCGAATCATTCGTAGAATATTAAGACGTTCGTATTGCTATTTACTGGAACAGCATGACTCACATTGAACACATTATATGGATCTTCTACACAAGAAAAGAAGTCAATATGTAGTGCAAAATTCATCATATGATAATGCGTATTTACTAGTGTAAACTTCTCTATCAACGAATGTAGTTATTTATCCATCGAATATAAGATTCTAGGTATTATTGATCAGGAAGTATTATTTTTTTTGTAAGACAATAAAATCAATGAAAACATTATATTACAGGTTCCACTTGTTAATAACTACTGTATTCACTCTACTATGTGTAGTTTTAAAGATAGTTCATATTTATTTGTACTGAAGTCCAGTGTTTACATTTTTATACCCATATATGTAATTTTAACAGTTTACAATAGGTTATTGAAATGTAAATAGAATAAAGAGACGGCGAGACTCTAATTTATGGACGAGCCAATCAGAGACGTTTTAGAGATTTCAAGGTTACGGCACTAACTTCAGTGCTTAATGCTAACGTACGATCGGTTCTCAGGGAATTTTGTACAAAACGTGATAATTGAGTGGCTATAACAAATAAAACGACGAGAATATGATTTGTGGACGAATCAATCAGGTATAAGAAAATAAATCTCGGATTTTAACGCGAAAGTCTTTCATGTACTTGGCTAAATAAATTTATGGCATTATAGCTGATGTCAGTTCGTGATGAAAACCCAAATATAATTCCTAAGGCAAATTACGACAATTATTGCGAAATGGATAATAAAAGCACCAGTAACATTGGCTGCCGCCTGGTACTACAATATATACGGATGACTGGAGATCGTACAGACTCCTACATAGGCTTGGTTATGTGCATTGTGTCGTTATCCACAAGTAGCATTTTGTTCACTCAACAAGCGGAGTGCACACAAACAATATTGAACCTATGAGGTCGAGGCTGAAAGAGTTTTTGAGACTTTATCATGGCTCCAGTGGCCGACTATTCTGTAGCCGTATGGATGATTTCCTCTACTGTATGCATTACGATTTTAGAACCTCTGAACCTCTTTCTCACCGTGACAAGTTTTTGAACCACGTGTACGAAGTGTATCCATTTTATTTCCTTGGTTTTGTATAACACATTTTTACTCTATACTGACTGTTTACTGATTGGCTAATATTTCTCAAGGTCACTGAAGATTCGTTCAAAGGTCGTTCATAAATTAGGATCTCGCCAAAGAGACTTGTCCAAGTTATTTTGAATTCTAAGTACATTTTTACTACATGAGTATCGGTTCTCTCATTACTAATTCAAGTTATTCGTTATGATCTAGATCACATTTTATTGAATGAAAAACATTAAACAGATCATAACACAAACGATTTATAGAAAATTTACTTACCATTTTGTATGCAAACAAAATAAACGTATTTAGAATTAAAACAATCAGATTTACTGGTAATAAGATGGAATCATTGACTACATACTAAATAATCTGTTACATAATATCTTTTAGATATACATTATGTTCCTGTTACATCCCGACGAAAATTATGGATGGTAACTTTTGAGAACTATTTATGGACCAATACGATACATATATTTTTACTGTATTGTTGTTAAGTAGCTAAACTATTCATATTCATGTTCCTCTTATTATAAGCTTTATTCTAACCCACTGACTATTATTATACGATTTACCGTTCTGGAGTCCTGCCCAGTCTATCAATTACAGTCTCCCAGATTCACAGCCACTTCTGGCTAGATTGTGTACAAATGTTATTTTCCATTTTATAGTTTGATGTGGTGTGTTTGGTTTGTATATAAACCCAGTATGTTTGAATTATATGATTCATATCGCAGAGGCTGATATTGTTGTTCTAGACTTAACAGGCAAGGCTAGGCTGGAAGAAGGACCGATAAAGACTCTAGATTGCTTGTACGGGTTTTATGCGTCATTAGTCCGGTCAATAAATCAATGTTCTCTAGATGGTGATATCATTACACTATACATTAATAGGGCACAAGGTCACAAGTTATAATAGTTCCTTTGTATACTCACTCAATAGATAAGTCCTAATGAAACAACCTATTTAACAATGTATTGGTTAATTTCTTTTTCTTCTTATTAAATCCTATAGAATTAATTTATGAGTTAACTGTATTTTCATCTTATATCCATTACTGTAAAATCAAATGAAAATTATAAATCATTTCATACCTCCAGATTTTAATTCTTCTTCTTTCTGTTTCTGTAACTTGAATAAGTACCGACGCATAACATCAGCACGTATAGTATCAGTATGAAGCTGAAATATAATTCCATGAAAACATTATGATATGAAATAAAGTAACGGTATAAAATTAAAGTTGTACATTGATTAAGAAAATAGAAAAAAAAACCTTCCTTTTTTTTGAAAATCGATTATTATTCAAAACATTTAGACTTATGAATGAATCATAAAAATAATACGTTGGTGATGGAGTTTTGTTCTCTGAGCTGGATGGTTTGGTTGTGGAGTTTTCAGTGTTCTTCTGAACAACATCAACAGTACAAAATTCAGATAGAAGTCTGAAGTTCGCGCTAATGACATCTTTTAGAAGAACGATGAAAGCCCCGCGACCAAACCGCTTTTCGTCCTCTCAATTTCGTAGACAACAGTAATATCATGAAAAGGCAGTGAGTAAGACTTCTCTGACAGTGGTTGTATGCAAATGTCCATGTGAGAGTATTTCGAGAGGGAGAGCTAACTCTCCCTACTCTTGGCCGTACCAGGGAATTTCGGGGCTCAGTGAGAAACTTTCTATCTAAACTTTATATGTGTTGTGGGGGGGGGAACTGATGTTTTCAAATGGATTTCTACCCAGACTACATGGTGTTACTGATGTAAACGTTACCAGTAAGCTATTTTTATCAACGATCATCTTCATATATCATTCAAATGAATAAGCTGTATGTAAAATTAAGCGATTTTCTTGATTAAAAACTCAACTGAAGTGCAAATTCCCTACTTGACAGAAAATATAAGTTTTTCTAATGTTAAGTAATTAGATATTAAGTCATTTAACATAGCATGCGCTGAACTTTAAGACATCCAAACGTTTTGTTACTGAGTAATTCATTTTAATTTATTATTATACTTTTATTGTTATTTAACGTAAAAAGGAATACAAATCTCTTGATATAGAGATAGTGCTGATGGAGTTTTGTTCTCTGAGCTGGATTCTTTGGTCGTGGAGCTTTCACTGTTCTTCTGAACAACATCATCAGTACAAACTTCAGATAGAAGTCTGAAGTTCGCGCTAATGATATCGTTTAGAAGAACGATGAAAGCTTCACGACCAAACCATACATCACAGAGAACAAAACTCCATCAAACTCATCCACCTCAGCGACAAATCTTCTCCACCATCTCATAGAGATAATGTGTTTTGATTTAATCTTCATAGTTTAAAAAAGAAACTAACCACATTGATATTATCTCGTAAAAGCTAAAATTGACAATCTTATCAGTAGAGTTTATCACAGTCAATATTTATGAAATATTAAAGTTTCTGTACATTGACTGTTTCAACTGTTTATCTCTTTCGAATTTGAAAGTAGATGGACAGTAAAAACTAGTATAGTAATAATTCTGTTAGGTTCTTCACATCATTTGAACAACAACACTATTTGGCCGGATTTGTTTCTAACGATGTAGTATAGAGAGATCTAGTGTAGCATAGTCCATCATGGTGGATGAAGCACACAAATATGACAAAAGTTAGGATTTGAAAATCAAACTTTAATATACAGTACTTATCAAGTACACGAGAAATAAATCCTCAGGACTGATATATGCAAAACACTCAGTATACGTGACAACTTCTGAAAATAAGCTCACCCCACTGTTTCGAACTGGGTTATAATTATCACTTTAAATTAGCACACTTTCTTATTATCACTATCGCGAATTCTTAAACTAATATCATTTTATGTAAGAATATTTACGTCCAGTTTTGAAATGGGTAAATATAACTAAATAACTCATTGATTCAAAGAAAACTCAACTCAGTAGGTAGTTTTATGATAACTAATACCAATACTGAAAGTTATTAGTAGACTTTTTTCTAAAATCACATATTTAAGCTAGAAAATCCATTGCATTTCAACATAACACATTCTCCCGGAATGTTCAACCGTAAAGACTTAAATATTTCACAAGTTGAAATCATGAGTCAGTTCAAGCTAGACCACCATTTAAACCTGGAAGGACTGGACGGCCGTTTCGTCCTGGTATGGGACTCCTCAGCAGTGCGCATCCACGATCCCGCACCACACGGGGCTCAAACCCAGGACCTACCGGCGCAACTTCGTGGATTGGTTGAAGTTAGACATTAACACCGTTGGATGCCGGCCAGCACAGTGGTCTAGTGGCTAAGTGCTCGCGCGCGAAGCCAGTAGGTCCTGGGTTTGAGCTCCTCGTGGTGCGGGATCGTGGATACGCACTGCTGAGGAGTCCCATACCAGGACGAAACGGCTGTCCAGTGCTTCCAGGTTTTCAATGGTGGTCTAACTTCAACTGACTCATGATTTCAACTTGTGAAATTTCTTAAGCTCTCCACAAAACCCATTCTGACTTAAATATTTATTTAAACCACATCTATAGGATGAATTTTGGAGATTAACTCTGTATTCTACAATTTAGTTTAGTACACCACTGATGATAGAAACTGGAATTTTGAAATGGATGTAATTCTCTAGTTTTTATTTGTGTCCTAATAATGATTGGATTTGAAAATAATTTACATCAAGAATGAGACATAGATTGGAAAGATATTGAAAACCAAAGAACTTTACAGAGAAACTGTTGTGACTTTAAACTTGGGTCGATTTTTACCCTGTGCTAACTGTTGTGTCCTTGGCTGAAAAACTAGAGAGCAGCGTATTTATCGACCGATTCAATGACACGTAAACACGTACGAACGTAATGGGTGACCTAGAGTTCCAATTGGTTCCGCTTCCCTGTCTAGACCAGCCAGTTGAGTCCAGAACACAAACCTCAGCCTCTGAGTTATGAATCATTATACTTCAAACATACTTTGTTTATACACCAATCAAGCATACCACGTCGTACCATAAAAATAGAAAACAACATTTTGTACAATATTCAACAAGTGAACAGATATCAACCAATATGAAATGTCCATTTAAAGTCCAAGGACACCATTGGACTTAACATGATAATTATTGGTCTATTCCTCCGCATCCACAACAGAAACTTCGTCCAATCTTTAAATCAGAATGTTTTCCGTAAATAATTTAACTAAATTATTGATCGATTAGTTAATTTTCCATATAAATTAGCACCATTTCAATTAACTTGATTCTGTAGCTAGTGTAAAGTATAACAAAGGATTTTGATTTTTCCTGTTTATTGAACAATGAGTTGTAGTCTTAATGTCTAAAATAAATCTGAAATGTGCATATTTTTAGTATATGAGATTTATGGAGATTTTAGAGTTTTCAGGAAGTACTGAACGGATGACTCATTCTAGCATGGGACTCCTCAGAAGTGTGTATCTACGATCTTGAGACAATTATCTACTGTAAGCAATATATGAAGGTTGTACAACACCATGAATTGATTAAAGGTAAACATCAACACTATTAGATGTCACCTCTGGGGTTTAGATATTAAATGTTCGTGCATAAGGTCAAAATTCTTTGGTTCGATCCTCAGAAGCGGGATCGTTAATACACGCAGTTAGGCAGTCCAATACTAAAACAAACCAGTCGTTTAGAGCTTCCAAGTTTGTAATGTTCGTTTGACTAAGATCAGTTTATGATTTAAACTGTAAAAATATTCATATTTGTCAGTTTTTAAAGCTCAATGGATAAAATTTATCTTAATTTCAGAGTCATTGATATGAAACTATTTCAATTTGATCAAGTATAAAACAAAATGGTTTTCTAACCACCATAATTTGAATTCTTTTTTAAAGAAAACGATTCATTAAGAAACATTTATAATCTGAGATTGTGAAAACTGAATCCCTAAATGTAAGGAATCATATATCTACACAAATACAATTTGTTTTTATGACATCAGATTATTATTCAATGAAAACCTGTTTTAACTTATGTGCTTCCCAGTGTTTTTCTTATTAACGTTTCAGGTACAATAGAATTCAAATGATAATGATTTGTTATTCCGATTGTAATGAACAAGAACACGAGTGGGGACAACCGAATGTATTTAGAACACAAATTACAGACTATCTCAATAAAATCTGAATACCATATAGTAAATCGTCAATTTACAAATATTCATGCATCTAATCAAACTGGACTGTTTCTGTTGCAAACACCAATCCATTGTCTCCCATTCCATTGTTCATGCGTTTTCTTACAAATTCCATTGTGTTCTTGCTGTTCCTTTCTTGATCTTCACCATCTTCTGCTGCCAAACGTTACGTTCTTTTAACTCACGTCATATACTACTCATATCGATATAAGTAGCTCACACCACACAATTACTTTCATGTCTTGTAATAAAAAATTCATTACAACTTGTTAAAAATTTAACTCCATTTGGAGTCCTCCTCATGGGGCTACTACCGGTTCTAACCCCGGATAAAGGAGGAGGGTTGAGCATGGGGTTAGCGACCCAATCTCGTAGAAAACTAACTCGCTAAAAAATGCTAATCAGAAAACATAATTCAAATCATTTAAACTTTGCCCTGTGAGTTAGAAGGTGTTCATTTAGAAAAGTTATGATGTCTCATGATAAAAACCAAGTTCTTTCGGAAGTCACGAGGTTGATGTCCTTTCTGACAACCAGAGCAACCATTTATTTAAGTACATGGAATGTTCGTACAATATTAAAACTTTAAACAAAGCAAATTATCTTATTAATTATTATACTGTATATATTCTACAAGTATATGATTATTTTTCAATTATTAATTGTAAACTTACCTTATAATCGTTAAGAATTTTTTCAGTTTCATTTTCACTTTCTGATCCATCAGATGTCCATTCATTTGAATGTATAGAATTTGTATCTAATAAAGTGCTTACAGTAGTAGTTGTATGAGTTTTACGAATATTTTGATTAAATTGTGTATTCACTGAATGATGTTTAGTTGGTATAGTTTGATTGAATATAATAGCATTTTCATTTTTTTGTAAATCACAATGATGTTTTGTATAAATTTGTGGTTTTTTCCATTGTATTATACTACAAAATCGTGATAATAATGATGTTATTGCTTCTCGTGATGGTAATAAATTTAATGGAACCGGAAGTACACCTTCTTGATCAATATATACTAACCATAAACTTGCTCGTGCAAATTTCCATTCTTCTAAACGGTCACCCTATTTAAATCAATATGAAAAAAGAAGATAAAAATTAAAATAAATTACCAATGTGATTTTACGTTTTTTTTGTAGGTATAAAAGTTACTTTATTCTAAACTATTTACTCAGTACATGTTACTAATCAGATAAGGGTTTTGTAGACATTATAGCAAGTTGATAGTTGAACTCATGAATCAAATGAAGCTAGACCACCATGAGAAACCTGGAAGCACTGGACGGCCATTTGGTCCTAGTGTGTGACTCCTCAGCAGTGCGCATTCATTATCCCTCCTCGTCGAGATCGAAACCAGGACCTATCTGTTCAGCGCGCGAGCGCTTAGCCTCTAGACCACTGAAATGGCATCTGACTACATTTATCATATGCTCACTAGTGACAATCTGTAGTTGGTATTTCCTGGTTTTCTAGTGAGAAGCCATGAACAATGGAGTTCATCTGGGTCTGTTGTGAGATAGTAACACATTGATGATAATGGTGGACGGTGGTGCGATTTCGTAGATTGGTTGGAGTTCGACATTATACCGTCGGATACCGGCTCAGTTGTATAGAGGTGAAGCGCTTGCGCGAGACTGATAGGTTCGAATCTCACGAGGCGGGGTCGCTAATGTGCACTGCTGAGGAATTTCATACTAGGTCGAAGCGGTCATCCAGTGCTTTCAGGTTTTCCATGGTGGTATAGCTTCATTTGACTCATGAACGCAACTATTAAATTACATGTTATTGATTTGTTAAAATATTATATTATTTAACAGTTTCTTAATTTAAGAGTCAACTGCTCAATACATAATCCCAAATGATATGCCAAAAAAGTCTGTTGATTAATTCCAGTATTAGAAAATAAAGTTAACCAAGGTTTCCTTTTACTATTCCATACACTTTAACCATTGTATATTTTGGATGTTTATTGAAATTGTATGAGACTATTTGAAGTGTAATACACTTTTAGTGATACATTAGATATTGTAAAAATTCGGAAAGTTTATTCACTTATTACAATCCCTGATGGTAATTGTCATTCTTGTCCTAAAGTTAAGCTGTAATCAAATAATTCTATTACATTTAATAATGTTATTGATATTAAGTAGTCGTAGACGGTCAGTAGAAAGTCATGGATTTAAGTTGCATGCTAATCAACACTAATTAGCAAGGTGTATCTAGTATTCTAAGGGAATTCATGTTTCGTATAGTCTTCCAACATACCTTACTCAATGTTACAAAGATGTTACCACTGTTGTGTTTACGTTTCAGATCTAATATTAACAGCTTCATGTATTGTATGCAAATTCGAAACAATATTTCTTATAATTCCAAGCTATTAGTGATAAACATCTGAAAGAAAACTAAATTTCGACTAGATGTCTGCTGAGAAGCTCAAATTCACATGACATGTAAACTACACACAGATAAACATGGGACAAATAAACTTTTGACTAACAGATTCACCCAAAGAGTTGAACAAAGCTACAAATACTGCGAAAGATTTGTAGCTCAGATAAATGATGTGAGTAGGGTCGCATTTTCTGAAATGGATTCAGTTTATCAACTTTTTCTGTCAAGAATAATCAAATAGCAATAAATCAACTTAACAGGATGTTCAGTTGGAATAGGATGCAATCCAAAGAAACCTAAAAATAGTTTTTACACAAAGCTAACGAAGTCTGAGATGACAGCTGATCACAAACAAGATCATCAGGATTGTCTGCTTTAGCACGAATGTCATGATTCTAAAGAAGCCCACTTTCATTTCCAGAACCAGTCGACGGTTTTCTTTAGAAAAGAGACAAAAAATTTCATAATTATCCAGCTCAGAGAACATTACACCACCATAAGCTAAGATGATTTAAATATACGAGAATGATGCAGTACAGTATTTGCAAAATGTAGCTTTGACTGTATCGCAATCCATAGTAATGTGCATAATATTACCAATATATAAATAAATAGACTAAACACTTATTAATGAGAGTTAATTAATAAAATTTTAATTACCTGTATCTCATCAAATGATTTACTCATCATAGCGATCAACATATTCAACAAAATGATAATCATGCAAGCATTATATATTGCATATAAAATACTACCAAGACTGTTTACGATATATGGACTACTGTCTACTGCCAAATATTCATGGCCAGGGTACATACTGGCTAGATTTTCATCAATGGTTGTTACATTAGTTGATGATTGTCCAAATAAAGCCCAGTATAATGTATGAAAAGTAGCACCCGTACTAAATTTTTATAAATAACAAAATAAACAACACTTCTAATTAACCTCTGACAAATTAGTTTGTAGACATGTTCTAAGTTTAAGAAATTTTAAATCGACTAAGTAAAAGACTAGACAACCAATCTAGATAAATGTACATAAAAACAATCAACGTAGCAATATTCAACTTAGAGCAATACTAAATTAAGAATAATTTGTTAGCAGACAAAGTGTAATCAAGGAGAATACAGATGAGAACAACCAACATATTTAACACAAAATTACAGTTACTTGGTAAAATAGAAAAACCATACTCAAATACCTCATTTGCAAAATGTAAATTAATTGTCTCAAACTTCATTGTTCCTGTATTTCCATGCCAATTGCTTTCTGTTCCCGTTCTTCCATTCTCGATCTTCTAAACCTTCTGCTGCTAGACATTCTATTTTTGAATAGCGTTATTTACTAATTTTGTCGACATATGTAGCACACATCACACTCGTCCCTCATTTTTATAACCTGTTATCTCAGTCTTTCCGATCTCCGTACCACTGTCTTCTTTGATGCTGTTCGTGACTCTCACTCATGATGCTCTTGAAACCATCTCTGCAGTTGACTGGAATTTACGCGCTTCTGCTTGTCTTCTCTCCGGATCATGTAAACCAAGCCACGTCTCAGTGACAGTGTACTGATCAGTTTTCCTGACCCTGGTCTCCCTGCTATGTCACCTTTCCGTTCGCTATACTTTACCAGGTTCCCCAATGTAAAAGGTTTCCACATTCTCCTCTGCTGTTCCGCCTTCTTTGTGCCTGATATTTGTTTCTTTTCCACGTTCCTTATTGCTTTCCTCCTCTCTTCCCTTAACCTTGTTGCCGTCCACTTCCGTTGTTGTGGCCAGGATTATTATGCATTGAAAGTCGTGACTGTCTACTATGTATAAGCAGGAAAATTGACTTCATGGTTGTTCGTTGTATTGAGGAACGATGCTCCAGTAAAATCATTGGTAACTCTTTCTCCCAATTTTCTCCTATAGAGGCTAACCATTTCTTTAACGTGTGGCTGTTTTTTCTGTAATCCTATTAATCTGAGGGTGATACGGTGTAGTTCGTAATCCCTTGATGCTAAGCTGCTTTAGACGGGCTTTAAACTCGTCACTTTTAAAACAAGGACCCTGGTCTGTTCACATCATCTTCGGTATTCTGTGACACGCTACAATATGCCGGGTTACTACTTCGGTCACTGTTTTTGTCCGCTGGTCTGCAACGAGTACGGTGTCTACTTAACGTATGGACTGTTTCGTCATCACTGGCAGGTACTGATTGCTGCTCTCCGTCTGTAGAAACGGTCCAATCATATCCGCCGTTACTGGGACTGACTACAGAATGGTGATATTATAATTTATCATTCTCGTATAATAGACACTGAATATAAATGGTGAAAATCTACTATTTATGGTGCAAATTGTCTGAGAATTTATTACAAATTATTTTAGTCCATAACTAGATGACTGATTATTTATGAAGTGGGTTTATGTTGTGGAATATAGTGAAGGCACTGTTTATGTTTCGTATATCAATTTGTAATATAGATTTATTTTACAAAAGACAAAAGAAGTGATAATGTTAGTTACTACTTCAGGAAATAAAGATTTTTCATTCTTTTAAGCAGTATGGCATTTAATTTCAGTGTATTTCTTTTTAAATAAGAACTTTTAAAAACATTCATCTGGCATTTAATATTTATGGAATTTTCTGGTTACATTGCGACGAATATCTGAATAGATTTATAATAGAATGAGCATTTGTGAAAATTGTAGTAATTTAATGGTTGAGTTGATTTAAGCTAGACCACTCTGGAAAACCTGGAAGCACTGGACCACCGTTTCTTCTTAGTGTAGAATTCTTCAGTAGTGTGCACTCATCATCCCGGGATTCAGACCCAGGACCTTTGGTCTCGCTCGCGAACACTTAAACTCTAGACCACTGAAGAGGCATCCAACGATGTTAATATCTAACTTCAACCAATCCATGATATTGCGCAACCGTTCAACATTGTCTTCAATGAGTAACTACCTCATAACAGATACGGTTGAACTTTATTGGTCACGTTTTTCTTAATCACTTATTTCCTTGATCATCTGAATAATGACAATAACCAAAAATCATTTAAAAGTTTTTCATTTGTAAAATAGTTTGTAAACAAAGTTAGATGGTGGTTAAAAGTGGAGTCAAGAACGTACGTCTCATCCTATTTGGGACTCAGAGTTGATGTTCACTCCGGGATTCAAACCCAGTAACGTTCACTTCAGACACCACCGCGTTATTCACTCAAATACTGAGCCCTGATAGCCACTTGGTTGTGCGATATGGTGATGGCGTTTGAAGCGAACGGTACTGAGTTCGAGTCCCAGAGTGAACATAAACTGTGAGATACAGGTACATCCAGATGACAAGTCCGTAATAGGACGAAACATGCGTCCTGGATTCCGCTACTAACCACTATCCATCTTTGCTTATAATGTTTGTTACTTAAGACAATATCGAGGCAATCCACATAGGATACATATATTACAATAAGAGATTGATCAACTGCAGTCTTAAACATCAAAGGGTAGGATCAAGTAAACAATACAAAGTGAATGTAAAGCAGTTTGTCTAGAACAATTAGCCATCATTTAAATTTGTATATTATATAAAGTTATTCAATAATGTAGTTACATTTATTTGATATCAAATGAATTCCAGTGTTTTTGACAAAGTCTTTAGAAATTTATTAACAATGCTTTGATGAAAATAACAATGTCTTAAACATTTACATGGGGGATTATATTAGCTACTTACTTCATATATATTCTTCTAACAAAAGGAAATGAAAAGTTGAGTAAGACTAGCATTTCAGACATCGATAATTCAAACATCTGATTATGAATGACAAATAAACAATGACTGAATCGATAACATATCCACAAAATTAATCATAACCCATCTTATATAAGCCAGTATACAATATATAAGTAGATATATAAACAAATAAGTACTATCATTCTTTTAATAGTACTAGTCAATAATTAATCATTAAGTTACTTTATTACTTGTAATTTATAAAGATGCTCAACACTTTTTCATTGAAAATTACATGATCAAAAGGGATTTTGTGGAGATTTTACAAGTTTCACTGATTGAAATCATGCTCACTGCTGAGGAATCCTACACTAGAACGAAACGGCTGTCCAATGCTCCCAGATTTTTCATGGTGGTCTAGCTTCAATTGACTCATGATTTCAATCCGTGTAAATTACATGATAATATTATACTTATAATTATTTTTATCTTAATGAATTTCCTAATTTCTATTACATGTATAAACATACGTATTATTATTTTGCTTGTCATCACCCTCTAAAAGAAATGTTTCATTTCTATGCAATACAATGCAATGGATTTGTAATTTAATAATTAGCGAAAAATAATAAAACAGTTGGTATCTATAATTCCAGTAGGTCCTGGGTTCGAGCTCAGCGTGGTGCGGGATCGTGGATGCGCACTGCTGAGGAGTCCCATACTAAAACGAAACGGCCGTCCAGTGCTTCCAGGTTTTCAATAGTGGTCTAGCTTCAACTGACTCATGATTTAAATCTGTGAAAATTCCATAATTGTTATTTTCATTTCATTTAATGATAATAAAAAGATATATCAATATTATCAGTAATAAATTTTAATTTAATAAAATTTTGAAAAAAAATAACGATTTATATTGAATAATTTCAAGTCATTAATCCTCAGAAAATTTGATGAAATGTGTGTGTGTGCGTGTGCATGAGTGCGTGAGTGCGCGTGCGCGCGACAGAGAAAGGATCATACATTTATATTATTTGTTGCTATGTATACAACTAACTATAAAATGGTATTAAAAAAAAGAATTTATAGATTATTTGAGATCAGTAAAGTAGAAATTATACATTTTTATTCCATATGTTAAATAACATCAATGTCGATATTTCATCATGCTATTAGTCTGATCTGTTTCATTACCATTATTATTATTAGTACCATTACTATTATAATTATTACCATCACCATTATTATTGTTACCATTACCATTATTATTACCATTATTATTATTACTATTATTATTATTATTATTATTATTATTATTATTATTATTATTATTATTATTATTCTATATTTCAGTGTATCGTGTTTAGTTATAATTTTGAAAAAAAAATCATTGTTTGTTTTAATTATATAAGCTAATAAAAACGGATCAAAATTAAAAGAATATTATTACTGTAGAATTTAAAGTTGTGAAACATAGTTTTGTTGTTGCTGTTGTTGTTGTTGTTGGAGATTTTATTAATTTGAATGAATGTTATTAATAAATGTCAAGATAATTTACATACTACTGATAATAAATGAATTTGGTTTATCTTGAAGAATTTCCTTGAGAAAGAATTAGTTCTTTTTAAAAAAAATAAAGAGCTTTCATTTGATCTAATCAATAATTCTAACCATAAAAGAAATTAATTATAATGAGTAAGTATTATTATTTATAAACAAAGTATCGAAGCAATGTGCATAGTATACACATATGCCAATAAAAGACTGATCAATCGCAGTTCTAAATATCAATGGAAAGTAAAAAACAATACCATGTGAATAAAAAACTTTAGCCCATTGCACAACCAAGTGGTTATCAGGACTCAGTAGTTAAGTGGATAATGTGATGGCGTTTAAAGCAAACGGTAATGAGTTCGAGTCCCAGAATGAACATCAACTCTGAGAAACAGGTACATCCAGCTGACCAGTTCCAAATAAGATGAAATGCACGTCCTAGATTCCACTACTAACCACTATCCATCTTTGCTTAAAGTTTTGTTTTCTTAACAACAACTAGTTACTTATTACAAGAATTCAATGATATATTAGTTGATATAAAAGACTAAACTGTTAATCAGTTTTTTTATTTATATTTAGACACCATAAACATGATAAGTGATAACATTTTTGACTTAGATTATTACTAATTTGTTTTGTGATTATTAAGTCTACGTTACAGGTATACCTAAGTGATGAATCTCATCAAGTATGATAGACAGATTAAACTTTTCATGTAATATTATTCATAATTATTTAGGATTATATTAAATCTACATTGATATTCAAATGTCTATACTTGGTTTACAAAACTCAGTCGATATTTAAAGTGAATCATTTGTTTTCACAGATAGAAATCATGAGTCAGTTGAAATTTATAAAATCTCCACAAACCCCTTCTGATAGTAATCATCTGCTCACTAGTGACTGACTTCAAGAGATACTCCTGGAGTTCTAGTGGAAAGCCGTTACCAGTGGAGTTGAACCAGGTCTGTTGTGAGATATCAGCTCACTGAAGACAATGGTGTACGGTGGCGCGACTTCGTGGATTGGTTGAAGTTAGACATTAACACCGTTGAATGCCGGCTCAGTGGTCTAATGGGTAAGTGCAATTTTTTAGTCTATTACATCAATCTTAATAATAAGGACGAGAGTAGAAATGATTGATTTCCTATGATGATTGATAATTTCATCTTGAATGTTTTTATAATTGTGTAAAATTTATTTTTGAAAATTCCATTCTTCAACCAGATTTCAACAATGTAACGTTTACGTGAAGCTGTTTCGAGATATCATCATAGAAACTCTGATCAAGTTCTAAAAAAAAAAACTAAACACAATGAAAAAGATCACTGACCTTTTAAATGATGGTATTCCACTAGCATAACGAATTAATTGTCCTTGAGCATCAACGGATACAATAATGTTTGCAAAGTACCAATAGAGATTAGTTAAACCAACGACAAATGCAATTACCATCTTAAATAAATAAAAATCAATTAATCCATATGAACATTTGACAATAATTTTCATTATAAACTGACATCAGTTAATAAATCATTGATTCACTAACTTTTGAGACTATTCAAAAATGTGTAGCAACAATCTCACATAGAATTGACCAGTATAAACACCTAATCTTGTAATGAACGATAAGCAGGATTCCATTAGTCCCTGTTTTCAACTTTGGTCAATTCTAGGTATGATACGACTATCATTCAATTACATAGGTAGATAAGCGCCTGATTTTGGACTTATTCAAGCTAACATATCACGGATTTCTTCCAAGATTTCTAATAAGTTCATTTCGACTATCTTTCATTTGATGTTTTGTGACATCACTGGAGTATATTGTAAAATATTTGCAAACAAGGAGGAAAAGAAGTTCTATGATCCTTGGTTTTCCATGTATCTCCAACTTCTGCCAATTTGTGATATGTTCAAAGTGAACAAATCTCCAAAAAACTGTACATCTAAATTCACATTGATTGTTGTAGTTCGTATACTTATAGAATGATACGTGTCTTACGACCATCAATATCTTTAATTCATTTCTTAACACACGTTTGCAACCCAGTAAGTCCTTCGAGTTTTTTGGAATATTCAAACTTTCGTCACCTGCTAGCTGATTTTAATTACGTTGATTTCAAACTCTTCGATTATTATGTTTAAAACATATCTGAAACTTTGTGTTTATTCTGTAAAGCTATCTACCATGGTAGTCAGTTATACAAAGTAGAAAATGAACTAATTTTCCATGTGTTATATACAAATAAATAAAAACCCCAAATCCAAACACTACTCTGCACTGGTGTTCGTTCCAGAATGTCCCGTTGATGGCTCATAATTTCTGCTTAAAATCTGTACAATATGATCAACATGAAAGTCACTGTATGAGCTGATGTGAGCAAAAAGTAATTGTGAATGGATTATAACTCAGTAACTTGATTTCTCTCAGACGTTGCGATTTTACGAAAAGCCATTCAGTAAAAATAACATAGTCCGTTTTACAGAGTTTCTGTGTTTGTTATTCACATAAGCGTCTAAATTATATGCATAACAGATAGATAGATATATAAAGGATCGATATCTACTTTCGCTTTAAACCATAGGTGCTCACAAACAAATTGTCATCCCAAGCAAACGAAAAATCACTTACCACAGTAAAGAGCGCCATGAATCGTATGATATCTGATACCATACGAGCCAGAGATATTTGAAGTGGTCCAAGTAATTCCCATGCTGGCATTAGATAACTAATTCTTGAAAATGATAAAACATTACCCAAAGCAAATAGACAATCAGAAATGTACTCTGGGTCATCTGGAGCCCACCATAACCGACCTACGTTTAAATATAAAAGATAATTGACTGTCAGAGAAGGAACTTTTATGAATCTTAACAGAAAAGCAAAGAAATCAATTGAAGTTTCGTTTATTGAATCAACGTTTCCATTTTTTTAATAAATATTAAACGTAAACTGGAATGTTAGCATGAACATAAAAATGCTGGAAATGTATCTCATTTAGGTTTGGAACCTAAATTCACTGTTACTCTTGTAGTGATAGGTTATGTTTCTGACTGTGTATTGTAAAACTGAACGCCAATGTGATAAACTCTAGTTTTAAACTTAGTATTGGATACTATTTAAAATTTTTTACCATATTAAACAAATAAACATATTTTTTTCCTACATTTTATCTTACATTAACTCAAACAAGATACTTTCAGTGCTCTAAAAATCAAATATCATTACTTTAACTCTACAGCTTAAGTGTTAAACTAAATGTATCCTAAGTGTAAATATCACTACTAAAGTAAAATTTAACCGGTGAACTTCAAATATGTGTGGTATTATGATATGGTTGTGCAGTATAGTCAATTAATTAAAATTAGACATATGAACCAATGAATGCCAGCATTGTGTTCCAAGTGTGGAAAACTGACTGGGAAACTTGATGGTTCTGAACTCTTCGACTGATCATTAATTAAACAAAATATTTTAATTAAAACACTAGTTACTTGTAAGTAGTTAAACCAATTTATTGAAGAATAGAAATATGTAAATAAAACTACACTTATCTCAGTTTCTCACTAGTCAGTATACTGTTAAAAAAGTTAAAAAAACTCAACATTATAAATAGATGTGTGCCTATAAGAGCTAATTCGTTTGATCAATTAAATATAACTATCCAGGCAATAAGATTGGAGACTGGAAGGAGGAATATTTGTCTTTATATACTCATTTATCATAACTATATATATAGTTTAATATTAAAACATAAAAGTTATCTCCATCTGAACGGTAATGAATCAACTGGCAGTGCACATTTCGATTTAGTAATATTGACATGTCTAGTAGATTGAATACTACTTGTTATATCTGGTCATCACTGATTGTTATGTCGGAAACGCTTATCACTCATACTCGGAACGAGTGACCTCTGCAATTCCCACGACGCAAAAGTAAGAACACAAAGACTAGTATAAATGAAGATTTATTAACGCCCAAAAGCAAGACGACGACGACCCTAGTCGAAAATACACTTATTTATATATTGATTGTATACCCATTTTGATTAAATAATTAGGATGAGATCACATATATAAAAAAATACATAGAGACATAACAAATCACAGACTGAGCATAGTTCATGTCAATGGAATACACGAATATCGTATATTCTACAGAATAAAATATAATAAGAGAAAAGAAACCAAATACTACATTGAATAATCATTACATTGAATCAAAACGGAAGTAATCTTGGACAAAACTCATAATGAGTAAAATCAATCGAATTTGGACTTTTCTTCCCATCATATCAACTATCTGTAACAATAATGGTGGGTTAACAGTGAGATACAGAATATGAATTAATTAGCTAACTCGTCATTAGAACATTTTGCTTAATTATAACAATAAAACTGAGTGAAAAATATATATGAAATAGATTAGTTATTGAATACAACTATAATACTTTTGATAGTTTTGATAATTAACTAAATGACATAATGAATTTATTACTAAAAGAATAATAATAACTTACATCCTCTTAACCAATAAGCAGATTCTGGAATTAATATTTTATTTCGATAATTCACATAATTTTGATGTGTTGTCTGTTCAGTAGTAGAACAAAATTTTGAAGTGGAACATGTAGTATTTAACAGAATTGATTGAGCTACTTTAAGTACATCTTGATATTGTCTCATTGATGCTTGAACTTTAAAGTCTACAATAATTCTTAATGAATATGATGCCAAATATAAGGCAATAGATACCCAATCCATAAAATTATAATAACTACGGAAAAAATAACGTAGTCCATAATGATAAACTTGTTTACATTCCATACAAAGTTGACCTATGATTGATTTAATAAAATAAAATACTGAATTATTTTAAATAAATAAGAAATAAATATTAACAATTATAAAGATGTATAAGCAAAGATGAATCGTGGCTAGCAGTAGAATCCAGGACGCGCGTTACGTCCTACTTGGGACTGGTTAGCTGGATGTACCTGCATCTGTGTTCATGTTCACTCTGGGACTCCAACCCAGTACTATTCGTTTCAAACGCCATAGCGTTATCCACTTAACTACTGAGTCCTGATAGCCATTTACTTGTACAATGGGGTAAAGTTAAATTCACTTGACGTTGTTTACTTGTATCTTCCCATTGTTATTGCAGTCCTAACGTGATGGCGTTTAGAGCGAATGGTACTGCGTTTGAGTTCCAGAGCGAAAATCAACTCTGAGATGCAGGTACATCCGGCTGACGAGTCCCAGATAGGACGAAACATGCATCTTGGATTTCGCTGCTAGCCACTATCCATCTTTGCTTATAAAGCTTGAGACTTCAGGTAATATCGAGGAAGTCCGCACAGAATGCACATATGTCAACAAGGGACTGATTCACTGCAGTTCTAAATAACAATTTAAAGATACAAGTAAGCAACACCAAGTGGATTTCGAATGTGTTTATGATAATCTTTTAAGCCTTTCTATTATTTAAGTTATGCTAATCTATAAGTATTTGTATTAATTTGAGTAATATTTAGTTTAACAATTGTATAATTTAAAATTTATTGATAATATGCAGATTATTTTTATCGATGTCAGTACACTCTAGTACAATTTGCATCCAATGTAAGAGACTACTGCAAACATTTGAAAGAAATTACAGTTTGAGTCACTAATACATTTTCGCACACTTGATAAGCACAGTTTTACAGACAGAGAAATCTGTGGCTATATAGAATGTTATATTGCTACAACTGAATAACTATATTTTAAGGTAATGATCATATATCGGCTGTAGGACTGACTCACGTGTAGATATGCTAGAATCGACATTAGCTAAGTGATTAATTAAAATACTCACAATATACTGGCTATACTTTTATCTCAGCTATCATGTGGAATAAGAGGTAGAATGCGATTACTTAACTTTTCCAGACCTATTATTAAACACTCACCATATGCTTTAGATATTTTAGTTACGTCAACTTGTTATAAGAGTTCCTCAAAGAAACAATTTATGACTTTATAACCAATTAAACTAAATATCTACAAACCGTTAATTTAATTCATTGTGTACTTGAATTATCTATCAAACAAATGTACTTGTCGTTGTTAGGTGATAAATAAATGAATAAAAGTAGGCATACATAGCTTATTATCAGAGTTTTCATGACACATTTATGCCAGGAATGACATGATGTATAACAAATACCTGAACAAGCAGAGTAATTTACTACTTGTTACCATCTAATTATTTAAATTTAGGGATTATTATATGGTTAAAGATATCCCAACTCGTTCCAATAAAATAAACACTTCTAACTATCTGTAAATTTTTGAGTGGTCTTCTACACTATACATACAATTTTGGTAAGATTTTAATTGCTGATTAGTATCTAACAGATACTCAATGTGTGACTTAATAATACAAAGAGTTTATTGTTTTAATTGATATTAAGTCGAGTGTCTCTAGGCCGAAAGAAATAAAAAGGTAACGCTCCATGCAATTAGTCTAGGTTCTGCTTCGATTCCTGTTAACTAATAAATAAGAAGAAAATCCCAGTACGAGACTCTTTAGTACTGCGCATCCACGATCTTGCACGCGGAACTGCAAACCAGAAACCACGATCTCGCGAGCTAACGCTTGTCTCCTAGACTATTGAGCAGGCACCCAATCGCGTTAATGTCACGTGTGCAGGATATGGATGCTCACTTCTGATAAGTTCCATATTAGGATAAAACAGCCGATCAATGGTTCCAGGTTTTCAGTCATGATCTAATATTAATCGGTTCATGATCTTAATGATATTATGTGTTGCCATGCTTCCCTTTTTGAATTATATCGATCAATATAGAATTTAATTAATCAGAGACGTGATCCGTAAGTTTTTTTAAATTCATATGACCTAATTCACAGTTGACTGATTATTAAGTCCTTAGTTAAACTTCAATTCAAAATCATCCTTAATCTACGTAATTTGACTGTTTTAACAGGTATGATTGAATGATGCTATTCTTAATTAGTTAAATTATAATTATAAAAAAATAATCAATCAAATGATTTACTAAAGTTGATCAACTTAGAAATACAGAACATTGAAATCTACCTATAATGTACCTATCACAGATGATGAACATTCTAAATCTGATTTCATGTAAAATAGTGAATATATACTAGTGAGAATTCCCCATGTAAAACGAAACAATTTTTTAAAACGCTGTCTGTATTCTTTCTAGTGGTCCTTCATTATTAGTATCATTATTATTATTATTTTAAATCAGTTTATGATATAAATTAATATCCAAGTGAAGAATCGTCATAAACATCCTGATATAAAATCAATTAGTTTTTTGTTACTAGGCAAAAAATTAAAAAAAAGTTTTATGACGGACATTATTATTTAATTAATTAGTTTAATGGATAAAATAAATTAATATCAGGTCATTAACTTATTTAATGGATATTTGAAAAAAAAGGTGAAAATTAATTTTATTTTTCTATTATTTGACAAATTGGTTAATTTTCAACAGATTGAAATCATGAGTCAGTTGAAGCTAGACTACCATTGAAACTGGACGGCCGTTTCGTCCTAGTATGGGACTCCTCAGCAGTGCGCATCCACGATTAATTCTTTTTAAATATGCTAAAGTGTTATCATTTTTTAGGGGTATTTTTTAAAATTTTTTAAATTATATAATTAATTTAGTATAGTTTATGAAAATAAATAAGATGTTGAGCATTCGCGTAAGAGAGTGATAGGTTTTGGGTTCAAATCTGGCAGGGTGAGATTGTGGATATACACTGTTGAGGAGTTTCACAATAGGATGAAACGGTCGTTTAGTGCTTTCAGGTTTTCTATGGTGGTCTAGCTTTCATCGATTTATGAATTCAATGATAGAAATTACTATAATAAGATAAATTAGTCAATATTTAATTAATAATATTTTTGACTTCATGAATTGTTAAGTAGAGTTTTTTTAAAAACAATCATTTTTCATAAAAAATTAGAAATATTGAACCTTCGAAATTAAATATACTACTTAAATACACTTGGTATTTCACTGACTGAAATCATGAGTCAATTGAAGCTGGACCACTATAGAAAACCTGGAAGCACTGGACGGCCATTTTGTCCTAGTATGGGACTCCTCAGCAGTGCGCATCCACGGTCCCGCACCCTGTGAGATTCGAACTCAGGACCTATCAGTCTCGCTCCAGGCGCTTAACTAACTTGACCACTGAACTGGCCGACATCCAATGGTGTTAACGTCTAACTTCAACCAATCCACACTTGGTATTATTTACCCATATCTTCTCTTCTTATTGTTATTTTGAGCTGTAATTAATCAGTCTGTTATTGACATATGTACATCTTATAAGGATTGCCTTAAGTCACAAGTTTTATACTGTTCGTTGAACTATGAGTTTTATTTTTTTAAACAATTTTTCTTCGTTTACATATGACATAAATTTATTGATTCATTTCTAGTTGATTGATAAAAAAGATTATTATTTGTAAATTATCCTACTTTTAAGGTCATATATTTATATCATCTTGACTATTTAGAATATACAATTTGTACTCAAGATTCAACAGGAAGTTATTATAGTTAAACACCTTAAAAGAACCTTTAATGACAGTTGATAAAAGTTGATTAGGAGAAATGATGTTTCAATATAGATTTTATTCATCATTCAAGTGTTATCTAGGAGGCTAACTCTCAGATAATCTGAATTCAGAACACTCTGTCTACTGTCTTCGGCTAACTAACTTAGAAGACTGAATCTCGATTTTCAAATTAGTGTTAACAATTGTAATTTAGTTGGATAGAATTGTTCGATACCGAGAACTAAACAGCTGATATACAAAATCAGCTTTTACACTTTTAAGTTTATTGGAATAGTTTTGAAAAAAATACCATATGTTTATAAAACTAATTACATTACATAAAGTAGCATTTATGGATAGGTAACATTTATTTGAAATTGAACCGCCGTAATAATAAAAAATTACTTACCAAGTATCCAAAATAGTAATATTATTTGAATTTTCGTCATGACCACATGAGATGTTCTAAAGTCATAGCTTAAAATTTCTGTATACCTAACTTCCCAATTGTCTTCACCATCACTGATTGCTGTACGATCCAAACGAAAAGTGGCCACAGTAATTAATATCAGGAATGTTAAGTATGAAACCATATGACCAAGAAATTTAGTCACAGGACATCGTAGTATTTCTGTTACCTTAAAAGTAAAGTAATCATTATTAAGAAAAGTGATAGAAAAACATTGAATATTATTGTTGACGAGTAGTAGAGAAATGATCCTTCGTTTGTAAACGTTGTATTAACGTTTTAAATTCGACAAACAGCATTTTATTTGTAATACGTTATATGGACAGGAAACTGAAATAGTTACATTTTGACTATCCTTTTAGATAAAATCATCAACATCGTCAGTAATCAACAGGGGATTTCTTCTGGGTTGAGATTGCTTAGCAGTGCACCTCGGAGATCATGTGCGGAATCAAATATAGCATCATGTCGATTACTTCGTATTGAAACTATAGAGTTGAAGGTCAACCATCCATGTTTACAAGTGCGATCGAAAAGAATCATAACTCGGCGATCATCCAATAATTATCTTATTGAGACGGGATAGATGTCCATCCTTCCCATCTTTTCAGTAGTTTTAAAACTGATGTCAGTCTAAGACGTAAACGTTTTTCAAACCAAACTTATTACAGTTAAATTGCTCGACAAAACGTAATTAATTTATGTATTAGAACATGTAATGAAAATAACGATATCGATCTCTAAGAGAAACGTGAAAATTCAGAAATAATGATATCACATACATAAATCGTTTTTCATTCCTATCAGAAGACACAATCTTTTCAATAGTATCTAAAACGCCAGCGAAACTTTTTTATTGCTATGAAGAATCCGTAATCACAAATGTTAAATGCTTATGAATACGGGATTCAGATGTCATTTTTAACAGTTAAAGGAATATTTGCATTTTAATAATTTAAGAAAATTTACGATATTATATAGCCCACTTTTGGTAGTTAACACTAGTCATTGCGGTTAGGCGTGATTTATTCATCTTATACTTCCAAAATAGTGGAGAACCAAAATGTATAATGGATTGAGTAACAGTTGTTTCACTTTAGTTTGAAACTTATCAGAAGCTTATACCCTCGATCTCACACGTAATCAACGTCAAGATCAATAGTTCTCACAGTAAATACAATGCGTTTAAAACAAAGTTACACGGAGGCTATCATTAACGGAGTCTGTCATTAACTTCAATAACTTTTCAGTACAACATGATCTTCAACTAATTTCATGACATTCAACTTGTTTGATATTCATAGATCATATTTTGTGGTCATAAGTTTAAAAAATCCATCACAACTACCATATTGTCAATAAGAGTAGTCATCTAAACTTAATTCATCTTTCATTAAAAACATTAGTCCAACATTTATTTATATTGATACTTCATATTTACCTTATAAAATTCTAGTAGGAATACAAATATAGTCTGGGTAGATCAAATATAATAAAGATATTCTTGAAAGTATAAAAGAGATAAAAGTGTTTTTCTTTGTGAGATTGGTTTTGTTTCAATACTGAACAAATGAACACCGTTAGTTTGTCATGTGAAATCAGAATGATTACTGACAACAAAATTTCACGAATAAAGTTCATATTGAAGGCTTTATTATGTATGTTATAAAATATTTAAAAGTATTAGACTATTACAAACAAGTATTATTGAAACTACTACTAATCTATGGCGTATCTTGTAAGTATTATAAAACAAAACTAAGAAAATAGTTTGTTGATCTGTAAAACGGAGTTGAAATGAATATATATATATATATATATATATATATATATATATATATATATATATATATATATATATATATATATATATACAGAAAGGTTTTTGTGGATATTCTAGTCAGTTCAGTGGTTGAGATCATGAGTGAATTGAAGCTAGACCACCATGAAAAACCTGGAAGCAATGGACGGCCGTGTCGCCCTATTGTGGTATTCCTCAGCAGTGTGCATCTACGACCTCGCTTCACGACATTCGAACCCAGAACCTATCAGTCTTGCGCGCGAGCGCTTAACCACTAGACCACTGAGCTGACCGGCATCCAACTGTGTTCATTTCTAACTTCAACCAGTCCACGAAATCACCGGCCCAGTGGTCTAGTACTTTCAGGTTTTCCATGATGGTCTAGCTTCAATTCACTCATGGTCTGAACCGTTGACATATATAGTTTCATTAAAACTAATTAAATAATTCTTTTTAGATACAGCATGTATTCATATATCACAGTTGAATTTGATAATTTTTTTGATAGAATATATTATTGATTGCCTAATAAACTTTATTACATAACCTGGAGATTTAGTTTCTATGCCATGTCAGTTCCATTTTTATTTTTTTTTTTTTAATTTTTATAGCAACACTAATTTTGGTGGGTAAAAAAATGGTATACAGAATAAAATTAATTGATGCATATCAAACAATGAAGTATTCTGCAACTGGTAAATTCTTATTCTATGATGATCTTGTTAGAATACTTTCATTACGTGTGTAACTTTACCATTTGATGATGTTTAGTAAGACTTTATTTTAAAGATTTATTGATTTTGAATAGGTTTTTCTTAATTATGTTAGTTTTCATATTGAAAGAGTATTATTAACCCACCAATGATATTGGACGATTGTCATGTTATATTGTGAATCTAATTATAGTTGAAAATTTAAACTATTTGATTCCAATTAGTAAGATGCGATCTAAGAACAGGAAAGATACTAAGGTTTAAAGGTTGGTCGGAAATTTCCTTTGAAATAAATAATAAATGAAGGCGAATAAACTTTGAAGGCTTCACTCGATATAATTATGGGTGGTAAGATTTTGATGATTTTATATTCATTTAATAAAGTAATATAAAGCTAATTCCACCAAATCTTTGTCTGTTTACATTAGAAACTACTTGAGAAATCGATAGTCTATCTGCTTATTTGTTCCACTAATCTCTATCTTTTCATAGGAGTTGCTAAAATTATAACTAAATACAAAAGTGACTAAAATTGGAAGCCTAATCTATACTTATACCGACAGCATGTACCAATAGGTAAATATAGTTTATCATGTAAGATACAAAAAAAGTTAGAATTAATTCGTCTTGGTTTTGTTTTCAACTGTTCCGGATCTAACATATCACTTTAAGGCAAGGTTTATTTACTATAAACATCTATAATCTGTTTTGATATAAAATGATGCAAAAACTAAATTTAAACCTTGTATAGACTAAATTATATTAAATTGCAAGGCTGACGAATTGAATGAATTGGGATCTATTTCTTATAAAATAATTTACTGTTTTTATTATTATAAAAATAAGCTTGATTTTCAAATGATTATTATGATTTCACAAGACAACTTATCAATTTGAATGAGCATTGTTTACGTTAACTTTATCTTGGTAACAGCATATCTAACTGAGTAATATTACGTATGTCACCATTGTTTCCGTGAAGTTGTCTACTTTTCATAAATCTTATCAATTCTTAGTACTTGATGTAATTTACTGAGTGATTAGTTTTCTATTCTTTTGTTGTATTTTTTTTATATATGAAGGAATTATAATCATCACGTTTATAACCGATAAAGTCCAAATTTTCTGTTTACGATGATTTACACTTAAAATGGAATGTCGATTTTATTCATCTCACTGAGTTTGGGAACTGATATCACTGTGGATAACAGTTACTTACTTACTTACACCTGTTACTCCTCGTGAACGAGCATAGGCCGCTCACCAGCATTCGCCATCCAACCCTGTCCTGGGCAATTCTTTCTAGCTCCTTCCAGTTGTTGGTCATCCTTTCTATATCTGCTTCTATTTCCCGACGTAATTTGTTCTTTGGCCTTCTTAATTTCAGCTTCCCTTCAGAATTCCAAGTTATGCCTTGCCTCGTCATGCAGTTTGATGATTTCTTTAATGTATGTTCTATCCACCAACTTCGTCTTTTCCTAACTTCCTCCTCAACTGGAAGCTGGTTTGTTCTCTCCCACAGAAGGCTGTTAGTATCCAACCAATGGATGTTGAGTATCATGTATAGACAGCTATGTTTAAATACTTGTACTTTCTTGACGGTGGTTGTTGTAGTTCTTTAAGTACTTAGTTACTTTTTGTTTCACCTTCAAAACTAGACATTCTGTATTTTGTTTAACGTAGGCATATAGATTATTAGAATCTTTGAATTCCTCTAAAAAAAACCTATCTACTTGCTGCTTTGCCAAAGCAAGTTTTTCAAATGAGTCTTCATTTGCATTTTATAATGGTAAAAAAAGTCATATTCGCAAAGGCTGTTAGTTCGCTTCATATGCATTTTCCATCATACTGATTTCACAATATAATTTACTTATTAAATAGTTTGATACGAACAAGAATATAATAGATTATTGTATCCAGTCTATCTGAAACAACGTTTAAATAGGTCATATGAGGTACTAAGAAATAAATCCATTTCTAATATACATGTCATGTTACCTTGAATTAGTCTACCACAGAATTTATGTTATTGTTCAAATTATAATCATATTTTTTTTCTAGAAAAAAAAGAACTCTGTTTTAACACTTCAGATTGTCAGATTGATAAATGTTTCAATGTTTCCTTTATTCACATCAATTCACTAAACAAACATATTTATGCTTAATTTGAAACAAATTGACCATTCAACATATTCTCTTAGAGATTACTTTGTAAAACAGAATTTAAAAAAAAAAACAATGACAGACGTTTATAGCCATTGGCATTTAACTTTAAATATTGTTATATATAAACTAAAATATCTATTTGTTTATAATAAACAGTGTCTGGAATAAACAAGTAATTTTTGTCAAATGTTGATTCATTTATCCATATTTTAATGAAATGACACACAGGGAGTAATGTTGTGGATTAATTGACATTTAGCAGCCATTATATATATGTTGTCGGGAGTCCCATACTAGGACGAAACACCGGTCCAGAGCTTCCAGGTTTTCACTGATGTTCTAAAATTGATCAAATCATGAATTTAATAAAATTCAACAATCACTACAATCTCTAACTGGAAATTATCATGTGCTCACTAGTGATTAGCCTGAAGATGTAACTCCCAGAGTTCTAATGAGAAGCCATGACCAGTGGAGTTTAACCGTGTCAGATGTGAGGCAAGATAATAGAAGATGGTTCAGCAACCTTATGGACTAGTTAGATATTAACACCGTTGAATATCGGCTCAAAGATCTAGAGGTCTGTCGTTAACACGTAAGACCAAAGATCCTTGGTTCGAATCCCACATACGAGATTGTGGGTAAACACTATTAACGAGTCCTGTACAAGAAAGGATCGGTTGTTCATGGCTTCCAAGTTTTCAATGGTGGTCTAATTTTAATCAGTTCATAATATTAATGAAATTCAATAACCTCAATAACCTTGAACAAAGGGAACTACATATATCTACTATTTATTTTAGATAAAATCCTTAAAGAGTTATATCATATCTTTCACATAGGAATGTTTCCTCTAGTATCGTGTTAATTAGCTCTAAATCTATATACTGATTAGAAGAAAACAAGAACACATATGTCAAAAAATTTTTCTAAACACATCTAGTTTCTAATGAACAATTTAAATCATACTACTTAAATTACATTGTTTTTATTCAATGAAAATATTATTTCAATAGTATTATTATTATTAGAAAAAAGAGCAGCATATTTACAACTGAGGAACATCTGGAACTCAAAGCAACTGTCAACCAACACCAAGGTCAGGATTTTCAATACAAATGTCAAGACAGTTCTACTGTATTGGGCGGAAACCTGGAGAACTACGAGAGCCATCATCCAGAAGATACAGGTGATTATTAACAGTTGTCTACGCAAAATACTTCAGATCCGTTGGCCGGACACTATTAGCAACAACGTACTGTGGGAGAGAACAAACCAGATCCCAGCGGATGAAGAAATCAGGAAGAAGTGCTGGAAGTGGATTGGACACACATTGAGGAAAGCACCGAACTGCGCCACAAGACAAGCCCTCACATGGAATCCTCAGGGCCAAAGGAAAAGAGGAAGACCAAAGAACACATTACGCCGAGAAATTGAAATAGACATGAAAAAAATGAACAAGAATTGGATGGAATTAGAAAAGGAGGCCTAGGACAGAGTGGGTTGGAGAATGCTGGTCGGCGGCCTATGCTCCATTAGGAGTAACAGGCGTAAGTAAGTAAGTAATTATTAGAAAAAAAGATAAATAAAGCAGTTTCATCGGATTGTCATTAATGAAAACTACATAAAGAGAGACTTGTAGCTATAATCAAAAGTAAATCTTGTTCAAATATAATTTATGATGAAAATGTTCATAATACATAAACATAAAAATATACAATTTGCATTAACTATTGCATCTCTTTAACTTGGATTCAGACAGAATTTTATTCAATTTAATGATAGAGTTCAATTTTGTCATTGAAAAGATGAATAGGGGTTTTGTATCAAAATAAAGTTTAGTAGAACTAATGGACAATGAAGAAATCGGAAATAATGAGTCATATAAAAAGGAATTTCTAAATAGATTTCTTATTTGTTTATTTATTTCAAAATGATTTTTAATTTATTCTAATTAGATTGAAGTTTTAATTTGGCTTAGTGTATTGTATTTTAAAGTGAATGATAATAGTTTATGAAAACTGTTTAAACATTAAATTCATCTTTATAAACAAAGATGGATAGTGGCTAGTAGCGGAATCCATGACGCGTGTTTCATTCTATTTGGGACTTGTTAGATGGATGTGCCTGAATCTCAGAGTTGATGTTCACTTAGAGACTCGAACTCAGTACCATTCGCTTCAAACGCCATCGCGTTATTAAATTAATCAGTACTGAATAGTTTGTTCTTTTAAAATATAAATTATAATGACTAAATTATTTTATATTTCATTGGTAGAGATTATCAGTCGATTGAAGCCAGACCACAATGGAAGACTTGGAAGCACTGGACGGCCATTTCGTCCTGTTGTGGGACCCATCAGTAGTGAAGTTCAACTCGGTCTGTTGAGAGATATTAACTCAATGATGACAATGGTGGATGTGTCGCTCAATTTCGTAGATCAGTTGAAGTTAAACATTAACACTATTGGATGCCGGCCAGCTCAGTGGTCTAGTGGTTAAGCGTTCGCGCGAGAGACTGTTAGAACCTAGTTTCAAATCGGTGTCCTGGATGCACACTGCTGAGGAGTCCAACGATAAAGAGAAACGGCTGTCCAGTGCTTTCAGATTTTCCATGGTGGTCTAGCTTTATTTAATTCATAATCTCAACCATTGAACTTACTTTAATATTCACAAAAACCCTTCTGATTTTATATTTAACAAAATTATTTGAATAGAAATTTTCTTTAATTAATTTCTCAGTTTAAGCAACTGAAAATGAAATTCAAACTTCGTATTTAGTATGGTATTCAAATAAATTATCATTATTTATATAGAATGTCATTGAATTAGATACTTTTCTTAATAATTAATTTAAAGGAATAACATTTAAACTGAATTTTTATTAAATATTTTATATTAAATTTACTTTGATATCGTTTCATTTCAATCTTCCCATTAATGTTTAGGGATGCAGTTGATCAGGATTCAGTAGCTAATAGAATAATATGATGGCAATGGAATCGAAAACACGTATTCTGTCCTATTTAGGACTCATCAGCTGAATGTACATGCATCTTAGAGTTGATGTTCACTCTGGGACTCAAACTCAATACCAACGCTACACCCCATTACATAAGCAAATGGATATCAGAATTCAGTAGCTAAGTGAATTATATGATGGTGTTTGAAATAAACATGACTGGATTCGAGTATCAAAAATGAATGTCAACTCTGGGATACAGTTATATTCAGCTAATGAGTCTCAATTAGAATGAAATACGCATCATGGATTCTATTATTATCCACCATTCATTTTTGTTTACATGTCATATTGTTATGTTATTTGTACATTCATTATTAATTAAGTTTTATTGTTTTAGTTTTGAAATAACAATAGTAATAATATTAATAATGATTACGTAGGAAATTTCACCTATCAAATGACAAGGAAGATTTAATATCAGAATGGGTTTTGTGGAGAATTTAAGAAATTTCACAGGTTTTTAAATCATGAGTCAGGTAAAGCTAGACCATCATGGAAAACCTGGAAGCACCGTTTCGTCCTGGTGTGGGACTCCTCAGCAGTGCGCATCCACGATCCCGCACCACGCGAGGCTCGAACCCAGGACCTACAGGCTTCGCGCGCAAGCACTTAACCATTAGACCACTGAGCCGGCATCCAACGGTGTTAATGTCTAACTTCAACCAATCCACGAAGTTGCGCCACCGTACACCATTGTCTTCAGTGAGTTGTTATCCCACAACAGACCGGTTGAACTCCACTAATGGTTAAGTGCTTGCGCGCGAAGCCAGTAGGTCCTGGGTTCGAGCCCCGCGTGGTGCGGGATCGTGGATGCGCACTGCTGAGGAGTCCCACACCAGGACGAAACGGCCGTCCAGGGCTTCCAGGTTTTCAATGGTGGTCTAGCTTCAACTGACTCATGATTTAAAAACCTGTGAAGATTTAATAATTAAAAACATATGAGGTATATCATATATATATATATATATATATATATATATATATATATATATTTAATTGTTCAGTTTTCTCAATGACTGACATATTCATTTCAGTAGTTGTTAATTTTAAATATCATTCTCATTTGATCATCATTAAAACTAGTCAGATATATTTAATATGATTAATATGATTAATGAAAATTTCAATAGTTGAGATCATGAGTCAATTGAAGCTAGACCATTAGTGTTTCCAAGTTTTGCATAGTGGTTTAACTTCAATTGACTTATAATCTCAACTATTGAAATTATTACAATCTTCACAAAAAAACGCCTTTCTGATTTATGGAAACTTTTTAAGATTTAATAATGACATTTGCGTGTTCTAAATGATCTTTTCTTATTTTTTTTCTTTCGATTTCTATGGATTATTGAAAAGAGAGAAAAAGAAAAAAAAACGGAACAATGAAAATTGGTCACAGTGTATAATTTATGCTGTTTTTCTCTTTTTTTTCCTCTTTTTTTGTTGAAAGTCCACATGATGGACATAGTTTCAATTCATCATTTTTGACATTATAATTAAGGTAAGTGATTATTAAGTGATATTTATTCAATTTTCTAGGATAAATCTCTTTTTTTAAAATATAATCTATTTTATAATAAAAATAACACTATGGTAACAACTTTCATTAGTTTCTGTAGTATTGTGTTATGTTATTTGGTGATAAAATTTAGTTTCTTGCAATTTATGTAGTACATTCCATTTCATAAAACATGCTATCTTTAACTAGTTAAGAAATTACAAATAATGTTTATATACTCTCTTATGTAATAAAGAAATATTAAAGAATCCTATTGTAAAAATTAGAACAACACATGTAAGTGATTAATTGTTTTCAATTAGATCACCATCATCAGGCATTACTTTAATATAGATGAATATCTATACGAAAATGTTATACCAATCAATGTAATTTAGGTTAATAATCACAATGAAATTGAATACATCACTGTACATAATAGACAGAAGTACAAGTTGACATAGATTAACAAACGACTTTATTTTATTTTCGTTATCATTAGGATTATTTTCACATTCGGTATTTGTCCGTAATTTTCCGCCTCTTTCTGTCTGTATTCTTCATTATTTAATTATTTAAACACTTCTTATTTTCACAGATTGAAATCATGAGTCAATTGAAGCTAGACCATCATGGAAAACCTGGAAGCACTGGACGGCCATTTCGTTCTAGTATGGGACTCCTCAGCAGTGCACATCCATGATCTCGCCTCGTGAGATTCAAACCCAGGACCTATCAGTCCCGCACCAAGCGCTTAACCAACTAGACCACTGATGCGGTATCCAACTTTAACCAATCCACGAAGTTGCGCTACCGTATACTATTGTCTTCATTGAGCTGATATCTCACAACCGACTTGATTGAACTCCATTGGTAACGGCTTCTGATTGGAACTCTAGGAGTATCTCTTGAAGTCAGTCACTAGTGAGCATATGTTGATTATTATCAGAAGGGGTTTATGGAGATTTTAGAAATTTCACAGATTGAAATCATGAGTCAATTGAAACTAGACCGCCATTTTACAAATACATTTTTTCCCTTTAATTTTTCACATCAACTCGGCGCCCAAATAATATGAAACCATTCAATCAAATTTAGACGAACCTTTTGATTCATTATTATGTAATGGTTTTAATATTTTGTAATGATCATTTTAACTCTATTTACCCATGTTTGACCTTCTATTCCTAACGTTTAACCATTGATAAGACTTTTGTTATCATATTTTATTATTCTTCCTACTATTCACTTGTACTTTTATCTATTGTGTGCAGTGACGTATTCGATTTCATTGTGATTATTAACCTAAATAACATTGATTAGTTTAACATTTTCGTATATATATATATATATATATATATATATATATATATATATATATATATATATATATATATATATATATATATATATATATATATATATATATATATATATATATATTAGAGTAAAGCCTGATGATGATCTCATTGAAAACAATTGTTCACTCACATATGATGTTCTAATAAAGAAATATTTCTTCAGCATTAAGAAAGTTGAAATAAATCTAAATATAGAAATATATATATACTTGAGTGAGATTATTACACTTATAATCAAAGTTCTTGGGATCAAATTTACTAAGAAATTAATTGAACCTCATTGAATTCCAATGATATAAGAATAAATCTATATTCATCAAAGTTGATATTAATTGTATTGGATTATTATATTTAATGTCATTGAACTTAATTATTATAGGATGTTTGTTTTTAAATAGATTGAAACTATGCGTCAATTGAAGCTAGACCATCATGGAAAACCTGGAAACACTGGACGGCCGTTTAGTCCTAGTATGGGACTCCTCAGCAGTGCGCACCCACGACCCCGCACCCCGCGGGATTTGAACTCAGGACATACTGGTTAACCACTAAACCACTGAGCCGGCATGCAACGGTGTTAATGTCTAACTTCAACCAATCCACGAAGTTGAGCTACCGTATACCATTGTCTTTAATGAGCTAATATCTCACAGCAGACCTGACTGAACTCCACTGGTCACCACTTCTCACTAGACCTCCAGGTTTTTAAAAAGTAAAACATTTTCTGTTTTTCATTAAAAACGTGAACACGAATTGATAAATTGAAACAAACCGGGTAATGAAATTTAAACAAACGGATATTGACGCTTAACATTATTATTTTAAGGTATAAGAACTAGTCGAACTCTTGAATGTAGATCAGAATAGAAAATAAATGTATTATCCTAAAATATACAATAGAGTCATTTAATTCATTTAGTTATCTCCGTTGAAGATACCTATTAACCAAGAGACATATTAATTGCAGAATACTATGCATTATTATGATTACCAGTATTACTTAACAGTAGAATATCTATCGTCCCAAATAAGACGAAACGCGCGTCCTGGATTCCACCGATAGCCACTATCCATCATTGCTTACAAAAAGCTTGTGAATTAAGGCAATATCGAGGTATACGCACATATGCTAATAACAGACTGATCAATTGCAGTCTTAAAGCTCAATCGGAAGATACAAGCAAAACAATACGAAGTGAATCTATTGTTAATCATCATAAGTATAGGATATGATCACTGTCTATATATTGAAAAAAAAAGACGAAAAATGTCACTTAAATATGAATTAGTACGACTAAATAAATATTCCGACTGTATTTTATAGAACTACACTGTTAATTAGTTCATTATCCTCATAATTTTATTTATCTGGATTTTATAAAAAGGGACACATGTAGTTTAATATGTTTAACTTATCAGTTCTGATGATGTTTTGATCGATGCTGAGTTCTTTTAATAATTTGAGAGAAACTTATTTGCTAAAAGTTCTTTAGGTTATATATGAATAAAATATACTAGGAATAATGATATCATTTTTAAACCTTAGTTTTATAATGATATTAACAACTGTCTAGTTTCCATAGTAACCACGCTTACATTTTCTTATGCTTTTTATTATTGATGCCTATTTTAAGAACTGAAAGAGATAAACATTTATTTTACATGTTTATTATTATGGTGAAAAAATTTACTTTACATATATGCAAATGTACAGTTTGTTGTATGAACTTATTCAAAAAGAAAACATTTTCCATTGAACTATACATTCTTATTATTATATGCTTCAATGAGTGAGTACTTTTCATTTGTGCATTGATTATTCAATCTTTAAGTGGATTTATTGTGATAAAACTTTAGAATATAAACATATATGGCGAGAATATAATTTTTGGACAAATCAATCTCGTATAAGATAACATGTCTCTCATTCATTCGTATAAATAGTTTTGGCATTATACCTGATGTTAGTTCGTGATGAAAGCCCTAAATCTAATTTCTAACATTATTCATCAATTGTAAATCATAATTCTAATTCCTCATACAGGTTTATAACTTTCATTTAATCCTCAGTTATTAGGTGAACACTCAAGGTCAATCTGGCGTCGTTCAAAAGTCGGCAATGAATTATAATCTCACCGCATATATATATATATATATATATATATATATATATATATATATATATATATATATATATAACTTTTACGTTCCTTTATGAAATAAAAACTGTTATCTTATAAGCTGAATGTGTTGTTTTCTTTTCCAAGGAAAAATAAAGGGTGAATGAATATTACATATTAACAAAGAAGATGAACATTAAAAAAAATACTTAATGTTCTCTAGTTTTGTAATATAATCTGGTATAAAATTATACCCTAAAGGAGAAATAAAGATCAGTTTATTTATTCACAGTAAACAAACAGACGAATAATTAAGAAGAAGTTCATGGGAAAAAGTTTACCAAATAGATATATATCATAAAACTATAATGATAATTCACTTTAAATTGACCGATAATTCGTAAAGTAAACATGTTACCTTAATAAAACAAATATTATTTTTATTGAGTAAAATTGATAACAGAATAGATAGTTATTTATTATTTAACATTGAACTTTACTTTGACCGTACCAGGTGAAATGAAATCAATTCAATAGAAAATCAATTAATAAATAATAATAATAATGATGAAAAAACACAATTGTTCATACGATTATGTTTTTAGCAAACAAAAAAAAGAATGAAATAAAAAAAACAACGAAAAATTCTTGTTTGTTTGAGTTAAACTTAGTAACGTATTACATAATCATTGGTAGAATGCTTCTAATATAAATTTACTATTTATAATTGAGTAATAGACTCATGATCTCAACTGTTGAAATTACTACAATCTCCACAAAACCCCTTCTGATATGAATCAACCTATGCTCACTAGTGACTGACTTCAAGAGATACTCATGGAGTTCTAGTGAGAAGCGGTGACCAGTGGAGGTCAATCAGGTCTGTTGTGAGATATTAACTCACTAAAAACAATGGTATACGGTAGCGCAACTTCGTGGATTGGTTGAAGTTAGACATTAACACCGTTGCATGCCGGCTCAGTGGTTTAGTGGTTAACTGCTCGCGCGCGAAACCAGTACGTCCTGGGTTCAAATCCCGCGGGGTGCGGGGCCGTGGACTTGCACTGTTGAGGAGTCCCATACTAGAACGAAACAGCCGTCCAGTGTTTCCAGGTTTTCCATGGTTGTCTAGCTTCAATTGACTCATGATTTCAATCGGTGAAATTTCTAAAATCTCCACAAAACCCCTTCTGATAATAAATGTTATTGTCTACAGATTTATTAAATAGGTTATATAATGAATAATACCTGTCCCACATTATATAAGCGTAATTAACAAAATTCCCTTATTTTTTGAGTTCTTTCATTACACTTGTGATTTATTCAGTTATGTAATATTTACTAAAGTTTGAAAATTTACTTACTTCATATTTTGTAACACTTCGGTCACGATATATTAAACTTTGTGGAAGTGGCATCTACAAAACGAAAAATAGGATACCATTAGGTACAGAATTGTTTGTGTAATAATGCTTACTATATTATTCTGTGAATTCACTAATTTTTCAAGTAGTTGGATACTTAGTAACATAGTTCAGTATAAAGCAATAAAATTGTAAGCTTTTAGATAACATTTTAAGTGTTATTTTTGTTAAACTGCATAAAATATTCAGTATAGGGTTGTGAAGATTGTTGAGTTTAGATTGACATCATGAATTGATTAGTGTTAGACCACCAATGAATACTTGAAAGCAGTGGAAGGCCGTTTCGTCGTGGATATACACTGTTGAGGAGTCCCATAGAAGAACAAGACGGCCATTCAGTGCTTCTAGGTTTTCAGTGATGGTCTAACATCGATACATTCATGATGTCAATCTAAACTATATAAAATAGTTTGGCTTGTCTGTATCGTAGTCTTATTTTGTATATAACTGAATATTTAACTGAACACTTAAACAATGTGTCGCGCTGACTGATCCGCACAGACGTCTTGACTACTGTGAATGGTACACTGTGTGGGTTTATTTGCTATACCAATCATTGTTAATATCCAGTATCCATCAAACCCTCATAGTTGATTTCTGTTTTCACATTAAGTGACGAAAGGTAACTCAGTATTATCAAGAGGATTAAGTATTGTTAAGTATTTCGGGAATAGAGCATTTTGAATCAAAACCGATCAGCGGAGAAGCGGCCAAAATAAAACTAAGTGTCCGTAATAACTTTTTTAAATAATCTGAACGTTGTACACATTAAGATCATTGTTTTATAATTATCTGGTTATTTCCAGTTGAAATATTGTGGAACTACTTAATGAAATAACGATTCTTTGCATACTGTAAATAAAAATGAAAGGATTTTCCTTTTTACAATTACTTCTCAAGTGTTCGTAAGAAACAAACGATTATGAAAATCAAAACAACTTAAAATATCGTCAAAGTTTCACCTAAGCACTACACTCAATCTATAGTTACAAAAAACTTTCGAAACACAGACTCATGCTTATACAAAAATTCTGTTGTTTTCTTTCCGGTTTTTATTATTAATCCACAAACAAATCAACCTTCAATATCGGCTAATCTATCAATCTCAACAAAACATGATTTTTGAGACCAGTTTCTTTGTATATCACTCAACGGATACTTTGTAGTTCTGAAATTTCATGTTCATAACATTTACTATAAGCACTGGAAATAAAAGTGATGTTTACAAAAGCTACTTTTAAATGGGTTTATCACTAGGATATGCATGATGTCGTAATTAAAGAGATGCACTTAAACGTGATATTGACATAAAGACTCAATTCAAAACGTAATTAACTATAACGTTTAATAAGTATTAAGAATCTAAGGCTGTTGATTTTTCTAGTAGTATAACCCTTCAGAATGTTATTTAACAAAAGAATAGTTTAATGAGCTTAAAGGTATTTGATTTTAAACTTGTAGTATTTGTTCTTGATTGATATTAGTTTGTGTAATACTTAAAACCAGGAAGAAATAAACATATTTTCTTTCATACGATAAGAATCTTAAGGAGTGTATACCTATAACCCCGTTAAAAATTAAACGCAGACTTAAATAATATCCAACCCTATAATGTATTATGACTATTATATTTTGAAGGTAAATGTTTGACATTTATTCGGTTTATTGCAACTGAATAGAAAATCAATTTATATATTTTCAAACCTGAATAGAGTGATAAACATTAGTGTATCATCTAAAAACAAGTTTCGTTTATCTTTTTTTGGTATATTCAGTCCGTTAATCAAAAGAAGTATACGAGAACAAACTTAGATAGTTCAGTGATATTCAAATATTGATGGAGAATATGAGTAGAACTACCTTCTTGAATTTTTTACCAATGATTACTATCACGAATAAATATCAGGAGCAGAATTGTTTAGAAACCAGAGAGCACTGAAAAGATAATTCAATTTATTTCTTCATTAAGCGTCATATTCCATCTTGCCATATTGTTGAGAGAGTTACATCTGATTATGCCAATGTATCTTTACGTTTCTTTGTATTTTACTTAAATATACTGTCTGGTTTGTGAATTTGACATAAAGCTTATTTTGGGGTATACAGTAAATCTACTGGTGGATATCGTCTCAATGAATCAGTTTTCCTTGTAGATTTTCAAATTTATTCAATTACTCTAACCAATCTAATCAGTATCAGTGTTAGACCATTACCGAAAACCTGTAAGCACTGGACGGCCGTTTCGTCCTAATATGGGAATCCTCAGCCGCGTGCATCAACGATCCCGATCTTGGGATTCAAACCCATTACGTTCGATCTCACGCGCGAGCGCTTAATCTCAAGCTTTAATTGATTCATGAACTCAACTATTAAATTAATACAATCGCTACAAAACCCTTTTCAGGTATCTATCAATATTTATTTATTATCCATTAGTATTTACTGAATGATCAATGTACAAACATACTTGAGTATGTAAATTTTTGCATAATTTAGCTGAGAATGACATCAGTAATTATTCTGTATGATTTAAAGGTTAGTGTCTAATAAACAACAGTTTAGTTACTTCACTCTTGTAAATGGTATGTTATGGATCATCCTGAGTATATATAGCACTGTAAAATATGTCTCCGTCTAATCTATCCTGGGTAAAACATATTAATCGAACTGATATTTTTAAAAACCTACTTTGGATATCAATATTTATCAGAAGGAGTTTGTGGAGATTTTAGAAATTTCACAGATTGAAATCACGAGTCAATTGAAGCTAGACAATCATGGAAAACCTGGAAGCACTGGCCGGCCGTTTCGTCCTAGTGTTCTAGTTGGTTAAGCGCCTGGCGCGAGACTGACAGGTCCTGGGTTCGAATCTCGTGGGATGCGGGATCGTGGATGCACACTGCTGAGGAGTCCTATACTAGAATGAAACCGCCGTCCAGTGTTTCCAGGTTTTCCATGGTTGTCTAGCTTCAATTGACTGATGATTTCAATCTATGAAATATCAATTTTTATTTAAAATGTCATTGAGTTGATACAAGAAAAGTAAGTATAGTACTATTTTCTATGTTCAGTAATGACTGAATATTAATTTAACAAATCCAAACAAAACTATGGATAAAAAAAATTACAAAACGTCATTTAAACTAACCTTAAAATGTGGAAAAAATAAGTAGATAATGTACAAAAATGGCAGTAATGAGAGAAATATAATCACAAATTGTAATCTTTGTAAACCTTCAAAATCTCGAATGCAAAACATTAAACTATAAAATAAATTTTCCATTTGATGTTGACAATTTGGATGAGCGACAAACTGTAATAGAAAGAAAAAATAAGAAAGTAATTAGATAAATAAAAAGTCGATATCGTCTTTGAAGCTATTGAGTTGAAAAGAAAAAAAGGTTGGGACTTCATTATGATTTGTAGGTAAGCTGGACTAAATAAAGTAAATATCCAAAGTTTTATCAAACACCTACAAATAATAATAATGGAAAAACGAGATGTTGTTTTGATTTGATTTTGAATTCGAATTGTTCGCAACATGTAGAACATCGTATATTGTTTTGTTGTCAAGGTATACTCAAATACTGAGCTTGGATAGCTTATAAATGAAATGACATACAATACACTGATGTACCTGTTGATAAGGTATATTTTATTTCGATCTATGAGATTGACATTTGTGTGTAGATAAATAAATTTTCTTGAAACAATTTCGTCAAATCATAGTTTAATACTCAGTCATTTACTTTTAATGTCTTAATATCTTTCCACAAATACATATCATGGAGCCTATGAAGTTGAGATTGAGGTTAAACACTATCCAATAAAATTGAATTTAGAATTAATTTTCCAACACAGATTGGAAATCAGTCAGATATCCTTTGGAAAAATAGAGAGCTGGAACTCTATATTTACCTTTAGTCTAAGTTTCATCTGTAACTTTCACTTACATCATTATAGATCATCGAGCTTGGAAACTTAATTTGCTTAGTGAATAGTAAATTTGTCAGTGTAAGTTAAAAGTATATCTCAGCTTAAATGAGTTAGCTGTTCTCATTATGTAGCATTCTTGAATTCGTTAAAGGTTTCTTTGATGATAAAGATCTGGTTTCTTTTGCAGATATTCTGTCCATATGTTTTACATTAATTGAACTGCCTAAAATATTTTACAATCAATCAATGAAATAAATCATAAGTTTCATTTTGTACTATGATTTATCCCGGAAGTTGGACTAAATAAGTGAGACATGACAATACTCCTTAATCACTAATCACATTTTTTATGTATTATTACAGTTTTATGGATTAACTAATTGCATAAAACAAAGTTTTGTCATTTTTGTCCAGTGGCAAAGTTTCTGACAGTAGTTTCAATGGGCAAATAAGATTAAATTCGCTCCATTTTGACTGAATGAATGACAAGTTAATGATTAGAATTAAAATAAAATTTTATGGTTATTAAATAAAGATAATTTTTAAAGTTGAATTCATTAGTCGATCTTATCTAGACCACCATACAGAACCTGGAAGCACTAGATGGCTGTTTCGTCCTACTTTGGTGGTCTAGCTTAAATCAATTCATAAATTCAACTATTGAATTTACTACAATCTCCACAAATTCACACTCTGATAACAAATAATTATAATACTCCATCTTTAGTACTGTAGTTTAACGGAAATTATTCTGATCAATGAATGACTGAATCGATTTCTAATTCATAAGTAATTTGTAGGAGGAAAGAAAACCTTAATTTATAAGGTATATCGATAAGTTTATTTAAGTAACTTTATAATAAATAAGGATACTAATGAGTATATTTAAACATTTTAAACATTTTAATCTTCAACTATCCAAACAATCCTGTTATTTTTTCTGGTAAGCGTTTTTTTAGCGAGTTAGTTTTCTACGGGATGGGGACGCTAACCCCATGCCCAACCCTCCTCCTTTACCCGGGCTTGGGACTGGCAGTAACTCTGGAAGAGCTACAGGTGGGAAATAGAAGCATCAATAGGAACTGGAAGGAGCTGGAAAGGATTGCCCAGGACAGGGTTGGATGGCGAATACTGACGAGCGGCCTATGTTCCTTCACGAGGAGTAACAAGCGTAAGTAGGTAAGTAAGTCAACAATCCTGTTACAGATTTGCTTGAATTAAATAATTCTCAAAGCTAATTTTGTATTAACTCAAGCTTTATGATAAGAAGCTTACAAATACTGTAAAACTTAAATGGAAAACTCTCTAGTTGTTGGCTTATTTTTCTCATTTGTTCATCTAATAAATGATGAATTTTAAGAAAATAGTTGTAGTAGCTGAACCGATAGAATAGTTTTACACTTAAAGGTGAGTGACAGATAATGGTTATAAAAAACAAACAAACATTTTAGAGGTAATCACAATGATAACAAACATTATAGGACTGAATAAACTAGATATTTTGTATTTTTGATGATGGTACTAATTAAACTTAGGTAACATACAGATTAGTCTTCACATGCTTATTATTAAATGCATGATCATTTCAAGTTTTATTTGACTACTCTTTTGGTCTTAATAAATAATAGGCTACTTTGTTCATTACTAACTTACTAAGTCTATTGTTATGGGTTGTATAACGTAATCTAGTATTGCAATCTTTTTATTACGTCATCTTGGGTATTCATGTTCACATTTTCTCACGGAACTAGTACCTTAATAGAAAAATGTTCATATATATATATACAATTATACAGTTTGATAATAAATTCGTTGAAAAGAGATCCCTTCGTTGAATTTCGTGTTTTTAATTTTTTATATTTAAGTGAGAATACTTAAGCCAATAACAATCAAACGACTATTCAACTTTCCTTGCTTTATAATTTTTTTTAATACCTTTGTTTGTTCTACCTCACTGTCATCATGTCTAAGAGAAGTTTATTATCAGTATTTTTATCATCCTGTAAAAATAATTATATATATATGAATGCAACTCCGCCTGGAGTCCCTCCGGGGGCTAATGCCGGTCCCAAACTCGGATAAAGGAGGAGGGTTGGGCATGGGGTTAGCGTCCCCATCCCGTAGAAAACTAAATCGCTAAAAAAACGCCAACCAGAAAAAATTATTCAATATATGTATGCGATTGTACAGCTTTGAAAATGAATTCGCCGAAAAGAGAACACTTCGCTGAGCTAATTTTTCTTCTTTAAATGAGGATTATTTATACTTTGTTAGTGATAATATTCCAATGTGTGTGTAGAGCAATTTTCCCTGAGTATTTTTACATTATCAAGTTGTTAATAACTTTTTACTTAACAATAAAGTTAAAAATAAGGATTAAAAACATTTTGAATTTAGAAATTACTCAGTCAATCATTTGAATTTCAACACCAATCAATTTTTGTATAGTTAAAAGTATTAATTCAAGTTTAAGAATCCTAGCGATTGTGACATAGGATGATACTGTGGTGCGTGCTACTTATATTGATATAAGTAACATATGACGCGAGTTAAAAACGTAATGTCTGGGAGCAGAAGATGGGAGAAGATCAAGAAAGGAAGAGTTGGAACGCAATGCAATTTATAAAAAAATGCATGAACAATGAAATGTGAGACAATGAATTGATGTTTGCAACGGGTATAGTCCGGTTTGATATGATGGATTAATATTTTGCAAATTAATGATTTACTGGACTGTTCCTGTTGCAAACATCAATCCATTGTATCATATTTTGAATAACTGTCATTAATCTGTTTTATGACAATTTTTATTCAAGAAAGACTTCATATGCTATTTTAGAAACACAACATCCTATCGACAAAAATTGTTGATATGGGTTTAAACCCAACATAGAACATCAATCCACTCAAGATTCTAACTATACTCCATTGGTTGGAATACAAAACATAGGTCAAGGATTTTCTGCTAATCACCTCCAACTATCTAGCATTAGAACATAGTACTTTCTATTTAGACCAGTGGAGATAATGAAGTTTAATTGACAAGATTTGATCATTGATGATGAGACAAACAAGATAGTGGTTACTTTTCAGTGATCATTGAATATATATACATAATTTTTAAGATTTAATTTCATGAAGAAATCTAATATTTATGCGTCAAGTTAAGGACAAATAAAGAACATATTTTTTCCTGATACAGAGTTCAGTTTCAGTTCACGAATATGTTGAGACTCATTCATTTTAAAGATTTAATAATAATAAGAACCTGCTATATTTGAACAATAAATATTTTTCTCGGTCCATAAAAGCGGCAAAACTTATACCCCTTTAATAAAGATAAGCAAACGAAAACAATCATACCAAAAATAGACTTCTAGGATAAATTTTTTTTTAATTTTCATTATTTTGTTAAGAATTATAAAATTTGATATATCACGCTGTGATATACCATTCTTGACCTTTTGGTTATTTAGATAAGAAAGTACCTATTTAAATTTGATAACAAGTTCTAATCCTTCTAAACATTTCAACTTGTTTAATTCAGTAGTAAATATATTTTCTTAAAAATTTATTATAAGTAATGAATTGATTCGGTTGTATAGTATTGGATGCACTTTTTTTCTTAATAACTGATTTTAGTAAAAGTTTTCATTCTTCTTAATCTTTACTAGATTTATTGTATTTTCCCTTATTTTGATCAACTTCAAAAGATTAATTCAACCTATACAAATTTACATGTATCTGCCAAAGCAGTTATATTGGTAGAACAGAAAGCAGAGCCTACGTCCGATTCAAAGAACATATTCCGAAAAGTTTAACATCAAATGGATTGAAAGCATTCTACAGTAGCATCGCAAGACATTTCCTTGACACAGGACACGAGGTTGATACACTGAAGTCCTTCAAGGTGATTAATAAACAATCAAGCTCCAACCTGCTGAAATTCGCTGAAGCATTAGCAATCAAACGTCTAAAATCGGACCTGTGCATACAAAAAGAGACAGTAATAAATCTTTCTTTACCCTGGTAACAATAACCCCCCTTTTTATTCATTTATTTCTATTTATTTCTTTATTTATTTAGTCATTATTCTAACTCTTTCTGAAGTTTAAATTACATCATACATAACTGATTGATTTCAATTCATATTTTCTTCATTAGCATTAATTGATTTTCATGAGTTCTCATCACTATTTCAATGTTCCGGAACATTCCCTCTCAAACTTTATTTATTCGAGACAAAATTTTATGACCTCATTAACTCTGTCGGAATCTTCGCTACACCATGATACATTTATTCATCCTTAATCACCTTCTTATGTATAAATGTGTCAATATCTGAATAATGTTGTAGTTTAAATATTTTAGGTTGTAAGCAGCTGATGAGAACCTAATGAAATAAAATGAATTCATTTATTATTCTGCACCAATCTTTATTCTTACTCTCTTCAATCTATACAATTGATTTAGTAGTCATATTATTTTAGATAATGAATTTATTGATACAATGATATAGATGGAATCTGATTAGATTTATTATACATTGTTTGATTATGATTATAGTTTCCTTAGCTTTATGAATAAGATGATGTAACATAATTTAAACTAAACTAATAATAAAGTAAGGAAATAGTTTCGTTTTATTATGTTACATTGTTTGTGTACCAAAAAAAACAATTGAAATCTTCTTAATTATTTTGTATTTCTTATTTATTCGTTCATTGTCAAGTTCTTTTGAATTCCAACTTTAGTGAACAAGAATAACGGTGGGGAACAATCGAATGTGTTTAATATCAGAAGGAGTTTTGTGGAGATTTTAGCAATTTTCAATGATTGAAATTATGAGTCACGGTGTTGATTAGTACCGTTGGATGCTCATACTACGACGAAACGGCCGTTCAGTGCCTTCAGGTTTTCCATGGTGCTTCAGCTTCAATTGATTAATGATTTCAATCAGTGAGAATGTATTTAACACAAAATTACAGGACTTGCTAATAAAATCTAACAATCAAGTAGTAAATACGAAATTTGCAAAATGTCGACAAATTGTCTCAAAATGACTCCGACTTCATTGTTCTTGCATTTTCATACAAATTGCACCCTGTTTCCACTCTTTACTGTTCGATCATCTTGTCTCTCTGCTGTCAAATCTTCTGTTCACGACTAACATCATATACTACTTATGTCAATATAAGTAGCACACACCACACAACTAATAGCTTAAATATTGTGATCAATAAATAAATAGAAAATTGTTCAAATGTTCATTATTAAGAATCTCTTATAATTCAAGATGATAGGCACTTGTAACAGCTCAAAATATACCTCATTTTGTATCGTTTGTTTGAATTTTCCTACTGATGTTTAAGACTTCAACTGATGAATCTCTCACATATGTATCCTGTGTGGATTGCACAAACTAGTGGTTATCGAGACTTAGTCGATAAGTGGATAAGGCGATGGTGTTTAAAGTGAACGTTACTAAGTTCGAAACTCGGAATGAACATTGAATGTGAGATGCAGGTACATACAGGCTGACGAGTCATAAATGGGACGGAATGTGCATCCTGGATTCTACCGCTAGCCACCATCCATCTTTGCTGATAAATTTAAAAATATATTGTAGTGTCGGTTGTTATGTTAAACCCACATAGCTTATTCTAGCTTCCAAACAAGCCAATCTATTAATTCTACCTGAGTCACATTCTGACCTTGTTAATTATTCACTTATCAAATATGACTATTCTTATGTAAGCTTATGTGTGTGTATTTCTTATCTTACTTATCACATATCCGTAGCTTATTTCTCCTCCGATTATAAATATTCAGTCACGTTTGATCAAATCGACTTGACTTACTGGTTTGTTTTGTTTTCTGATCAACGATTGTACGAAATATACATATCCAAAAATCCATTCTCATATCTGACTTATTTAATTCCATTATTCACTAACGCAATTTAAGTTAATGATCATTACATACAAGAATTGATGATATGTATATTTCAATCAATAACAATCAGAAACGATCTAATTGGAGTCTTATATTCAAGGGCTACTAAAATAATTTTAAAAAAATACAACAGTAATTTCGTTTGCATGGTATATTTTCATGATGATCATATCATTTCTTAACATTGTTTATGAGTCGCTGATGTTATTAAGAGAACAATATAAGAAATATAGAAATGAATATCCACGAAGTTAGACAATTTTCGACATTAGATTTTTTTGGGCAGAAGTATCAGGAGTATTCGTTCAATGAACTAAACTTATTTATTATTATTATTATTATTATTATTATTATTATTATTATTATAAATTAGTATATTTGAAGTAGTATTTTAATCAACATAGAATCGTGAGGAAAGACGTTTAATCGATTTATTCAATGAAATTTCATGTTATATTTTCAAGAATTTTTTTTGACCCACATGTCCGTTTTTTGTTGTTGAAATGTTGAAGTAGCCAACACGATCAATAATTTAATCTCTATCAAATATTCGTTTACTCAAGGCAAATTGTTATTATTGATTTTTGAACATGTTTGATGACATAACTATTTTGTAACAGAATGAGTAATTTTAAAATGATGAATGATTATTTAGTATACAGAGTTTTCATATGCATAATGTAAAATACTTGTCCATTAGTGAAACTGGAAATATGTCTTAGTGATTAAGGCGAAATGTTGAGACTATAATTTGTGGACGACCTTTGAGCGACACTGAAGTGACCTTGAGAGTGGACACCTACTGATTAGGATTTAATGGGGGTTATAAAACCTTAAGAATTCTCATTTACAGTTGATGGTTAGGGTTAAAAATTAGATTTAGGGTTTTCATCACAAACTGACACCAACTATAATGCCGAAATTCTATTAGGCCAAATGTATGAACGAATTTCGCTACAACGTTCGTGACTTGTTGTCTTATATCTGATTAGTTCGTCCATAAATTATAGTCTCGGCAGGCAAAATATAACTTTAATTGACATTTGACTAGCTTTCATATATCCATCATAACTAGAAAGTCATTAGCTTAAAAGCGTAAAGATAGCGATATTTACTTGCTCGAATACAATGTGTATTGTATTTATATGACATAAATAAAAGTAGATGAATCTTGATCTCGTCACCGAACTGATCAACTAATAAAGAACTATGTATTAGTTGTTCGAATTAGATCACATCTACCATTGATTTGCCGAGAGCTATTTCCAAGATTAGTAGAACTCGATTGTAAAGGTTAATGTTTTGTGATAAATGATACTTCAAGACTTTGAGCACAAATTCAGAAATGTAATCGAAATCATGGAACGTATAGTGTTTTTGATCAATGATCAAATGTTATCAGTTTTATGTTATAGATTTTTGCAAAATATAATGTGAGATGTCTATAAAACGTAAAACAGATTGGACAATTAGACTGTTAGCACTAATGAGGAGCATACATTAAAGAACAGATATTCCATTAGTGTTCAATAGGTTTAGGGAAGGAATATACTTTCAGCAGGTGTTCTATCAGTTTGATATAATCACTAATTGTTCATGGCTTTCAAATCATACTGCAATGATATCATGTGTAAGATAATGTTGTCATCATTCACAGTGAACACATACAGTACAACAATAACAAATCATAAAGATGAACAAGTTTCCTTATGAACTATTCTATCAGGAAGCCAAATCAGTTGAAAGAAAACAACCAAGATGATAGCAAAAGGTTAATTTTTCTAAATTCGTTTCTGATAATATTGATGTATAAACAAATTTTTGTAGGGTTATTGTTACTAAACCTCATCTACTATCTTTTATTTAATAATTTCTTATAATGTTAATAATTTACTCAACTTGATTGATCCATTCTTTGACGTATATTTCACAAGATACTGTTAAATAAATGTGAATTAATTCAAAGGTAAAATGTGCTTATGAAGAAAGTAACTTTGTTTTACATGAGAGTAATTTTGAAACCGTCTACATAAATCGATGAACTACTTAGTAAACCAAAAAACAAAGAGTGAGATGCTTATAAAATTATCTAGTTTTGAGATGGTAACAAGTAGTTTTAGTAAAAATACATGATCAATGGAATTTTTAGATTGGACAGTGGCTGATTGGCAACACAGGATTATTGTTGTGATGATTCATCAACTGGTTAAAGTTAAAAATGGGAACCATTGAGTTTTGATTCCACTTCTTAAAGATTTGATAGTACTAAGTTTATTCTTATGTAGATTCTTGCCTTTACATCATTTAATAATAACAACAGATGTAAGTAAAATAATTGACTAGTCTCTTATATTTCTGGTAGTTGTCCAGCAGACTACAAAAACGTTTTTCCAATCAAACCGAATAGTTCAAAATTAAAAGCTGTTTATCTTTACAGAAAATTCTCTAAGTAAAACAATGAGAAGTATATGCTAATTTTTCATTTCAACTTCTTTTTTTTTCTTTATCATTGTAACATTAAATAATTTAATATTATCGTGCCAAAACGAGCGTGTGTAAATTTGTCAGATGGGAAATTAGGTAGTGCAAAAAAATAGTACTCTGTTGTCAAATGAGAACTAGTTTCTAGACTAGTTTCTAAAAAAAAAACATAATCTCGTATTTATCAAAGTAAATGAATATAAACTCAGAAAGAAAGGAGCATGTTAAGTGTTTCTTTATGTATTAAGAAAATTCCGTCAGACAGTATCATGAGAACAACAAGTGTAAGCGAGAATTACTGCTTTCAGTTTGATCTCTCTCAGGCAGTAGTATTCAGATGCACAAAGAAAAAAAATACTAAACTAATGGATGCCAATTTGTAAGACAACGATAATAATGAACTACATCACGTAATTAATCATAATAATTTAAAAAAGTATAAATTAGAAGTGCAGAGACAAGCGTTCTTGTAGTGATAAGAATAATGATATCTTAACTAGATGTTTTGAAGTTAGAAGTCGAAAGTTGGAAGAATCAGCATTAAAATAAGAACCAATAAAATGTGCTCAAACTACGTAACAATGGGTAGGCAGATAATCGGCATAAATATAAAAATAATGAAGCGGAGATATAAACGGAAGTGAGGAAAAACAAATCAAGGGATGAATAATTAATGAAATCAGTTATAAATCTTCCCTAGCCATAGAGAGCATAGACGTATCCTAAATTTTGTCACAACATACAGACTAGAGGTGTAGGCTCGAATTTTTGTAACTTCCAGAATACGTAAAAGACACGATCGAACTTTTTTTGAAACTGATAACATATATGATGTCATTCGGAATGGTTATATATTTTCTACCACATGATCACGTGTGATAAGGTGAAGATAAGTATTGTCATCTTTTGAACGTTTGAACGTACAGAGATGTTCACTTATTCGTTGGTTAAGTTGATAGATGAGACGACAGACATAAATTTCTTCGTGGGAGTGGCTGAATCGGTGAATACGCACTAAACGACTGGAGAGCGACAAGCTATGATTATATATGTGTAAAATATACTACGGAAGGGGGTTAGGGCCAAAGGAGGATGAGAAATTGAATCTATTGTTTTCGCACGCGGAGTCGGGATTTGCGACAGTTGTTTGCCAACGCCTCATAAGTGCATAAGTTTTATACCTGACCTCCCTTTGGTCCAGTTCCTTTGATTCTGTAGATTATTTTGAAGGAAAACTATTTTGGAGAGACGTTTCCAGAATTGGTTAGGTACTCTTATATTAGGCTGGTGATTGTTCTGCATTTTCCTTTTAAAAGCTATATCGGGTAATGCTCTGAGATGCGTTTGGAATGTGATCAATTTGTGTGGCTAATGTAACCTGCCCCATAGGAGCAAGTAAATTTATAAATGTACATCGATATTTGGAATCTCGAATCAATTTATGATGCAATCTTTTCTATCTTTCCATAAATATATATTTGCTTAACAACTATAAATACGAACTTTTAACTTCAGTTAACGATTTCGTTGAAAAGAAAATTTTCTTCGCTAACTTCTCTTTATTTTTATTCAATGAACAATTAGTTAGTTCGATCAAAATAGTTTATTCAATGACATGCACATTCGAAAGAATAAGGAAGTACTACTTAATTCTACAGTCTCAGTTCTCAAACTTTAACATAACATAAACTGTTTCATAAACTACTCTTTAACTCTACCAAAGATTTATTTTTCAACTCAAGATAACTATCAATGGCTGAATGTGATACAGACATCAACATTTGATTTTGCATCGCAGATAAAAGTTTTATTTCATATATTTCCACGCATATAAATTTATGCAACCACTAATACATTCTTCTGAGATTGACTTTTGCATAGAAGATGCAACAATAAAAAAATTGCCGTGACCAGTGAAGCTAATCCGTATGGGGTAGACACAGGTATCTACCTCAGTACAATGGAACATGGTTGAGGTTAGACATTAACACCGTCAGATGCCGACTCAGTGGTCTAGAGGTTAAGCGTTAGAGTGCGAGAGTGAAGGCTCTGTGCTCGAATCCCACGAACGGGATCATGGATGCGTACGGCTGAGGAGTATTACAATAGGATGGAACGACCGTCAAGTGCTTCTAGGTTTCAATGGTGGTCTAAGATCAATCGGTTCATGATCTCAATAAAAAAAATTACTGGCGTTTTCTATTTTAAACATCGCTTATAATATCAGCTTCAATATATGCATTAAAAGTACTATACATTAAAAAGTTTTAGTCATTTCACGATAATCAGAATTATTAATTAAACATTAAACTCACTTTTTTTTCATGAGACTGAATTGCATTCTTGATAGTGTTTAAAGGATTTCCACGATCATGTGGTTTTGAATTTATTGTACCACCTAATAAACAATGTAGTTCATCTGATGTACGACAGAGATCTACACAACTTATTGCAAAATCCATACATTTAACTGCTAATTCTGAATATTCTTCCTGAAATTAAGAAAAAAAAACGTTTGTATATTATATAGAAATTAACAGACTTAAACGATAATTCTACGATATATTGTTGGATAATACCTATGAAAAAGAAGAACTACAACGAGACATTGAGATGGAGTAATATGAAATAAATGCAAAGTACTTGCAAATTTAATAGGATTATTTGTAAAGGTTTTACATCTATACTGGCCTACTTTCATATTTGTTGACTCGGATTAATGGTTTTTTTGCATTACTTGTATTTCACTAATTTCTAGTCTGCTGATGTTTCTTTTTATTTCTTTTTCCATTCGGATTTACTTACAGGCAGATGGGACTTCAAATATCAAAGAGATGAATGACTCTCTGCATATCTTCCTAATAACGTACCTGTAGCGAACGAGAACACAAGTGGGGACAATCGAATGTATTTGAATACAAAATTACAGAATCTCTTAATAAAATCTAAGAACCATACAGTTAATATTTCATTTGATAAATGTCAATCAATCGTCTCAGCCTTTATTGTTTCTTCATTTCCTTCTGCCTCCAGATATTTCATTTTCGATTGATGATACATACTACATATATCTGTCGACACCAGTAGTACATACCACATACCTACTTGATTCTATAAAATTTTTTAATATACTGTAAAACAATGGAGTTTCATTCAAGAACATTTTTTGGTTCTGAGAAAAATTGCTACCGTACCTATCCTCATTTTTAACAATTTATTTGAATTATAGAAATATAATTCAGAGAAGAAAATTTTCTTTTCGATGAAATCGTTTACTCAAATTGTACATTCGTATATATATATAGTTTCTGCACGCAAAGTTCAGGTTTGAGTTCATGGATTGCTAATGCCTCAGTAGTGCATAAATTATTGATTCGACTTCCCCTCTTCGATCCAGTTGCTTTGACTTTGTAGATCACTTTAAAAGAACAATCTTTTGGAGCGATGTGTCCACAGTTAATTAAATCCTCCTGTATCGAACTAGTAATTGTTTTACATTCTCCTTTTAAGAGCCAAGCCGGATAATATTATGAGATGTGTTTGAACAGCGATCGTTTTGTGCAGCCTATATAACGTTATATACATGTACAGCTTAATTTTCTTTTTCTTATTCAATGACAATATGGGTTATTTGAATTATTTTCAGGATTTTATCCATAAATTTATCAGTAACGGCTTATATATGTTAGGTGAAATTGGTAGTAGTAGTAGTAGTATTAACTGAACAATTCATTCAAGTGGAAAAATAAAAGTTTATATTAGAGAATAATACAAATAAATACAGGATGATTAGTGTTTGTTTATCGTAAATCTCTTCTTATAATTAAAAACAATTAAACTTATATAACTTCAGTGGTTGAGATCATGAGTCAATTAAAGCTAGACCACCATGGAAAACCTGGAAGCACTGGACGGCTATTCCGTTCTATTGTGGGACTCCTAAGCAGTGCATATCTACGATCCCGCCCCCTGCGAGATTCGAACCCAGGACCTATCGGTTTCGCAGGCGAGCACTTAACCACTAGACCACTGAACTGGCCGGCATCCAACGGTGTTAATGTCTAACTTCAACTAATCCACCATTGTCATCAGTGAGTAGATATCTCACAACAGACCTGTTTTAACTCCACTGGTCAGTGCTTCTCACTAGAACTCCTGGATATATCTCTTGAAGCCAGTCACTAGTGAGCATATGTTGATTAATATCACAAAGGGTTTTGTGGATATAATAGTTATTTCAACAGTTGAGAACATGAGTCATTTGAAGCTAGGCCAATTTATTTGAAATAGTGTGTTATATGAATATTAGTTTGATAGATTAACCAACTATAACAATTTAAATAAAATTTTAACAATTTAATTACTATTAAACACTTACTTTGAATTGTTTTTCTTGAGAAGCTAATTGATAAAGTTCATTACGTAAAATAAATGCTGTAGATACTGGATCAGATGTAGTTAAAGCTAAATAAGCTGAACTAGATAATGCTTGATAGGTATGTAAGCGTTGTTGTTCTAGTATCAATGAATCCTAAATATTATTAATAAGAAGAACAAAAAAAAGGTAAATTACTAATGAAAATTTCAATAAAGTAATAATTAACTTCTTAAATTATGAAAATATTTAAATAAATTTTGTTTTGAAGTATATCCCTATTGATATGAGATCTAGATAGCTATAAGATAGAGGTGTGTAAAATTCCACATTACTAGTAAATGTAAAATGGATATTAAATTTTAGGGAAAAATATAGTCAATTCTTATTCATTGATTGTTGTTAATGGTGATTAGAATTTTAAGACCTAGATAAGATTCTTTTTTGGAATATTTAAGAAATACAAACTTATGGACTCAAAAACGTTTTACACAATACAAAACGTTTTTTTAAATCATACAAATGGGAATGCTTCAAGTTTAATTTAAAGGATCAGGATCAATTGTTCGAATGAACTGTAACATACTATCCAAACCATAAAGAATAACTGTTACTGTATCATTTGATAACCAAATAGTCGAAAGGGATTCCCATCTATAATAAATGTCACTTTCCTAAGATATAATTGATCACATCTAAATTTTCATTCAATAACTTGAAAGTTATGTGATCACTAATATAAATTATATTTTTAATTGAAATTAAAGCTGGGTATTTTCTTCAGTAGAATGAGAAAGGAACCGCTTACATTTCGTAAGTTAACAATTATTTTCATTGCATTTTATGACTTGAAAAATGTCTAATAAGGGAATGACAAATATTTACGATGACACTAACATATGGATTGTATGTTAATAAGCTTTTGAAGATTAGTAAAATTCTATTTGAGATGCATATACTTTCTTATTCAAATTAATTATATAACAACTGATGAGAAATAAAATATCATGTTTATTCGCAAAGATGGATAGTGACTAGTAGTGGAATCCAGGACTCGTGTTTCGTCCTATTTGGGACTCGTCAGCTGATTGTGCCTGCATCCCAGATTTGATATTTTCATCTTATAATACATTTATTTGATCAATATGATCATCATTATTTTTATTCGGAAGATAGAACTAGAAAAATACTGGTATTAATAAAATTGATAATTTCACTTGAATTGATTTTAAGTTATAAGAATTTTTATAAAGGCATGTTAGAATATTCCATTCACATGTCTAATTATATAATAAGAAAATTGCTTATAATATTTTCATAGAAGTTTAAACAGGCTCCTAGAATTCGATAATCAAGAGTCAGTAATAAAAATTTCTGTTCCATAAACTTAATAATACCAAAATATTTATTTGATGCTGCATATTTTCCAATGCATTCTTGAATGTTTTATAATCGATTTCATGTTTAATTACAATAGTTGAATTTATGAGTCAATCTAAGGTAGACTACTATTGAAAACCCGATATCACTTGATAGGCATTTCGTCATAATATGAAGGTCTTCAGCAGTGCACATCCACGATCCTAAACGCGGACTTGAACCTAGAACCTTTGGTTTTGTGCGTGAACGCTCCACCTCTAGACCGCTGAACCAGATGAGTTGCAGTTTTAATTATGAAAACACTACAATATTCACAGATCTCCATGTTGATAACAATCATATACTTACAGGTGACTAACTCCTAGAGTTTCAGTGAGAAACCGTGATCATTGGATTTCGTCCGTGTAGAGTGTGAGGCAGTTACCCAACGAAGATAATAGAAGATGGTTGAGCTACATCGTGGATTGTTTAAAGTTAAACGCTATCACCACTGAACGCCTGCCCAGAGGTCTAGAGATTAGGCATCCACGCGCGAGACCGGGGTTCTCGATTTTGAGTCTTGTGTGCGAGGTCGTGTATCCGCATTGCTGAGGAGTCCCATACTAGGTCAGATTGGCCTTCCAGTGTCCCCAGGCTATCAGTGGTGTTCTAGCTTCGATTGATCTATGATTTCAACTGTGAAAATACTATGATCTCAAATCGTCATACTGATTTGGCTTATTTGGCTTATTTCAATCTTAATTTATGTCACACGTAATCATGAAAATTTTGAAACTGTTTTGAGTTTTTTATCCATTTCAGTATTCTAATCACGTTATCTTTTAGCCGAAAGACTAGTAAGTTTATTGAACTGATTCATGATTAATATTTGTTAACAAGGATCTTGTAAAGTAAATATGATAAACAAATAAATGGATATGTGAATAGATACTTTTTTTGTATTTTTCTATTTTACCACTTATATCTATGGTTTTACTTCAATAGAACTACATTTCTGATGTGTATAGCTATTTTCATTCAACATTTATCTGTTAAATTAACTGTCTTAATCATAATTTCTCATAATTAACCTACATTCTGATATTCCTGAATTATTTAATTTTTTTTAAATTAACATTTACTACTACTTATTAAATGTTGTAATATCTATGAAACATCAATTGTGAAAAAAATGTAATAATGAACCAGTGACCGAATTGATAACAGACAATTATCGTTGATGTTCATTTCCATGATCAGAGTTAAAAATTAAAAAAAAACCTCTTGCCAACTGATCATAAAGAGTTATTATTACCGTGGTCAGTATTGAGTTTTATATGTTCTTGTTCAACTATTACAGATGTCTTTTACCGTTGTAGTAAAGGAGAAAGTTTGAAAAAAACAACATTAATTAGAGTTGATTGAAAATAGAAATGTAAACCACTGGATGTTAATTAAGTGGTCTAAATGTTAACAGTGAGTTGCAATACCTAAAATCCTTGGGTTCAAGCCCTGATAGGGTCGTTGAAGCGCAGTGCCAATGAGTCCCATACTAGGTTTAAATATTCACCCATTGCTTTCTCGCCCACAACAGTTGTCAAACTAAGATAAGTTCTTGATGTAAACTATAAATTTGCGCAAGATTATTTTGTATTTTGTATATCGCCAGTATGCTTTATTTCTATCTAACTAATTCTTTTAAAACAATTAGTCCCTTTGATAAATTTTGATAATGCAATGAAGAGAAGTTTATCAGAATTATGTGATATATTTGCGCAATACATTTCGAACAATCTGATCACACATCTATACTTGTTAAGACATTTTTATATGAAAATTAAAAGGTCATCTAGACATGTTAAAGGTAAGTTGTAACAAAGAACAAAAAATAAAGTACACAAAAACAATGTGATAACCACTCTGGATAATAAATCAGTATTACCAGGGTAGGTTAAGGGTAAGGACAAATTGTTTTTGAACGTACAACTATATCACATAATTCTGATTAACTTCGTCTTCTCATTATATTATCGAAATATCTAATTCTTGTTTATTTCCCAGTATTATTAATTAATCAGAAGGTAACCATTATATTATCAGCGCATATTTGTCTGTTCTTTCAACTTGTAATATATATTATACAAGTATAACACGAAAAATTCCAATTATGGTATTTATAGATAGTCTACATAATTCACTTGGTATTGTTTGGCTTGTATCTTCTCATTGAGGTTTAAGACTGCAATTGATCAGTCTGTTATTGGCATATGTGCATACTGTGCGTTTGCCTCGATATTGCTTGAATTCACAAGCTGTTAGTAAGCAATGATGGATAGTGGCTAGCACATATGTCATTAACAGTCTGATCAATTACAGTCTTAAAGCTCAGTGGGAAGATACAAGCAAAACAATATCAAGTGAATTAAAATTCACCCTATTTCATAAGCAACTGGCTATCAGGACTCAGTAGCTGAATGGGTAACGCGATGGCGTTTGAAGCAAATGGTATTGAGTTCGACTCCCAGAGTTAACATCAACCGTGAGATGCAGGTACATCCAGCTGACGAGTCCCAAAAGGGACGAAACACGCGTCCTGGATTGCAGTGCTAGCCACTATCCATTACAACCTACATAAGTTTATATATTCATATGCTTATAATAGGAATTCATAACATTAGAACAATAATAATGTTAATGACAATACAAGTAATCAAAGTTAGTCCTACGCATTACTAAACAGACATAATCGTTTTTTTTCTCTTTCTAGCAGATAGATGATAATGAATGTTCATTCTTTACACATCTTTGTTATAATTTCAATGACAAATCTAAATATCCTCATAAAATGTCAGACATAATGTGAAGTACACAATGTCTAATGGTAAATAGAATACAAGATTTATAAAATAATATATAGAGATTTTTATTCATGACTAAATAATAATTTATGAAAGTAAGCTCATTTGTACAATCATTTATTGTATACAAAATACATTAGTTCGTTATAGAATGACCATAGTTTCAATGTAATACACATCCGTTCTCATTATCATTTCGTTAATTGTCTTTTTTAAAAAAAACCAAAAAAAAACTAGTTAATTTGGAATAATAATTATCGTCATTGAGTTCTTCCTGAAAAAAGCTTTTAATTCAATATACATACTTCCTATATACAGTAAATGAAAGATAATTAACTATTGTAAGGTTATTCATTATATGTTAAATACATTTGTTTATTATAGCTAGTTGTAAGCATATGTAACACCTAAAATTGTATCATGAGAACCATTGTATTAAGAAGAACAGAATTTGAGAAGTATAATTATAGCTTATTAATAGAATGTCAGGATTAGAAAACATTGATTGTGGATCAATTGCATTTAATAAGAATGATTGGGATATTGAATGAAATTTGGTTTCAAACTATTTAACAATAGATTTATGTCCTATCCACGCTTTTATATTTTTCAAATGTTTTCTTATACGTGAATAATTACATTTGGAACTTAACTATAAGTTTGGTACTACAATTCTGAACCTATGTTGATCTGAGAAAGAAAAAAGAGGCAAAATTTCCAATCTTTTAACTTCTATTTGATAGTGGAAGTAAAGTTGTTTTTAGGGTAGCTGTAAAAAATCATTTACTTATTTAAACTCAATTTATTTCTGTGCTTCAATTCATATTCTTTGTCATCCAAACTGTTGAGACCGTTAGATTTCCAGAACTCACTTGGGAAAGGATCTAATTTTGTAAATTTATTTAGAAAATTTGAATTTCTTGGTTTTCGCGCTAAAGGCGCTCTTGTCACCTTCATGTCGTATTTCTCACTGGGAAATATCTTAAATGCTATTGGTCCATTGCGTCTTATAGTATGTTATTTGGTGAATCTCCCCAAGGATGGTTTGGCACTGTATATATACGTTTTGAATTATGTTTGTCGTTATCGCTCGTTTCTGGCTGTTTGTAGAATATACTTCCCATTCCAAGCTTGGACTTCTCCCTCTAGTTAGTGGGGCTGGGACGCATCAATAGCTAGCTTACTGGTCTTTGGTCACCAAGTCTTGTTCTCGTTTGCCGATTAGGTGAACTCGTGATGGCTTAAAAGCTAGCACAAACAAAGTTGTATAAATCTACAATAACAAACAAGAATATTTCATTCATAGTAGATGTGTACGAACTCGTTTTTGCTATGGTTTCTTATCTATTTGAATGTTTTGAGTAGAATATAATCAAAATTAAAATTACTTCTTCCATAACTAGTACTCAGCATTTATCTAGCTGATTATTCACTTATTTATTGCCATTAATTATTCTTTGATTTAAAGTTTATCACTTGACAAATGATTTTATCTTCCAAAATTGTGCTTATATGAATAATCTATGTATTTGATGCTTAGTAAACTCAGTGAACTCTTTTAAAATTTATTTCGTAATTTACTGTAAACTTCTATAAATTAATTATATAGATAAACGTCTGCCATTTACAACCACCTAATGATAAATTAGTGATTTATCAATAGAATAGATTCTATGAAATCTGAAAGTCCTGAAGACCATCCAGAGTAGGGTTGTAGATTCATATTACTGAGAAGTGCTAGACGAAAATGAAACAAAGCTATTGTGTATTCTGGTTTTATTGTTTTATGTATGCTTAAAATCATTTTCACTAATCTTAGGAATAAGCATAAGTTTTGAACAAGAGTGTTTTTAGAAACAGTTTCAATTACTAGTTGGACCCAACTAGACAACCATTGAAAATAAAGGCGAGTTTGTGAAATGCTGTTTCATTGTGCTACTTGACATTACTGATCATCCGCTAACAACTAGCAATCAGTTTTCTAAACAAAACTGTTGCCTATAAATCATTGAGTCGTAAACTAAGTTATTTGCTGTAAATCATTCAAAAATATATCTTGTTCCCAAATTGAACGACTGCTAAGTGCCGTATATTCAAACAATGGTTTTATTCTCACTAGAAACTAGCTTAATGAGACCCCACGTGAAGTAGATATCAAACTTATTGGAACAGATATTACGAATGAAAATAAATGGCAGTTTAGCAACATCGGGAATTGATTGAGTTCAGAAATGATAACCTTTGGTCTATGACTTGGTGGCTTGTTGGTCCTTTAATGAATGCTGTACTGAGTTTTGAATGTATACTACTTAAGGGTTTAAAGTTACGAAAAAAACAGCCAGAAAATGTCTATTGATTTTTAACGGTTTTTGGATTAAACCAGCAAATCTTTAAACTGAATATTTTAAACGAAACTACCATCTTGGTGGAAATATTTATTTTTCACTCAACAAGTCTGGTAAAAAGTGATTAGTTTCTTTATTAATCGTAACTTGCTAACGTACTTCTGTCACTCTTCGTGAAGGAGCACAGGCCGCTCACCAGTGTTCTCCATCCCACCCTGTCCCTAACAGTCCTTTCTAGCTCCTTCCAGTCATTATTCATTCTTTTCATATCTGCCTCTGTTTCCCTATGTAATATGTTTTTTGATCTTCCTCTTTTCCACTTCCCTTCACCATTCCAAGTTATGCTTTGCCTCGTGATGTAGTTTGGTGATATCCTTAATCTATGTCCAATCCACCAACTTCATCGTCTTTACCTAATTTCCTCTTCAACTAGAAGCTGGTTTGTTCTCTCCTACAGAAGACTGCTGCTGATGGTATCCGGCCAATGGATGTTGAGTATCTTGCGTAGACAACTATTTATAAATACTTGTACCTTCTTGATGGTGGTTGTTGTAGTTCCCCAAGTTTCAGCTCCATACAGTAGAACTGCCTTGACGTTCGTATTGAAGATTCTCACTTTGATATTGGTTGATAGACGGTTGTTTTGAGTTCCATATATTCTTCTACTGTAAGAATGCGGCTCTTGCTTTATTAATACTCGCCTTTACGTCTGCATCTGATCCTCCTTGTTCATCGATGACGCTTCCCATGTATGTGAAGGATTCCACATCTTCCAGAGTTCTGCCATCAAGAGTGATTGGATTGCTGTTCTCCACTTTGAATTTGAGGACTTTGGTTTTGCCCTTATATATGTTGAGGCCTACTGATATAGAAACTGCTGCTACACAATTTGTTTTTATTTGCATTTGTTCGTGTGTATGGAATAAGAGGATAAGGTCATCTGCGAAATCCAAGTCGTCTATTTGTTTCTGAGATGTACATTGTATTCCGTGTTTTCCCCCAGATGTCGAGGTCTCCATAATCCAGTCGACCACCAGAAGAGAGATGAAGGGAGAGAGTAAACAGCCTTATCTGACTCCAGTCCTCACAAGGAATGCATCTGTCAGCTGTCCTCCATGCACTACTTTGCACTGTAGTCCGTCGTATGAGTTCCGGATAATGTTGACAATCTTCTCAGGAACTCCTTAGTGTCGATGAAGATTTCATATTGTTCTTTTATGTACACTGTCAAATGCCTTTTCATAATCAATGAAGTTGATGTATATTGACCAGTTACACTCAACTGATTGTTCGACGATGATCCGTAGTGTCGTAATTTGTTCTGTGCACGACCATAAAAATCTTGTGGATAATAAACTCTAGATGTTCACAGTCTTATAAACTATAGGAAAGCCCAAAAATTTTGTGCCATAATGTAGCATAGAGCAAACAGAGAGTCGAACAAAAGTGATAACAATATCTTGTTGGAAATAGACAATGAAAAAAATAGTCGTATTTTAACTATCAAGTGTTAAATAAATATTTTGAATAATATATTTATGACTATGAGGCTAATACCATGGTTCTATTTGTAGTTAAACATTAAAAGTAATAGTACACTTTGTATAGTCATAGATAAGTTTGATTCTTTCAAAAATCCAAATATCTGTTTATACGATCACTTTTTTCTTATTTTCTCAATCTTAATCCATATTTTACAAGATATTTGTCAGAATAATCATATTTCTTAATATCTTATGAAAAATAACAATCCATTTATACTGTTTCTTCTCTTTGCTCATCCCCATAGAAAAGTTCAGTGAATGGAAGATAGAAATTCATGAATGACTATAATAAAATTTATAAACAAATGACATTTATTATAAGAATATTTAAACAATTCGATGAAAAAAGAACTTAATATCTAAGGTGGGTGTTGACCATTAAAAAACTATAAGAAACAATAGAGTATAGTTATATAAAATGAAATTCTGTACTTTTGAGAATAACAGTATTTTATTTCATAGATATGACGTAAGTTGGCCTGGGTAAATTATTATGGCTTCAAGATGTATATCCTGGAGTTCTAGTGAGAAGCAATGACCTGTGGAGTTCAACCGAGTCTGTTGTGAGATAGGAACTCACTGATGACAACAGTGGATGTGTCGCTCAATTTCGTGGATTAGTTGAAGTTAGACATTAACACCGTTGAATGCCGGCCAGTCCAGTGGTCTAGTGGTTAAGCGATCGCGTGCGAGACTGATAGGTCCTGGGTTCAAATCTCGCGGGGGGCGTGGTCGTGGATGCGCACTGCTGAGGAGTCCCACAATGGGATGATACGGCCGTCCAGTGCTTCTGGGTTTTCCATGGTGGTCTAGCTTCAATTGACTCATGATCTCAACTATTGGAACTATTATTTATCAATTTTGAAAATAATTGAAATATTTTTATGGTAGATATTTGATCATCTGGTACATTATGTTACTAATAAAGATGAATTTCCTTTATTGACCAGTTATTCAGTCTTCAGATTGCAATTATAGTAATGTTTTCACTCTTTTTCTATTTAAACATCCAGTAATATAGAAATAATTACGATATACTACTTGATTATGATGATATATCTATTAATATTCTGTTCAGTGAAATAAGTAATGAGCTTTACATTGACGAAGACGAAGAAAAGTCAGAAAATCAAACACTGAAACCATTTAAAAATGTCATTTTTAATTGACGAAAACAAACGAAAGCTTTCATGGTCAAAATCATGAACTGGTCCTAATTGAATAACCATTGAGAATCAAGAAATATTGAACTGCCGTTTTATACTATTATTGGATCCTCAACAGTGCTTATGTACGCCCCCAGCACCAATCATCGAACCCAAGAATTTAGGTTTCAGGTGCTAATGCCTAATATCTAGATCGCCGAGCCGGAACAAAATATTGAAAGCGGATAGTAAAAGGATTCATTTAGATGTGGTCATGATTGAACTAATAGACTATACTAAGTACTTTAATATAAATAAACAACATATAATAAAACTGAATATGTTTTTATGTCTTATTTAATCAAGTGAATAATTACAGAAGCTTGATAATTATTAATGTGTTTTTTTACTATTCAGTCATATAATGAGTAAGAAATTTAATAATAAAAAATAAACACTCATTGATTTATACAATGTACAATAAGGTAAATTCTGGAAAGTTTTATTGAATAATACAATGAATGGAAGAAAAGAAATTACATTAATTATCTTACGAATGATAACGGCAAACACAATAAAATAAAAGATTATACAAGATTATACTTCTGAATATTCATACCCATGTCACTGAGATCAACTTCCGTCAAACAAGCATATTTTGGCTAAGTATAACATCCCATCTAAACTGACCTACAAAAACTTGCAGCCTATGTATTGGTGAAGTCGGTATTCAACTGGTTTGACAGATAACTGTCTTAAAAATCGTTGGTTGTCTCACATTGAACAATGTGATGAAAGATATGACTTAACAGAGTATCCACTGACACGTAAGATGATCTGGGTCTTACTACTTGGTGCCAGGGGATGCTTTGCTATGCAATTACATAGTTCTGATAATCTTTGTCTTCTTGTAAAATTATCGAAATAAAAGATAATTTTATAACTCAACAAAGAATTCGTCACAATTCAATGGTTATATACAAATCTATTTTACTATAAATTAACTTAATGAATTAATATCCTGCAAAGTAAATTATTCTAATTTTAAAGTACGAACTATTAATGTTTTTGTGACATTTTACAATAAACAACATGACACTGAAAATTTCTCTAGATTCCTAAGTAAGAAAGATCATTTTGAATGTTCAGGGATTGAACGGTGCTATATTTCTATATGATTAAAAAGAATAATAAACTAAGAGGTTATAACAGCTTACGTGTAATTGAGTTTGTTCACATTTAATTTGGTTAAGCCTTTTTGTTAGATTCATTTAACGGATAGAGTCATTCCTACCATTATATCTTTATTATTGTTGCACTTGTATGAATATGTATGCATGAGTATTGCTTACTTCCCACGTATATATTCATTCTGTCAACCTTACCATTAGTCTATGATTCATTCATTTCACTATGTATATATATGTACATTTTAATCCTGTTCACTCGTTTTCCCTCTTGCTTTTCGCCAATACTCTTTCATGCTTGCTTAGCCTACCTGTAATTTTGGTGATCTGTACGTGGAGCAATAGTATAAACGTAATCAGAACTTCGTATTCACCTTCTGATTAATAAATCGTTGGGGTGTTATCTAATGAGAGTTATCAGGCCGAAGGATTATATCGAATACCGACCACCACAAGGTACAGACGAGAAGAATCAAGGCCTTTAATTTAGAATGTCATATTGTGAATAGCTGAGCTACTGTGATGCATGATGATACAGTTACAATTCATGAATTGAATTTGACTTATCAGTTAAATGAACATTTCGTACTACTAAGAAAAACAAAAGTAAAATATAATATAAAATATTATATCATCATAGTAATTGAAGTATTGTAGAGCCTGTGTGTTTTACACCGTCTTAGATGAAATTCTGAACAGAACTTTACATACGCATAAAATTAAAATTCAAACAATTCAAACGACATTGTATGAAAACTTCTTTTGTTAATCTTACAGACAATATTTCACAGTTTTATGAGTGCAACTTGAAGATTTGAAAATATCTACATCATTTGAAATGTAGAGATAATCAAATTTCTAGACATTTTAAATAAATGAGTATTTAACAGATAAATTATTTCAATGGTTGAGATCATGAGTCATCTAAAGCTAGACTACCATGGAAAACCTGGAAGCACTGGATGGTCGTTTTATGCTATTGTGCGACTCTTCAACAGTGCGCATCCACGATCCCATCCTTAGCTAGATTCGAACCCAGAACCTATCAGTCTTGCGCGCAAGCGCTTCTAGGTTTTAAATGGTGGTCTAATTTTAATTAACTCATTATCTTAACCAGTGAAAGTACTATAACATCCACCAAAACCCTTCTGATATGAATAAATTATTAGCTTAATTCACTATTATATTTATGATACAATATGCAATTCTCAGTACAAAATATTTCAACATGTTTTTGTTTCTAACTTGTTGATCAATCCAGACGATAAATATTGATCGATAGCCAGTTAAATATTAACACTTCAGAAATTGATATCTAAATAATGTACATTCTTTTCACTCCATATCACTAACCACTACAATATCTCTATTTGTACTCATTTTTTAATAACTTATACAATGGAAGGTTATAAATATAAACTCACTTTCATAGATTATACAATTCATAAACATAATAATATATTAAAACAAATAAAATTAGTTAACTTATTGAAATATCTAAAGGATAGAAACAGGTAATTTTGATAATCAAGCAGATTGCCAATTTGTTCTTTTGTTTTTCTACATCATCTCAATTCAATTTAATTAAATCAGTTTCATTTTTATTCCCCCCTCCCATTAAAAAGAAAAAAATATAAATGAAGAGTAATTTTGTTTTTTCTACGTGATAAACTAAAGAAAAAATATTGATATTTCACTTAATTAAAAGAAAAAAAAGAGGGAATTATAGTTCAGTAGGATATTTAAATAGAATTCGTGATATTATATCATAACTTAAATAATACAAAAGGAGTTAAGTAGACTAAAACGTTCTTTTTAAAAAAAAGAAAAAAGAAAAAGAAAAGAAAATCCGAATGAAACTAATCGAAAAACAAAACAAAGCAAACAAACAATATTGTTGTATCATATAGGAAAACGTAAAGAAAGAAAGAAAAATCTATAGTGTTCTATTCAATAATTTATTGAGTATTAAAAAAAAAACAGATTTGCCTTAGATACATACTGTTAGAGGGATTTTTATGTCGGTTAGCAACAATCAACTTATGTTTTGATCTTATTTATCTCTAGGTATCACTTTATAGTTCTATAATGAAATATATTGCAATATTAAATGTATTAATTAGTATATTGTTAGTGATTACTTTTTAAAAAAAATCATGATTAATATTTGCTTTGATGTTAAATATTCATGTTTATGTCATATACCATTTATTTTATTTGACATTGAACAATTGTTCATTATTAGACATATAAAACATACAAATATATTAAACAAATTATATAATAAATTCACTTGGTATTGTTTAGTTGAATTATCCCATTATAGTTTAGAAATATAATTGATTAGTCTCTTATTGGTAAATGTGTATACTGTGCAGATTGTCTTTATATTACCTTAATTTACAAGTATTATATGTAAAGATGGATAGTGGCTAGTAGTGGAATTCAGGATGCGCATTTCGTCCTATTTAGAACTTGTCAGCTAGATGTACCTGCATTTCAGAGTTGGTGTTCACTCTGGAAGTTCAACTTAGTACTGTTTGATTGAAACGCTATTGCATTATCCACTTAGTTATTGAGTTTTGATAGACACTTGCTTTTGTAATAGTGTAAAGCGTTGGTACTGGGTTCGGGTCCCAGAGTGAATGTCAACTCTGAGATGCAGGCACATTCGACTGATGAGTCCCAAATAGGATGAAAGGGGCGTCCTGGATTCCACTGCTATCCACTATCTATCTTTGCATATAAATTGTTGTACTCGACTTTTTCCATTCAATATTAATTCATTAGATCTAGATATTTAATGTTATTTGCTGCAAATTAATTTTAAAAAAACACAATTTGAAGTCTTGAAAACTAATAATTTCTTCAAATATTTCAAGACAGAAGCAAATATTGAACACAGATATCCAAATTTACAAGTACGTTCAGCAAGCATGAAAGAGTAGTGCCAAAAAGCTAAAGACAAGGGAGTGCGCGTGCGAGTCGAATGAGTGAGTGTGCTAGCGAATCAGCGAGACAATGAACATAATTAAAATATACATATTTATACCTAGTGAAATGAATGAATCATTGAATCAATTAAGCGACTAATAGTAAGGTTAGCATAGTGAATATATGCATAGACATTAAGCAATGCTCAAGCATTCATATTCATGCAAGTGCAATAATAATAAAGGTATAATGGTATAGATAAATTGTTACTGTAGAAATGACTCTGTCCGTCAAAGAATTTTACAAAGGGGCTTAACCAAAATAAATGTGAACAAACTCAATTACATATGAGCTGATATACTACCATGATATCTGTTTGCTTCTAAATAGTGTACATCCACGACCTTAAAAATGCTTATACTTGCTGCTTACAAAATAAATTTTATCCACTAGTCCAAATTTCGGTGTTCCTTACTCTCGTTTTTAATATTTTTGTTACATAATGCGGTTCTTATTTAGGTTTATTAATATGTCATTGTTCGAAATTAGACTCATTTAACTCCACCAAATATAGTTTCCCACAGGTATTGCAGGAAATCAATTAAAATATCTGTCACTAACAAGCACTAAATAATAGTTTAACTAGATATTTTAATCAGTTTTAAATGAGTTGAAATAACTAATTGACATCAGCAAGTGAACTGCAAAAAAAAACATTATGTTATCAAAAACGTTCTCATATTTTAACTTGCAAGAATTTCTCCAGATGAAGTTAGATTGTAGTAAACGAACACTCAAGTGGGGACAACGAAATGTATTTCAATACAAAATTACACAGTATCCTGATAAAACATAAGAACCATACATTAAGTACTTAGTTTTCAAATTTCCATCTTTTGTCATTCACATTCTGTATGATTCTGTCCATTCACAATTCCTAACTAATTCCATTTTTATTCTCTTCAAGTCAACTTTCATAGCTTTCTGTTGACAAGTTTTCCACTTCCTATTGATGTTACATACTACTTATGTCTGTCAACATAAATAGCATACAGTACAAAAGAACTAGTCTATTTCTATGTTTTAGGTATTTTTGTAAAGATTTGTTCATACCTAGTTTATTTTTAGTGACATTTTCAGCTAATTCATACTTGGATACAAGTAATAATGTTGAGAACAAACTTAGTTCAATGTAATATCTAGGAGGTAAAAAAATCCTTTTCAAGTACTTTAAATAGTGTATTAGGTTATTATTTATTAACATATAAATTGTATATACTCAAGAATTATTTGAAATTATTAAAATGCAATTGCTTTCTATTCAATTACATTGAATTTTGTCCAGTTTTGAATCGACAAATTTACTTATTATATGATACATTTAATCTATTAATACAAGTGTCATCATATCTTGTTGCTTTATAGAATAAACTATAACGAAGATAAATCAATCTCAATGGTAGATTATAGCAACTCACGTGCAATTGAGTTTGTTCTCATTTAACTTAGTCAAACCCTTTTGTTAACTTATTTAGCGGACAACGTTATCCGTACTATAACAACTTATTGTACTTTTATTACTGTTGTGCTTGTATGAAATATGTATACTTGAACATTGCTTACCACCTACGCATATATTCATTCTGCTAGCTCTATTACTAACTGCTTAATTGATTCGATGATCCATTCATTTCCCTATATATATACATGTATATTTAACACTCTACACTCTCGGTTAGCTGACACACTCATTCGCTTTACTGCTTTGTGTTCTGAGCTTTCTGCTAATAAAACTGTAGTTGCTGCTTCTCTTTGCCTTCTGATTTCAAACACCGTTGAGGATTATATGGTAACAGTTACGAGGGTGATTTGTCAACGAAGCACAGCCACTACAAGCTTAATTAACACTTTGCAACACTGTGCCTCACAATACATTTTATAAATTGAATAAATATTCAGTTAACAATTTATTACTGTATAGTAACGGAAATGTTTGAGTATGTCTTCAAGTTAATGAAATGATTAGGAATTTTTAAGTAGCCTTTAGTAACTAGAATCATTAAGCATAATATCTTTTAATATCAAACTGTCTGTTGATATTCTTTCCTTACACTGAGTAGTAAGAATAATTAATGTCTCAATAACTATTATTATTATTATTATTATTATTATCATACATAATAATAATGTGAGACGTAACAAGAAATATCACATTATATTCCTGTAAGTTATAGTTTACATTTTTAGGAGATAGTTTAATCCAACTACGCTCATATGAACAATTTACTTCTATGTGAAGTTTGTACTGATGATATCGTTCAGAAGAACGATGAAAGTTCCACAACTAAACCATCCAGTTCAAAGAACAAAACTTCATCAAAAAACATTTTACTCCTATTCGATAGTACAAAATTTCCAAATACAATTATCTTGTTGATAGTGAACATTGATATTTATGTTCTGTTGTTTGGTTTTATTCAATCAAAATCATCAGTTTGTCAAATTTATTTATTTAAAATACAGTAAGTGAAGATATAAAATCGTAAATTAAATTTGCATTCTTTATTATTTAACAAAAAACGGTATATTCTCTATTAAGATATCGTTTTATTTGTCGTCTGAAACGTGAGTATTACATAGACAGTAATGATACAATTTACAGTAAGAATTTAGATTATAAGTAATCAGTAAAAGCTTACAGACTTAACCACCTAGTAGGAAATCTAACTTTTGTAGTTATTGGAATATTACAAATATATATTATAGGCAAAGATGGATAGTGGGTAGCAGTGGAATTCAGGATGCGCATTTCGTCCTTTTTAGGACTCGTCAGCTGGATGTATCTACATCGTAGAGTTGATGTTCACTCTGGCTTCCACTGCTATCCACTATTCATCTTTGCATATAATGCTTGTGAATTAAGGCAATATCGAGACAATCTGCACAGTATACAAATATATCAATAAGAGACTGATCAATTGCAGTTCAAAACTATAATGGGAACATTCAAGTTAACAATACCAAGTGAATTTATACAAATATATACATTGTTTTTATTAACCATCTAGGCACGAGAATCCTTAAACTGTTAAAATATTCTATTATTCAAACTAACGTTTACTTATTTATTTACTTCATTATGTTGTAGTGAACAAGAACACAAGTGTGGACAATCGAATTTATATGACACGAAATTACAGAGCATCTCAATAAAATCTGAGAACCATATAATAAAAAGTTAATTTGAAAAATATCAATCCATTGTCTCAAACTTGACTGTTCCTTTTGCAAATATCAGTCAATTATCTTATACCAATTACGTTCTGTTCCCGTTCTTTCCCTATGGATCTCCTACTGAAATACATTCTATGCTTGACCATTGTTATATACTACTCATGTGGATGTAAGTAACCCACACCACAATATGTATGTAGTATTACAATATTAAATACAGTATAGTTTATATACTTAATCATCTGTGTATGAGAATTCAAAAGTTGTTTACTTATTTATTTACTCAATTATGTGTAATATATTCAATGCAACTATGGTAACATTATACTAATCGATCAATCATAAATTAGGTATATTTATTTATCGGCACTATTTTAAAATTGATGCTGATAATCACTACTTATAGTAATATATTCTGATGAACAATTTAATTTTAATATAACAACATAATTACACCTTATAATTTATTAGTAGTATAAATAGAAACATGTAATTATTATTATTATTTCTTTAAAATTTAATTTCAGTAATATACATTATAATGAATATTTCTTCTATTCATTTTAAGTATTTCAATTTATATTTATAATTATTCAAAATGTATCTTTTATTCATAGAAAATTTAGGTTTCATACACTTAATTATATATTTTACCTTTAATTAACAATAGGTTTTATTGATTAACTTCACCTGTAGCTCTTGTAGTGTTACTGCCGGTCTCAAGCCCGGGTAAAGGAGGAAGGTTATTATTAATATTATAAGTAATTATGAGTGGATTTGATGATCTTAATATTTTCATACATACTATTTAATTATTTTATAAACTTTGTATCCTGATTGGTTAATTTTATCTACTCCAATCAAAATCTATTACATCACAGAATAATGAAATTTCACTCAAAAGTACATTATTTGACTCTAGTTAGATCGTATAAATGATTGTTGTCAATATATATATATATATATCGTCAATACTTGTATATAATTATCGACTTAGATCGCGTTAGTGAATGACGGAATAGGTCAAATACGAGAATGGATGTTCGAATACAATCATTGATCTGAGCAGGTAATCAGAGGGAAGCACAAAGAGGAGAGTGAAGCGAAACAACAAGCAATGGAGAGGGCTCATGAGCCAATTCGTTTTAATCAAACGTTAATCAATCTTTATAGTCACACAAAAACAAGCTACAGACATGTGATGAATAATATAAGAAGTATACACACATATGCTTACATAAGAAAACTCAGCATTGATAAGCTAATAATTAACAAGGTCTAAATGTGGCTTGAGAAGTATGGATAAACCGGCTTGTCTGGAAGCTAGAATAAGCTATATGGAATCGACATAGGACTAGCCACCATAATTTAGACAATCCTTGTTATTACGCATAAATTGCATATCTATCACAATAATAATTAATAAACCAGTGGTGCTCATAAAACTATTTTATTGAAAGAACATTGTATTCATTCTTAAGTTTCCCTATAGTCCTTACAAAGGTTTTATGCAAACTGGGACCCTAAAGCGCAAAGTCTTGACAATTAATATGAATGATAAAGTTACTAACTGTGGTAATTTGTATAAGTAAATATTTTAATAACCGTTCTTATTATACGACGAATGGGTTATTTTTTCCCACCTAAATGTTTGCTTTTTTCCCCAAAAAGTAGCCAATATATAAAATGACTAAGTTAACTGAAAGATTAATTTAATTCATTTTATAAAATGCACGTATCAATACGTAGTGCTAAAAAATGTTAAGGGTAATGTAATTAATTCAGTCAAATTTCATTTTTCATGTTTAATATATTTCCCTAATTAAATATTTCCTAAATTTTCTTTATTTACCCCCAAGATAATGTACTGAGCAAACGATCATTATAGTACGGTGAGATCAAATGTGATCTCAACACTGATTTTGTCAGAATTACTTACATACATTCAAGTAGCTTTTCTATAAAAGAAAAAAACGTAAAAGCTCAGAAGGTCAATGGGGTGAAAAGTTTTTAAACTTTATAAAATGTAAGTATAGCATAATAAGATTGTTGTAAGAAAGTTCACTTTGGAAATTAAGATATCTGGAAAACAACAAACAGTTTAAATGACAATAAAAATACTTGATATGTGCACGTTAAATGATCAATCAGTTGATACCTAAGTAATTCAGTATAATGATTGTGTTTATACAAATTTCATGAGGTAATTAATATAATATTTGTGATGGTTCCATACAGATAAAATTATTGTATTTAAGCTCATCGATAGCTTAAGGAACCACAGCTAGTCGTATTAACAATCAACTAATGAAATATAATCGATTTGAACCAACAATTTACATTCATCATTGCAGTAACATATATAAAACTGACTCGTATTTAAATGTGTTAATGATAAGCAAACATGTATAATGGCTAGTAGTGAAATCGTTTCATCTTATTTAGGATTTATCAGCTGCATCGCAAAGTTAATGTTCACTCCAAGACTCGAACTCAGTACCGTTCACTTCAAACGTCATAGCGTTATTCACTTAGCTACTGAGTTCTGATAGACACCTGCCTATGAAATGGACTGATGTTTAAATTCACTTGGTGTTGTTTTACTTATATCTTCCCAATTGATCGGTCTCTTGTTGGCATATATTGCCTTTTGACTTGAGGCTATATCAAGACAATTCCAGTCTTAAATAATAATCGGAAAATACACTAATTGTTAATAATATTTCATACTAAATAGTTGTATATCATTGTTCATTATTAATTATTATTTAAAGATAGACTTTTGTTCATAGTTTTTCTATATCATTTTTTGAACGAAATTATTGTTTTGTTTCAATAATTTTGACCTTCAAATTCGTTGTTTATTTTTTTCTAAAATTGTCTTTTCACAAACTCATTATGTTTGTTTTGTAAATTGAGAATCTATTAATTTTTGATTAATGAAAACTAAAGTAAACTAATCAGTAAATGTGTTATTATATTATATTATTGTTTATTATACCAGTTTGACTTTCATAAGTAATATACAAACATACAAAGAAAGAAACAAAACAAATCTGAAACCACCATTGTTTCAATAGGATGCTTGTACTTTTAAATTTAACGCTTGTTTGATTTGTTAACTAATAAATTATTATCAACCTCTTTTTCTTTTCCTTTTTTTTCAAATATGACTTACTGTTTACAGATAACTACTAACTAAAGTAAAAGATATTAGAATGTTAATTGCCAAGAGAAAATATTCACTAAGGTTAGAGAGAGAGAGAGAGAGAGAAAGAAAGACTGTTTTACTGAAATAATTAATGTACAAATCATTGTTGAACTTCAAAACATCTATTGAACATTTTCAATTTATCTGGTTTTAGTTAAAACAAAAGAAAGACTTCCCTAGAATTTATCACATCTATTTGTTTTATACCATCATTTGATTGAAGAATATATCACTCTTCTCTTCAAATCTTAATCTTATTACTAATAGATAGGCTATTACGTGGTTATATGATATCGATAGATAAATGATAATTGTTAAACAGAAGAAAAACTTATCATGATTTACAAACATTGTTATATGATTTGTAATAGAATCAATACACTTGAAATTAAATGAACAAGAACACAATCAGGATACAACCAAATGTATTTGTATACAAAATTACAGAATATCTTGATGTCACTATGTCACGATTGTACTATCGTGATATTGTGAATAAATTTTACGAATATTATTACAAATAATATTGTGAATTTGAAGTAACATAAGATTTTCGTAATTATTTTCACATATGAAGAAAAGATTATAAAGAATAGATGATATGACAAGCATTACATATTTTTATATTTCAGTTTTCAACCTTTACAGAATCTTGAGTTTAAAATCCCACGGGACAAGATCGTGGATACACACTACTGAGGGGTACCACATTTCCCATGGTTATCTAATTTCAATTGACTCATGATCTTAGCTATTACTTTAAAAAATCAATTAAATTCGAATATTTCCATTAGTCTTATTCAATATGTATATATATACTATCGTTTCAATAAAGATTATTCCATAAAATGCTCTTGTGGAGCTAGGTATATAGGTGGTTCGATGCGTACTTTATCCAAAAAGAATTCAAGAACATTATCTGGCGTGGCTAAAAAGGGGAGGCAACAGCTCAGTAAGGAGTTCTATAATCCAACACCTTGTGAACACAGGTCATTCAATCAAGACAGATTCTGCATTCAAAATCATCTACAAGGTAAGTAGAAGTCTTCCTAAGACAATTAAATTGTATCTTCTTTGCATTGCCGAAGCAATAGCCATAGATCTGAAAAAACCTGAATTGTGTGTGCAAAAGAGATTGGTACAACCCCCAACTGGTGTGTTTTTATTTCCACGAATATATGTTACACTAAATAATTTGATTGACTTTTGAAAACAAAATATTCACCTATTCCCATGAATGATTTTATAGTATAAGAAAAAGAGGATTCAGCGAAGAAGATTTTCTTTTCGACGAAATCATTCAATGACACTATGGGTTATTTTGATTTTATAGTATTTTAAATGATGAAGTTGATCTGAAATTTTATAAAACGGATTTATTGCTTTATATAAACATTAGAAAAAAATAAACACTACACTATCGTTTTGATAATGGACTATATCTCTTCCCAAATAATAATATTCACCATTATAGAACATTATATGGTTTAGATTTAGATTTACCTAATCTTATTTTTTCTACAGAACGTTAGGTAATTTTCTCATATAGTTAGTAATAATGATCTACTTTCAGAGAAATGATTATAATTATGTTTTAGGTTATTATCTATTTAAGGATGAATATACATTTGTTAACTGTTGAAGAAGTATTCACATAGATATTGATCAATTCTTTTAAACAATATAAAATTGTATATTAATTATGCGAATAGCTTTTATAGTGCACAGTTTACATGTAAATATTTACTTTATATTAAATCTCATATTAGTGTAGTCGAGTGGTTGGACTACCACCCATCGGACATAACCAAATACCTGAAACCGTACCAAAACAACAACAAGCAATGCCCAAGAAATTTATCAGTTTAATACAAGCTCGTAACAAAGATATTGGGTATTGGAAAAGCATATATATATATACATTAAAAGATTAATATTTGAATGAAGAATATTATTTTCGATAAATTCTCTTCAGGTTCTACAATTATATATATCTAAATTAATAATCCGAAAAATGGCCAGTTTAATGGTAACGTAAATCGTTTAAAGCATGTGAATTGTTAAACAAAATACAATAAAATTGTTTATGTTGATATGATTCATATAAAATGTTAACTTGAATTAGTTTCTATGTTAAATACAATTTTAATATCTATGATCCAAATTATTATGGATCATATAGGGTGAGTAAGATAGTAAGTAAGTAAGATAGGGTGAGAGAAAAAATAGTGTAATTACAATTCGATCAAATATTTAATAGAAGACTATATTGTGTAAAACATTAGTAAGACATAATAAGGTGGGATAAATGCGAAGTGAATGAATCATCTATATTGGGGAGATTAATAATGATGCTTAGCCAATAGCAATAATAATAATAATACAAACATTAGTGAATAACAGATAACAGAGACAATTACATTTCACTATGAAAAGTCATAGTACAATACTATACTGATAATTAACATGTGCTCACTAGTGACTAGCTTCGTGAAGGAATTCTCGGAGTTCTAGTGAGAAGCCGTGACCAGTGTGGCTAATCCGTGTCGGGTAGAGACAGGTATCTACTTCAGTACAATGAAAGATGGTCGCGCAATTTCGTGGATTGATTGATGTTAGACACTAACTCCATTGGATGCCGGATCAGTGGTCCAGTAGGTTAAGCGTTCGCGCACGAGATTGACGGCCCTGGGTTAGAATCCCGTGAACGGGGTAGTGGATGAGCATTGCCGAGGAGTCCCACAACAAGACGAAACGACCGTCCAGTGCTCTCAGGTTTTCAGCGATGGTATAACATCAATCAGTTCATGATCCCAATCAAAAACTTAATACTCTTCACTCCCCTATACTCGTAGTACAATAGTTCTACATTACCGGGTTTATATAAGTAAATTTTTAGACGGATTATAGTTTGCGTGTAAAATAGTCAAATTATGTGATATCGATATCTAAGAACTGCTTTATATGACTTTAAAGTTTTCCATGTTTAGATCATGTAACACTGAGCTGTATTATATTGGTAGAAGTAATATTGAAATTAATACAAGTAGTATATTTTTAAAAATCATAATTAATTATATTATTATTCATTAACATTTTAGTTAATTGTCTACAATTTTATGTGTTTATTTATAAAATCAGTTTTTATTCATTTAAAACACCTATGCAAACATGAAGCTGATCAATCGCAGTCCTAAATAACAATGGGAAGATACAAGTAAAACAGTACCAAGTGAATTGAGACAGTTAATGGTTTAATTAAATGGATAAATACTTCTTAATAAGAACTCAAGTGGAGAAAACCAATTGATTATTTTAGGCATAAATACAAAGTGTCTTCATAAATTATCGGAATCATAAATTATATACTTCATTCTGTGACCAGTAAAGTTCAACCTACTATGTTGTGAGACAGTTATTTACTGAAGACAATTGTAGACCGTCGTGCAATATCGTGGATTAGTTGAAGTTAGACATTAACATCACTGGATGTCGTTTAAGTGGTCTAGAGATTAATCGTCTACTCACGAGACTGAAGGTCCTAGGTCCGAGTGCTGGGTGAGGAATCGTTGTTGTGTACTACTGAGGATTCCCATACTAGGACGAAACGGCTGTTCAGCGCTTCCAGGTAAAATATTAATTAAGATGTTAAAATTTCATATTTTCAACAAATTTTTGTGGAAGGAAGAACACGTCTCCGTAATTTTGAACCGATATACATACTGGTAAGTGCATTTATAGTTGTTATACAGACGAACCGTATATATAGTTGACTAAAGTTAAAAATATGTATCACTAAATTTTTTTATTCACTGAGATCATCAATGGTCTTGAATTTGGCTCAATGATAAGTTAGTATTCCATTAAGATTTTCTTTTTTTTATAGTTGAGTTCATGAGTCAATTTAAGCTAGACCATCATGGAAGAGAACAAACCAGCTTCCAGCTGAAAAAGAAATTACGAAAAGAAGATGGAGTTGGTGGATAGGACATAAGTTACGCAAGTCATCAAACTGAATCACGAGGAAAGCCGTAACTTGGAATCCTGAAGGGAAGCGGAAATTAGGAAGATCAAAGAACACATTACGTCGGGAAATAGATGCAGATATGAATAGGATGAATGACTGAAAGGAGCTGGAAAGGATTCTCCAGGAAAGGGTTGGGTGGAGAATGCTGGTGAGTGGCCTATGCTCGTTCACGAGGAGTAACAGGCGTAAGTAAGTAAGTAACCATGGAAAAACTAAAATCACTGGACGGCTGGTTCGTCACAACAGGGGACTCCTAAGCAGCGCGCATCCATGATCCCTCGCGCGACACTCGAACCCAGGACCTTCAGTCTCGTGCGCGAACGTCTAACCTTTAGACCATTGATCCGGCATCCAGCGATGTTAGTGTCTGACTTTGGTCGGTCCATGATCCTGTGCAAGCCTTCACCCATTGCATGAAGTGGATTACTGTCTCCATTCGAGACGGATTGGACTTCACTGGTCACGGTTTCCCAATAAAACTCAAGGAGTAACATCCTGAAGCTAATCATTAGTGAGCACATTATTGTCAGTATAGAAATTTATGGATATTTTAGTATTGTTACAGTTGAATTCACGACTAATCTGGTTTAATGTTCTAGAGTTTCATCATTTACGTATAAGACTGGAGGTCTTGTGTTTGATTTTTGCGTGAAGTATAGTGGACGTGCACAGCGGAAAAGTCTCGTATTAGGACGAAACAGCCGTCCGGTGCTTCCAAGTTTTCAATGGTGGTCTAACTCAGATTGATTCGTGAATTCAACTGGTAAAATTGCTACGATCGACACAAATCCTCATTGTGGTTAAATATTTCTCTAAGTTTTATGAATTCCCCTAAATGACTATCTAATTTAATTCCCTTATTCCATTGTTATCTTGACAAACATACAATTTGTATTTAGACATAATTGAAAATATATCTAAGTATATACGATTGTATAATCTAACAAATAAACCCACTTAAAAGAATTAGTTCTTTACAATTATTGTTCTATTATTTGATGAGTATCTTCAAGTTGGAAAAATTCATTACTGAAGATCTTTCTTTAAAAGATAGAAATTCATCAGAAAATTTATCATTTCTCTTAGAATAATGTGTTTTAGTGTATATTTGGGAAATTTCAATCAGTATTCTACTTTTCAATAATCTAATAATTATCAGTATAGGTTTGAGGGAATTCTCGAATTTTGATTGACATCATGAATGGATGATTGTTAGACTACCCATTAAAAACCTGGAAGTATTGGATGACCGTTTCGTCTTAGTATGCAACTCATCGGCAATGTGCATTGACCCATCCACGAACTCAATCAAAATCTGTTAATTATAGGATTTCAGTAAAACTAACATAATTTCATTAATTTCAACTATGAATTGAAAATAGAAAATACAACTTTTATAGGCATAACATGTACACTAACAAATGAATAATAAATAACTAAGTACACTTCTATTGTAAATAGAGAAAAGTTTACAATAAATTTTCTTTGTAATTGTCGGTAATATGACCTAATTTTTACATTTTCTGATTTTAATTCATATTTCATTTCATTCAAATTCAAGAATTCAAGAATCTTTTAGAAACAATTTTATGTAGTAGATTCTTGGTAAATATATGTGGATGGCTGTATTCTTGTAGTTCAAAGAATAGTCAGTTTATGAGATGGTGGAGAAGATTTGTAGCTCCGATGGATGATTTTGATGGAGTTTTGTTCTCTGAACTAGATGGTTTATATTCTTATGAAATAATTTCCAAATTAAATAAATAAAAAGCTTGTTGATAACGTATTAATATTTTAAATCGTTAAAGTCATGAGTCAATTGAAGCTAGATCATCATGAAAAACTTGGAAGCACAATAGAACGAAACGACCATCTAGTGCTTCCAGATTTTTTTTTCTATCATGGTCTAACTTCAGTTGACTCATGATCTCAACTATTGAAATTACTACAATCTCCACAACACCCCTTCTAGTATTGATATCATTCTAGGAAAAGTTTAAATAAATAAAGTTAACTCAGATGTAGTTACGATCATTTGAATATCTTATATTTAAACAATAAAGATAAAAAAGACTTAAACATAGAGAAGTTTATCCAATATGATTTATATGCATATTATCACATGATAACTGGACTTTATTTACCATAAAAAATGAGGCCCACTTATATTTTCTTTTTTTCACTTTTAAAGAACTTATCTTTGATTAAGGTATGTTTTTAAAGGTTTATGAATTAATGTCATTTCATAATAAAAACTAGATAGAAACTTCTCTTTATTCAAAATAGTCACTATGATATGTTTTTATTATACTTAAAATGAACAATAGTCAAATTAGTCTAGTTGAATTACGTAGGAAAGTAGTGTGACTAGCCAAAATAGTATAGTTTCAAATTTCCAATAGTGGTATATAGTTCTAAAATCTAAGTTTATATATTCTATTTTGTATATATGACATTTGACTAGAATAAAAAATTCATTCATTCACTAACCAGTTATTTTATCTCTTGGATACATTACGTCATTAATCCAAATAAAGAATGTAGTTACACGAGATACATCAATGAGAAATAGTCGACCACATATTATATAATATAAATAATCGGGATAATCCTGTGTGAAAACGGAAAAGTTTTTATCTCATTTGACATATGAATCAAACAATTAAAAAAAAACCCCAACTAAAATAGTTTGTATATACATTATGTGACAGATTACATCAACGAATTATTTGTACAACAAAGAATGAGACAGTTCTCATTTGTATTACATTTTAGTAATAAACAATGATTTATGATAAGATTTTATTTTGTCTTATATTAACATTCATTTCCAAATAATTCTGAATGAACAAGTGTAATGCTTTTGGGAAACTTTTGTTCTGATGACATTATTATCAGATAGACATCTTGGCCAACTTCATAGAGATGCATGAATTAAAGAATGCTTTGACAATTCATTTTTGCAATTAGTAAACTAAAAAGTCTTAAAATATTGACAAAATATGTACGTTGTATTTGTCCGATTATTTACAAAACATATTGTGGTTCAGATTGCAGATGTATTTGGCCAATGCTTAATAATCTATCCCTTAGTTTGATGTTAACGACTAAAAAGCGATGAATATCATAGCTAATAATTAATGCACAAGAGTAAACATTTAAGTTTTTAGTAAAGTCAACAGGAAAGTTGTAGATAAAATAATAGTTTACAAATTATGTGACTTTGATACATTTAAAAGAATACACTGTATTAATGAATAGATTTCTATCAGTTCATCAAAATACAGGCGTCTCAAAAGGGAGAACAGCTAAAGAGAGATTGGCATAAGGGTGGAGATTTGAATGTCAGGAGTCGGAAATAACTTGTGTTTTGTTTTAAAATTAGCATCTTAGGCATTGAGTATAGGTTTGGATGATAGGAAATGTAAGCAAATCAAATCAAATCAATATTGATAAGCTGTAGTGACACTTTGATTGTGTATAAAATGAGTTATTATCTGTGTATTTTACGGTGAGCTATTTGAGTAGAGTTTCAAATTATTATAAAAGTCATCCAACGTCAAGAGACTATATTCTAGCGTTTACTTTCAGTAACTTAGTGGAACGGAATTCCAATGTGTAAAACGTATCAGGGACATTGAAATCTAGATAGTGACTTTTTTAACATTCAGGAAAGAGAAGATCATTAATAACTAGAATAATCAAAACTGTAGCGATTATCGTGTATCAAAATGTATATCGTGCTTTCATATGAAATGTGGAGTTATTACGTGCCACACAATGAAGCACATATCTATTCTAAGTAAGGCTTAGTTAGATGTCCTTTCAATGTTTGTCCTTTTCAGATTCAGCTATGAGATTATTTATTTTGAGGAACTACGATTTTTCAGTCAAACCTTATTACTGTTCATGTAGATGATGAAAATGACAACAAGTAACATAATTTCATCATTTGGTACTTAACTGAAATGACGTAACTATTTAAATGACTGTATTCCATCTTGTTACAACTGAACAAAAGTTTATATGGCTTAATGTAATGGAGAAGGAAATGATAGATCCAAACAAAGATTTGTTCTGGATTAAAAAGTAGATCAAAGCTATATTTGAGCACACTGATTTCCTATACAAATGTGTACATTAACCAATAGTCAAATTTGAATAAATTAAACTAAATAACGTTTAGAATAAAATTCATCAATTTGATTTGTGATTGTCCATCATAACACCAACATTTTGACAAACCTCCTGGATTATATTTATTTGTTAGTTTTTTTCCTGTTTTGTTCATATCGTCAAAATGAAGGAAATTGGCTTGACGTTTTGTATATGAACAAGTAAAATCAGTCTTCTTATCAAATCGAGATTAGCATTCTGCTTATTGACATTCTATACATTTATGTTTAGAATATGAAGGAGAAAAAAAATGATTTTTATACTTTTGAATACTAGTCAAAACACCTTGGATACATTGTTTCCTTTAAATAAGTAAATGTAATGGCTTATTTTGACGACAAAAACGTTCTTAACACTTACATACAATTTTCATCTTAGATAAACGTGAACATTTAACATTCAGTTCATAAGATTTTCTGTATAATACTTTCAGATCTTGAAAAAATAATGATATTTCCTACTTTATATCTGATATCCGTTGCCTATGGAGTTGTATGCTCCATACAAGCGGTTAAATTGAATTTGATTTATTGAAGCTAGTGTTAGATGTTTGCAAGAGTCATCTTCCCATCTGATAAACTTTAACAATTAACATTGAATTTGTTGAGGGACTGGATATTACTAAAACAGTACTGAACACTAATGACTCTTCATCAAACACTTTTTGAAAAATGCTAACCGTTTTATAAAATTTTAAAATCAGTGAACATTTTCAACATGGAAAAAATATCTTCAATGGTGTTTCGTTTCATAAGATGAGAACGACAATTTGAATCACTATCCACTTCAGCTAATATGAACATAAACAAATCTTTCTTTATGCTTTAACAGGTATCGAACCTTACTCCAAATTTTGGAATGAAGTCAAAATGAAATACTGATAACAAATCTACATTGACAGTTTCTGACACATTATTAATTGAAAGCTGAAGAAAGTTTGCAGTCAACATCTCATTTCACTTCTGCTTCCAGTCTTCAAGTTGTTTCTATCATTTGTTAAGTAATAACTTCACTTCATTAATGTGTAGAAACAAAAAAAAAGAAAAGTAATCACGACATTTTTGTGTACTTCTTGATTATACCAAAACATATTTCAGTGAAAGTCAAAAGTCCTACGTATTCACTTAAAAATAAAGGGATGTCATTATAGAAGAAAAGTGTCTTGATCATGGTTGAAATTAGTGAGAATTTTGTTGAATTTGATGTTTGTTTTATTTTTTTTACCAAGACAGTTTTACAGTCCATTATCTTTTCTATTCATTGTGAAATTCAGAAAGTATTACAAATAGTAAGCGTGTTTTTTCTTTCTATAATTCAGATCAAAATTCATTTTTATATTTACCCAATTTCGACCATATGTGATATTCATTATCTAATCATCGAATGTTAGTAAAATTGTTAAGTAGATAAATGTATTTGATTAAATTCATTGTTGGGTCTTTGAAGGATACACAAAATTTCCATCTGCTATTAGTTATTGTTTTCTATGGTGTATTTTGCTAACCTCAGTTTTTTCCATGTTTTTCAATCAATTTTGATAGTTATAAAATGACCATACAATAAAATTGATCATTAGTTTATGTAAACCTGTTGAGTACATGACAGTTAACTAAGATATTTTTAATTTACTATAAATAGGAAAAATGTAATAAAGACTTATATTATTTTGATTGAAAATGTCCCTAATGAACTGGGACTGAAATTTTCTGCGATCATTTAATTATAACAAATATAGAAGATTATCAGAATGGGTTTTGTGGAGATTTTCAGAAATTTCACAGATTGAAATCATGAGTCAGTTGAAGCTAGACTGACTCATGATTTCAATCTGTGAAATTTCTAAAAATCTCCACAAAACCCATTCTAATAATCAACTGCCCACTAGTGACCTACTTCAGGAAGAACTCCCGAGGTTCTAGTGAGAAGCCGTTATCAGTGGAGTTCAACCCGGTCTGTTGTGAGATAGGAACTCACTGAAGACAATGGTGTACGGTGGCGCAACTTCGTGGATTGGTTGAAGTTAGACATTAACACCGTTGGATTTTGGCCGGCTCAGTGGTCTAGTGGTTAAGTGCTCGCGCGCGAAGCCAGTAGGTCCTGGATTCGAGCCCCGCGTGGTGCGGGATCGTGGATGCGCACTGCTGAGGAGTCCCATACTAGGATGAAACGGCCGTCCAGTGCTTCCAGGTTCTCAGTGGTGGTCTAGCTTAAACTGACTCATGATTTCAATCTGTTAAATATATAAGAGTTAGGCATGGTGCAATTAAATTATTCCATTTACCGTGGTAGTCATTCTATGGCTTAGAATAACACGACAATTTCTTATTCTTTCTCTCCCCTTAGTTATTTTCATTGTACTTTTATTTGTTTGACCTTTATTAATTTCCATATAAATATGCCTTGACAAGTATATGTGTGACAAGATTGTTCAAAATGTATAGCGCTAATACATCACATTTTTCAGATCAACTCCGTCTTTTCATTGTTCCATCGAAATTTATAAAAGGGATTAATTGCTTGATATTCAGTTTAAAAAATAAATTAGAGAATTATTTCTGTCTTTTCATAAGAATTAATACCTCACAATTGTAAATCTTGGACAGTAACACTAACTTGCTAAATCCGATGTCCTTACATATGTGTATATTTTGTTACATCGACTAGGGTAATTGTAAGTTAAGTTTGTACATAAGTATAGAAGCATTATAATATCATCATTATGTTCAGTGAAGTCATAATATATGGGAAAAGTCAACAGAGATGGCTTATTTAGCCTTTTTTCCAAGCTAAGACTATCCATTTATCAAATGTTCATCTTTTAGTCAGTTTCCAACTCAAGCTTTTATTCACTTTCAGTGTTAAATAATTTGAAAAGTTATAATTTATTATACATTACTTCATCATTATTTACAAATTGTCAACTACAAGCCAATAAATATAGTATTAGAAACAACTGAGAGGCTGTTAACTATATTTAATTGATTTCCTCAAGGGTTATTTTAGGCTTTGTATGTTAGATGATCCCAACTCTGTTGTAAAAACTTAACAAGGTGCAATTCACTTGTGCAAAAAACAACAACTACCTCAAAGTCTAGTATATGATCATTTGAAGCAATTATGATTACCGTCTTTTGATCCGAATCTTCAATATGAATGTCAAGATAGTTGTACTGTATGGAGCTGAAACTACGAAAACTACCACAACCATCGTCAAAATATTACAGGTATTTATAAACAGTTGTCTATGAAAGATACTCAGTGTCCGTTGGCCGGATACCATCAGCAACAACCTACTGTGGGAGTAAACAAACCAGACTCCAGCTGGGGGGGAATTAGGAAAAGACATTGGATGTAGATAGGACATACACTACGGAAATCACCAAACTGAATAACGATGCAAGCGCTAACTTGGAATCGTCAATAGAAACGAAAAATTTAAACGACGAAAACGATACTACATCAGAAATGGGAATCAGACATAAAAAAGATGAATAACAACTTGAAACAACTGTAAAGGATTGCCCAGGACAAAATTGGATGAAGCATTCTGGTAAGCAACCTATACTTTTTCATGAGGGGTAACAAGAGTAAGTAAGTAAGTAAGTTTTAATTTCATCGGTTAGATATATACCTTATTAATATTTGACAAATGAATCATTTTGAAATTTGACTTTTACATCATTTATTGTCAGTATAGCATCGTTAGAACAAAAACAAACATTTTCATTCATATTTACACTGTTGAAATATACTAGAAATGTATTGTGGAAAGCTCAAGTTTTTTCACTGACAGTTAATACTATAAATAATAAATATCTGTTTGTTGTATAGATCTATTAGTTGCCAAAGATAAATCATAGTTTCTTACAAAAGTAAATATTTAGTTATCCAATAAAAACATTAAAATTACTGTCTCATGAGTAACATTCTATGTTTAACACTACAGATACGATAAAGTACCAACAGTTGAAATATGTACGATTAATATTTTCTCGCTACTTTACATTAATGAGACAGTTAGATACCCGTTTAGTACTAGTGTATAACTTCTCAAGGGTTCCATTTCATAATCTTGCAGAAATCAATCCTGTAAACCTCTAGGCAAGAAAGTTTAGTTTGTAAATAAATATTTAAGATTTACTGATTTACTTGTCAAATTCACTTAATAAAAGACTATTCAACCATCGTTGAATTCTATGAGTGATACTTGTCTATTGTTAGTTGATAATCAATAGTTATCTAAATAAACTTGTTCTATAATGTAATTTTCATTCAACAATATATATCAGAAATATTACAGTGTTAGACAATAAACAAAAGTTATATTAACATTTTAACAAACACCTACTTCAGCACGAATAGTTTCACACTCCAAACAGGAACATGCACGATCATGTGGCATTTCTAGTTTTAACCCTCTATCTAGTAATAATTGAATAATTTCATGATTGTTAATATGTGCTGCAAGCATTAAAGGTGAAATATCTGAAGAGAACTGAGATCGTTTACCACGATTATTTGTTCCACTTGATGGTCCGGACACTTTACTTTTGCATTGTTTTTCCATTCTAATGTATTGTGGATGATCAACAATTAGTTTAACTAAATGATTTTTTTGTTGGCTTATTGCATTTAATAAAGCATCTTCAACAGCATAAAAATCTAACCTATTCACTAATAGTTCCACTAAATCAAGATTTTCATTTTTCATTGCCAGTAATAAAGCATTACGTCCCATATAATCTACACAGTTTACATCAAGTTTTATATCATCCAATAAATCTCGAACAACTTCAAGTTCACCAAACTCTGCTGCATTTAAATAAACATATTCTTTATCTTGTAAATGAGTTCGAAATACTAATCCTGACTCACAACTTAATTTCCAACCAGCTGATGTCCATTTTTTATTTCTTCCTATTAAATGTTCTAATTGTACAGCTGCTGTTGATATTCCTGGTAATGGTGTTGTAAATGGAAATAATGTAGATCGTCTAGCTAAACCTACAACTGCACCATCATAATTCACTGGGACATTCATTTTATATGGATTTTTTTTCATTATTCCTTCATTTTCTATCACCATATTTTAATGATTTTGTAAATTTTGAATAAGATCAAAAAATCAGAAATTGATTCACAACATGAGATTTTTGTTTTTTTGTTCAAAATGATGTTCAACAGTCAATTGTAAAATACAAATCATTCAATTCTATTTGTTTAAATAGAATGTTTTAATTAAATACAGAATATTCCAAAGGAATTAAGTACAGTAAATATACAACTTTATAACTAATATTCATTTTAAAGAGACATATTAAAGAGGAAGAATATTTGTATTCCTTTTTAACCAATCAGAAAACAATAGAATAAAATCTAAATAAATTACAGAGTTATAGGTTTGAATTGTTTTTTTCTGGTAAGCGTTTTTTTTAGCAAGATAGTTTTCTACGGGCTTGGGAACAGCCGTAACTTTAGAAGAGCAACCGGGAAGTGATAACCGCCGTCATACCTCTAACAGCAATCAAAACCACTGTATTCATAATCAACCTCCCTCTTCAATTCCTATTATTCCTCCTACATCGACTTTCAACTCTAAATTTCCTCTCTCGGCTCCCTCTTCAAATGTCACCATAGCTAACGATTCTAGTGCTCGAAATACTGTCCCAAGTCTACTGAAACCCCACTCCAAACTACACATTGGAGCCTTCAACGTACGAACCCTGTGTCAAATCGGTCAGCAGGCTTCGTTGGCTAAAACCCTAGAGTCTTTTACCATTCATGTGTGCTGTGTCTCCGAAACACGCATCCAGGATTCCAGTGTGGTTATTCACTTGATTTCACCTCGGCAAAACGGCGAGCCAACGAGATACACCCTCCGTGTATCTGGTGACCCGATGGCCAGTTCTCGTGGACTGGCAGGTGTAGGCATAGCACTAAGCATGAGGGCGGAACAAGCACTGCTAGAGTGGATCCCCATCAACAGTCGTCTATGTGCTGTTCGGCTAAACGGCTACGTAAGAACTCGGAAAGATAGGGACATACATCGTTGCCTTTTCATCGTTTCTACCTACGCTCCCACGACTGAAGCTCAGATGAAGTGAAAGATGAATTTAACAGAAAGCTATCCGAACTTCTTCAGAAAGCTAAACGCTCAGACATAGTACTCGTAGGAGGTGACTTTAATGCTCAGATAGGTAGTTTAAACCAAACAGAAAGGCACTTAGGTGGATATTTTAGTATTCCGATACAGCGAACAGATAATGGTGATCGTCTGCTACAACCATGCTCAGACAATCGTTTATTTTTAGCAAACACAAATTTTAAGCATATGGAGAGACATCGTCTAACACGGCGACCCCCTACACCAAACCAACGATTGACTCAAATAGACCATATTGACATCAGTCATCGTTGAAGAGGGTCGGTAGAAGATTGTCGCTCATTATGGAGTACCTGCTTGTACTCCGACCATGCCCTAATACGGGCACGCATCTGCTTGCACCTCACTGGACGCAAAAAGCCGCATTAAAAAGGCCCGTTAGAACTGAGTTGGGTACCGAGAAAACCAGAAGTAGGTTCCAGGAACAACTGAGGTCACACTTAGGTAGTTTCGAAGACGAGGCTGACCCAAATGTTGCTTGAAAATGCATACAGCAGTGACATATATTAGTGACTTAAACCACAGAGTTACAAAGAACCAATGGATTTCTTCAAAGTCTATCACACTGATGGATTCTCGCAAACTCGTCCCATCGGGTTCTGAACATGATGAAGAGTGTAAAGAAATCAGATCTAGATTAAGAAAAAGTCTAAGGAACGACCGTGAGCAGTGATGGGTAACGAAAGTAAAAGAGATGGAAAAGGCGGCGACCGTAGGGAACACAAGACAGCTTTACAGACTAATAAAAGAAACTGGAATTAATAGGTCAAATGTAAGTGAGATTATATCGGAAAAAGACGATACTCTCATCTGCTCACAGTCCAGACGTTTAAAACGATGGGCGGAACATTTCAGAGAACAGTTCAACTGGCCTTCACCTACTCTACAACTACCCTCCATTCCCAGACAGTGTGAATGGGAGATTGAAGTAGGTCCCCCAACTCTAGCATAAGTTCAAAAGGCTATAGTTATTCTGAAACGAGGAAGGGCAGCTGGTCCAGATGGATTGGCCCCAGAGGTCTTTAAGGATGGTGGTCCAATTTTAGCTATTAGGTTGACTAATATTTTAGCTAAGATCTGAGAATTAGACGTTATCCCATCTGACTGGTCACAATCACTTATCGTCCCAATATATAAGAAAGGGTGAAAATCATCCTGTGACAACCACAGAGGGATTAGTTTAACAAATATAGTATCTAAAATACTAGCCTCGATAATTATCAATCGCCTAACTAAGACTCGTGAACTGCAAACACGAGAAAACCAAGCTGGCTTCAGACCTGGTCGTGGCTGCATCGACCACATATTTACCATTCGTCAGGTTCTAGAGCACAAGCATACTTATCGGCGTCCGACAATGGTGGTCTTTCTTGACTTAAAAGCAGCATTTGACTCGGTAGACCGCGAGATTCTGTGGCAGTGTCTGTCATTGAAAGGTGTACCTCAGGAGTACATAAACCTAGTGAAGGCTCTTTACTCGAACACTACTAGTCGAGTGAGAGCTTATGGCGAACTGTCATCTAGTTTTGCAACCTCAAGTGGTGTCCGTCAAGGCTGTTCACTTTCTCCATTTTTGTTTAACTTCATCATAGACCTATTGATGGAAATAACACTCACATCGACTGAATTTTCGGGTATTGATCTCCTACCTGGAGGTCCACTTATCGACTTAGAATACGCAGATGACATAGTCCTGTTTGGTGAAGACGCTGACAAAATGCAGAGCCTTCTGGTGACACTAAGCAACAATGCCGAAATGTTTGGAATGCGCTTCCTCCCTCTAAATGCAAGTTGTTGCTTCAGGACTGGTCTGCGTCAACACCTGAACTAAGGATAGGGAGTGAAGTAGTCGAACGCGTTGACAACTTCACTTATCTTGGAAGTCTGACCAGCCCTAATGGGTTGGTATCGGACGAAATCTCAGCACGGATTCGAAAAGCTCGTTTGGCTTTTGTCAACTTACGTCACCTATGGTGAAGGCGAGATATATGTCTATCAATAAAACGACGAGTATACTGCGCGGCATTTCGTTCTGTTTTACTTTACGGCAGCGAAACATGGCCATTAAGAGTCGAAGACACTCGTAAGCTATTAGTATTTGACCACAGATGCCTTAGAAATATTTCTAGCGTCTGTTGGGATCGCCGGGTAAGTAATAGTGAGGTTAGACGCAGGGTATTAGGGAATGATGGTAAATCAGTTGATGAGGTTGTTAAACTTCATCGACTGAGATGGTTGGGCCACGTGTTACGTATGCCTGAACACCGATTACCACGACGTGCAATGCTAACCGGTGTTGGAGATGATTGGAGGAAAGTAATGGTCGGCCAAACCAAAACGTGGCATCAGTGCTTGAAGTCACTAACTTCTAATCTGAGGCATGTTGGTAGATGCAAACCACTTGGTTGGGGTCCGCGTGACTTTCATAACCAAAGGTTGGAGACTCTTGGTGACATGGCTCAGAATCGATCACAATGGCGTCGGTGCATACACTCCCTGTCTTCCCTTAAACTAAGAGATTAAAATCAATTCATATCTTTTTCTCTACTAACTAATTCTTTCTTCCTATACTATATCCTTATTGCAATCTTTCTCCTATATATTAACACCTTTGACTTTATTATTATTATTATTATTATTATTATTATTATTATTATTATTATTATTATTATTATTATTATTATTATTAATGGCTTTATTCAATATCATATTTTGGTACAATATAGAATTCTCAGCACTCCTATGAATCCGTTGTTCATCTTGCTGTGCTAATGAGGTATGGCAACCTGGACCGATGCACATATGTGCCTGGTCCTACGTTATAGCTGACTGACTGACTGACTAGAAGAGCTACAGGCGCATACACATGAACAAATGCAAATAAAAACAGCCAGTGTAACAGCAGTCTCTGTATCAGTAGGCCTCAACATACACATGGGGAAAACCAAGGTCCTCAAATTCAAAAAGAAGAACAGCAATCCAATCACACTTGATGGAGAAGTTCTGGAAGATGTAGAAACTTTCACATACCTGGGAAGCATCATCAATGAACAAGGAGGATCAGATGCAGACGTGAAGGCGAGTATTAACAAAGCAAGAGTCACATTCCTACAATTGGAGAACATATGGAACTAAAAACAACCATCTATCAACCAATATCAAAGTGAGAATTTTCAATACGATTGTCAAAACAGTTCTACTATACGGAGCTGAAACTCGAAGAACTACTAAAACCATCATTAGGAAGGTACAAGTATTTATAAATGGCTGTCTACGCAAGATACTCAACATCCATTGGCCGGATACCATATGCAACAGTGTTCTGTGGAAGAGAACAAACCAGCTTCTAGTTGAAGAGGAAATTAGGAAAAGACGATGGAATTGGTGGATAGGACATACACTACGCAAATCATCGAACTGCATCACGAGACAAGCCCTAACTTGGAATCCTGAAGGAAGGTCGAAATTAGGAAGGCCAAAGAACATATTATATCGGGAAATCGAAGTAGATATGAAAAGGATGAATAACAATTAGAAAGAGCTGGAAAGGACTGCCCAGAACAGGGTTGGATGCGGAATGCTGGTGAGCGGCCTATCCTCGTTCACGAGGAGTAACAGGCGTAAGTAAGTAATAAAGTAATAGGTCTGAATGATCATGAAAGGATAGTCGAAAATGTATAGTTAGTATCTAAGAATTATTTAAAATTTATATTATTTATTTATTTAATGTAGACGATTAATAGTGGTAAATGTTATTAAATGAAGATCAGATATAAACTTAATTTAAGTGATTATATGTGAAAATCATTATTTGAAATAATCTTAGCGATTGAAATTTTTAAATAACTCCAACGTTTCATCCAGCTAACTTGTCTAGAATTCTTCAGGGCAATAATCAAAAACACAGAAGCTGTGACCAGTGGAGCTAATCCGTGTCGGGTAGTGACAGGTATCTATCTCAGTACAATGGAAGATAATCGCGCAATTTCGTGGATTGGTTGCCGGATTGGATGCCGGTTCAGTGGTATAGTAGGTTAAACGTCTGCGAGCGAGACTGAAGGCCCTGGATTCTATTCCTGCGAGCTTGGTCGTGGATGCGCATCGCCGTGAAGTCCCACAGTAGGACGGATCGATCGTCCAGTGCTTTCAGGTTTCCAAAGGTGGTCTAACAGTTCATAATCTCAATCAAAAACTTAAAAATTTCCACCACCTCTATACTGGTATAATCAAAATCATTTCATTTCTTTGATGATTTTGATTTTGATTATTACCCTGAAAAAAAAAGTCCAGACAAGTTAGCTGGACGAAACGTTGGAATTATTTAAATTTCAATCGCTGAGAGTATTTCAAATATAATTTTTTATATATAATGACTTCTCTATACTCGGTGCCCAATTTCTGTCAAACTATTCGTTCTAATCTTGAAGAAAATTTTTGTAAACTAATTTTAGTGAAATTATGTCTATCTATACACAGCTTTGGAGGAACATATTTGATAAGTAGATGAAACATTGTACCATAACTGTTAAAACTAAAGTTTGTAACTATTATAGACCATTAATATTAAATTGATGGATTGATAACTAAACAATTAAAGCTCTTGAACTTTTAAAATTAAATTGCAGGTTAAAATTTAGTCTGTTTTACGCTTATAAAGTATTCTAAAGCCAAGTAAATAAACGTAGATCTGGAAATCCAGTTCATCTAATAGATTGTTTTAGTAATAAACATACGATTCATGATGACTTCCTATGTACTATTTAAATTTGTGTTAATTTGAATTTTAGTTATTTATTTACTCTGAAGAAGTAGTTTAGATTCAGTCACTAAACATCAATAATACACTTTTCTACTCATTATGATATCACAACTTCAATATTTATTTCTTTTAACTTTCTACTCAATGCTCATTTTATTTGAAAATATCAAGTTTCACCTTGACATGGATACCTAAAAAGATTGTGTTAGTATTCCAGGTAACATTTAAGAAAATAAAATGAATTATATTTTTGTCATTAGTTCAATTAATGAATAGGATTGTTCGATTGTGGACAAAGAGCAAAACATCTTCAAAATCTTCATTTCCGGCTATACATATTCTTCATCATCTTATAATTACATTTTACCAGTGATTAAAAAACATTCAACTTCATAAAAACAAATTAAATCTGCTTCGAAAAAAAAAACTTATGATAAACAAATTATATCTATGGTAGAGTTCAAAATCACTTACACTTTAGAAAGTATATAAAGCAACACTTGTATTAGTTATTGATTTTTGGCTTTATAGGATATAAAATTTAAATATTTCATTACTGAAATTCAAATTAATAGTATACTTACACACTAAAACTTTTGATTGAGATCATGAATCGATAAAGGTAAAGGCATCATTGAAAATGCAGAAGCACTAAACGGTATTCTCATCACAGCATAAGACTACTCATCAGTGCGTATCCACGATCACCCACGTAGGATTCAAACCTAGAACCTTCAGTCTTACGCCTAATCGTTTGACCTCTAGACCAATGATCCGGCATCCAACGGTGTTAATGTCTAACTTTAAACAATCCACGATATTGTGCGACTATCTTCTATTGTCCTCAGTGGATAACTGTCTCACACTCGACACGGCTATACTCCACTGATCACTCCAAGAATTATCACTCGAATTTAGTCATTAACACCCTGGTCTAGAGGACCTTCTGTCTAGCGCGCGGAGTCGTGGATGCGCATTAATGACGAGTCCTATCATACTAGGACCAAATGATCGTCCAGTACTTCTAGGTTTTCAATAGTGTTCTAACATTGATCGATCTATGAAATATATTTCTTGACTGTTTTAGTAACGTACATTAATATGTATCACAATTTCAGTACTCATTTATTTTAAATATGATTTCACGTTCAAAATTTTAATAATATGAAGAGAATATATATATAAAGAGAAATTTTCAAAATTATATCCAACTCGCATCAAAATGTAATGAAGATAAACCAGTTGACATGAGGTCGATTTCTAAGAGACGACCAAACTGAACTCATAAAAAAATTTACTTTATAATATTGAAACTACATTGAATTTACTTGTGTTAAAATATTTTCTATTTTTGGCAATGTAATCGTTACTGATAAATTTCTATAGCTTTGAACTTTTGCAGAAGTCAGTATGTTAAGTATTCTCGTCTTTTCACATTTTGTTGTTTTTAAAACGTTTGTAGTGTCGGTTTATAGTGTTAAGCCCACACAATTTTTTTTTGGCTTCCGAACAGGCTAATTTATCCATTCTTCTTGAGTCACGTTTTGACCTTGTTAATTATTCACTTATCAAGCCTGACTATTTATATGAGGGTATATGTGTGTACACTTCTTATCCTACTCTGTAACCTATTTCTGTGTGACTATAAATATCGATTAACGCTTGATTGAATCGAGTTGGCTCACTGTCCTTATCCATTGCGCGTCGCTTCGCTTCCTTTGTTTCGTCCCTCCGTTTGCCTGTCCAGATCAATGAATGTACAAAATATATGTATTCGAAAATCCATTCTCGTATTTGATTTATTTAATTCCACTATTCACTAACGCGATCTAAGTCGATGATTATATACGAGTATTGACGATGTATATATTTCGACAGCTATCATTCATACGATCCAATTAAACTCAGACATCGGTCCACTGAAGCGGTGAGTCCGTCAATAATATCGTCCGATCTAAATGACGTCAAAATGAAGGGCCCCACTAAACATTTATTTCTTCATCAATGATTCAGATAGTGAATCAGCGGTTAAAGAGTACAAGTCACAGCACACATTAAGAGCATTGATCAATACAGAAAGCCACTACGTTTTCTAGCTTTATATCATCCCTACATCACTGATATTCGACAGCGAAACGATCAATCTGAAAATAACCATTCACTTCAATACATTATTTTAATAAACATGAATAAACACGTTTTTATAAGGTTTTCTAATTTTTCATACATTTCTTTATGTATTTGATACATTGCTGTCTATTTATTGGTCATGCCACGTACAATTACTGTCAGCATGCGATTTTAATCCTTCAGATATACGTGTACAATACACGACAAATAAAATGTATTCACAAGAGCAATTAATCCAACCATATATCAATGTTATCAAGAAAAAGCTGTTTATTCTCGACTATATTTTTAAAACGTAAATATCAGTGCCAACCAAACTAAACACTTAGTATTTCGTAGAGAGAAAGAACAAAGATTCTAGAAGAATAGCATGAATTCATTTTATTTCGTTTGGTTCTCGTTAGCTGCTTACAACTTGTGATATTTTAAAACATAATTACAAAATGGGTTTATATTACTTATATGAAAGTGTTTAGTGGAAAGTTATATTGAGGATGCATCAGTATAGTATAGCAATAGTGTAAATAAATTAAGTATAATGAATATTGTATACATATACCTTATGTAAAAGAACATTCCACAACATTGATTGTAATAAGACCCCAAAGGGCCAAAAACAAGTGATTACTTCACCATATTTAATTCAAGTGCTTCTTCCAGGTGAAATGTAGCATTTTTAATTATCAACAAAATCACATAGCCTGATATCTTTTTTAGAATCAAACTAATGTTGAATAAATGAAACACAGTTAAATAACTTTTTCATTCAGATCTTTTATTCAAAAATGGTACATATTTCTAGGGAGCAAATACGAAACGATTAAAACCGATGGGATATAGACATATTTCACTAGTAATAATAAATATATTTTTATAATTACTGTGATGTTTTTAAAAAATGATTATTGTCGAGCGTGAGATAATTATCCACCTCAGATTGTGAATGACGGGTCGCGCAAGATCATGGGTCGATTGAAGTCAGACATCAACACTGTTAGACGCCGGCCCAATGATCTAGAGGTTAAGCGTTTGCGCGCGAGACCGAAGGTTTTGGGTTCTATCCCCACGTGAGGAATAGTAGTTTTTCACTGCTGAGGAATCACATACTATGACGGAACAGCCGTCCAGTGTTTCCAGGTTTCCAATGATGGTCTGGCTTAGACTGATTCCAACTGTGAAAAGACCACAATATCCACAACTCCCCTTATTGATATAATATGAATTTAGAAAATTATTGACTGTTCAAATTAAAGATAATTTGTAGTTTTAAAAAACAATCATTTGAAAAACTAATTTTTCAAAGTTGTTGAATTAAGTTTTAAATCAAACATAAGAGGTAACATTGAATCTGTATGTTAGACAGTTTAAAGAAAATGATTAAATGCAGTAGAAAGTTTCATTTTCAACGAAATGGTCTTGCCTTTCTTAACATTTTGTTCAATAAGAGTCTAGTAACATTATGATCTATAGAAATCAAGAATTCATCTCCTTCTATAATCAAACAAGATTTTGACAAATGAAGTACATCAAACTAGTGTACAAAAGTCAAGCGATCGTATAGGTTGAAATCAACTTATTAATTCAGTCAGTTAGGACACAAATGTTCATAATGAAAATAAGTATCCCAGTTATAATCACTTATGAACTAGGCTGTCACAACACGTTAAATTTTACACATAGAAATAGTACCACCACTTAATATGTATCTAAGATAGCAATTTGTGATATCGTGCAGGACGACAATGGAAGCATCTCATTAGGATTGTTCAGCTGAAAAAAGCTTAACCACTAAACCTCTTCATCTCTTCTAAAAAAATTGACTTTAATAACTGATATTAAAAGTTTGGATGGAGGTTTATTCTTTGAGTTGCTTGGTTTGGTTATGAAGGTTTCATCATTCTTCTGAACAACATCATCAGCACAAACGTCAGATAGAAGTGAATTGTTTGAATTTCTTCACATATGACTCACAGCTTGTTCTGTCGAACTCGATCTTGATTGGTTATTGTTGAACTTTAGCCTATTATTGTCTTTCTCTTCAAAAAGTAAAGAACTAGACAATGATCACGTGAGCAGCAATTTGTTTCTACCATCTGAAGATTAAAAGTTATTCTGAAGTTAAATTATATTTTATAGTCTCTATATACATATGTATACATATATATACACTTTAATGACCTACAAATTTACTAAAGTAAATTTCGTTCTAATAAGAATTCTATACTAAATCTAACCTAAAAATCATCTTATTAAGTATAAAAGTATTCTAATTTTCAAGCATTAAATCATATTACAAAGATGATGAGTAGATTTACAGTTGAGATTAAGTATTTTTAGTTAATTTGCACTATAGACAATATTTAAAAAACTATGAGATACGAATCTTCATTTGTATATTTGTTCAAAGTCAACTAACAAATAGCATCTACGACTTCTATCGTACTGAAATGATTAATCTACAAGTTTCTTAGTGAATATGATATAGTTTTATCGTTGATTACCTATTTTAAGAAGGGGTTTTGTGGAGATTTTAGAAATTTCACTGGTTGAAATCTCCACAAAACCCCTTCTGATAATAATCATTTGCTCACTAGTGACTGACTTCAAGAGATACTCATGGAGTTCTAGTGAGAATCCGTTACCAGTGGAGTTCGACCAAGTCTGTTTTGAGATATCAACTCACTGAAGACAATGGTGTACGGTAGCGCAACTTCGTAGATTGGTTGAAATTAGATATTAACATCATTGGATGACGGCTCAGTGGCCTAGTTGGTTAAGCTCCTGGCGCGGGACTGATAGGTCCTGGGTCCGAATCCCGTGGGGTGCGGGATTATGCGTGCGTGCTGCTGGGGGAGTCTCATACTGGGACGAAACATCCGTTCAGTGCTTTCAGGTTTTCCATGGTGATCTAGCTTCAACTGACTCGTGATTTCAACCACTGGAATACCTATTTGTTTTGTTACATTTTATAATCAGAATTTTTAATTGAATTCAAAACTAATAGACTGTTATTTATTTGAGAACATAACAAATCCACATTACAGATGAATGTATATAATTACTACAATCTTTAAAGAAGATTAACACTATTCCCAATACAATTAATAAAACTGATCAGATAACTAAACATTAATGATCGTTTTTTCGTCGGAAGTTCATAAAATTTTTATTTTCTAATATAAGAAAACAAAAACGAATAATAACCTATTATTTAAGTAAATAGAATTCAAAGAGGGGTTTTGTGGTTATTATATTAAATTAGTAGTTGAATTAATAAGTCATTTCAAGCTAGACCACTATGGAAAACCTAGAAGCACTGGATAGCCGCTTGGTTCTAGTATGAGACGCCTCAACAGTGAGCATTCAAGATCCCACCTCGAGCGCTTCAAACCCCAAACCTATCAGTCTTGCGCGAGAGAGCCTAACCTCTAGACAAACTGAGTTGTCATCCAACGGTGTTAATAGCTAATTTCGAATTTCACAAGGCGGAATAGTGGATGTGCATCGCTGAGAAGTTTCATACTAAGATGAAACGACCGTCCAGTGTTTCCAGGTTTTCCATGATAATCTACTAAAAGTTACGTAATATTTATAAAAGACAATTTGATGAAACTATGTATGATAATAATTTATCACTTGAAAAAAGTAACCAAAAATAATAATCATAAATTTTCTTAGAATAAAATAAAACAATCTTTTAATATAAAATAGATAAAATGATTCGAATAAATTAAATCATACTTAATCACTGTAGTACATTGAATAGATTAAGAATAAAATTGATTTAAAGTTGAAACATAAATAACAATTAATTAAGAAAAAAGAAAAAGAAAAGAAAGAATTAAAATAAAGTAAATCAATGTAAAATGTAACTTGAATTGATTATTTAAATTTTATTAATATAGTTACTATATATATAATATAGTTACTATATGCTGGTCGGCGGCCTATGCTCCATTAAGAGTAACAGGCGTAAGTAAGAAGTAAGTAATATAGTTACTATGCTGTATAAAAATTTGTTACTTAACTAGTTACAAACAAACAAAAAAAGTATTTTTATTGATTTAACTTTCATTTATTATTTTATTGTCATTAACTTTCGAATGGACAAAAACATTTTTTTAAAATTGAATTTTATTTAAATAGTCCAATAGTTGGTATGATTTTTTTCTTTATTCAAATTCTTCTCTATGTGTACATCATTAGTTTTAAAAAAAACATTATTCTCTTTTCATATTTGTGTCGTCGTTTCTTTCTCAAAGAACCGATTGCTCTCTAATATAATTGTTCAAAGAAACATCTTACATTTATATTAATACAATTATGTAAATATATATCTCTATATTGATATGATAAAAGATCAAATTATACATTAAATGTATTGTTTGTTTAAAATGTAATTACAATGCTTACTTACTTTCGCCTGCTGCTCCTCGTGAACGAGCATAGGCCGCTCATCAGTATTCTTCATCCAACCCTGTTCTGGGCAAGCCTTTCCAGCTCTTTCTAGTTGTTTTTCATCCTTTTCATATCTGCTTCGATTTCCCGATATAACAGGTTCTTTGGCCTTCCTAATTTCGACCTTCTTTCAGGATCCCAAGTTACGGCTTGCCTCATGATGCAGTTTGGTGATTTGCGTAGTGTATGTCCTATCCACTAACTTCATGAATTTTTCCTAATTTCCTCTTCAACTAGAAGCTGGTTTGTTCTCTTCCACAGAACACTGTTGCAGATGGTATCCGGCCAATGGATGTTGAGTATCTTGCGTAGACAGCCATTTATAAATACTTGTACCTTCCTAATGATGGTTTTAGTAGTTCTTCGAGTTTCAGCTCCGTACAATAGAACTGTTTTGACGTTCGTATTGAAGATTCTCACTTTGATATTGGTTGATAGACGTTTTTTTTGGGTTCCATATGTTCTTCAATTGTAGAAATGTAGATCTTGCTTTGCCAATCCTCGCGTTCACGTCTGCATCTGATCCTCCTTGTTCATTGATGATACTTCCCATATACATGACGGATTCTACATCTTCCAGAACTTCTTCATCAAGTGTGATTGGATTGCTGTTCTCCGTTTTGAATTTGAGGACCTTGGTTTTCCCCATGTGTATGTTGAGGCCCATTGATACAGAGATTGCTGCCACGCTGGCTGTCTTTATCTGCAATTGTTCAATGTGTATGCGATAGAAGGATTAGATCATCTGTGAAGTCTGAATCGTCTAATTGGTTCTAAGCTGTTAATTGTATGCCATGTTTTCCTTCAGATTTCGAGGTCTTCATAATCCAGTCAACCACCAGAAGAGAGATGAAGGGAGAGAGTAAACAGCCTTGTCTGACTCCGGTCCCTACTTGGAATGCATCTGTCAGCTGTCCTCCATGCACTACTTTGCACTGTAGTCCGTCGTATGAGTTCCGGATAATGTTGACAATGTTCTCAGGAACTCCATAGTGTCGATGAAGTTTCCATAATGTTCTCCTATCGACACTGTCAAATGCCTTTTCATAATCAATGAAGTTGATGTATAGTGACGAGTTCCACTCAACTGATTGTTCGACGATAGTGTCGCTATTTGGTGTAATTACAGTGACATTACAATAATTACATTTTTAAATTTCAAGTACTACGTACTTTAATCGAATAGGAAAAAGAACTCAATTCATTGATTAAGATTAGTAAATTTATAAAACTTTTTTTGGTGGAAAGAAATCTATGTTTTACAAGGTAATTCTTCATAACTACTGATGAAATGACACTAAATAAAACAAGTAGAATAATGAAAATATTTTGTTATGAAACACCTTTTCTTTTAAAAAAAATTGATGTAAATGATGTAACTATGTAAAATGAACAGGAAATAATAAACAGAATTACGTCATGATTACTTAATTGTTAAAAGAATTAAGAATAAATTTCATAAGGTATCTAAGCACTTCTAAGTAGAGGAAAAAAAACCCAATAAGAGTTGACATATGTAATAAGAATACCGTTGCAACAGTTAGACATTTGAATTTTCATGCAAAAATAGTTGAATAATACTGTTATTGTAATGTAAGTAGGTATATTCACTTGGCAAGACCCAAATAGAAAGAAACACGTGCTTATGATTTCACTGCTAGCCACAATTTATCTATTTTAAATAGTTAGAGTTTGTTAGACTATCAATAAGCAGCAAATTAATGGAAATAAAAAGAAACTATGATGTTCTTTTTCATGTCCAAACATGGAATGCAACTACAATAGTGTTAAAAGTCCGCTACTTTGTTAACAGTATACAACTACGGCACTCGAACGTACAGAACCTCCTTAGTATTTGGCGGCCTGCTTGAACATCTGGGCTACCTGTTCCTCCTATCTAGATATTTCATCAAGTTATCTGTTTTGTTTTTTGTTTTAGCACATCATTATGTCTATTGTGCTCACAATCTATTCAGGCGCGTTTATGAAAAGTTTACCTTTCGCTATACGTGATACAAAAAGGTACAATTAGCGACATCATGGTGGCTGGCAACATGCATTGAAACGAATGAACATTAATCAAATGTGGATAACCGAATTTCTAACATCTAACCGGTCACCATTCAAAATTTATCGTCACAATAGATCAAGGTATAAGAAAAGGAAACTTGTTGAAATACTTTGTGCTGAGAATTCTATGTTGTACCAAAAATATAATGTTGAATAAAGCTTTTAATAATAATAATAATAAATAATAAAATAGTCGCAAATCAGAAGAAGCCTGGAGAAGTGCTTGTTAGGTAAGAATCAAAATATACAGAAAAACATGGGTATATATAAATATTAGCGTTTGTCATATCAACATTATGATTCAGCTAATCCGCAAATAAGGCATGCTCTTCTACTGTCCAATAGTAACGTTCCAGAAGTCTCCATCATGTTCTGATTGGATGAAAACTTTTCGTCTCTTTTAGCGCCCTTGAACGCTCCATCGTAGTTCTCGGAAGCCGTCTCAATAAATACTAAACTCTTACATCTGTTAGTGAGTGCACCAGGTTTTCGGTCATTAATCCAAAATCCTCTAATTCATATTCTTAAATTTAATAAATCTTACAATATTACATTGCCATCATTTGAAATAACTGGCAAATAACTGACACATATATGAAAAAATTTACCCTACTCTCCATGAATACTCAGTGGAAGTTTACCTTCAATACATTCCTTAGGTACAATTGTTATATTTATTGTATATTGTCATGTTTAATTATTTCAAAGTTTAATTCCATTGGTTAATCAACTTTTACAACTTTCAAATATATAAATTCCATTAATCATTCTAATACAGTTTCCAAGTAAGTAATCCATGTGTAAACCTCAATCAAGGTAATCTATAACGTTTGTACTTTTTTTTTCTTAAAATCAGTAAAATTCATAATTGTATCTCTTTTTTTTTTAAAAAAAAGAATTTCATGATAAACAGTATGATATATAAAATTGAATACAACATTTTCATCAATAAAGGTTAAACAGGTGTGAATAGATTAATCTCCACCTGTTTAGTAACTATTCTAATGGGTAACATTTCAAGGTTGTTGTTTCCTCTTCTTTCTTTTTTTTTTTTAATTTTGCATATCATGTCAACTAATTTAATAATCATGATAATGTATAATATTAAGTTTTATTACTTTATATGGAAACTAATTTGATTTATAATGGAAAAAAGAAAATTATATTTCGATAAACAAACAGTTTTATTATCGAATATTGATTTTTCAACATGAAAAAAAAAATGTAGTAAAATATAAAAATTTGAAAGTTGTAGATTTTTGTAAAGAAATATACATCACATATCTTCAATTAAATTCACTTGATGTTGTTTTATTTGTATCTTCTCATTGTTATTTAAGACTAAAATTTGATCAGTCTCTTGTTGACATATGTGCATTCTATGAGGACTGGCTCGATATAATCTTAAGTCATGAGCTTTATTTAAGCAAAGATGGATAGTGGCTAGTAGTGAGATCCAGGATGCGCGTTTCATTCTATTTGGGACTTGTCAGCTGGATATGCTTGCATCGCAGAGTTGATGTTCACTCTGCGATTCGAACACAGTACTGTTCACTTCAAATGTCATGGCGTTATCCGCTTAGCTACTGAATCCTGATAGCCACCTGCTTGTACAATGGGGTGAAATTTAAATTCACTTGATGTTGTTTTATTTGTATCTTCCCATTCTTATTTATCTTCTATTCATATTGTTCGACTTTATTTCAATATACTAACCTTGATATAACCGACATTATTCCATATTGACAGAAATTAACAACTATTAACGAGGTTAGTTTTATTTAAAGGGAATAATTAAATACATTAACTAGGTTACTAGATCGTTAGAAATACTCGCGCTAAGCGCTTGGCGCGAGACTGGTAGGTCCCGGGTTCGAATTTCGCGGGGTACGGGATCGTGGATTCACACTGCTGAGGAGTACCATACTAGGACGAAACGGCCGTCCAGTGCTTCCAGGTTTTCCATGGTGGTCTATCTTCAATTGCCTCATGATTTCAATTTGTGAAATTTCTAAAATCTCCACAAACTCTTTCTGAGCATTTTTATTGATTATATTGATTAGCTAAGAAAAATAGAAAATAAAGATTATGATATAATACTTACGTACGGGGTCGTGGATACCCAATTTTAGGAAGTCACATACTAGGACGAAACGGTCATCCAATACTTTCAGGTTTCTAAGGGTAGTCTAACATTGATCGGTTCATGATCTCAATTAAAATCCAACAATTTTCACAAACCTATTATTATTTATATATTTATTTGAACACATAAATACTGGTACAAAGGGACACCGAATACACATGCGACACAAAGGTCAGTTAATTTGTGTGTAGTCTAGGATACTGCCCGGTTGTCCAAACTTATACTGAATAAATAAGATTTGAATTTCTCTTTAAAGTCATGACATTATATAAAATTTTAAAAAAATGTTTATATTCATTCTACTATGAATTATTTTGTTAGGTTAAAGAACACATTACGTTGAGAAATTGAGACAGACATGAGAAAAATGAACAAAAATTGGATAAAACTGGAAAGGAAGGCCCAGGTCAGAGTGTGTTGGAGAATGCTGGCCGGCGTCCTTTATTCCATTGGGAATAACAGGCGTAAGTAAGTAAGTATGAATTATTTCAGACATCTTTAAAATGTAAACAGATTATTCGGAGTCATGTTAAGCATTATACACAAGATCAAAATGTTTAAAAAGTTGACATATTTAAATAGCAAATTCTTATTGATAGACTTTAGTCCGTAGCCATTTAAACAATAATTTATTAGCATATACAGTATTTTATCAACTGAATAGAAAAGGTTTTCCTTGAAGTCTATAAATTCAGAAAGTTTCCAAAATTTTCAGTGTGTATAATTTTTGAAGCTTACATAGAGAACATGGGGAATTTTCGCTAGACTATCTGTTGTGTGATGAGATTACTTAATATGTCATGTACTGGAATTAGTATCTAGCAATTGTTTATCATTTTTGTATTATTTTCATATGTCCAGTCATTAACTCTGCTTATTAAATATTATACTAACACTTTTAATCTGTTGCTAGTTGGCACAAAATTTGATCAATATAGCTTTTAAAGTACATTATTGATTTAATTGAGAAAATGTGCCTGATATAAGGTTTCATATCATAATAATTTGTGTGAAACATTTCAGACAAACGCATTGTTATATAAAATAACTATTTCCAGTGAAACATGTAGGTCTTAAATATTTCGGTTGCAAATTTTCTAAACACAATCAACTGAAGCGCTAGACGGCCGTTTCGTCCTATTGGGGGACTCCTCAGCAGTACATATCCACGACATGATTTTTGATGGATATCAAATGGGTTCAACCAGGTCTTTAGTGAGAGTAACTCACTGAAGACACAAGTGAATGTGTTGCTCGATTTCGTGGATTAGCTGAAGTTAGACATTAACACCGTTGGATGACAAGTGAAAAACGTTCATCGTCTACAAGAGTGAACTATTCCAAGTGCGAAAACACACTACATCAGACAAAGTGGACGCCTCCTTCATCTTCGCCTGCACGAACATTTATTAGCGGTCAAACGCCATGACACATCCTCCATTATATCAATGCATTCGGATATGGGCATATATTTGACTGGGAAACTGTTGAGATCTTGGATAGAGGCAATTCTGAAAGCATCAGAGAACTGTTAGAAGCTTGGCACTTAGGTCAATCAATAATCAATAAACACATTGAGATCTATCTCATTTATCAACCGATCAGAAAAATTGTGAACAAATATGGGACCGAGAATCAAATCAATGGGAGATACAATCAAAATGAAGAAATAAACAATCACAGGTTAAAAGTTAACAATAAATAATCAAGATCGAATTTGATAGAACAAGTTCGGAGTCATATGTGGAAAAATTCAAACACTCCACTTTTAGCTGTAGCTCGTTCAGAAGAATGATGAAAGCTCTACAACTAATTTATCCAACTCAGAGAACATAAGTGATAAGTCTTGTGAATTGAACGCTACATTCGTTTTCTAAGTCATTCTGTAAACCCGCAAGCCAGAACTACACAGCGACCTGAACACCAGAGAGAAGACACAAAGTATGAGAGAAATACTTTACTAAAAGGTTCGTCTTTGTACAGAAAACATGGGTATTTATAAATGTTAGCGTTTGTTAAATCAACATCATACTTCGGCCAATCCGGTAATGACATATTATGCTACTGACCAATAGTAGCACGCCACGTTGGAAGTCTAGAATGCTCCATAGTGCTCTGATTGGCTAGGACTCTTCGGCTCCTTTTGGGCCTCTAGAGGCTTCGTTAACGTTCTCCGAAAGTCGACACAACAATAACTTCACCAAAATATGCTTATACATGTATTTCTTACCATGTAATTATTCATAACATGTATCCCAATTATTTTGTTATATAATTCATTTAAGTATTCATTATTTTTAGTTGAACAAATTTACATTTAAAATGATCACATTATGTCAAGCGTATAAAATTAAATGTTCTATACAATCATATAAATGTATTAATTGTTTAGTAAAATTTGTTTAATTTATACTGATCAGGTTGGATATATATATATTGACAAACTGAAAATAAACATACATTTATTTCAATGAAAATGGTAGAAAAAAGAAAGTAGGAGAAATAAAAGAAAAAAAAACCCAACCAACTGAACACATTTCCACTTGACTGAATTATGGAATAATTAAATAATTCATAAATAATATTAATAGTGATATGACTACTGTTAATAATGATGCTTTCTATTAGTGGAGTATATAAAAAATATCTTAGAAATAAAAACAGTGAGAGGGTATAGTGACAAGTTAGTCAATAGAATCATTTGATATTACTATTTGTTCTTATTTTTTCAGTTACCTATTACAATTAACATTTTGTAAGCATATGACGTCATTTTATGTTTTTTTTTCATGATAATATGATGACTAAATATTTGTAGACGAATAAATAGACAAATGAATGTGATGAGGTATGATTGAAAAGTGTATCATTTTAAATACAAATGTATTTGATAAATTTGCCTATTTATTATTAATAAATGTTGAGTTTTGTAGATCTATATGACCGTTACGATTATCAATTTACTATAAAACCTGTAATTATTCTCATTGATCACATATTAGCGAACAGAAGGTGTTTTGTGGAGATTTTAGAAATTTCACTGCTTGCGATCATGAGTCAATTGAAGCTAGATCACCATGGAAAACCTGGAAACACTGGACTGCCGTTTCGTACTAGTATGAGACTCTTCAGCAGTGCGCATCCACAATCCCACTCAACTCATGATTTCAATCAATGAAATTTCTAAAATCTTCACAAAATTCCTTCTGACAATAATCATCTGCTCACTAGTGAATGACTTCAAGATATACTCCTGGAGTTCCAGTGAGAATCCGTTACTAGTGGATTTCAACCAGGTCTGTTTTGAGATATCAACTCACTGTAGACAATGGTGTACGGTGGTGCAACTTTTTGGATTGATTGAAGTTAGACATTAACACTGTTGGATTCTGGCCGGCTCAGTGGTCTAGTTGGTTAAGCAATTGGCGTGAGACTGATAGGTTCTGGGTCCGGATCTCGCGGGGTGCGGGACCGTGGATGCGCACTGCTTCTATACTAGGACGAAACGGCCGTTCAGTGCTTTCAGGTTTTCCATGGTTGTCTAACTTCAATTGACTCATGATTTCAGTCAGTAATATAAGCAATCGACTAAAACATTATCATTTCAACTATTACTAACGGTAAAGAAATAAAGAAATAGAAATAAGCAATCATTTGAATATTTTATTTAAGGCACATTAATCAACTGATCAAATAAGGAACAATAAAAAGTGAGTTGTTTGTTGTGTAATGAATTGAAATGCATTTTCTAAACTGATTTTCAGTCAATCATCAATGTGAACTTTTAATTGGGTTCTGTATATAGTTTGAATAGATAAAATAAATAGGTAAACAAGCAACAAAAAATAATCATATGTACCTAAAAATGTATGGGGTAAAAGATCATAATTAATCATGCGTATAAGTACAGGATGATATGCCTAATAGTTATATGCTTGCCTGCATTTATAATTGTTCAAATGAGAAAACATTTCAATAGATGAATCCTCCAGGTGGTTATTATGAGAAGATTGAGAATCTATTTCAAGCATAAATAAAAGTATTCATCATATTTTGTGATACATACAGGAATTTCAAAAGCAAATAGCAGTCATATGATTTCACGTACACTTCATGATTTATTCCAGTTTGAGAAGTGTGAGAAGAATTTGTACTTCAAGTTGTTTAGGTAGTTTATGTAACTTCTTATATTAAGAAAAAATCACTCTCCACCAAAAAATATATCACTTAAGATCAAAATTAGTAAAAAGAAATGTTTTTCGATACTTACCATGAGGTTTTAGATTTAGTGATTCGTATTGATGTTACAGTTAAGAGTTAATCTAGTCAAAATAATAGTAATAATCTAACTATTTATAATGATCAGTTTAGGTGTTATGGAGATTGTTAAGGTTTTGATTGAAATCATGAATCAATTAAAGCTAGACCACCATGGGAAACCTGGAATCTTCCGGATTTCAATCAAAAACTTAACAATCTCCACAACAACTGAACTCATAATTACCATGTGCTCATTAGTAACTAGCTTCGTGGGGGAATTCTCGGAGTTCTGGTGAGAAGCCGTGACCAGTGGAGCTAATCCGTATCTACCTCAGTACAATGTTCGATGTTCGCGCAATTTCGTGGATTGGTTGAGGTTAGACATTAACACCATTAGACGCCGGCTCAGTGGTCTAGTTGGTTAAGCGCCTAGCGCGAGACTGATAGGTCCTGGGTTCGGATCTCGCGGGGTGAGGGATCGTGGATGTGCACTGTTGAGGAGTCTCATACTTATTATGATTCTGTAGAGATGAGTAAAGTAAGAATATGGAATTCTAGATCAATTGTGATGATATACGGAATGATTCAAATTTCTGTCAAAATCTTCCTTATTTCACAATAAAAAAAGCTTTTTATAATAGTTTTAATCCTAGAGTTAACAGGAAGTTAAACTTCACTAGACATAAATGAATGAAGCCTTAGTTTCAGTAAAATCTATTAGATTATGAGGATAAAAAAAATGTTCATCACAATACAACTGAACTATCAAATCAACGAGAGTTACATTTACAAAGGTTGAAGGCGATTAGAATACACTTTATCGCAACTGCACCACAGAACAAAGCCTGAATCAGAATTCTCAAAGCTAGAGGAAAAGAGGAAAGCCAAATCACCAATGGAATGGAGTGAGTGAAGATGAATAATAGGCGTAAGTCAGTAAGTATAGTTAGATGGACTAGGTTAAATGATAAATCGTTATACCCTAGAAATTCAATATCAAAATTACTAGAAGGGGAAAACTTGTTTAAATATTAAACTGTAAAACAAGCTGAAAAATGGAATAAGTCCACGTTTTGAAGTTAACGAGCTTCACATTAAATTAATATACACAACCTAGCAAGGAAAGGCATGCTCAGTAGTGATAGATGTTTAGATAAGTTACCGAAGTTCTGGTAAGAAGCCGTGACTCGTGACATTCCATCCTGTATAGGATCGAACAGTTATCGAGAATAAAAATGGGTTTCATTCTCATTACAAACATAAATTGACTGAAGTTGAAGCATTTGAATGCCAATTCAATGGTTTAGAAATAACATGTTCAGTTGACATTAACTGACGAGGTCATGAATATGTCTTACTTGACATTAAACATTATTTTAATAGTCTATTGCGTTAAATAATGTTCACATTTGTTATTGAAGTAAATAAAAACACCTACAAAGTAAAAAAATGTTATAGTGATTATAAAGACAGTAAACTGATAAAATGATTCATACAAGTAGATTCATTGCCAAGGTTCGACTCGATAATTTCGAATAAATTGAGCATTCGGTAGATTGTTGTAAATAAATTAATATATTTGTAACATTCTAATGAGTAGGAAAATCAGATTTTCTGACGTTTCGTGACCTAGTATAAACTACTTCTTCAGAGAATAGATAACCAAATCAAAAATTTGGATTAATTTTGATTTGGTTACTTATTGTTTGAAGAAGTGGCTTACACTGAGTCATGAAACGTCGGGAAATCTAATTTTTCTATTCATTGGGATATTACAAATATATTTATTTATTTATACGAGTAGAATGCTAAATCGCAACAACAAATTAATCATAAAAAAAGAAGAAAAATAACAATAAATGAATGAAGAATTTATGTTGAAAAAACTAACAACAATAATATTAGTAGTAATAAATAACAATTCAACGGGGGGGTCAACATCATTTTTTATGAATATCGTATTGCATACAACAAACCAATTGAAGAAAATCTGAAACTGAAAACAACTGTCAACCAAAACCAAAGTCATAATTTTCAATACAAATGTCAAGACACTTCTATTGTATGGGGCGGAAACCTGGAGAACTATGAAAGCCATCATCCAGAGGATACAAGTGTTTATTAACAGTTGTCTACGCAAAATATTTTGGATCCGTTGGCCAGACACTATCAGCAACAACCAACTGTGGGAAAGAACAAACCAGATCCCAGCGGAGGGGGAAATTAGGATGAAGCATTGGAGGAAAACACACTGAGGAAAGCACCGAACTGCGTCACAAGGCAAGCCCTCACACGGAACCCTCAAGGTCAAAATAAAAGCGGAAGACCGAAGAGCATATTACGCCGGGAAATAGAGACAGGCATGGAAAAATTGGATTGAACTAGAAAGGAAGACCCAGGACAGAGTGGGTTGGAGAATGCTGGTCGTCGGTCTATGCTCCATTGGGAGTAACAGGCGAAATTAAGTAAGTAAGTAAACATAAATATCTTTGCAATCTAATTAACTATGTATTGATAACAACAGTAAGTTACCGGCTCGGTGATACATCAAGGTTAAGATTTACTAGAAATGTTTTTTTTCTGAAGTTTGATTATAACTTTTATAATTGGAATTTCCTGAACTGTTGTTTAGTAACAGAATTCCTGAATTAAAAATTCATTGTATAAATAAATTAATTTAAATTATTTTAAACATGTTTTCTAATGTAAATTCCATTAAATGACTGTTACTAAGCACTTTATCAATTATAAGTTTCCGTTTACTTTTAATTGAATCACTAAAAGTATTATTTTTAAACTTGAACCTATGAAGTAGTACGATCAATTGTTTGCCTATTCTGAACTCTAGGACATATATATTTTATTAACATCATCGTTATTTTGGCATCGTCAATAGAAAAAAAAGATTTCTCATCAAATTTTGTTGTCTAAGTTTGCATCATGTTCAATTATTCCGTTATATTCGATATATATGTGATGCACCATAACTAATGAGGAAAAGTGACTATAATTGGAAATCAAACAATCATTTGACAATTTGAACAAAATATACAAGTTGATGACTGACATATTATAAACATCAAAAGTAATCAAACTGATTTGTTACCTATGAATTCTCTAAATAGAACAATCTAAGGCAAGTTGAACTCGTTGAGTACAACTGGACGTATTATATAGTCGGAATTCGTAATAAATGCACAATCAAGTAAAAAGGAATTTCACAGGTTGAAGTCATGAGTCAATTGAAGCTAGACCACCATGGAAAACCTGGAAGTACTGGAAGGCCGTTTCGTTATAGTATGGGACTCCTCAGCAGTGCTCATCCATGATCCCGCACACCAAGAGATCCGAACCCAGGATCTATCAGTCTCGCACCAGGCGCTTAACCAACTAGACCACTGAGCTGGCAGGCATCCAACGGTGCTAATGTTTAACTTCAACCAATCCACGAAGTTGCATCACCGTACACCAATGTCTTCAGTGAGTTGATATCTCAAAACAGACCTGGTTGAACTCCACTGGTCATTGCTTCTCACTAGAACTCCATGAGTATCTCTTGAAGTCATTCACTATTGAGCAGATGATTATTGTCAGAAGGGATTTTGTGAAGATTTTAAAAATTTCACTGGTTGAAATCATGAGTCGGGCGGGATTATGGATGCGCACTTCTGAAGAGTCTCATACTAGTACGAAACGGCAGTCCAGTGTTTCCAGGTTTTCCATGGTGATCTAGCTTCAATTGAATCATGATTTCAACCAGTGAAATTTCTAAAATCTCCACAAAACCCCTTCCGATAAAAAGGAATTGTTAGTTTATATAAATACCACAACTATTTAAATACTGAATAATCAAATAAAATGAGGTTTCATTAGTTATTCTTTCATCCTTAAAATAAATGTACTTTTATTGATATTTAAAAAAAGCACTCTAATACACCCCAAAAAGGAATATGTAAATTATGCAATTATATCTGTTCACTAAGTGTAAATGTTTTAACATTCTTTGAATAAGTAAATAAGTTAAATTAATATTTAATAAAGTTAAAAATCATTTTTAACAGGCATAATAACATTTAAAAAATATCCATTCAATGGAATGTAATAAAAGTACTTGAGGCCATACATATGAAAAGTGGAACAATGAATTTAAAAAATATAAAACATTTAGATATGCAACTTTTGCTGTACGAATTAATCGGAGGGGTTTTGTGGATATTATAGTAATTTAATAATTGAATTCATGAGTCAATTGAAGCTAGATCACTATGGAAAACCTGGAAGCATGAGACGGCCGTTTATCACATTGTGGGACTCCTCAGCAATATGCACTCACGATCTCGCCTCGCGAGATTTAAAGTCCGGATCTATCAGTCTTGCATGCGAACGCTTAATCCCTAGACCACTGAGCTGACCGGCATTTAACGGTATCAGTGTCTAACTTCAACCAATCCACGAATTGCGCTACCGTTCACCATTGTCATCAGTTAGTCACTATCTCACAACAGACCCAGTTGAACTTCATTGGTCACTACTTCCCACTAGAACTCCAGGAAATATATCTTTGAGACCGTCACCAGTGAGCATATGGTGATTATAATCAGAGAGGGGTTTTATGGATTATCATAAATAAATGTGTGTGAATAAAAGAGAAAAAAATTATTTATAGGGAGTCATATAAAACGAATTGAAAATTGTATCTAAAAAACAAAAATAGAAAAGTACATGTCATTATATGTGAAAATTATATTTGAAATATTCTCAGCGATTGAAATATAACTAATTCCAACATTTCGTCCAGCTAACTTGTCTGGACTTCTTCACGGTAATAATCAAAGACATATATAGCTTTTAACAATCGGGATTATACTGTATTAAACCAATCATATTTGGATGTTGATTTTTTGTAAAATAGGATCAAATGAGTCAGTTAACTACAAATCATGTGAAGAGTTCAACTACATAGAAATAATTAATTAACTGAGTAACAAATCGTATGTGTGTGAGTGTGCAGGTATGTATGTATGTGTAAGAGATTGATATGAAGGAATAAATAATAACGTTCAAGTTCAAGGATGAAAAACTTGATAATGAAAGATCGATGGGCTGTTCTTGTTCGCCCATATATGCAGTGCTTCTGCTGTCAATCTTTCTTTATGGGTGTTAAAACCTTTCTGAAGTATTTTGGTCCCTTCGAAATTAATCTTGTGCCCTGTTTCTAACGCATGTAACGCTATCGCTGACTTGTTTTCAAGTTTCTTTAAATCGACCGAGGATTTTGGAACATTTTTCAAGCATTGTTTGTGTTCCTTCAATCTTACATTCAGTTGCCTGGATGTTTCTCCAATATAGGTAGCATTACAGTCATGATAGCGAATCTCATACACAATGTTCTGTTGTTCTTCCTTTGCTAATTTGTCCTTAACTTTCACTAATGTCGATATTAATGTGTTATTCGCTCTAAAATACACTCTTATATCATGTTTGTTTAGAATCCGTTTGATTTCTTCTGATGTTTCACTACGGTAAGGTATGACTACGGTGTACTTCCATTCTTTTCGTATACTTTCTAGTTTAGGTTTTCTTTCATTTTTAATAATCTTCTTTAAAAACCTTTTTGGGTAGTTGTTATCCCTAAGAGTAGAAAATACTTTATTTAATTCGGTTCTTTGGTCTTCCTTGTCTGTAATAATCTTAGTACTTCTGTTCATTAGATTTTTCACTACATTAATTTTCGTGCTCTGTGAATGGGCTGAATTAAAATCCAAGTATCTCTCGGAATGTGTTGATTTTCTGTAAACATTTATTTTTAACTTCTTATTATTGTGTCGACGTTCAACCAAACAATCTAGAAATGCTAGTTTGTGGTCAACTGATTCTAATTCCTTAGTTAGTTTAATGTTTTCAGAAATACTGTTTGCATTGTTAAATAGTTCTTCCATACTATCCCGTTTATTGATAATAAAAATATCGTCTACATACCTTAACCATAACTTTGGTGGACATAAACTCTTTGTGATTGCACTAGTTTCTAGGGAATGCATGAATAAATTCGCTACAATCGGAGAAACTGGTGAGCCCATTGCTATACCCTCTTTCTGCCTGTAAAGTTGACCCCGAAATATGAATAAGGTAGATCTTAAACATAATTCTAAGCATTTTATAACCTCTGATGGATCTAATGGGCATCGTAAATTCAAATCTAAATCAGATTCTAAACAATCATTGATAATATCCATTGCTCGACTGATAGGTACATTAGTGAATAAGGAAGATACATCAAAACTTGCCATTATTTCGTCTTCTTCTATATCGATGATATCAATTAAATTCTTGAATTCCATAGAGTTTTTAATTCCATGATTAATCCGCTTTTCATATGGTTTGAGAATCTTAGCTAAATATTTAGCTAGATTGTAAGTCGGTGAGTTTGTATAGTCTACCACTGGTCTTAGTGGAGTATTATTCTTGTGGATCTTTGGTAGTCCATAAAATCTGCATGGGTTACAACTCTTTGGATATAACATAAACCATAAGGACGATCCTAGCTTAACTTTTAGTGATTGTAAGAGTTTGCTAGTTTCTGCCTTGAGTTTGTTAAGAGTTGTTCTACTTTTTGCTTCTTTGATTTTTTCATATGGACCCTCTTGTAGATGTTCATTGGCTTTCGTCTCATACTCTGTTTTATTCATAATAACTGTAGTATTACCTTTATCTGCTCTCGTTATTATGATCGTTTTGTCCTCTCTCAGCTGTTTTAGTGCGTAATATTCATTTTTATTTATGTTAGGGTTGTGAGGTTTCTGATGTAATAATGTGTTCATTATTTTATTCCTCAGTTCATTCGCTGTATCATTCGGGAGTATATTCAGCGCTGGTTCTACTGTTGGTATAACATTGAAAGGAGTCAATTTATGTCTATTTATATTGTAGTTGAGACCCTTTGTAAGTAACGATATTTCATGTGGGTTGAGAGGTCTATCCGATAAATTAACAATTATTTTATTCATATCATGTGTGTTGGACCTATTTTCCGTCTGTTTAACTTTGGTGTTTGATGAATGTTTCAATAGTTTTTCAAACTTCCTAATTTGTCGTTGTTTTGATGATTGATAATAAAATTGTTCTCTACGTTTGAAAAATTCAGTTATATCTGATCTTATTTCGTTCGGTGCGATAACTGACAATATGTCATCAATATTGCAAACCCTTGAACGTAGTGCCTCCAAATTAAGAGTGGCCTTGTGTATACGTTCTCTAATAAATGTTCTAGTGGCTGATATCGCCGCCTTGATTGACCGAATAGAATTGTCCGGAGATTTCACCATCAGAGATTTTGGAAAGACATTTTGTTTTAAGCATCGTATGTTAAAAATCCTGTGATTGTACCAGTTATGTATTTTCTTTGATAATTTAATTCGATTGGAAAATAATTTATACGAATATTCGTCAAGATTAGAACGAATAATTTGACAGTAATTGAGCGCCGAGTATAGAGAAGTCATTTTATGTGAAAATTATATTTGAAATATTCTCAGCGATTGAAATATAACTAATTCCAACATTTCGTCCAGCTAACTTGTCTGGACTTCTTCACGGTAATAATCAAAGACATATATAGCTTTTAACAATCGGGATTATACTGTATTAAACCAATCATATTTGGATGTTGATTTTTTGTAAAATAGGATCAAATGAGTCAGTTAACTACAAATCATGTGAAGAGTTCAACTACATAGAAATAATTAATTAACTGAGTAACAAATCGTATGTGTGTGAGTGTGCAGGTAAGTATGTATGTGTAAGAGATTGATATGAAGGAATAAATAATAACGTTCAAGTTCAAGGATGAAAAACTTGATAATGAAAGAAAAATACATGATTTAAAAAAACTAAAGTAAGAATGAGTTTTGTGGAGATTTTTAGAAATTTCACTGTTTGAAATCATAAGTCGGGTGCACTGCTGAGGAGTCACATACTAGGACGAAACTGCCGTCCAGTGCTTCCAGGTTTTTTATGATGGTCTAGCTTCAATCAACTCATGATTTCAACCAGTAAATTAAGAATGTTGAACACATAATTCAAATAGCAATACAACAAATAAAAATTCTATCCATCCCAAAAGACCATTAAAACTACGTCAAAGGATATCAACGAAGAAGTCCGATTCACCAGTAAATTCCATTATAAGTAGTGATCAATGCTGTGTTAAGTTGCTAAGTACCGAGATAACTATCGAATGTAAACATGGCAAAAGATCTCAAGCTAACATAATTATCGATCGCTTCATAACTCAAATTCATAAATAATTAAACTATCTTTTTTGTATATTTTCAAAATAAGCAAACGGTTCTCAAAATGAAAACCTATTAAGTCAACAGATGAGTTCAAATCTTTAAGATATATGTTTTAAGATAGTAACATATATTGGACTCAAATTCCTCATAAGCTAAAACATATTACATTGAGTTTTTGTAGTTGAACATTAATTATCTTGAAAACAGCTCTTGCCATCATCAAATATCCTCAGATGGAAGAGGCAACTTTTCACATTCACAAAATATATTTACTGATTAAATAGAACTAAAAACGAAATACCGTTTTGGTTAAACTAACACTGAGATAATACCAAAAAAATATTTTATTTATTTACGCCACTCTGAAGTTCTCAATACATAAATTCATCTAATCTACTAAGCAATCATTTGGACTCAAAACTATTTGAACGCTAAAACAGCTTGGATTGTTTCAGCTATAATGGCATATTTAAACTTTTAGCGTCTTTTTAGCGAGTTAATTTTCTACGGCATGGAATTACTAACTCCATGACCAACCCTCTTCGTTCATTCTGGTTCGATACCGGCAATAGCTTCAAGGGGCTACAGACGGAGTTATTTAAACTTTTACAACTTTAAAAATGAACTCAAAATGTAAAGAATTCGTAAAAATTAATATAAATAAACAAAATAAAAGTTAGACCACCATTGAAAACCTGGAAGCACTGGACGGCCGTTTCGCCCTGGTATAGTACTCCTCAGTAGTGCACATCCACGATCCCACACCAAGCGGGGCTCGAACCCAGGACCTACTGGCTTCGCGCGCGAGCACCTAACCACTAGACCACTGAGCCGGCATTCAACGGTGTTGATGTCTAACTTCAACCAATCCACGAAGTTGCACCACCGTACACCATTGTCTTCAGTGAGTTGTTATCTCACAACAGACCGGTTGAACTCCATTGGTAACGGCTTCTCACTAGAACTCCAGGAAATGTTTCTTGATGTCAGTCACCAGTGAGCAGATGATTATTATCAGAAGGGATTTTTTGAAGATTTTAGAAATTTCATTGATTGAAATCATGAGTTGAATGGGATTGTGGATGCGCACTGCTGATGAGTCTCATACTAGGACGAAACGGCAGTCCAGTGTTTCCAGGTTCTCAATGGTGGTCTAGCTTCAACCGACTCATGATTTCAACTTGTGAAATTTCTTAAAATCTCCACAAAACCCATTCTGAAAATAAAAGTTTATAAATCTATGTTATCAGCAAATTTCAATTATTTTGCCACCTTTCTAAAGTTGAAACAACTACAAAGTACAAATGAAAACATAAGGAATGAAAAAAAAGAAGAAAACGACATCAGATTCAAAAAGTTAACCTATTTTAATGAACATAAATATGATTTAAAAACGGGTATGACCTTTATTCGATGCCGCCTCTAACTTATTCTATCTTGAAGTTTAAATTTTGCTAACCTATTTATCTTGGTACTTTATGGAGAGATAAAACATTATGTAATCTAACTTAGAAATAAATTAAGTTTCATCATATTTTTTTTTAATTAAAAAAAAAATACACCATTTTGATTGATAGTTGATATTTAAAATAAACATGTTATCAATGAAAATTTATCAGGGAATAGAAGTACAAGTTGTTATTTCTTATAAAAATTGTTATCAATAATAACCTGAGAAAGTATGTATTATTATCAGAATGGGTTTTGTGAAGATTTTTAGAAATTTCACTGGTTGAAATCATGGGTCAATTGAAGCTAGACCATCATGGAAAATTTGGAAGCACTGGACGGCCGTTTCGTTTTATTATGGGACTCCTCAGCAGTGCGCATCCACGAAGTTAGACATTAACACCGTTAGATTCCGGCTCAGTGGTCTAGTTGGTTGACGGCCTGGAAAAAGACTGATAGGTCCAGGGTTCGAATTCCGCGGGGGGCAGGATCGTGGATGCGCACTAATGAGGAGTCCCATACTAGAACGAAACGGCCGTCCAGTGCTTCCAGGTTTTCTATGGTGGTCTAGCCTCAATTGACTCATGATTTCAACCGGTGAAATGTATGTATTATTTATGCACAATGAAATGTAATTTTAATGCATTATAATTTATGTCAGTTTATTATTATATATTAATATATTTTTTTAGTTTAGGGGTTCTGACGAATGTTAAATTTGATTTAAAGCATGAGTCGATCAGTGTTAGACCACCATATATCGGTCTCGCAAGCAAACCTTTAACCACTAGACCACTGAGCCGGCCAGCATCCAACGATATTATTGTCTAACTTGAACTAATTCACGAAATTGCGCCACCATCTACCATTGTCATCAGTTAGTTATTATTTCACAGTAGACACGGTTGAACTCCACTGGTCACTGCTTTTCACTAGAACTACAGGAAATACCTATTGAAGCTAGTCACCAGTGAGCATATGCTGATTAGTATCAGAAGGAGTTTTAACGATCATAAGTCTCATAATAGGACGAAACGTCCGTTCACTGTTTCCAGTTTTCCCACGTTGGTCTAGCTTCAGTTGACTCATGATCTCAACTATTAAAATGATTATAATATTCACAAAACCCCTTCTGATATATGTAAATGACTGAGAAAAATACCATGTTTCGATAGGTGAAAAATAGTTATTTTTTAATGAGCGTAGATCAATGCAGCTTCTGAAATCGAAATCACATCAACTAAACTAATAAATTATGGACAGTATTTTAAAAAGTTATATTTGTTACAACGAACACTTGACAGTTTGGCATAGGGTAACAATACGTAACTTTTAAGTTCGAAAAAAAGAAACGGTATAACTACGTTTCATTTTCATGGTTATACTTTAACCAGATACATCTGGTAATAGTTCATTATTTAAGTATAATGACTGTCATATAATTCTGTTCTTTGAAGGATAATCAGAAAATTAAAATCAAAGTGATCCAAATATAAAGTAATTTCTTTTCTAAGAATCTAAATGATGCTTAACAGGTTTATCAGAACCATACAATAATATCTTTCATTCAATTACAGTATTTTAAATGGAGTTACAACGGTAGTTGTGTAAAATTGGTAATGAAACATAATACAAGTCAATCAATGAATCAAGTAATACAAACCTAGTTTACATGTGAATTGAATATGAAGGCAAAACTATTAAATATAGTCTGCCACAGTTAGATCAAGGACATATGATGATGAATAATTTCATTGATTACTAAATATACCTTACTCGTAACAAGAAATAATCTGAATATTTGATGTTGACAACGTACGGAATACAAAACCTTTCATTTATAATATAGTTACTATTATAAGTAGTATTACCATAATTATTTATTCTGTTCCTATATCTTCAAGCGTTTAATATTCTGCATACTTTCTTAAAAGTACGCGATATTTAAGTAGTATCACAGATATGACTTGTATTTTTCCATTGAGGTTAACTTATACAGTCTTACGGGTCACAACTAATGAACCATTTTCATCAGATAGTGTATTTTCAAGATGTGAATCAAATAATTATGCCAGTTAAGTAATAAAAGGAAAGTAATGTAGTTTGTCTTTTTATAATTAAGTATACCTATTTACTGTTACAGTTGAATAGTAAATTTAGTACCAGAAAAGGTTTTTAGTTATTTAAATATTCTATGTATTGGCAATTAGTGTTATGGTGAACAAGAACTCAGATGGAGAAAACCAACTAATATATTTAAGGCAAATTACAGAGTTCTTTCCAAAAATGTGAAAATCATACATTAAAAACTTCATTTACAAATTTTTCATCAATTGTCCTTTACACCCTTCATGATTCTTCTACTTCTTAATTCCTTTCTATTTTCTTCAGTTCAATCTTCCTAACCTTCTTTTGACAAGCCTTCAACCTCTGATCATTTTTACATACTCCTTATATCTGTCAATATAAGTAGCATGCACCACAGTATTATCTTTCAAAGTAGTTGTGAGTTCATATTAAAACATAAATCTGTCTACAATGAGTGTTCGATTAAACAAATTTGTAATCACATTGTTAGACAATGACAAATAAGGAGAAATTCTATTCAAATTACTGTACGACAAAGGTCATACAAATTCATATAAATAAGCTTAATCTTCAACTTTAGAGAAATTTTGATAGACTTTTGGTTCATGTTGGTTTAAAATGTTCGTCTAAAATTATATCTAAATTTTAATTTTCTTTCTCATACTTTAATTGTCTAATGTAATTACTAGTTAACTCTGAATATATCTGAATTTCATCAGAAACAAATACTCACTAGAAATTTAGGAACCTCTTGAAGAAAATCATCAGTGACCTGACTATTACAGTCAAATTAAACGTTTGGTGGAAATTGGTTGAATTTTCTCGAAACCAATATCTTAAGTTGATTGAAGTTTGAATTATAGTGTTGTGTGCAAACCAAATGGTTCTGATGTTTAACCGTTTGATGTGAGGCTTTAATCTTCTTTATGGGACTATGGACCCTCACTGTTGTCTCACACTAGGACGAAGCACTTGTTCATTCATCCGCGGTTTTCAATGGCCCAATGGTTTAGATTATTATTTGTTAAAGGCTATCTACAAATTAAAACAGTTTCCAGAAAACCCACTTGACAAAATTATGTAACTGACCAAATTATCCTAACACATAATAATATATTTGAGTATATACTGTTAAATAATTCGTCATCGTTTAATTGGTACCGTTTCTCCATTCAAATGTAAAACCTATAAATTAGTGTAAAATCGTGAGGAGAACCTGACCGAGAATATTTTTTTCCATCTCATATCAATATGTACTTTAAAAACTGAAATAATTTTGAATAATAATATTCACTTTATTGTCTAACTATAATGTGTTTGCTGGTATCTTGCTAGACTCCAAATTTATTCGAACACTAACCACCACTTAGACCGGGAAAAATGATATACCTTATAGTGCTAGGCCAGCCCATATGGCTTATTCTAGCTTTCGAACAGATCAGCTTGTTCATTCTGCTTGAATCATATTCTGACTTTGTCAATTATTGGCTTATCAACCTTGACTGTTTTTATATGAGCGTATATGTGTGTGCACTTCATATCCTATTCATCACATGTCTGTTACTTAGTTTATGTGACTATAAATATCGATTAACGCTTGATTAAATAGAGTTGGTTTACACGCCTTCTCCAATGCGCGTCATTTGGTTTCGTTCTCTTCTCTTCGCTTCTCCAATCCGCTTCGCTCTTCTTTCTTTGTTTCGTCTCCCTGATTGCCTGTTCAAATTTCCACAGTAACTATTTCAATAATAATCCGTAACGACTTAACTAGAGTCAGATCTAAAGCCACTGAAACCTACTAAAAGTTTTCAGCTAGTGGGATGTTCCTGGATTAATTAAGAACAAACAACTAAGAAAATAGGTTCATACTCATAGAAAAGATTGTTCACTATTCATAATTATTGTGATAATAATAATTATAGTCATATTGATGACAATAAAATCCTTAAATAAAGCCTGAAAAATCTTTTGAATTATTAATCATATGTAAATAATTTATAATGATAACACTAATATAATACATAAAAAAATAGCTTTGTGTTTCATTGTACAGTGATTGTCTAACCTTACCAATGTACTTTTAAGTATATATTTCAATAAAAATTAATATTCTATGATGTATGTATTCTTGGTTAGTTAGTTAGTTAGTTTGAGTAGATTAGCTCAAATAGAAAATAACTTTTGCCAATTTCTAAAACTATTAATCATTAAACAGAATCAGACAGTTGTTAGAAAAATATGAATTAATGATCTAGGTATTATCAGATTTACCATCTTTATTTATTATTTACACTAGTACTCTGAATCAAACTTGAAAAGATCAAATTTTATACTGTAGTTATTGTTTTATGCAGCAAGATGGCTACTAAACGCCATCGTTAATAACTGTCACAATTCTACTTTGATCAAAGTTTTGCTACATTGTCAAAGAACTATCTTATATGTAGTCGTTGATAAACACGTTCTTATTCTGAATCAATACAATTTGTGAAATGATTGAAACCTAGTTGGTAACCTTACTATGTATTGAATAAGTACTGTGATTTCTTAAATGTATTTCAAACTTGATATCATCATTTTTGCACTGTTTTAGAATTATTTAGCTGATTATGAAGAAAATGTGCGACAACGTATCCCATTATTTATTTGTCAAAAAACATGTTACCAATCCTTAATATGAAGTTCGAAAATTTAAAACTCGTACAAATTGTTATAACTCCACCTGTAGATAATCTGGGATTACTCCTGGTCACAATCCCCTGTAAAGGAGAAGGGTTAGTCATAGGGTAAACAACCCTCTCCTGAGAGTTGGAGGATCGTCATTCAGAAGAACTATGACGTCTCTGTAAGCTGCTGGAAGAGTCAACTTTCAAATTGAGCTCTTCTATCAGTTGTTATAAATGCTGGTATCCCATAGTAAGAAATTCACTTTTAGACTAGGGCTTTGTCAACAGACTCGGCTGTATCTTTTATCGGTACCGCTACAGATCATCGTGTAAATCTATCGATGCATGTAAAAATACAGTTGTATCCGGTAGCGGTCTTAAGATATCGATGTGTATATGCTCGAATCTAGTGACTGCGTCAGAGAATGAACCCACTGAGGAGCGAGTATGACGATGTACTTTGACTTTTTGACATTTCATGCATGCCTGTGTCCAATTACGCACATCGTGATTCATGTTCGTCCATGCCAAGCGTTCTCTGACTAGATTCACTGTGGCTTGTGCGTACTTCCAAATGTCTTCTAGTGCAATGGCTTTGGGATGAATGGTAGTGGCCGGCCTGTCGATATATCACACATCACTTTTGCGCTACCGAACATCTTCAAATACTAGTGATGTTATCTGATCTTCATTTGTTTGATTCGATATCCGTCTCTTGCAACTTCGCCAGATCATGATAATCGATTCCACTTAGAATAAGCGCGTTTATCTTTGTCCTTGATAGTGCGTCAGCTACTTCGTTTTCTTGGCCATTAATATATCATATATTGGAAGTGAACTGGGAAATAAATTCTGACTGTCAGATTTCCCTCGGCGAATAACTATCTTGCTTCGCGCTTAGTGCTTTGGTGAGTGGTTTGTGGTACATGTACATAGTAAAATTTGTACCTTACACCATATGTCGAAAATGTTTTATTGCCAAGTAAGATGCTAGTAATTCTCTGACAAACGTACTATATCTCGTTTGTGTAGGATCCAATCTCTTCAAGAAAAGTGAGAGCGGTTCCTACGTGTCATTTATTAACTCTTGTAAAACGGCTCCTACCGCCATATTCGATGCATCGGTGATGATAGCTAATTGTGTTTCGCCCTTTCGTCTAGCTAGCGTCATTTCTTTGTTTAATGCCTTAACGTTTTCACATGATTGTATCACCTCTGCTGATAGGTGGAATGTCAGAGCATGCCCCCGTACAGATCAGTCAACGGTTGAAGTATTACTTCACAATTCGGAATAAAGCGTCTGTAGTAATTTATCAGTCCTATAAATCGTCGTAACCTCTTCCGTTTGTCGGGTTACAGATAATCTCTGATGGCACCGACTTCCACTGAGATCCTTGAGAGGTTACAATGTGACCAAGGAACTGCAATGACCTATTTCTAGACTTACGCTTCTTAACCTTTATGAAGATGCCATGTTCTCGTAGTCGCGTGAATAGTTGTCGTAGTTGCTGTATATACCCGTCCATAGTGGCGCTGGCTACTAGTAAATCAACGATGTACGCATATATCTCTTGCCAATAAATCGTTGAAAAGTTTGCAATGCATTAGTCAACCCGAAAGGCATGCGTTAAAATTCATACAACGCGAATGGGGTCGTTACTGCTCTCTTTGGTATGTCCTGTGGAGCGACAAGAATATGATAATATGCTCTAGCTTGGTCGATCTTTGAGTAGACAGTAGTGCCTTTCATCCTGTAGGTAAAATCGTGGATGTGCGGTATAGGATATCTATCGGCTACTGTTTGTTTATTGAGTGGTCGATAGTCTCCACATGGCCTGATTTATACATTCTTCGTCGGGGTCATACGTAATGGGAATGCCTACCGGCTGCTCAAAGGCTTTACAATTTATAGTCTCATCAGCTTGTTGAACTCTTATTTCGCGATTTTTAATTTTCTCAAGTCTAACGTTATTGGCCTTAGTGGCTTAATGGAGTGTTTGAGATCTGCCTTATTGTGCGTTATTTTCATGAATTCGAGAAACTCCTTCAACAACAATTTATATGGCTTTTATCTATCACCAGATTTATGAAAACGGATTCCGTAAGTGTTCCTCTCGAAGTGGTGTGGCTACCGTTTATAGGTCTATTGCGCGGTGAGTTTACTAGCAGATCGAAGTTACACAGGAAATCGATGCCTACAGTGGGCACTGAAAAATCAGCTATGACAAAGTCTCAGCGGTATGAAGCGCTTCGTCCGAAATCTAGAGACAACTTCTGTACGCTTAGTGGTAAGACATGCTGTGACAACTTCCTTTAGCCGTATGTTTGTTTGCCGCTTTTAGCACTAGTGACGTATTAACGTTTCTTCTTTCTTCGCTTACTGGAAGTACTGTGCTAATTTCCGCTCCATATCTACGAGGAATTGAGTGTCTGTTACTCTGTCCTGGACATAAAATAAACGATTGTTTCTAGGACCTGTACTAGTTGTCGCATCCGTTACTGATAGCCGGTGAGATCGTTTTAATTTGCATGGTGATCTACATTTTCGAGCTCTGTTGCTGTATGTTTGATGTTATTAACATATTGTAGGAGCTGTGCGTCTACTAATGTATGATCGGCTTCTATCTCTCGATCTACTTCGCTATCATCTTTGTCTGTCGTTCTGATTTAGGTTCGTCAGTTTGTGGCATAGAACATTAATCTCTCTATGTAACGCATCGATCCTTTCATTTACTTTGGTGTTATGGCTTGACCTCACGGACGGCACTTGTGGAAGGCCTATTGTATCGTTATTTGAAGATATATTTTAAAAATTAAATAATACACGAATATAATGTAAATGTCACAAAGAGCAATGGACCGACAAAAACAATGATAATAACAAATGGTACAATTTATAACAAAGAACAGACTTACTGAATTGCACTAATATATCAATTGTTTGTAAAATATAGTTATTCATCATGAGCATTGTCGTTACGTTCAATAGTGTTTATGAGATAACGTACGTGTATTCAAAATAGTGATATAATAAATCCACAACTATGATTATAATTCAGATAGAGAACAATAAAAATAATATATTTGTAATATCCCAATGAGTAGAAAACCCAATTTTCTGCTCATTGGGATATTACAAATATATTATTTTTATTTATAACAATCAACCCAATGCTCAATTTATTCGAAATTATCAAATCAAACCTTGGTAATGACACCTTCAGATAGAGAACGTTGAATTTTCGAAATCACATTATATCTTCGAAAATTGTTTCGTGTTCGCACATTGGGACCACCAATACTGCTTCGTGTTCGTACGTCGGGGTCATCAATAAGTACACGGACAAATTTATCGTCGAATTGCATAAGGGCTCAGCAAGGCAAAGTAAAGGCTAATAATATGACTTGAGTACATATAGACATGGGGAGGAGGATGAATCATAGAGTGATTTTCAAGCAAACAACATTTTAGATAGAGTCTGCCATGTGATCTAGTGACCATAATAGTACAAAGAAATATGCGAATTATTACTGTTCAAATAACATTGTCTGTTAAGTAATTTAATAGAAGGGCTTAACCAAAATTAACCATAATCGAAATTGGTCATAGGATAGTTGCTATGACTTCATATTTTAGTCTACCGCAAGTTATAGTATACGTAAGTCAGTATTACAAGTATCGTTTTTTTCAAGTTAAATCCACTCTTTGTATAAACTCTTCTACAATTAAATTATTCGGGATAATAATTCACAACTATTGTATGTGTTCCTACAATGATAGTTACCTTTCTTTTACTTCTGTTTCAAAAATGCTTACAACAGTGTTTATCACCATCACTTAGGAAATTATGGGGAAATTTATTTTGTAAACACAGTTATTATTCAAAATACTTACCAAAATCATCTTCACAGTGATATTTTTATCCTTTTTATTTTATTGCAAGTACACTTTAACACTTCTTACTTCATAAGTCTAATTGCATCATTTACCATTGTAATAGTATTTATGAAACAGCAGATTACTTTAGAAAATCCACTCTAAATCACCATTTAAAGTAATAATTAAAGCATATGTGAAGTAAGAGATATCGCATTGAACATCTTTTCTTTTTCTTTCCCTTCATATATATATTACAATCATCAAACTTTACACTTTATTTAGCTTCTTCATAAAATTGGTGTGCTACTTATGTCGACATAAGTAGTATATGATGTTAGTCGTGAACAGAAGGTCTGGCAGCAGAGAAACAAGAGCATTGAACAGTAAAGAATGGAAATAGAATGCAATTTGTATGAAAATGCAAGAACAATGAAGTCTGAGTCATTTTGAGACAATTGGTGGACATTTTGCAAATTAGGCACTTTATGACTGTTAGATTTTATTAACAATTCCTGTAATTTTTTGTGTCAAATACATCCGATTGTTCTCACTGATGTTCTTGTTCACTACAATAGTCTTCCTACCAAGAACATACCTGGTCATAAATACTTCATTTGGTGGTTGACAAGACTTAAGGAATCATCTACGTATTTGAGTATGATCCTAATTCAATAAAATCATTTCTATCCTACAAGTTAAGCCTATCATACAGTCTCTTAATTCATTTCAATACTAGACAACAAAGTATATCTTTCATAACAAGACTGAGACATTTAGCATTCCAAAAAGCATATATATATATTATCCCCTTCTTAAAATATTCATATCTTTCATATACTACTTATTAAAACCTATGTTGTGTTCATAAGATTTATGACTATCGTTATACTCCTCAATCGAATTAAACTATAAATTGTATCTTTTTAAATACTTTATTCTTATTTTATGAAAAAAACCTTTACCTGGCTATTTTCATTCATTTAATCATGTTTATAAATTGACATGCATCCTGTAAACATTTTCAGAATATAGATATATGTAGCGAGAGAGAGAGAGTTGGAGAGTGTGTGTGTGTGTGTGCGCTGTAATCCTCTAATTTATTACATTCAAACTAATACCTTCAAATATATTCTCATCTAAGAATTTTCTCTTTAGTTTTAAATGTAAATTAACTCACTTCATCTTATGTAATCTTTAATCATATAAAATATTAATTAATAACTTTAATCTTATGATGATATTTTGTTTTCTTTTGAAAAACAAGAAAATACATTATTAAATGGTAAAAAAAAGTTTTTTTAATCCATAGATTCATTTATTTATTAAATTATTCTAACTTAAGCTTTTATTTATAACCGAGTGAGAGATAGAGAGATAGAAAGAAGATTTTAAACATGCTGATTCATTAGTTTGACAATATTTAACCAAATTAAATCAATCGATGAAATTGATTGAAACATCCATTATTGTCTTCAGTGAGTTATATTCTGACAACAGATTCGGTTGAACTCGATTGGTCACTGCTTCTCACTAGAACTCCAGGAAATACCTCTTGAAGACCATCACTAGTGAACATATAATGCATATAATCAGAAAGGCGTTTTTTGTGGATATTTTAGTAATTTTAATCGTTGAAGCTAGAAAACCATGAAAAATCTAGAAGCACTGTACGACGGTTTCGCCTTATTGTGGGGATCCTCAGCAATGGGCATCCAGGATCCCGCTTCTTGAGATTCTAACAAAGGTGGTCTACATGTTAAGCGTTCATGCACGAGACGTATAGGTCTTGGGTTTGAATCTTGTGAGGTGAGATCGATGATGTGCGTTTCCGAAGAGTCTCACAATGGTACGAAACCGCCGTCCAATGTTTCTAGATTTACCATGGTAGTCTAGCTTCAATTAACTCATGATCTCAACTATTAAAATTACTATAATATCCACAAAAACTTTTACTGATAATAAGACAGAACAGTTTGTATTGTATATAGATTGTTGATAGTTTAATTTTAAAATAATTTTCTAATAAATTTCTGAATTTTTGTTTCTAAACAAATAAAACCTGATGTGTTTTTTTTTTAAATTTCTACTTTACACATTTATTCCTCAGTTATTTTTTTTTATCAAATTTTTCTACTCATCAACACATCATGTGCTATTTCTATGATTAATGAAATTGTCTGGGTTTATTTCTAGTTTTATACCGTTTTTAAACCATTTAAAAGTGCGTGTGAATAACTTCTTTTTTTTTCTTTTTTTTTTACAAAAAAATCATTGTTTCCCAATTCTCGTTTATTATTAACTTTTTCTCACTTTGAAACATTTGTTTCCATACATGAGAAGATATTAATATTGTTTCTCTTATATTTTTATCATTGATTAACTCAGGGGCAAGGTCAAAGAAATTAATATTCTGATTGGTGATTTTGTTATGTGGTTTTAGACAGGGTTATAAGTGATAACAAATGATTTCATGATAAGGCATAAGTTAATTAGAATTTAAGCTTAATTTCTACGTAACAGGTTAGTTGAACTGATGTGATATGTACAACTATTATTAGCTATTCATATTATACTGAGTGAGTTAAATGAATCGAATAATTATAAACTAATAGATAAGTATATCACTAATCTGATATATTTAGTTGATTTTTACTATAAATAGACCATTGTTCGAATTCCACGAGGCGAGGTCGTGGATGCGCACTACTGGTGAGTTCCACAATAAGACGAAACGGCCGTCCAGTGCTTCCGGGTTTTTGCATGGTGGTCTAGCTTCAATTGACTTATGATCTCAACTGTTTAAATTACATTGTTCATTTCTTAATGTTTAAAACAACTTAAGTTTACTGGGTTTTTTAAAACAAAATTGAACGGTTCTCATTAATTTACATTGAGTTTTGTTTTAATAAATAGAAATATATAGATTGAAGATAAAAAAAATACAACGTAATCATTTTTCTCCATATCCTAATGAGTTAAAACATTAATTCTTAAATCATATAATATAGAAATATATAATAAGAAATTGTCGCATTACCTTAGGCTATAAAATGACTTAAGGATTACCAGGGTAAATTCAAGGTTATGAAAAATTGTTTTTGTACACATAAGGAGGGTTTAAATTTACGAATAGACAAGGCTTCCATAAATTTGAGAATTCGTCCTTGACAATTTCTATGATATGATCAATACATCCTCGACCAGAACGAAACCCAGCCTGCTCCTCGCGGGTCAATCTTTCTCGAGTTTTGAACAACCTACGAAGTATGGCGTAAGCCGATAGTTTCGACGCAATCGGGAGTAGACTTATCCCCTGATAGTTGTTACAGGAACAACGCGAATCCTTTTTAAAGATAGGGACAACTATCGACTCATTCCATGACGTTGGTTCACTCTCTAATTCCCAAACCTTTGAAAACAACGTCATCAATTCCTTAGTCAAAAAGTCACCACCATCTTTAAAAAGAGCCGGAGGTAAGTCATCTGGGCCCGGTGATTTGTAACGCTTCAAGGGTTGGAGTTCCTTGCGGACTTCCTCCTCGTTTGGTGGATCAGTCGTCACCGGCCATGGAGGGCAGGACAGTCTGACCGATGTTGCCGGAGCAGCAGGCCAGTTGAACTGCCCTTCGAAAAATTCTGCCCATCGTCCAAGACGTCGATGGATGTTAGTGATTGGCATCTCGTCATCCTCACAGATTGTTTCGCTCACACCAGACTTCTTGCTGCCAGTGGCTCGGATGAGTTGGAGGATTTTCCGGTAATTACCAGATGCAGCTGCTGCTTCCACCTCATTAGCACGCTCCGACCACCAGGCTTCTCGGTCCTTACGCAAGCTTTGCCCGATTTCATTACGTAACATCCTTCGTTTATGGTCAAGCTCACGGTCATCCGGAGTAGATCGACGGGCTTCAATAAGTTGTAAGGAACCAGAAGAAACCCAGTGCTTATAAGCGGGACGTTTCGCAAACCCACAACTGACTGTACCCGCCATTTTCATGGCGTCATGCAATTGCAACCAATGCTCATCTATACTTTTCAGTGGAATAGTAGCTAACCTAGAAGCTAGCTCGGTTCGATACTTACTTGCAACAGAAGTTGCAACCAGCTTTCTAACATCAATCCGTTGGTGGCGGTCACTTCGTTGTCCACTGAAAAGTAAGGTAAGATTGGCACAGATCAAGACATGGTCAGAGTCCAGGTAGGTACTCCAAAAGGAGCGACAGTCTTGTACACAACCACGCCAGCGGTAACTGATCGCGATGTGATCAATCTGAGTACAGGCTTGAGATTCAGAGGGAGGACGCCAGGTGGCACATCGTCGATGACTGTGTCGAAAGTTAGTGCTAGCCAGAAACAAGTTGTAGTCTGTGCATAGTTGCAGTAGACGGTTCGAGGTATCTGTCCTGCCACCAACAAGTCCCCATCGCCCACCTAAACGACTCTCTTCTGTGCCTAGACGCCCGACCTGAGCATTCAAATCTCCGGCTAGTACCACAATATCTGTCGAACGCACTTTCTGGAGAAGAACAGATAACTGGTGGTAAAACTCATCCTGCAATCTGTCGGAGTTTAGGTAGAGACTACTAAAAGACATCGTTCCTCACACCAATTTCTTCGCATTTTGATGCTTTCAAATCTATTAGCACATCACCGACTTTTAATGGGGGTCAAACCGATCAGTGTGGCCTCAGCTCTAGCGCTTAGTGCGACACCAACGCCAGTAAGACCAGACGAAGATGCCACAGGGTCCTCGGATAAGCGCACGTAAAACAAGCTTTTCGAAGCGACGGATGGAGATCGAATTTGTAGTACTTCGCCAGAGTCTTGAATACGGGTCTCGGATAGACAGAAGACATCAATATTAAGACTTTCCAAAGACATAGCCAGCCCTATCTGTTGTCCGACCTGCACTAGTGTGCGAACGTTGAAGGCAACCAGTTTGAACGGCGCACGTGGTTTCAGAAAAACTGCTTCAGTCCTCGTATTCGGTGGTAACATACAATTTTCAACTGGACAGTGACTCGAGAACATTAAGATACAGTAGAATTTCCACCATAGACGAGCTGCTGTATAAGTCGAAAAAATAAGTATAAACAGAGTGGGAATAAAGGAGGGTGAATAATCACGTAGTAAATAATAATAATAATAATAATAATAATAATAATAATAATAATAATAATAATTGAATCACTTGAATGTTCGTCGAAGCAAGAGAATTAGTTTCCATGATCATAGACAGTTCAGTTCATTAATTGTGTGTGGGCTGTGATACCGCCCGAATGCCCAAACCGAAGCAGGTGGTTATCTTGGCGGGCCACACCCCGAGCCTTTGACCTAGTGGTCTAACCCACAAGGCTTTGGAGCATCGTAAGGAGATGCATACCCATGGTAGCCGGTGACCGAAAATCGGTTCATACGCCATTTGTTCCCGCAGGATACTGGAACCCATGTGCACCATTGGTTTGGAATCCGGTTAAAGCGCCGGACATTTGCTTTTCGTCCTCTCATTTTCATAAACAACAGTAATGCCACGAGAAGGCAGTGAATAGGACTTTCCTGGCAGAGGCTGTATACCCGTGGCCGTGTGAGAGTACTTCCAGAGGGAGGGCGAACCCACCCCGCTCTCGGCCATACCAGGGCATTTGGGGGGATTTGTGTTTGTTGTCCTCTTTGTACCAATATTTATGTGTTTAAATAAATGAAATACTATTGATAATAATCTACCCAATGCTTAATACATTTGAAATCATCAAGTTAATAGTTGGTAATGAGATATTCATTTGGTTTTTATTACTGGTTTATTTTCAGTGTGATTTTTATTCGGTATAATATATTTTATATAAAACTGACGAAAACTCTGTTCAGTATGGTATGTAGAAAGCATTTTACATACATGTAATATTTATCAACGGATGATTGAATGAATGTACAAGTTAATTTACATATTAACTCACTTTTCTCTATGAACAATCTATTTTGAATTGTCAATAAATCTTCATTCTCATCAAATTTCCATATTCCTACATTGCATCGTGGGAATTGCAGTGATTTCCGATTTCAGGTATTTGCTATTAGGACCATAGGGATACAACAATATTTAAAAAGTAAAATCAGTAAAACAAAAACACTTTATTAAAAAAGCTTCATATCTTATAAATTTCTATTAATCCTGTACAATAGAGCAATCGATTCGCAAAACAATTCATGAAAAGCAATCTTAGGGTATTTACACTGGAGTAAATTTGTATCCATAATGGTTTGTATCATCCCTTTGTTAATAATAAATGTTGAATTTTTCATCAGGTTTAATTTTCGAGTTGATAAAATCTAACTTTTGAATATGTCGTTTAGTCACCAAAATTCTAAGATTTCACAGACATCCATCTCGATGTGTTGTCATATTTCACTTCAGAACACCTTATTATCTGATATCTCACAAGAAATCCAAATGTTCACAGTCATGAAGTCCCAAATCAAGAAACATCTCAACTATTTTAAGCACACTGATTTCAGTGATACAAGCTGTACAGAATACTTACATCAAATTGAAGTTATCTCCAAAAATCACCCAACCTAAATAGTTATTCTATGATATGTATTATCAGATAGGCTTACATGTACTAATCAATAGTAATCCTATTTATAAACTATGAAGTTGAGATGGTGGAGATTTATACTTCAGCTGGATGATTTTGGTAGAGTTTCAAGTTTTATTATCAACTTCATATTCCATTTCAATAAATTAATGATTTATTCAATTTACTTTTGAATAAATGAATTAAATTTTATTCTTAGATTAATTCTATTGAACGATCCATTTGGTTATTCTTACATTTGGGACAGTTCACCATACTGATAAATATAATGATAATAATAACAGTAATAGGCCCATTCAATACTACAGTTAAGAATCCACAATATCAATTATACAAAATTACAATCAATATCTCTTTGATATAACATATTTTGTAAGCTTTTTCAATAATCGATATCTTTCCAATATATCCATCCATCGATGTTTCATGATAGTTCAGCTACTTCAAGCAATTTTTTCATTTATTATATACAAGATGCTTCAAAAGCAGTTGTCTTGCATTATGTCAAAGGATAAGTAAACAAGAAAATATGCCAGGAATTGCAGTGTTTCTGTTTGAATTTTCCATAATTTAAAATCCCACTGATTTGTAATTTCTTATATTAGCTTTCAAGTACTTATGACTAGGATTCATAGTTGTTCAGCTCAAACATATAAGTTGACTGTAACATTTGTACAGTTAGAAAACTATGTGAGCAATATGTCTGAGCTGTTCCGATATGATCATTAAAAATCAATATTAAAATTAAGATATTATAACCGAAATGTCATTTTTATATATAATTTAATCCGTTTAAATGATAATTAATTTTATTCTCACAGTTGAAATCACCAGTCAATCTAAGCTAGATCATCCCTAAAAACCTGGAAGCATTAAATGGCTATTTTATCTTGGTATGGGCCTCCTTAGCATCGCATATGCACGACCCTACATGTAGGACGTAATTAATTTTATCATATTTTTATGAACACAGAACTAACTTAAGATTTATATTCAATATCTTAGAGATACACTATATTAATAAATCTTGAAGACCTTTTGTCCATGTGAGGAGCTTTTTATATTTACGTAACTGCAGCCTGAATTTCTAAATGCTTTAAAATCTTATTGAAAAATAACTATCGTAATCATAACTATCATCATTAGTCAGTATCGCCTTATTTCCAATATCTTTGAACTCTCTAGTTTTTATACTGAATTAATTCTCTTTGATTCACTCGGACAAACGAATTTATAGTTACTAGATTTCACAGATCGAAATTGAGACCTGTTAACATACTAGACAATGATGTAAGTTTTTACTAGTAACTCACAGAAATCATTGTGGTTGGTGTATCCACTCCATTGATACCTTATTTTAATAACAACTAAATAGCTTTGTTGAATTGTTAGTTAATCGCAATACCTAATATTTTATTTTACGTACAAAACATGTAGACAACAAAAATTTACAAGTACTTATTAAAAATGTATACACTTTGCCGTTCGAATACTTACGCAACATTATCTTATCTCTATCCTTTTTATCTCTGTTTTCCATAAATGTAGACTAAATGGAAAATTAGAGTAAATATTTGAGTTTATAGCTGAGTGATAGGTTTTCAATACGCGCAAATATATAAGATTAAAGCTTATAGACTGGCTTTTTGTGTATGACACAATGTAAACAGTATATCCCGTTGGACCGACAGAATAATAGCACCATAAATGATTGATGTTCTTATGTTTACTGGGATTGTTTGCACTCCGTTCAGTTAGAATACATATTTCAGTGTGACAGAAATCAAACATCAATTATTATATGAATCATAGCGATTGATTAAGGTAAAAGTAACTTTGGTGACGTGAAGTTTTTTTATTAAATAAATAACATTTACCTAACTTCCGTCCTGATACTATATAAAATAGTGCTTCATTTAAAATTTAATCCATTACCATAGAACTAAGTGTAGTACCTGCCTACTACATATTAGACTCAGTTTGAATAAACAAACTTTCACCCTTCTAATTTTCAGTGGCTCATCAGCTGACATAAGCTCGTGGTGAAAACAAACTTTACAAAATAATGGTCATTCAATCTCTTCAAATTATGATGTTTTGATCAACGGAGTTAAGTGTTATCAAGAACTATGGAAACTATGAAATACTTAATACAAAGGTAATATTTCATGTTTAATTTTCTCAGATTTATCTTCCTCATCTCCAATTGTGTATCATATAATTATGAATTTGAAAATGTTATTCACATTGACAATATTTTCTCAAGATGAAACAATTGACGATTAAAGATAGATGAATAAATTCGTCTATAGTCACAAATAAGTACTTTGCTTAATGTTCTATCATATTCTGATCATTATAGACATGTGACACTTATTTAACTCAGTCTTTTTTTTTATAAAACAAAAGGATTCATTAAAAATTTGTAACCCGTTTTGTTACTTGGAAATATTTCCATGTAACCACTTTTTTTTCATAGTAAACTAACATTAAGTCTGTCTGTTTGCTTAAAAAGACTAATCGTACCATGGTATATATACATATATAAAATTGTTACTACATTATGTTTAAACATAAATAACGATAAACAAATAGATACTAAAACAAGACTAAATTTTATTGATAAAACCACTTGACTGTTATTATGTCTCGTATTAGAATTAATTCTTTGACAAAAGTTATATATTTTCAATTCTTCTTAGGGTTAATCGATTTTCAATTTCTTTTTTTATTATTACAAATGTTTTGATAAGTAACGTTGCTAAAAGAATCCACACGTGATGAATAGCATGATAGATTAAAACTGTCAAAAAGTTTTAGAATAGAAAGAAAGAAACTTACAAAGTGATCAAAGGAAATCGGTAGAAACTTTGGGATGTCAGTCATGTACACGTTAACATTTCTCATTATTGTAAATGTAGAACGTTATGCGAAATTTCTTATAGAATGTTACATTCAGAACTAGTCAAAATAAAGTATTCGAGCTGTGACTAACTCTATATAAAACGAAAATAAATAACCAAGCAAGAGATAAAGATCGCTAGTGAGTAACAGCTAATATGAAATCTATGTATACGATTTCCTGAAAATCGATTTCAATCACTTTACTTTAACCAAATTGCACTAAGATATCAAGTTACCCACTCTTGTACCAGAACCCAACTTAATTTCTAATAGTCATCTAGTTAAAGTCAGTCTGTGATGAGAATTACAAAATTTAGGAATTATTTATCTAACACTTCGTATTAGTCATCTTTTGTGAAATTGGTGTATCTACTCATATATTCTGTGGTTAAATATAATTTTGAGGAAGCCAAACAGTCAACCATAATTAGTAATGTAAGCGGAGATAGATGGTGCTTAGCAATGTATTCTAAAACGCGCGTTTCTTCTTATTTGGGGGTCGTCAGTTGGGTACATCTGCACCCCAGAGTTGATGTTCACTCCATGACTCAAACCCGGTACTGTTCGCTTCAAACGCCATCACGTTACCCGCTTAGCTACTGAGTCCAGATAGGCATTAGCTTATGCAATCGAACGAAATTTTAATTTATTTTGCATTGGTTGTTTGAATCTTCGCATTGATGTTTAAGATTGGGATGCAGGTACATCCAGCTGTCGAGTTCCAAATAGGACGGAACGCGAGTACTGGATTCTATTATTAGCCACCATCCATCTCTGCTTATAATACTTTTGACTTAAAGCAACATCAAGGCAATCCGCACAGGATGCACATCTGCTAATAAGAGACTGATCAGCTGCAGTCCTAAACATCAACGGGGAGATCCAAACAACCAACACAAAATGAATTATAAGTAATAATGGTTGATACAGACGGTACTGTAGACTTAGCTACGTTATTTGATGTAAATTAGTTTGTTCAAACGTCTAAAAATAAATGGTGAAGTAACTGAGATTAATATTACACTATAATCATTTTTTCAGTACGCTTCGAATAATTTACTTGGACGTTTTTGACTCGTGTTACGTTATCAGCAACTCAGTGACAAGGATGAATATCAGTTAATGTAATATATGAGTGTCGTAGGTAATACTTTATTTTCTATGATAACAGCTAAAGTTTTCTACATTCTTGTTAACTCACGAATAACTACATTTTTGACGATAAATTAGTTATTTCGGTTATTTATAAAATAAATTCTTTTCAGCCAGTAGTCATTCATAAAGTTATTGACTTTCGATTCATTTTACGTAGAACTATCAAGAAATACTTAATGACAAGTGAAAATGATATTTACTTCGTTAGGTAGTGAAGTTATAAGAGAGTAGAAAAAGTTACCATTAACATGCATCATACTCTTAAGAATATTGTTCTTTATTTAAAAGTATAATGAGTGAAATAATTGATTCACAAAATTTATAGAAGAGAATGTAGTTCTTTTACATCTTTTTTTGGATTATATACGGATTTTTGCTTTAATGAAATGACATTAAATCAGTTTTTTTGGAAATGTTCTTACGTATAAATAGATTTCTCGACAAATGATGTGATTTCATAAAATGGAATTGTGAATTCGCTCATTTATCGTACTGGCCAATGATCTTGGTTGTTGACTCTCATAACTTTCACAGTACTAGAATATATTTTTAGTTGAAGTCTGTATATTAAAATATGTCACGTCTTAATAAAAACCAGGAGATTACAGTCACCCATTACTTTCATTAATTTGCCTGTCCTTACTTGGAATCCTTAAGACTAAATTGAAGAGGAAGACCAAAGAACACATTGCACCGGGAAATGGAGACAGACATGAAGAGAATGAACAAAAATGGGATAGAACTAGAAAGAAAGGCCCAGGACAGAGTGGGTTGAAGAATGCTGGTCGGTAGTCTGTGCTCCATTGTGGATAACAGGCGTAAGTAAGTAAGTAATAATACTAAAAATCGTATTGCTACTGTATGAACATAGATAAAAGCTTCATGTCAGTTACTATCACATATATGCCGAAATTTTCACTCAGTGTTAAGTAACTTCATTGATTGCGCATATAGCGAAATAATTTTTTGACTCCCAAATTTCGATTTTTTTGTTTACGATCCTAAGTGATTAGAGACGATTTGTACGGAGACCTTGAATTGGGGTCTCACGACAGTCAGGACCCATAGGCAACGTACATCGTCGTTCCGGAAAAAAACAATATTGTCACTGGGTGTTACTCTACTAACAATCTTTTTATGAGTAACATTACAATGGTTAACACTTTGCTTTTTAGTAAACTTGTTTATTTCTTGATTTTTGAATACCAAATAACAAGTACACCATATATGTACACAAAAAGGGGATTTTCAAGAAATAGATCTCATACTTTTGCCTATCATTTGTATTTATGTAAATGATGTGTCAACATTTTATTTTGTAATTCGATAAAATAGAAAAAAAGAATGAAAGTTTATTAGTGCAATCATTTAAACAAACTTTTATCTATGCCAACTATTTCCTCAATATCTATAACTTTGAGTTAGCTCTTATTTAAACGTAGGCGGAATCAATCCATGAGAATATTTTTTATCACTGCTACCACACTTGTAAAGTAGATTGACTCGTTCGATTATCGATATTTTACCAGCGTTATGTTAAACAGTAGTACCTCTATTTTAATACTATGCTGTACAAAATCTCATTATATGAACAACGCTCTTACAACATTTAAAATTATTTATGATAGATCATTTCACTGAGAGCTCACTGAATTCAGTCATGATCAAAAATATATTAAATATCAATTATTTTATTATGTCTAAATTTACTTGATTTATCAATTATACTTATGAAAGAAACAATTATTAGTGCTTGATATTGTTTGGCTTGTATCTTCCCATTGAGGTTTAAGACTGCAATTGATCAGTTTGTGAATTTAAACTCCACCCCATTGGAAAAGAGAGTAGCTATCAGAAATCAGTAGCTGAGTGGATAACATGATGGCGTTTGAAGCGAATGGTACTGGGTTGGAGTCTCAGAATGAACATCAACTCTGAGATGCAGGTACATCCAGCTGACGAGTCCCAATTAGGACGGAACGCTCATCTCGGATTCCACTTCTAGCCACTGTCCATCATTAACTATTAGTGCTGTTTTGAATTTGATTATCAGCAATACTATTCAACAGTTAAAGTAAACTTAATCGGATTAACTTTGATTATTATACACATGACTAAAATTATTTATGGTGAAATTCATTAGAGCATCAACTTGATCATACAATGATCTACAAATGGAAATAATCAGCGATTTTTGGATGATAAAAATGGCAGGAAATAGCTTTCCTAGTTCATTTAAGTGTATTATTATTATTATAAAAATAAGTATGATTACTATTACTAGACTTTTAAGTAAGAAGTTTCAAATTGATCTGCAAAAAAGCATCAACAGAAAGTAAAATTGAAATTACTCGACAAAATCTCGAAATAATCGGATATTCTAAGTAGATCAATTCATAACTCCTTTATTACAAAAAGACAAATAGAAATAAACAGCTATAGTTTGAACACATCAGTATATTATTCTAACAATGAAAAAGAAAATAAAGAAATCTCCAACCCTAAAATAATTGTATAAGAAAAATCCTATAGAAAATAATTTTAGGATGGTACCAATGATATTTTCAGTAACTATGCAATATAACAAAACAACAATATCCTATTGAGGTGGCAAACAAACGACTTTATTTATCTTCCTATATATATATATATATATATATATATATATATATATATATATATATATATATATATATATATATATATATCTTATGGATCAACGCTACTTATTCTGAATCCACTGAAAGTTCACAACACATAGCATTTGATACTACGAAATTTCTAAGCAGGAACCAATGCATCTCAAAGAGACTAATCTCAACAGTTAGAGAATTAGTGAGTTTATGCATTATGTCTACCTACTCATTATTATCTATCTTTTCACCCAATCCTATTTCAATCCAGCAGTATCTGGATGTATGTTACTGATGTCCTAACTACTTCAATCTACGTCGATTCAAAAAATCACCAGATAAATTAGTTTAAATATGAGGTTTTCTGTGTTAAACATAACTGTCGTTCACTCGAACACTGTCCGTAGAAATATTTCTTGAAAATTTATGGTTGTATATTATTATTTTTTATACCGTTTGATCATAATATCAGACAAAGACGATTTCTGTATACAGTAGTTATGATGATCAAACTCGTCTAATTCAGCTCACTGAACGTTTGTAACGTTACTTATATGCATTCACAAGCACACTTAAAATTAATAATAATAGAGTTTTGAAAATTCATGCTAGACATATTTGTGAGTTCAGTAACTATTAATACCAGTACCATAATTTGAACATGATGAAAATGCTAAATGAAAACTCATTTATTCAGTTATCAACACAACTGGGGACAAACGGATGTATTTAAACACAAAACCACAGAGCATCCAAGTTAAATCTGAGAACCATACAGTAAATGCTTCATTTGCAAAATGTCAATCATTCGTCTCAGATTTCATTGTTCCTTCATTCCTACATTTCGCTATTCTCGTTCTCTCTTCTTCAATCTTCTTAAATTTCTGCTGCCAGGTATTTCACATTAGATTGATGATACATACTGCTTATATCTATCAATATCAGTAGCACACACCACAATATTATTAACCATTTAAAGGTTGTTTATTTACGTCTAAGACATTGAAAAAGCAATGCTACGTTTTGAATTTTATCTTAAATGAGATAAATGTCATGATATTTATAAGTTTATCAACACAATTTAAGTATATTATTAGCTGAATAACACTATCTTTTTTAACGGATCTTTCTATAACTTGTTTGATTACAACAGCATTTTAAAAAATTTCATTGTTCCAATTAAAAAACAAAAGGTATTTCTTGGAGTTCTAGTGAGAAGCAGTGAGTGATAGAGTTCAACTGTATCTGATGTGATATATTCACTCACTAAAGACAATGGTGTATAGGTCGCTCAATTTCGTGGATTAGCTGAAGTTAGATATTAACACCTTTGGATGTCACCCATCTCAGTGGTCTAGTGGTTAGGCATTCACATGCGAGACTGATAAGTCCTGAATTTGAATTTCATGAGGCGAGATGGTGGATGCGCACAGCTGTGAAGTCCTATACTAGGACGAAACATCCGTCCAGTGTTTCCAGGTTCCCCATGATGGTCTAGATTCAATTGATTCATGATCTCAACTATTAAAATTACAAAAAAATAATCGTTTAATTTTAGATAGACTACTTAATTTGATAAGCATCTAAATATTATTTATTCATATCCGTATTTTATGCATCAATATTTTATAGGTACAATTTTAGTTTATTACCTGGAAACAATGATATAATTTTGCAATGAAATACATTTTTATTCTCATAGTTTCACATATATTTGTAAGTACTATGACAACAAAATTGAAAAATGAGATTAATTGTTTGTTTTTTTCTTGTTTAATTTATTTAATTCACTTTCCAATAATTATCCAATTGATTCTGTAAATATATGTAGATTTTTACAATATATCAATGAATTAGAGAATTACTATCATCGCTCCAATTAAACATCCGATGAAAGTGTTTCAATATAATGCATATCTATCTATCTATCCATCTATCTATCTATTTGATATATATATATATATATATATATATATATATATATATATATATATATATATATATATATATATATATATATATATATATATAGCAATTTGTAAGTTATTCTCAATGAAAAATGCATTACCTTCGAAAAAGATATAAAATCAACAAAAAACGCGATCCAATTTGTTTATACAAACCACTTAAAACAACATTACAATTTAGAGATTGTAAATGTATAGATTTATTCAAATTATTTATCTTTTTTATATTATTGTATACATTATTATTTATTATGGTTATATGTTTTATGAAATTAGTTTTATACAAAATTATTGATGCTGATAAACCATATTTAACTGGAAGTTATTCATCATTACAAAATACACCAGGTTTATCAATTGTTCCAGTGATTTCAACTGAAATGAATTTAGTTGCGTATAAAGTGAGTCAATACTAGTAGTTGACTATAAATAATATGAATTTATTTCATTATTCATTTCAGTGGTTGAGATCATGAGTGAATTGAAGCTAGACCACCATGGAAAACATGAAAGGTTGTTTCATCCTACTGTGGTACTCCTCAGCAATGCTCATCCACGACCTCACCTCGCAAGATTCGAACTCAGGACCTATCAGTCTCGCATGTGAACGCTCAACTTCTAGACCACTGAGCTGAGCGGCATCCAAAGGTCTTAGTGTGTAACTTCAACTAATCTACGAAACTGAGTGACACATTCACCATTGTCTTCAATGAGTTACTCTCTCACAACAGATCTGGTTGAACTCCACTGATAGGTACTGGGTTTGAATTTAGCGAGACCGTGAATGTGCACTGTTGACGAGTACCACAATGGAACGAAACAGCCGTTCAGTGCTTGCAAGTTTTCAATGGTGGTGTAGCTTCAATTGATTCATGATCCCAACCATTGAAATTATTATAATATCTATTAAACCGTTTTGATTATTTCATTATTGTTTGAAAATTACTTTTTCTGTTTCATGTAAATATAAATCCTCTGTAGCATATTGAGTGCAGGTACAAATTAAATTCATTTTTCAATAACGAAATGGTAATGTTATTCAAGATAAAAAATTTATTGTCCTTAGAGCTTATTATGGTAATACGAGTTGAATTAAAATGTTAAACTCGATCATGATCTAATCAGTAAAATGATCATTGAGCTAATGTATAATTGTAAAAATAGTTTCCATTAGGTAGTGATAGCAAATGAAGTTTAACAGAAATCAGTGAATTAATTATGAGTTGTTTTATTCCTTAGTTGTGCCTATCCGCGATTTCAAGACGGAAAGAAATGTAGCTTTCAAGATAAGCACCATATATTTGAAATATTAGGTTCTCATTCAGTGGCCATTATTCCCAGCTTTGAAAAAACACTTGCATAGTGCTCTCTGGCAAGTTGAACTAATCTTCCCAAAGCACTTAAACGATAGAAGATACTGTTGTGTTTATGTTTTTTTACAGCAACTTATATAATAGTTAAGGTTTACATCATTTTCATACGTTAATAGATCTAATAACTGAAGGTTTTAACTCTAATGTACATCTTAGTTTCTTGAATCTGTTTAGCATAATGCTTTAACAATTAATCAGTTTATGTAGTATTCACTACAAAGTAATCAATTATGTTCAATACTTTTTTCATTGTTCATAGTCTTGAAAAAAATAAAGCCATACGGAATTTCCTAACAACCTAAAGCAGGGATTCTCGTACCAGTCCTTCGCTTACATGTACACTTTCTAGACATTTTTAGTAACGTTACTTCAGTCTTTTCAAAGTAACCATTATGAATGCATTAAAAGTGTTGTAATAAAATGAATTATCTACATCAGTTAGAAAATAAGACTCGTTTACAAATAATAGAAGGACTCTTCAAGTATAGTAAGCTTTCAATTTAAGCTCACTTTTCTAGATTTTACTATAGAAATAGAATGATTTAATATTTATATGTTTACTCAGGTCTCCTTTATCATATTTCTGATCGCACATTTTTAAAACTATTATTAAAAACTTACTTTTTACTTCCTTCTTAATATAAACCCAGGAAAGACATCCTTATGCTCTCTTCATTTCATTATTTGCAATCTTTTGAATCTGTTCCTCGATCTATTGATTAGCCTGTTTTGAATGGTTCCTGAAAATGAAGTTTCTAAATAGCTAACACTTATTTACTTCGATTACTTTTGTAAAGCTTTTTGCATTTATTCATACTATTAAACAATACCGTTAATTAAAAGGTATAAATAAAAATAATGGGATTGTAAAGACTTTAATTTTGGAGTTTAGATCATGAATTGCCAATAGCTAAACAACCGTTGGTAACCGAAATTGTCATAAACCAGATATTTTCTTATCTCCAAAGTTCCAGGTAGATTTTTGTAATAGAACTATTATCAAAATGTAATTGAACAGTTGTGTTTATTTGTTTTTTGATGTAGAAAGTAATTGTATTCTTGGCAATTTTCTTTTCATGTTACTTATTTTACTCTTTATTGGCATGGAATTTACTAATGATTTATCTTGTTTTTTGATGTTGACACAGCAATAGTTAATCAGTAATGAAGTCAGAGCTCTTGATAATGAAACTATTTTTATAAGTCAGTTTTTGTAAACTTACAATAATTTAAATTCACTTGATATTGTTTGGCTTGTATCTTCTCATTGAGGTTTAAGACTGTAATTGATCAGTCTGTTATTGGTATATGTGCATACTGTGCGTATGCCTCAATATTGCCTTAATTCACAAGCTTTTTGTAAGCAATGATGGATAGTGGCTATTGGTGGAATCCAGGACGTGCGTTTTGCCCTTTTTGGGACTCGTCAGCTAGATGTACCTGCATCTCAGAGTTGATGTTCACTCTGAGACTCCAATCCAGTACCATTCGCTTCAAATGCCATTGCAAAACGAAATGCGCGTCCTGGATTCCACTGCTAGCCACTATCCATCATTGCTTACAAAAAGCTTGTGAATTAAGGCAATATCGAGGCATACGCACAGTATGCATATATACCAATAACAGACTGATCAATTACAGTCTTAAACCTCAATGAGAAGATACAAGCCAAACAATACCAAGTGAATTTAAATTCACCTCATTGCACAAGCAACTGGCTATCAGGACTCAGTAGCTGAGTGGATAACGTGATGGCGTTTGAAGCGAATGGTACTGGGTTGGAGTCTCAGAATGAACATCAACTCTGAGATGCATGTACATCCAGCTGACGAGTCCCAACTAGGACGAAACGCGCATCCTGGCTTCTACTGCTAACCACTATCCATCATTGCTTACAATAATTTACTTTGTATAAAATTACAGAACAAATATTCTTCAAAATAAGGCTTCAAAGTGTAAAACTTGAAAGTTTCTTTAGACTTAAAATAGGTCATAAATTTTTTCTCCCTAAAAATACCATAGGTTTATTGATCCACAATTGATCGGCTCATGATTTTAATGAAACTCAACAATCTCCACAACCCTATATGGATAGTCTTAGGTGAACTTTGAATGACCAATACTATTTAAGGTCATATTTCACAGCTATAAGAATAGAAAAGATTTCTCAGTTGTATACTCAGATCTTCTTTCGAAAATCAACATCCTACATGTGTGATAAACGATGTAAGTTGCTAAAAGCTAAATAAGCCTTCTTTATCTGTCCTACGAACTCGTCTAACACAAACCTGTCTGGCCTTATATGACTTTCAAACATATTCGAGGTGGTCAATATGATTAGCTACAATAAGTCAAAAATTAGATTAAAAACTAAGACGTATTGGATTCATATTTTTTTATTGATTTAGTCGTCGGCATCATGGTAATTGAAGAACAAAAGATGTGATTAGGAATTAATTTCACTTTTTATTTTATGTAAACAATCTGCTTATTATATGAATACATTGAGAATGGTAATTTTAGCTTTATTATTTTAAAATTAAGTTGGAGAGATCAATTGAAGCATTCGTTCACAGTTTTCATTTAATATTGAATTTCAAACAAATGAATCCTGTGACAATTAGACTGTTTTTTCTGTAGATTATTTTACGGTTAACCTCAGGGATACTATACTTCGTCTTGTATTCGTTCGATGCTCTTTATATTGATACTTAATATGGCTATCTACGTGAAATGAGTGATGTACCAAACTTTTAGTACCCATAACATTTTACCAAGTTTTTCATGTATTACAAACCTTTATCTACTCATTTAACCTCCTTAATGCTGATAAATGTTTCTTCCTTCATCTGTAGGATGGTAAACCTGATACTTTTCTTATCTTTCAAGACATGCTTATCGCATTCTTATCGCAGTATGAATATTACTCGTATACAGGAAACAATTTGCGCGATTGTTTAGTGCAGAATGATTCCCAAGCTTTAACTTACGGAACATTAGTTGAAACAAGCTGCCTTTTCAATTTGGATTGGTCTTATGCATGTAATATCAACAATTATTTTGGGTATGACAGTGGATCACCTTGTGTAATAATTAAACTTAATCGTCTCTATGGTTGGTTGCCTGATATACAATCAAATGAGAATGGGATTAAAATATGTTGTAAAGGAGCTAATCCAAATGACGATATACTTTTAGGTACAATATGTCTGTATGATGCTTACATACATACAGAAAAAGGATGTGGACGACAATGCGCTTTCATTCCCCATCAATATTTTCCATATTTAAACCAAGAATCATATCAATCTCCGTTAATTTTTCTTCAATTTCAAAATGTCAAGAAAAATGTTTTGATACAAATCCATTGTGAGACAGTAAATTTACCTAATAAAATGAGTGTAAATTTCGCACTTCTGGTTGACTAGAGTATTGTGATACATAGTCAAATATATTTAAAATAACAGTGATTATTGTGGTTTTATCAATCTATCCAGTGTTTTAAACATTTAATTGTGGTTAACGTCTTTAATGTTTCACTATGCAGTTAAGCAGCTGGATCGGTATACCATCGTGTATTTTTCTTACTTAAACCAACTTGTAGTTTAAAAAGATTCTGATCACTTGTGATCAGTGAATTACCGTTTTATTGCTCACTTATCTGATTTACCTGGTAATGGTTAGCCATTAGACCTTTAGCTAAACTATCTCAAGGTTAGTCATCAGTCAGCCCATGATTGTTAGTAATTGACATAAGTCTATATAATTCACATAATTTGAAGGTTATTTTCATTACAATCTGACATTTATGTACAAACTTTTCGTTGAGGGCATCCGGGGCTGATCATCACAGCTACCTACATTATTAATCAGGCTTATTGTACTGGTAGTTAGAGCCATCGGCTCACTGAAATCAATAATTACCTAGCTTACATCTATTATGAACTATCATGAACTCAAGCTCTAGGTATGTATATAATATGTAAACAAAATTACACCGAAATCTAGTATAAAGTACATATAAATGCTGTTCTCTCGTAATTGAGATATTTCAGCTTGAACTGAAGCCAAATTAAATGAATTGTGTTCGGTATTTTTGACGTTAATGAACATATACAATTCTACATTCCTATTGGTATGATATTCAGACATTTGCCGACGATAGATATGTCTAACTAATTTATCACACTGTTCATTATTACATCGAATTAATCCTCACAACAGTTTTAGTTTATCAAAAGTATTTTATTTTTTAGTATATCCAAGATTCAACTAATTTTTTTTCTTTTTAGAGCTTATTTGATCAAAAATTATAAGATTTTAAAGTTGAAATGAAAATTGTAGCTAAGCACATTCTGTTACATTATGAAATTCGTATGGTACCACCTAAATACTATGTATCTAACATTCAATGGTTTAGCTGTTGAACTGGAGAGCTTGGCCATTATATGGACTGTCTAAATACAGTTAAAATAAATGAAGAGAATACCTTTCTACTAATAAAATACAATGAAACAATCGAGTTGACTGACTATTATTTAAAAAAACTGTGTTATTGACTTAAGCCTCTAAATAACTCTCACTAAATGATAAGACTACTAACTAGAAGAATAGATTATGTTTTCCATTTAAATAACAGGCATAACGAAAAAATTAAAAATGTGATTAGATGTCATAAGCCATTAGAAGTCATTCACTAACAAATGAATTAAGGACTGATTATTTGGCTTCCTTATTTACCGTATTAGGGTGATTGGGAAAAAGTCTGCGGTTAAACTAATGATACATACTCAATATTAAGTAAATTTCTGACAAAGAACAATAACTGGTACTCATGTAGTGTAGTGTATCTTTTATCTTGTTTGGAAATAAGATACTTTCATCACTTTCAAGAAGTACTAAGATAAATATGAATAATTTTTTTGCATTTTACGAGGAGTAAGTGGTTGAAGACAGTCAGCAGGAAACTCTGGACCTGGGTATCCTGCTATTTGACACTCATTAGAAAGGTATACCAGTAATCTTGAGGGAACTAATGATTTCTGGCAGATCAGATCGCACATCACACAGCTTCACAGTCCCAAACGTTACGACTGAGCTATCCAGATCGCGACTTTCCTTCTGAAGGACTGAAATGTATTTATAATTAATCGATCATTGGATTGCAATCAATTTCATGGATATCAGGTTCTTCCTAGTGCAGATTAAATTCTATCGGTCAAGTTCAAAAGAAGTTTCGATTATTCCTAAACTTGTTCGAATCCATTCTACTAACTTAAAATATTTTAATAAGATGAATCATCTTATCCGTTCATATTTCTTACAAATTTCTTTGTAACATTTTCATTTTATTCAGTAGTAACGATATTACTGTACATCGGTTGGTTCCTTCATTCATAAAGCAGTTCCCATAATTTTAGTACAAAATTTCTGACATATTTAAAAACTTATTCAATGTCCAACACGAAGGTGAATTCGATAAATCAATAAATACACATGATTATCATACACTGTGATACAGACTGAATCCAATAGAATTCTCATGATATATGACGTAATACAGTTAGAATAAAATAATGTAGGCTTCAATGAAATATTCAGAAAATATCATAAATAGAGTATTAGTATTCGCTTATGCATTAGGACTTCTTCACTAAATCAATAACACCTATCTCATATTAAGCCTAGTGATTTATTTTTAATTCTCGTTAGATGATTAATTTTGATTCACTTCCACATTATTTTATTATTTCCAGATCGAAGACACTTAAATAAAATCATCTTAGATGATATAATCGACTTTTTGCGGTTTATTTTCGCTTAAGAATGATGTCTTGGATTGTTAAAAATGCTGGTGTGAATAAGATATTTATTAATGAATCTCCAGTAACCAATAATTTAAATGATTTATTAACTGACTTTTCTTTATTCACATAGTTGTATTTAAGACGATTCATATAATTTGAAATCGATTGTTATTATAGAGCAACATCAACCGCAGTATCACTGAGTATAGTTTAGCATTAGAAAGCTATGAATTAACTGAAGTTAATACATTGGTTCAGTTATATTTCGGTTAATATAAACCTGAAAAGATTGAGTTCAATCTAATACTAGACTGAAAAGTATTGTGGTGTGTGCTACTTATACTGACATAAATAGTATATGATGCTAGTCGTGAACAGGTCTGGCAGCAAAGAGACAAGAGGATCGAACAGTAAAGAATGGAAACAGAATGCAATTTGTATGAAAATGCAAGAACAATGAAGTCTAAGTCATTTTGAGACAATTGGTGGACATTTTGTAAATTAAGCATTTACTTTATGATTGTTAGATTTTATGAACAAGTCTTGTAATTTTGTGTCAAATACATTCGATTATCCCCACTCGTGTTCTATTCACTACAGTATTACTTAGAATAAAGCCACTATAGAGTACTATCTAATTTAACTTTAACTCTTTAATTTATCTTAATAAATGATGAAAATTTTCTTGTCACTAAGCCTTTTCAATAGATCAAATCTTCATTCGATTATATACAAAGTATACGATAAGAAATAAAGTCAGAAGTCAAATCATATTGACTAAAGTTTTCTGTAACAATTATTCTTGTATATTACAAAACTAATCAATAAATTTAAGACTTGACAATGACCGCCATGTCAGTGACTAATATATATATATATATATATATATATATATATATATATATATATATATATATATATATATATTTGTTCATTTCCTTATTTGATTTAATTTATGCTCACAACGAATTACCGGACATTTCCAGATAGAGAAGATGATCGTTCCTATTTTTTTTCGAAGAAGAAGAAGAAAACGAACAAAAAAGGGACCATTTGAAACAAAATTTATTATGAATTGATTATTCACTATGGAAAAGTGTTTTTTTTTACTCTCAGTTATTATTATATTGATTTTCAATGAGAAAAATTAGTTTTATCCTGATTGATTGAATAAAGTTTCTTTATGATTAGAATGTTTTACGTCAATAGATAGAAGACAAAAAACAATGATATTTAGTTTTTATTCTGATTAGAATGGTTATTGATGATTTACGATTTATGTTTTGTGAATTGATAATTACATATTAGTTGATAAATACAAATGAATATCAAAGGGAAACTATAAAATGTTCTTTATATTGGGCAATAAAAATAATTGAGAAAAAAACATTGATTAGATGTTCGGACCGAACATAATCACATGTATATTTCATTTATATTAATGGTAAAATATGTATCACCGATTTTAATGGTTGGATGGTTTATAAAGTTTGTAAATAGTTCAGAATAAGGAATATGAATAACTGGTTACTGATTCGATGTTCTGAAGGTGATTCACTAGCCTCTTAGCTCAATGGTAATGATTTTGATCTTTAATGATATTGTTAGTGCATACTGTTGAATATTTTTATACTAAAACAAAAAAATTCTTTTAATACTCTCTAACTTTTATTGGTTGCCTAGATAAAGTTAGTATGTAATGTGGACTACCTTTAATCTAAAATATGTGAATAACAAGCGTATTCTTAAGTTGATTAGGAAAAAGTGGTTAATTGATCAACGTTAGTAAAATCAAAGAAAGATTCTGACTTTTATGTTGGTTAAAAGTTATTTTGAGTTCCATATGTTCTTCAATTGAAGGAATGCGGCCCTTGCTTTGCCAATCCTCACCTTTACGCCTGCATCTGAACCTTCTTGTTCATCGATGATGCCTTCCAGGTGTGTGAAGGATTCTACATCTTCCAGAGTTTCGCCATCAAGTGTGGTTGGGTTGGTGTTCTCCGTGTTGTATTTGAGGACCTTGGTTTTCCCTTGTGTATGTTGAGGCCTACTGATGCTGAGCTTGCTGCTGCTACTGCTACACGAGTTGTCTTCATCTGCATTTGTTCGTGTGTATGAGATAGTGGGGCTTGGTCATCTGTGAAGTCCAAGTAGTCTAGTTGGTTCTGAGCTGTCCATTGTATTCCATGTTTTCCCTCAGATGTTGAGACAGTTCAAATACGTTCCTAAAATCAACAAAATGCAGTGAAATCGAAAGACAGAAGTGAGGAGGTTCGAAGATATATTTGATGGACTATCAATATATCGAGGATCGTCTGATGTAATCTGGCTAGCGATTACAGGGGATGTTGAACGCGGCGTTCCAACTGGTGATCTGGTGCGGATGCATGACCGAGCGTCTTCAGCTAAGTGAGTCCATTAAAACTAATGTGGTCAGCACCCAATAACGAAGACTTTCAGAGCTATTTATTCTGGGAATTTATTTACCGCTACAGTTGAAATCATGAGTCAGTTGAAGCTAGATCACCATGGAAAACCTGGAAACACCGGACGGCCGTTTCGTCCTAGTATGGGACTCCTCAGCAATGAGCATCCACGATCCTCCCGCGAGATCTGAACCCAGGACCTATCAGTCTCGCACGCGAGAACTTAACCTTTAAACCACTGAGCCGGTATCCAACAGTGCTAATGTCTAGCTTCAACCAATCTACGAAGTTGCTCCACCGTACACCATTGTCTTCAGTTAGCTGACATCTCACAACAGACCCGGTTGAACTCTACTGGTCACTGCTTCTCACTAGAACTCCAGGAAAGACCTCTTGAAGTCAGTCATTAGTGGTTGAAGTTAGACATTAACACCGTTGGATGCCGGCTTAGTGGTCTAGTGGTTAAGCGCTCGTGCGTGAGACTGGTTACTAAAATCTCCACAATATCAATATTAGTTTTCGAATGAAATTTTTCATATTCCCAAGTTACTACGTATACGAACAATGACATTCTGAATGTTGTTTAAATAAACATAAAATTGCCAGTAGTTTACACACTCAATGTTCGAAGTATATCTTTTAGACTCCTGGAGTTCAATCCAAATATTGATGATGAATTAGACACAAATTCATACTTTATTCTACTTAAATAAACAATGACCAATCAATTAAAAATTGGTCAAGTGAAACCATACTCGTATTGTCATTAGCAAAGTTCACAAATTTTCTCTAATGTGGATTATTTATTATTATTACTGTTACTAATAGTAGTAGTAGTATTTAGTGAGATGGTAAATCTAGGATTATAAAGTTAAAACATTTGACGATAAAGGTGATTAGAGAATGATATTAAATTTTCACAGATGATTATTACAATAACGGTTCATCATTCTTGTTAGTCAATGGATTAATGGTGAAATTCAATGTTTTCTGGATTATTTTTTCTTAAATCAACATACTTCTTATGTAACATTTAAATGTATGTTGAATTCACTCTGTAACTGAACAGATGTAAAATCTAGTATAACCGTTCACTTGCATAAACGATACCATATTGTAAAGATGAACAGGCACGACAACTGAAGAAAAACGTTTTTAAAAAAAAGAAAAGAAATCACTGAAGTAAATCAATGAATAATTTTCTTACACTATGTACTATAATCTTAAACCATTACCTTAGATCTTCAGACCATCCTGATAAGGTGTATATTACAGAGACTGACTCAGCGTTAGACCTCATTTCGTAAACAGATACTAGAACTTAGTAACTTCCTTTATTCTTGCTTCCCAATACAATTGACCAATACTGAGATGGCGGAGATTTGTAAGCTCAGGTGGATGATTTGATGGAGTTTTCTTCTCTGAGCTGGATGGTTTGGTCGTAGAGCTTTCACCGTTCTTCTGAACGACATCATCAGCACAAACCTCAGATAGAAGTGAAGTGTTCGAAGTTCTCCACATGTGGTTCATAACTTGTCCTGTAGACCTCAATGTTGATTGGTTCTTGTTGACCATAAAGATCAACAAGATGATGTCGTTCAGAAGAACGATGAAAGCTCTACGACCAAACCATCCAGCTCAGAGAACAAAACTCCATCAAATTGACCATTACTGTTAAATAAAAATCATCTATAGGTGAACAAAGTAGTTAGATCATAATGAGTCGACATTTGTTGACTGAAGCTGGGCAATCAATATTTTCTTTAGAAATGATAATTCAAAGTTACTTTTTATCACGAAACGAGATCGGCTGGAGATTGCTAAACAAACCAGAGATATACTAACTACACTCACTCATGGCCTAATACAAGAATGATCCAAGAGTTTATACTTATTTTACTAGGCATAATAATACTAAATGTTCGGAAATCCTAAAGTTAACCAGCTCATTTATTTGACTCTTGTCCATGGTTTCACAATTAAGTAAGAAAATGTTTAACAAAATAGAGAAAATGAACATTTCGTTTATATTTTATGAACTCAGATTAATCTGACAATTACCATGATGTATTGATTATTTTTCTCAATATATTCTTTATAAATTGTCTTATATTCTCTAAATCAATGTGACCGTATTTATTTATTTATTTATTTCAACACATAGATATTGGTACAGAGGCACCAAATACATATGCGCCACACAAATCTCACTCGATATGTGTGAGGGCTGTGATACTGCCCGGGTGCCCAAACCGAAGCAGGTGGATTTCTTATGTGGCCACACCCCGAGCCTTCGACCTGAGGGTCTGATCTACAAGGCAGTGGAGCATCGTAAGGAGATGCAAACCCATGGTAGCCGGTGACCAACAATTGGTTCATACGCCATTTGTTCCCGCAGGATACTGGAGCCCATGTGCACCATTGGTTTGTGATCCGGTTAAAGCGCTGGACATTCGCTTTTCGTCCTCTCATTTTCGTAAACAACAGTAATGCCACGAGAAGGACTTCCCTGGCAGAGGTTATATACGCGTGGCCACGTGAGAGCATTTCGAGAGGGATAGCGGACTTTCCCCACTCTCGACCGTACCAGGGCATTCGGGGACTAACTAAATAAAAAATTTCTTACAAGTATTAGTTTTTACTACATTTACGTATTCCTAATGCTTTAATAGTAAGTAACAAAATACTGTGTTACTATAACTGATATCAGAAAGATAATCTGCAAAATTCTATATCAAACTAAATGGTTTATTTATCTTTGATGTTCATTATTTCTATTATATTTTCAAATTTAATAAATTGAAAAGATACGATCTCGAAACATTTTCTTTCGGTTATTCTAATCTATCACTTTTACGTTGTTGATTTAACCAGAATAAATTTATCAGCTTATATTACAAAGCATAATATATACTTGATAAAGCGTGTAAAGGGTGTAAAACTCACTTTGCTGTCTGACTAAAGTAATAATACGTGGTCAAAGTAACATTTTTGCAAAAAAAATGTTTATTGAGAATCCCGATTGTAAGATAGGTAATTTAATGATAGATGTTGTTACATTTGTTTTTTTATTTATTCTTATGCATATACCAAGCAAATTATGTTAGTTGGTTTGAGGTAACCGACAGGAAACCCTGGATTCAGATTTCTGCTATTTATCACTCGTTAACAAAGCGTATCTGTAATCTTAAATCAACTGGTGCTCAATAGATATATGTACTTGGCTATGACCAAAAATGTTTGTCGTTAGAAGTAGAAGGAGTGAGTAAGCGACTCAATAATGAAAAGCTAAGTAGTTTAATAATTAAATCACTAAATTTTCACATAAAATGGTCAATTAACTGATTGTAATTCAGTTTTGTCTACTGAATGATTCAATCAATCATTCTCTATAACTTACATTGATGGATTTCTCTAGTTAAGAAAATAATTATATATTTAATATTCGATGCATGTAATAAACAAATTTAGAACATTTGTCCACAAAAAAAGTCAATTGCTCTTCAAGTATTTAAACAAACAAACAAAAAAACATTTTCGAAATAATTTTACCAATATAGTAACCCTTTGAAATTTCTCAAGATAATAGTCGTTACAGAAAAATTTAGAAACTTGTTTAATTGATGAATAAATTGTTTGAAAAAAATCATTTTTTTTTAAGTGGAGCATAAAAATACAAAGCAGAAATAAACTAAGCGTAGTTATTAAACTCTTTGATTTATTCATTTTGAAGATCTGATTGAAGTGTCAGATGATTGAAAGTAATCAACAAAACACTTTGAAATAAGATTTCTCACTCAAGAGACCTAGTTTTACAGTTTGAGATGTCATCACTAAGCCATTTAAACCTTTTCACGGTGCCTATATGACTTTGGCATCGACTGATTACGGAATGTTGGACAATGTCGTATTTTTCTAGCACTTATCTAGTTACTTAAATCCTTAGCTATGCGGCAACTTGATTGGTACAATCTAGCCAATGGTATGGATTAGATAAACATTACTCTGATCACTACTCAAAGACTAATCAACATGTACCTGATTGTATTGACTATGTGATTACTGAGCAAGTTAGGTAACAACTTGATTAATAAATTTCACTGGATAAATTCCAATCTAATTTTCTACTGTATTACTTTTGCAATATTAACTACCATAGGTCAGTTGGTTAGTTGAGCCTATTAAAAATGGTGTGCCGAAACGATTTACTACACTTCCTATCAGTCAAATAACAGAAAACTGTTAAGATAAAGGATTAAGGTAAGTAAGAAAACTGTACACATAGTAACGAGAAAACTGTCTTGGAAATGTAGTTCAGAAGGAATCAATAAAATTGGTTGATGTTATGGGGTTAAATGATTGTTAGTTAATATGTTGACAGATGCAAAGCATATGACAGTCAACTAACATGCTACACAGTGATAATCTACTTCGAAGGTCTAGAAATGATAATCATATTGACCAAATTGGACTTTGTTAATAATTCAATGATTCGTCACTTTAGTTGTATTAAAAAGTGTAATTATTAGGAATCACTTTGACATGATCAGATGCGATAAGCCTTCAATCTAAGTTAATTAGCTAACAAGGGAGCATTGAATATCCGATTCATTCCACTGAGTCATGTCAGCAGTACAAGTCGATTACGTTACTCGTGAAAACATTTAGGCCATTAAGGTCTGAAATGTAGACCAGGGGCTCATATTTTCTGATAAGTCTTTCTAATCGAACGTCATATTCGGTTCCTAAGCTCATCTAGTAACCCCCAAGCTCGAACTACACAGAGACTTGAACACGAGAGAAAAGGTGCAAAATATGCAAGAAACACTACTCCGAAGGTTACTTTATGTAGGGTTTTTATAGTATTTTAGATGTCCTTAGGTTTTCCCGAGAATTCTAGAATGCTACTAAACATAGTAGCAGTGCATTATTCATCCAATCGAAAACTCGAAATGTGACTTTCCAACTTCTAGATGTTTCTGGCAAAACTTCTAGTGAACACTGATTGGATTGATGCTTCTCAGTGTTTTCAGAGCCTTTCTAGGCTTTTTTTCGAGTTTTCTGGATCAACCCAACACCTCTCCCATTTCAAAAAATAAGACCTTCCCTTCGGGTCTACTTGCAGCTTGATAACTGGCTTTCTGTGGCGTTCGAATTTTCTTGGTATCCAGCGTCTATGGGTGTCTGTTGGGGTTCCTCTCATTGGAGTATCAGTAATTATCTCTGGCGGAAGCCTCACTTGACTATCTACCGTGATAAGAGTCCTTTTCTCTCTGTGTATTTAAGTTATGTCTAATCCACCCACATTCCAAAAGTCCCACGTACTTTGTATAAAACATTTCCCATTCTCTTTTCAATGACTTCCGGTTCCCAACGATTTTTCCCAATGTATGACTTGATGAGCATTTTATCACCTACGTTAAAACTCCGAAAATTCTGATTTTGTTTGCGTCCATCTATTAGTTTAGGTAGCAACATGGAGTCGAATATATTTCGAATGTTTTTCCCGAACATTGCTTATCGTCCCATCTGGTACGATAGGGTTGGGGTTAGTTCTATAAGCTGTTAAGAATTTCGTAACTACCTGACTTGCCCCCTCTCCTTCCTCTTTCAGTAGTGCTCGTTTGGGCGTGTCCACAAAGTGCTCTGCCTGTCCATTTGATTGAGAATGATAGGATTGAGAGCGTATATGTACAATTCCATTAATGTTACAGAAAAACCTAGATGATTCTGTAGTGAATTGTGAGCCGTTATCGGTCACTAGTCACCGGAACTCCAAAGCAGCTAAACAGTTAGGATAACTTGCTGAGTTTTCTGTATCTCCCCGACATTTTCAAGATCAGTTAATGTCTGATACGGTGCAGTATTTACTTAACATCATAAATAAGCTACTAAGACTTCGGTTAATCCGTCTTATTCAGATGCGATAATATCATTTTTATTTACTTGGGTATTTTACGAATATTTTCATTGTTTAAAGACAATTTTATTGTAAACGTACACCGCTTAGAAGTGTTAAAATAAAACAACCAGTTTCATTAGTTCTACAGTTGATATCGGATCCTTGATAAACGTTATATTCAACCTAACAGATCACCAGAAAACACTTAAATAGAAATTTTATATTTTCTAACTGATTTACTCAAAGTATTCATTATTTTCAAGTGTAATGTACTGTTCACTCTTATACAAGTGAATTCAGGTGTAAACAACTTGAAGTAAACGAGTGCACGTGTTTGAGAACGGCTCAAAATAAAGGTAAACATCATGAATAATACTATAAATTTACTTATCTAACGAGATACTGTGGTATATCGCCACTACTGTCAAACTAAATAATACGCCAAGCACATAACTAACACATCATTCCGAGTTCTCGGTGTCAATTTAATCATTCATACTAATACCTTAACAGAGTAAAATCAAACAATCTAACGGTGAGGCTAAGAATCTTTTCGGATAAAATAACTACTAATCGAATATTGTAATAAATAAAACCATGTTCATGTGAGCTCGACTGACTAAACATATTTAAATTTACAAAGAGATATTTGTGATCAACCAGAAATTATTTATTGTAGGAAATGATCTGATAAACATTACTAATATAACATTTCAATAATCTTGTCTGGCTAAAGAAACCACACATTAACTGCTTATATCCACTAGGCACTTCGTGTAAATCAAACCACCGAAACTGAAGACATATTTCATTCAGATTTGGATTCAGTTACAGAAGCAGCGAATATTAGTACTAGTATTTGACCACAGATACTTTAAGAATATTGCTCGCATCTGTTGGGATCAACAGGTAAGTAATAGCGAGGTTAGATGCAGAGTATTAGAGAATGATGGTAAATCAGTTCGTGAGATTGTCAATCTTCATCGACTGAGATGGTTGGGCCACGTGTTGCGTATGCCTGAACACCGATTAACACGACGCACAATGCGAACTGGTGTTGAGGATGGTTGGAAGAAAGTTAGGGACGGCCAAACTAAAATGTGGCACCAGTGCTTAAAGCCACTAACATCTAGTCTTATTCATGTTGGGAGATGCAGACTACTTGGTTGGGGTCCGCGTGACTATCGTAACCAACGGTTGGAGACTCTTGGTGACATAGCTCAAAATCGATCACAATGGCGTAGGTGTATACACTCCCTGTCTTCCCTTAAACTAAGAGATTAAAATCGCTTCATATCTTTCTTTCTACGAACTAATTCTATATTCCGGTACTGTATCCTTATATGCAATCTTTCTTTTATAAATTACCACCACTGAATTAACTACTTCTATGAATCCGGTGTTTATCATGATGTACTAGTGCGGTATGGCAACTTGGACCGATGCATATATGTGCCTGGTCCTACGTTGTAGATGACTGATTGACAGTAATTATTTGTTTGCAGTTTAATCCTAGATCAAGATTCATCACTAACCTGCATCCACTACCGTGGCAGGGATGGATTCCAGGTCACCTTGTAACCACTAATATAGGAACGGTTGATCCGGATTTTATGTTCATTTAATCTGTAGCATGATACCGAGACCATCCAACATCAATATTCCTGTACTTGCTATATATGTTATAAAAACCACTCTCAAACAGAAATAATATTGTAAAGCTAACCAATAAAAATGAATTTATACTTTTCCTTCTTAATATCGAATAAATTGAGCATTGGGTAGATTGTTATAAATAAATAATACATTTGTAATATCCCAATGAGTAGAAAAATTAAATTTTCTGACGTTTCGTGACTTAGTTGTAAGTCACTTTTTCAGAGAATAAATAATCAAATTAAAATTACTCCAATTCTCAATAGTTTATTTATTTTCATTTACATATTATAACTATCGTCATACCTTACTATAAGACATTCAAAACGTTCTATTCACAGTGAGTATTAAATTTTTATTTTTAAACAATCTGCTCTATTTCTAGTAGGTTATTCAGTGACTAGTTTTAATATTTAACATATATTCAGGATTTTTTTGACATCAATTTAACTGAATGAAATTTATTATGGTGGTATTGATGAAATCAAACAAATAGATTAACTAGTCTTTATTTACAAATGAATAACAATACAACTTAACAATGTGAATAACCACAAATTTAACTAAAGAATTTGTATCTATACAAGTCACTTAGTCAAAATGGTTTCTACTAGTACTTTGTTTTGAATTGAAAATTTGGTGTATAGGCAAACCCATTGATGATAATAAATTAGCAGCAGGACCGGTAGGTTGTAAGTGGATATGATTCGATTGATTTTTCATAGAAACACCCAAATTACGAGCGACATATTGATCTAATTCAGAATCAGATGTTTCTACAATGCTGTCTGATGAAGATGACGCTCCTGATTCAAAAGAATCATCAGATTCTTGGTCAACAATATCTTGACAGATATCTATATCCTCTGGTTCAGCAAGTTGAATATTTCCACGTGGTTTCTATGAAAAGGTGAGAAGGAGGAAAATTTTAAAGACAAATTAAAAACGTAAATGGGTGTAGATATATTAAGAAAAGTGAGTTTCATTTCCTTCGAAATTATTAAATAAGACAACTTGATTCGTTAGGAAAGGACTGTTCAATGTCTATTCACAACAATCACAGATGACCGCACTACATATCAAAGTGAATATTCCTTTCCCAAAGATTTATTACAACTAATGAATCGTATATGTTAACCGAGACAAACAATCGCATGAAGCAATTCACAAAAGCCCGTGAAAAAAATCCATTCGTATTTTGAATATCCAAACGGTATTTGCAAAACGATATCAAGCACGATATAAAAGATGCAGTATTAGGTACTAATAGAATATATACAAAATACTGCAATGCAACAACAAGGTATGTCGTGAGCAACTGATAGCAGTCAGTACTTCTAAAGTAAACTGTAATAATAATAATAATAATCGGTTGGTTCCTTAAATAGCGATTAATAAACATCAACAGACGAAACTCGTTGCTTCATTAGGTAATGTATAGAATTCATACACACTCTTGAATTTGAAAGCTTTATTAAACGAATATTTGACTGGACAGCAGTCTCGGAGAAGAATTTCGAAATCAGATCCTCTTGCTGAGCTACCAGTACATTAACACATTAACAAATGCCCTGGTACGGCCGAGAGTGGGGAGAGTCCGCTCTCCCTCTCGAAATACTCTCACATGGCCACGCGTATATAGCCTCTGCCAGGGAAGTCCTACTCACTGCCTTCTCGTGGCGGGGGTGTTGTTTACGAAAATGAGAGGACGAAAAGCGAATGTCCGGCGCTTTAACCGGATTCCAAACCAATGGTGCACATGGGCTCCAGTATCCTGTGGGAACAAATGGCGAATGAACCAATTGTTGGTCACCGGCTACCATGGGTTTGCATCTCCTTACGATGCTCCACTGCCTTGTGGATCAGACCCTCAGGTCGAAGGCTCGGGGTGTGGCCCCCTAAGAAAACCACCTGCTTCGGTTTGGGCACCCGGACAGTATCACAGCCCTCACACATATCGGATGAGATTTGTGTGGCGCATATGTATTTGGTGCCTCTTTGTACCATTATCTATGTGTTGAAATAAATAAATAATTCATTTCAAAGTAATAAAAATCTCAATTGAATGATCTTTTAGAAAATGAAGATTTAGTGTGTCTTCGTCCAGAAAAAGATGTTAGTATAGTCCTCAAGAAATGAAAAGATTATAATGATAAATTGTTCTCTATAGCGGCAGATGTAAGCTCTCTAAAGAAACGACCAAACAGAAAAGAACTTGGTAAAACTCTTGAGATGATAACAGATTAATCAATAATCAATATCGACTTATTTGAATATCTAAGACCATGAAGTCCTATTATCTCAGAATTGAATGGACTTTTGAAATTGCGTAATGAAGATATCCCCTTCGCCCTGTAATGGATATGAATAACTCCCTATATCCACTAATTCCCAAATATCCGATAGAAATTCTACAATCAGGTAAAAATTATATAGGTAGACACACCACTTAAGATTCGCTCGCTTTCAATGATTCAATTGTCGGCATTAATATTATTTGGGAAGAGAATTATATGTTTTACCTATATGTTTTGCTTCTAATAGAGACAATTTGTTTCATATTTAAATATGATGAAGAAATTAACTTCACTATCAGCATTTCGAAACACTACCTAGAGAAACTACTTCTACGTTACATTTTTAATGTGCAATTCTGACTTAAAGATGAGTTCTATAGCCGAATGGATGAGATTTCCAATGGTTTCTCTCTTAGTGAACTGTTTTATGGTTTTAATGATTCAACAACTGTTTACTTGATAATATACAACTATGTGTAAAAAATAAATATTATTAAGTTTGTATAATTAAGGTAAATGATATTATTATAAAGAAAAGATTGTTCACTGAACTGTATTTTGTTTAATAAAACTCGTCTTGAAGTTTCTATTTATAATTCATTCACTTTACATGAAAACTAAAATTTGATATAAAAATATGTCAATAGTTGAAATCAAAAGTCAATTGAAGCTAGCCCACCGAGGAAAATCTGGAATCACGAGATGGCCGTTTCGTCTTAGTATGGGACTCCTCAGCAGTGCGCACCCACGATCCCGCATGCAGGACTCGAATAAAGCACCTTCATTCACGCGCGCGAAACAGTCGTCCAGTACTTTCAGGCTTTTAACGGTGGTCTAGCATTGATCCATCCATGATATCAACATATAACAGTTAAGATGTTTTTATACGGTTGTCTCTGATTACAAAGTTATAGGATTTTCTATGAAAATGGTAAAACTAGTAAAGACTTAGGTCCAACGAAGGGATCTCTTTTCAACAAATTTATTGTTAAGCTGTACACTCGTATATATATGAAGATTTTTTTGTTAAAGTATAAATTCTGTGAGGAAATGTGACCACTAATAACCAAGATAATGTAATAGAAAGATTATAATACTAGATTACGTAATACGAATAATAACAATAGGTTTAACGAATATGATCCCTTCGCTGGACTTCGTGTTTTTAATTTTTAATGTTTAAATGGGATTTTTATGTCAAAGACTTAGGTATCTAACTGCCCATAATCGTAAAGGATATAAGTTTATCGACCCCTAAATTTTATCAAAAATCCCTCAAAAATCGAATGTGATTTATCTGAATGTAAATTGAAGCAAGAATAATTTTTCTAATTGTAATCATCATTCAATTTGTGTGAGTGGTGAGGATACTCCTCAGGCGCCTAAACCGAAGTAGGTGGTTTTTTTATGGGGCCACAACCCGAGCCTTTGACCTCAAGATCTGACACAAAAGGTAGTGAAGCAACGTTAAAAGATACAGTCCCATGGTAGCCGGTGACCAACAATAGGTTCATAGACCATTCGTTCCCTCAGGATCCCGGAGCCCATGTGCACTATTGGTTTGGAATCAGGGTTTTCCAATTCCTCCAGGTGGATAGTCCATACCCAACAAAATGAGTTGGCACATTCGCCTTCCCCAGTCTGTTTATCCACTTTGTTTCTCTGGTTGTCTGACTGGACTATCCAATGCAGATCCAAAAATCATCCTCTCATTTGATTTATTTTATTCCGTTATTCTCTAACGTGAATTAAGTCGATAATTAAATACGAGGGTAGACAGTGTGTATATTACGTTAGTATCATCACACGATCAAATCGGAGCCAGATCAACGGGCGACTAAAATGTACAAATAATACAATCTTTCTAAGTTAATTAATATTTATGTATACACTATATAATGTAGATGAATACTCTTTTTTTTTTCTTAAGCAATTAGTGACTAAAGTCAACTTCTCTACTTTCACTTCTAAAAACATGTTTCAACAAATTGTATTAGAGCAAACTTTTTATCACACCTAAAAATTTAACAAATAAAATAGATGAATAAACACACACAAAAAAAAATCTCTTACTTTTGCATTAAGTAACAATTTAGCTTTGTATTTAGACGATTTACCCTGAAATGATGATTTATGCATAGATGGAATGAAACGACCAACATTAACTGGTTCATTTTTTAATTCGTCTTCTAACTGTGATAGATATTTTTTCATAGAAAATGATTTCTTAAATTTAGACGAAGTATAAATTGAATCATGGGGTTTTTCATTATCCGACGAAAGACACGAAGAATGTGATTGGTCACTAGTAGTAGATGTTATTCGATGACAAGGAATTATGGATTTCTGAAACATAATAAGGATAATAATATTAGTAATAATAATAATAATAATAATAATAATAATAATAATAATAATAATAATAATAATAATAATAATAATAATAGCATTAATAATAATAAGGATAACAGGGTAACAATTACCAATAAAAGCATCAATAGAGAAATGTTCAAATCCTAAGAAATACTACTTATTTTGTATACGTAAAGATTAGGGATTTAAATACATAGACAACCATAAGATTACCCTCCGTCCAGGAAAATAAGAGAAATAAATAATAGAATACGTATTTTAAGCACACAAATGAGATGGATTATTCGATTAAAGCAGATATATACATTGACAAAACTAGCATAATGGTGAAACAATCAGATACCTTAAGTTAGTGTGAAATATCACTAAGCACATGACCAAATCAATTTTTAGGAGAAAACTACCTCAGAGAACCAAACTTCACCAAAATTATCCAGCTGGGCTAAAAAATCTTCATCATCTTAAGTTGTATATATCTACATTTAAATGTAAAATGTTCATGGTTATGAAACGTTGTTTCTCAAAGTAGATGATATTCAAAAGTTACTTGTATTTCCTAATAAATTTCTTGTAAGTATTGTTCGCATATGACAGAATAACCGAGTGAGAAAGGACAAGATTAGATATATAATACAAGCCAAAGATAGCAGATCGGTTGACACGACTGTGAATCTGCATCAAATGAGGTGATTAAGATATGCCTCTCATATCCCAACCATTGCCTACTTCATTGTTCAATTCTGGCCAGCACAGTACTATAAGGTTGAAAGAAAGCTAGGGGCGGTTAAATCAAGATAAGACATCCTCTATGAATTCCCTGACTGCTGACTTCAGTCGTTGGTAGATGTTAGCTATTTAATTAGTAGTAACAAGATAATCGTTATGGTTGAGGATTCTTGGGTGGTACAGTTTAAATTTAGATGCATTTAACCTTTACTAATATTGCAACATATTTGTGTACTTATAGGTTCAGAGGAAAAAGTGTAAATACTTTTTACAGGTTACTTAAATACGAAAAACCTTTACGGTAGTTTGTTAAATGTCTTTAGGCTCAAAAATGAAAATCACTTTCAAATAAAACTTCAGGCCAAAAATCGATTTATACGATCTAAAATCTGGGACAAAAAAATAATCTATTTTTTGGGATGACTTACAGATTTATCCTTTTTACTCTGATGTTTTGGTCTATCTATAATGTCCACACTATCAGTCGAACTGAAAGATGTACAGTCTTTGAAATAAGTTGAACACTCAGAATGAGGACCATAAAGATGAATCAAATCATCCTCATCATCACTATCACTTGTGAGAACATCACATGTTTTCTGTTGTGATGAGTTAATTAAGGATAAACTCAGTGCTTTACATGACTTGGTATTTTGCGCCTTTGAAAGTTTCACTGAACTTTTATTATTTGACAAAATTTTATCTAAATTAAATGATTAAAAAACAAATCGGTAATAAATGTAGCAGAATAGGCGAAATGTACATGATTAGACGAATAAATATTCTATAAGTCATTTATTATCTAAAGTGTAACAAAAGAGTAAAAATGCATACTTATAATAGCAAAGTAGAGTTATAGTGTTGTATATCTTGTCTTTTATGAACGTAATGGAACACATTTAAATGGTCTACTTTAGTCATATGCCCTAAACATTTTTGCATATGACCATGTGTTTATATCTACAGTCAATGTGTTCCTACATATCGTCGTCCCGTAGACGAGGTATTGTTTACAAAACTAAGAACATAAAAAGCGAACCTCTAGTTGTTAAACTAGATAAGTAGACATGGCGGGTTTACATGGAGGTGTTCGAAGCCGTGATGCCAAATCAGTGGTGCACATGATTTCCAGGATCCAGAGAGAACGAACGACGTATGAACATATTTTTGGTACAGCATGACACTGTTCTGCATTGTAGATTATACCTCTAGGTCAAAGGCTCTGGAAGTGATCTCCTTAAATAATCTGCTTCGGTTTGGATATCTGGCAGAATTTCAGACGACACAATATTTTTGGTGCTCAGTTGTGACGGATTTCAAATGCACAGTGTCGATAGCATATGGTAATCATGAGGAAATGGTCAAAGTATGAAAACGTGAACCTTCATATCACAACTCATCAACATAACAATTCCCAACAACTCTATAAACTTTTCGTCAGGTACATGCCTTAAAAATAGGGAAATTTGTGTATCATAACTATACTACTTATGAGTAACTATAATTTAGTTCTTTGTCATATTTTATGTATAAACAAACCGTCGATAAGCTGTTTTCTCATCGATTGATACGTATTTGCCTACCGGGTCATATTCAACGGGTCATTTTTGTGCCTGTATAAGCTGAGATTCAAATGTTATTATTGAGTTTACCGCCTTAAATGTGAATAATTATTTGTTGTAAAACTACTCATTATTTACTTATTTTCATATGAAAATATTACGAGAAGATAAGGCAATCAACCTCGGGTGCGTTGTCCCACTAAATCTAAATAGTATTCCAATCCAGTTGGAAACAGGTTATATCTGATGATAAGTTTAATGTAGGAATCACTGATTATAATGTCATCAATTTGAAACGGGATAGATATTCAGGATTAATAATAAACTATAAAAAGAAATGTACGTTAAAGTATGATGAGTACAAATTCATGTATACTGATTGTCATAGATACTAAAAAAAAATGTTAGTCAAATAAGGATAAATAAGAAGTCCGAGAAAAATTTGCCAGTTTTCAATCCTCACCATCTAGGAAAGATAATTATTAAAAAAAGATTAATGGATTAAACAACAGGGCAACCTGTTTTGCAAATCTTTGTTGGTTAACAAATGATAAATCACTATACACACTAGGGTGTCTTTTGGTGATGGGGGTAGGAAACAAACATAGAATTGTGAAGCTAAAATTAAGATACACACAACATTTAAACTAACCATTAGTTTCAAGTAACGACTTCATAATATCGCCCATATTCATAGATTCATGAGTCTTACCGACAATAGAATGAGAATTTTCAGAGTAACCATTTTCAAAATCCTCTTCAATAATATTTTCATCATCTGTAGTGACCTCTTCGCTGCTTGAAGTATGTACAATATTGGAGATATCTTTCGATTCAGATTTCCGCTTAATTCCATGACTAAAAATGATAATATATTGAATAATCATATTACCTTGCCTATAAACCCGGGAAACCTACTACAAAACATATACACATATACATAAAATCTAGAATATTTTATAAAGATGAATAGATACATTATTTTAAATGAATTACACAATTATCTTTATATTATTCCGTCTAATGGTTATCCCGCAAAACCAAAAAGACACAGTCAGTATGATAGATGTAAAAAATTATTCTTTAAAACATTTAATGTCATCAACAAGAATTAAATCAGTGTATTCAATGAAAAAAAGGTCGGTAAAAATTTATCCCAATTCAGTGAGATATCCAGAATGATTATTATCAATAAGCTGTGTTATTTTCCTGAAAAGGGAAAGTTACAAAAACGTAAACTATAAAAATTAGATATTTTATTTGCCTTAACGTTTTTTTTATATTGACAATAAGTTTGTTTGAGGAAGAGATGGAACTTCCTAAGGACTACCATCTTAAAAGACCTGTTTTTTTGCTCTTGTGTTAAACATAAAAAAGTCTTTAATATAGATATTTCTAACCTTTATATAGCATTTATTATATATACATTTGCAGCAAGTGTGATTATCGTGGTATAAATTAGTGTAACACAAAAACATGTTGATAGGATTATGATTAGACTACCTAATCGGATCTCTAACATATGTTTCTGTAGCAATATAGATTGGTTATCAAAAGGCATTGAATTGTTTAACCTATCTTTTACTACCTAATAAATGGCAACAGGTCGATAACAGAGCGAGTATTAAAGTTGGAATTTTTAAAACTATTTTACTAACTATTAGTGTTTATCATTTTTGTATAATTATTAAATAATTGGATTATTGTATTTCTGTGTTCTCTGTATTGGAAGCTTTCATCGAACTTACTAACTATTGTTATACATTTTATTGTCCCTCAATTAATGTTGATTAACTATGTACCGTTTGCTCCGATCTGTTACATATGGGTTGATTGTACGTAAAATATGATTTCTTACTTGGGGTGCAAAAATTCAGATAATTCATGTGTGGTTGAGTTATAATGATTCGATGCCTGAAACACAGATAAGTAGAAGCTTGGCTGTTGTGTTTGCTTATAAGACTAGAAACTGGGATACCAGAAGGAGACACATCCTGAACTAATAGGATTCAAGGCCAACCCAGCCTCAACTCAAGGTTAACCATGCAAGTCTAGGGTTATCACTGGTCGCGTAATGCAGTTGATCTATATTGAGGAATATTTCAGGATTATTATTATTATTATTACTATTATTATTATTATTATTATTATTATTATTATTATTATTATTATTATTATTATTATTATTATTATTATTATTATTATTATTATTATTATTATTATTAGTGAACTTTAATGATTCAATTGGGGACATCTGCACGACTAGTGAAAACCAATAAAAAGAATGAGAATTTATCAAATTTTCATTCCTGAAATACTTTATTTAAACTGCGGATATCCTATAGATAAAATTGAATTCCCTCCAATCTCTCTTATCCTTAATTGCGTAAAGCGGTTCTGGCGTACTTGTATTACAAGTCTTAGTTGTGTGAATTATATGTCGCTAATTTGGCATAATAAAATAGTTTTAAGATTTACTATAAAGATCATTTCAGTAACATAAAAGGTGCCGAGAATCAAACTAACCGTTTCTTTCTTGGTTCAACACCTTTAAAAGAAGACGAAGATTTCATAAAACCTTGCAAAAGTGAAGAAATCGATGAGCATGGTTGATCCAATTCAATGATTTCATTTCGCTCCAATAACATTTTGTCTAACTCCTCTGGGGTGACGAACATCCAAGATTCATCTAAGATTAGTAAAGTAATCAAACCAAAAACATTTCATTAAAAAAGTTACTGAATCACTTTATACATCAGATACATCCGTCTCTTCGAATGATACATTTCTAGCTTTATAACTAATTAATTAAATTGAGAGTTAAATAGATAAAATCGACTAACAGCATATGAAATTCTTATTCGGACTAGCGATTGTACATTGAATTACTAAGGTAAAAGACTAGTGTCACAAAATAAATCTACTCAAGCTATCCATCACTGGGTCATATGATGTCTCAACCACATCACATTTTATGAAAATACACTGCTTTGTCTTTAAGGCGAAATCGTAAATTTTAGAAAAAATGAGGAAATTACATAGTGGCATTAACTCGTTATGAGAGACCAAAACTTCAGATAAGATAGTAAATAAGATGAGAAAGCCGCTAGTTCGACTTGGGGTAATGTTGAACAATCGAGAAACACAAGAAACACGAATATATATATATTTCATTCTATTCAAAATGATATACAATTAATGTGTTCAATATACTACGAAAACATACCATCAGCTGGAGGTATTCCGTTCGCCTCCAACGAATAAAATCTCTGCACACAAGATGAATAACACTCATTATTCTCCATGTAATTTAAGATGGAATACACAAATTGACTGTGTTTCTGAAGATTGTTCTGTGTTGTTTGTGTATTACACAGGGATTCATCAGCACTGCTGCAATATTTTTTTAACATTAATTAAAATAAAGAGTCAAAGCGAATATCAAATACAACGCGTGAAACTGTATTAAGTGAATAAAATATGATTATTAAAACAACTGGATAATAAATTGTATTTTTGAAACCATAATAATAATAAGTAATATTATTCAACTGGGAAGAAACTATAGCTTGCCATAAAGATGAAAACAAATCAGTAGCATAGTAATTAAAGGATCGAACTTTCAACAACTAAGTCTCAGATTTTTAATCCCGCTTCATCCACTTTAGTTTAAGCAGCAAGATAATATAGCTAGTCCTTATACATAAAGTGTATAGCTCCGAACACAGTACATGAACCTCAAGCACAGATGGATAGTAGTTAGCGGTGGAATCCAGGAAGCAGCCCTAAGCAACAATGGGAGGATTCAAACGACCTATATATATATATATATATATATATATATATATATATATATATATATATATATATATATATATATATATATATATATATATATATGAATTAGATACTTCATTACATTTTTAATTACAATTACCATGAAGTAGTACGGCTTTATTGTCAGTGTTATGAGTAACTCAATCATAGACACTTTTATTAATGTGATGATCCTGAAAAAAGTTCACTAGTTATAAACTGTTGTAAATTGTGAGGGTAAACATGATTTGCCAATGAGTGCGAGCTGATAGATAGCTTACGAACGATTTGATTTGTGATTTCCTTTCTTATTATTGATTTCTGATCTTGACCGATTATGTAAACTGCTTATAATATTGGATAAAGTTTTGTCTGATCTTTAATCTGATTCTCTATATTTGGTCATGTATCTGGTATAACCTTATCCAGTCTGTGTACACTATATCAATTGAGTACTCAACCTAGTGGTAGTATAATCTCTGCAACCGGTCATATTATTGTATAATAGTACTATATCGTGAAAAACACAATATTCTAGTTCTACTAACATATCATAAACAATACTTAAATAAAGTATGAATTGTGTAGTTTTGGAATTTCGTTGCAATAAAACAATTATAAATGTAGGAATGCACTTTAGTCTTACCAATATGACAAAACCAGGCAAAAGTTTTTTATTTATTTCAATAATGTATCTCAATTGATAAACACTAATTATTAATAGAAAAATTAACGAAAGACCTCTATCTATGAAAGATTTATAAAAGACTTGCATGTTTATATGTTACAATGTCAACATAACAACTCCGAAAAAGTATTCAAGTGTTCAAATTAGAAAGTTAATTGGTTTACAAATTATGATCACGAAATGCTGATATAAAAAGATGAAGAGAGTATCTTTGATATTAATTATAATGAAACATATTTAAAGATAATCTAACTTAGATAAATTGAAAATTTGTTCAACAATCTAACAGGACTACATTGTTGGGGCGTGTATACTTTTGGATGGAGGAGATGAGAAATTTACATATCTTATCCACAATGAAACACATTCCGAACCCAACAGTTCAGTTTAAAAATTTACTTAACAAGACAATAAAATTATCATTCAAAAAATCAACAAACAAAATTCCGAAATAATTTAATTTCGATACATTTTGAAGGAAACATTACATCATTGAGTAATTTGAAGATAATGATGAGATCAGATAAGTTAACATAGTACATATATTTCAACTTTCGTACCAGTAAATCACCATAAATAATATTAAATTTATGTTCTAGTGATAACTAAAAATCAACAGCTATATAAACTAAAAAGACACGAAGGTCAACAAAGGGATCTTTATTGATGAATTTATTATCAAACTGGACAATCGTACTTAATTACTTACGCTTGTTACTCTTCGTGGAGTAGCATAGACCGCTCACCAACACTCTTCATCCAAACCTGTTCTGAGTAAGCCTTTTCATCTCTTTCCAGTTGTTACTCATCCTTTTCATAACTGCTTCTATTTCCGATGTGATGTGTTCTTTAATCTTCTTACTTTCCGCTCCCCTTAAGGATTCCAAGTTACGGCTTGTCCCGTGATGCAGTTTGATGATTTCCTGAATATCAGAAGGGGTTTTTTGGAGATTGTAGTAATTTCAACAGTTAAGATCATGAGTCAATTGAAGCTAGACCACTATGGAAAACCTGGGAGTACTGGATGGCCGTTTCGTCCTATTGTGGGACTCCCGAGCAGTGCGCATCAACGACCCTGCCTCGTGGGATTAGAACCCAGGACCTATCAGTTTCGTGAGACTGTAGTTCAACCAGCCCTGTTGTGAGATATCAGCTTACTGAAGACAATGATGGACGGTGGCGTAATTTCGTGGGTTGGTTGAAGTTAGACATTAACACCGTTGGATAACGGCCGGTTCAGTGGTCTAATGGTTGAGCACTCGCGCGCGAGACTGGTGGGTGGTAGGTTCGGATCTCGCAGGGGGCGGGATCGTGGATGCGCACTGCTGAGGAGTCCCATACTAGGACGAAACGGCCGTCCATTGCTTTCAGGTTTTCCATGGTGGTCTAGCTTCAATTGACTCGTGATCTCAACTGTAAAGATTTCCTTAATGTTTGTACTATCGATTTCCATCGTCTTTTCTTAATTTCCTTTTCAACTGGAAGTTGGTTTGTTCTCTCCCACAGAAGGCTGTTGCTGATTCTATCTGGTCAATGGATGTTGAGTATATTGCGTGGACAGCTATTTTTAAATACTTGTACCTTCCTGATGATGGTTGTAGTAGTTCTTCGACTTTCAGCTCCGTATAGTAGAACTGTTTTGACGTTCGTATTGAAGATTCTCACTTTGATATTGGTTGACAGACAGTCGTTTTTAGTTCCATATGTTCTTCAGTCGTAGGAATGCGGCCCTTGCTTTGCCGATTCTCACCTTTACGTCTGCATCTGAACCTTCTTGTTCATCGATGACGCTTCCCAGGTATGTGAAGGATTCCACATCCTCCAGAGTTTCGCCATCAAGAGTGATTGGATTGCTGTTCTCCGCTTTGAATTTGAGGACCTTGGTTTTCCATTGGGTATGTTGAAGCCTACTGATGCTGAGACTACTGCTGCTGCTACACGAGTTGTCTTCATCTGCATTTGTTCGTGTGTATGGGATAGGGGGCTTGGTCATCTGCGGAGTCCAAATCGTCTAGTTGGTTCTGAGCTGTCCATTGTATGCCGTGTTTTCCCTCAGATGTCGAAATCTTCATAATCCAGTCGACCATCAGAAGAAAGAGGAAGGGGGAGAGTAGACAGCCTTGTCTGACTCCGATCCCTACTTGGAATGCGTCTGTCAGCTGTCCTCCATGCACTACTTTGCACTGTAGTCCGTCGTATGAATTCCGGATAATATTGACAATGTTCTCAGGAACTCTGTAGTGTCGAAGAAGTTTCCATAACGTCCTCCTATCGACACTGTCAAATGCCTTTTCATAATCAACGAGGTTGATGTAAAGTGGCGAGTTCCACTCAACTGATTACTCGAAAATGATCCGTAGTGTAGCAATTCGGTATGTGCGCAACCGATCCTTGAAAAATCGTATATATACTTATACATATGAAAATCTTTTTAGGTGCTAATTCCGTGAGGACATGAACAAAATATAAATATAGTAATGTAGTAGAAAGGTTATAACATACGATTACGTAATGTAAATATTAGCAATAAAAGATTGCAAATGTGCAAACCAAAAATTAATAAGTTAGCAACGGATTATAATGTGAATGGACTAAAATAATTAAGTTTTTATTACAATGATTAAAGGCAAAACAGGAGTTAAATGAAATGAAGTGATATCAAAAACAATTATAAGGTCATGGAGATACGAGAAATGACTCAAAAGAGAGGGGGATGTTTTCAAATACGAAATATAATAATAATAATAATAATAATAATAATAATAATAATAATAATAATAGTTCAAGGTCGTGGCAAAGATAAGGTTAAGATATACTTAATTTGTACGCACAGTTTTGACTTTATCTCATAGATGGAAAGAGCTTCTACTGTTTTAAGAAGTTGAGTAGGAAGAAATTTAGGTAGATTTGAACGAATTGTAAAGACAGACTTAAAATCAACCTGTAGATTAGTGGAGTGACCGGAATTGACTAAATGTTCAAGAATGGAACCTCTAACTACTTTCCTCTTACTCTTGTAGAACCCCACTGGAACGCGTTCTTGTATCCGAGTTGAGAGTTTTTCATCTGCATACACACGATCTTTTATTGTTATTATTTAGATCGCGTAATCTATTAGTATAACCTTTCTACTATATTACCATGTTTATTCTTTGTTCATATGTCTTCACGGAATTAATAACTAGAAAGATTTCCATATATATGTATATACATACGCTTGTTCAGCTTGATAATAAATTCGTTAAAAAGAGATTCCTTCGTCGAGCTTCGTGTTTTATAATGTTTAAATGCGAACTAAATACATGTTTTAGCTAAAAGTTATAATCTACACGCATATTTACAGTGAAAATTCCCAATTTAACATTTTAGCCAAACTTTGATTAAACTTATTCTTTTGAAAATATTGAAACAATTTTCTAATTTCCTTCACTTTTGTATTTTTACATATTCTTAACATCTGTCGCTTGATTTTTACATGACTACCACAATATTGAATTCCCATCAAAATATTTTGTCAATTTCTTTTCATATATTATGTAATGTAAGAACAGTTTAATGGTGTATGATAGCAGATACAGTTCAGTTAACGATAAAACCGAGAAAGAGGTCTTTCAGATAATGATGTTTCTCTGACTTTGCCCGACAATTGTACACGAAAACTACAGCAGGATAGTTGATGGCTCCTATTTTGAGATATTTCTGATAACATCTGGAACCATCGAGTTGCGCCCAGAACCAGGGAGTCGTGAAAGACCAACAGGTCCCAGTCCTATCCATCACTCTTTTATACCACAGCTCTAGGTCATAAACTGAGAGCCTCTCCTGTTTTTCTAACAAGTCCTAGAGTTGACTAACAAAACACTACATGAAAATTGCTGGGGTGGCAATCGTAAAACATGTTCAAACCACTGCATCCAGTGTTTTGAAATGATAACAATTACTCATTGCTCCGGAACACACACTGCCAAGTCTCACAGTTATTAACATAGTGCTGCCATTGGATGTCAGAAATCCTTCAAAAGAAACAAAAATCAAACGCCGAGTCGATGAATATCCTCAGTCCGGAAAGGACTGGTGAGGATAAATCAAAAGTAATCCACAGTCATAAATATAAGTAATATCGAAACATACCTGCAAACTGGTGGTCCAGGTGGCTTATCTGGAAGAAATTCAAGAAAGTGCCACTGAGCTTGCTGAAGTAGTTCATTATGCAACCACGATCCTTCTGAAACACCCTAAAAGAATGAAATATTTTTTCACACTCAGATGATGATATTAAAAATCCCGATGTTTAAACCGTAATTTATCGTAACTCAAATTATTGAAAAGTATCGATAAGTTTATCATGTTAATATTTCCAACCACAATACTTAAGATAGCAGGTCGGTGACAGGTTAAATTTCGGCAAGGATGCTTGACCAACTTTTAATAACCAGCTCCACCCAATATATATGCGAGATAACTCAGTTTATTAGTAGGTTGGAAGCCAGGAGTGATCAAACCAAGAATTAACATCAATCACTGAAGTCATTGACTGGATCTGAGCTATGTTAACATGCACAGACTATGTGCTTGTGGTTCGGATGATAATTGTGATTAGTGCTGGGAGACAGATGGAGTGGAGCAAAATCCGTTACAGTGATGCAAATGAAGTCATTCCTTTCCCTCTCCTAAATCTTCTTTCTTCGCAATTTCTGATCCTTGATTTTACTTTGTTTGAACCATATGCCTGCTAGTCATTTTCATCATTGCTATAGTGATTATTTTGAGTCATTTTGTTCCACTGTGTTGATGTAGTAACTTAACCTGAAGCCTTTCAAAGGTTACTGCCGCTCCCAAGTCTAGATATAAAAGGAGGATTAAGTATGGGGTTAGCAACTCCGTCTCCTAAAACAGAAGATTACTAAAAAATCACTAGCCAGAAAAAAACTGTTTGAACCATCATTCAAAGTGATTTGTTGGGGAAAACACAATCCTGAACTCATCGTCTAGTCATTAGTTTCAAAGTACTTCATTATTATCTGATTATGCAAACGATAAACTAGTAAATTATATTAAGCGGAATGAACGTATCACATTATGTAGGTTGACATTGACTAAATAAACAACTGTAGTGAGATTCTTTAGTTGAGCAACTCACTCAAAGAAATAGAGATCGACTGAATGATAACGTCAAGATACTCAGCTATTCAACTCCTTAGGCCAAAATGGTAAATATCTCAACTTATTTTTCAACATAAATAAACCACAAGAGAATCTTGTTTATATCATCAAAATGATTTATTTCATAGGTATCAAAATTGAAATAAACCGAAAGCACATCAAGTGGTAAACTAATAGAGACCAATAACTACTACAGACCAAGCAATAATCTGAAAGATATCCAAAACACTGTTCACGTAAACAACATGAATTCCCAAAATCTCAACACATGATAAGCATAGCAGTTCTGGGGAATACTTGATAACTCAATCAAAATACATGCTCAGTTTGATAAACCAATTACGATTATTTCTTTTTATTTCCTTATATTTGTTCGAAATACGAACCGTCATGATTTATGAAATATAAATTTAAAAATTTCACATGTAATTTTCTGACACAGTTATCTGCACATTCTGTTACTTAATTACTGTAGTTACATGTTCCAACCAATTCTGATAGTCATGTCAGATATTTGAAACTAAATAGTTGCAGTTTGCTTCTATGAACACAAAAAATAAGTTTAGTGTGCTTAAAGTGCTATTTATTTGCATACTTTTTAAGTCAATAACATGAAACTAAGGATATCATAATTAAAATAAGGGGGGTTATTGGTCCCACTTAACTAAACGGATTCATGTAGTTTATTTTTCGAACCAGCCATCAATACAGGATTAAAGACAGAGTGGCCAAGCTATCGAAAATGTTCGAAGAATTACCTGAAAATAACTGCTATTAGTTAGTCTTTCTATAAATTTATTCCATTTCTCCTTGGATTCAGCAGAAGCCATAAAATATGGAGAAAAGTTCGGATCGTGTTCATGTTTTCCCACAAGGTTCAACAATAAATCAAGTCCAATGCACTGAAATAAAAGTAGAAAAGTGTTGAAGTTATGAAATATTTGAACTACTTTCCCCACTGATCAGCAAAACAATTATTCTAGTAAGATAAAAACCGAAGGAAATGGCTTTGTTTAAACACTACATAACGTACCATTCTGCTAAATTGTTTATAAAAGGACAAATATCACATATAAAATGGGTTGAGTAATCGATTTAATAGCTGAGGACTTAAACACTAATTTTAATTACTGGATAACAAATATTAGTTTATAACGTATCGTTTCAAATCAGGTCATTCAACCTTATAAAGATTGCGAGATAAATTTGAAGTCATCCCATCGAATTGTAATAAATTTTGGCTTCTAGCAATGATGAGCTTTGAACTATACAGAAAAGCTTAAATTCAAACGTCCTATAGGTTAATGGTCTGAGAGGACAGTTGTCCAGCTAAACCAAACACTGGTAAACAGCTTTGTTAGTTTCCAGGAGCAGTGTCAAAAGTTTGAGGAGGGAATGTACAGAGTCAGTGTAGAATTTCGATAGTTCCATATACATAGACATAGTAATCGTTACGCGTAGTGTCAATGAAACTCCAAGTGAACCTAGATACGAGCTAATTTAAACATAGTACGTCAAACCCAAGTAGTACAACTTTGAATAATTATAAAGTCCGTAGGATTGTTATGAACTAATCAATCCAAATTGATACAATTTTAGATCTGACAGAATGTTTTTTCTTTCAAAAACACTGATATTAAGAAAAAACAGAAAAGCTAGACAATTTCTGATATCTGTAAGGGTTTGTATGAGACGAAACGCGTTTTCTGGATCCCACTACTAGTCACAATCCAAATTCACTAAAAATAATCTCTGTAGCTCATCCAATTTGCTATGGACTGTTTTATGCTTAAGACAGAATCTTATCAGTAATTCTTAAAAATGAGATGTATCAATAACATGGATGAAAATATTTTTATGATATTACCTAATCACTTCATGTTGTTGATTAACAAACAAATTACTGCCCTTACAGTCAACATAAATTCTGTCAGTAGATGCAAACAGTATACATGAAAGTTAACGAAAGAGACTCATTACGTCATTAAAGAAAAAAGGCAATTCAGCGAAGACAATTCTTTTCAGCAACGTTTGAAGATGTGTTTTGAAAAGAGCTTGCTTTGTATGGCTATTATGATCTGCTCCACATGAGTAAGTAAACTGATAAATGCACATTGATTTGACCTAAAGCAGGAGCTTTACGTCGACCAAAAAAGTTAATACAAAGTTCAGACGATTAGAATGTTTTTAAAAGAGATCTCGAAAGTCTGTTTTTCGAAATTTGTGTTACAGTAACTTCTTTAAACAGAATATTCATGAAAAAGTTTTCATTGGTGCTGTGGGTACTGTTTAATGTTGTTGGTTTTTGATTTCAGATTTAACTTATTGAATCTAAGTGGATATCCATTGTTGATCAGTATCTGCCGTAGTTTAGCAAGTTCGATAACAATGGTACCCTCGGTACAGATTTGTTTTGCCTTCACGAAGAGAGAATCGATCAGATTTCCAAAGTTGGATTTCATTTAAGCTAAAGACCAAAAATCAACAACATAAAACAGTGTCCACAGCCCCGATGAAAACTCTCTTCATGAACAATCAGCTTAAAGAAGATATTGTAACAGAAATTTCGAAAAACAGACTTTCGAGATCTCTTTTAAAAACATTATAATCGTCTAAACTCCGTATTAGCTTTTCTAGCAGGCCTATGATTTGTAGTTGTGTGAAGGATCACGCACTGACCTTTTTAGATCAATTATTGAATACCAGGGAGCACTGGACAGCAGTTTCATCCTAGTATATGACTCTCCAGCGATGTTTATCCGTGATCCCAACGAAGACCGAACCCAGGACCTTCGGTTTTGTTTAAAAGCGCCTAAACTCTGGGTCATTGAGTCGACAGCCAATGGTGTATACGTCTAACTTCAATCGGACTTGAGGCAGTTATCCACCATGCGTAGTGGAAGATGATCGCCCGAAATCGTGAATCGACTGAAGTTAGACGTGTATTACTGGATGACGGCTTAGTGGTCTAGAGGTTAGACATTCGTGCTCGAGACCGAAGGTTCTGGGTTAGATCTCCGGTGGGGATGTCGAATGCAAGTTGCTAGGAAGTCCCATACTGAGAAGAAACAGCTGTCCAATGCTTTCTAGTTTTTTATGGTGGTTTAGTTAAGATCATTCTGTGTAGACTATGAATACTTACCAACCTTCACAAAACCTCTGTATTAATGGGAATCAAATTGTTGAATACGGTTTTTGAGACATCTTAAATAGGAACAATATATGGCGAACACCATTTGTGTTAACAGACAGAACTTTATTTATAGTACTCAGCTTGACACTAAAGATCACAGAGATTGTGGGTCCCCTCTGTATACGCACATACAAATTACAAATTAAAAAGACAGCTGAATCATGAAAAACAGCAGATACAAGGAGGAATTATCATATTGAAACACTAACAAACTAACCAATTTTAATCCAAGTTCAGCACCTAAACGACTAGAAGCCAGATCATCATTTGGAGGTTGTTCAAATCCGCTTGGTGTTGGTAAAGAACGCAGTAGAGCGTAACGAAGTTTATTGAATCGCATTGGGATTGTTACATATGAATTCGATAATTCAGCTAATCTTGGCCAGCTTGATTTGAGAACACCACCCTTATTCTTGCAACGGTTTGCGAAAATGGTCAAATTATTGTTAAACAGCTTTAACCATGATTGTACAGCAGAATGTTCGGAAATCTTGTCAGCTAGAACATCAATAGATGAATTAATTATATCCTTTGAACCAAAAACTGTGAAAACAGCTGCAACCGGGTACGGAACAGTAATGTGAGCCAGATGCATAGTCTTAACAAAATCTGGATACCTTAAGAGAAGAGTTAGTAAAATATCAACTGAGGAATCGGGAAACTCAATGTATACAACGTAATTATCACACACTGAGTAAACACCCCGTGTAACTTATTTAGTAGACGGATTATGGATAGCAGTGAGATCCAGGGTGTGTGTATCATCATATTTAGGACTTGTCAATTGCAAGTATCTATAGCCATGTTTACATCGGTACTCGAACCCACTACTTATCTCTCCAAGTGCCCACCGTGTTACCCACTTAGCTACTAAGTCCAAATAGTCACTGATTTCTGTAACAGGGTGGATTTCAATTCATTTTTGTCGGCTGCTTAAATCACCCCATAACATCAACAGGGAGATTCTGGCAACCGATAAAAATGAATTGAAGTTCACCCTGTTACAGAAGTCAGTGACTATTTGGACTTAGTAGCTAAATAGATAACACGGTGGGCGTTTGGAGAGAGAATTAGTGGGTTCGAGTACCGGTGTGAACACTAACATTTGCAATTGAAAAGTCCTAAATATGATGGGACACGCACTTCGAATTCCACAACGAACCATCATTTAGCTCTGCTTAGCAAGATTGGTTTGTTTAAAACTACTGGGATAACAATACGACTTATCATATCAGTCAGTCAGCTACAACGTAGGACCAGGCACATATATGCATCGGTCCAGGTTGCCATACCTCGTTAGCACAGCAAGATGAACACCAGATTCATGGGAGTGGTTAGGTTAAAGGTGGTAATATATAGGAGAAAGATTGCATATAAGGATACAGTACCGGAATATAGAATTAGTTCGTAGAAAGAAAGATATGAAGCGATTTTAATCTCTTAGTTTAAGGGAAGACAGGGAGTGTATGCACCGACGCCATTGTGATCGATTCTGAGCCATGTCACCAAGAGTCTCCAACCATCGGTTACGAAAGTCACGCGGACCCCAACCAAGTAGTCTGCATCTACCAACATGGCTCAGACTAGAGGTTAGTGACTTCAAGCACTGATGCCACGTTTTGGTTTGGCCGCCTCTAATTTTCTTCCAACCATCTCTAACACCGGTTAGCATTGCACGTCGTGGCCAAGATTATAAAGTCAGTACGTTCGTCCCATAGAAATACATTCAAATATGCTGTAAAATTGGTTTATATTTCCAGCTATCGGTCGATAGCCACCAAGGTCATACTTATTTCATCCAAAGGTCTAGGATATAAGCAGACGAAACTAAACAGACAGTAAAGCGACTCATATATGTGAGTGTATACATATACAAACGGTATACATGTTATGTCTTCAAATCCGCTAACCGACATAATGTGCTCAATCACCATTCAGAATCACAATTTGATTTTGATCTGGTATTTACTTTATAGTTCATTGCCTGACCTGGACAATTACACGCTCAACCAGCACTATTAACCCTGAGCCGGCAGCCAGATTCCTATTTGCCGACTATCTGCTAGCTCCTTTATATGACCACCCTTGAGTCCAGAAGCGGTAGCAAGCCTCTACTATACCTGCACTGCAAACAGACGTGCTTTATATACCAGACGTCATAAGATCATAAAATGAAAAATAACAATCATGCATGAAGAAGCTAAAAGTGCCTGTGAAGTGGAGAGACTTTAATAGACTGGCTCCAAATTACAGATAGTAACTCTTACAACAGTAATTAGTGTGTCAACCTAAAGCTTATGATAAATGCAATATATATGCATAGCAATTCAGTTACTCCACAATCATACAAAACAACTTGGACCGATGCATATATGTGCCTGGTCTTACGTTGTAGATGACTGACTGACTGATACAAAACTAGAATTAATAATAACTCGAAAAACCAGTCCCAACTTCTACAGTATATACAATATATAATAGTAAGTTGGCAACTAGGATAGTGATAGTGTAAATACTGGTGTCCTATTTAGATAGATAGGAACTATTTTACGTTTAGGACCCATAAAATCAAATGAAAGTGACAACAGAATACAAGATGTTTATAAGGAGATCTTATGTCACAATCAAAATCCGTATTTTTCATTCCAATGAATATCAAACGAACTGAAAACCAAGGTTTATAACGACAGTAAATAAATTCCGGAGGTAAATTTGTAAATACAAAATAAATGGAAACATACTTTTTTGTTTTTGCCTGTATACTAGCTTGTATATTATTTGATATAAGAAATACAGCCTTGTCAAAATTTCTGAAAGCCTCTAATGCATTATTCAATGTTATTTTTAGCTTTCTTTCTTTGCAAAGAATACATAATTCTCCTCGGTAAAACCAAACCTAGATATTTCTATGAAAAGAAACATTCACTTACACGATTTTCAGCATTCTCAGGATTGATCCAGCTTGGTAACTGATTTGCACATTCGATAAGAAGGAATTCACCGTCTTCATCAGTAACTCTAAATTTCATAATAGAAAGTGGGCATTTAACTAACTGAATAATAACGTCTGGATCTAATTTGCTTATTTCAGCAAGCATCCAAACAATGAACCATTCATCTTCAACACTTTCGCCACAATCAACACATCCAAATAGGAAAAATGAATCAACAGCTATCGAGTTATATGATTAGATAGTCAACTTACATATTGACTGAATCCATAACTTGAAGGGATCTCTGTACCATTGATACTGAATGCACCATAAGCTTAAAAATTCAATATACATATTTCTTTTATGGCTTGCAGCATTTTCATCAGTACTATTAAGAAAAATAAGCTTGTAACTGAGACTATTCCGCATTTCTGAAAGTAATACAAATGGTACAGAGATGATATTCGTATGTATTTTTGAAGTGGTTGAATACAGAGTGGAATGCTCCGATTAACTGAACGATTTCTAAAAAAGGACATCGGAAAGTTACAAGTATGCTAATGCAGTGAGCAACATTGAGTCCAATGGACCATTTAGTTACGGAAACGGTGTACATTATGAACCATAATATTTAAATCTAAGCATGTGTCGACAAAAGAAAACCTGCTTCAAGTTAACTCAATTACATTGACTTTCTCAGATTTCCAGTCTAGCTCCAATTAAAACGACAACAATTAAGGATCCTAAAATTTGAGAGATCATGCTACTTAAACCTAAGCCTATTACAGATGTCCCTTTGTAGAAAGTGGTAGATGCACTAAGCTCCAGAAACAGCAAATCTACTGGTGTATAAAGAAATTCAAAATATAAGGTAAGATAGGAAGCTCAGCAACGCAATAAGAATTGGGAAGCGAAGCATCCACAGTAGCAAAGGTCCCGGACCAAAAAGTTCTCAAACCACCATTTGGAAACAAAGAGCATCAAAAGAACATCAATACTCAGCCTACCAAAAAGGAACAGGTCTTAGTAATATAGTTGACATGGAAAAGTCTGATAATATTCGTCTCAACAAGCTTAGGAAAAAGATAAGTACAGAGTACAACCACTGATCTCGTTCTATAAAACTCAAATTACACGGTACAACCAGTCTGTAACTGAAGAATAACAGATCTATAAGAGCTGAGAAAAGTGTAACAGGACAGTAAATGCACCCATTATTTATCTCCTAAATATTTGGTTTTAACATTACTAAAGATTTTTAATTCTCTCGTTTTTTCTTCTTTTAATGTATTTTTTCTGTCGTCGTTCTCACTAAAATTAGCACTACCATTAGGTCGAGTTATTTGTCATTCATTTGTCTTCGCAAAGACATTTACTCTCTATCTTTTTCTTGATCTTAAACTCCAAGAATCCCTATAAATACTTTTCTCTTCTGTCTTTTCAAACAATATTCCTAATGTTTAGTCTTTCTCACTTACTACTACTACATTATTTTGACCTCTTTTTGATGAGCTGATATGGCGTCACAAATTACGATTATGGATACCTGTGTTGGACCCAGTAAGGATTATGACCTACTGGTTCTGTGATACGTCTGATAACGTCTTGAGTCAGTGAATTGCATGACCTCTGGAACTTTGGCTATGGAGTCATGACAGATTAATATTTATTTTTTATTTATCTGAACACATAAGCATTGGTAAAAGGGGGCACCAAATACGTTCGCGTCACACAATAACAATGAGACTAGTAGAAGTTATCATTGATTTGTGTGATACCGCCCGTGCGCCCAGACCGAAGTAGGTCGTTTTCTTAGGGGACCACAACCCAAGCCTTTGACCTTAAGATTTAATCCACAAAGCAGTGGAGTAACGTCAGGAGATGCAGTTCTATGGTAGCCGGTGACCAACAATAGGTTCATAGGCCTTTACTTCCGTTGGCATCCTAGAGACCATGTGCACCAGTGGTTTCGAATCACGTTTCTCAACTACCCTAGATTGATCCGCTATATCCACCAACCCAGTTAAAGCTCCGGACATTCGCTTTTCGTCCTCTCAATTTCGTAAACAACACCCCTGCGGTGAGAAGGCAGTGAGTAGGACTTCCTTGGCAGTGGTCGTATACATGTGGACATGTGAGCGCATCTCGAGGGAGAGAGCGGACTTTTTCCACCCTCAGCCGTACCAGGGCATTTGGGATCAGATTAAAATTTGACAGATGTTTTTACATCACGGGGTTGTACGATAAACTAGCTAGCTCCCATCTTTATCCATCCAATTCCATGTTTAGCATGTAATGGGGTGTAGGAGACGATAGGATGATGTGTTCAACTTATCTAACCCAATGACTAGAAAGGTAGATTTTGTGCTGGAGTCATAAACGAACTTGTTTGCTACAAGCTCCCAAAAGCTATAACCTCTCAGACCTTTGGACAACGATATTACGAGTATGACACCATAGAGCTTAGTACTTCTGCAATATTCAGTACTGAACCCCCATTTCTTGGGAAGCGTGATCATAGTTACTGTCTCTAAGTTTGTTATTGTAATAGTCTATTAAGCTGACTTGTCAGATCGTTTCAAAACATCGGAGACTTATATAGCAATAATAAACTTAGAAGCGTTTTCAGACTACTGAAAAGTTAATTTGGAAGCTTCAGCTAAAAGTTGTATAATCATCATGAAACTCGTTGCTCATTGTGGTAAGAAAACAAATGCTGGGACGCAGATAACAATTGGAAATACCAGAGAATAGAACCTTTATAGGTAGATACAAAATATGTGATCAAGCAAATTAAGTAAAAATCCACGCAAATTAACAACATAAACAAGATTAAACAAAATTAGTAAGGCTATAAATACCCTTAAGCTTTCGAAAGGTCATGGAGTAGACGGGATTTCATCATTTCTCTACAAATATGGTGGTCCAGATATTCCACTTCTTCTTCTCAAGCTGTTTACTCTCTCTATGGAAACCGGTTCTTACCCCTATTGTTGGAAAACCGCGTACATCATACCACGTTACAAATTTGGAGATAAGACTGACATGAACAATTACCGGCCAATAAATATTACTCCAGTTATTTCTAGGATTATGGAAAAAATTATCAGTGATGAACTTTCCAACTATTTACTTGCTGGAAAATTTATCAATGATACTCAACATGGATTTCTTAAAAATCGTTCTTGCATGACATGTCATTTTGACTTCTTTAATTTAGTTTATTCTCTACGTAGCCAGGGTTATCTAGTCTTAGTGCTATATCTGGACATTTCTAAAGCCTTTGACATGGTTAGCCACCAACTTCTTATAGGTAAGCTCGCATCTTATGGGGTTCAAAATCCTTTGCTTGCTTGGCTTGATTCCTTTCTCAGCAATCGATACCAAATAGTCAAAATTAACTCTTCATTGTCTAACGCTGTCCCTGTTAGAAGTGGAGTAATACAAGGTAGTGTCTTAGGTCCTTTGCTCTTTTTAGTGTATATTAATGATATTTGTGAAAGTTTTTGTGTCGGTAAGCCCCTTCTATATGCAGATGATCTTAAAGTAGTATATTCATTTTCTCCACATGACCTGAAAAATATACGAAATTGCGTCAACATGGAGCTTAACAAGGTAACACAGTGGTGCTTGAAATGGCAACTGAAGCTTAATACGGCTAAATGTGGATGGATATGCTTCGGCGATACATCGCTCAACCTAGACGTTACCATAAATGGAGTAGTGTTATCTAAGTTACATACAGTAGTAGACTTAGGACTTAGATACTCCCAAGACCTGTCGTTTACAGAACATATATTAAAACAGACCTCTAAGTCTCAACGTCTAATAGGTTACATAACTCGAAATCTTTACAACACTGAGTCACGTATTCTAATGTACAAAGTTTGTGCTCGACCTCTTCTGGAATACTGCACGTTTATTCTTAGCAGTGCTCTCATAAAGGATAAATTAAGGCTGGAATCAGTACAGAGACGATTTACACTTCGTATTCTTGGAGCTGATTGTACCTTAACTTATAATTCTAGATGTAATAAACTTGGGCTAGACCCTTTATGGAGGAGGAGACTCAAACTAAATCTTATTTTTTTCTTCAAACTACTTCATAAACTATCATTTACATCCGATCACGCGATTCAATATGCAGAAACCTCTCATTATAACATACGTAATTCCTTGGCACTAGTGAAACAAACTCATTCTAAATCATCTCTTTATATGAATTACTTCACCTGTAAATTCTCTAGACTCTGGAATAACCTACCACAACCTATCCGCACGATAAAATCGCTCCCATTATTTGTTCGCTGCATCGATGCATACTGTTCTTCTGAAAATGCATTGAATGGTCTAGCGCCTTTAAGTGTATCTCATTCCACAAGTGATATTTTAGGAACCTTAAATGTTTAGCCATCTTTATTACTGAATCTCCTTAGTAAAACCACCCACTTGTTGTCAATATGTCAACACTGCCATTAGCAACTTTAACTAATTTGAATAACACAAACAGTATATCAGTGTCACATGACACACGCATTTAGGTAGACCTGATTAATATATTTTGGTAATTACTTTTTTGTTGTTCCGTGCTCTCTGTTTTCGTTTTAATTTCTCTAGTTGTAGATAAATATCATTAATTCGATCTGGCACACGAATTGACCATAATTACACCGTTCATAAATCAACAGGCTGTCCATTCAAGAAATATTAAAAAATCCCGGATAATGCTTTGGATCGCTGTAATACTTGTACTACTTAAACAACCAGTGAACTAGTACACTTAAAACTTTCTTTTATCATATGTTTGTTTTCTGCACGTTTAACGTTATTACTTATATCAAATTGATCATGTCTGTAAACTGGCGTGAATTCTGTAATTATTATTTTTCAGAATATAAATTTATTATTATTATTATTATTTCATAGGATCTTTACCCTGATTAGCGTGGCGAACGTGTTTTGAATGGCAGGTGACTAGAACTTGGTGAGACTATAGTTTATGGACGACCTTTGAGCGACGCTTAAAAAACCTTGAGAATGTTCACCTACATACTACGCCAAAATGAGGGCTACAAACCAGTGTGAGGAATCAGGATTAATATTTATTGTTGATAGTTGGGGTTTTCATCACGAACTGATAAGAGCTTTATTGCTACAAACAATCTTGGAAGCCTGTACTTACAGACTACCTGTAAATACAGAATAAGCTGTATGAATGAGATAGGACGAATTTCTATGAACAGTAAACCGAAAGCTATACTCAAGGAACTCAGAACTTCAAGCACATGAAAGTCAATAAAACTGGACAATCTACATGTATTATTTGGATAACTTGCTACGCATATACCTGTATCCTTGAAAGTAAATACAATCGCTTAGACAGCATGTTGCATCCCAACACCGAAATAACTGCACAGAAAAGTGTTCTGGTGGAGTTTGAAAACATGAAAAAAGGTCAAGGAATCTCTGGCTAATCGGTTGTAGGTGGATTGCAGAATTCTTTGATGAAAATCAAAACAGTCGAGGTTTTGTAATGTAAATTTCAAAGTTTATTGTAATCCGTTCTGCATATCAGTGAACACTAAGTTCAATCAATTTCCAAAAATATCGTACACTTTGTATGATGACATTACAATGCAAAGAAAAATAGCACAGGATAACGAATCGTTTAAGTAGAGAAGAAAAATATACTGAAGTATAATACGAAACGACCAGCGAAACTCTTCGTCCTTCCATAAATACTTTTAAAATACTCTACGATATCTTAACAACTAAGCATATCAGGCTTATCGGAACAGTTTTGGGGATACTAACCAAGAGGTACTTATTGGCTGCATTTTAGTTAGGAGTGTCCTCATTCACGAAATGATAAGGTGCTAATGGGAAAGTCCTACTTAACGCACCACTCACGAACAGTAACAAAACGCCGTAGCGAGTACTAGTTATAATACCACCAAATTGTTGACGTTCAAATTCAAGTTCTGATTTTGAGGATAAAAATGGTTCAAATGATTCAAATGGTTGCTGACGGAATAGAAGAAGCTTTAGCTTAACAGGCTTCCGTGTCTAGTTGCAGGGGATCACCAAATCCTCCAGGCAGGAACCTAGGTATGTTAACAATAAAACAGGAAAAGAAATTGATAAATCATAGTGCGATACTATCCTTAGTCCTTAAGAATAGATCAAGTTGCCTCTTAAAGGACTCCTGGGAAGTCGTTTGGACTAGCTCGGCCGGCAGCGAATTCCAGCATTTGACAACTCTTAAGGAGTAGAAGTTGTGTCTACAATCCGTTCTGCTATGTTGTGTCTCCAATTTTCGGGTGTTACCCCTTAGGTTAGTGTTGGAACTAAGCTTTAGTAGGTGTTTGAGAGGATGTCCAGAAGTGTCAAGGATACTATAAGCCATCATAGGTCACCTCTAAGACGTCTATACTCTGATGGGTAAAGGTTAACTGAATGGAGGCGCTCTTCGTAAGGTTTAAATTTGAGTCCGCGAACTGATTTCGTGGCTCGCCGTTGAATACGTACGCTCCAGGGTGTCCCTATCCTTTTGGATTGAGGGGGGAAATACTATGTTTCCGTGCTCTAAATGGGGACGGATAAAACTATTGAAGATTATATGGAAAATTCTTCCGTCAAACTGGTCAAAAATGCGCTTCAATATTACCAGTGCAAGGTTTGCTCGAAAGGCATTTTTGTCACAGTTAGCGTAAGACTTCAAATCGTAGGGCACCAAGACTCTTAAATCTTTTTCGACTTGAGATACTACTAAAGGGGAGTTACCTAAGTTATAACTGTGGTCTGTGACATGTCGCAGATGAACTACTTTACACTTTGAAGTGTTAAAGGTAAGTCCGTTGTCGTCTGCCCAACTTTGAAGTCGAGTCAGATCCTCCTGAAGTGCCTGTATATCGTCTTGGTTGCGTATCTCTCTACAAAAGTTCACATTGTCGGCAAAAAGTAATAAGTTTGACGTTACCTGTTGAGGAAGATCATTTATGTAGATCAAGAAGAGAAGAGGTCCTAATACTGAGCCCTGGGGGACCACACTAGGACATTCCATAGCCTGAGAGAAAGTGAAATTAATCCTGACCTTAAAATGTCGATTTTTCAGGTATGAAGTGAGCCAATCGATTAGAGGTGGTCTGATTCCCAATCGTTTGAGCTTATTGATAAGATATGTATGGTTAACCTTATCAAAAGCTTTTGAAAAATCTAGGTAAATGATATCAACCTTCCCCTTGTGATCAAGGGTGCTTGTCCATCTGTCCACCGCAGTCAGCAGGTTGATAATACAAGATTTACCCTTCCTGAAACCGTGCTGTTGGGGTGAGAAGAAATTTAAGGACAGTAAATAGTCGTTTATACCATCACATATCAGGGACTCCATGATTTTCGAGGGTATGGAGAGAAGAGCCACCGGGATAGTCCTTCCAGCATACGACCATCGTACTCGATGTCTGCAGTTGGCTTCCTGTAAATGACTCCAACTAGACACCTCGAAGTACTGGACAATCTTACAGAGCACCATATAGATTCCTCAAGATTGTTAAACTCGAAGTTATGAACTTGATGCACCTCCAAGCAAGAACGTATGTAAACAGCTACTCCCCCTCCATATCCTGATTTTCTGTCATTGCGGAACAAAGACATTCCAGGTAATGCTAACTCGTGGTCCGAGAATTGAGAAGATATCCAGGCCTCAGATATTCCTATCAGATGGGCCTTATTAGCATTGCTATGTTCACGTAGTTCATCCAATTTGTTTGGTAGACTCGCGGCGTTCATATATAAGCAGTTTATGCTTTTAATTTGGAGCGCGTGCGCTTCGTCCTGTTTGTCTGTATGAGCCTTACGTGAATGGACAGGTAGTCCACATATATGAGGTTTGCCGAGGTGGTAGGCCCTGTCCTTTACACGTTTTTTTAACCGTCTAGATAGTCCACAAGTGGAATGGTCAGCTCCAACTTGCCTTTGTGTTTGGTCCTAGCAACGTATGGCCTATCCGGGTGCATGTGGATTCCAGGTGGCAGTCGACGTCTGTTGGCACGAAATGCTTGCAGAGTTGGGGCCGCCAGGTATGAAGATGGGAAGGTTATCTTCATTAGACGGGGTCTAGAATCACCATCCGTCTTGGCTAGTCTTGTCACATGCTGAGTCAGTACGTTTGTGAGCCTCAAGGAATGTTGGATGACTTTCCATTCCTTGACGTCAGAGTTTGATTGAGTAGGGTCCGTATTTTCCGTTATACCTTGCACGATCATATTCCTCCAGTGGAAAAACTGATCGCAAGTTTCTTAGGAGATGTTCCGGATGAGACTGAGCTCAGAATGCGGTATATCAGGCAGTACCATCACCAGATCACGAGTGGGCACACCGTGCTACGCATCCCTCGAAACTATTAGTCAGCTTGCACCGAACACCTCTCGATGGATCGATAAATATATCTAAGAAACCCTTCACTTCTGATTTCTGGTTTGACTGGGTTGGTGATCAAGCACACCAAACAGTAAAATGTGAGTCTGTTCCTTGTCGGAACATCAGATATCATTTTTTAATTTTTATTCTTGCATAGAGTGATATTGTTTCCATATTTTCGGATATTTTTTTCCCGTCCATTGATATTCTCCACGTTCATCATGGCGGAACAGACTTCAAGTTCGTTTAGATCAAGACCCTTTCGCGTTCCTCGTTTCAGCTAATACCATTTTACCCGACAATGTCTAAGCTGACTTCTACAAGCACGGAGTGTCAGACATCGATGATGGCTTTGAGGTCTAAACTTCGCACATGCGTATGTTGATGACTGCTCAATTTCAAGTCCGGACAAAGAATCCCATCTCCAGCATCTGGCCCTTGTCTTTGAACGACTGCAAAAACACAGTATTACTGTAAGCATTCAGAAATGTCAAATCAAAACCAACTCCCTAAATTTTCTCGAACACACTTAATTTTCAAGGCATCCGCCCTCTCAAAAGCAAGGTGGCGGCGATTCTGGACTACCCAGAACCGACCACAATAAAACGATTATGCACGTTTAACGGCCTTGTAAGTTCCTATAGATGGTTCAGAACAAACTGGCCATCCCTTATGAAACTTCTAACCGACCAATTTCGTGGAAATGCTAAATTCATTAATTTGGACGATATTAAGAGAAAATCAACCTCCACAATTGAGGGACTTATCGCAAAATTTGACAGACACCTTTCTCTTTTGCTTTTCCAAGACGGCTGGGAAAAATGAATAACATGGATGATATCACGAGAAAAGCATTGTCTACAGTTAACGAAGTTTCTGCTAAAGCAAGCATGCTTACACATCAGGACACACACGCACCCATCAGCATCGCATTAGATGTATCCAACTCCCCAAAACCATTATTATTTTTCACAGAACCTATATCGACCACAACCTAAAGTTTGATCGGGATATTTGTAAGTTGTAGTACGTCTGTTCCGTGGATTCATTGACTGGCTATCGTAATCTGTATTGGATGTGGATTCAGTATTTTTAGAACGTACTGAGCGTCGTGATTACCTACAAAAATAAGGACGGACTCACTTCGCTGGAACTCCCATAATAACAGAACTAATCGCGAAATTGTAGTTTTGTCACAATGTGGCTATCGAATTTATGAGATCTTACTTGGAAGTCACGTAATTGCCTTTTATGGCTCACCGTATTGTAACAATCGGCAATGTAATGTTCAGCGTTTCTAAGGTACACGGTTAGGCTAAAGATAGAATAATATGTTTAATGCAAGTAAAGACAACTTATACAGAATGACCACGCCCGCAAAGCTGAGCCATGCCATCCAGTTGAATTTCGAATGAATGTTCCTGCGTTCATCACTGTTGGCCTTCTCTTCGTGTCAAGTTTTTAATATCCGTTTTCTCAGTTATCTCACATTCATTCTCGAGGATTGTGTGGTTATGACCGATACCACTGCTATTTCATGCTATCGTCATGACAACTTGTTTTTCAAACTGCAAGGTACCGATATTCAAACACATTACCAGGACGACCTAACCCGCTCTCTAGTCCTTTAAATACCGTTTCAGTGATGGGTTTTACAGCACTTCCCAAAACATCACAGGACTTATGTTACAAGCACTGAAAAAGAATTACTGAGCAACTCTCTCCAATTTGGGCTGGTAATAACCGGATCTTCACACAAAATATATAGGCAGCGTAGGTGAGGGAAGTAGTAGATAGAAAAACAAAAGTAAAGGTTAGAAAACAACCTAGCAAGCTCACAAAATACACATACGTATATCACTAAAGTATACGATCTGCGTCGAATGATCAGAGGTCTACTTGAGCCAAATGGAAGTGATTTAATCAAGCAGCTAACGTCAAAGTCACATTTTGACGTTAGTATCTAGCCCGTATTACCTTCTTATCGTATCCAGGTACTATGGCTGCTTTGGTGACTGTTCAACGCAAACGACGTTGTTACAGAAATATATAAGAGTAAGCACAATATACAGAGTGGGACCATCACCACATCGGTCAGTCCGTGACGTGCGATTAACTAATGGATGTTTGTTGCTCTTGACGAGGATCGGTGGACTGTTTGGCATTCAATGACCCGAATTCCAGATGGTTTGGCTACAGCCATCTGACATTTCACTGGCTCTATATGTACATATAACATCGAAAACAATCGACAACAATTAGCTGTAGCACAATGGTTTTAATCCACACTTTCGATAGAAGATTTATAATCTTAAATCATCCTGCAAGCTCCTTGACTTTGAAGATCACAACGTAGGTGGCATGTGTTGATGACTGAAGAAATAGACGGAAATGTGATGTTCAGCTAGCTTATGTTGATGTCACACCACGCGGCCAATAAACAACGTGAGTCACCCTCTCATTATATCCATAAATTAAGGCTATTTTGATGTCCGTGTAGAATGAATACAATGATATTACGGAGATGTATTAATTAGAAAAGGCACATGAAACAGAGTGCGACCACTGCCACATTGGCCAGCCCATGATGTGCAATCGAATAACACACATTCCTTGTCCGTGAACTTGGGAAGGACCAATGGAATGTCCGATTTTCCGCGATTTGGCTAGACCCCAGTGACTTTTGACTGGCCTTACAACTGTCTTACGGTTCACCTACCAAAGCAATGATCAGACAGTTGTTTCAAACCCGTTTGTTATAAACAGATCAGTCACGTCCCGCTATCGAGCAGTCCGTATGTAGAACATATGTTTTCATTTTGATAGTTGAATATCTTGGGTAAGCTTATATTTGAGGGGTTGTAGATAAACTACATATATATTCAACTCATCTATGTGTATCGTAGTCAGTAATTACGGTTATGTTTTCGTTTATTTATTCACCTACTTGTAGATATTTTGGAATAATTTCTAATATGAAATCAATTGGTTTGCACATTCGATAAGAAGGAATTCACCGTCTTCATCAGTAACTCTAAATTTCATAATAGAAAGTGGGCATTTAACTAACTGAATAATGACGTCTGGATCTAATTTGCTTATTTCAGCAAGCATCCAAACAATGAACCATTCATCTTCAACACTTTCGCCACAATCAACACATCCAAATAGGAAAAATGAATCAACAGCTATCGAGTTATATGATTAGATAGTCAACTTACATATTGACTGAATCCATAACTTGAAGGGATCTCTGTACCATTGATACTGAATGCACCATAAGCTTAAAAATTCAATATACATATTCCTTTTATGGCTTGCAGCATTTTCATCAGTACTATTAAGAAAAATAAGCTTGTAACTGAGACTATTCCGCATTTCTGAAAGTAATACAAATGGTACAGAGATGATATTCGTATGTATTTTTGAAGTGGTTGAATACAGAGTGGAATGCTCCGATTAACTGAACGATTTCTAAAAAAGGACATCGGAAAGTTACAAGTATGCTAATGCAGTGAGCAACATTGAGTCCAATGGACCATTTAGTTACGGAAACGGTGTACATTATGAACCATAATATTTAAATCTAAGCATGTGTCGACAAAAGAAAACCTGCTTCAAGTTAACTCAATTACATTGACTTTCTCAGATTTCCAGTCTAGCTCCAATTAAAACGACAACAATTAAGGATCCTAAAATTTGAGAGATCATGCTACTTAAACCTAAGCCTATTACAGATGTCCCTTTGTAGAAAGTGGTAGATGCACTAAGCTCCAGAAACAGCAAATCTACTGGTGTATAAGGAAATTCAAAATATAAGGTAAGATAGGAAGCTCAACAACGCAATAAGAATTGGGAAGCGAAGCATCCACAGTAGCAAAGGTCCCGGACCAAAAAGTTCTCAAACCACCATTTGGAAACAAAGAGCATCAAAAGAACATCAATACTCAGCCTACCAAAAAGGAACAGGTCTTAGTAATATAGTTGACATGGAAAAGTCTGATAATATTCGTCTCAACAAGCTTAGGAAAAAGATAAGTACAGAGTACAACCACTGATCTCGTTCTATAAAACCCAAATTACACGGTACAACCAGTCTGTAACTGAAGAATAACAGATCTATAAGAGCTGAGAAAAGTGTAACAGGACAGTAAATGCACCCATTATTTATCTCCTAAATATTTGGTTTTAACATTACTAAAGATTTTTAATTCTCTCGTTTTTTCTTCTTTTAATGTATTTTTTCTGTCGTCGTTCTCACTAAAATTAGCACTACCATTAGGTCGAGTTATTTGTCATTCATTTGTCTTCGCAAAGACATTTACTCTCTATCTTTTTCTTGATCTTAAACTCCAAGAATCCCTATAAATACTTTTCTCTTCTGTCTTTTCAAACAATATTCCTAATGTTTAGTCTTTCTCACTTACTACTACTACATTATTTTGACCTCTTTTTGATGAGCTGATATGGCGTCACAAATTACGATTATGGATACCTGTGTTGGACCCAGTAAGGATTATGACCTACTGGTTCTGTGATACGTCTGATAACGTCTTGAGTCAGTGAATTGCATGACCTCTGGAACTTTGGCTATGGAGTCATGACAGATTAATATTTATTTTTTATTTATCTGAACACATAAGCATTGGTAAAAGGGGGCACCAAATACGTTCGCGTCACACAATAACAATGAGACTAGTAGAAGTTATCATTGATTTGTGTGATACCGCCCGTGCGCCCAGACCGAAGTAGGTCGTTTTCTTAGGGGACCACAACCCAAGCCTTTGACCTTAAGATTTAATCCACAAAGCAGTGGAGTAACGTCAGGAGATGCAGTTCTATGGTAGCCGGTGACCAACAATAGGTTCATAGGCCTTTACTTCCGTTGGCATCCTAGAGACCATGTGCACCAGTGGTTTCGAATCACGTTTCTCAACTACCCTAGATTGATCCGCTATATCCACCAACCCAGTTAAAGCTCCGGACATTCGCTTTTCGTCCTCTCAATTTCGTAAACAACACCCCTGCGGTGAGAAGGCAGTGAGTAGGACTTCCTTGGCAGTGGTCGTATACATGTGGACATGTGAGCGCATCTCGAGGGAGAGAGCGGACTTTTTCCACCCTCAGCCGTACCAGGGCATTTGGGATCAGATTAAAATTTGACAGATGTTTTTACATCACGGGGTTGTACGATAAACTAGCTAGCTCCCATCTTTATCCATCCAATTCCATGTTTAGCATGTAATGGGGTGTAGGAGACGATAGGATGATGTGTTCAACTTATCTAACCCAATGACTAGAAAGGTAGATTTTGTGCTGGAGTCATAAACGAACTTGTTTGCTACAAGCTCCCAAAAGCTATAACCTCTCAGACCTTTGGACAACGATATTACGAGTATGACACCATAGAGCTTAGTACTTCTGCAATATTCAGTACTGAACCCCCATTTCTTGGGAAGCGTGATCATAGTTACTGTCTCTAAGTTTGTTATTGTAATAGTCTATTAAGCTGACTTGTCAGATCGTTTCAAAACATCGGAGACTTATATAGCAATAATAAACTTAGAAGCGTTTTCAGACTACTGAAAAGTTAATTTGGAAGCTTCAGCTAAAAGTTGTATAATCATCATGAAACTCGTTGCTCATTGTGGTAAGAAAACAAATGCTGGGACGCAGATAACAATTGGAAATACCAGAGAATAGAACCTTTATAGGTAGATACAAAATATGTGATCAAGCAAATTAAGTAAAAATCCACGCAAATTAACAACATAAACAAGATTAAACAAAATTAGTAAGGCTATAAATACCCTTAAGCTTTCGAAAGGTCATGGAGTAGACGGGATTTCATCATTTCTCTACAAATATGGTGGTCCAGATATTCCACTTCTTCTTCTCAAGCTGTTTACTCTCTCTATGGAAACCGGTTCTTACCCCTATTGTTGGAAAACCGCGTACATCATACCACGTTACAAATTTGGAGATAAGACTGACATGAACAATTACCGGCCAATAAATATTACTCCAGTTATTTCTAGGATTATGGAAAAAATTATCAGTGATGAACTTTCCAACTATTTACTTGCTGGAAAATTTATCAATGATACTCAACATGGATTTCTTAAAAATCGTTCTTGCATGACATGTCATTTTGACTTCTTTAATTTAGTTTATTCTCTACGTAGCCAGGGTTATCTAGTCTTAGTGCTATATCTGGACATTTCTAAAGCCTTTGACATGGTTAGCCACCAACTTCTTATAGGTAAGCTCGCATCTTATGGGGTTCAAAATCCTTTGCTTGCTTGGCTTGATTCCTTTCTCAGCAATCGATACCAAATAGTCAAAATTAACTCTTCATTGTCTAACGCTGTCCCTGTTAGAAGTGGAGTAATACAAGGTAGTGTCTTAGGTCCTTTGCTCTTTTTAGTGTATATTAATGATATTTGTGAAAGTTTTTGTGTCGGTAAGCCCCTTCTATATGCAGATGATCTTAAAGTAGTATATTCATTTTCTCCACATGACCTGAAAAATATACGAAATTGCGTCAACATGGAGCTTAACAAGGTAACACAGTGGTGCTTGAAATGGCAACTGAAGCTTAATACGGCTAAATGTGGATGGATATGCTTCGGCGATACATCGCTCAACCTAGACGTTACCATAAATGGAGTGGTGTTATCTAAGTTACATACAGTAGTAGACTTAGGACTTAGATACTCCCAAGACCTGTCGTTTACAGAACATATATTAAAACAGACCTCTAAGTCTCAACGTCTAATAGGTTACATAACTCGAAATCTTTACAACACTGAGTCACGTATTCTAATGTACAAAGTTTGTGCTCGACCTCTTCTGGAATACTGCACGTTTATTCTTAGCAGTGCTCTCATAAAGGATAAATTAAGGCTGGAATCAGTACAGAGACGATTTACACTTCGTATTCTTGGAGCTGATTGTACCTTAACTTATAATTCTAGATGTAATAAACTTGGGCTAGACCCTTTATGGAGGAGGAGACTCAAACTAAATCTTATTTTTTTCTTCAAACTACTTCATAAACTATCATTTACATCCGATCACGCGATTCAATATGCAGAAACCTCTCATTATAACATACGTAATTCCTTGGCACTAGTGAAACAAACTCATTCTAAATCATCTCTTTATATGAATTACTTCACCTGTAAATTCTCTAGACTCTGGAATAACCTACCACAACCTATCCGCACGATAAAATCGCTCCCATTATTTGTTCGCTGCATCGATGCATACTGTTCTTCTGAAAATGCATTGAATGGTCTAGCGCCTTTAAGTGTATCTCATTCCACAAGTGATATTTTAGGAACCTTAAATGTTTAGCCATCTTTATTACTGAATCTCCTTAGTAAAACCACCCACTTGTTGTCAATATGTCAACACTGCCATTAGCAACTTTAACTAATTTGAATAACACAAACAGTATATCAGTGTCACATGACACACGCATTTAGGTAGACCTGATTAATATATTTTGGTAATTACTTTTTTGTTGTTCCGTGCTCTCTGTTTTCGTTTTAATTTCTCTAGTTGTAGATAAATATCATTAATTCGATCTGGCACACGAATTGACCATAATTACACCGTTCATAAATCAACAGGCTGTCCATTCAAGAAATATTAAAAAATCCCGGATAATGCTTTGGATCGCTGTAATACTTGTACTACTTAAACAACCAGTGAACTAGTACACTTAAAACTTTCTTTTATCATATGTTTGTTTTCTGCACGTTTAACGTTATTACTTATATCAAATTGATCATGTCTGTAAACTGGCGTGAATTCTGTAATTATTATTTTTCAGAATATAAATTTATTATTATTATTTCATAGGATCTTTACCCTGATTAGCGTGGCGAACGTGTTTTGAATGGCAGGTGACTAGAACTTGGTGAGACTATAGTTTATGGACGACCTTTGAGCGACGCTTAAAAAACCTTGAGAATGTTCACCTACATACTACGCCAAAATGAGGGCTACAAACCAGTGTGAGGAATCAGGATTAATATTTATTGTTGATAGTTGGGGTTTTCATCACGAACTGATAAGAGCTTTATTGCTACAAACAATCTTGGAAGCCTGTACTTACAGACTACCTGTAAATACAGAATAAGCTGTATGAATGAGATAGGACGAATTTCTATGAACAGTAAACCGAAAGCTATACTCAAGGAACTCAGAACTTCAAGCACATGAAAGTCAATAAAACTGGACAATCTACATGTATTATTTGGATAACTTGCTACGCATATACCTGTATCCTTGAAAGTAAATACAATCGCTTAGACAGCATGTTGCATCCCAACACCGAAATAACTGCACAGAAAAGTGTTCTGGTGGAGTTTGAAAACATGAAAAAAGGTCAAGGAATCTCTGGCTAATCGGTTGTAGGTGGATTGCAGAATTCTTTGATGAAAATCAAAACAGTCGAGGTTTTGTAATGTAAATTTCAAAGTTTATTGTAATCCGTTCTGCATATCAGTGAACACTAAGTTCAATCAATTTCCAAAAATATCGTACACTTTGTATGATGACATTACAATGCAAAGAAAAATAGCACAGGATAACGAATCGTTTAAGTAGAGAAGAAAAATATACTGAAGTATAATACGAAACGACCAGCGAAACTCTTCGTCCTTCCATAAATACTTTTAAAATACTCTACGATATCTTAACAACTAAGCATATCAGGCTTATCGGAACAGTTTTGGGGATACTAACCAAGAGGTACTTATTGGCTGCATTTTAGTTAGGAGTGTCCTCATTCACGAAATGATAAGGTGCTAATGGGAAAGTCCTACTTAACGCACCACTCACGAACAGTAACAAAACGCCGTAGCGAGTACTAGTTATAATACCACCAAATTGTTGACGTTCAAATTCAAGTTCTGATTTTGAGGATAAAAATGGTTCAAATGATTCAAATGGTTGCTGACGGAATAGAAGAAGCTTTAGCTTAACAGGCTTCCGTGTCTAGTTGCAGGGGATCACCAAATCCTCCAGGCAGGAACCTAGGTATGTTAACAATAAAACAGGAAAAGAAATTGATAAATCATAGTGCGATACTATCCTTAGTCCTTAAGAATAGATCAAGTTGCCTCTTAAAGGACTCCTGGGAAGTCGTTTGGACTAGCTCGGCCGGCAGCGAATTCCAGCATTTGACAACTCTTAAGGAGTAGAAGTTGTGTCTACAATCCGTTCTGCTATGTTGTGTCTCCAATTTTCGGGTGTTACCCCTTAGGTTAGTGTTGGAACTAAGCTTTAGTAGGTGTTTGAGAGGATGTCCAGAAGTGTCAAGGATACTATAAGCCATCATAGGTCACCTCTAAGACGTCTATACTCTGATGGGTAAAGGTTAACTGAATGGAGGCGCTCTTCGTAAGGTTTAAATTTGAGTCCGCGAACTGATTTCGTGGCTCGCCGTTGAATACGTACGCTCCAGGGTGTCCCTATCCTTTTGGATTGAGGGGGGAAATACTATGTTTCCGTGCTCTAAATGGGGACGGATAAAACTATTGAAGATTATATGGAAAGTTCTTCCGTCAAACTGGTCAAAAATGCGCTTCAATATTACCAGTGCAAGGTTTGCTCGAAAGGCATTTTTGTCACAGTTAGCGTAAGACTTCAAATCGTAGGGCACCAAGACTCTTAAATCTTTTTCGACTTGAGATACTACTAAAGGGGAGTTACCTAAGTTATAACTGTGGTCTGTGACATGTCGCAGATGAACTACTTTACACTTTGAAGTGTTAAAGGTAAGTCCGTTGTCGTCTGCCCAACTTTGAAGTCGAGTCAGATCCTCCTGAAGTGCCTGTATATCGTCTTGGTTGCGTATCTCTCTACAAAAGTTCACATTGTCGGCAAAAAGTAATAAGTTTGACGTTACCTGTTGAGGAAGATCATTTATGTAGATCAAGAAGAGAAGAGGTCCTAATACTGAGCCCTGGGGGACCACACTAGGACATTCCATAGCCTGAGAGAAAGTGAAATTAATCCTGACCTTAAAATGTCGATTTTTCAGGTATGAAGTGAGCCAATCGATTAGAGGTGGTCTGATTCCCAATCGTTTGAGCTTATTGATAAGATATGTATGGTTAACCTTATCAAAAGCTTTTGAAAAATCTAGGTAAATGATATCAACCTTCCCCTTGTGATCAAGGGTGCTTGTCCATCTGTCCACCGCAGTCAGCAGGTTGGTAATACAAGATTTACCCTTCCTGAAACCGTGCTGTTGGGGTGAGAAGAAATTTAAGGACAGTAAATAGTCGTTTATACCATCACATATCAGGGACTCCATGATTTTCGAGGGTATGGAGAGAAGAGCCACCGGGATAGTCCTTCCAGCATACGACCATCGTACTCGATGTCTGCAGTTGGCTTCCTGTAAATGACTCCAACTAGACACCTCGAAGTACTGGACAATCTTACAGAGCACCATATAGATTCCTCAAGATTGTTAAACTCGAAGTTATGAACTTGATGCACCTCCAAGCAAGAACGTATGTAAACAGCTACTCCCCCTCCATATCCTGATTTTCTGTCATTGCGGAACAAAGACATTCCAGGTAATGCTAACTCGTGGTCCGAGAATTGAGAAGATATCCAGGCCTCAGATATTCCTATCAGATGGGCCTTATTAGCATTGCTATGTTCACGTAGTTCATCCAATTTGTTTGGTAGACTCGCGGCGTTCATATATAAGCAGTTTATGCTTTTAATTTGGAGCGCGTGCGCTTCGTCCTGTTTGTCTGTATGAGCCTTACGTGAATGGACAGGTAGTCCACATATATGAGGTTTGCCGAGGTGGTAGGCCCTGTCCTTTACACGTTTTTTTAACCGTCTAGATAGTCCACAAGTGGAATGGTCAGCTCCAACTTGCCTTTGTGTTTGGTCCTAGCAACGTATGGCCTATCCGGGTGCATGTGGATTCCAGGTGGCAGTCGACGTCTGTTGGCACGAAATGCTTGCAGAGTTGGGGCCGCCAGGTATGAAGATGGGAAGGTTATCTTCATTAGACGGGGTCTAGAATCACCATCCGTCTTGGCTAGTCTTGTCACATGCTGAGTCAGTACGTTTGTGAGCCTCAAGGAATGTTGGATGACTTTCCATTCCTTGACGTCAGAGTTTGATTGAGTAGGGTCCGTATTTTCCGTTATACCTTGCACGATCATATTCCTCCAGTGGAAAAACTGATCGCAAGTTTCTTAGGAGATGTTCCGGATGAGACTGAGCTCAGAATGCGGTATATCAGGCAGTACCATCACCAGATCACGAGTGGGCACACCGTGCTACGCATCCCTCGAAACTATTAGTCAGCTTGCACCGAACACCTCTCGATGGATCGATAAATATATCTAAGAAACCCTTCACTTCTGATTTCTGGTTTGACTGGGTTGGTGATCAAGCACACCAAACAGTAAAATGTGAGTCTGTTCCTTGTCGGAACATCAGATATCATTTTTTAATTTTTATTCTTGCATAGAGTGATATTGTTTCCATATTTTCGGATATTTTTTTCCCGTCCAATGATATTCTCCACGTTCATCATGGCGGAACAGACTTCAAGTTCGTTTAGATCAAGACCCTTTCGCGTTCCTCGTTTCAGCTAATACCATTTTACCCGACAATGTCTAAGCTGACTTCTACAAGCACGGAGTGTCAGACATCGATGATGGCTTTGAGGTCTAAACTTCGCACATGCGTATGTTGATGACTGCTCAATTTCAAGTCCGGACAAAGAATCCCATCTCCAGCATCTGGCCCTTGTCTTTGAACGACTGCAAAAACACAGTATTACTGTAAGCATTCAGAAATGTCAAATCAAAACCAACTCCCTAAATTTTCTCGAACACACTTAATTTTCAAGGCATCCGCCCTCTCAAAAGCAAGGTGGCGGCGATTCTGGACTACCCAGAACCGACCACAATAAAACGATTATGCACGTTTAACGGCCTTGTAAGTTCCTATAGATGGTTCAGAACAAACTGGCCATCCCTTATGAAACTTCTAACCGACCAATTTCGTGGAAATGCTAAATTCATTAATTTGGACGATATTAAGAGAAAATCAACCTCCACAATTGAGGGACTTATCGCAAAATTTGACAGACACCTTTCTCTTTTGCTTTTCCAAGACGGCTGGGAAAAATGAATAACATGGATGATATCACGAGAAAAGCATTGTCTACAGTTAACGAAGTTTCTGCTAAAGCAAGCATGCTTACACATCAGGACACACACGCACCCATCAGCATCGCATTAGATGTATCCAACTCCCCAAAACCATTATTATTTTTCACAGAACCTATATCGACCACAACCTAAAGTTTGATCGGGATATTTGTAAGTTGTAGTACGTCTGTTCCGTGGATTCATTGACTGGCTATCGTAATCTGTATTGGATGTGGATTCAGTATTTTTAGAACGTACTGAGCGTCGTGATTACCTACAAAAATAAGGACGGACTCACTTCGCTGGAACTCCCATAATAACAGAACTAATCGCGAAATTGTAGTTTTGTCACAATGTGGCTATCGAATTTATGAGATCTTACTTGGAAGTCACGTAATTGCCTTTTATGGCTCACCGTATTGTAACAATCGGCAATGTAATGTTCAGCGTTTCTAAGGTACACGGTTAGGCTAAAGATAGAATAATATGTTTAATGCAAGTAAAGACAACTTATACAGAATGACCACGCCCGCAAAGCTGAGCCATGCCATCCAGTTGAATTTCGAATGAATGTTCCTGCGTTCATCACTGTTGGCCTTCTCTTCGTGTCAAGTTTTTAATATCCGTTTTCTCAGTTATCTCACATTCATTCTCGAGGATTGTGTGGTTATGACCGATACCACTGCTATTTCATGCTATCGTCATGACAACTTGTTTTTCAAACTGCAAGGTACCGATATTCAAACACATTACCAGGACGACCTAACCCGCTCTCTAGTCCTTTAAATACCGTTTCAGTGATGGGTTTTACAGCACTTCCCAAAACATCACAGGACTTATGTTACAAGCACTGAAAAAGAATTACTGAGCAACTCTCTCCAATTTGGGCTGGTAATAACCGGATCTTCACACAAAATATATAGGCAGCGTAGGTGAGGGAAGTAGTAGATAGAAAAACAAAAGTAAAGGTTAGAAAACAACCTAGCAAGCTCACAAAATACACATACGTATATCACTAAAGTATACGATCTGCGTCGAATGATCAGAGGTCTACTTGAGCCAAATGGAAGTGATTTAATCAAGCAGCTAACGTCAAAGTCACATTTTGACGTTAGTATCTAGCCCGTATTACCTTCTTATCGTATCCAGGTACTATGGCTGCTTTGGTGACTGTTCAACGCAAACGACGTTGTTACAGAAATATATAAGAGTAAGCACAATATACAGAGTGGGACCATCACCACATCGGTCAGTCCGTGACGTGCGATTAACTAATGGATGTTTGTTGCTCTTGACGAGGATCGGTGGACTGTTTGGCATTCAATGACCCGAATTCCAGATGGTTTGGCTACAGCCATCTGACATTTCACTGGCTCTATATGTACATATAACATCGAAAACAATCGACAACAATTAGCTGTAGCACAATGGTTTTAATCCACACTTTCGATAGAAGATTTATAATCTTAAATCATCCTGCAAGCTCCTTGACTTTGAAGATCACAACGTAGGTGGCATGTGTTGATGACTGAAGAAATAGACGGAAATGTGATGTTCAGCTAGCTTATGTTGATGTCACACCACGCGGCCAATAAACAACGTGAGTCACCCTCTCATTATATCCATAAATTAAGGCTATTTTGATGTCCGTGTAGAATGAATACAATGATATTACGGAGATGTATTAATTAGAAAAGGCACATGAAACAGAATGCGACCACTGCCACATTGGCCAGCCCATGATGTGCAATCGAATAACACACATTCCTTGTCCGTGAACTTGGGAAGGACCAATGGAATGTCCGATTTTCCGCGATTTGGCTAGACCCCAGTGACTTTTGACTGGCCTTACAACTGTCTTACGGTTCACCTACCAAAGCAATGATCAGACAGTTGTTTCAAACCCGTTTGTTATAAACAGATCAGTCACGTCCCGCTATCGAGCAGTCCGTATGTAGAACATATGTTTTCATTTTGATAGTTGAATATCTTGGGTAAGCTTATATTTGAGGGGTTGTAGATAAACTACATATATATTCAACTCATCTATGTGTATCGTAGTCAGTAATTACGGTTATGTTTTCGTTTATTTATTCACCTACTTGTAGATATTTTGGAATAATTTCTAATATGAAATCAATTGGTTTGCACATTCGATAAGAAGGAATTCACCGTCTTCATCAGTAACTCTAAATTTCATAATAGAAAGTGGGCATTTAACTAACTGAATAATGACGTCTGGATCTAATTTGCTTATTTCAGCAAGCATCCAAACAATGAACCATTCATCTTCAACACTTTCGCCACAATCAACACATCCAAATAGGAAAAATGAATCAACAGCTATCGAGTTATATGATTAGATAGTCAACTTACATATTGACTGAATCCATAACTTGAAGGGATCTCTGTACCATTGATACTGAATGCACCATAAGCTTAAAAATTCAATATACATATTCCTTTTATGGCTTGCAGCATTTTCATCAGTACTATTAAGAAAAATAAGCTTGTAACTGAGACTATTCCGCATTTCTGAAAGTAATACAAATGGTACAGAGATGATATTCGTATGTATTTTTGAAGTGGTTGAATACAGAGTGGAATGCTCCGATTAACTGAACGATTTCTAAAAAAGGACATCGGAAAGTTACAAGTATGCTAATGCAGTGAGCAACATTGAGTCCAATGGACCATTTAGTTACGGAAACGGTGTACATTATGAACCATAATATTTAAATCTAAGCATGTGTCGACAAAAGAAAACCTGCTTCAAGTTAACTCAATTACATTGACTTTCTCAGATTTCCAGTCTAGCTCCAATTAAAACGACAACAATTAAGGATCCTAAAATTTGAGAGATCATGCTACTTAAACCTAAGCCTATTACAGATGTCCCTTTGTAGAAAGTGGTAGATGCACTAAGCTCCAGAAACAGCAAATCTACTGGTGTATAAGGAAATTCAAAATATAAGGTAAGATAGGAAGCTCAGCAACGCAATAAGAATTGGGAAGCGAAGCATCCACAGTAGCAAAGGTCCCGGACCAAAAAGTTCTCAAACCACCATTTGGAAACAAAGAGCATCAAAAGAACATCAATACTCAGCCTACCAAAAAGGAACAGGTCTTAGTAATATAGTTGACATGGAAAAGTCTGATAATATTCGTCTCAACAAGCTTAGGAAAAAGATAAGTACAGAGTACAACCACTGATCTCGTTCTATAAAACCCAAATTACACGGTACAACCAGTCTGTAACTGAAGAATAACAGATCTATAAGAGCTGAGAAAAGTGTAACAGGACAGTAAATGCACCCATTATTTATCTCCTAAATATTTGGTTTTAACATTACTAAAGATTTTTAATTCTCTCGTTTTTTCTTCTTTTAATGTATTTTTTCTGTCGTCGTTCTCACTAAAATTAGCACTACCATTAGGTCGAGTTATTTGTCATTCATTTGTCTTCGCAAAGACATTTACTCTCTATCTTTTTCTTGATCTTAAACTCCAAGAATCCCTATAAATACTTTTCTCTTCTGTCTTTTCAAACAATATTCCTAATGTTTAGTCTTTCTCACTTACTACTACTACATTATTTTGACCTCTTTTTGATGAGCTGATATGGCGTCACAAATTACGATTATGGATACCTGTGTTGGACCCAGTAAGGATTATGACCTACTGGTTCTGTGATACGTCTGATAACGTCTTGAGTCAGTGAATTGCATGACCTCTGGAACTTTGGCTATGGAGTCATGACAGATTAATATTTATTTTTTATTTATCTGAACACATAAGCATTGGTAAAAGGGGGCACCAAATACGTTCGCGTCACACAATAACAATGAGACTAGTAGAAGTTATCATTGATTTGTGTGATACCGCCCGTGCGCCCAGACCGAAGTAGGTCGTTTTCTTAGGGGACCACAACCCAAGCCTTTGACCTTAAGATTTAATCCACAAAGCAGTGGAGTAACGTCAGGAGATGCAGTTCTATGGTAGCCGGTGACCAACAATAGGTTCATAGGCCTTTACTTCCGTTGGCATCCTAGAGACCATGTGCACCAGTGGTTTCGAATCACGTTTCTCAACTACCCTAGATTGATCCGCTATATCCACCAACCCAGTTAAAGCTCCGGACATTCGCTTTTCGTCCTCTCAATTTCGTAAACAACACCCCTGCGGTGAGAAGGCAGTGAGTAGGACTTCCTTGGCAGTGGTCGTATACATGTGGACATGTGAGCGCATCTCGAGGGAGAGAGCGGACTTTTTCCACCCTCAGCCGTACCAGGGCATTTGGGATCAGATTAAAATTTGACAGATGTTTTTACATCACGGGGTTGTACGATAAACTAGCTAGCTCCCATCTTTATCCATCCAATTCCATGTTTAGCATGTAATGGGGTGTAGGAGACGATAGGATGATGTGTTCAACTTATCTAACCCAATGACTAGAAAGGTAGATTTTGTGCTGGAGTCATAAACGAACTTGTTTGCTACAAGCTCCCAAAAGCTATAACCTCTCAGACCTTTGGACAACGATATTACGAGTATGACACCATAGAGCTTAGTACTTCTGCAATATTCAGTACTGAACCCCCATTTCTTGGGAAGCGTGATCATAGTTACTGTCTCTAAGTTTGTTATTGTAATAGTCTATTAAGCTGACTTGTCAGATCGTTTCAAAACATCGGAGACTTATATAGCAATAATAAACTTAGAAGCGTTTTCAGACTACTGAAAAGTTAATTTGGAAGCTTCAGCTAAAAGTTGTATAATCATCATGAAACTCGTTGCTCATTGTGGTAAGAAAACAAATGCTGGGACGCAGATAACAATTGGAAATACCAGAGAATAGAACCTTTATAGGTAGATACAAAATATGTGATCAAGCAAATTAAGTAAAAATCCACGCAAATTAACAACATAAACAAGATTAAACAAAATTAGTAAGGCTATAAATACCCTTAAGCTTTCGAAAGGTCATGGAGTAGACGGGATTTCATCATTTCTCTACAAATATGGTGGTCCAGATATTCCACTTCTTCTTCTCAAGCTGTTTACTCTCTCTATGGAAACCGGTTCTTACCCCTATTGTTGGAAAACCGCGTACATCATACCACGTTACAAATTTGGAGATAAGACTGACATGAACAATTACCGGCCAATAAATATTACTCCAGTTATTTCTAGGATTATGGAAAAAATTATCAGTGATGAACTTTCCAACTATTTACTTGCTGGAAAATTTATCAATGATACTCAACATGGATTTCTTAAAAATCGTTCTTGCATGACATGTCATTTTGACTTCTTTAATTTAGTTTATTCTCTACGTAGCCAGGGTTATCTAGTCTTAGTGCTATATCTGGACATTTCTAAAGCCTTTGACATGGTTAGCCACCAACTTCTTATAGGTAAGCTCGCATCTTATGGGGTTCAAAATCCTTTGCTTGCTTGGCTTGATTCCTTTCTCAGCAATCGATACCAAATAGTCAAAATTAACTCTTCATTGTCTAACGCTGTCCCTGTTAGAAGTGGAGTAATACAAGGTAGTGTCTTAGGTCCTTTGCTCTTTTTAGTGTATATTAATGATATTTGTGAAAGTTTTTGTGTCGGTAAGCCCCTTCTATATGCAGATGATCTTAAAGTAGTATATTCATTTTCTCCACATGACCTGAAAAATATACGAAATTGCGTCAACATGGAGCTTAACAAGGTAACACAGTGGTGCTTGAAATGGCAACTGAAGCTTAATACGGCTAAATGTGGATGGATATGCTTCGGCGATACATCGCTCAACCTAGACGTTACCATAAATGGAGTAGTGTTATCTAAGTTACATACAGTAGTAGACTTAGGACTTAGATACTCCCAAGACCTGTCGTTTACAGAACATATATTAAAACAGACCTCTAAGTCTCAACGTCTAATAGGTTACATAACTCGAAATCTTTACAACACTGAGTCACGTATTCTAATGTACAAAGTTTGTGCTCGACCTCTTCTGGAATACTGCACGTTTATTCTTAGCAGTGCTCTCATAAAGGATAAATTAAGGCTGGAATCAGTACAGAGACGATTTACACTTCGTATTCTTGGAGCTGATTGTACCTTAACTTATAATTCTAGATGTAATAAACTTGGGCTAGACCCTTTATGGAGGAGGAGACTCAAACTAAATCTTATTTTTTTCTTCAAACTACTTCATAAACTATCATTTACATCCGATCACGCGATTCAATATGCAGAAACCTCTCATTATAACATACGTAATTCCTTGGCACTAGTGAAACAAACTCATTCTAAATCATCTCTTTATATGAATTACTTCACCTGTAAATTCTCTAGACTCTGGAATAACCTACCACAACCTATCCGCACGATAAAATCGCTCCCATTATTTGTTCGCTGCATCGATGCATACTGTTCTTCTGAAAATGCATTGAATGGTCTAGCGCCTTTAAGTGTATCTCATTCCACAAGTGATATTTTAGGAACCTTAAATGTTTAGCCATCTTTATTACTGAATCTCCTTAGTAAAACCACCCACTTGTTGTCAATATGTCAACACTGCCATTAGCAACTTTAACTAATTTGAATAACACAAACAGTATATCAGTGTCACATGACACACGCATTTAGGTAGACCTGATTAATATATTTTGGTAATTACTTTTTTGTTGTTCCGTGCTCTCTGTTTTCGTTTTAATTTCTCTAGTTGTAGATAAATATCATTAATTCGATCTGGCACACGAATTGACCATAATTACACCGTTCATAAATCAACAGGCTGTCCATTCAAGAAATATTAAAAAATCCCGGATAATGCTTTGGATCGCTGTAATACTTGTACTACTTAAACAACCAGTGAACTAGTACACTTAAAACTTTCTTTTATCATATGTTTGTTTTCTGCACGTTTAACGTTATTACTTATATCAAATTGATCATGTCTGTAAACTGGCGTGAATTCTGTAATTATTATTTTTCAGAATATAAATTTATTATTATTATTTCATAGGATCTTTACCCTGATTAGCGTGGCGAACGTGTTTTGAATGGCAGGTGACTAGAACTTGGTGAGACTATAGTTTATGGACGACCTTTGAGCGACGCTTAAAAAACCTTGAGAATGTTCACCTACATACTACGCCAAAATGAGGGCTACAAACCAGTGTGAGGAATCAGGATTAATATTTATTGTTGATAGTTGGGGTTTTCATCACGAACTGATAAGAGCTTTATTGCTACAAACAATCTTGGAAGCCTGTACTTACAGACTACCTGTAAATACAGAATAAGCTGTATGAATGAGATAGGACGAATTTCTATGAACAGTAAACCGAAAGCTATACTCAAGGAACTCAGAACTTCAAGCACATGAAAGTCAATAAAACTGGACAATCTACATGTATTATTTGGATAACTTGCTACGCATATACCTGTATCCTTGAAAGTAAATACAATCGCTTAGACAGCATGTTGCATCCCAACACCGAAATAACTGCACAGAAAAGTGTTCTGGTGGAGTTTGAAAACATGAAAAAAGGTCAAGGAATCTCTGGCTAATCGGTTGTAGGTGGATTGCAGAATTCTTTGATGAAAATCAAAACAGTCGAGGTTTTGTAATGTAAATTTCAAAGTTTATTGTAATCCGTTCTGCATATCAGTGAACACTAAGTTCAATCAATTTCCAAAAATATCGTACACTTTGTATGATGACATTACAATGCAAAGAAAAATAGCACAGGATAACGAATCGTTTAAGTAGAGAAGAAAAATATACTGAAGTATAATACGAAACGACCAGCGAAACTCTTCGTCCTTCCATAAATACTTTTAAAATACTCTACGATATCTTAACAACTAAGCATATCAGGCTTATCGGAACAGTTTTGGGGATACTAACCAAGAGGTACTTATTGGCTGCATTTTAGTTAGGAGTGTCCTCATTCACGAAATGATAAGGTGCTAATGGGAAAGTCCTACTTAACGCACCACTCACGAACAGTAACAAAACGCCGTAGCGAGTACTAGTTATAATACCACCAAATTGTTGACGTTCAAATTCAAGTTCTGATTTTGAGGATAAAAATGGTTCAAATGATTCAAATGGTTGCTGACGGAATAGAAGAAGCTTTAGCTTAACAGGCTTCCGTGTCTAGTTGCAGGGGATCACCAAATCCTCCAGGCAGGAACCTAGGTATGTTAACAATAAAACAGGAAAAGAAATTGATAAATCATAGTGCGATACTATCCTTAGTCCTTAAGAATAGATCAAGTTGCCTCTTAAAGGACTCCTGGGAAGTCGTTTGGACTAGCTCGGCCGGCAGCGAATTCCAGCATTTGACAACTCTTAAGGAGTAGAAGTTGTGTCTACAATCCGTTCTGCTATGTTGTGTCTCCAATTTTCGGGTGTTACCCCTTAGGTTAGTGTTGGAACTAAGCTTTAGTAGGTGTTTGAGAGGATGTCCAGAAGTGTCAAGGATACTATAAGCCATCATAGGTCACCTCTAAGACGTCTATACTCTGATGGGTAAAGGTTAACTGAATGGAGGCGCTCTTCGTAAGGTTTAAATTTGAGTCCGCGAACTGATTTCGTGGCTCGCCGTTGAATACGTACGCTCCAGGGTGTCCCTATCCTTTTGGATTGAGGGGGGAAATACTATGTTTCCGTGCTCTAAATGGGGACGGATAAAACTATTGAAGATTATATGGAAAGTTCTTCCGTCAAACTGGTCAAAAATGCGCTTCAATATTACCAGTGCAAGGTTTGCTCGAAAGGCATTTTTGTCACAGTTAGCGTAAGACTTCAAATCGTAGGGCACCAAGACTCTTAAATCTTTTTCGACTTGAGATACTACTAAAGGGGAGTTACCTAAGTTATAACTGTGGTCTGTGACATGTCGCAGATGAACTACTTTACACTTTGAAGTGTTAAAGGTAAGTCCGTTGTCGTCTGCCCAACTTTGAAGTCGAGTCAGATCCTCCTGAAGTGCCTGTATATCGTCTTGGTTGCGTATCTCTCTACAAAAGTTCACATTGTCGGCAAAAAGTAATAAGTTTGACGTTACCTGTTGAGGAAGATCATTTATGTAGATCAAGAAGAGAAGAGGTCCTAATACTGAGCCCTGGGGGACCACACTAGGACATTCCATAGCCTGAGAGAAAGTGAAATTAATCCTGACCTTAAAATGTCGATTTTTCAGGTATGAAGTGAGCCAATCGATTAGAGGTGGTCTGATTCCCAATCGTTTGAGCTTATTGATAAGATATGTATGGTTAACCTTATCAAAAGCTTTTGAAAAATCTAGGTAAATGATATCAACCTTCCCCTTGTGATCAAGGGTGCTTGTCCATCTGTCCACCGCAGTCAGCAGGTTGGTAATACAAGATTTACCCTTCCTGAAACCGTGCTGTTGGGGTGAGAAGAAATTTAAGGACAGTAAATAGTCGTTTATACCATCACATATCAGGGACTCCATGATTTTCGAGGGTATGGAGAGAAGAGCCACCGGGATAGTCCTTCCAGCATACGACCATCGTACTCGATGTCTGCAGTTGGCTTCCTGTAAATGACTCCAACTAGACACCTCGAAGTACTGGACAATCTTACAGAGCACCATATAGATTCCTCAAGATTGTTAAACTCGAAGTTATGAACTTGATGCACCTCCAAGCAAGAACGTATGTAAACAGCTACTCCCCCTCCATATCCTGATTTTCTGTCATTGCGGAACAAAGACATTCCAGGTAATGCTAACTCGTGGTCCGAGAATTGAGAAGATATCCAGGCCTCAGATATTCCTATCAGATGGGCCTTATTAGCATTGCTATGTTCACGTAGTTCATCCAATTTGTTTGGTAGACTCGCGGCGTTCATATATAAGCAGTTTATGCTTTTAATTTGGAGCGCGTGCGCTTCGTCCTGTTTGTCTGTATGAGCCTTACGTGAATGGACAGGTAGTCCACATATATGAGGTTTGCCGAGGTGGTAGGCCCTGTCCTTTACACGTTTTTTTAACCGTCTAGATAGTCCACAAGTGGAATGGTCAGCTCCAACTTGCCTTTGTGTTTGGTCCTAGCAACGTATGGCCTATCCGGGTGCATGTGGATTCCAGGTGGCAGTCGACGTCTGTTGGCACGAAATGCTTGCAGAGTTGGGGCCGCCAGGTATGAAGATGGGAAGGTTATCTTCATTAGACGGGGTCTAGAATCACCATCCGTCTTGGCTAGTCTTGTCACATGCTGAGTCAGTACGTTTGTGAGCCTCAAGGAATGTTGGATGACTTTCCATTCCTTGACGTCAGAGTTTGATTGAGTAGGGTCCGTATTTTCCGTTATACCTTGCACGATCATATTCCTCCAGTGGAAAAACTGATCGCAAGTTTCTTAGGAGATGTTCCGGATGAGACTGAGCTCAGAATGCGGTATATCAGGCAGTACCATCACCAGATCACGAGTGGGCACACCGTGCTACGCATCCCTCGAAACTATTAGTCAGCTTGCACCGAACACCTCTCGATGGATCGATAAATATATCTAAGAAACCCTTCACTTCTGATTTCTGGTTTGACTGGGTTGGTGATCAAGCACACCAAACAGTAAAATGTGAGTCTGTTCCTTGTCGGAACATCAGATATCATTTTTTAATTTTTATTCTTGCATAGAGTGATATTGTTTCCATATTTTCGGATATTTTTTTCCCGTCCAATGATATTCTCCACGTTCATCATGGCGGAACAGACTTCAAGTTCGTTTAGATCAAGACCCTTTCGCGTTCCTCGTTTCAGCTAATACCATTTTACCCGACAATGTCTAAGCTGACTTCTACAAGCACGGAGTGTCAGACATCGATGATGGCTTTGAGGTCTAAACTTCGCACATGCGTATGTTGATGACTGCTCAATTTCAAGTCCGGACAAAGAATCCCATCTCCAGCATCTGGCCCTTGTCTTTGAACGACTGCAAAAACACAGTATTACTGTAAGCATTCAGAAATGTCAAATCAAAACCAACTCCCTAAATTTTCTCGAACACACTTAATTTTCAAGGCATCCGCCCTCTCAAAAGCAAGGTGGCGGCGATTCTGGACTACCCAGAACCGACCACAATAAAACGATTATGCACGTTTAACGGCCTTGTAAGTTCCTATAGATGGTTCAGAACAAACTGGCCATCCCTTATGAAACTTCTAACCGACCAATTTCGTGGAAATGCTAAATTCATTAATTTGGACGATATTAAGAGAAAATCAACCTCCACAATTGAGGGACTTATCGCAAAATTTGACAGACACCTTTCTCTTTTGCTTTTCCAAGACGGCTGGGAAAAATGAATAACATGGATGATATCACGAGAAAAGCATTGTCTACAGTTAACGAAGTTTCTGCTAAAGCAAGCATGCTTACACATCAGGACACACACGCACCCATCAGCATCGCATTAGATGTATCCAACTCCCCAAAACCATTATTATTTTTCACAGAACCTATATCGACCACAACCTAAAGTTTGATCGGGATATTTGTAAGTTGTAGTACGTCTGTTCCGTGGATTCATTGACTGGCTATCGTAATCTGTATTGGATGTGGATTCAGTATTTTTAGAACGTACTGAGCGTCGTGATTACCTACAAAAATAAGGACGGACTCACTTCGCTGGAACTCCCATAATAACAGAACTAATCGCGAAATTGTAGTTTTGTCACAATGTGGCTATCGAATTTATGAGATCTTACTTGGAAGTCACGTAATTGCCTTTTATGGCTCACCGTATTGTAACAATCGGCAATGTAATGTTCAGCGTTTCTAAGGTACACGGTTAGGCTAAAGATAGAATAATATGTTTAATGCAAGTAAAGACAACTTATACAGAATGACCACGCCCGCAAAGCTGAGCCATGCCATCCAGTTGAATTTCGAATGAATGTTCCTGCGTTCATCACTGTTGGCCTTCTCTTCGTGTCAAGTTTTTAATATCCGTTTTCTCAGTTATCTCACATTCATTCTCGAGGATTGTGTGGTTATGACCGATACCACTGCTATTTCATGCTATCGTCATGACAACTTGTTTTTCAAACTGCAAGGTACCGATATTCAAACACATTACCAGGACGACCTAACCCGCTCTCTAGTCCTTTAAATACCGTTTCAGTGATGGGTTTTACAGCACTTCCCAAAACATCACAGGACTTATGTTACAAGCACTGAAAAAGAATTACTGAGCAACTCTCTCCAATTTGGGCTGGTAATAACCGGATCTTCACACAAAATATATAGGCAGCGTAGGTGAGGGAAGTAGTAGATAGAAAAACAAAAGTAAAGGTTAGAAAACAACCTAGCAAGCTCACAAAATACACATACGTATATCACTAAAGTATACGATCTGCGTCGAATGATCAGAGGTCTACTTGAGCCAAATGGAAGTGATTTAATCAAGCAGCTAACGTCAAAGTCACATTTTGACGTTAGTATCTAGCCCGTATTACCTTCTTATCGTATCCAGGTACTATGGCTGCTTTGGTGACTGTTCAACGCAAACGACGTTGTTACAGAAATATATAAGAGTAAGCACAATATACAGAGTGGGACCATCACCACATCGGTCAGTCCGTGACGTGCGATTAACTAATGGATGTTTGTTGCTCTTGACGAGGATCGGTGGACTGTTTGGCATTCAATGACCCGAATTCCAGATGGTTTGGCTACAGCCATCTGACATTTCACTGGCTCTATATGTACATATAACATCGAAAACAATCGACAACAATTAGCTGTAGCACAATGGTTTTAATCCACACTTTCGATAGAAGATTTATAATCTTAAATCATCCTGCAAGCTCCTTGACTTTGAAGATCACAACGTAGGTGGCATGTGTTGATGACTGAAGAAATAGACGGAAATGTGATGTTCAGCTAGCTTATGTTGATGTCACACCACGCGGCCAATAAACAACGTGAGTCACCCTCTCATTATATCCATAAATTAAGGCTATTTTGATGTCCGTGTAGAATGAATACAATGATATTACGGAGATGTATTAATTAGAAAAGGCACATGAAACAGAATGCGACCACTGCCACATTGGCCAGCCCATGATGTGCAATCGAATAACACACATTCCTTGTCCGTGAACTTGGGAAGGACCAATGGAATGTCCGATTTTCCGCGATTTGGCTAGACCCCAGTGACTTTTGACTGGCCTTACAACTGTCTTACGGTTCACCTACCAAAGCAATGATCAGACAGTTGTTTCAAACCCGTTTGTTATAAACAGATCAGTCACGTCCCGCTATCGAGCAGTCCGTATGTAGAACATATGTTTTCATTTTGATAGTTGAATATCTTGGGTAAGCTTATATTTGAGGGGTTGTAGATAAACTACATATATATTCAACTCATCTATGTGTATCGTAGTCAGTAATTACGGTTATGTTTTCGTTTATTTATTCACCTACTTGTAGATATTTTGGAATAATTTCTAATATGAAATCAATTGGTTTGCACATTCGATAAGAAGGAATTCACCGTCTTCATCAGTAACTCTAAATTTCATAATAGAAAGTGGGCATTTAACTAACTGAATAATGACGTCTGGATCTAATTTGCTTATTTCAGCAAGCATCCAAACAATGAACCATTCATCTTCAACACTTTCGCCACAATCAACACATCCAAATAGGAAAAATGAATCAACAGCTATCGAGTTATATGATTAGATAGTCAACTTACATATTGACTGAATCCATAACTTGAAGGGATCTCTGTACCATTGATACTGAATGCACCATAAGCTTAAAAATTCAATATACATATTCCTTTTATGGCTTGCAGCATTTTCATCAGTACTATTAAGAAAAATAAGCTTGTAACTGAGACTATTCCGCATTTCTGAAAGTAATACAAATGGTACAGAGATGATATTCGTATGTATTTTTGAAGTGGTTGAATACAGAGTGGAATGCTCCGATTAACTGAACGATTTCTAAAAAAGGACATCGGAAAGTTACAAGTATGCTAATGCAGTGAGCAACATTGAGTCCAATGGACCATTTAGTTACGGAAACGGTGTACATTATGAACCATAATATTTAAATCTAAGCATGTGTCGACAAAAGAAAACCTGCTTCAAGTTAACTCAATTACATTGACTTTCTCAGATTTCCAGTCTAGCTCCAATTAAAACGACAACAATTAAGGATCCTAAAATTTGAGAGATCATGCTACTTAAACCTAAGCCTATTACAGATGTCCCTTTGTAGAAAGTGGTAGATGCACTAAGCTCCAGAAACAGCAAATCTACTGGTGTATAAGGAAATTCAAAATATAAGGTAAGATAGGAAGCTCAGCAACGCAATAAGAATTGGGAAGCGAAGCATCCACAGTAGCAAAGGTCCCGGACCAAAAAGTTCTCAAACCACCATTTGGAAACAAAGAGCATCAAAAGAACATCAATACTCAGCCTACCAAAAAGGAACAGGTCTTAGTAATATAGTTGACATGGAAAAGTCTGATAATATTCGTCTCAACAAGCTTAGGAAAAAGATAAGTACAGAGTACAACCACTGATCTCGTTCTATAAAACCCAAATTACACGGTACAACCAGTCTGTAACTGAAGAATAACAGATCTATAAGAGCTGAGAAAAGTGTAACAGGACAGTAAATGCACCCATTATTTATCTCCTAAATATTTGGTTTTAACATTACTAAAGATTTTTAATTCTCTCGTTTTTTCTTCTTTTAATGTATTTTTTCTGTCGTCGTTCTCACTAAAATTAGCACTACCATTAGGTCGAGTTATTTGTCATTCATTTGTCTTCGCAAAGACATTTACTCTCTATCTTTTTCTTGATCTTAAACTCCAAGAATCCCTATAAATACTTTTCTCTTCTGTCTTTTCAAACAATATTCCTAATGTTTAGTCTTTCTCACTTACTACTACTACATTATTTTGACCTCTTTTTGATGAGCTGATATGGCGTCACAAATTACGATTATGGATACCTGTGTTGGACCCAGTAAGGATTATGACCTACTGGTTCTGTGATACGTCTGATAACGTCTTGAGTCAGTGAATTGCATGACCTCTGGAACTTTGGCTATGGAGTCATGACAGATTAATATTTATTTTTTATTTATCTGAACACATAAGCATTGGTAAAAGGGGGCACCAAATACGTTCGCGTCACACAATAACAATGAGACTAGTAGAAGTTATCATTGATTTGTGTGATACCGCCCGTGCGCCCAGACCGAAGTAGGTCGTTTTCTTAGGGGACCACAACCCAAGCCTTTGACCTTAAGATTTAATCCACAAAGCAGTGGAGTAACGTCAGGAGATGCAGTTCTATGGTAGCCGGTGACCAACAATAGGTTCATAGGCCTTTACTTCCGTTGGCATCCTAGAGACCATGTGCACCAGTGGTTTCGAATCACGTTTCTCAACTACCCTAGATTGATCCGCTATATCCACCAACCCAGTTAAAGCTCCGGACATTCGCTTTTCGTCCTCTCAATTTCGTAAACAACACCCCTGCGGTGAGAAGGCAGTGAGTAGGACTTCCTTGGCAGTGGTCGTATACATGTGGACATGTGAGCGCATCTCGAGGGAGAGAGCGGACTTTTTCCACCCTCAGCCGTACCAGGGCATTTGGGATCAGATTAAAATTTGACAGATGTTTTTACATCACGGGGTTGTACGATAAACTAGCTAGCTCCCATCTTTATCCATCCAATTCCATGTTTAGCATGTAATGGGGTGTAGGAGACGATAGGATGATGTGTTCAACTTATCTAACCCAATGACTAGAAAGGTAGATTTTGTGCTGGAGTCATAAACGAACTTGTTTGCTACAAGCTCCCAAAAGCTATAACCTCTCAGACCTTTGGACAACGATATTACGAGTATGACACCATAGAGCTTAGTACTTCTGCAATATTCAGTACTGAACCCCCATTTCTTGGGAAGCGTGATCATAGTTACTGTCTCTAAGTTTGTTATTGTAATAGTCTATTAAGCTGACTTGTCAGATCGTTTCAAAACATCGGAGACTTATATAGCAATAATAAACTTAGAAGCGTTTTCAGACTACTGAAAAGTTAATTTGGAAGCTTCAGCTAAAAGTTGTATAATCATCATGAAACTCGTTGCTCATTGTGGTAAGAAAACAAATGCTGGGACGCAGATAACAATTGGAAATACCAGAGAATAGAACCTTTATAGGTAGATACAAAATATGTGATCAAGCAAATTAAGTAAAAATCCACGCAAATTAACAACATAAACAAGATTAAACAAAATTAGTAAGGCTATAAATACCCTTAAGCTTTCGAAAGGTCATGGAGTAGACGGGATTTCATCATTTCTCTACAAATATGGTGGTCCAGATATTCCACTTCTTCTTCTCAAGCTGTTTACTCTCTCTATGGAAACCGGTTCTTACCCCTATTGTTGGAAAACCGCGTACATCATACCACGTTACAAATTTGGAGATAAGACTGACATGAACAATTACCGGCCAATAAATATTACTCCAGTTATTTCTAGGATTATGGAAAAAATTATCAGTGATGAACTTTCCAACTATTTACTTGCTGGAAAATTTATCAATGATACTCAACATGGATTTCTTAAAAATCGTTCTTGCATGACATGTCATTTTGACTTCTTTAATTTAGTTTATTCTCTACGTAGCCAGGGTTATCTAGTCTTAGTGCTATATCTGGACATTTCTAAAGCCTTTGACATGGTTAGCCACCAACTTCTTATAGGTAAGCTCGCATCTTATGGGGTTCAAAATCCTTTGCTTGCTTGGCTTGATTCCTTTCTCAGCAATCGATACCAAATAGTCAAAATTAACTCTTCATTGTCTAACGCTGTCCCTGTTAGAAGTGGAGTAATACAAGGTAGTGTCTTAGGTCCTTTGCTCTTTTTAGTGTATATTAATGATATTTGTGAAAGTTTTTGTGTCGGTAAGCCCCTTCTATATGCAGATGATCTTAAAGTAGTATATTCATTTTCTCCACATGACCTGAAAAATATACGAAATTGCGTCAACATGGAGCTTAACAAGGTAACACAGTGGTGCTTGAAATGGCAACTGAAGCTTAATACGGCTAAATGTGGATGGATATGCTTCGGCGATACATCGCTCAACCTAGACGTTACCATAAATGGAGTAGTGTTATCTAAGTTACATACAGTAGTAGACTTAGGACTTAGATACTCCCAAGACCTGTCGTTTACAGAACATATATTAAAACAGACCTCTAAGTCTCAACGTCTAATAGGTTACATAACTCGAAATCTTTACAACACTGAGTCACGTATTCTAATGTACAAAGTTTGTGCTCGACCTCTTCTGGAATACTGCACGTTTATTCTTAGCAGTGCTCTCATAAAGGATAAATTAAGGCTGGAATCAGTACAGAGACGATTTACACTTCGTATTCTTGGAGCTGATTGTACCTTAACTTATAATTCTAGATGTAATAAACTTGGGCTAGACCCTTTATGGAGGAGGAGACTCAAACTAAATCTTATTTTTTTCTTCAAACTACTTCATAAACTATCATTTACATCCGATCACGCGATTCAATATGCAGAAACCTCTCATTATAACATACGTAATTCCTTGGCACTAGTGAAACAAACTCATTCTAAATCATCTCTTTATATGAATTACTTCACCTGTAAATTCTCTAGACTCTGGAATAACCTACCACAACCTATCCGCACGATAAAATCGCTCCCATTATTTGTTCGCTGCATCGATGCATACTGTTCTTCTGAAAATGCATTGAATGGTCTAGCGCCTTTAAGTGTATCTCATTCCACAAGTGATATTTTAGGAACCTTAAATGTTTAGCCATCTTTATTACTGAATCTCCTTAGTAAAACCACCCACTTGTTGTCAATATGTCAACACTGCCATTAGCAACTTTAACTAATTTGAATAACACAAACAGTATATCAGTGTCACATGACACACGCATTTAGGTAGACCTGATTAATATATTTTGGTAATTACTTTTTTGTTGTTCCGTGCTCTCTGTTTTCGTTTTAATTTCTCTAGTTGTAGATAAATATCATTAATTCGATCTGGCACACGAATTGACCATAATTACACCGTTCATAAATCAACAGGCTGTCCATTCAAGAAATATTAAAAAATCCCGGATAATGCTTTGGATCGCTGTAATACTTGTACTACTTAAACAACCAGTGAACTAGTACACTTAAAACTTTCTTTTATCATATGTTTGTTTTCTGCACGTTTAACGTTATTACTTATATCAAATTGATCATGTCTGTAAACTGGCGTGAATTCTGTAATTATTATTTTTCAGAATATAAATTTATTATTATTATTATTATTTCATAGGATCTTTACCCTGATTAGCGTGGCGAACGTGTTTTGAATGGCAGGTGACTAGAACTTGGTGAGACTATAGTTTATGGACGACCTTTGAGCGACGCTTAAAAAACCTTGAGAATGTTCACCTACATACTACGCCAAAATGAGGGCTACAAACCAGTGTGAGGAATCAGGATTAATATTTATTGTTGATAGTTGGGGTTTTCATCACGAACTGATAAGAGCTTTATTGCTACAAACAATCTTGGAAGCCTGTACTTACAGACTACCTGTAAATACAGAATAAGCTGTATGAATGAGATAGGACGAATTTCTATGAACAGTAAACCGAAAGCTATACTCAAGGAACTCAGAACTTCAAGCACATGAAAGTCAATAAAACTGGACAATCTACATGTATTATTTGGATAACTTGCTACGCATATACCTGTATCCTTGAAAGTAAATACAATCGCTTAGACAGCATGTTGCATCCCAACACCGAAATAACTGCACAGAAAAGTGTTCTGGTGGAGTTTGAAAACATGAAAAAAGGTCAAGGAATCTCTGGCTAATCGGTTGTAGGTGGATTGCAGAATTCTTTGATGAAAATCAAAACAGTCGAGGTTTTGTAATGTAAATTTCAAAGTTTATTGTAATCCGTTCTGCATATCAGTGAACACTAAGTTCAATCAATTTCCAAAAATATCGTACACTTTGTATGATGACATTACAATGCAAAGAAAAATAGCACAGGATAACGAATCGTTTAAGTAGAGAAGAAAAATATACTGAAGTATAATACGAAACGACCAGCGAAACTCTTCGTCCTTCCATAAATACTTTTAAAATACTCTACGATATCTTAACAACTAAGCATATCAGGCTTATCGGAACAGTTTTGGGGATACTAACCAAGAGGTACTTATTGGCTGCATTTTAGTTAGGAGTGTCCTCATTCACGAAATGATAAGGTGCTAATGGGAAAGTCCTACTTAACGCACCACTCACGAACAGTAACAAAACGCCGTAGCGAGTACTAGTTATAATACCACCAAATTGTTGACGTTCAAATTCAAGTTCTGATTTTGAGGATAAAAATGGTTCAAATGATTCAAATGGTTGCTGACGGAATAGAAGAAGCTTTAGCTTAACAGGCTTCCGTGTCTAGTTGCAGGGGATCACCAAATCCTCCAGGCAGGAACCTAGGTATGTTAACAATAAAACAGGAAAAGAAATTGATAAATCATAGTGCGATACTATCCTTAGTCCTTAAGAATAGATCAAGTTGCCTCTTAAAGGACTCCTGGGAAGTCGTTTGGACTAGCTCGGCCGGCAGCGAATTCCAGCATTTGACAACTCTTAAGGAGTAGAAGTTGTGTCTACAATCCGTTCTGCTATGTTGTGTCTCCAATTTTCGGGTGTTACCCCTTAGGTTAGTGTTGGAACTAAGCTTTAGTAGGTGTTTGAGAGGATGTCCAGAAGTGTCAAGGATACTATAAGCCATCATAGGTCACCTCTAAGACGTCTATACTCTGATGGGTAAAGGTTAACTGAATGGAGGCGCTCTTCGTAAGGTTTAAATTTGAGTCCGCGAACTGATTTCGTGGCTCGCCGTTGAATACGTACGCTCCAGGGTGTCCCTATCCTTTTGGATTGAGGGGGGAAATACTATGTTTCCGTGCTCTAAATGGGGACGGATAAAACTATTGAAGATTATATGGAAAGTTCTTCCGTCAAACTGGTCAAAAATGCGCTTCAATATTACCAGTGCAAGGTTTGCTCGAAAGGCATTTTTGTCACAGTTAGCGTAAGACTTCAAATCGTAGGGCACCAAGACTCTTAAATCTTTTTCGACTTGAGATACTACTAAAGGGGAGTTACCTAAGTTATAACTGTGGTCTGTGACATGTCGCAGATGAACTACTTTACACTTTGAAGTGTTAAAGGTAAGTCCGTTGTCGTCTGCCCAACTTTGAAGTCGAGTCAGATCCTCCTGAAGTGCCTGTATATCGTCTTGGTTGCGTATCTCTCTACAAAAGTTCACATTGTCGGCAAAAAGTAATAAGTTTGACGTTACCTGTTGAGGAAGATCATTTATGTAGATCAAGAAGAGAAGAGGTCCTAATACTGAGCCCTGGGGGACCACACTAGGACATTCCATAGCCTGAGAGAAAGTGAAATTAATCCTGACCTTAAAATGTCGATTTTTCAGGTATGAAGTGAGCCAATCGATTAGAGGTGGTCTGATTCCCAATCGTTTGAGCTTATTGATAAGATATGTATGGTTAACCTTATCAAAAGCTTTTGAAAAATCTAGGTAAATGATATCAACCTTCCCCTTGTGATCAAGGGTGCTTGTCCATCTGTCCACCGCAGTCAGCAGGTTGGTAATACAAGATTTACCCTTCCTGAAACCGTGCTGTTGGGGTGAGAAGAAATTTAAGGACAGTAAATAGTCGTTTATACCATCACATATCAGGGACTCCATGATTTTCGAGGGTATGGAGAGAAGAGCCACCGGGATAGTCCTTCCAGCATACGACCATCGTACTCGATGTCTGCAGTTGGCTTCCTGTAAATGACTCCAACTAGACACCTCGAAGTACTGGACAATCTTACAGAGCACCATATAGATTCCTCAAGATTGTTAAACTCGAAGTTATGAACTTGATGCACCTCCAAGCAAGAACGTATGTAAACAGCTACTCCCCCTCCATATCCTGATTTTCTGTCATTGCGGAACAAAGACATTCCAGGTAATGCTAACTCGTGGTCCGAGAATTGAGAAGATATCCAGGCCTCAGATATTCCTATCAGATGGGCCTTATTAGCATTGCTATGTTCACGTAGTTCATCCAATTTGTTTGGTAGACTCGCGGCGTTCATATATAAGCAGTTTATGCTTTTAATTTGGAGCGCGTGCGCTTCGTCCTGTTTGTCTGTATGAGCCTTACGTGAATGGACAGGTAGTCCACATATATGAGGTTTGCCGAGGTGGTAGGCCCTGTCCTTTACACGTTTTTTTAACCGTCTAGATAGTCCACAAGTGGAATGGTCAGCTCCAACTTGCCTTTGTGTTTGGTCCTAGCAACGTATGGCCTATCCGGGTGCATGTGGATTCCAGGTGGCAGTCGACGTCTGTTGGCACGAAATGCTTGCAGAGTTGGGGCCGCCAGGTATGAAGATGGGAAGGTTATCTTCATTAGACGGGGTCTAGAATCACCATCCGTCTTGGCTAGTCTTGTCACATGCTGAGTCAGTACGTTTGTGAGCCTCAAGGAATGTTGGATGACTTTCCATTCCTTGACGTCAGAGTTTGATTGAGTAGGGTCCGTATTTTCCGTTATACCTTGCACGATCATATTCCTCCAGTGGAAAAACTGATCGCAAGTTTCTTAGGAGATGTTCCGGATGAGACTGAGCTCAGAATGCGGTATATCAGGCAGTACCATCACCAGATCACGAGTGGGCACACCGTGCTACGCATCCCTCGAAACTATTAGTCAGCTTGCACCGAACACCTCTCGATGGATCGATAAATATATCTAAGAAACCCTTCACTTCTGATTTCTGGTTTGACTGGGTTGGTGATCAAGCACACCAAACAGTAAAATGTGAGTCTGTTCCTTGTCGGAACATCAGATATCATTTTTTAATTTTTATTCTTGCATAGAGTGATATTGTTTCCATATTTTCGGATATTTTTTTCCCGTCCATTGATATTCTCCACGTTCATCATGGCGGAACAGACTTCAAGTTCGTTTAGATCAAGACCCTTTCGCGTTCCTCGTTTCAGCTAATACCATTTTACCCGACAATGTCTAAGCTGACTTCTACAAGCACGGAGTGTCAGACATCGATGATGGCTTTGAGGTCTAAACTTCGCACATGCGTATGTTGATGACTGCTCAATTTCAAGTCCGGACAAAGAATCCCATCTCCAGCATCTGGCCCTTGTCTTTGAACGACTGCAAAAACACAGTATTACTGTAAGCATTCAGAAATGTCAAATCAAAACCAACTCCCTAAATTTTCTCGAACACACTTAATTTTCAAGGCATCCGCCCTCTCAAAAGCAAGGTGGCGGCGATTCTGGACTACCCAGAACCGACCACAATAAAACGATTATGCACGTTTAACGGCCTTGTAGGTTCCTATAGATGGTTCAGAACAAACTGGCCATCCCTTATGAAACTTCTAACCGACCAATTTCGTGGAAATGCTAAATTCATTAATTTGGACGATATTAAGAGAAAATCAACCTCCACAATTGAGGGACTTATCGCAAAATTTGACAGACACCTTTCTCTTTTGCTTTTCCAAGACGGCTGGGAAAAATGAATAACATGGATGATATCACGAGAAAAGCATTGTCTACAGTTAACGAAGTTTCTGCTAAAGCAAGCATGCTTACACATCAGGACACACACGCACCCATCAGCATCGCATTAGATGTATCCAACTCCCCAAAACCATTATTATTTTTCACAGAACCTATATCGACCACAACCTAAAGTTTGATCGGGATATTTGTAAGTTGTAGTACGTCTGTTCCGTGGATTCATTGACTGGCTATCGTAATCTGTATTGGATGTGGATTCAGTATTTTTAGAACGTACTGAGCGTCGTGATTACCTACAAAAATAAGGACGGACTCACTTCGCTGGAACTCCCATAATAACAGAACTAATCGCGAAATTGTAGTTTTGTCACAATGTGGCTATCGAATTTATGAGATCTTACTTGGAAGTCACGTAATTGCCTTTTATGGCTCACCGTATTGTAACAATCGGCAATGTAATGTTCAGCGTTTCTAAGGTACACGGTTAGGCTAAAGATAGAATAATATGTTTAATGCAAGTAAAGACAACTTATACAGAATGACCACGCCCGCAAAGCTGAGCCATGCCATCCAGTTGAATTTCGAATGAATGTTCCTGCGTTCATCACTGTTGGCCTTCTCTTCGTGTCAAGTTTTTAATATCCGTTTTCTCAGTTATCTCACATTCATTCTCGAGGATTGTGTGGTTATGACCGATACCACTGCTATTTCATGCTATCGTCATGACAACTTGTTTTTCAAACTGCAAGGTACCGATATTCAAACACATTACCAGGACGACCTAACCCGCTCTCTAGTCCTTTAAATACCGTTTCAGTGATGGGTTTTACAGCACTTCCCAAAACATCACAGGACTTATGTTACAAGCACTGAAAAAGAATTACTGAGCAACTCTCTCCAATTTGGGCTGGTAATAACCGGATCTTCACACAAAATATATAGGCAGCGTAGGTGAGGGAAGTAGTAGATAGAAAAACAAAAGTAAAGGTTAGAAAACAACCTAGCAAGCTCACAAAATACACATACGTATATCACTAAAGTATACGATCTGCGTCGAATGATCAGAGGTCTACTTGAGCCAAATGGAAGTGATTTAATCAAGCAGCTAACGTCAAAGTCACATTTTGACGTTAGTATCTAGCCCGTATTACCTTCTTATCGTATCCAGGTACTATGGCTGCTTTGGTGACTGTTCAACGCAAACGACGTTGTTACAGAAATATATAAGAGTAAGCACAATATACAGAGTGGGACCATCACCACATCGGTCAGTCCGTGACGTGCGATTAACTAATGGATGTTTGTTGCTCTTGACGAGGATCGGTGGACTGTTTGGCATTCAATGACCCGAATTCCAGATGGTTTGGCTACAGCCATCTGACATTTCACTGGCTCTATATGTACATATAACATCGAAAACAATCGACAACAATTAGCTGTAGCACAATGGTTTTAATCCACACTTTCGATAGAAGATTTATAATCTTAAATCATCCTGCAAGCTCCTTGACTTTGAAGATCACAACGTAGGTGGCATGTGTTGATGACTGAAGAAATAGACGGAAATGTGATGTTCAGCTAGCTTATGTTGATGTCACACCACGCGGCCAATAAACAACGTGAGTCACCCTCTCATTATATCCATAAATTAAGGCTATTTTGATGTCCGTGTAGAATGAATACAATGATATTACGGAGATGTATTAATTAGAAAAGGCACATGAAACAGAGTGCGACCACTGCCACATTGGCCAGCCCATGATGTGCAATCGAATAACACACATTCCTTGTCCGTGAACTTGGGAAGGACCAATGGAATGTCCGATTTTCCGCGATTTGGCTAGACCCCAGTGACTTTTGACTGGCCTTACAACTGTCTTACGGTTCACCTACCAAAGCAATGATCAGACAGTTGTTTCAAACCCGTTTGTTATAAACAGATCAGTCACGTCCCGCTATCGAGCAGTCCGTATGTAGAACATATGTTTTCATTTTGATAGTTGAATATCTTGGGTAAGCTTATATTTGAGGGGTTGTAGATAAACTACATATATATTCAACTCATCTATGTGTATCGTAGTCAGTAATTACGGTTATGTTTTCGTTTATTTATTCACCTACTTGTAGATATTTTGGAATAATTTCTAATATGAAATCAATTGGTTTGCACATTCGATAAGAAGGAATTCACCGTCTTCATCAGTAACTCTAAATTTCATAATAGAAAGTGGGCATTTAACTAACTGAATAATGACGTCTGGATCTAATTTGCTTATTTCAGCAAGCATCCAAACAATGAACCATTCATCTTCAACACTTTCGCCACAATCAACACATCCAAATAGGAAAAATGAATCAACAGCTATCGAGTTATATGATTAGATAGTCAACTTACATATTGACTGAATCCATAACTTGAAGGGATCTCTGTACCATTGATACTGAATGCACCATAAGCTTAAAAATTCAATATACATATTCCTTTTATGGCTTGCAGCATTTTCATCAGTACTATTAAGAAAAATAAGCTTGTAACTGAGACTATTCCGCATTTCTGAAAGTAATACAAATGGTACAGAGATGATATTCGTATGTATTTTTGAAGTGGTTGAATACAGAGTGGAATGCTCCGATTAACTGAACGATTTCTAAAAAAGGACATCGGAAAGTTACAAGTATGCTAATGCAGTGAGCAACATTGAGTCCAATGGACCATTTAGTTACGGAAACGGTGTACATTATGAACCATAATATTTAAATCTAAGCATGTGTCGACAAAAGAAAACCTGCTTCAAGTTAACTCAATTACATTGACTTTCTCAGATTTCCAGTCTAGCTCCAATTAAAACGACAACAATTAAGGATCCTAAAATTTGAGAGATCATGCTACTTAAACCTAAGCCTATTACAGATGTCCCTTTGTAGAAAGTGGTAGATGCACTAAGCTCCAGAAACAGCAAATCTACTGGTGTATAAGGAAATTCAAAATATAAGGTAAGATAGGAAGCTCAGCAACGCAATAAGAATTGGGAAGCGAAGCATCCACAGTAGCAAAGGTCCCGGACCAAAAAGTTCTCAAACCACCATTTGGAAACAAAGAGCATCAAAAGAACATCAATACTCAGCCTACCAAAAAGGAACAGGTCTTAGTAATATAGTTGACATGGAAAAGTCTGATAATATTCGTCTCAACAAGCTTAGGAAAAAGATAAGTACAGAGTACAACCACTGATCTCGTTCTATAAAACCCAAATTACACGGTACAACCAGTCTGTAACTGAAGAATAACAGATCTATAAGAGCTGAGAAAAGTGTAACAGGACAGTAAATGCACCCATTATTTATCTCCTAAATATTTGGTTTTAACATTACTAAAGATTTTTAATTCTCTCGTTTTTTCTTCTTTTAATGTATTTTTTCTGTCGTCGTTCTCACTAAAATTAGCACTACCATTAGGTCGAGTTATTTGTCATTCATTTGTCTTCGCAAAGACATTTACTCTCTATCTTTTTCTTGATCTTAAACTCCAAGAATCCCTATAAATACTTTTCTCTTCTGTCTTTTCAAACAATATTCCTAATGTTTAGTCTTTCTCACTTACTACTACTACATTATTTTGACCTCTTTTTGATGAGCTGATATGGCGTCACAAATTACGATTATGGATACCTGTGTTGGACCCAGTAAGGATTATGACCTACTGGTTCTGTGATACGTCTGATAACGTCTTGAGTCAGTGAATTGCATGACCTCTGGAACTTTGGCTATGGAGTCATGACAGATTAATATTTATTTTTTATTTATCTGAACACATAAGCATTGGTAAAAGGGGGCACCAAATACGTTCGCGTCACACAATAACAATGAGACTAGTAGAAGTTATCATTGATTTGTGTGATACCGCCCGTGCGCCCAGACCGAAGTAGGTCGTTTTCTTAGGGGACCACAACCCAAGCCTTTGACCTTAAGATTTAATCCACAAAGCAGTGGAGTAACGTCAGGAGATGCAGTTCTATGGTAGCCGGTGACCAACAATAGGTTCATAGGCCTTTACTTCCGTTGGCATCCTAGAGACCATGTGCACCAGTGGTTTCGAATCACGTTTCTCAACTACCCTAGATTGATCCGCTATATCCACCAACCCAGTTAAAGCTCCGGACATTCGCTTTTCGTCCTCTCAATTTCGTAAACAACACCCCTGCGGTGAGAAGGCAGTGAGTAGGACTTCCTTGGCAGTGGTCGTATACATGTGGACATGTGAGCGCATCTCGAGGGAGAGAGCGGACTTTTTCCACCCTCAGCCGTACCAGGGCATTTGGGATCAGATTAAAATTTGACAGATGTTTTTACATCACGGGGTTGTACGATAAACTAGCTAGCTCCCATCTTTATCCATCCAATTCCATGTTTAGCATGTAATGGGGTGTAGGAGACGATAGGATGATGTGTTCAACTTATCTAACCCAATGACTAGAAAGGTAGATTTTGTGCTGGAGTCATAAACGAACTTGTTTGCTACAAGCTCCCAAAAGCTATAACCTCTCAGACCTTTGGACAACGATATTACGAGTATGACACCATAGAGCTTAGTACTTCTGCAATATTCAGTACTGAACCCCCATTTCTTGGGAAGCGTGATCATAGTTACTGTCTCTAAGTTTGTTATTGTAATAGTCTATTAAGCTGACTTGTCAGATCGTTTCAAAACATCGGAGACTTATATAGCAATAATAAACTTAGAAGCGTTTTCAGACTACTGAAAAGTTAATTTGGAAGCTTCAGCTAAAAGTTGTATAATCATCATGAAACTCGTTGCTCATTGTGGTAAGAAAACAAATGCTGGGACGCAGATAACAATTGGAAATACCAGAGAATAGAACCTTTATAGGTAGATACAAAATATGTGATCAAGCAAATTAAGTAAAAATCCACGCAAATTAACAACATAAACAAGATTAAACAAAATTAGTAAGGCTATAAATACCCTTAAGCTTTCGAAAGGTCATGGAGTAGACGGGATTTCATCATTTCTCTACAAATATGGTGGTCCAGATATTCCACTTCTTCTTCTCAAGCTGTTTACTCTCTCTATGGAAACCGGTTCTTACCCCTATTGTTGGAAAACCGCGTACATCATACCACGTTACAAATTTGGAGATAAGACTGACATGAACAATTACCGGCCAATAAATATTACTCCACGGGCGGTATCACACAAATCAATGATAACTTCTACTAGTCTCATTGTTATTGTGTGACGCGAACGTATTTGGTGCCCCCTTTTACCAATGCTTATGTGTTCAGATAAATAAAAAATAAATATTAATCTGTCATGACTCCATAGCCAAAGTTCCAGAGGTCATGCAATTCACTGACTCAAGACGTTATCAGACGTATCACAGAACCAGTAGGTCATAATCCTTACTGGGTCCAACACAGGTATCCATAATCGTAATTTGTGACGCCATATCAGCTCATCAAAAAGAGGTCAAAATAATGTAGTAGTAGTAAGTGAGAAAGACTAAACATTAGGAATATTGTTTGAAAAGACAGAAGAGAAAAGTATTTATAGGGATTCTTGGAGTTTAAGATCAAGAAAAAGATAGAGAGTAAATGTCTTTGCGAAGACAAATGAATGACAAATAACTCGACCTAATGGTAGTGCTAATTTTAGTGAGAACGACGACAGAAAAAATACATTAAAAGAAGAAAAAACGAGAGAATTAAAAATCTTTAGTAATGTTAAAACCAAATATTTAGGAGATAAATAATGGGTGCATTTACTGTCCTGTTACACTTTTCTCAGCTCTTATAGATCTGTTATTCTTCAGTTACAGACTGGTTGTACCGTGTAATTTGGGTTTTATAGAACGAGATCAGTGGTTGTACTCTGTACTTATCTTTTTCCTAAGCTTGTTGAGACGAATATTATCAGACTTTTCCATGTCAACTATATTACTAAGACCTGTTCCTTTTTGGTAGGCTGAGTATTGATGTTCTTTTGATGCTCTTTGTTTCCAAATGGTGGTTTGAGAACTTTTTGGTCCGGGACCTTTGCTACTGTGGATGCTTCGCTTCCCAATTCTTATTGCGTTGCTGAGCTTCCTATCTTACCTTATATTTTGAATTTCCTTATACACCAGTAGATTTGCTGTTTCTGGAGCTTAGTGCATCTACCACTTTCTACAAAGGGACATCTGTAATAGGCTTAGGTTTAAGTAGCATGATCTCTCAAATTTTAGGATCCTTAATTGTTGTCGTTTTAATTGGAGCTAGACTGGAAATCTGAGAAAGTCAATGTAATTGAGTTAACTTGAAGCAGGTTTTCTTTTGTCGACACATGCTTAGATTTAAATATTATGGTTCATAATGTACACCGTTTCCGTAACTAAATGGTCCATTGGACTCAATGTTGCTCACTGCATTAGCATACTTGTAACTTTCCGATGTCCTTTTTTAGAAATCGTTCAGTTAATCGGAGCATTCCACTCTGTATTCAACCACTTCAAAAATACATACGAATATCATCTCTGTACCATTTGTATTACTTTCAGAAATGCGGAATAGTCTCAGTTACAAGCTTATTTTTCTTAATAGTACTGATGAAAATGCTGCAAGCCATAAAAGGAATATGTATATTGAATTTTTAAGCTTATGGTGCATTCAGTATCAATGGTACAGAGATCCCTTCAAGTTATGGATTCAGTCAATATGTAAGTTGACTATCTAATCATATAACTCGATAGCTGTTGATTCATTTTTCCTATTTGGATGTGTTGATTGTGGCGAAAGTGTTGAAGATGAATGGTTCATTGTTTGGATGCTTGCTGAAATAAGCAAATTAGATCCAGACGTCATTATTCAGTTAGTTAAATGCCCACTTTCTATTATGAAATTTAGAGTTACTGATGAAGACGGTGAATTCCTTCTTATCGAATGTGCAAACCAATTGATTTCATATTAGAAATTATTCCAAAATATCTACAAGTAGGTGAATAAATAAACGAAAACATAACCGTAATTACTGACTACGATACACATAGATGAGTTGAATATATATGTAGTTTATCTACAACCCCTCAAATATAAGCTTACCCAAGATATTCAACTATCAAAATGAAAACATATGTTCTACATACGGACTGCTCGATAGCGGGACGTGACTGATCTGTTTATAACAAACGGGTTTGAAACAACTGTCTGATCATTGCTTTGGTAGGTGAACCGTAAGACAGTTGTAAGGCCAGTCAAAAGTCACTGGGGTCTAGCCAAATCGCGGAAAATCGGACATTCCATTGGTCCTTCCCAAGTTCACGGACAAGGAATGTGTGTTATTCGATTGCACATCATGGGCTGGCCAATGTGGCAGTGGTCGCACTCTGTTTCATGTGCCTTTTCTAATTAATACATCTCCGTAATATCATTGTATTCATTCTACACGGACATCAAAATAGCCTTAATTTATGGATATAATGAGAGGGTGACTCACGTTGTTTATTGGCCGCGTGGTGTGACATCAACATAAGCTAGCTGAACATCACATTTCCGTCTATTTCTTCAGTCATCAACACATGCCACCTACGTTGTGATCTTCAAAGTCAAGGAGCTTGCAGGATGATTTAAGATTATAAATCTTCTATCGAAAGTGTGGATTAAAACCATTGTGCTACAGCTAATTGTTGTCGATTGTTTTCGATGTTATATGTACATATAGAGCCAGTGAAATGTCAGATGGCTGTAGCCAAACCATCTGGAATTCGGGTCATTGAATGCCAAACAGTCCACCGATCCTCGTCAAGAGCAACAAACATCCATTAGTTAATCGCACGTCACGGACTGACCGATGTGGTGATGGTCCCACTCTGTATATTGTGCTTACTCTTATATATTTCTGTAACAACGTCGTTTGCGTTGAACAGTCACCAAAGCAGCCATAGTACCTGGATACGATAAGAAGGTAATACGGGCTAGATACTAACGTCAAAATGTGACTTTGACGTTAGCTGCTTGATTAAATCACTTCCATTTGGCTCAAGTAGACCTCTGATCATTCGACGCAGATCGTATACTTTAGTGATATACGTATGTGTATTTTGTGAGCTTGCTAGGTTGTTTTCTAACCTTTACTTTTGTTTTTCTATCTACTACTTCCCTCACCTACGCTGCCTATATATTTTGTGTGAAGATCCGGTTATTACCAGCCCAAATTGGAGAGAGTTGCTCAGTAATTCTTTTTCAGTGCTTGTAACATAAGTCCTGTGATGTTTTGGGAAGTGCTGTAAAACCCATCACTGAAACGGTATTTAAAGGACTAGAGAGCGGGTTAGGTCGTCCTGGTAATGTGTTTGAATATCGGTACCTTGCAGTTTGAAAAACAAGTTGTCATGACGATAGCATGAAATAGCAGTGGTATCAGTCATAACCACACAATCCTCGAGAATGAATGTGAGATAACTGAGAAAACGGATATTAAAAACTTGACACGAAGAGAAGGCCAACAGTGATGAACGCAGGAACATTCATTCGAAATTCAACTGGATGGCATGGCTCAGCTTTGCGGGCGTGGTCATTCTGTATAAGTTGTCTTTACTTGCATTAAACATATTATTCTATCTTTAGCCTAACCGTGTACCTTAGAAACGCTGAACATTACATTGCCGATTGTTACAATACGGTGAGCCATAAAAGGCAATTACGTGACTTCCAAGTAAGATCTCATAAATTCGATAGCCACATTGTGACAAAACTACAATTTCGCGATTAGTTCTGTTATTATGGGAGTTCCAGCGAAGTGAGTCCGTCCTTATTTTTGTAGGTAATCACGACGCTCAGTACGTTCTAAAAATACTGAATCCACATCCAATACAGATTACGATAGCCAGTCAATGAATCCACGGAACAGACGTACTACAACTTACAAATATCCCGATCAAACTTTAGGTTGTGGTCGATATAGGTTCTGTGAAAAATAATAATGGTTTTGGGGAGTTGGATACATCTAATGCGATGCTGATGGGTGCGTGTGTGTCCTGATGTGTAAGCATGCTTGCTTTAGCAGAAACTTCGTTAACTGTAGACAATGCTTTTCTCGTGATATCATCCATGTTATTCATTTTTCCCAGCCGTCTTGGAAAAGCAAAAGAGAAAGGTGTCTGTCAAATTTTGCGATAAGTCCCTCAATTGTGGAGGTTGATTTTCTCTTAATATCGTCCAAATTAATGAATTTAGCATTTCCACGAAATTGGTCGGTTAGAAGTTTCATAAGGGATGGCCAGTTTGTTCTGAACCATCTATAGGAACTTACAAGGCCGTTAAACGTGCATAATCGTTTTATTGTGGTCGGTTCTGGGTAGTCCAGAATCGCCGCCACCTTGCTTTTGAGAGGGCGGATGCCTTGAAAATTAAGTGTGTTCGAGAAAATTTAGGGAGTTGGTTTTGATTTGACATTTCTGAATGCTTACAGTAATACTGTGTTTTTGCAGTCGTTCAAAGACAAGGGCCAGATGCTGGAGATGGGATTCTTTGTCCGGACTTGAAATTGAGCAGTCATCAACATACGCATGTGCGAAGTTTAGACCTCAAAGCCATCATCGATGTCTGACACTCCGTGCTTGTAGAAGTCAGCTTAGACATTGTCGGGTAAAATGGTATTAGCTGAAACGAGGAACGCGAAAGGGTCTTGATCTAAACGAACTTGAAGTCTGTTCCGCCATGATGAACGTGGAGAATATCAATGGACGGGAAAAAAATATCCGAAAATATGGAAACAATATCACTCTATGCAAGAATAAAAATTAAAAAATGATATCTGATGTTCCGACAAGGAACAGACTCACATTTTACTGTTTGGTGTGCTTGATCACCAACCCAGTCAAACCAGAAATCAGAAGTGAAGGGTTTCTTAGATATATTTATCGATCCATCGAGAGGTGTTCGGTGCAAGCTGACTAATAGTTTCGAGGGATGCGTAGCACGGTGTGCCCACTCGTGATCTGGTGATGGTGCATGGCCTAGCGCTTTCAGCCTTTTGTGTCCAGTAAAACGAATGTGGTCAGCATGAATGTCGGAAATTTACAGAACAATTTATTTTGGGATTTATTTACTGCTGCAATTGGACTGAAGGTAACGTTATCACAGTTCTTAAGTTGCTTAGTGATTAGTTGGTGTCCAATATGTTCCTATTTTTCTCACTTTCCGAAGCAGAGAATTTACGAAATAATTCCACAAAAATTGACAGGCCTAGAACAAACTAATTGTCAGCTGACTGTCGATTTTCTCAACAAATCATCAAAGAATGGAGCTCTTTATCTCAACACGTGATTGAAGCTCCATCCTTCAAAAGGAAGTTGGATCATTTGAGAGGTCATCATTACCATGACGAACACAGGCCACATAGCCTTCTGTTCTTTCCAAACTGAAACTCTGGAACAGGACTTGATTAGTCAGTCCTTGGAACTTTGAAACACCAAAAGATATGTATGCACCTTAAATTCAATCATTCAAGGGAATACCAGGCATGTGCAAAAGCCTTTTAAAGATGAAATAACAGAAGTCCACTTTCTTTTATCCTCAAATTTAGAACTTGAATTTGAACGTCAACAATTTGGTGGTATTATAACTAGTACTCGCTACGGCGTTTTGTTACTGTTCGTGAGTGGTGCGTTAAGTAGGACTTTCCCATTAGCACCTTATCATTTCGTGAATGAGGACACTCCTAACTAAAATGCAGCCAATAAGTACCTCTTGGTTAGTATCCCCAAAACTGTTCCGATAAGCCTGATATGCTTAGTTGTTAAGATATCGGAGAGTATTTCAAAAATACGGCATATCAGCTTATTGATAAAAGGTCATAGTAATGTAGTAGCAGTAAGTGAGAAAGACTAAACATTAGGAATATTGTTTGAAAATATTGAGGAGAAAGGTCAAATTTCTCTTGCATTGTGTTTGCAGTGCGTAATGGACTGATGACAATGGAATCTCTGATTAATAACTGTTGGGTAGTTATTTTTGCCAGGCTTTTCCGTGATATCTGTCGAAAAATATTGAGGAGTATTGCGTCAAAACGAGACTATACCATACTTAGATTTATAGAAATTGCATCCATTAGAATATTCCTATTTTCCTGTGATGTTCAATCTCTTTTTGCAATTAGGTCAATCAAACATGAACAGTCTTATCTTTATTAGTGTTCCATCATTTAAAGATTATTTCTCTCTAATTTATGTAGTATAATAGCCCGAATAATCTTCATTAACCTGACCACAGTATTAGCTAGGCCAAAAAGGAGAAAGTTATTAACTGAACGTTTGCCATCATTTACTGTCTAGTCTCTTGACAGTCGTGAATGCTCCGGAGAAATCAAACAGTATTGGTAGTTTTTCGGCAGAGTAGTGGAACTAAGTGTACGTTTAAAGATAAACTAGGCTTTTTCAATTGACGATTTCGTGTCAATTGATCACTCAGCTTCTGCAACACTTCCATGGCCTAAATATGCACTCACCATACTCTTGGGAAGTGGGCTGTCAGATCGTAAACTTTCACAAGCTCTGAACCTGAGTGACAAAATCTCATGATCACCATTAGCTAGTTTTATGTATGAGTAATAAGTTCAATAAAGAAGATCCTTGGCTTGAACCAGGACATGTGGGATTGAATACATGCTGTTATAGACCATGCTTCATCACGATCACTGGTCTACTTTCGTATATTTCATTGGTTACAGAAGTGGATAGATCTTGTGAATTTATAATGGGAGTATTGAAATCTAACGCAAGGCGCCAGTTACATTTAATTTTTAATGTTGTACCGGTTTTCTGACTCCACTATGATGGAATCGATGATGTTAATGAGATGCAGATCCCATTTATTACGTATACACTATCGACAAACCCTGTCAACAACACTGATACTGAAAGTTAGCGAAAGTATTGGAGGCACATATATTTCAGACATTTGGTAGTTCAAATCAGTGACAAGAAACGAAAGTGAATCGAGGCGGTGGACGTAATAATTGGTGGGTGGAGTGGCCGAGTGGTCCAAGGCATCAGTTCGAAAGGGCGTGGTTTCGAATCCCACCTCCATCACAACCTTTGCCCCCAAATACCCTTGTACTGCCGAGAGTGGGGAAGGCCCGCTTTCCCTCTCGAAGTGCTCGCACATGGCCACGCGTATATGGCCTCTACCAGGGAGGTCCTACTCACTGCCTTCTCGTGGCGGGGGTGTTGTTTACGAAATTGAAAGGACGAAAAGCGAATGTCCGGCGCTTTAACCGGGTTGGTGGACACGAAAAGTCAACCTAGGGGAGTTGGCAAACCCTGATTCCAAGCCAATGGTGCACATGGGCTCCAGTATCCTGAGGGAACAAATGGCGTATGAACCAATTGTTGGTCACCGACTACCATAGGACTGCATCTCCTGACATTGCTTCACTGCCTTGTGGATCAGACCTTTAAGTCGAAGGCTCCGGGTGTGGTCCCCTAAGAAAACCACCTACTTCGGTTTGGGCGACCGAACAGTATCACAGCCGTCACACAAATCAAATGAGATTTATGTGGCCCATGCGTATATAATGGTCTTTTGTACCAGTATCTATGTGTTCAAACAAATAAATAATAATTGGTGACTCAGTCTTCATATAAAATGAATAATGTATGAATTAAGGAAAACCAATGATATAATTAACAGTCAAAGATGATAAAGTACGTATGAAAGTTATGAAACACCTGACCAAGTTAAAATAACAAATTTAATGGATGGAGAAAAAGTAAACTCCTTAGGGGTGTGGTAAGAGACTCTGGAAACCTACCAAATCGGGCAACGATAGATGATACCTAACATAAATGGGCAACCTTCTAAAGTAAGTTCACAACTAATAACGCCGTCGTCTTTGCGACATCTGTTATCATTTGTTGGGTTGTGGAACCTAGTAGTTTTGGAGTTCTGTCAGAGACCTGACCACCCGCCAGTTAGAGGCTATCCTCACTGTTTTGTCTCTAGGCCTCTAGTTCAACTAGAACCGTCATCCTTTCGTTGTTTCTTAACGTCATGTCAGGCTTTGTGCAAACGCCAATATAATCCCATTTAGCAGGAGATTTATTTGTTTCTTAGACTCTAAAAAGTCTGTATGACCGGAGGTCAACATTTTTATCTATCCTCTTATCATTAGTTTTTTTATATGTTCGAACTAAATTATATGGCAATGTTGCAAATAAGTACCCTGATTATTTTCCTTGTTGTGAACGTGTCCAGTCGAAATAATTGAAGTTAAAGTTTACCAGTTATACTTTTAATGTTATGAATTCACAGAAGCAAAGTTACTTTACAGTAAATATGAAAGTTATTGTATTTTTTAATATGCTTGAACCTTCGTCATATGTAGCCTTAGAGTTATTGTTTACCTTGACTCCCAAGTCACCGAGAACATTAATCTTCAGTAAATTAATAAAAGATCTGAAGAAAGTTTTCGGTACTAGAAAGCAAGGGGAGAGTGAGTGGGTGGTAATCTAATTTCATAGGGATCTTTGACGTGTGAACTACCTCACTAGACAGTTTTTGTTCAGATTCTATTCTTAAGTTATATGAATGACATACCGTGGTCTGTTCCATTGTTCTTAAATAGTGTTAAAATACAAGGAAATGTACAAATGAGGGATGATAAGACATGGTTACGGGCCTATCTAGACGTCTTTGTTGATCTGATGAGTCAATGGTGAGTAATAACAAGTGTTGTGCAAGTTGGTCACAGTGATCCTCACTACTGCACAATAAGTAGAACATCTTAACCTAAGATTAACGTTTGTGAGGACTCAGTAGTCGATAAAATGTACTATTCATTATCCATAATTCACATATACGTAAACTGTAATAAGTTCATATGTAAGTTCTACAGTTTTTACTATCGTTGCATTGTTTTAGAATGCTTGACATAACATCACACGTTTCAAAGTCATCTTCAATGTAGCTTACCAATAAGACATTCTCAAGATGCTAATGTTTGTAATATGATTAGAGAGACTAACATATCGAATCTAACTCTTAGGACGATAATACCACTTTCGCGTTTTCCTTCTAATTTCTGTTTTTATTTAGGTACTCGTGTTATTACTAGCCTTGCATGATGATTCTTTTCACTGGATGGGATCTCGTTCCATACTCCAACCTTTTAGAAGTCCAGAAAGAGGTGTTCGAATACTTTGCAGACTTGAGATGTATTGCAAAACCATCGAATCCGCATTGTAAATCTAATGATGTGCCTGATATTGATCTCATATGTACATGGTAAGATTGGTTACATTAATTAGAAGCATGTAGTTTTATCAAACCAAAATATGGTATCGCAGCCACTGATGTTAAACTTTTTAAAGAGCTTCTATTAAAAATAAGTTCAGTAGATGTAGATAAATCTGGTCACTCAAAGAAAAGAGAAATGAATAGACTTCAAGTATGTATATATACAAAATAATTGTGTATTTATTTGTGAAGAAATTGCATTCACTTATTTTGCAGGCTCAGATTTCGGTTCAAAGACAGTTAGAGTTAGCCAATCCTTGTTCACACAATGGTTTAACATTGACAAATGAAAAACAACTGATGGAATTACAAGCAGAAGAACAAACTCTTCATATAAATACACTACCTAGCTTCTACAAATTTAGGGGCACTACTAAAAGTGTTACAAACTTCAGCACAATAACATTTACGTGTATTGATTTTCTTCAACGAGATGTAAGTTGTCAAATATTTTAATTTCGTATTGTAATCCCTAAATAGTCTTTTATTTATAAGGTACCTTCAATTGAAATGCTCTCTGTGAATAAACAAATTGATACGGCTTATTATTTTGAAAAGGTAAGTCTTTTAATAACTTCGAAAATTTCCGATATCAGTTCTGTACTCTTGTTTGTATTGTGCTGAGTGTTTTGAGTGGACGCTGAGAAAGGCGGTAACCTGGGAGGCCGGTAAAAGTCAAACAACTAGTTTCTATAAATTGTCTACATAATGTTTATGTCATCATACATTTGGTTTTTTATTTTGAAATAGAGTCTATTTTGATGTGAGATATTAGCTGAAGTGGGTTTAGTAGAGCTAAACAGGCTTCTTAATTTTCCTTTTATTGTCGTCGCAATGTCGTCACCTTTAAATTCAAGTTGAATGAAAATAGCTTTCTTGTCTGCTGTTTTACTTATTTAGGCGTTTTGTCTTTTCCCATACTTTTCAATAAATTTCTTTGGATACCCCTGCCTAAGGAGCATTAGGTACCCAAAGTTTATTGAGAAATATTGGAAAAGACAAAGCGCCTAAAGAAGCCATAGCAGAAAAAAACATTTACATTCAACTTGATTTTAAAGGTGACGACGTTACAATGACAACAAACAAGATTAAAAAGCGCACTGACCAGAAGTGATCCTTCAGCCAAACTGATTATTTTGTATAAAGCGGTGTGGTCCTTACTCCAATTGAAGATCGATAGGTACCACTCACATTCTACCGCCAACTGCAAATACAAATTTACATGTACCTGTCAGAACAGTTACATTGGTAGAATAGTGGGAAGGACCTGCGTTCGATCCTAAAAACATATCCCAAGAAGTCTCAGGTCAATGGGATTTAAGGCTTTTAGCAGTGCTATCGCTAGACATCTCTTCAATACGGTATCGAGTTGATAGACTGAAATCTTTCAGCATTATTAATCGACAGTCGGATTTCGTTCTCTCTGAATTAGCTGAAGCCATAGCCATCGAACGACTAAACCCGGACTTATGTATACAAAAGGAAACAGTCGCAAATCTTTCCTTACCATGGTGAATATTTTGTCAGTTTATTACATAATATTTGCAATTGTTCTCCCTCCCTTCTGTTTTAATTGTATTACTTTAGAAGTCATAAACTTATTTTTTAACTGACTGATATTAACTCATGTCATTCTTAATTGTTATTAATTTATGTTCAACTACTTCAGCTAATTATTTTATCTCTATGATCTTTTGTTACTGTATCTGACGATCTAGGATCTTTCACACATGTTTATGTACGACACTCACTGTATATCTTCACTCAGCACCCCACTATGGTGTCACTTATCCACTTTTACTGTTATAAGTATGTAAACTTTTCAATAATTTCGATTTTAAATATTATACTATAAGCAGCTGATGAGAACCTAACGGAATAAACTGAATTTGTGTTATTCTGTTCAATTCTTTGTTCTTGCTCTATTCAAAGTTTGACAAAATTTAGATTAGGACCTAGAAACCTGGTCATTGGGATGTGCTAACGAGATGGACGTAGCAACTGCATTTGTGAACTGCTGGATACTGTTTCATTTCACTTGAATCACTGGTAACAAAAATCCTGGGGTCAGTGAAACAGTTTGTGAATTTGATGACATGCCAATAAATTACTCTTAAACGCTGAGAATAAAGTGTCTAGGCGGGGTTTCACTAGTTTGTTGTTCCTGCGACGTCAGTCGAATTGTCTCATGGTCCCTAATCGGTAACTAGGTATTCACTTGATGAGGCTTGAGATCAGTAACACCCTAACATATGAGGGATAACGTTATGTGCATTAAATAAATAGAGAAAAATTGTGGTACCACGAGAATATTTGCAGGTATTTAACCGTTTCTGTGTTTACAGTGTAACCTATCATTTAAGGTTAAAATGACCCTTAATATTTCACACTCGTTATTTTAACTACGACGATTTTTCCAATTTGCAATGTTTTGTTTTGGAGTCAAATGCAGACTTCAATCTTTGAATCTGAATCTACTGGTACGTCACTGTGAAGCATTGTTGTGTTACCTGACTCGTTTGAGTTGTTATGGAGACATATCCTTTTCTAACGATGGTATTGATTTATACATGAGCAGATTATTGGTCAGCTAAAAACAAGGAGCTGTATTGACTGGTTAAATTGTCTTTAAATGACGAAGACTGGTAACTGTAGTGTTCGATTGACTCACTTTGCTAGACTGATTTGAGTTTAGGTAAGTGTTAGTTTGTATTCCATATTTACAGACGTATGTTACTGATGATTATTTAAGGTAAAAACCTAAATCCATAACTTTCTGATTATTGAATACCAATACTTGTTCCTTAGAACAGTCTTACTTTTCAAAGCATTTTGTCATTTTACTGTTTTTGTATGCAATTAAAATGTATTCAGCTGTTCGTATTTTTCTTAATCAAAACAGATGCTTCCATTTCCTACTTCCGTGTACAAACAAATTCATCATTCAGTTGAATATGTGGTATTGTTAACTGAGAATGTATTGAATTTTTTATTTCTTTTGAAAGCACTGGTTGGTGTTTATGTACCATTTGATGTGACTGTTGAAAATTCAGGTAATATCAAGTGGATTTTTAATCTTTTTTTGTCTTCATAAGAAATGATTATTTTTTTTAAAAGGACAGTTCTCTCCGCCTAATTTTACCATCCAAACACTTAGCATCTATTTTAAATGCTTCGATATCAGTCTCTTATTCTGATCTGCTTTGATCTGTGTACGACTTCATGTACACGAATGATCTTTCTTTTCAACTTCATAGGGATCGGTAAATTGCATTTATCTCAGGATAGGAGGTCCATTCTAATTTCACCCTGGAAAAATATAAAACTAATCCCAAATTATGAAAAAATGAAGCACATCAAAACACTATAATTTTCCGTTACGTACACCTAACCACCACCTACCTCGATGGGCGACGTTTGTTGACGTTAAAGTGGGTTGGAAGAAAGCTATGGGGAGCTAAGCCAAGACGTGACAGCGGTCTCTGAAGTCTTTAGGTGTCGATTTAAGCTATTTTGGTAGATGCAGACTACCTGGTTGCAGTCCGTGCGGTAACCATGGTCAGTGGTTGGAGAATATATTTCTAGACTTTTATGTGAAAATTTTCAGATTGTGCAAAAGTTTCGATCATTTGCAATGTAGAAAGAAAGCATGCTTTCAGGCTTATTTCATGTTTGTGTATTGTTCAAACCACTTTTATTTTGAACTCGATTTCTATTAATTTCATTCTTCATTTAATTTGAAAATAAACGTTGTGATGATAAAAAACATTTGTAGCTTTGGATAATAATTTTGTTGAGTTCTCTAATTTGAGTGATTCATGCGCATACAGATATTTAGTATAATTAGAAGCATACACATTTAGGACTAATTCTTTCTTTCTCTCTTCTTTGAAGTTGAAAATTATGAAGTATCGTAGTTCTTCTACTTATCTTGTTTTCCTTGGTTATTATTTTTGTTACTAGAATGCTAGTTTGTATGTGTGTCATCTGTTCTACATGTTACCAAACTCTCGACTGTATTTCACGGTTATTGAATCATACAGATTAGTGTTCTATTATTAGATGATGAGTATTTCCATTCCGTCTAGAATTTGGCTAATCACTGATTCAGTCAGAAGTAGCGTAGAACCCTGAATATACATGCGACCACCTAACTTCTCACAGCGAAATGAAGGTCTCAGAACAAATACCAAGGTAGTGTAAGTGGTAGTGGTATCAATTATAATTATAATATTAGGCAGAGAGAATATGATTCAATAAAGGGGAATAAATTGACGGAATAAAAAGTGTAAGGTTGTTAACGGGATATAGATTGAATTACAGCACCTTTCACGCAGGATTTTGTTGGAGCCATGCTGACTGATCTATTTTTAGTCAATTACCCCTAGCTGATAAATGGAAAAGATTCTAGAATCCTGTATAAAATTATGTATGTACTGATGTCTTTCTTATTGTAATTCTCTTCCAATCAGCGTGGTTTATTTGGGAACATAATTACTTTCTTGTCTAAGCCGTGTTTTTATCCTAGGGACTAGTGAGGTAAAGTGTTCAACGAATATTAAACAACAAGGGTAGCATAAAAACACTTTATAAAGGTAATTGTGAAGATGAAAATGTAAGGGAAACCGAAGAGTAAATGCATCTGCACTATTTTTAACGATTCTGAGCGAGTTCATTTATCTGACTGTTAGACACTGATGAAAGCTTGTACACCTCATAAATGTCCAACCAACTGTCTGTCTAGGATCATTAGGATAATAGTTAGGTTATAAAATTATGTAACATCCTACCAACCAATGATAGCTAATTTGGCCTAGTGTAGGCATATCTGGTTTTAAAAATATTGTGATGTCTAATTATAGAACATTTAAAACTATTAAATTGTCCAAAATCCACACTATCTTCTGTTTTATTGTTTCTCCACAGATACATCTTTCAGTCGAAAGACTATCCAGTTTGGAAATATCATATTAACAAGTCCATTTTCTCCAAGAGTTCGCGCTCGTTTGTTTTATGAATCTTTGGTAAAACAACTGTGTTTTGAACACATCTCGGGTGATCAAGTACATAATATTGTTAGTTTAATTCCTGGTTATTATGATTCGTTTTTATTTTAAACGACATTTGTCGCTCTGGTTCACAGTTCAAACCACAGTAAATTAAGTTGGTTTTAAGCCCATAATCCATTGATTGCAATTCACTTATAAAATATGACACATGCTTCTGAAGTACACTTTTGTGATGAAGGTTCATGATAAACTTGACTGGTTGAAACACATTCAAAAGAATACTATTTGAACGTGCAATTTACTGACTAATAGTTGAGTGCATTAATCACTAAGCTAGTTCACTTTTATTGGTTAAAATGTAAGTGACCCGTTCATGAAGTCATAGTTCCAATAAACTTGCAGTAGTATCATGTCTATGATATGTTATCATTCAGTGGAACGTATAACCTAGACTGATAAACAAATAGTCAATCAGACAATATATCGTAGTAGGCTTTACAAAAGACAATCAACAAAATATAGGCAGGAGAAAATATTTGAGTGAACTGTAAAACAAGCCGTTTTGGATTTTCTGTACAGATATAATTGACTAACTGATTTGTAAGGGTTTGTACTTCCCCGTTGTCGGTGTTAGCGACTACAATTGATCAGTTTCATTTAGCATATGTAGTTGGTGAACGGATTTCCTCAATATTATCATTAATTTGCAGGTTTTTAATAAAGTTGGCCAGCAGTGGAACCCCGGAAGTGCGTTTCTTCAGTAGGCTGTATCATCATCCATGTTGATGTTTACACATCTGAATTCTAAGTTAGTATCCTTCATTTCAATCGCCCAATGTAGCATTCACTTAGTTACTCAGTTCAGATAACCACCAGCTTATTCAAAGGGATATGAATTTTATGTGTAAGTGTTTGTATTTTTCAGCTGTTGGTTTTTCGTCATAATTAGAAACGCGTCTCCAAATATTACCCTCCTGACTTTTTAAAGGATCCTAAAAGTCAATCTTAAAGTATCTAGTTAATTCTGGTCACTATGCTTCACAAAAAGCCTCCTCCAACATCATACACACTGTCAAGAGTCGACTCAAGGGGAAAGCATATGGAAATCTTATGTATAGCTCAAGCTATCCACTACTTCAAGCCTATTATTTGAGTACAAAAACAGTATGTTTAGTCACTCATTCCTTCAGGGTTTTCACCTTCCTTTCTATAATCCACCGTTTTTTATTTCTACTTCTCTCCAATTATTTCCACAACTATCAACTAACCATTATTACGACTTTTCATCATTCTGTTTTTAATAGCTATCAAATGGACACTTCACCTTAAAATTTCTCACTAGCTAATTATTACATAACTTCCTTTCAGTATTTGATTTCTTTAAACCATTCACGACAAAATACTGTAGTGTTTAGTACTATGTCAAACCCACATAAGTTATTTTAGCTTCCGGATAGACTAACTTATTCTTATTAGGTCACATTTTGACTATCTCACTTATTCGCTTATTAACCTTGAATGATTTTATGTGAGCATATGTATGTGTATTGCTTATCCTATTCATCACATGTCTGTAGTTTATTTTTGTCTGTTTATAGATATTGAGTCATGCTTTATCAAAATGAGTTGGCACACTTGCCTTCTCCAATCTGCTCATCCGCTTCGTTTCTCTGATTGTTTGTCTGGATTATACGTATGTCTGGAATATACGTGTTCAAAATTCATCCCCTTATTTAACCTATTTTATTCCGTTATTCCCTAACCTGAATTAAGTCGATAATTATGTACGAGGATAGCCGAGATGTATATTTCGTTTACATCGTTGTTCGATTAAATTGTAATCAAACCAGTGGGCCATGGGATATACCCAAGTTTTTGTATTACTCAAAACCGTGTAATACAATTCTTAACTGATAAAATTAACTAAAGATGCGATTGTATAGCTTGAGTAAATGAAACCGTTGCAAAGAAGATTTCACCGAATTTTCTTTATTTTTTAATGATACACTAGGTCTCTTTTGTTATTTAAATAAATAAATGCTAACATTGTGTTTTTATTTTGCTAAAGACCTACCTATATGTAACATTTAGGCTGCATTGACTATTCCTTTTCCCATGTTTTGTCTTTTAGGAGCAATCAAAGTGTGCTCTCACTATAAATACAGTTGTAGAAAAGATTAATATATCTAGTCCACGTACACTTCGATCATCCACTAAAGCTCAGGAATATGATTTATCCGTCAATAAATTGGATCCAACAGAGGTGTTAAGTGATACTGATGATGAATTGAGGATTGATTTAGATGAACAGAATAGTGATGATCATAGGTAGGATACATACGTAATATATATCCATGATTGCGAGTCCTTTTCTCTTGTGGTATTTTGATGGCCTATTTTTAATCCGTTTTAATTATACTACTGACTACTATCAAGTAACACGTCTCGCTACACTTTTCTATAACTTCATTTTACTTGATTTTGGGTTTTGCTAATACTGCTTATGTATCAGGATAATGAAAATGTTATACTGTAGTTTTACCCCCCCCCAATGTGCTTGATATTAATTTTTTTTCAATTTAGTACAATTTCCATGTTCCGGTTCATATTTCTTTTACACTAACTTCAAAATTCTGTAAACTGGTATTTGACTGGTAAATCTAGCACACTATACCATATTATATTCGAACCTTGTGGATCCTATGAAATAAAATGTACTACTGTTATTTTTCAAATGTATATATGCAATATGTAGTTTTATGAAGAATAAAAGGCTAGAGGCGAAGAATTTGGTATGCATAAAAGCAAGATAATAGTGGTTATTATTCACATATGATTTTGTAGTTTTGAACCAAAGTTTATATTTTATTCTAATGTTTGAAAGTATAATGAATTTATTGACTATGCGCTTGTAGTTCACAAACATTATTCTTATCCATTCAATATGTTTATATATATATATATATATATATATATATATATATATATATATATATATATATATATATATATATATATATATATATATATATATCAAAAAACAGTAAGAAATATATACCTTATGCTTTCTGTTTCATAATTTGTGTTTCGGCTCACTTATCAAGTAATTATTATTGTCTAATTTTATTATCTTTTTTCAGTTCTAAAAAGTTTAGTTCATCGATTTGCGATCCTGGAAACGTAGCTAGTTTTTGTACAGTTGTTGAAAGATCCACTAATAAACAACAAGAAAATACAAATAGCCTTTCTGTCATCGACTTTTCCAGTACACCAGCTTCACCAACTGATGAGACACCTAAAAGTCCGTGTTTTAATCAAATCATAGAATCAAAGTCCATTATTCATTCTCCTAGTAGGTTTTATATATATTTAACTTTGTTTTCCTGCTATTACCCAAAATTTCTTAGCAATTATTCTACTTTGATTAATTCAACTGAAAAATTAATATTTACATGTATCATTATTGTTATGGATAATTTCTATAAGTAATTAATGTCATAAAATAGTTTATAACATTTTATCTCAACAGTTTTCAATAGTATATATATATATATATATATATATATATATATATGAAGGGAGAATATTAACAGCTCATTAGTTCAACCAGATCTTTGTTCAGAAGCACTTGACCCTTTTTGTGTAGAGGTAGTTTTTACATTGCTCAGTCGCCCATCACTCATAACCCTTACATTGTTCTGTGTGTAATAATATGACACATGTATTAATTTTATCACGGTCGCATTAGTAATGAGTTCAGTGTTATAGTCGTACTTCTTGACACCCTTAATACGACTACTTTTTAGTGAATTGAATATAAACTTCCTATGAGCAAATGCTTTAGTTTGACTCCATCCTACAGTACATTCTTAATATCCCGTAATGTCTATTATGTGATTTAACAACACCATTCTATCACTGATGATTTATTTTTTTCGTTCCTAATCTTCATTCGTTTTGTTTGTTAAAGTACTTAAGGTGATTCAATGCGAATTCAAGAGTTTAGTGAATGTAGATAATCTCTCTTCCTTACTCTTGCTCCAAATATCCTCGTTAGGTTTCTCAAGTTTGTAAACAGAAGTATGGCATTATAGCTTATGTCAGTTTGTGATAAAAACCCCAATCCTAATTTTTAAACCTAAATCAAAACTCCATTTTAACTCTTAATACCGAACCTTATGCGTTTCGCATCATGGCTGATATCAGCGGGTGAAAAAACCACTACGGGATTCCGACCCGAACTCACAACACTGGCCTGACTTCTTATATCTAAATTTAACCTTTTTCCTTTACGGCAAGGTATGATTAGATGTGTGAAGGTTAATTATTCAGATTAAGGGTGTTATTTCATTACTTTGTACTGTTGATTGTTTTACAAGGTGGTGCTTTCTGACTGGCTGATAAGTCGCCCAAGGTCATCAGAATAATATACTTTTACCAAATTTATATTGGAAAGAAATTTTCTTTGCTGTATGACTTAATGTGGACATTTTTCCTTCAGTTAGTTAGTGCCCACTGATAACTGTTATCGTTATATTTCTAGGCAATTGTTTTAAACTTCAAAAGATACTACCATTTTTTGCTTGAATTAGTTATATTGATAGAATATTAAAATTATGGTGATTAAATAAAAAAAAAGAAACTCCCGTGTTATAGATTCTTCACTTATCTATCAATGTTGAGTAAAACAGTAATACAAGCATACTGATGTCATTGTAGCTATATTAGTTAGCTTTTTATAATGACCATCCAGTTGGTACAGTACTGTAATTACTTGTTGCTATAGTTGGATAAGTTAATAAATTAATTGTGAACTGATAGGAAAATACCTAGTGGTAGAATTCTAACTTTCTTGCTTCACATTACATTCATACTATTGAGCAAAACTAGATAAATTTGAAATAAATCAGTTCATGAAGCATTAAAGTGAACTAGCGTAAGTGGTTAAAAACTGTACTTTATCTGTCCAATTACTTAGACTTATGATGACTGATAGTTGAAATGGAATTATTTTGGTTAGTTGGGTTTTCAGACAATATTTTTGTATTTCAGACCATTGATTATTTAGTCTGAGAAATACTGATTTTCTCGTTGTTGATATATTGAACACTGTTGGTTAGGATTCGTAACTAAATTAACTTGAATCAACACAAGTGTCCGTTATTTTTTGGAATTATATTCTTCTGAAAACTGATATTTTGTCTAATTTTTGAAAAGAAGATATATCTCAGCCTACAACAACAATTGTTATTCCTATTTTAATAACTATGCTTAAAATATATCTTTTTGTTATTAGTTTGATTCTATCATGTAAATGAATGACACTTTTGATCTTATTCTTAGGTCCACAAATAATTCCTCTTGAGCCTGTCAAAATTACTTGTGAATTATCTCAAGATTTATCACCATCGGAAACAATTAGTCCTTCAAAACGAGTAACGTCCAACTCTTCTACATCAAACAAAATAAATAAAACAGAAGTTAATCAGGGTAAGTAATTTTCGTAATTTTAATAACTTACTATTGTTATGGATTTCACCATTTTAAGGCGACAGTTTGCGTGAACTTACTACCGATATGTTTAGATTTCTTTCATAGATGTCTCAAGCAGTGAGCCATAAACAATGTTAACCTGACATAAATATACATCAGCCAAAGATACAATACATTTAATCAAGACACTGAGTAAGTAGATTTAATACGACTCAGGTTAACAGTTACTAGCTCTACAGTCTGATATCGTTTCTCGATTTCGGTTACGCCTTGCCTTTTTTTTAGCCATCCCATATCTTAATCAGTTTTACGAGTCTGGAGAAATGCTGACTTGGTATACACATCATCTGTGTAAATCACCTCAATTGATAAAGCTTCATAGCCTTAACAGCATCAGACCTAATCGAAAGGTTTTTCACACCGTAAATAGTAGTCAAATTCCATGATGTCCGTGCGGACAATCTACCTTCCAGTATGGTATCGTACTGAAAAGGTATTTCCCGACAGACTAATAATTTAGTCAATGGAGGCGCGAATCTTGTCCTTCATAAGTTGACGAGTATGCAAACTTCCACATCCCCGTAAGTCCAACATATCCTGAGTGTTACGGATAACAACCTTTTTAGAGACCCCCTTGATCAATTTGTAATAACTTGTGTGGAAATAGTAGCTAACTTGCAGAAACGAATGAAATGCATGACGTAGAATAAGACACTTTCGAAGAAATTCTAAAATTATTTCGATGAGGTCTGATGTTTCTCTGGCTACAAATCCGAAGACTTCTGGCATATGGGGCATCAAATGATACTAACTGATAGATTGGGGTTTCCTCTTTATTACATTTATAGGTACTGTCACTTCCTACAATATCCGTAAAACGGCATGCTATTTTCTTCTGATCTGGTGTGAGGAAGAAATAGTACTGCAGTAGGAAGTTTTCATTTAAAAAAATGATGCTAGTCATCACATAGTATTATACTCTTTATTATCTTGAGCTTAAAATATTGAGTTTTATATTAGATTTTAAATAAATTCAGTATATTGTTTGAAGTTGATATCGATACGTATATCAATCTTGTTCTCTTAAATGTCTAGATCGCTGTCTATCGGTTAAATCAAGACCGAATTCTAAAAATGATGAAAATTTCCATATTATTCGAGTAGTTTGTGATTTCATTAATGTTTTTTGTCAAATTAGTGTCTACTTGTGAAACCAACCATTATTATTCAAATCTATAAAGTAGGAGTCAACACAATTTGTCACTATTTGATACTACTATGATTTGAAAAGCTCAAAATAAAAAAAATTTAATAGGAACGATTTTATGTGATTCGAATATGTGAAGGCATATACGCAGAAACCATGTTTACAATTTACGATGGGTGGCGGTGATTTCAAGTCATTTGCTTACTCTTGTTGTCTCTTTGTCATCTTAACAAATTTCATCTTTTTCCGTAACCAAATCTGGGACTACTACTCGGAAAGCTAAATCAAAAGGATTGCTTGCGTTACTCTATTACTTGGTGATAATTTAGTACCATTTTGTTAATTCATTAAATATAGGACCTATTTTAGCGATTGAGTTTTTGTGTGATCACTAAATTAAGTGACTTGACGTTGTGATCCACTTTTTTTATGATAGATGTAATGGACTAGATAAAATTCTATACAAGGCAATAAGTAAACATAATGATAACTGCTGCCCACTAATCGACTAGTATGATCGATCTATCATTGTCTGAATAGCATGCCTTCTTACTATACTGGGTACACAGGTTTCGGTTTGTTTATTTTTGTAGTTACACGCTGCTGACAAGCAGCAATATTTAATTCTTCTGTCTCTACATTTTAGATTAATAATCTTGTGTCACAATTGTTATCACTGTCTTGAAATACTCAGAAGTTCTAAATTCTTATCTGAGCCTGTCAGTTATCAATGAGTTATAATTAATGTTTATGTGATATATGGGGGCCGTTTGCGAACGGTTTATTCAAGAGCTATGAACTTGCATCTTACCCCTATTGATTTATTTTCAGTCTGAAACAAATTTATTGTCCCTCGGGTCTATAAAATCAACCAACTTAGTTCCTCAATTACATTTAATTACAACTGAACTAACGAAATCAGTTTTTTCATCTACAGGATTGAACTATTTGACAATCTTAAAAATAAAGTATGTTGTGCTCTGTGTAACTCAAACTAATTGACGATGTATTGATTAGTTGGACGACAAATATTCTCAGGAAGGTTTTTATGCATTAAACTATCTTAATATATGATATGCTTATGATTGTATGTTTTATTTTTTACTAGTTTATCTTATCACCACGATTTTTGTGTTTTCCTTTTAGAATCAAACCAAAACTCAGTTAAGGCGTATTCATATTCCTCTTTAAAATTAGGAAATAAAAATTTGTTAGTTCAATTCTTCGATACAATATGGTCGAATAATGAAAGTTGTCAAGCTTGCAAAACGTCACCTTCTGATGGGCAATGTCCACTTTGGCCTTCATGTAACACGCGGAATCGGACAAACAGCATGGTGGATGATGAGTCTAAAAAAAGTAATGTGAAGGTATGCAGTAAACATTCTTTTTTTAAAAGTTGTAATTAAAGTAATGTCTCAGTAAAGGCAAATGATATTATGCTCATACTGTGTTCACCACCTTTTACGTCATTATTTGTATGATACTTCTAAGTTTGTGTAAATATGATACTGAATGGATTACACTCGGAAGATGATCCACTTTCATGGAATGAACCTTGAATAATTTATTTTAAACTCATACAGCTACTATGTATAATTGTATTTACGGCATCTGAAAATTGTGTAGTTTATTAATACCAAGATATAAGTAAATCAGTAGGCTGAAAATAACCTAAAATGCAATGGAATTAAAGTGCACATAATGTGAAGATATTGACTAGAAAATTGCTGAATTCGAAATTATAAATAAGTAAATTAAAAAATTTAAACTTAATGATCCACAACATGGCTGTATATTGTAAATTCACTTTTATGTTCTAATTATCACCACATTTTGTTGAGTTATAATGAATATTCTTAAAGAAATTGAATTCAATAGACAAGGTAAAATCGAATAAAACACACTTAATATTTTCTATTAGCTTACATACTAGGTTTAGATTCATATACTTGGTTTGAATCACATAGTATGAGGGCTATTGATACCATCCAGTTTCCTAAACAGAAGTGAAAAGGGTGTTCGAATCTTCGACATAGCGGCTGAAAGTTGGAATCTCCAATCATTGAGCTACTGGTTCTCATACATCATCCGAAGTTTTTCCTTAATATGATTGTCCTAAGTTTGGTTGCATTGTTTGTCCTTCTTTCCTTCCAATTGTATTATGATTTATGGTGAATGGAGCCAGTAACTTTGATATTTCATTTGTTGTTTATATTTTTTTATTTATCGGTTGTCTATAGCATTTTGAAGTTTACAATAAAATTCCTTGTTATTAAGTTCTAATTTTTATTAGTATAAGCCTGAATGATAGCTAAGCAACGTGTATATCATGTCAAAGGATTATTGTCTCGAAAGTTAACCTACAACTGTATTTCGTCTAATATGTATGCGCGTTCGTGTCGGGTAGAGACTGGAATCTACTTCAGTACAATTGGAGATGGTCGCACGATTTCGTGGTTTCGTTGAGGCTAGACATTAACGCCGTTGAATGCTGGCTCGGTGGTTTAGAGGTTAAGCGTTCGCGCGCGAGATCGTGGATGAGCACTGCTGATGAGTCCCACAATAGGATGAAACGGCCGTCCATTGCTTCCAGGTTTTCAATGGTAGTTTAACATCAATCGGTTCGTGACCTCAATCAGAAAATTAATAATCTCCACAATCCCATACTGATAATATGTGATGATTGGAAAATTTCTGAGAGAAATTGGTCATCCACAAAAATTTACTAACAAATACTTTAGGCATGTGATAAAGTGTTAACCAGCAAATTTCAGTGCATACTAAACGCTTGAATTATAAGTATTATTTTGATTTAAAATATATGTTTTGTTTCCAATTCGTTAGATGGTTTCGTCTGATTTATGAATCATATACTCGCGCAAAGTAAAGATACTTTATGTGCTTATTTCCGCCCTTTGATGTACTGTACTCTTGTGACTTAGACATATAAATCCTAATCAATAGATTGATTTCGAAAGCTTTGTCCAATTCATTCTGACAACATTTTGTTATGTTACAGTATGATTCGGTAATCACACTTAATCAGTCAAGGTTAAAGATACTTCACTGGTTGATTTAGCTTGAGTACTCCATCATTTATGACTTATTGATCAAAAAATGAATATGTAGTTTTATTGCGGGTGTAGAAAATTCAGATGCAATTTATCAGGAAGAAAATCACTATTGATTCAAAGTGAATTTAAAGTTGATTTTCAATATATTTTACGTCACATAAATCTTTGCTTATAAAAGCTTGTGAATTAAGGCAATATCGAGGCATACGCACAGTATGCATATATGTCAATAACAGACTGATCGATTGCGGTCTTAGACCTCAATGGAAAGTTACAAGCAAAACAATATCAAGTGAATTTAAATTCACCCCATTGCACAAGCAACTGGCTACCAGGACTCAGTAGCTGAGTGGATAACGTGATGGCGTTTGAAGCGAATGGTACTGTATTGAAGTCCCAGAGTGAACATCAACTCTGAGATGCAGGTGCATCCAGCTGACGAGTCCCAATTAGGACGAAACGCGCCTCCTGGATTCCACTGGTCGCCACTATCCATCTTTGCTTATAAATCTTTTTGTTTATCATTTTTGTCTCCTTTAATGCAAACAAGTTTTATAGTTCCTATAATCAAGTTATTTCTCATGTTTTCCGTAATTTTTATTTATTTATTTTGTCATATTTTATAGCCTATTTGTGTTCAAATCAAACCGGAGTATTTAGGTGATTGGGGCTGTGAAATGCTTGAAAATCAAGAATTAGAACTTTCTTGGTTGGGTTCATTTATAAGAAATAACTCAGATATTTTAAGAAGTGAGTACGATCATTGTGGTATTATGTACACGTATATGCATACATCAAGTTGATGAGTCCCAAATAGTATGACACGCTCATCACTCCATTTCACTGCTAACCATTATCCAAATTTATTAAGTAATGATTTGTTGTTGATATTTTATTATCGTTCTGACCTAATCTTCAGTTTTACTGACTATTTAGTGGTATCATATGAAAATATCCCGAATGCCCTGGTATGACCAAGGGTGGGTAGAGTCTGCCCTCCATCTCGAAATGCTCTCATATGACCACGCGCATAATGTAGCCATTGTTAAAGAGGTTCTACTCACTGCCTTCTCACGGAGTGGTTATTATTTACCAAATCAAGAGGACGAAAAAGGAATTTTCGAGGCCTAAACTGGGATTGTGGGTATGGAGGACCCACCAAAAGAATTCGGAAAATCCTATTTCCAAACCACTGGTACACTTAGGCGCCAAGACCATAAGTGGACAAATGTCGTATGAACGTATCCTTGTTCAACGGCTGCCATGGGACTTCATCTCCCAAAGTTGCTTTACTCCCTTATGGATTAGACCTAAAGGTCAGAGGCTCGAGGTGTGGTCCCCCAAGAAAATCACCTTCGGTTCTGGCACCCAGCCAACACACAAATTCAGTTATTTATATGGCGCCTGTGTAATTTGGTGCCCCTTTGTACCAATAATCGTGTGTTTAAATAAATAAATAAAACTATAGAAAAGAATTGTGTTGACTTCTTCATTTTTTGTTTCATAATTTAGGATACAGCAGTGACGCAGAGATACGTTTTTATTTTCTCTCTCCATATTTCCTTCACTTGTTTTTATATGTTTTACTGGACACTACTTAATGATTCTCAGTAGGTTGTGAATGCTCAATCATTTTTGTACTGTAGCGCATACAGATAACAGGCTTTTCCAGTCCTTTCTTATGTAGTCTGGCTAAATGTCATAAAAATAAAAAGTTGGAGAAGGTTTACTACAGACGCATGATGTTTCTCTGTTGTCTTATTTTTATTTTTTCCAATTTTCAGCAGTATTTTTTGCTCTCAGTTTCTAGTCTTCTTAGTTTATAACATTTTTTTTTGAACTACTTGATATTACCTCTTGATGTAACTACATGTTATTTCTTAATTTTTAATAAACTTCATATTTCTGATTTAATGGAATTATTTGATGGAACTTTCCATTTGACTGTGGTTCTGGTGGGATATTTAATACAAAACTATCTCCAAACAAACTGATGTGAGTGCTCCAACCCTTAATGAGGTTGAAAACTGTTATAAGTAATCTAGAGCGATAAAGAACACCAGGGCCTGATGGACTTATTCCTGAAATTTTTAAGGATGATCGAGTTTTAGGAGTTAAGTGCTGTTAGAGATATGAGAGCAGTTATCACTTCCCGGTTACCCACACCACGGAAGGGTTCTTCTGAAAGTACTTGGAAAGGAAATTGTGTTAGGAGCGGTCTTACTAACCTGAGAGCGTAACCTCTGTACCCAAGGGTTAACTGCTTGAGGCAGGTCATACAAGACCTTTTTGTGAGTAATTTTCTTGCTGGCTCCGTACTTATTGGAACCTTACCGCTCGAGACGGATACCCGTGGGATAAGGCGAGGTGTGCATTTTTAGGGTCGACCTTTTCTTACCCTACCCCTCCTTGTGGGAAGGCAGCATCGCTGTTATGCTGGTTGTCTGAAGAAAACACCTTACTACCGTCACATACCTGTACAGTCAGCAGTACGACCTCACCTTCGGACCTTGGGCTTACTGCTTTTAGTCTTATCGCTCTTCAACTGCCCTGTTTGGTATGGTAGGACCTTGAGGAACGATTGTTCAAGCCAGTATAGCTCGATTGGTTCATCATGATAGGCAAGCCCGTTCACCACGGTCGGCTTTTGCCAACTTGCGTCACTTTCGGTGTAGGAGAGATATCCGTCTTCTAATCAAAATGCGAATTTTCTGCACGACAGTTCACTCCGTTCTACTTTATGGATGTGAATAATCGCCATCAAGAGTAGAGGATATTCGTAGCTCACTGGTATTCGACCATAGGTGTTTTCGAACAATTACTCGTGTACTTTGGGACCACAAATTAATTATTGCATGGGTTAGGAATAAAGTATTAGGTAAATATGGTAAATCAATGGTTGAAGTAGTAAATTTTATCAACTGAGATGGTTGGGGCATGTGTTACGTATACCCAACCACCGCCTACCTCGACGGGCGATGTTTTTTGGTATAGCAGTGGGCTGAAAGGAAAATATGGGCGACCAAAACATGACACTAGCCCATAAAATTATTAATAGTTGAACATTTTAACAGATATAGACTACATGGTTGGGATTTGTATGATTGTCGTAGTCAATGGTTAAAGACATAGGATGACAAGGCTCAAAACCGTTTACAATTGTTGCGGTGCATCCATTTATCTTCCCCGAATTCCAATATTGTAAATCCCTCATAATAATTTGTGCTTTTATTTTATCAATTTACTGCTATGTTTGAAGCGATTATGAGTTCACCTAGTCTGCGAACGGAACAAAGACTCGGTGACTAAAGACCAATAAGCTAGCTATTCTGAAGCGTCCTATCCCCGCTAACTAGAGAGGGCGAAGTCCAAGTTCAAAACGGGGAAATATATTTCGCAAGCAGCAAGAAACACGAGCAATCGCGACAAGTCCAGTCGGAAATACATTCATTTATATATTGATTCATACACCCATTTTTGATTAATAATCAGAATAAATCACAAATGTGAAAAATACTTCATACAAGAATATCGTATGTTATGAATAAAAATCAATCTAATTTTTACTTTTCATTCCGTCATAACATAGATATTTATTCAAATCGTATATCCGTTGCCTATTAATGCTGATACTAATATAAGACGCAACAATAGTCAGGTGGTATGTTTCTTTAGTGCGGAAAGTTACAAAGTATATATATATATATATATATATATATATATATATATATATATATATATATATATTTCAGCCATCCATTTGCATATTGAGGTGTGTTAGGCAATTTGAACTGTCCTCTTGATTGGCCTTCAAGTGTTCTTTCAACACCATGCTTTCGATGGACTGAAACTCTCTCCTCTATTCGACAATTATTGTAACCTCGACACCACGTTCACTTACACATTACTTACAAATATTTTTGTGAGTAGTGTTCACTGCTCTGTTACTACCTTTAATATTTGGCCGAACAGCTTGATTTCTTGTGCTAATGGGGTATAACAACTTGAACAGTTGTACATTCGTATTAGGTTCTACGTTGTGACTGACTGATTGATTTAATAGCAGTATAATAATAATAATAATTTTTAATATTTTTATTTTTCCTTTATTAAAGATTATCGTATTTTCAAATATATTCAGTTCCTTGATTTTAAATGCTTCGCATACGACTTATTCATTGAATTTTAGTCGTAAAATTATAATTTGCCTAATTCTTCATAATACAATATGAAAATTTTTAAGTTCAACATTTATGTTTCACTTATTAAAATTTTCTGGTACAACTAGTTAATTGATCACTGTTTTTTGTATTGTCTTTTATTGTTACCCTTAAAATTATTCAAAGTTTTTTTGAATGTTTAAGACATTGAATCGCCTTTTTTCTAAAACATCTGTTTATATATATATTAGGTAAGATGTTATTATGTAATTATTGCTCTGTTGTAACATTAGTTGACTTAAATGGGTATGTTTTTTTAGGACAATTTTAATTGAACTTTTTTTTTTAATACAAAATTTATATAGTCTTAGTTACTGTTCTAATTATATTTTAAAATTCAACAAACGACCTTATAGAAAAAGAGCCTAGATATTTCGTCAAATGGTTTTTTTTCTCCCTAAAACAATCTATATTTTCGTAATTATAACCTAATTATTCATTTATACGCCATCACTTATTAAGGTTAAAAAGACTGATGAATATATATATATATATATATATATATATATATATATATATATATATATATATATATATATATATATATATATTCTTTCTATTTTCATCAGTTCGTTTGTATCCAAACTCTGGGAAAATTATCTTGATAGAATATCAATCTATGGAAGAAATGTTAAAGACATATCCTCATTTTAAGTAAGCACAAGGTTTATTATTTGTATTTTTCTTTTGAGTTCATATCTCTAATTCGCAACACAATTATTATGTTATTTATGTTTTCTGTATCTGATGAATTTTAAAATATTTCCTTTTGAATATTTATTCGTTTGATTTATTAAGGTCAATTGTACAAATTTGTTATTCATTTATGAATTGGTATCTTTACATAAAGCCATAATATTTTATGTCTATATATGTGTCGTATTCTGATATATATATATATATATATATATATATATATATATATATATATATATATATATATATATATATATATATATATATATATATATATATATATATATACACAACTGATAATAAGCAATTCTAGTTAAAGGATCCTAATTAATACAAACGTAATGATTTAAGTGAATGAATTTGGTTATTTTGGGAAATGTAAATTAATATGCATTTTGTTTATCTCTTTGTAATTATTATTCATCAATACAGAGAATTTATGTATTTAATCTATGTATCAAGTTGTATTCAGTTTATTCAATATTTCCTTCTACAAGAAATGAAATTATCAGAATATTCGAAATTTGATCTAAAATTTTATACCAGCTTTTCAAGATACATTGACTTATTATGTTTATGTGTGTCGTCGTCTAAATTAACTGAGACGTGTGTTTTAGATGTTTAACTGTCATTTCTGAATAACTTTATTTTGTAGAATTTGGAGTCGAGTTACATAAGTTTATTAATCTTCAAATAAACACATAACATTTTATGAATGAATTGACTTTTTGTGTTTTTTTTTTAACAAATAGCCAATCGAATAACAATTCTTTGTTGATCATTGACTTGCTTTAGAATAATTTTCTTATATTTTTACTTTCGAGGACATGATCTTTGTTTGCTTCTCTCTTCCGCAACATTATACTTTCTTCATTATGACTGTTATTATTGCAAATAACCATCATTTTCCTGATAAACACCCATTAAGTATTATTTTCCTATTTACTTCCCTCGATGTTACTTTTCTTCCTGAACTTTATCGTATTCTACACTATCCTTCTTTTCCACTGGGCCTTCAATGATATCTGAATTTTAAAGTGAATCACCGGCGAAATTTAATGTTTTGTTTATTAGTTCTCATTATTATTATATCCAGTGAAACATTCATTCCGTTGCTATTTGAATGGTCTTCCCAGTCTCCCACATTGCTCAGACGTTCCATGTACTTATAAAAATTATTGCTCTGGTTGTTAAAAGGGACATCGGCCTCGTGGCTTCCGGAGGAACTCGGCTTTCACTATGAGACGTCATAGTTCTTCTAAATGAAGACCTTCTAACTCCGTGGGCAGAGTTTAAATGGCTTGAATTATTTTTTCTGGTTAGCGTTTTTTAGCGAGTTAGTTTTCTACGGGATGGTGTCACTAACCCCATGCCCAACCCTTCTACTTTAACCGGGCTTGTGACCGGCAGTAACTCTAGAAGAGCTACAGGTGGAGTTGCTAAATTCAGAAATTTATGTACGGGTCTTTTTAGATGTTAACAGAACAAGCTTTTCAGTTTCCGACTTTCGACTTGGTCAAGATAAAATTCACATAATCTTACATGTGTATAATTGCAATTTCTCGAAAGACGACATAACATCACAAGTTGACTGAAGTTCATTTTTCAAAAGCTAAAGCACATTTATAGCATAGTGAATTTACTTTGAAGTTAATTCTAACTGAAAATAAATTTATTACACACTACTGAAAAGAAGTATTAAATCAAATCAATTGTTTAGGAAACTTCAAATTTTTCAGTTTAATAATAATAATAGTCAATATCTCAGTGTGTTATATTTTGCTTTGAGTATATCTTATTTCTAGTTCACATTTTTTGTTAGATAATTTATCAAATTGATATTACTTTCCATTTTATTCATTCTCTATTATTACTATTATTATTATCATCATCCTCACTATTATTATTGTTTATTTATTTTCAGACCACAAGATAATGTAAACAGATTATCTGGATTACTGGATCAACTTTTCAAGTAGGTGAACTACTTTGATTATTGCTTTTTGATTGTCCTACTTTTTTTATTATTTGAAGTGTATTTATGATGTTCAAGTGTATGATATACCTTTTCTGTTCATTCAACTGTTTAGGTTGTGGATTATATATATAGGCTTTTCACGTATTTTCTATTACCGTGGTTGTGTTTCTTTTTCTCCTGACTGTAAGTTCACAAGGTTTTAAATTATCGCATATATTTAGTTAGCTTACATCGACTGAAATGCTTGTTCAATGGATTTATGGTTCACTCAAAATTCGACTAGTCAAAAAGTAAGGCTTTGAGATGTTTATTTACTTTCTCAGTGGTCCCTCTAATTTTTTAATTTTACTTTCACTAGCGTACCAGGTTCTGCGTTGTTTTATAATTAGTCGCCTGACTGACTCTTGCTTTGGTAAGTTTTATCACTCCAAGAACTCACAAAATAACCTGCGTACAAACCTTATTAAAGAGGGCGTGGATACACTGCAACACGCAGCGCGGAAATATGAAGAAAAATATCTAGAAACTATCTTTCAAAAGAACGGCTATCCAATCAACTTCATCAAAAATATCAGAACAATACATGAGCAGAAACGAAATTAAGTGCATAGATCAACAAACGGATCATTTTTTCATATATCAAAGACATACCAGAAATTACAACAAGATTAATGAAGCCTTTTGGAATAAGCGTAGCACCCAAACCAGCAAAATCACTTCAATCAATCCTTTGCAAACCAAACAAAAGAAAAAAGACCGAACATCATCTACAAAATAAATTGTTCGAACTGCGAAAAACACTACATCGGACACAGCGGACGTCCTCTTCATCTTCGCCTTTATGAACATGAATTAACGGTCAAACGCCATGACATATCCTTATATCAATGCATGTGGACATGGACGTACGTTCGACTGGAAAAAATTTGAGATCTTGGATATATGGAATTCTAAAAACATCAGAGAATTTTTAGAAGCTTCGCTCTCAGGCCAATCAGCAATTAACAAATATTTTGAAATCGATCCAATTTATCAACCGATGAGAATCAAATTAATGGGAGATACAATCAAAATAAAGAAGTAAATAATGACTGGTTAAAGATCAACAATAACCAATCAAGATTGAGGTCTACAGGACAAGCTGTGAGCCATTTGTTAAGAAATTCAGACACTTCACTTCTACCTGAAGTTTGTGCTGACGATGTCGTTCAGAAGAACGATGAAAGCTCCACAACCAAACCATCCAACTCAGAAAACAAAACTCTAACAAAGACATGATAGTGATAATAATAATAATAATACAAATAAATCGATAGATTGTTACTGTTCGAATAACACTGTCGGTTGAATAAGTTGGTTGAATGGCTTGACAAAATTATTCATAAACCAACTTAATTGTAGCAGAGGTGCTGTAAAATATCGAGGATAAAGAAATCCCATATAGATTAAGCAAAATAATAGTGTATTTTTTTCCAAGTTAACTCTTCGTTGTAATTGTACACTAATATAATGTATTGATAGTAGAATAAACCATCAATCATAAAATCAAATTATTTGACAGTATTTATTATACATATCCAGTTATTTATGAACATATAATAGAATGGATAAAATTAATTTGATTAAAAAGATAGATGAATTAAAGCAATTGTATTAAATCTTAAGGTTTGATCATTTGATCAATAAATTGGAACAGATAATTCTCTAAAAAGAAATAATAAATTAATCATTTTTTTTTCTTCTTTTGGATATACCTTTTAAATGTTATTATCCTATTCATCTTCATTATTGAATTACTTATTTTTAGAAAGAGATAATAATGTATATCATCAATGAGATAAGTTTTCTTAGTGGAACTTATAAAGTTTCTATCGTATTTCTTCAAAATTGTTAACAAATATCTCGATATACTCCAAATACTTATATATATATATCCATAAATTATTTATTTAACCTTTAAATGATAAAAAAATTTTCACTATTGATCTAGTTACATTTTCTCTTTATTTTATTTTCATTAGTCATGTAAAACTGTCATTAATATCTTCGGAACTTTGAGTTCTAGACACATATTAATGCGTTCATATATTCATTAGTTGTTAATTAGTTGAATTTTGAACAATATCACTCATTTTCATTATAGTTGTTACATTCAAACATCATAGAAAAAAAAACACAACCATAATCGTTTTTTTAATATGGTGATAGTATAAAATGCACTTGTTTATATGAACAAGTATTAGGTGAATGTGAGATTAAAATTACTTTATACCTTTCTTTCTATGAACTAATTCTTTATATCTGTATTATATCCATGTATGTAATCCTTTTTTTTCATATATTACTACCATTGTAGTATCTGCTTCTATGAATATGGTGTTCATCTTGTTGTGCTAATGAGGTATAACAACTTGGAGCGATGCGCATATATGTGTCTGGTTCTACATTGTAGTTAACTGACTGAAGGAATCATTTCACTTGAATCTAATTCAGTTAAAGTTGTGTTTTTTTTTGTGTTAGGCAAATTTAATTTTATTTATTGTGTATTTAAGTTCGAGTAGCGGCATTTCACACGACAGGAAACTAACAAGATGTGCAGCAGATGAGTGAAAATAATGTCAACTAGTGTAAATAATGAATTGATCATTAAAGATATGATTCACAATAAATTAGTTTACTGAATGATATATATGGAATGATACTAAGCTCAAGATTTAAAACAATGTAAAGAATCAATATAACCGTACTGCTATGAGGTGTGACACTTTAAACTATTACATATCTCTGGTTGCTTAAATTTCGTCTACCATGGACTTATTAGTTCGTAAGGATTTTAAGTATGACATAAAAATTCAGCATAAAAAATTCTACCGTTTGTGTTGCTTCGAAAAATGCTATCGTATATTGACTAACATCTATATATATATATAGGCCAGTTGTTGGTAACACAGTAGTTTAGAGACAGTACTCTTCGCGATGTTCCTATGTTCAATCCTTGATGGGGATAGGTTGTTAATACACACTCATGAAGTACTCTCATACTCTTATGAGAAAATCTCTCGATGCTCATCGGTTTCTGATAGTTGTCTAGCTGAAATTACTTTGCGGTATAAATGATCTCCCAATTTCAAAGTTTAAAAAACTAGTCGTTGGGATTTCGTGGGTTTATTGACATGAGATGTGTTTTTTTTTAGACACAAGTGAAGTTATTAAGCCTATTTTAACTATTGAATATGCATTCTTTGATGATAATAATAATTAAAAAATTGAATGCATTGGTTTTTTCATCTTAACTTACTAGATTTTTTTATTTTGTAGGGGATAGATCACCTCTTTCCAAAGTTATTTACTCGTTATTCTAACTTACGTGTTTTATTTTGTTTCCAGTTTACATCCTGGATCCTATTTACTAACACAAACCAAGGTCGCATCCGATAATTCGTTTGATATTTACCAATCTGTTAATGATAATCAATCATTTGAGTAAGTTTTCGCCAATCATACATTATTTGTGAAAATGTTGTCATTTATCTAAGATTTGTTTTATTTCTTTTAAACAAAAACCTATCATAAATAATGTAGGTGTTTAAATAAGTCAATTCGTTTGAAATCATACTTTTGGAGTAGTGTTCAGCACTTGAAGTATCCCAATTACCTATGGGATTTTCACTATGAATACTAAATTCTAGATTTTTTGTTATCATTAGACAAAATGTGATTATTTTGAGTAAATGAAGCACTAGAAGTCTAATCCTGTTATTTATTAGATACATTTAGATTTAGTTGTATAGAACTTTGGTTTCAATCCAATGATTCACATGCGCTCCAGGATCCTGAGGAAACAAATGGCGTATGGACCTATTCCTGGTCACCGGCTATCATACGACTGCATCGCCTTACGTTACCGCACTGACTTGTGGATTAGACCTTCAGGGCAAAGGCTCCTAGTGTGGTCTCCTAAGAAAAGCACCTGATTCGGTCTGGGCACCCAAGCAGTATCACAGCCCTAATACAAAGCAATGATAACTGCTATTGGCCTCATTGTTATTGTGTGACGCATATTTATTTGTGCCCCCTTGTACCAATGTTTTTGTGTTCAAATAAATAATTTTTCATGTTTAACCATTATTTGAAGTTTCATGAATAGGAAATAATAGTATGTGATGATTTATAAATTCTGCGTAATGGTTCTTCAATTCATTTGAATATATATATATATATATATATATATATATATATATATATATATATATATATATATATATATATATCGTGGCATTATGTCCCACTACATCTTGTGGATATCTAATGTTGATTGAAGAAATCTGGCTAGCATTATTTCGTATTTAGTCAGAGAAAGGAGTAGGTTTATATGACTATATATTCACTTTATATCTTGTTACATTTCATCTACCTATTCCTTCATATTCTCTCATTTGCTAACTTTTTCTATCAACTTTTAGTTTTTAATCTGAGTTTATCAACAATATTTAATTAGTGTCATCATCTGGCAACAAGGATTTCGGTGTCCTGTACATATTGTAATAGTGTCAACGCATCGGCTCTCATATTTTGGATTATTCTCCGACTCCGGAAGTAGGTGGGAGATGTATAAAGGTGGTTGGTTTATAACATTACACTGTGGTATGAAAGAAGATTGCTTATTACTGGGAATTATCAGTTCATTACGACTTTCTGATTGGAGTCCTAGAGCTGATACAGCTTATTGGCTTCAGACGTTATGAGTCATGTATCAGAATATTAGCTAGCACCCGTCATGCTGTAGTCGCCTGTTACATTCTCCATAACAATGAGAACTCTCTCAACTGAAAGAAGTCTTCTTACGCGGAAATGAATGGTAAAATCCGGAACGCACGTTTCGTCCTATTTCGGGCTCATCTTGATGCACTTGCATCACATAGTTGATGTTCACTCCGGGATAACACGTTAATGTTTAGAGCGAGAAGCACTAGGTTTTAATCACTGATTATGACTTAATAAAAATATAGAAGCAATCCTCACAGAATGTACATATGTTCACCTTTTTTTATATTATTTTATCATTAATATAATTAATCATTCGTTTTCGACTGATTTTTATTATCTAGTATAGATGCTCGTCAAATTAATCTAAATCAAATTTCCAGTCAGTTCTCAACATCTTCAGAAAGATTACTAAATTTATTATCACTTGGAGATGATAATTTCACTGGAACCACTATTCCAGAAGAAATAGCTAGTACACTTTATTTAGTACGTCGTTTAAAATTGGATTTGGATATTCCTGCGGGTTTTGAAAAAATTCATACTTTACAAAATGCTAAATCTGAGAGAAATTTAAAATTGCCTGGATTAAATCGTATGGATTGTATGGAAAACTGTAGTAAACAGAATAGTAGTAGTAGTGAATCAATAAAAACACTGACATCTGACAAAACCAATAAAACTCGTGTTATGAAAGTAACGACATCGAAGAAAAGGACGACGACGAAACCAATAGAGAAAAATAGTACTAAAGGAAGACAACTACCTACTCCTAGTAAAAATGCAAATGATAAACATCGCAGTAAAAGACAAAGAATTAACTGATTTGTTTATGAATTATTTACTTATGGTCCGGTGTATTTGTATATATATTTACTTTAAATCATGTACATTTCTGAGTTCAAGTAAGAAGTAAAGAAACCAGATTAAATTTTAAATTGTTCATTTTTATTTCTTGTGATAAGTTTGTACTGTGAAAGAAACAAAGCCTTATATCATTCAGTAATGGGATGTAGTGTGTTTCGATTCAAGATACCACACCGGTGATGCCATAATTCATGGCCGAACTTTGAGCAATGCTAGGTTGACCTTGAAAATGTCCACTTGTCTACTAGGATTAAATGAGGGTTATAAATTAGTGTGAGGAATTAGGATTTACATTTGAACGCTAGAATAAGAAATTAGATCCAATGTTTTCATCACGAACTAACATAAGCTAAAATGATATTTAGCCAGATGTGTAGATGAATTTTGCGCCAAAATTCAAGACCTGTTATTCCAAATTTGATTGGTTCGCCCATAAATTATAGTCTCGTCAATACTGCACCACTGTCTAGTTCTAGGTCATGCCTCAATATTTCACAGGCTCTAACCAAGATGTTTTGCAAATTATATCAGGGGATTATACTTCGCTGTTGAAACTTCACTATCGAAAAAGTGCGTTTGTACGACAGGTCTTTATTCACATTCATGGGACTATATCTCAGCCCACATTAAACCTACTTTCGAATAAAATCTAACGTGCTTCCCTTTAGCTTATTTTCATGAGAGATATTTCACCTAATTCAAATTTATGTTCATAATTTATAGCTGGTATGTTTTGTAATGATTTTCTAATCTAAAAGCTAACTGCTTGGTATTTTCAATCATAAGATTAATAATTATGTTTTGTGTTGGTAAGTAAAATAAACGATATTATTAATTCACTTTCGATCTTTATGTATTTTGTAGCATTTAAAGTGTTCAAATTAGATTGAAGTACTCTGCAATAGTGTGTAACACTCATAACATACAAGCAATCGATCTGGTGTTTGTTTGTATTCGTGGAAACCTCATTAAAATTTGTCAGGAAATAGATTGTACAAAACCACTTATTTTAATTAATTGTATTTTAATTCAAATCAGCCTGGTTTTTATTTCGAATTCACATTAAACAATGATTTTATTTTCTAAGGGTTGAGATTCTCACAGTTTAGTTAGTTATGGGATTGTTTTATGATTAATTGAAAATATTATAACTTGGCATGACTAGATTTCTATCCTGAAAGCACTGGACGGCCGTCTCGTTCCATTATGGAACTACTCACTGTCCCGCACGCGGGACTTGAACCCGAGGCCTTCGGTTCCGTGTGGACGCTCAACCTATAGACAATTGAACCGGCGTTGATTGGCGTTTATGTTTAAATTTAACCAGTCCACGGTATTGGTCGACCAATTTCCATTACCTATGGCGGGTAACTGCCTCACACCCGGCACGGTTGTACACGACTGGTCAAGGCTTCTCACTAGAATTCTGAGCATTCCCTCTCGAAGTTAGGCACAAGTGAGCACATTGATAATTCTCAGTTTGGAGTTGTAGAGATCGTTCGATTTCATTGAAATTGCGACTAAGCCAGCATAGTGGTCTAGAGGTTAGGCGTTCATACTCGAGACTCAAGTTGTTGGGTTTGAATCCGGTGTGCGAGTGTGCACTGCTGACAAGTCCCATACTAGGAGCAACGGCCATCCAGTGCATCCAATTTATCAGTGGTGGTGTAACATTGTAATGTAATGTAATGATTAGAATATATTTCTCCATCCAATCAGAAAACGTTTTATGACTGAATTGCTACAGTGTAGTAGTTAATTGCCAGCAGATATTACTTGTGACAAAAACAAAATATCTGTTTTTCTGGGTGGCTTTCCTATAAACACCATCATTTTGAAGGGATGACGTCAGTTTAAGGGTTTCGAAGCAAGTGACTGCCACATGGAATGATTCTTTGAGAAATCTATAACAGCTGTTTTATAAATACCTTTGTTCGGTAGCACTACATTATTCAAAATAATCATGAAAACCAGTTTATCCTTCAACTCTCAGTAGTAATCTTTCCAAACCATTAAGAGAGGATTTGTACAATCTATAACTGATTTTAGAATTTTCAAATAAAACGCCTAATGTTGATAGAACACTCAAAATATTTTATATCATAAAAAGACATTTCCCTTTATTTTCCGGAAGAAACAATTCAGCATTTAGTTGACTGATACGTATTGCGTTGGTATATATATATATATTTCTTTTTTCACGACATAAAACGGTTTATGGACAAATTTTTCAGAGGATCTTGGATAAAAAAAAATCTTTTTAATCACATGATATGAGACAGCTTATTAAGATTAAAAATGCAAATAAACCTGTCGTTACAAATTCAATGTGATCTGTTATTTTGCAAAAAATAATATTTAGTTTTAGTGTTAACAAAAGAAATTAATACAATATGTTTCTTTCCGTTTATCAATTGATTCACATAATCGCCACAATATCTCTAATTATAAAGTTCTGTTATTTCACATATTTATCAAACTATCTTAGAATATATCAAACCAATTCACTGCGAAAATATGTAGATAAATTTTCTTTAAAGGATAATCATGTAATTGAGTGAATTATAGATAAACTATAGTTTGAAAATTATTCCTCGATCTTATCATACATACTCGTTTATTAATTACAGTAAGTATATCATTATTGAGAATATAAGTTTAGGTCATATTCAATTCTCCTATTATACTGTAAGTAATTAGTAACAATTCGAATTTAAACTCATGAATTTTGCTACGTCGTTAATTTTCGGATTATTAAGTTATGAAATATTTAGAAACATTCATCGAAATGTCATGAAAATCAATTAACAGTATCTAAATATGAATAGAAATGTACAAGCAAACTTTTTAAAAAAAAGATAAGTTTGATACTTCCATAGTGAAATAATCTTCAAGTCCATGAAGTCACTGAAAAGTGGACTGAGCCATGTTGGCAGGTGCAGACTACCTGGTTGGGGACCAAGAGATGATAGCAACCGATGGTTAGAGACCCTGAATGACATGTCTCAAGATCGTTTGCAATGGCGCAGGTGCATCAACTCTTTGTGTTCTCCCTAATTCTAATCTCCTGATTCCTCCTTGTCTCTTTTTTTTCTCTTGCCAAATTTATTTCACTGGATTATACTCTTTGAATAACATCTTCAAACCCTAATGTTTCCGATTACTGCTTATACTCTTACCACCTCTATCACTACGGGATTTGAATTGACAACTGCATCTCTGTGCTAATGTGGTATGGCAACTCGAACTGATATACATACGTACGGAGTTCTACGTTGTTAGTGACTGACTGACTGAATTCTCAATTTTATCGATAAGCGATTCCACAAGTTTTTCATGTTATGCATGTTTTGTTTAAACTAATGATTCGATTCTATAACTTTGAAAATGATGTTAGTCTAATAAAAACTAGAATAAATTTAAATGAATATAAAAAACGACACTAGTCATTATTTATAAATCCGAGCATACGTCGTTTCCATACATTATCTTGAAGAAATTTTGTCTGCAAACAACTCAGTTGTTTTATCTTAGAACAATGAAACAACTAATATTTGGAAGGACAGATTCATGAATACACTATGAACAATATTTCTTCTTACATTAATTCATGTTTCTTTTTTCCTGGAATTCGTCTATCAATTAACTGGAATCTAAATGGGAAAAAATGTCTTCATGAAATCATTAATGTGTTCGAATAATTTACCTATAGATGGATATTCTTGATTGTTTAGTAAAAAACATATGTGGAATAGAGTTGATCAAATCTAATGTAAGATTAGTATTCATTGACAACGCTAATTAGTAATTATTTAACATTATAAATTGATTGATATTAGAAAATATTAACCGGTTAACATCAACGTTATAGTTAAATAACATAAAACTTGTTATAATACATGAAATATTTGAATTCATTGTTTAATATAAAGTTGATAATGTACATTGTAAATAAATAACAAAATGAAATAATTGTTTGATTCTTTGTCTAACATCAACCAATCCTCATGTTAGACACTAACACTATTGGATGCCGGCTCAGTGGTTCAGTAGGTTAAGAGTACGCGCGCGAAACTGAAAGGCCTGGGTTTGAATCTCGCGAGCGGGGTCGTGAATGCGTACTGCTGAGGAGTTCAACAATAGGACGAAATGGCTGTTTAGTGCTTCCAGGTTTTCAACGGTGGTCTAACATCAATCGGTTCATGATCTCAATCAAAAACTTAATAATCTCCACAACCCGTATACTGGTAACAATTTTAAGAGTTAAGATTATGAGTTAATTGAAGCTAGATTACCATAGAAAACCTGGAAGCACTGAAAGGCCATTTCCAGGTTTTCGCTGGTTGTGTAGCTTCAATTAACTCATGATTTCAACTATTAAAATTGCTATAATATTCACAAAAAACTCTTCTGATATTGAATAACACCTTGGAATTGTCACTGGAATAAGTAAATTTGTTAATTCACAATTAATAAACAAGGTGTATAACATTTTATTAAGCTTACAAACATACACTAAATACAGACTTAATAGTGAAGTATTCATTTCATTTAAAATGAATATACATTACGGTTGATTTATTGCTTAAAATTTTCTCTACAAGAAAAAAATGAAGTGGAAACAACTGAACTAATTGAAAAGTAAACACTTTACTAAATTCGTATCTAATCATGTGAAAAATAAAAAAATTTCTTATTAATTTTATTAAGTAGTATCATTAATTTACTGAAATAAGTAAACATTTAAGCTAATTAATTAACTTATCACTTAAATTGAATAAAATTCACTTAAGAAAAGAAAACTTATATTAATCCTTGAATTTTTTCAATATTACTATAATAAGCAAATATGAATAGTGGCTAGCTGTGGAGTTCAAGACGCGTGTTTCGTCCTGCTTGGGACTCGTCAGCTGGATGTACCTGCATCTCAGAGTTGATATTCAATCTGGGACTCGAACCAATAACAGATTGACTGATTTCAGTCTTAAACCTCAATGAGAAGATACAAGCAATGGATTCCACTGGTAGCCACTATTCATCTTTGCTTATAAAAGCTTGTGAATTAAGACAATATCGAGGCATTCGCACAGTATGCACATATGCCAACAAGAGACTGATCAATTTCAGTCTTAAACCTCAATGGGAAGATACAAGCAAAACAATACCAAGTGAATTACATTGAATAAATAAACATATATTTATTTTGTATTTATCTTACTTAAATTAATCTTATAATGTTTTCAATTCATGAAAATAAGTGATAAATTAATTTATTAAAAAAAGATTCTTAATTTAATCTCATATTTCGAAATATTTTCATTTAAGATAATCTGATGAAATGATAAGATAACATGAGATACAATAACTCCACCTGGAACCCCCCCCGCACCGGGAGCTGCTACCAGTCCCAAGCCCGGATAAGGGAGGATGGTTGGGCATGGGGTTAGCAACCCCATCTCGTAGAAAACTAACTCGCTGGGAAAAAAAACGCTAACCATTAGATACAATGATTACTCTCATCTTCCAACAATCAAATAATAATAGAATAATAGTAAGCCAAAAATTAAAACTAATAAAAGAAAACAAATGAATATTGATAAGATAGATTTAATTTATTTAATGTATTTCTTATAATCCAGGTGGATTTTATCATTTCTATGACTATAGAAGATAATTATCTGTTTATATTTATACAAACTATTCGATAAATATTACTATTCAATTCATTATAAGAATTATAATAATGAAGGAAATAATGTAGAATATTGCAAAAGATACATAAATAACATCATCCTCATCATCATCATCATGTATATATGATAATTGTATTGTTTGTTTTTTTATTGTCTTCTTTAAAACACTATTGATTCAATGAGGAGAAAGTGGTTCAGTGATAAAGAATTAAAATGATTTGTCTTATATTTAGGTTTACTAATAAATACTTCATCATATCTTAACACATGAAATCATATATTAGATATTTCTTAATTCCAGTTATCACATATATATATAATTTGTGTAATAGTTATGACAATCAAGATCATATAAATATATAATTTTATAACATTTAACTAACATCAACCTCATCTCCAAACTATTCCCTTTTTTTGTGGCTAAATATTTATTTTCAGAATGGGCTTTTTTTGGAAATTTTAGTAATTTCAATAGTTGAAACCATGAGTCAATTGAAGCTAGACTACCATGGAAAACTTGGAAGCACTGGACGGCCGTTTCGTTCTAGTATGGGACTCCTCAGCAGTGCGCATCCACGACCTCGATCCCTGCGAGATTCGAACCCAGGATCTTCTGGTTTCGTGCGCGAGCAATTAACTATTAGACCACTGAGCCGGCCGCAATCCAACAGTGTTAATGTCTAACTTCAAACAATCCAGGAATATATATTATTAAGGCCATATCTTAATCATGAAAGAGCCAAATTTCTTTCAAATCATTCAATAATGCAAATCAATTCCATATTGTATGTAATTTAATGATTAATTACAGGTGTATAAAAGGTTATAATTTTATTTTTAGGAAAAATGATCATAGAAGACGATGTAATATCTCTAAGCCTAAATATGACTTTATTTGGTATTGTTTACGTGAATTGCCTTAAGTCACAAGCATTATAGGTAAAGATGGAAGGTGGCTTGTGACTTATGGTAATATCGAGGTAATCCTCACAGAATGCTGATATATCAATAAGAGACTGATCAATTTCAGTCCTAAACATTAGACACAAATTCATTCACACATTGAAACCATGAGTCAACCGTGGATGCGCACTACTGAGGAGTCCCATACTAGGACGAAACGGCGTCCAGTGTTTCCAGGTTTTCCATAGTGGTCTAGCTTCAATTGACTCATGATTTTAACCAGTGAAATATTTATTTGTTTCCTGTTTCGATTGTTCAATAGTTGATGAGTCTCCAGTAGCTAAATTGTTATACTGTTTTGTTTTTCCATTATCTATTTCTTTCTCTTTTGTTCCAGCTTGTTTTCATACTTGGAGAATCATGATTTAGTACATTTTAGCTTCTACCAAAGTATGAGGAACTTTAAGATTTATTTTGTACACAACATTCTGAATCCTAACTAAATTGTGTGCACAAATGATTTTCTTCATTTTTCCCATCAGCAGTCAGTTGGATAGTAATACAACGATAGAAAGTGATATGAACAGAGAAACAAACAAACCACAACAAACAACGGTAGCTATTTTTAGAGACGTTATTTAACTCAATTCGAAGCTTGTAAAACAAAAACATTTACTTTTATTTCTAGCTTATTCTACGAGCCATAAGCTTTCGTTTGATGTATGATTCACTACCTTATCCTTTTCCGTTCCAAAGCTATTGAAATTTAAACGTAAACTTTGATACGGTATTTTCCTACCCTAATTCCCAGTTTTGGACATAATTGTATTTTTCTAATTGTTTGTACGTTGTGGTCGTGTTAGTCATCTATATTATTCACGCATCTTTTTGCACTAATGTGAATCAGAATCGAATTGGAATTGAGAATAAGTCGAGTAGTGTTCCAGTTGACTCGTCTTCTCTTTCTGTCCTGCTTGTCAACCAATCAGGTGATCAGATCGTTTTCGTCTTTCTATCCAAGGTAGTTAGTATTATTTCGAACACATACATTCTAGCCTCAATGTTAAACCAGTTGGCCTATCGTTCGAGGACTTAATCTAGATTGATATAAGTTATCTTCTACATTTTATTGAGTAGATTGACAAATGATGTAACAAAAATACATAATCACAATATCATTCCAAAGTATCATGACCATTTGTTTGGTATCCTGATAATTTATTTTTTGAGGTTTGATGCGTGAAAATTTACACAGTTTATCGATCGTGGACTGAATATTGCATCAGAGTTTATTGATCCATTGGCATTGGCGTCTTTTTGAATTCGAAAGAGATAACTTATAAATACAATGAAGAAACTTCTATTTGATGCTACTGGAAAAAAACAAAAACAACAATTGCTATTTGCTTTGAATACATACATATGTTAAAAATAAAAACATCTGCGATATGAGATCGTCATGGAGTTTGTTTAATTTTAGATTCATATAGATAAAACAATATTGTGTTCTTTGTGTGCAACATTTGAATAGTTTTTTTTTTTATTTTTTAAAAATTTGTATAAAGAATAATATATTTTATTTATTCTATCTTTTTTTTTTCTTCTTCTAATTCTCATTCATGTTTTGTTATATTCCTTTTATTTAAACTAGTTATCATATCGGCGGTATACATGTACTCAAGGGATACATTAAAATGTAATCGTAATATTGGCTTAAATATGTAAAATAGTTTTGATACATATAATTCTATAATCTTTTTTTTTTCTACCATAGAAACATAATCATAAAAATGTATACATTGTGTTGTTTTTTTTAATTTTATTTCCCAGTATTGTTTAAACTGAAATAAGTTGATAAAATGATCACATTGAAAGTTCTTTATGTTGATCATATTTTATTGAGTAATCATGGAAAGTTTTTTTTTTACATAAAAGTAAAGGTGCCTATCATTAGGAAATTATAAATTTAGAATACATGAGGAACTAGTTTTAATTAAGTGTAACATAAATAATTTAGTAGTATTAGTAGAATAAGAGAAGAGTTTATTAATCTCACTTTTCATATCTGACTCAAATGGGAAAGCATTGATTAGACGTTTTTTGACTTATATTTGTTATATCCTAGCGTAGATTAAATTATAGGTAACCTCTGAGAGCTATTAACAGACTAATACTATACATACATATCTATTGAGTAACTAGATTATGTATATTTATATTCTTTTTATTAGAAGCTTTATTTTGACCTATAGACTATCATTATACGATTTACTATTCTTAAGTTATACCCAGTTTATTAACTACAGCCTCTTTCAATCACAGCCACTTTTTGCTTTGATCTTGTACAATTGTTATTTTTTATTTACGTTATGATGTGGTCTGGATGGTTTGTATATAAACCAAGTATGTTTGAAATGTATGATTCATACATTGGAAGCTAATAATAGCGTTCTGGACTCAACAGGTAAGGTCAGGCAGAAAAAGGAACAATAAGGATGCTAGGCTGTTCATACCGGTCAATACTTCATTGTTATGGCACAGTGTTAAAATGATATACGTTGTGTTCTGACTGGTTACCTTATCATGTGATATATTAACCAGACACAAGTCACAACAATATTACAGTTAAAAATGATGGTAATAGAATTCTTGAAGTTATTTTCATCTGTAAATAACTCAGATATACCAATTTATACATAATTTCTATGACCAAGATTATAGACTTAATGATTTCAGTGTTCTGTGGTATTTGTTGAATAACGTTGTTGCATTTTAGTACATTTTTATATATTAAATCATATACACTATTTTATATATTTTGAATTTAAGCTTTGTTTCTTAAGATTACAAATTATGATAATTTTAAACAAAACCCACTGATGTCTTTATACAATATAGTCAAGCATACACAAACGTTAAGTTGCTTAGCTCATTTAACTCAAACGTTGAGTAATGTCAGTTCCAATTTACTGAGTAATATTACGTTTTCTAAATATAATGATACACTTTGTTGACTATTTGTAACTAACACAAAACGTAGGTTTATGACTTCTTGATGGTTTCCTTCTACTCATCTAATATATAAAATTGTAGTAATGGTTGAGTACGTGAGAGTGTAGCTGAATTAAATAGTGATTTTTAATCATTTTTGAAAGACATTTTTTCCAGTTTGGAATTATTCTAGTTACATTGTTTACAAGATTGCCATATAACAAATGAAATGACGGTTATGACTATGATCCTATCACTTCAACGATGCTGATTGATTACATAAATTACTATGGTAATTAAGTCTTCCAAATGTACAGAAAGTTATTTGAAAATAACTTCAAAATAGTTCCATTATAGACACATATTTCGTTATATTTCGGTTCATTAAAACTATTTGTAATGTCTATTGTTTATATTTTACTGATGAAAAATGTTTTGAGGTTTCTCACACATATTTGTATATTCCAATCATATAAACATTTTCAATTTATTGGATCAAATCTAGCAATATACTGTTTTTTTGTTTTACCGAAAAAAGTCCTTCGATGGCCGACAGTGGGGAGAGTTAGCTCTTCCTCTGGAAATGCTCTCACATGGCCATGTGCAGACAATCACTGCCAAGGAAGTCATACTTACTGACTTCTCGTGGCGAGGATATTGTTTACGAAATTGAGTGTCCGGCACTTCAATCGGGCGGGTGGACACGGAGAATCCACCCTGGGGAGGTGGAAAACCCTGATTCCAAACCAATTGTGAACATGGGCTAGAGTACCCTGAAGGGACAAATGGCGTACGAACCTAGTCCTGGTCACCGGCTACCATACAACTGCATCTCCTTACGTTGCCCCACTGACTTGTGGATTGGATCTTCAGGTCAAAGTCTTCTGGTGTGGTCCCCTAAGATAACCACCTGCTTCAGTTTGGGCACCTGGGCAGTATCCCAGCCCTCACACAAATCGAATGATTTATATGGAGCATATCTATTTGGTTCCTCCGTGCACTAATGTTTATGTGATTAAATAAATAAATTTGTTTTACCCAAGACGCTTTCCAGAATCACAAAGCAAAGTATAATTTATTCTGCATAGTCCAATCTCACCCCTATTTAGTTTAAATGAACTAAACAAGCAGCTGATGAAAAACCACGAGATATAATGTATTCATATTAATCTGCATTAATTGTTGTTCTGGCTTTATTCAAATTCATAAAGGGAACCTTTACATAAAGTAACTAACATAAATTAATTAATTTCAATAGTTTGTCTTGCTAGTACTGATTTATGAAACTTGGTCAGCTTCACAATCCTTCTAACGGGAAACCAAGAGTCATATCAAAATATGCTGTCAAAAAAGCATGTTTAGCTTTTATGGTCACCTTAATCAAACTTAAAACTAATAAATCACCAATCAGTTTAAATATAAGGTCACCTAGCTCAACTAATGTATACACATACTTTCATTATATATATATATATATATATATATATATATATATATATATATATATATATATATATATATATATATATATATATATATATATATATATATATATATACTGTGGCTATTTATAAAGTCTTACATCTAATAAGAGTAAAGTTTATTAATGAAGTGTCAAAGTAGCAAACAAATTGTAGTATTATCAGAAGGGGTTTTGTGGAGATTTTAGAAATTTCACTGGTTGAAATCATGAGTCATTTGAGGCTAGACCACCTTGGAAAACCTGGAAGCACTGGACGGCCGTTTCGCTCTAGTATTGGACTCATCAGTAGTGCGCATCCACGATCCCGCTCTCGGTGAGATTCGAACCCAGGACCTATCAGTTTCGCTCCAGGCGCCTAAGCAACTAGACCACTGAGCCGGCCAGAATCCAACGGTGTTAATGTCTAACTTCCACCAATCCACAAAGTTACGCCACCGTACGCCATTGTCTTCAGTGAGCTGATATCTCAAAACCGACCTGGTTGAACTCCACGGGTAACGGCTTCTCGCTAAAACTACAGGAGTATTTTGAAAATGAAACCTTCTTTCGTAGTAAAACTTTGTTTATTATTTATCAAATTAATCTCGATCTAAATAGTTTAACACTTTCTGATTAAGCGTCACCGTCACTAAAACTATAGAGATGTTTTAACTATAAAAAAAGACGTATTGAATTACAAGATCTAAAATTTTAAGATAAATATTAAAAAATGGATTATTACTTTTGACTGGTTTCAAGTTACTTGAAATCTGTGAAATGAATATTCAGTACTACCTGTTACATATTCACTTGGTATTGTTTTACTTATAGCTTCCCGTTGTTATTTAGGACTGCAACTGTTCAGTCTCATGTTGGCATATGCTCATCCTGCTTAGATTGCCTCGATATAGCCTTAAGTCACAAGCTTTTTCAACATAGATGGATAGTGGTTACCAGTGGAATCCAAGACGATCAGTCCCAAATAGGACGAATTACGCGTTATCGCTAAAATTTTCTGCTATTGATTATTCATACATACTTATTTCTTGTTGTGTCATGGTTTTTTTATATTTAGTAATGATATGGTGAAGATTTGTAGCTTGAGAGCTGAGTGGTTTAGTCAATAATGTATTTGATTATCCTTTTAAACGATGTTGTTGGCATAAATTTCAGATAGAACTAAACTGTTTGACTTTCTTGACATATAATTAACAGGTTGTTATGCCGACCTTGATTGTGTTTAGTTGATATATTTAACGAAATTTGTCAAAACAATTACATTGCTAGAATTGAAAGAAGAACCTACGTCCGATTCAAAGAACATATGAATAAAAGTCTAAGGTCAAATGAATTAAAAGTATTCAACAGTGCCATCTCAAGATGTCTCACTGACACAGGACATTAGGTCGATACACTGAAGTCTTTCAAGGTGATTCACAAACAATCAAACTCCAATCTTCTGAAATTTGCCGAAACGATAGGGATCAAACGTCTAAAATCAGATCTATGTATCCAAAAAGAAACAGTAATAAATCTTCCTTTGCTTTGGTAACTTTACATTCTTTTATTTATTGATTGCGTCATTCATAAATTTCAATTCTTTCTGTAGTTTGATTACGTCATTGTTATTTTTCTTCAATTCATATTTTTATTACAATTAATCTGTTTTCACTTGCTTCATTACATAGTCATTTAATGTTTGTTAACTCCATGAGTTCTAACTTCTATTTCAATGTTCTGGAACTTTCACTCTGAAACTTTATTAATTTATCCGAAACAAAAATTTTATGACCTTATTAACTCTATGGAAATCTTCGCTACATCATAATACACATATTCATCTCTAATCACTCATATTTATAAGTATGTTAATATCTGTATTAACTTTGATTTTAAATTATTATAGATTGTAATCAGCTGATGAGAACCTAACGAAATAAAATGAAATTTAACGAAATTTAGTTAGTTCTCTTCTACTTGTTCTTTCAGTTCCATAAATGAATATGACTTGAATATATTCAGTAATGTTTTGTGATCAATTATCAAGAAATTATCCTTCTTGATACACAACTATCTTCAATACTTTTTCATGTATTCAGTGAAAAACAAATTGTTTCATGATGGTTTTTAAAATTATTCCGAATCTTTGAATATTAATGTATTAGTGTTATAGATTAAGAATAGATCTAATGAATTTTTTATTATTAGTTTTTGATTGAGATCATGGACCGATTGATGTTAGACCACTATTGAAAAACTGGAAGCACTGGACGACCGTTTCGTCCTATTGTGGGACACGTGTCTACCTCAGTACAATGGAAGATGGTCGCTCAACTTCGTGGATTGGTTGAGGTTAGACATTAACACCATTGGGTGCCGGTTCAATAGTCCAGTAGGTTGTGTTCGTGCGCAGGACTGTAGGCTCTGGGTTCGAATCCCGCTCGCAGGATCGTTGACGCGCACTGCTGAGGGTTCCCATACTAGGGCGAAACGGCCGTTTAGTGCTTCCAGGTTTCCAAAGGTAGTAGTCTAACACCTATTGGTCCATGATCTCAATCAAAAAGAATTCTTTATTGTTTTCTTTTCATTGTCGCTTCGTCTCAGTCGCATTATCACTATCATTATTAATATTTATTGGATAATTATAGACTTTGTTAAGTTTAACATATTAGATTTATGTTAGAATGAACAGGTAACAAAATCAATATTTAATAAGATCAGTGATATTAGTTTTGTCAAATTATGTATTCATTTCTTTTAATCTAAAAAATAGATTGTATTCATGCCTTCAAAATTTGTTTCATACAACTGTTTTGTCTTAATTGAAACTTGAATAAAGACAGTAAATTATTATTTTATGTCAAATCAATAACTAAACACTTGAAATATATATGTCACTATTTTGATAAGTATTTCAAATGTTATCGCCAACTGACAAAATAATCCCTGTCATATGATAAAACATTACAACATCACGTTGTATAATTTATAAATGATTGTAAAGACAATGGTGATTTATAAAATCACAAGTAAACTGTAGAGTAATCTAATTGAAAATATGTTTATATTCATGTTAAATACAAGATTAAAATCTCCCATCATACTTTTGATATAAAGTATATCAATTAATTATGAAGTTAAAATTATATATATCTTTTGATGGAGTTTTGTTCTCTGGGCCGGATGGTTTGGTCGTGGAGCTTTCATCGTTCTTCTGGACGACATCATCAGCACAAACTTCAGATAGAAGTGAAGTGTTCGAATTTATTCATATGCGTTTCACAGTTTGTTCTGAACAATGAAAGCTCCACGACCAAACCATCCAGCTCAGAGAATAAAACTTCATCAAAATCATCCACCTGAGCTACAAATCTTCTCCACCATCTCAAATATATATCTCTCAAAAGAAAACTGATAAATTAATGTAGAAAACCTCAACTGTTATTTTGTACAAAGCTTTAGAATGATCAAATGATTTTACAGCATCGAATATGATCAATTAAGATTTATAAAAATCTTCTAACTTATGAGAAACAAATATTGAACTCAGCAATAAATGACATGTTTTTTCAACTAGCAACTGTTTTAAAGATTATATTTTGAAAAAAAGTACTTTTACATCTGAGAGCTTGTTTCAATGCAAATCTGTAAGTTATTATATATTTTATATAGTTTAAAACACTTTTTATTGTATTAGCAAACTGAATAACAACACATACAACATCAGTATAGAACATTTTCGTTGCTTTCATACTTATCAACAGTTTCTACAATTTAGAAAGTAAAGAAACATAGAACCGTGGTCCGTAATAATGAATCTAATGAACAATGTGGGGTGGATTGACATTACCTATGATACAAACATGTAGGGTAGTGTTTTCGGATAGATAATGAAAGCAAATAAGTATAAACATATTAGAATTATTCATTGTTTGGGATATTTTTAAAATGATTGGGAATTTGTTTAAATATTTAAAGTTTGAAATAGAGAGTAGTTAGGAAAACACTATTTACATTGGTAGTAAAACTAAACAAACGAAATACTGGAAGGGGTTTTGTGGATATTATAGTAATTTCAATGGTTGAGATATTAATCAACATATGCTTACTAGTGACTGGCTTCAAGAGGTATATCCTGGAGTTCTAGTGCGAAGCAACGACCAGTGGAGTTCAATTGGGTCTGTTGTGAGATAGTAACTCATTGGTGACAATGGTGGATGTGTCACTGAATTTCGTGGATTAGTTGAAGTTAGGCATTAACACCGTTGGATGTTGGCCATCCCAGTGGTCTAGTTAGTTATGCGCTCGCGCGTGAGACTAATAGGCCCTGGGTTCGGATCTCGCGAGGGGTGAGATCGTAGATGTGCACTGCTGAGGAGTCACACAATAGGATGAAACAGCTGTTCAGTGCTTCCAGGTTTTCCATGGTGGTCTAGCTTCAACTGATTCATGATCTCAACCATTGAAAAGAAATATTGTTTAAAAAGGAATGAAATGAAGGAATAGAAAATCGAAAACAAAGAAATAAAAAGCTTAAGAATAAATTTAACTATTCCATTAAGACGAATTTTAAGGTGTCTCTTTTCTAAACATCATTAACTTCTTGTTTAAATCAGATAACAAACTGTAGAATCGGTGTTATTTTAAAAAAAAACCTAAGTTTAATTTAGATTTTCTTTTGCAACTTTTTTCACAAAAAGTCAATTTTAGTTTATTTTATCTGTATGTTTGTACTTAAACTAATGAATTATTTTGAAATTTTAACCTATTTGTTCGACATTACGGTGCCATATCAGCGCCATATATATATATATATATATGCATGTTTATCGAAGTTATGCACGCTAATGATTATTTAATAGCTGTACTGTAATTGTAGCATTATTACAATTGAACCTTTTTTCTTTCGATTAATTTTACTTTTAAACGTTTTTACTGAATTCAATTATTGTTTCTTTTCATTTGGCAACATAAGAATAATGCAAGCTAATATTACTGATTTTAGATTATTTTCTTATTTTTCTATATGGGGATTTTTTTCTTTCTTATTCAATACAAAGTACAGTTTGATTGATATTTTCACTTATTATTATTGATTACCTTAATCTAAGATCAGTCTTTTTTTGGTTATAGTCACAATGTTATTCTGTTATCTAGTTCTAATTTGTAATTAGTCACACCCAAAATGAAAATTAGTCTGATAATCATTTCCGAAGTGCAAAGTTTCATTTTATATTGTATACTAATCCATACGGTGTGTAAAAATGTAGGACAAAACTGTCACCTAATGAAAAAGATACCTTTTATTCAATCATTTTTCAGAATACTGTTAGGTCAAGGTTTACACAAAGCTATAACTAGAAGAATTTCAACTTGATCATGATTAATTCACCGGTCTTGGAATCGTAGAAGTTTTATAACTAATGCAGAGATAAAAAGTACGTAAAGTCATTAAGGAAAGGAAATTAAAGCTTATTAAGTTCTAGAGGATGCGATAGTATAATACATTGAAGTACATAATTCCAGTCATACATACAGAGACTGGAGGTACCAAGGTCAAACTGAGATACAGTGATGAATGTTTAGAATACAATTTAAGGAATCGCTTGTTTTGTCATGAACATCAATACATTAGTCATAAAGTTCAAGAAATATACATTTGACACAGATCTAAAGGATACCTTTCAAATTCTAAGTAACTATTATATTTGCCAGTTGACAAACGTTGACTTCACAGTTATGATGCTTTAATTAATTTAGTATTACCCTTCATATGAAAAAAGTGACATTACAAATTTATAAATAACCAGCTTCTATCTTCGTATACACATAGTTCTTTACATTATCTTGAAGAGAGGAGGAACAAAGATTTGAAGAGAATAACATGAAATCATTAATTAAATTACGATAACTAATATAGAAGACAGCAGTAATCAATGACGTAATGATGCAAATAATTAAAAGGGTTAAAAAAATTTAAGATGCAACGAAGGAATGTGTCACCAAGGTAACGAAAGATTAAAACCATCTCCTTTTGAACACATGAATCAGGTTTTTGATGCCTGATAGCAACGGCCTCAGCAAACTTCAGAAGACTGGAGTTTGGCTGTTTATTAGTCGCTTTTAAAGATAGTAAGGTTTCAACCTGATGTACTGTATCTAAGATATGTTTGTTAATTACAGTGTTTAAAGTCGTTCTTTCCCTTGTTCTACGGCTTTTTCGAACATGCTCAAAAATCTATGATACACCCGCCTTTCTGTTCGCCCAATTTAACTGCTTTGGCAGGTACACGTAAATTCATAAATACAATTGACGGTAACATGAAAGAGGTGTTTGTCGACTTTTGATTTGGTTACCGAACATATTTTATACAGTAATAATGGTTTGGCTCCCGGGTACGTTCTAGCTGGTGCAGTGCTAAGCCTTGTGCTTATTGTTCTTGCGACATCACCTTTGAAGGTGAAATTTATAGATACTGGTTTTTTTTATTAAATGTAGTCACTTCCATCTAGTTTTCTTTGGGTTTTTTATATTTGTCAATATATTTTTGTGGGTAGCAGTTGTTTCTTAGGCAATTTTCCACGTCCATAAATTTTTTTTCCAGTTTGGTGGTGGCACATTTACTTTCTACTTTATAAAATAGTGTTTTGAACAGTGCTTCCTTGTTACTGATTGAACGAAAACTACTGGACTTCAAGTAAATACTATTCCAATTACTTTTAAGGTAAATCAAACGTTCAACTATCTCAACTCCACTCTGTTGTATATCGAAACCAAGAATGAGATTCCGCTGCACTCCGGTCACGAAGAGGAGAATGCTCCATACACTCAAGGAGTTGCTCTAATGCTGTCCAAAAATCACAAAATGCACTTGTAGGATGGGAATTTCATGGATCTTACTTCAAAACAAAGAAGAACGGAATCACGATGAATGTTATAAAATGTTATGGGGTGTGGCCCCCTAAGATAACCACCTGCTTCAGTTTGGGCACCCGGGCAGTATTACAGCCCACACACAAACGATGAACTCTATGTCTATGGCAACTACTTTTCTCGCTCCGATAAACAATCAATCGATTCAAATAATTATCATTACTATTATTGTCATTATTAATACTATTATTATTATTACCATTATTGTCATTATTATTATTATTATTATTATTATTATTATTATTATTATTATTATTATTATTTTCCACATTATTCACCCTCTTTTATACTTATACAGCGGCTCGTCTTTGGTGGAAATTCGACTGTATCTAAACGTTCTCGAGTCACTGTCCGGTTGAAAATTGTATGTTACCACCGATTACGAGAATTGAAGCAGTTTTTCTGAAACCACGTGCACCATTCAAACTGGCTTCCTTCAACGTTCGCACACTAGTGCAGGTCGGACAACAGATAGGGCTGGCTATGTCTTTGGAAAGTCTTAATATTGATGTTTGTTGTCTATCCGAGACCCGTATTCAAGACTCTGGCGAAGTACTACAAATTCGATCTCCATCCGTCGCTTCGAAAAGCTTGTTTTATGTGCGCTTATCCAAGGACCCTGTGGCATCTTCGTCTGGTCTTGCTGGCGTTGGTGTCGCACTAAGCGCTAGAGCTGAGGCAGCACTAGTCGATTGGATCCCCATTAACAGTCGGTTATGTGCTGTTAGATTAGAAAGTTCCATCAAAGTGAGAAGAAATCGACGTGAGAAACGATGTCTTTTCGTCATCTCTTCCTATGCCCCGACAGATTGCAGCCCGGATGCAATCAAGGATGAGTTTTACCACCAGTTATCTGTTCTTCTCCAGAAAGTGCGCTCGACAGATATTGTAGTACTAGCCGGAGACTTGAATGCTCAGGTCGGGCGTCTAGGCACAGAAGAGGGTCGTTTAGGTGGCCGATGGGGACTCGTTGGTCGCAGGTTAGATAACGGGGACCATCTACTGCAACTTTGCACAGACCACAACCTGTTTCTGGCTAGCACTAACTTTCGGCACAGTCATCGCCGATGTGCCACCTGGCGTCCTCCCTCTGCATCCCAAGCCTGGACTCAGATTGATCACATCGCGATCAGCTACCGCTGGCGTGGTTGTGTAAAAGACTGCCGCTCCTTTTGGAGTACCTATCTGGACTCTGACCATGCCTTGGTCTGCGCCAATCTTGCCTTACTTTTCAGTGGACAACGAAGTGACCACCATCAAAGGATTGATGTCAGCAAGTTGGTTGCAACTTCTGTTGCAAATAAGTATCGAACCGAGCTAGCCTCTAGGCTAGCTACCACCCCACCGAATAGTATAGATGAGCATTGGTTGCAATTGCATGACGCCATGAAAATGGCGGGAACAGTCAGTTGTGGGTTTGCGAAACGTCCCGCTTTTAAGTACTGGGTTTCTTCTGGTTCCTTACAACTCATTGAAGCCCGTCGGTCTACTCCGGGTGACCGTGAGTTTGACCAAAAACGAAGGATGTTACGTAAGGAAATTGGGCAAAGCTTGCGTAAGGACCGAGAAGCCTGGTGGTCGGAGCGTGCTAATGAGCTGGAAGCAGCAGTTGCATCTGGTAACTACCGGAAGCTCTTCCAGATCATCCGAGCCACTGGCAGCAAGAAGTCTGGTGTGAGTGAAACAATCTGCGAGGATGATGGGATGCCAATCACTAACATTAATCGACGTCTTGGACGATGGGCAGAATTTTTCGAAGGGCAGTTCAACTGGCCTGCTGCTCCGGCAACATCGGTCAGACTGTCCTGCCCTCCGTGGCCGGTGACGACTGATCCACCAAACGAGGAGGAAGTTCGCAAGGAACTCCAACTCTTGAAGTGTTACAAATCACCTGGCCCAGATGACTTACATCCGGCTCTTTTTAAAGATGGTGGTGACTTTTTGACTAGGGAATTGACGATGTTGTTTACAAAGGTGTGGGAGCTAGAGAGTGTACCAACGTCATGGAATGAGTCGATAGTTGTCCCTATCTTTAAAAAGGGTTCACGTCGTTCCTGCAACAACTATCGGGGGATAAGTCTACTTCCGATTGCGTCCAAGCTATTGGCTTCCGTCATACTTCGTAGGTTGTTCAAAACCCGAGAAAGATTGACTCGCGAGGAGCAGGCTGGGTTTCGTTCTGGTCGAGGATGTATTGATCATATCTTCACCCTCCGCCAAATGTTAGAACATCGCCATACTTATCAAAGGCCAACAATCGTAGTGTTTCTTGACATCAGGGCTGCCTTCGATTCGTTGGACAGGACTGTTCTCTGGGATTGTCTATTGAAGAAGGGTGTGCCTGAGAAGTTTATTAACATCTTAAAAGCCTTATATAAAAACACCTCAGGCAGAGTGAGGGCATACAACCACCTCTCTCCATTGTTCCATTCGAGTAGTGGGGTTAGACAGGGTTGCCCAATCTCACCATTCCTCTTCAACTTTGCCATCGATGACATTCTGGAAACAGCTCTGATGAATGTAAGTAATGGTGTTGTGGATCTGTTGCCTGGAGAAAGACTTTTCGACCTTGAGTATGCGGACGATATTGTCTTACTGTGCGATAATGCCCAAGGCATGCAATCCGCACTTAATCAGTTGGCAATCAGTGTCCGTAGTTATGGTATGTGTTTTGCACCTTCGAAGTGCAAAGTACTTCTACAAGACTGGCAGGGTTCCAATCCTGTACTCACCCTGGATGGTGAGCAGATAGACGTAGTCGAGAAGTTCGTGTATCTGGGTAGCTGCATAAGTGCTGGTGGGGGTGTGAGTGATGAGATCAATGCACGTATAGTGAAAGCCAGAGCGGCTTATGTCAATCTGGGCCATCTTTGGCGCCTTCGTGATGTTAGTCTGGCTGTAAAAGGTCGGATTTTCAACGCGTCGGTGAGAGCAGTTTTGCTCTATGCTTGTGAAACCTGGCCTCTCCGAGTTGAGGATGTTAGACGACTCTCTGTGTTCGATCATCACTGTCTCCGAAGGATTGCTGATATTCAGTGGCAACACCATGTCAGTAATGCAGAGGTTCGGCATCGTGTGTTTGGGCACAGAGAAGATAATGCAATTGGTGTCACCATCTTGAAACACCGACTTCGGTGGCTTGGACATGTTCTACGAATGTCGTCCCAGAGAATTCCACGTCGTGCATTATTTGCCGACTCTGGGACTGGTTGGAAAAAGCGGAGAGGTGGTCAGTGCATGACATGGTGTCGTGGTATGAAAGAAAGCTGCAAAGGACTGGCTTCGGTCGGTCCTTCACAACTCCCGGGTTGTGGTCTGAAAGATGGTGCTACACAGTGGCTAGAGACGTTATCAGATATGGCTCAGAATAGAAGCCAGTGGCGATCCTGCTGTAACCTTCTTTTACTTTCTTCATAAAAAGTGGTTGTGTCTCCCTTACTTGAAAGATTTCTTCTGATTGTACCTTTCCGTTCCATCGTTACGACCACACTACCTTACACCAATCTCTTCGTTATTGTTCTCTCTTTCTTTTGTGCTCCTTAGTTTTTTTTTGTTTTCTATCTCTCTTCGAATTTTCATTGTTTTGTGTGGCGCATATATATTGGCGCTCTCTTGTACCAATATTTATGTGTTTAAATAAATAAATAAATAAAATATGCACCCACCAATGATAACAACGACGGCAATCAGTTCTACGAGAGGTGCAATCTATCATAGCGAAATACTCAAGAAAGAATCTCACCATCCTGATGGGATATCTAAACGCACAAGTCGAGATGGACAACACCGGATATGAAGATATCATTGGACGACATATATATATATATATATATATATATATATATATATATATATATATATATATATATATATATATATATATATATATATATATATATATATATATATATATATATATATAATTATTATTATTATTATTATTACTGCATCCCCCTTTACTTTTGTCTTATATTCTCATTACTTTATCCGTAAGAGCTCATCATCTCACCTTATTTATTTTTACACCTCTATGACCTTGAATTAATTATTTACAACTCGATTTACTTTCATGGTTGAGTATGATCAATGAAAAAAAATCAATATTAATTTCTTTTATACGCTAATAATTCTACTATTTATAAATAATTTCTAAATTATTTAACCTATTTTGAATGAATAATAATTGGTGTAAATGAATTCTCTCAACAATTTAAATATATTAACATTGTAGGTATTAATACTTACTCACGCCTGTTACTCCTAATGGAGCATATGCCGCCGACCAGCATTCTCCAATTCACTCTGTCCTGGGCCTTCTTTTCTATTTCCATCCAATTCTTGTTCATTTTTCTCATGTCTATCTTCATTACCCGGCGTAATTTGTTCTTTGGTCTTCCTCTCCTCCTTTGGGCTTGAGGATTCCATGTGAGGGCTCGTCTTGTGACGACGCAGTTGGGTGCTTTCCTCAATGTGTGTCCTATCCACTTCCAGCGCTTCTTCCTGATTTTTTCCTCCGCTGGGATCTGGTTTGTTCTCTCCCACAGTACGTTGTTGCTAATAGTATCCGGCCAACGGATTTGAAGTATTTTGCGTAAACAGGTATTAATAAGTGGAAAACAATTTTTAAAAAAACTTTAAAAGAATACACTGAATTTAATTGTTGCCAAGGTTATTAGTGAGTACCACCAGTCAAGTGTTCTATACTCAGGTTTTTAATAATTTTCTAGACAATATCACTTCTTGATGTGAAAAATCTCCAACAATCAATTAGTTTAAGAAAAACAAATTTATCTTATCGACTTGTAGTTTTGATATATGATAGATACTGACGAATATTGGAGATTATAGAAAAAAAAGGAACTCATTAGAGTTGCGTAGATGACATGCTTTCTAGTATGTGCAAATAAACAGAAATAATTACCAGATTTTCTTATATATATATATATATATATATATATATATATATATATATATATATATATACAGACATTAAAAAGAAGAAATAATATTTTTGTTTTCAATTTGGAGAAAAATAATTGCCCTATGTTCATTTTTGAGTAAGTCACTTCGAAATAATCAAAAAGGAAAAAAAAACGGAACCGTTGATAAAGAATACCAAATGAAGTAATCATACAAGATAACTTTGAAAATAAAGCCGCTAAATGCCCTGGTATGGCCGAAAGTGGGACGAGTCCGCCCTCCCTCTCGAAATACTCTCACACGGCCACCTGTATACAGCCTCTGCCAGGGAAGTCCTAATCACTTCCTTCTTGTGGCGAGGGTGTTGCTGACGAAAATGAGAGGACGAAAAGCGAATGTCTAGCGCTTTAACTGGATTCCAAACCAATGGTGCACATAAGCTCCAGTATCCTGAGGGAACAAATGGTGTATGAACCAATTGTTGGTCACCGGCTACTATGGGACTGCATCTCCTCACGATGCTCCACTGCCTTGTGGATCAGAGCTATAGGTCAAAGGCTCAGGGTGTGGTTCCCTAAGAAAACCACCTGTTTCGGTCTGGGCACCGGGGCAGTATCACAGCCCACACACAAATATGATGAACGGTCGATAATTACGGAAAACACTTCATGTTTCAATTAACAATCAAACGTTTCACACTATTATTATTATTATTATTATTATTATTATTATTATTATTATTATTTAATACGTCATTTATTAGCTCTCTTTTATTCCCACTCTGTTTATCCTTATTTTTCGACTTATACAGCAGCTCACTTATGGTGGAAATTCGGTTCTATCTAAACGTTCTCAAGTCACTGCCTGAATGAAAATTGTATGCTACCACCGAATACGAATACTGAAGCAGTTTTTCTGAAACCATGTGCACCATTTAAACTGGCTGATATGAAATTTTTTTGAAAAAGAAAGAAATATGAATTCAAACTATTCCATTATATTTCAATCAAAGCAGTGAATATTACTGAATTATGAAGTCATTTATACCAGTATGTAATATGTTATGCAAAACATCTTCAATTGAAAACATACTAAGATAGATATTCATTAAGAACTTAATTGTTTTAATGATTTCAAAAAAGGAATGTTTTAAGTTATATAGAGGATTGGCAAAGTATTTTAAGTTCACTTATTAAAAAGCCACAACTACATGTTTGTTTGTTTTTTGATCGAATAGTTTCACAGTATTTGAGCTCCGAGTTGATGTGAGACATTAAAGAAGAAGAATGTATTTGTAATATCTTAGCGAATAAATTTGAAGGAAACCTAACATTTCACCTGACAATCTGATTCAAGGTTGTTTTTAAAATGCTCATTTTCATTTGTTTGTATTAACTCTAATCTTAATGATAAATATTAAACTATAATGTTTCTAATCTTTATATTTTGTCAACTAATTAAGATATATGATATGACCAATTTATGATAGAATGAATTGAAAGAGTGATAGAGAGTGGAAAATAACTATCGTAATCTAACGTTTTATAATGAAGTCAAAAATGACAGCTTAATTAGAAAATATTTCTAGAGGAAATACTTATTTTCTTTGGTCTATGGATATATCAATGTATTTAGACTCATGATATGATTTAGTGGTCCTGAAATATCTGACTCTAATTTGATCATGTGTTTATCATTATCGAACTATACATGTCGTCAATTCTCGCATATAATTATTGACTTAAATCGGGTTAGTGATTGACAGAATTAATTAAGTCATATACGAGAATGGATTTTTGAATATGTATACTTATTATGAACGTTGATGAGATAGCGAAGCAAAACAAAATGACGTGCAATGGAGAAGGCGAGTAAGCCAACTCAATTTAGCCAAGCGTGAATCGATATTTATAGTCAGTCAAAAAATAAGTTTTTATTTATTCATTTATTTTAACACATAAATATTGGTAAAAGGAGGCACCAAATACATATGCGCCATACAAATCTTATTCGATATGTATGAGGGCTGTGATACTGCACGGGTGCCCAGACCGAAGCAGGTGGTTTTCTTAGAGGGGCCACACCCCAAACCTTTGACCTAAAGGTCTAACCGACGAGGCAGTGGAGCATCGTGAGGAGATGCAGTCCCATAGTAGCCGGTGACCAACAATTGGTTCATACACCATTTGTTCCCTCAGGATACTGGAGCCCATGTGCACCATTGGTTTGGAATCCGGTTAAAGCGCCGGACATTTGCTTTTCGTCCTCTCATTTTCGTCAACAACACCCCCGCCATGAGAAGGCAGTGATTAGGACTTCCCTGGCAGAGTTAAGTTAAGAAATGAACACATATACGCTTACATTAAAACAGTCATGATTGATAAGCGAATAAGTGACAGGGTAAAAATGTGCCTTGAGAAGAACCAATAGATTGGCCTGTTCAGAGATTAGAATAATCTGTGTGAGTTTGTCATAGTGCCAGCCCCTAAAAAGGATAACAGTATATGTATACGATGTATTCTGATAAAAATAATGAGGAATTATATTTACTGCCTTGAAAAATTAGGGAAAACTCAAAAGAATTCATTCTTCTTCAATCATGACAATAATAGTTGATTTGATCATACTGTTTGTACATTGTAAACGTATAATAGACTAAGCAATATATTGAATATATATACAGTGATTAATCTGGGTCTTTTTATTTGATGATTCATACATGTTAAAAGATTAATTAGCTTATAGTTCATTTGCATCAGATACTTATAATAATTGAGTATAAGAATATTTCTTTCTGTTTAATGTAATTATTCATTAGTTAATGAGTCTTCAATGAAAGATGAACTGTATTTGGTTTATATTTCATTCGCTTAGTGTATGTGTTACTAAGATTATTTGAGTAGGAACATATCGATATTTCGGGTAAAGAGTTATTCACACACTTTATGAAAACACCCAGTTTCTCAATTAGTTGTATACCATATGCATATCTTATTTGTCTATACATATATGTAGGATGTAAGCGTGATTACTTTGTTAGTTTATATGCTTAACCTATTTCTTTTCCATGATGTTTCGTAAGTTAGGATGGAGAATTGACCTCGAAACCATCAACAAACGCAGTGGCTAAAAATAAACTAATTTTAAAGAATGCTTATGATAGATGTTATAAAGTTTTCGACCCTTTAATACTAGATTATTAAGAAACTCTTCACCTTAGCTATCTATTCACCTAATATTCTGTCTTTCCATTTATTTTGATCGGTCTAGAAAGAGGAGGGGTCGACATTTTATTGAGAATCATTGCCTAAGATAATATCCTTATCATTCAAGACTTGAAGAGAATAGGAAAGCAGTGAGTCTCAGACATATATTTCCGTAGTTAAGTGGTTAATTCGATTTAAATTTCACTGTTTATCACTAATCAATTAAAAAACTGTAGTTAATTTCATTTTCAATGAATCAGCTTTTCGTTTTATACTTGGAATATGTTACTATTCATATTGTTATAACTGGACAAATAATGAGAAAGCCGAGGCTTTTGAAAAGATTTCTCGGATCGCTATCATTCATAGTTTTTATGCTGAATTAGTAGTATTATTGCATTTCTGTATTCCTTGTATTTTAGGCTTTCAGTGAACCTATTAACTGTAGACATATATTTTACCACGCCTTAGTTATTGACAATTAACTAAATACTTCATTTTCGTTCAATACCAATTATGGTGTGACTGTATTTAAATTGTGATTTCTTATTTGTATTGTGTGGTCAGCCATTTCAGGTATATTATTGCATGCTTTTTGAGTCATAATTTAATTCAGTAACTAATCTGTTTTCTCCCCTCATCTTCTGGTTGTCTACCGTGTTAAAGGGGTTAGAGGACCAATAAACGTTAAAGCCTTGATTGTGATTCAGTGTTCAATGCGTCAAATGCAATTTAGAAAGTCACTATTCTCAGGAACGATATAGATTATTTAATCGAAATCGTGAGCCAAATAGCACGTGATATTGATTAGTATCCCAAGACATAAAAAATTAGCTAAAACAGGACGTAACATACATCAATACCAATCCTCAACTAACTATGACCAAGGTAATTGTAACACTGTCAACGAATTCGATATCAATTTAATGCATAGTCTATTTGATCGTTATTTGTTTTCAATAGATCAAAAAATGAGAGAAGTTTACAAAACATACATTCAAATATATTTCATAATCAACCATACATTTATTTTATTAAGAAATTCTGTAATTTTGCATTCAAATACATTTGATTGTCTCCACTTGTGTTCTCGTTCATTACAATACCATTTCCAATTGATTTATAAATTACATAAATTATTCTTTAGATGATCAAAGGCAACTGAGTTCAGAAAATAACAAATATGTAAATAATCAAAGTTTATTATTTCATCGAGATCATGAACCAATTGATGTTAGACCACCGTTGGAAACTTGGAAGCACTGGATGGCTGTTTCGTCCTATTGCAGGACTCCTCAGCAGTGTGCATCCACGATTCCACTCACGAGATTCGAACCCAGGGCCTTCGGTCTTGCGCGCGAACGTTTAAACTACTGAACCACTGAGCCGGCATCCAACGATGATAGCGTCTAACATCAACCATTTTCAATTTGACCCTGTCGTCGAATTATATATTCCCAAAAATGTATTTTTCTTATATCCAACAACAATAACAATTAATTACCATAATCACAATATATATATATATATATATATATATATATATATATATATATATATATATATATATACAATATAAAAAAGAATTATGGAAATTAGGATAAGAATGAATGAATATGTGATTCTATACAATAAGAGACTGATCAATTGTATTCCTAAACATCAATAGGAAGATTCTAATAAACAATACAATAATAATTCAAATGAAGTTTTGTTTATTGAAAAAGAAAATTTACATAATAACGAAAAATAGTTTATTCATTGAACAATGTCTATCAATGATCCTCAACAACAACAAAAGTGTATGTCAGTTAGAATTGAATAAACTAAACGGTTCAACTAACATTTTTAAAATTCGATTCTTTTGATAATAATTCAAGTGTTTCTATTTCTATAAATTTCTTTCTTTGTATATATAATAACCAAGTAAATAAATCAAATACTGAATGATTTTTGTATGAATGTTTATTCATGCTTCTTCATTTGACTAAATATATTACTTATATCATTGTTTTGTTTACATATTCATTGATAGAAAATAATTCAGAAAAATTTCTGAGTGTACAAATCTAAATAGATCTCTTCCAAATAAAAAACCCCAGCTTTATTCTTTGCTTATCTAAATTATTTCACTACATGGAGACATATTAATTTGTTTTCTTTTTTCTTTTTCAAATCGATAAAGTAAACTCGGGTAGAAGTGAAGTTAATTGAATGTTGTGTCAAAACCTTCCATTTTAGTTATAGGTTGTTTTTTAAACATGATTTACAGGTAAAACATTTGAATAAGTTAAAATGTACTACCTTTTCTATATTCCATTTGTTTATTCATATGAATTCATAGTTTAAATGAGTGATATTTAATGGTTATGTGGATAAAAAAAACAATTATATACAATAAGATAAACAAGTATTTGAACATTTTGTATATTAGATTAGAATGTTTCCAAGTGAACTTTAGTCACAAAATGGTATTTATTAGAGAGTTAGGTAAAAAAATAATGAAGAATTGAATAGTTATTTTTTGTAGAAATCTAATAAGAAAACATCAAAAACAAAATAACCCATAATAATACACAATTTCAAATTCAGAACCTTCATGATAGTTAATGTCTATACATTGATTACAAAATTACAAATTATCATTTCAGGTTATCAACAACAATCATCTTTATATGTAGCACCATTTACAATCAATAGATCACTATTAAGTTTTATTGAAAGTTGATTTAACTTGATAATTTATATATTACTTATGGTAATTCATCTAATAAATAGTGAATCAGTCAGCTACAACGTAGGATCAGGCACATATATGCATCGGTCCAAGTTTCCATACTTCATTAGAACAACAAGATGAACAATGGATTCATAGAAGTAGTTAATTCAGTGGTGGTAATATCTAAAAGAAAGACGGCATATAAGGACATAGAACAGGAAGAAATATTTAGTACGTAGAAAGAACGATATGAAGCTATTTTTATCTCATAGTTCAAGGGAAGGCAGAGAGTTTATACACCTACGCCCTTGTGATCGATTCTGAACAATGTCATACATAGTCTCCAACCAAATAATCTGCATCTACCAACATGTCTAAGACTAGAAGTTAGTGACTTTAAGCACTAATGCTACGTTTTGGTTTGGCCGCCCTCAACTTCCTTCCAACCATCCCCAACACCGGTTCTCATTGTGCGTCGTGGTAATCGGTGTTCAGGCATACGTAACACGTGGCCCAACCATTTCAGTTGTTGAAGATTGACAACCTCATCAACCGATTTACCAACATTCCCTAATACTCTGTATCTAACCTCACTATTACTTACCCGGTGATCCCAACAGATGCCAGCAATATTTCTAAGGTATCTCTAGTCAATCATGAGCATAGATTCTATTATTAGTATTAGATAAACTCATGAAATATTCTGTTCAATCTAAACCTAATCTATATTAGATAACATAAATGATTAAAGAATATTACATATGAAAGTGATACATTCAATGGAAGAAACTAATTTATTATATCTAGGCAAAACATGAAGAAAAGAAAGAATTAATTATACAATAAACAAAAAGAAAAGTAATAAAACTTCTGGAGTAAACAACATTAAATCTTACTACGTAAAAATAATTTATATACATAATTCTTAAATTATGTAAACATAATCTACGTTAAGGTATAGGTGTTGAATATTTTGATTAGCAAAATTTTATGACAGATTTACCTTATGGCTTATTTTGTTGTTTTTGTTGTTTTTGTCGTTACGTTCTGATGATTATTAAATAAAGTATATTGTCAAGATTTTGATAGAGAGGTGAATTGTTGATTCAAGTAATCAATGTATAATAAATAAGTTGAAAGTTCCAACTTTATTTCATCTATTTTGTATTTGAACATGTTGGCAATTTTAGTAGTTACCTTATCCTAAAAAGAGTTTGACTCAGAGTTGAATATAAATAAATAGTAATTAGCGTTACATTATTATAGTGTTTATAGTACTACAGTGTGTGTTACTTCTCACAGATATAAGGGGTATGTAACATCATTCACAAGTGGAATGTCTGATAGTAGGATTTCGAGAAGATTGAATAGAAGACAATAAGAGAGTAATTATAACGACAATAGGAATTAAGCGACGATGAAGTTTGTAAGAGACAACTGATGGAAGATGTGCAAGTTATGGATTTTATGTATGGTTTTCATATTTTACGAAGACATTCTGTAATTTTGTATTAAACAATAAATTGGTCTTCCTTACCTAGTCTTCGTTCACCATAGTATTATGTATAGTATTTAAAAAAGATATATCAGCTTTTTCTTGTAGATAAACTGTAAAATGGGAAAAAAACATTTCAGATATAACATCATCCAACATTAAATGATGGATCTAATTCGGTTGGAAATGGTTTGGATTATCCCGTTGTTAACATTTTCCACCTAAATTTGATCAATCTTGGTTGCCATACCTGTTGTACAAGTGAGTGGCTTTTTGGACTCAGCATCAAATTGAATAACGCAATTATGTTTTAAGTGGAAGATTTTGATCTTAAATATTGGAGTAAACATCAACTCTGGGAGGCAGATACATCCATCAGATGAGCCCTAAATAGAAAGAATTAAACGTTCTAGATTAGATCGCTAACCATCATTCATGTTAGAAATCATGTTCAGTTAGAAAAAGTATTTAAATCTGGTTCTAAAAATATAAAAAAGAGAAGTTAACACTACGGTTTATTGTTTTAGATGTAAACTTACAAAGTGATAAATATTCAGTCATATCAACAGTAAGTAAGTAGTTAGTTGATTCTTGAACCAGTTTATTGTTAAATCAAGCAAAGTTTGATTAAGAAAGAACATACCATTCAAACACAGACTCTACAATGATGAATTCATCAAAGTCTACATGATTTATTTCACTATACAGAATTAGATAAGTTAATTTTGAGGATCATTCTGTATCCAATGGATCAGGAAGCCTAAGTTTTAAACATTGTTCGATGTATAATATACCTACATTTCAAGAGCGCAATAAAAATATTGTTCAGTCAACATTTAATTAGGTCATTGATCTAATATAAATAATTTGTTGTCAATTTTATGAAAACACTAACAACAAATGTGTTCAACACTAACTTCCTCATCAACTGGATCATATATTTCCTAAGCGACGTTTCTCGTGTGTGAAGATATTTTGACCAAGCAAAAAAGATATTTGGAGTTTTTCAGGTAAGATACTTAAGTTGGTGGAGGGAAAGTAACACTTAACTCTAAAATGTTATTAATTCATCGCTTTTAATGTTTCATTGTGTTTTTTCAATGTGGTAGTTCCAAATAACTAACGAATATTATTATATTCTATGAGAAGAGGGTTTTGTGGAGAGTTTATTAGTTTAATGAGCTGATTGAAGCTAAACCACCATGGACGGTCGTTTCGTCTCAGTATGGGACTCCTCAGTAGTGCGCATCCACGATCCCGAACGCGGGACTCGAACCCAGGACTTATTATTATGTGTCAATCAACTTGTGCGACCGCTTATCTTGATAAATTTCTTTAGTATTGTTCAATGACATATCATAAATTAAAATGAATTTATTTTAATATTAAAATGTACACTGTTTCTAAACAACATTAGTGAAAGAAATTGTAAAGTAAATAACAATTGCAAGAAGGCTTTTCTAATACATGCTAACGGTAAGCGGGTTTGGATTCATGATACAAACTAGTATATTTGATATTTATTGGGTTAAACAAGAAAGATAAACAATTTAATTGCCTACTTAGTTTCAACTGTTCTACAAGGATTCTTGAGTATTGACTTGAAGGTTCATTTAGATCATAGAAGATTGTTGATGAGTACAATTGCTGAGTATATGTTTATTAATTGTTTAAAAGATTGAAAGAGTGTATTATTTATAAATAATATATTTTACTTATATTTTATTTGTTAATTAGAGGTAAATTTTCTCTTTACGAGGAACGTTTAGTGATGTAGACAAATATACATAGAAATTGACCATTTAGTCAAGCAAAACACTATCTTCATCAAGTTGACATATAGATCTCAAGTAAGACTAAACAGAATGACAAAATAGCATTGGTAAATCAAGGCTAATACAAGTGAAGAATCATTCACCCTAAAATAGAATGATGACTTTAGTCGAAACTATGCTCATTTATGTGTTAATTTGTGTACACATATGATTATTAATTAAATAAAGCGTTGCATAAACAAAAGTATTTTAAATTCCCATCTTGTATATTCACGTTGAACATAGTTCTTTATAATTGAATATCAGAATATCATATCTTGAATAAAACATGATCTTAATATAAATCAATATTATACTGAATAAGATACCATATTAGAAATCAAAAACAACTTCTACATGGAATAATTATCATATTCAATTCAACAAAACGGAAATAATATTAATCAAGAATTACAATGAATCAAAGAATGTAAATTTTTTTCACCTTTATATCCTGTCATATCATTAAACAATATTACTAGATCTTTTATTATCATGTAGTTTATTTCAATTGAATTTATAGTTTTCTAAATAAATTTACGGTTTTAAAATTTGTTGATGATAGTTCTGGTTCCTTGTTTCAAGTATGAAGCAGATATGCTGGAAAGAGTCCAGCGACGAGGTACTAAGATGGTTCAAGGTCTATCTGGACTATCTTATGAAGACAGACTGACACACCTCAACTTATTTCTGTTATATTACCGTAGAGTACGGGGTTATCTAATATTGGCTTATCGTATACTGAACGATGACCTTGGTATTAACATGTCTTATCTTTTACTTCCGTCTAGGACTGATCATTTTAAATGATATTCGAAGAAAGTTCAAAAACCAAGATCAAATCGTTTACATCTTCAGTTTTGTTTCTCGTACTGAGTAGTGAATTACTGGAATTCTCTATCAGAACATAATATCAGCACGAGATTGGACCTCCACAGTATTACAAACTGTAAGGATTAATATAGGTCGATAGACCTCCTATCCTTATTACTGAAGACTGAAGACTCTCGTTATAATGATGATTAAGAATGAAAAAAAAACCCACGATAAGAAACTTATTTAAAATAAATGAGATATTTTAATAAACCGATATTTATCTTCAATTATAGTGAAAATTCCCATTTTGCCATTTGGTAAATTAAGAAGAAACGAATTGAGCGAAGAAATTTCTTTTTAATTAGTTTTTCATCATGGCTCTACACTAATATATATACGTTTTACAATAATAATATAATACTCATCGAGTAGATATGTTACGTAATAATTACATAATGACATTTAAATTAACATTATTAGGATTATTAATATTCAAAGTGATCAAGAAGTTGCTATGTTGCGTAATGTAAGAAACAAAGAAGGAACAGAATTTTAACGGATGGTCAATAGGATGGTAGTTACGTAAGAATCAAGAGATGAATATTTAGAATTTATTAAGTTCAAAAGCAACAGAAACAAAGTTACAAAAGTTGAAAAACAAAGTGGAAGAAGTATGAAAAATAGTTCTTTTGAAGGAAATCTTAAACTGATTGCCAGGGCAGAGAAAGTGGTTGTACGAATCTCTTTCGAATGCAAAGGTCAGGTTTATGAACATGGATTGAGATGGCTTCCGCAATGTGCAAGAGGCGCACTCGTAAACCATGTGGCAAATTTGATAGGATATTGTAGATAATTAGATTGTATGATTGATTGTTATTGAAACAGACAATCAGAGTATCGCAGCGAATGAAGAGAAGAAGAGAAAGAGAAGTAAAACAAAAAGTCGCATAGTAGAGTTGGCATGTGAGCCAACTCCATTTAATCAAGCGTTAATCAATATTTATAGCTACACAAAAATAAGTTAAAAACATGTGACGAGTAGGATAAGATGTACACACACATACGCTCATATAAAAACAGTCACGGTTGATAAGTGAATAATTAACAAGGTCAAAACGTGACTCAAGGAAAACGAATAAATTGGCCGGTCCATGAGCTAGAATAAGTTATATGGATTTAACTTAGTAACCGAGATTACGATATTAATATACATAAATATTCCCACTAATAAAACTTGACTGTTGAGGAGTCCCACAATAGAATCAAACGGCTATTCAATGCTTTCAGGTTTTCCTTGGTAGTCTAGCTTCAATTAACTCATGAATTCAACTATTAAGATATAACAAACCATTTGATTGTATATTTCAGAATAATGATTTTTTTCACTTTGCATATTATAATTGTTAATTACTTGTTATGCTTCAATCATAATTCTTTCTGTTTATATTATTCAATTTATAAATTGAAAATTCTTCAAGGTGAATTATTTGTTAAAACAGAATGTTCTTAACCAGCATTAATAGTTAACATTCCATCTAAATAATCGGAATAAAATATCGTTATATCTTATATTTCAAATGGATTTTCGGATGTTTACATTTTAAACATTTTTATCTTGTATTGATATAACTGAACTAGGGGTTCGAACATAGTGCATTGAATAAGATTATACAAAATACCTATATATTGTTCCCCAAGTATGTTGCGTTAATGCCGCTTATTTTGGCTTTAACTAATCTGTAATATAAAGCGATCATTATTTAATGACAATGATAATGTTTCTTCTCTACTGTAGCTTAATGAATGCCACAAACCATTTATGAAATCGTTTTGAATTTAATCATCAGTTTAATTCGAGTGAATAAATGAAGATCTTGAAACATTTAACACTAGTTTTTTTCCACAAAATAATGCCGGCTAATTACTTCAAACATATATATTTTATTCATTATATATTATCTGTTTAAATCTTCTCACTGATATTTAGGACTACAAATGACCAGTCTATAGTCCGTAAATGTGCAACCTGTACAGATTGCCTCAATATTGTCCTAAATCACAAGCATTATAAGGAGAGATGGATGGTGACTTGTAGTGGAGTTAAGGACACGCATTTCGTCCTATTTGTGACTCGTCGGCAAGATTTACCTGTATCTCAGAGTTGATGCTCACTCCAGGATGAAGATACATTCAGCTGACGAGTCCTAAATATGACGAAACGCGTGTTCTGAACTCCACTGCTAGTCACCTTCCATTTTTGTCTTTATATATCCCATAAATTAAACCATATAATCAGTAACTGTCTTTAAGTACATTTGTATTATTATACATAATTTATGTTATTATTGCTATATTTCGCCTTTTACATTTGAACTATATAAGTTTCAGCCCAAAGTGAGAAGTAAGATTTTTGCGGTAAAGTTTACCGATTGTAACTACGAAATAAGAATGTTCGTTTCTTATTTTTCGTCTTACAAACATAAACATCCTCTGAGTTATATACGCATATATTTAAATCTTTTACAATGAATAGAATATTTTCAAAAAAAATATGACCGACTATTTAATTATTCTATGGCAAACACTAATTCATTAAATAAGAAAGAATTGTATGCAATAAACAGTTACAAAACAAAGACCCAGTTGAACTGAACTATTTATAGATCAAAGTGTAATGTTTTTTTAGCTTTTATTATTACTTTTCTACAGTTTTAAAGAGTTGACCTTTCTCTATTAGATTGTTAAACATCATTTTGTGTTTTTTAACAGATCATCAATCATGATTACTAATTATTTTAAATGTTTACGTTCCAAGGGGATTTTCTGACAAAAACTTAAACCCATCAATAATCGGAAAAGCAGAACTTTACAAGTTTTTAATGACATTAACACTGAGAAGAAATCAATAGAAACTAGCAGTGGAATCCACAGCGCATATTTCGTCTTATCTAAGACTCGTCAGCTGGATGTACCATGCATCCCATAATTGGGGTTCATTCTGGGACTCGAACACAGTACTATACTCTTCGAATGCCATCGTGTTATCTAATCAGCTACTGAGTCCAGATAATCACTAGCCTGTGAAGTAGGATGTCGTTTTAATTCATTCTTGTATTGGTTTTTTGAATCTATCACTGATGTTTATGACTGTAATTATTCAGTATCATTCGAGTTTGAGTCTCAGATTGAATATCAAATCTAGGATGCAGGTTCATCCAGCTGACGAGTCCTAAATGGGACGAAACGCGTATCATGGATTCCACCGCTAACCAACATTCATCTTTTCTTATAATGTCTGTGACTTGAGACAATATCGAGGCAATCCGTAAATAATGCAAATATGTCAAAAGAGATTGATGATTTGCAATCCTGAACATCAATGAAAAGATTCAAATTAGCAGTATATATATATATATATATATATATATATATATATATATATATATATATATATATATATATATATATATATATATATAAATTTAACTGAAATTTTACCAGTTTCCTCATAGTAAAACATGACAAAAGAACATTTTAACTAAATCAATAAGTTTGCACAATTTGAATAAATTTTCACACAATCATTATTGTCATATTATGAACTCATTTACTATTGGTTTATGTTATGAAAAATATTAACCAATGAGAAAATTATCATTTTATCCGAATTCTATTGGTTCATTTCAAAATGTTATCATTAGTTAAAATAAATAAACAAACCAAAGTATTTGAATATTTTTCAACAAAATGAATTCATTTACATAATCATAAAACTTTAAAATTCTTTTTAATATTTTTATATCATTCTAACAAAATTTCATTGAAATCCATTTAATTCTCTTTTTTTTATTTAAAAAAAAAGGAAAATTATTATTTTAAACAAAACAACAACAGCAACAACAAAACAAAAAAAATGAATTTTGTATCTTATAATGATAATTGTACTATATACATTGCATATAATCAAAGTGAATTAGTTTATACACCACCAATTTATATATTTTTAGTTATATTAAGTCCTATTGCATTAATTATTAGTTGTTTATCATTAACTGTATTAACACGACCACAAGCAATACGTTTAGGTTCAATGCGTATTAATTTAATTACATTAACAATATTTGAAGTATTATTAAATTCTATGATTTTTTTAATATCATTATTTTATACAATAAATTTTCCAAATGATGAACAAAATTTATATAAAACAATTGTACATATAACATGTTTTATATTTATTGGTGGTGCATTATGTTCAAGAAATTGGACTATAACATTAATATCATTAGCACGTTGTGTAGCTATAACAAAACCAATGATAACACGTAAAACATATTCACATTTATTTCAACCAAAATGGATGGCTATATTTACTATTAGTTGTATTTTAACAGGATTTATATTAAGTGCATTAAGATTATTTGAAATGCATATTGATATTTGTTTAAATCAAAATAATAAAATTATATTAATACCAAATTCAGAATGGCGTATTGTAAAAGATTTATTTTTTACATTTCAATCAGCTATACCAATATTAATTGTTGTATTAACAACTATAATAATGTTGATTGCATTATTTCGTCATAAATTACCAAATTTAAATCATCATCATGTATCAGATAGAATGACAAGACGTTTGGAAACAAATAATAATAATAATAAGACTGAGCATAATAGTATTATTAATAATAATAATAATAATATTATAAGTCTTAATCGTAGTTATTCATGTGCAACAAAACATGATTATACACATACAAGACAGCAACAAATTTTATTAGAATATAAATTAAATGAACGTCGATTACATAATCAGGCTAGAGCTACACGTATGATTACATTATTAACAGTTATCTTTATATTATTTGAAGCACCAGTATTTTTTTGTGTAACATTTGAATATAAATTTGATCGTGTACAATTTGATTTAGTAACAAATGCATTAAAAAGTTTAGTTGTTTTAGATTCATGTGCTAATGTAATTATTTATTTAATAATGAGTAGACGTTTTCGTCAAGAATCTGTAAGATTATGGAGATATGCAAGAAGACAAACAAGACAAGTGTTAACTAATCAATCAGAGGTGATATTTTAAAGTTTTTTAAAACAAAACAACGATCATGATTTTATAGTTTGTTTCTTAACTATCAATTTAGGAATTCAATAAAGATAATTGTAAATATATACATAGATATATTGTACAATAGAAATCAGTCAAACAATGCAAATGATAATGATGTTAATATAAAATATACTTACATTCATATACTTTTTCTTGTTTATTGTCACTGATTCATAACCAATGGAATAATATGAATGGAATTATACATTTTATTATGGTTTATCATTAAATATAATTTTCAATGATTAGAGAATATATATTAAAGCAAGTGAGCAACTTATAGTGAATAGATAATCTTTTTTTTTAAAAAAAGAAACGCTTGAAATATGTAACAAATATTATTGATTTTGTAATTCATATGATATGAGTAGTCAGTGAAAAAACAGCAACAGAAAATGATTCAAATTAGATATAACCTATTTTCTATGTACAAATAGTTACTATGTATTTTTGAACTGTAAAATATTCGTTATATATATATATATATTTGAAAATAAAATGAATGTTAAGAGAGAAATAAATGAATCTTGTATTGTTTCTATGGTAGGTTATGAATCATTGAATAATAAGTGTGTGATATAAATTCAGTGAATTTTATAATAAGTAATGAACATGTAATATTTGTCTATTTTTCTATTATGAAACCTTTTTATTTCTAATAATAAGATAAACTGTACACATGTATGATGTTGTTAATGTCAATTTGCTTTATGTAGATAACTGAAATCATATTTTGACCTTATCTGTAGATCATATTCATGTTTAGGTATTGAGATTAGATGGTGGTTGGAGGTAGTGGATAGGAAACCCTAGACCCAGGTTTCGTGCTACTTGGCACTCCTCAGCAAGGTGTGCCTGTAATCTTGAGTTAACTGGTTCTCCCTGGTGGATTCGATCTCGTATCACCCAGTTTCACAGTCAGAGACGTTGCCACTGAGCTATCCGAGCCGCGAACGACCTTCTGTAGGACTGAGATGTAATCACAATTGATTGATCACTGGGTGGTGATCAATGTCATGCGAGTGCGGGTCTAGAGTTTCCTGTTGACTACCTCCAATCACCATCTAATCTCAATATATAGTGCCTGCAGTGTCGAGTCACCTAGACTAGTGGCCACATTGCAACATGATCGATAGCATTCGATCTGCACTAATAAGGACTAAACACGTATGACATTGATCGTCATCCAGTGATCAATCAATTGTGATGTTTAGGTATTACATATTGTATATTATTAACAATTGACTTGTATGTCCAATTTACTATTTCTATAGAAACGTTTATAAGATTAAATGATGTAATTTAGTAGTGATTTATAACAAAATAACTAAAATACAATTTAACAAATTATAATCTAGTTACTGGCTAGAGAAAAAAAATATTTTTAAACAACGAAAAGAAATTGAATTATAACAGTTTATTTGATAAAAGATAAAACAAAACAAAACTAGTTCTTAGATTGTTAGTCATGATTTAACCATGATAAATGAATTCAATTTATTTCACAGGTTAAAATCATGAGTCAGTTGAAGCTAGACCACCATTGAAAACCTGGAAGCACTGGACGGCCGTTTCGTCCTGGTATGGGGCTCCTCAGCAGTGCGCATCCACAATCCCGCACCACGTGGGGCTCAAACCCAGGACCTACTGGCTTGGCGCGCGAGCACTTAACCACTAGACCACTGAGCCGGCATCCAACGGTGTTAATGTCTAAATTCAACCAATTTATTTTTTTGGTTCTTGTTTACACAATATCTTCATTAAGTTCCGTTAGATACGTTCAATAGATTGTATTGTCAATTTCGTTTATTAATAAATACAACGAAAGCCTGATTTAAACAGACTTTAAAATGAATTTTCGTAATAATTTACCTGTATTGTAACATCTATAAGCTTCTCTATTGAACCAGTACACGAAAATTTTGATCAACGTTTTATGTTATTATATGTAGCCATTTCTTCATCATTATTTTTCTTAAACAAAAGTTGAATTTCTTTAATGTTATTCCGCTAGTTTCAAATTAATTATAAATTGATTTGTGATTAGTTATCTTTTCAAGACGCTGATATCACAGGATATTTTTGGATTCCTTTTGACTTGTACTGTAAACTTCTAGAAGTTTTCTAGCATTCTTGGAGTTGTCTTTATGTAGAATTATTTTCGTAAATAATATCAGCTTGTTAGAATTGTGAATGCCTGATATTGATGTTTACTAAAGGTTATCAGATATATTGAAGTAGATTAGTAAACCTCTAAAAGATTATCACAACAGATAAATTCAAAGTCAGTATAAAAATTTGCTTATTTTATGTAGAATCAATTATGAAAACGACTCAATAGAACTTGAAATTTAAAAAAAAAAGCAGCATCCTCTAAAACATTCATTTCGATACACAAATATTGTAAAGAAAATTCAATTAAGTAAACTTGGATAGGACTAGTGACATTGTTAAACAAACCGAATTAATATTTTTATGATCCAATTGAAAAAGTTATTCGATTTAATTTAAGGATCAATTGGCTTTTCCTTTATGTAAACTTAGTTAAACAGGAAAAAGATGAAAATAATATATTTCTCGAGCCAAAATTGACTCGTGTAAATGTTAAAATACAAAGTATACTGGATATATGTATATATATATTTCACTTTACAATAAGATTCTGGAACATTTTGCAATAACAATTTACAGGACTTACATGGATTGCATCAATATTATATAGGCGGCCTGCTTGAGCATCTGGGTTACCTGTTCCCGACATCTAGATATTTCAACATGTTATCTATTTTTGTTTGTTTTAATATATCATTATGTTTATTAATCGCATAACCTATCCTGGTGCATTTCTGAAAAGTGTACAAGCTTTCGTTGTCAAAGTTACAAAAAGCCCAATAAGAGATAATGTGGTCGCTAACAATATACAGAGAAAAGAATATACATTATTTAGATGTTCATTTACTAGACTACTAACATCTAACTGGCGATCACTCAATATTTATCGTCAGGATCGACCAAGAAGTATGAAAAGGAAACTTGTTGAAATGCTTTGTGCTGAGAATTCTATATTGTACCAAAAATATAATATTGAATAAAGCTTATAATAATAATAATAATAATAATCAAACCCACATCAAGATACTATAATTCAATAGATCACATCTGATGTTTTAATGCATCCGCTAAAATGCCAAACTTTATCTACTACTATTTATTATTTATATATTAAACTACTCATTATTTATTGAATTTTTCTAAGAAACATAATAAAATGGTGTTCGTTTACATAACAAAACCAACTATAAACAAAGTTCTACTTTATTTAAAATGTTCTTTTTTTTGTCGATTCGTTTCCTTTCGTGTGCCTTACCTTATTTTCTCTTCCGTTTATATAATTAAGCGGGAAAACGAGAGATATTTCTTTATGGCATAAAAAGACAATTAGATAGTTAATTAATAATTCGACTTTTTGATTTACGGATAGGTATGACGTTAAGAGTGGGTGGTTACTAAAATACATTAGTTATGAATAATACTCAATATGGTTTTTCAATGTCCTTTATTGTTTATTTATTCCATTCAAATTGTCTTTACAAATAAAGTTTTTTTTTATTTTTATGAATTTTCTTTAACATAAAATTCATAGCAGGATTTTATTACAAAACGACAATAATCATGATAACCAAATGTCAAATCTTTCACTTAAGCATTTGAAATTATTATATGTTAGTGTTTGAAAATGTGACCACATATTGTTTATGTTGATCATATTCATTATACAATTGAATAAAAAAATAATTAGTCCGTCAAACTTAACAAAGATGGATAATGGTAAGCAGTGAAATCCGGAATACGCGTTTCATTCTATTTTAGAATTGTCAGCTGGATTTATCTGCATCGCAGAGTTGATATTCATCTAGGGACTCGAACCCAGTAGCGTTCGTTTCAAACACCATCGTGTTATCCACTTAGCTACTGAGTCCTGATAGCTACTCGCTTGTCCAATGGGGTGAAGTTTAAATTTATTTAATATTGTTCACTAGAATCTTCACATTGATATTTAGGACTGAAATTGATCAGTCTTTTGTTGACATATCTGCATTCTGTGAGGATTACCTCGATATTACCATAAGTCACAAGCCACCTTCCATCTTTACCTATAATGCTTGTGACTTAAGGCAATCCATGTAAACAATACCAAATAAAGTCACATTTAGGCTTAGAGATATTACATCGTCTTCTATGATCATTTTTCCTAAAAATAAAATTATAACCTTTTATACACCTGTAATTAATCATTAAATTACATACAATATGGAATTGATTTGTATTATTGAATGATTTGAAAGAAATTTGGCTCTTTCATGATTAAGATATGGCCTTAATAATATATATTCGTGGATTGTTTGAAGTTAGACATTAACACCGTTTGATTGCGGCCGGCTCAGTGGTCTAATATTTAAGTGCTCGCGCGCGAGACTGATATGTTCCGGGTTCGTATCTCGTGGGGGGTGGGATCGTGGATGCGCACTTCTGAGGAGCCCCATAATAGGACGAAACGGCTGTCCAGTGCTTCCAGATTTTCCATGGTGGTCTAGCTTCAATTGACTCATGATTTCAATTATTAAAATTTCTTAAATCTCCAAAAAAACCTTCTAATAATATGTTAAATATCAAGATATTTTCATTCCTCTTATCAATCAAATTCAGTGTACTTTTGGTTCAGCTATTATCATTAATAGTTTCTTGATAAATTTAGATCTTCAGTTTTCTAAATGAATATTAGTTCATTATAAAAGAATGGTAGAATTATTTTAGAAATTAGAAATTATTGTATTGGACCAGTTAATAGTTGCGTTAAATGTACCATATTGTGGGAACTATTATTTTACCGTTTATAAAGTTAATCCAGTCGATCGAATGCGGGAAAATAATAATAAGATTAGTCACTAGCTAATTGATATGCATCATAAAAATCATATATTTACTTTATTTTAATTCACTGTTTACACAATACTATTCAATTGTCCATTCTCAGTCAGACTGTTATATTTACTCCATTTATATATATCACAAGTTATAGGTGTTTTATTTAAGTAGCATCGTTTTATACTCAGTTTGAGTATATCAGTCATAGGATTTAAAGAAGATCAGTCACGAAATGAGGTCAAAGTGAGTATTGATGACAACAACAATAAACATACAAAATTTCTTATACATTATAATACCTATGATTACTTAAATACTGGTTTACTCAGTAAATGAGTCTAAAGCTTTATTTTGAATTATAAAAAGCTTGATCTAATATTTTCCATGTTTCCTATTTTCTCTTAAAATGTTTGTTTGTCATACTGGAACTCTCATCATCGGTCAGTATTTTCAAAAGTTTCTTTATTTGAAATTTACCACTATTTATAAAGAACAACGTGATCAGTTGATGATGAAATCTTTGAAAATGAACATGATGAGAAAAATGCTAAGCAGTAGTTTTGTTAAACATCAAAGAAGTTTGAAGATTTATTTCGAAAGGATCTTTTAGTTACTAACGTTTTCTATTATATTATAGTAGATGTTTTCATGAGACATATTAATTTTGATAGAGATGATCATGTTAGCATAAAATTGGAATAAAATAGAATGTTTACTTGAATAATGGAATATTCAACATAAACTTCATCAAATCATAGAACATCAACATGAATTGATGACATGATAGACTTAATTAGGAAAACTGAAATGTAATCTGCCTAATAATGCACACAGTTTTATGTGTACAACCATAAGTAGTATGTAATACCATTGTTAAGTGGAATGCCTGGCATCGGACGGTTGGGAAGATCGAGTTGAAAAGAACACGAATGTAAACAGAAAGTAATTGTAATAACAACAGGATTGAAGGAACGGTGAAGTTTGAAACAATTGATGGAAGATTTGTAAATAATGATAGTTTTATACATTTTACGAAAGAACTCTGTAATTTCGCATTAAACAATAAATTAGTCTTCCCCATCTAAATTTACTTCCAATCCTATCTTTAACTATATTTCTCTATAGTGACTTCAAAGGTATGACAGAAAATGATTAGGTTCAATAATTTAGTTCCAATCTGACAGGCTGGCAAATCATCTACAAAAAACATATATGTTTCAACCATTTACATTGTAATTATTCTTTAATCATGTAGACTATATATTAGACTATAAAATTATACTCAACTAATGATCAGTTATTTTCAATTCATATATCTATTCAACCAAATATGTGTGCTTTATTTTGAATTGTCATTTACACCATACTATTTTCGTGAATATCATCTATTTATTACATAATTCCTACATTTTCCATACATTTGTTCTAACAATTTTAAATTAACTTAAATCAGAAAATATTTGATGCAGCCAAACTGAGAACGGCTTATAAAGACCGATTGTCTAAATTCACCACATCCATCTGTATTTACCAATTCATCTGCTACTGTGAAGCCAGTTATATGAGACGTACAATTCGGCAAGTTCGTCATCATAAAATAGAATATTATCCACCGCGGTAGAACAAAGTACAGATAATAATGATTAAAAGTTCTATTCGCGATCATTTCGTGAAAACAGGTCATCAAATTGAATTGAATAAAGTTTTTAAGGTTATCTATCATATTCCATGAAATCCAAGTTATCAATCTACCTTTATATTATCCATATGATTGTAATAGTTTCTTTCCTTTTTTTATTCTTTAAGTAATTCTGTTTTTTGAATTAGTTTACTTTATAGACTTTTCTTATATTCAGTAAGTGTATTTACTTTAGAAGAAAAGATATCAAAAAAGGAGAAATAGTTATTTTCATTTTATATTTTTATATTTTAAAAAAAGAAAAGAAAGTACTTCAAACTACTTTAAGTTCTAATCTATACGTTCTTGATCTTCAAAGATGATAAAACACATCACAGAGTAATAATCAATAGTAAATCAAATAAGAAAGATCATCTCTTATTTTTACATCAGATTAACATGAAAGATTGATTTGTTTCTTTTTTGTTTGTTTTTTTCTTCTCTGTTTTATTTCTTTATACAGTGAGATCTTTTGTTGTTGTTGTTGTTGTTGATGTTGTTGTTAGAAGATTAAAAGATAAAGATGGTTGTTAGTTTAGTTCTTGTTTAGTGATGTCTTTGAAGAAATAAATTTGCATGTTTACAGAATTATATTTTATTACTTTTAAATAAAATGGTTTAAACTGAACAATCAATCAATCAACTATTTCTTTTGATGATATTATTTGTGGATAGTTTTATAGTAACAACAATTTCATTGAATGATCTATCAAGTTGAAACTTGAAGTACCTAAATGTATTAGGTTTGTTAAGTGTCTTAAAAATTCTGTAAAATGTAGAATAAAGATTAAACAACTTTTCAAACTTCTCTGCTTTTCAATGCTTTTTAACTGTTACCTATTTTTTTCTATAAAGAAGATATTCGAAATAAAAACTGATTAAATGAACGTTTTAAAGTTCATTACATATGGTACTAGACGTGTGCGTATAGTTTTAAAAAAGCCAAATCATTTGGGTCACGAATAAAAATGATGATTATTCAAAGATAAAAAGTTTCATTGAGTAATAATTTACTGAATATATACAACAATATTTATAATAGTCTTTTAGAATATATTAGTTACTTACTTAGACCTGTTACTTCTCGTGAAGGAACATAGGCCACTCACCTGCATTCGCCATCCGATCATGTCCTGGAGAATACTTTCTACCTCTTTACACTTGCTATTCATCTATTTCATATCTGCTTCTATTTCTCGACGTAGTTTGTTCTATGGTTTCCCTCATTTACACTTCCCTTCACGATTACAAGTTAGCACATGCATCGTGATGCAGTTTGGTGATTTGCGTAATGTATGTCTTATCCACCAACTCCATCGTCTTTTACAAATTTCTTTTTCAAATGGAAGTTAGTTTGTTCTCTCTCACGGAAAGCCTATTATTGATGGTATCCGGCCAATGGATGTTGAGTATATTGCATAGACAACCATTTATAAAGACTTGTACCTTCTTCATGATGGTTGTAGTAGTTCTCCAAGATTCAGCTCTGTACAGTAGAACTGCTTTGACGTTCGTATTGAAGATTCTGATATTGATATTGGTTGATAGACGTTTGTTTTGAGTTCCATATGTTCTTCAATTGTAGGAATGCGGCCCTTGCTTTGCCAATCCTCGCCTTTACGTCTGCATCTGATCCTCCTTTCCATCGACGATGCTTCCTAAGTACGTGAAGGATCCTACATCTTACAGAGTTTTGCCATCAAATGTGATTGGGTTGGTGTTCTTCGTGTTGTATTTGAGGACCTTGGTTTTCCCTTGTGTATGTTGAGGCCTACTGATGCTGAGACTGCTGATGCTGCTACACGAGTTGTCTTCATCTGCATTTGTTCATGTGTATGCGATAGGAGGTCTAGGTCATCTGCGAAGTCCAAATCGTCTAATTGATTCTGAGCTGTCCATTGTATTCCATGTTTTCCCTCAGACGTCGAGGTTTTCATAATCCACTTGACCATCAGAAGTAAGAGGAAGGGGGTGTAGACAGCCTTGTCTGACTCTGCTCCTTACTTGGAATGCATCTTTCAGCTGTCCTCCTTATTTTATCATTATTAGATTGATTTCTGACCTCAGAACATGTTCAACATTAGTACTAAATGTTATTTGTTTTAGTGCTATTTCACCATTTATTTTTCTTTATTCGTTTATTATTTCGTCAGTAAGTATTTCATAAATACAATTTTAACATAATATATGTAAATAAATCAATTAACATATTTGTAATATCCCAATGATTAAAAAAGTTAGATTTCCTGACGTTTCGTAACTCAATTTAAACTACTTCTTCAAAGAACAAATAACCATATCAAAATTAATTCAAGTTTAAATGTTAGGAAAATCTATCCAATGCTCAATTTATTCAAAATGATCAAATCGAACCTGAGTGATGATATTTATAATTTAAGTAATCTCATTTTATCAACGATTATTTGCTTTTTCAAGTTAAAATCATTTCATTATGATTGTTTACTGTATTTCATGTTATAGTTTCATTTCAATATCTCTTCATAGTGTGCTAGATAGGATTATTATATTATGATTACTATAATTGCTCTAACATACCATGAAATGAATCGCCTTTCTTTTTTCTAGTCAAATAACTAATTACATTAAAAAATATATATAAAAAACAAATGATTAATTGTGAATTGTTATTTAATAAACAATGTTTGTTGTATTAGGAATGACCGTAACAAATTTCATCTTCTTATAATTCCAATGAAATTATAACCAACTACTCAATGCTTCTTCTTCTTTACTTCCTTATTGCATGAATATCGAATGATTGTTCATATTTATTACCTACGTCATTGATAAGAATATAAGTAATATTAATAAGTAGTATTAAAATAATAAATCATATGACAACATAAAGAAAAAGTAAATGGTTTACATTTTGAACAACTGTCAAAAATGTTTTAAAAAATAAACATCAAAATTTAGTTTATATCATTATTGTGGTTATCTTTCATTATCTATTATGTTAATGTGTTTTTTATATATAGAAACATACACTATAATAATTCATTTATCATAAATAACTTATGGTACACTCTTAACTGTTGAACACACACTTTTTTTTAGTGTCTTGAAGTTATTTCAATTAGAAACTGTCATTAAATTTTGAAACATTTAAACAAATTTGTTCATTGATTGATTGGTTGATGTTAGACACTATCACCATTGGATGCCGGCTCAGTGATCCAGTTGATTAAGCATTCGCGCGCGAGACTGAAGGCCCTGGGTTTGAATCCCGCGAGCGGGATCGCGGATGAGCACTGCTGAGTAGGCCCACAATAGGACGAAACGGCCATCCAGTGCTTCCAGGTTTCCAAAGGTGGTGGTCTAACATCAATCGTTTCATGATCTCAATCAAAAAACTTTAAGTTTGTTAGATCTACTTTATCATTTTATGATTAACGTTCTTTATATTTACACGTTAGAAAGAAAAAAACTGATTGGTGATTTATAATTTACCCTAGAAACAATACGATTCATAAAAATTATAGATGAATATAATTAGGATTGGAATGTTTTAATGGATTTAACTTGAATATTCAAAGGAATATATCCCAATCTCTGATCAACCATGTTTCATTCCTTAAAAAAAAACTAATTAGACTGATTAAGTTGAATTAAATTTTAAAGCCTAGACATGTAATTGACAAAGAAATGTCAATAACTTTCATGAACAGGCGAATTGTTATGTATTACGGATTATTTAAATTCTATCTAGGACAGTAGAACAAGTGATCAGGACTGAAATAATAAAATGCTCAATGACTTTTCAGATTAGTAAATTAATTTCAGTAGTCGAGTTCATTAATCGATCAAAGCTAGACCACCAATGAAAACCTGAAGTCATTGAACGTCTAGTTCGTCTAAGTATAAGACTCCACGACTTGTCACACTAGACTCGAACCCAGAATCTTCGGTCTCGTGTACAAATGCTCAACCTCAAGACTATTGAGCCGACATCTAACAGATTTATGTCTAACTTCTATCGATCCATGATCTTGTGCAATCATTCATCCATTGTCTGAGGTAGATCCCTGTGTCCACCAGACACGCATTTTCACTAAAACTCCATGAAAGTTTATTCCTTAATCATATAAGAATGTTTTTATAAGTGACTATCGATCAATAAACTAAAATTTCAATATGAAAGTCGATATGAACTAGAGATGATTCAAATGATTTCATTATAAAAACAAAACAATGTTCTTAAACATTAAACAGAGTTTACAGTTATTATACATTATTCTTTATACAATTAAGTTAAATGAACCTTATGATTATTTTTGTAATAATAAAACAATTTTCAAAAGAGATAATTACTACTTAGAATTCAAGTTGATAGATTAATAATTAACTTACTATTAATTTCTATCGAAATGATTTAATTCTGTATTTCTAAAATCTTTCTGTAATTATATTTATTCTATAGGAATGCATTTATCCTTTATTATTTTTTTAATTATTCAATAGAATTCATAGAACAATTGGTATAGTTCATGTTGTATTGTTTGTTTAAATACTCCCATTGATGTTTAGAACTTTAAATGATCAGTCTCTTATTAGCATATATGCATCCTCTACGGATTGCCTTGATGCTGCATTAAATAGCAAACATTATAGGTAAAGATGGATAATGGTTAGCAGTGGAATCCAGGATACGCGTTTCCTCCTATTTAGAAGTCGTCAGTTGAATATACTTGCATAAGCCAGCAGCTATCAGGGCTCAGCAGCTAAATAGATAATGCGATGACGTTTGAAGCGGACGGTCCCGGAGTGAATATCGACTCTGAGATGCAAGTAAATCCAGTTGACTATTCTCGAATATGACGAACCGCACATCCTGGCTTTCACTGCTATCATTGCTTACATTTGGTATAGTGTTTGAAAACAAATAATAATTTTTTTTAATAATGAGAATCTCTTTAACATTATTCATTACTGTCAAACATGATAAAAGAAGTTGGATATTGATTTGCTAGTCTTTTTATCATAAGCTAATCGAAAAAATAGATTTCAATACAGCATAACATTAACATGTAATACATCTGTAAAAATACAACCTCCATTTAAAGTAGCACACCTTCATCATGTCACATAAAATTAGGGATAATTTAGACTTCAGGCTGATATCAATCTACCAAAAGATAATAATTAGGGATATCTATTAAGTTTCATAATTTTAATATTTCTCCTGGGATCTATCGTGAAATTCTGATTCTCAAAACTTTCAAACAGTCATTCAATCACTCTGTTTACATCTAGCAGATTAATGTGTCTATCAATTTTATTTACACTAATATCCAGTATTATTGGTGGTTTTTCGAATTACATGAAAATCTTCCACTAATCAGTTAAAAAACATCTGACATATAGTTGAACGTGTATTTAGATCCGATCTACAAAAGCAAAAGGAAACAAAACCTAGAAATTAATCAAACTAATACTCTATAGTTTTTATGGGTTGTTTCATTTTTACAACAGAAAATATATTTCAATTCATTTTTTAACTATTACTTTCTTTGTTAGATATTTCAGTTATATTTTAAAGTTATCACTATCTTTTATTGGTTATAAGCTTTCATGGGAAATGAATTAGATGGTCAAAAAGTATACCAAAAATCTGATATGCTTTATGGTCTGATTTATTCATTGATTCATACTTCTCATTGTTGACTGACTCAAGACAGTTGTTTAGTAAGTTGTACTTTTCAAAGTAACAGCCCTTATATGCACTTATACATAATCAAACTATCTCAAGCATTGAGTGAAGGTTTTGATAAAATAAATAATGTTATTATTTATCATAAGTAACCAACGTTTTATAGAAAAATAAACTTTGTCTACAAGGATAAATAACCAAAATATGCAATATATTATATGGTGCATTCAAGAATATTCATCAATACTTTTCATTCCGAAGTGGAATAAACTACGGTACAATTGAAAATTAACCCTTTTTCAGGCGCTTAGAAACCTCAACCCACTGTATCATTATTTAATGAACCTAAGATCTAAAATTGCAATGAATTCGATATTAATGGGACACATTTTGAACTTCAGATGATTCAGGCTATGAAAAAAAATGCAGCTTAATTCCGACTTTACAGAGTGTGTCAAGGATTTTCAGTTCAAATGTCTTACAAGGAATTCCACAAAACTTAGCAAAATAGTGGTTAAAAATTACCATTCCGTTATTACGAAATTTCTCTTACATCACAAAATCAACAAATCAGAATTATACTTCCTATTTATCACATATTGCTCATACAAAAATGTGGGTAGGAGACACTTGAAATATAATAAACCTCTTAAAGTAAAAATACTATCGCTTCAAATATCAACCAAAATGAAGCTCTGTCTCATAGAAAACTTGAAAGAAAAAACATTTCAAATATGAATGGTAGTGGATGAATGCGTGTAAACATAATACTTTCGATAATTTCATGTATTTTGTTTAACTACTTCGGATCATCGTTACACAGTTTATACTGTGCCACAATCACACCATATTACACCGTTTATACCCAATAAACAAATGAAGTGTATTGGCTGTAATGAGCAGTAGACACTTTTCGTTCACCAATCAGTTTGTCAGTCATCCATTCCAACAATCATGTTGAATGCTTGGCGTGCAACACATGGCTACATATACATGCTAACTCACAGTAATATTTCTTCATCTGTATATGTTTACTACCATTGATCGTTTGAAATACTCTTTTCCACAATTCACTTCACTTCATCATTTTTAACTAACTATGCATAGCTATAAAACAGTGGTTAAATGGATCCGCTGAATAAGACAGCGTGGAAAATTTCAATTGAATTTGTGATCAGTGATGCTAAGTGGAGCAGATGTGACAAACAGAAGTTTATTTGTCACATTCTAAGGCAATCAAATTACAGTAGAGTTTGCAAAATGATTGAAAAATAGTTCAACATGTTTCTCTTATTAGATTGCATTGAATGTTTAATGCAGTATATTTCTAAAAGAAATGATGCATATCAAGTGTGAGCCAAGTTTTTTTGTCTTTGGATATCTGACGTAGACATTTCATTATTTTTAAATTTTTTTTAAGCGACATTAAGCAAAACCGTAGCGACTTTGCTTCGTTAATCACTCACCCTTGTAACCGTTATTATAGAAATTTTAACTATGTTTGAAATCAGAATGTAATGCGAAGCGGCAACTGCAGTTTATTAGCGGATATTGAAGATTACAATGCTATAAGCATGTACGAGCTAATAAATACGCAAATTTATAGTCAAATCGCATAAGGGCGCATCAAGGCAAAGCAAAAGCTAATAATAGGATTTGAGTACATATATGCATACCATTGTCTGTTAAGTAAGTTAATAAAAGGGCTTAACTAAAATTAACCATAATCAAAATTGGTTGTAGGATAGTTGCTATAACACTAAATTATTTATTATCAATATAATTCCATAAACAAACATAATTACTTAACTAGTTAATAAAAGTAAACCATTTTTAGCTACACAAATCACAGTCTGATAAAGAACTTTAAATGAATATCATCTTGTTCACTATTCAATATCTATTATTCATATTCTCAAAGATCATTTAGTGTTTGAAGATGAGATTAATTTAATTCACTTAAGTATATAATTCAGTTATGTTGAAAAAAAAATCGTAGTAATCAAAATCTATGTTGATTATCCACGAATATTAGCTGCAATACCATTGAATGCTATAAAGATCTGGTTATTTTAAGAATCTTTATTCGTATCCACCATCTATCCCACTGTGTTTGCCTCTCTTAGAAAATCTAAAAACATACGGTCATAGATTTGAAAGCTTAAAATATATAATTAAATGTGATCACACTTTTGTATAATCCGAATGAATAAAATACTAAATTTCTGACATTTTGTGGCTTAGTGTAAGTTGTTCTTTTTAATTAATTAGCAACACACAGTTACTCTCATTAGATAATAATAGTTAGTTATTGCGTCACTTTCAACTTCAAATTCTGCAGTCCAAAAGTATCTAAATTTTCAACGGATTTAATTTTCATAGTTTTGATCATGTTTAGTGTTATTGTTAAGTTCTGCTGAGAGAGAAATAACTTAGCCAAATATTTATTTAATGATTGGTACTTTTGTAGTAGCTCTTTAACTTACTTCAGGTGATGAAAGACACTCTCAGAAATAAAAATATATGATGAGACTATGATTTATGTATGACTTTTGAGCGACGCCAAAGTGATTTTGAAAGTGTCTACCTACTTACTAGGGCTGAATGAGGCTTATAAAATCAGTTTGAAGAATAAGGAATATGATTCACAGTTGATGGTTTGGGTTAGGAATTAGATTTACGGTTTTTCATCACGAACTGATATCAGCTAAAATGGCAAAACTCTGTTTGGTCAAGTGGGTGGCTGAATTTCGCGCAAAAATCCAAGACCTGTTATCCTAAATCTGATTGGTTCGTTCATAAAGTATGGTCTTGCCAAAAATATTTATGCAAAGCTATCTTTTGTTTTATTTTATTTAATTAAAGTACATAAATTTTGGAATAATGAACTAAGAAAATACACCATCGATCATATTGTAAATGAAGAAATTAGTGGAAATAATACTTAATATGAGAAGTGGTGAAATGAACGATCCAGACAAGATCAGCGAATTAAAGCCATCTCAAAATCACGAAGACCTTAATAAAAAATACAGTACAACCTTAATTAGTTTCTATTCCCGGCCATATAGGATGACTTCTCAAGTCACCATGTTGTATGATTGCTAAGATTTCAAACCATGAAATAATTACTAATTAATAGTCTAATTTCCGTCATAAGATTAATTTGTTGTGAACATAAGAATGATAAGCAGATCTAGAAAGATGTTCAAATTACTAAACATCACCCAGAATTAGTTTTTGCCCACTAAAGGTTGTAACTCCGCCTGTAGCTCTTCCACAGTTACTGCCAATCCCAAACTCAAGTAAAAGAGGAGGTTTGGTCATGGAGTCGGCAACACTAACCCGTAGAAAAAATCTTACTAAACAACGTCAACCAAACAAAAATAAAAAAAATGAAATTTATTATATAGTGTAAACTAAATAATCATCATAACCAAATAATCTTTTGAATATAAATGATAAGTCCGATTTGTTATAATAAAACGAGCGCCTAGTAAAATGAATATAACTGAAAATCATATAGTCGGATAATCAGAACAGTTTACGTGAGAACAATATTAAACATTGAAAACTGAACAGAATTAAGGAACGTAAGCTTCGTTTTATAATTATGTATTTAACTTTGTATAATCATCCGTCAACCCATTTTGTTTACGGAATTTGTATGTACATACTGTATGAAACTTCTTTGTAAAACTACAAAATACTTCAGAATTTTTAGTAATACAACTAAATTAATTAGATTAATACATCGTGAAAATCATCAAACTGCATTATGAGGCGAATGCCAACTTGGAATCCTGAAAAGGAAAAGAAAAAAAGAAAGGCCAAAGAATATATTGAGTTGAGAATCGAAATCAAACATTGAAAGGATGAATGGCAACCGGAAAGGATTGTCCGTGACAGAGTTGGAAGTAGAATACTGGTAGGCGACCTGGGCTCTTTTACGAGGGTAACAGGAGTAAGTAAGTAAGTAAGTCAGTAATATTATGAATCAGTTTTGTTGTAACATTTTAGATCACGATCAACATTATAACTTATCGAAACATGGATATGTGAATTGTTGTGCATCATGTATTATGAAAATGTAGATTTATTTAAAAAGGTACACAAGCACCAATTCGTTTTTAAACCACTTTAGTAATAAAAATATATATTGAATAAACAAAGTCGGTTGTATGTTTTTTTTTCTTTTTTTTGGTTAATCAAGATTTATAGATTTGTTCTGAGGAAATTGATTTTACAAAATATACCATCACCGCTGAGCTCAATTGGACGGGCAGTAAGCACTTGTTCTATGTTGTATTAGGTATTATAAAATATAACTATGGTTGTCTGAATTTTGAAAAGACAAAAGCGCTAAACAATGACAATAAACATGATGAAGCGATAATGTTATTACTGCTTTTATACACTAAGGAGTCATGTGAGTGAATGAAAACGTAAGATATTTGACTATTAATCAAGAGTAAACAGAGATTTTAACCATACCTTTCGTTGACATTTTCGATAGAACATCGTGTGAATAAATAAAGCATGGTTATCGCTTGGAGTATCCTATACTTCATATCTGAATCTATGCTTCATAATATTAAACAAAAATCACTTATTGAAATGATTAATACAAGAGACTGTTTCAGCTAAAATATTAGTTCTGATCAACTGATCTATATATCTTCGTATCATAAACGAAAAACTTCAACATTTAATTGAATATTAATTGGTTACTTTAATATCGCTTTCAGTATTAGATGACAACGTTTTCCAAATCAATATAGTCATTCACAAATTTTCGTTCATTCTTATTCAAATGATTATAGTTTATAAATAATTTCATTATTTTTTTTATCATTATGATATGTCACGTCAGTATGAATTAATAAAGCATGAATAGTTCATACAATGAACAATTTGATATTTTTCAATAATAATTTTAAAACCTCTAGTTTTCTACATTCACTTTATGATTGTAAGTTATTTCTATAACAATTTGTCATAAGTTATATTATCAGAATGGGTTTTGTGGAGATTTTAGAAATTTCACGGATTGAAATCATGAGTCAGTTGAACTAGACATTAACACCGTTGGATGCCGGCTCAGTGGTCTAATGGTTAAGTTCTGGCGCGCGAAGCCAGTAGGTCCTGGGTTCGAGCCCCGGGTGGTGCGGGGTCGTGGATGCGCACTGCTGAGGAGTCCCATACTAGGACGAAACGGCCGTCCAGTGCTTCCAGGTTCTCAATGGTGGTCTAGCTTCAACTGACTCATGATTTCAATCTGTGAAATAAGTTATATTGTTTGAATTCGAATACAGATATGAAAAGGATGAATAACAACTGGAAAGAGCTGGAAAGAATTGCTCAGGACAAGGTTGGATGAGGAGTGTTGATGAAAGGCCTATTCACCTCCGTGAGGGTCAACAGAAGTAAGTTTGCATTTGAATGTATACACGTTCATTATTATTATGAACTCCTGATTTGATTTCTAAAACGATGTATTCAAAAAATATTAAACAATAGATTGATTTCTTATTTGCTTGCTTAATGTTGTACCTGTTTAAGCAATTTCACTGTTTAAATACAATTTGTTTATAGAATAATGGATGAATTACATTGAAAACCATCTGTTGACATAGAATTTTTTTGTAAAATTGTTTTATCAACATAATTGGAAAGAATAGACTAAATTTCTTAATTTTTAATGCTTATACTGTACATAAAGGTAAATCAAATGGATAAGGGCTAATGTTGTATATGGCTAAGTAAATAAACACATTATCGTTAGGCTTATGGTGAAATGTATATTCAGTGATTTTTCTAACGACAAAATAGAAACCACATTTTTTCTCTAATTTGTCACACTTTATATGTAACCACATTTATATCCAATATTTATTGTTTTTCTGTATCAGTGCTAAAAAAAAACGATTATTATTGTTTGGTCAAATACATATACTGTTATACTACCGTGTCGGTTGAAATATAAACGCTATTTCCACTGTTTGTTCTTCTGATTTATGGGCCACGGCCTTTAAATGACGATGATAACAGTGTTATAACGTCTTTTTAGGCCTTCCCACACTACGCTGAAACTTTGCCTCAGATCATTATTAAATAATACTATTGGATTTAATCTTTCTCATAACGCCGTTGGTGCCACCACGTGCAGAGGAATCTTCATAAATCAAGTGAACTCATTTGTGGTTGTTATCTCAGAGATCAGCTTACAAGTAACATTCGTTTCATAATAACTGTTATTATCTTGTTGTTTAATATACCATTTATATTGTAACTGTAATTTGTTACATTTTGCTTTACTCATGGATAGACACCTAGGGTTGTGGTGATAATTCGTTCCGGTATATTATTGATAACCTTGCGTATTGTTATATTTTGAATAAGCTTCTTTTGCCGGGATCCACCACAGGCTTTACTGTATTGTACAATAATATTTCTATATTTCTGAGATCTCCTAAACGTAACAGCGACAAGAATTGCATATATAATCACAAATAAAACGTATAAATTTATAGTTAGATAACGGATGTACTAATGGTTATAAGGGTGAAAAAGACAAAATGAATAAATACTTGCCAAAATCGACTACTTATATTTTGTCTAAATAAGATATAGAGTCCTTACAACTACTAAAGTTGTTATTGTCAGAAGAAGTAAAACGCTCAAGTGTCTCTTGAATGCTAAACATTTAATTGTTAATCCCGTTAATCATATTGTTCTTATGTTCTTATAACTAGTTAATAATTCATTGCATATACGCCTGTTTATTTATTTTTTTGTCTGTCTTATTTATTGTTCATTTAATGATATAAACTAAGTAACTAATTCCCACGTTTGTCGGTTTTTTTTCGACAAATCCATATACTGTACGCTACATTAACTAGCTTCCTTCTCTGTGGGATTGTTGCTTAATAATATCCCTTAAATTTTGTAATTGAATATACTTCATATTCGACTGTTTATGTCCCATTGTTTAACGAATTGAATTGCAAAGCGAAATAAGCTTTAAAAATATACGAAATTAAACAACACTCAAGTAACTTTAGTCAAATGCTTTTACAAAACTATTGATCGATTAGTTAATGACAAACATTGGTTAGTTTCATAAAATTTCCTTCTCACAACACTAATTACTTTACAGGTTAAAATCATGAGTCAGTTGAAGCTAGACCACCATGGAAAACCTGGAAACACTGGACGGCCGTCTCGTTCTAGTATGGGACTCCTCAGCAGTGCGCATCCACGATCCCGCACCACACGGGGCTCGAACACAGGACCTACTGACTTTGCGCGCGAGCACTTAACCACTAGACCACTGAGCCGGCATCCAACGGTGTTAATGTCTAACTTCAACCAATCCACGAAGTTGAGCCACTGTACACCATTGTCTTCAGTGAGTTACTATCCCACAACAGACCTGGTTGAACTCCACTGGCAACGGCTTCTCACTAGAACTTCAGGAGTTTTTCCTGAAGTCAGTCACTAGTGAGCAGTTGATTATTATCAGAATGGGTTTTGTGGAGAGTTTTAGAAATTTCACAGGTTGAAATCATGAGTCGATTGAAGCTAGACAGATGCGCACTGCTGGGGAGTCCAATTCTAGGACGAAACGGCCGTCCAGTGCTTCCAGGTTTTCAATGGTGGTCTAGCTTCAATCGACTCATGATTTCAACCTGTGAAATTTCTAAAACTCTCCACAAAACTCATTCTGATACTAATTATTTTATTATGTGAGACGTCTATTGTTTTATCCCTACTGGATTATGACCCTAGGAAGAGTGAGTGTCACTCACTTTTATGTAACTCCAAAGATAGCTTTAAGAGTATCCTAATTCAGACCACCTATTATAGAAAAACTTGATATCCTTCTTTTTGACATTATCATAGCAGATCGCTTTTGATCTATTTGAGCAAAATTTAATCAAATTTATTTTGTAGTGATTAGGTGTGCAAATAAAATTTGAATATGCTGACATATAAATATAAAGTAAATTTAGCTTCTCGACAACCTCCTTGAGAGGTCTATTTTCACTAAGATAAGCGAAAGATGACCCAATATCTATTCTATTAACTAATCTATAACAAACATAGTTGAATAGAAACATGTATTGTACATTTTAAAATTAATTATTTAAAGCTATCATTAGAAATTTCAACGTTTACTTGTTTTCTTCATATTTATTTACATACAAACTCGTTATTCTCAAATAGTTTTGTTTTAATAAGACCAACTTAGTTAAATAATAAATCAAAGTTATTCAATAATACTATTAGATTTCAATAGTTGAGATCATGAGTCAATTGAAGCCAGATCACCATGGAAAACCTCGAAGCACTGGATGGCCGTTTCGTCCTGTTTTGGGACTCTTGAGCAGTATGTATCCACAATCTCCCCGTCCAGTTCTTCTAAATATTCCATGGTGGTCTAGCTACAACTGATCCACGATTTCAATTATTGAAATTACTATAATATCCACAAAAACCGTTATGGTACCAGTCAAAATATGCTCACTAGTGACTGGCTTGAGGATGTATACTCTGGAGTTATAGTGAGAAGCAGGGGCTACTGAAGTTCAACCGGATCAGTTGTGAGATAGGAACTCCCTGATGACAATAGTGGGTGTGTCGCTTAATTTCGTGGATTAGTTGAAGTTAGACATTAAAACCGTCGGATTTCTGCTCAGTGGTCTAGTGGTTAAGCGCTCACGCGCAAGACTGACAAGTGCTGGGTTCGATTCCCACGAGGCGGGGTTGTGGATGTGCACTGCTAAGGGTTCCCACAATAGGATGAAACGACCACCCAGTGCTTCCGGGTTTTCCATGGTGGTCTAGCTTCAATTGACTCGTGATTTCGACTACTGAAGTAACTACAATCTCCACAAAACCACTTCTAATACTATTAGACCTCATTTATCTGATGATTATGGAATGTATGTAAAATTTGCAAAAAACTCAGCAATACTAAATGAAATAGACTATTATATCAATAATTTTTGTACAACAACTCATATCCATTCAAAGTGATTCCTTAATAATGACTAGTAGATATATACTCAACTATGAAAGAACTGAACTATGTATTATATTTTTAGAAAGTGTTCGTAAATTATCATATTATCACTAGAACCTATTTTAATATAATCAATGTGTATAATAATAGTGTTTTATAGTGGAAGGAATTAGATTTTTTTAATTAAAACATTAAACAATAGTTTCATTTATTACAAACACTGTTATTCTTCAGATATTTGTACATAGAAGATCGTAAACAATTAACTGAAATATCTTTCTAGTACATTTATTCGAATGAACTACAAAGAATATTTATCAGTAATGTATATTTGTCTATGTAATTTCAAAAATTATCAATTACATTTAATAATTTTATGAAATATATTACTTACCTACGCCTGCTACTCCCAATGGAGCATAGGCCACTGACCAACAATCTCCAGTCCACTCTGTCCTAGGCCTACTTTTTCAGTTCTATACAATTTTTGTTCATGCTTCTCATGTCTATCTCCATTACTCGATGTAATGTGTCCTTTGAACTTCTTCTTCTACTTCGGCCTTCAGGTTTCCATGTGAGGGATTGTCCTTTGACGCATTTCGGTGCTTTCCACAATATGTGTCCAATCCACTTCCAGCACTTCTTCTTGATTTCTTCCTTCACTGGAATCTGCTTTGTTCTCTCCCACAATAAGTTGTTGCTAATAGTGTTCGGTCAACAGATACGAAGTATTTTGTGTAGACAACTGTTAATAAACACCTGTATCTTCTGTATGATGGCTCTCGTAGTTCTCCAGGTTTCCGGCCCAGTAGACAGTAGAACTGTCTTGACATTTATATTGAACATCCTGACCTTGATGTTGGTTGATAATTGTTTTGAGTTCCAGATGTTCTTCAGTTGTAAATATACTGATCTTGCTTTGCCGATCTGCGCATTCACATCTGCATCAGATCCACCGTGTTCACCAATCATGCTGCTCACATATTTAAATGATATTACATCTTCCAAATCTTCTCCGTCAATTGTGATTGGATTGTTGCATGCTATGTTGTATAGGAGAATCTTGCTTTTTGCTATAACTGTGACAGCAGATTAGAAGAGAGCGAATTATCGATCGGACCAAAGACGCGCAAACATGTAGAACGGCCTAGGGTTCTGATTGGTCCCGTTTCCCTGTCTAGCCCAGCCAGTTGAGTCCAGAATACAAGTCTCAGCCTCGGATAGATGAATCATTATATTTCAGACATACTCTGTTTATATACCAGTCAAGCAGACCACAACGTACCATAAAATAGAAAATAACATTGTACAATATTGACCAGTAGGAAAATGACACGTTAAATGAATATTGACCAATAGGATGATACCATTTCATGTTCAAGGATAGCGTTAGACTTAACAGAATAGTTTCTGGGATATTTTTCTGAAAATCCCAACATTTTTTCCTTTGTGTATGTTGAGACGTAGTGCTGCTGAGGCTACACTGATCATTTTTTCTTGCATTTGTTGTTGCGTGTGCGATAGAATAGCCATATCATCTGTGAAGTCTAGATCGTCCATGTGCATCCTAGATGCCTACTGTATGCTGTTTCCCTTTAGATGTTGACGTCTTCATAATCCAGTTGATCACCCGGAGAAAGAAGAAAGGTGAGAGTAAGCTCTCAGAGGGGTTCTTGGCGGAGTTTTTTGAAATATATGAGTAGACTTAATTAATTTTCTTTTAATACTACTGAGAACAATTATGAAAAGTATGAAATTCCTTAAACTGTATATCATACAAACTACTCAAAAATCTATCATAATTGTGTCAAATATTTTTCCGTTTTAATTAAATTATTTTGACATTTCTTAAATAAATATGCCAAATGCTTATGTTAATTATGACGTTAGTTTGACATAAAATTAACTTTTGATTTGATATATAGGTCATATAGAAGTGTACTTTGTTTCAAGGAATTGTAATAAGCTGTTAAGTTTTGTAAGAACAGGAAGTAAGCACTTGTAATATTAACTAATATATATATTGAATGGAAATAAAATCAATTTCCTGAACAAAACAAGAATAATATCAGATGGGTTTTGTGGATATTATAGTAATTTCAATGGTTAAGATCATGAGTCAGTTGAAGCTAGATCACCATGGAAAACCTGGATGAAACGGACGTCCAGTGCTTCCAGGTTTTTCATGGTGGTCTAGCTTCAATTGACTCATGATCTTAACCATTGAAAACAAGATTATCCTATAACAATCACAAGTTTAAATACTCGTATTTGGTTAAGCTAAGTGTTAAAAATAATCTAAACAGAAAGTAACTAATACCCTTTTTATAAAAACATTTACCAATTAGATTCAGTCAGAAATTAGTGTGATCAATCTTTGTTCAATTATCAATAATGAAATTGTATTCTCTTTCTTTTGCACAATTGTCTTTTATCATTTTTAAAAAAAATAATTTATTGCTACCCTCATTACTATTAAGTAGAAAGGTGTTTTATTATCTTTTTGTTGTTGTTGTTGTTGTTGCTTAACTCATTACTTCTTCATATCCTTATTGATAATTATGTTCATTTAAATTCTAGAATCGAATAGTTTTTTAAAAAGATTGAATTTCATCTTTTATATGTCTCTATATCGAATGCTAAATCTTCGAAGAAATAGTCTTATGGAATTTTCCAAGAATAAAAATTATACCCGCAGGTGAAATAAAGTATGAATTAGTTAATTAAAATAATAAAGTTGATGTAAATTAAAGAAAAAACTAACTGTCTATTTTCTCAACTATGAGTGTTAATTTTTTTATTTGAATACAAACAGTGTATATTCAATAATAATAAGTAATGAAAAATATTGTAATTGTTTGTAATTCACTTGGTTACTTACTTACTTACTTACTTACGTCTGTTACTCCGCGTGAAGGAACATAGGACGTCCACTAACACTCACCATCCAACTCTGTCCTGGACAATCCTTTCTAGCTGTTTACACTTGTTATTAATGCTTTTCATATCTGCTTCTATTTCTCGACGTAATTTGTTCCTTGGTCTTCCTCATTTCGATTTCCCTTCACGATTACAAGTTAGCATATGCATCGTGATGCCGTTTCACACTGTAATCACACATAAATTTTTGTAAAATTCAATTTACTTACTATTATAAATAAAGAAAAATTGACTTAAGTTTGTATTTCAATGAAAATGTCTCACAGAAAAGAATGATCAGTAAGAGATTTAATAATCTGATAAGAAAGGATAAAATTGCTGGTTAGTAAATATTAAGCTTTATTATAATTATTATTATTCAACAAATAAGATAAATTTACAATCATAATATTATCAGAAAGGGTTTTGTGGAGATTTTAGAAATTTCACTGATTGAAATCATGAGTCGATTGAAGCTAGACCACCACGAAAAACCTGGAAGCACTGGACGGCCATTTCGTTCCAGTATGGGACTCCTCAATAGTGCGCATCCACGATCCCACACCTCACGAGATTCAAACCCAGGACTTATCAACCTCGCGCCCGACCGTTAAACCACTAGACCACTGAGCTTGCCGGCATTCAATGGTGTTAATGTCTAACTTCAACCAATCCACGAAGTTTCGCCACCGTACACCATTGTCTTCAGCGAGGTGATATCTCACAAGAGACGTGGTTGAACTCCACTGGTTACGGCTTCTCACTAGAACTCCAGGAGTGTCTCTTGAAGTCAGTCACTAGTGAGCAGATGCTGATTAAAATCAGAAGGGGTTTTGTGGAGATTTTAGACATTAACACCGTTGCATACCGACCAGCCCAGTAGTCTAGTTGGTTAAGCGCCTGGCGCGATACTAATAGGTCCTGAGCTCGAATCTCGCAGGGCTCGGGATTGTGGATGTGCATTGATGAGGAGTCCCATACTGGGACGAAACGGCCGTTCAATGCTTCCAGGTTTTTCATGGTTATCTAGCTTCAACCGACTCATGATTTCAATCAGTGAAACCATAATATTACTTAAAACAGCTGATTGTAATAATATTCATTGCCATCATTTAAATTGTTCAATAAGGTGTAATGTCATGTCACAAATTTTGTTTTTCAATTATTCGTTACAAGAATGGATAATAAAAATCTATACTGATAATAAATTTGATTTGTAGACTCCTTAAAATTGTCTCATTGTCAAAATAGTAAGATCTATAAACTTAGAATTGACATTTTTCTATCTCTTGTCACTAATTTATGTATACAACTGTACAAGTAAATTGTATCTACGATCTAAGTTAACATATACTTATATATAATGAACTGAATCAATATGCTTTTTAAATGAAAAATTCACAAATAATAGATTACATAAGGTAGTCGTTAACTGTCCAAACGAGTTTTTTTTTCTAACGAACTTACAATAGTCACTAACCCATTGCAACTAGTTCAAACTGAAAACGAAATGACAGATATTTATCAGTTTGATAAATAATTTATAGTTACATTTAATAAAAGAAATATTGTATATGTATAGATTTTATTCATTACATAGTTCAATATTGTCTGTTTAAAAATAAATAATTAATCCAAAGTAAGAGTAATCAGATAACTAACTAGTTCATGTTCAAGACAAAATGGTTCAATTCTTCATGATGATGTCAGTCAGTCAGTCAGCTGCAGCGTAGGACCAGGCACATAGATGCATTGGTTCAAGTTGTCATGGACATCGAACTCATAAAAGTAGTTAATGCAGAGGTGGTAATATATAAAAGGAAGATTGCAATAAGGACATAGTACAGGGAGAAAGAAATGAAATATGGATTATCAATATTTTTATTTCGTGTTTAATATATTAGATGAGAAGTTCACACATACAGAAGAGTGTCTTGGATAAATATTGTAATCATTTATTCTCGTCATTCAAATGTTGCATTTCAACAATAAGGTCTACTATAAAAACTCATTATTTATAATTAATACTCTTAAGGCTAATAGTGATTCATATAAATTTTTATAAAATCAATTTGTATTGTTCTATGTGTTCAACATCAAATAGGCGCTGAAATGTTTTTCCAGAAGGACAATGAAAGCTCTGCAATTAAACGAAGAAGGTCGGAAAATCCAATACTACCGAAAATAACTTTCTGTTCAAATGATTAAATCATATAGAAAGCTTTCACAATATTATGAAGTTTTAATTAATTTTGCATGATTTTTGGAATACATATCAATTACATTTTTATCTATTGAGTGATATATACAAATAGTTTGTACGTAGCAAGATATTGAGATTGTGTAACTTATGTTATTAACGTAAATTGGTTAAAAACAAACCTAACAATTTCAAATTTTATGATTCACTCATAGCAGCTAGAATACCAAATCATCTGGTTGCATCAAAGACCTACATCTTTTAAAATCAGTCATTCGAAGACAAAACAACTTGGCTTACACTTGATATGCATCATTTCTTTTAGAAATATACTGCATTAAACATTCAATGCAATCTAATAGGAGAAACATGTTGAACTATTTTTCAATCATTTCGTAAACTCTATTGTAATTTGATTGCCTTAGAATATGATAAATAAACTTCTGTTTGTCACATCTGCTTCACATAGCATCACTGATTTCAATTTCAATTGAAAGTTTCCACGCTGTCTTATTCAGCGGATCCATTTAACCACTGTTTTATTACTATGCATAGTTAGTTAAAAATGATGGAGTGAAGTGAATTGTGGAAACGAGCATTTCAAACGACCAATGGTAATAAACATATACAGATGAAGAAATATTACTGTGAATTAGCATGTATGTGTAGTCATGTGTTGTACGTCAAGCATTGGAAATGATTGTTGGAATGGGTGACTGACAAACTGATTGGTGAATGAAAAGTGACTACTGCTCATTACAGCCAATACACTTCATTTGTTTATTGGGTATAAACAGTGTAATATGGTGTGATTGTGGCACAGGTTAAACTGTGTAACGATTATCCGAAGTAGCTAAACAAAAGAGATGACGTTATCGAAAGTATTATGTTCACAAGCATTCATCCAATACCATTCATGTTTGAAATGTTTTTTTCTAAATTCTCGATGAAATAGAGCTTCATTTTGGATTATATTGGTAGCGGTAGTATTTTTCCTTTGAGAGGTTTGTTATATTTCAAGTGTCTCCAATTTACATTTCTGTATGAACAATATGTGATAAATAGGAGGTATAATTCTGATTTGTTGGATTTTGTAATGTGAGGAAATGTTATACGAATAAACGACTTGGACATCTCAGATCACCTAAACATCCTAACCCATACACACCAACAAATGCTCGTCAAGACAGATAGTCGAATAACGCCAATTAAATCACAACCACAACATTCACATTATATATCTCAGAACAGTAGATATATTGCGGGTCTGAGTAATAGTAGAAAGTGCTAAACTTAGAAGAGATGATTCAGAGGAATAGTGTAGGTTCTTGGAATGGAAAAACTAAGATAACTTAGAAATTATGGATTTAACTGGAGGCCAATAACGAATGCATCTACGGCATTAAAAACAATTACGAGCAGAGATTTCACAATTCTTCTCACATAAATAAATGATCGGAACTCTGTTAAATATCCTATTATTGTGATGACCATCAATAAGTTGAGAAGCCGGAAGAAATCTATCAATTTGAATCGATTCAGGTAGAATAAAATAATTATACACTGATCATTAACCATTTATTCCATGTTTTTTTTTATAACATCAGCAAATCAATAGCTTTTTCAGTTTAAAATATCTGGATTCACAGATAAAACTTTTCATTTTCGATATGCCAGTTACAGATCCCAGACATAAGACAATCTATACAGTTCTGTTAATTCACTGTGTATTCTAATATCGATTCAAAGCCTAACTTTACTCATATTTGTTTTCTGTGCTAACCAGGAAACACCTGACCAACATAAATCCATCTCTTTAACCAACTAATTTGAGTATATCACAGACAAACTAAATTTGATTTAAGCTAAATTTGATCCATGCTCATTATTCAAACTTCAAAATCATATGTGTAGTAAAAAATTGCAAGTCATGTATAAATGGCAGCTATTCGATGATTCTATGGTATAAAGTGTTTTCAGATCAAGCGATGTTATGCTATAATTTACTGAACTGTCTAAATGAAATAAGCTATTTATTTAGTGTGACAGCAGATTTTTTAATGACATTCAAATTTTAGGCAACATATGTTTGTGAACACAGTGCAATCAAGTACTCAACTGAATACAATATGAATGATTTATAATACTAACGTTTTTTCAATCATCCAGAATATTTAATCACATTTTAAGATGGAGTAGATAAACGACTAAAGACAATTATATCTGAAGGGGAATAAAGGAATACAAAGGACAGCTAGCATGCAACTAGACAATTTGGACATCTTAGATCACCTAAACATCCTAACCCATACACACCAAATAATGATCGTCAAATCAAGAAACCTAGTCGCAAAACACCACTTGAATCACTAAACCACAACATACACATTAGAAACACCAACATCATCAAATACAACACACACAACATCAACATCAACACACGTGATAGAGAAATTATGAACGAGGTAGAATCATTCATCTATCTGCACAGCAGCATCATCAATTAACAAGCAGGATCTGATGAAGACGTAAATGTGAAGATTGAAAAAACAAGGACAAAATTCCTATAGTTGAACATCATATGCAACTCAAAACAACAATCTGCATGTCAATATCAAATTCACAATCTTCAATATGAACCTCAAAACAGTTCCACTGTACGGAGATAGAACGTTGACAACTAGCACAACCATCATCGAAATATCCAAGTGTTTCTAAACAATTTTCTACACAAGATGCTCATTGTCTGTTCACCGAATACCATCAGTAACAACATACTGTAAGAAAGATCAAACCGACTTTTGATTGAACAGGGAATTATTAAAAGACGATGGAGTTGATGGATAGAATATAAATTACGGAAACCATCAAACTACATCACGAGATATGAGCTAACTTTTAATTGTGAAGGGAAATGGAAAAGACGAAGGCCGAAGAACACACTGCGTCGAGAATTGTAAGCAGACGTCAAGAGGATGAATAACAACTGGAAAGTATTGTCTATGACAGAATTGGTTGGGTAATTCTGTTGACTAGCCTATGCTTCTTCACGAAGGTTAACAATCGTAATTAAGTAGTTAAGCACAGCAGCTAGAAATCTATCAAAATTACAGATATTTTTTTAATACAAAATTAATGAGATTTTACTTCAAGTTCCCATTATCAAAATCAAAGAACTCCCCCCCCCTCAAAAAAAAACCCAATCCACTTAAAATAATTTTTATCAAAACATTTACACCTATAATGAAAATCATATGACAATGATTAATCGTGATGGCGTAAAACACATTTAAATAACTTATATGTATATAATTGTTGTTATACGTAATACCCGATGTTAAATGTACCAAAAAGAAAAAAAATTATAAAAATGAGAAATTTTCACCCTAGTGACATTTGTAATATAATTAATTATCATTGTTGGTAATCTCATGCGATACATTTCAAAGTTATTACTTCTCTTGATAAGTAATTTGATAAAAACTAGTTAGTCTCAGTTTCATCATCATTAATCATTATGTATATTAATTAGTTATATTATTTTATTTTGTTTAAAAATACAACTTCGAATCATACCCCAGTATATTAATGAACATAAAAAAAGACGATTGACATTTTCAAGCTTATGGAAATGGTTTGTTTTTGATTCATTTAGTTATATACAGGTATGAACGAACTGGGCAAACATTAAAACAAAATTAATTCAATAGATCCAGTAAACAATGTTGTAATGCCATTTTAGTGTATCATTGACAATAACGAAGAATTGAATAGCTCACATATTAATCATTCGATTTACTGAATCAAATCAATACAATGATAATATCCATTAATTATCATTTATATTTAACTTTAGATAGAATGTATTGAATTGCAAAACATATTATTTATTAATTACTTAATTATGTTTTGGAAAAGCATATAAAACTATAGAGAATGACCACTTGATCAACAATTACAAATGTGGATTGTACAGTAAGTTCAAACATTGAATGATACAATTCATCATAGTCTACGCTTCTTCAATTTCGATAAATAAAACAAGAATGATACAGTGAGAAAAAAAAATTAAACTGATTAGAAAATTAATATGTATTGCCTAATACACTTTGAATTGTTTCATCATTTACTTAGTCATAGAGCGAAGGTGGAATCTAGTCGTATATTCATTAGTTCAGGTTACCGGACCATATTAGCACGAAAACACACAATTATCAAGATAAATCTAAATCTATTGAAAGTAATAACGATATCAGAATTATTGGGAAAAGTTATGTATAAACAATGTAATTTTAGAAGAATGAATCAATTAGTGTATTAAAATAGTATAAAATAACTTTTTATTTGCTTCAGCATCTAAAAGAAGATAAAGAGTAAATGAGCGAATTAACATGACAAGACAATTATTTCATAAAAATGAATAAAGGTCAACTAATTAAGTAATTGGAGAACTACTACCACCATCATGAAGAAGGTACAAGTAGTTATAAATGGTTGTCTACGCAAGATACTCAGCACCCATTGGCCAGATACCATCAGTAACAGCTTTCTGTGAGAGAGAACAAACCAACTTCCAGTTGTATAGGAAATTTGGAAAAGACGATGGAGTTGGTGGATAGGACATACATTACGCAAATCATCAAACTTCATCATGATGCATATGCCAACTTGTGATCGTGAAGGGAAATGGAAATGAGGAAGAAAAATTAACACACTAGGTTGAGAAATAGAAGCAGATATGAAAAGGATGAGTAATAACTGTTAGGAGCTGAGAAGGTTATACAGTTACTTTTTATAGATTTATATTAAAATTTTATCATAAAATAATAATATTAAAATTTACTATCTGTGTTGTGAACGGGGAATTAAGAAGCCCAGACAACTACGAAAGCCATTTTCTTGGGACGTTAATTCATTTCATTCAAACCCTGTAAAACACATTTATTTTTGTCCCTATCTTATTCTACATAACATGAGCTTTCGTTCTATGTATCATTCACTACCATACCCTTTTTTGTTCCGAAAATATTGTAATTTAAGCATAATATTTTGCGCCGTATTTTCTACCCTAATTCCCAGTTTCGGACATAACTGTATTTTTAGAAATTATTGTACGTCGTAGTCAAGATACTGACTTATTTGTTCATGTACATTTTTGTACTAATCCGAATTCAGAGAATCCAGAGCTAAGTGTTTCAACTGTCTTGTCTTCTCTCACTTGCGTGCTTGCCAACCAATCAGGTTCTAGAATAGTTATCTCTATACCCCATCTCGAACTCACGCGTGATAGACTCAAGGTTAAGCCGCTCACCCTATCACGTCCAGGTCATAATTTAGACTAGACAGATCAAGGTCGAGTCATAACAAGTATCAACTGGGTAAAAGCTATTCGAGGTCATAACAATCGGATTGAATAAATTTGGATAGGAGTTAACAATGTTTCACGTTTCATCCTATTTAGGGCCCATCAATTGAATGTAATTACATTTCACTGTTGATATTTCTATCAGAACTTGAACCCAGTACTTTTTAGATCAATGATTCAATTAATCAAAATTTTCCTAACTCCACAGGATGTACATATACCAACATAGACCGATCAAAATTCATTCAAGTTTATCAACAGTATGATAATAAAAACCCTTTCTGACAATTATATAAATAGAATAGTTATGAGTGACTTCATGAACTCAATAGTTTAGTGAACAATAAAGTGAATATTTAAAAGAACTAGGTTTAAGCCGTATTGTGAACATCAACGTAGGATGATGTAGTTGAATATTCCCAAACAGGACGAAAAATGTACTTTGAGTTTTAATACTAACCAAAATTCATCTATTTTATAAGAACTCATCAAAATGACTATATCAAGCTATTTTAAACAAGATAGGCATATTTGAAAAACAAGACAAGCCACTTATCATCTTCATTACAATAACCATTACAAAATCCCTATCTAATTGATTCTAACCCTTAGTTCAGAAATTTTATTATAATAATAATAAAAAACGTAAAATTAATTTATTCTAAGTAAAATTAATTTTGAAATTATTCAAGAAAATAAATACAAAAAAACAGTTACAACTACGGAGAACTCGTGCTGGGTACTGTAAAACGTAAATAGAACAAAGAATGCATTAAAACAAAACACACAAAAAACGACGGCTGCGAATTAATTATACAACAAAAATAAATCAAAATGATATTTGAATATACTGATTTTATACGATTCATTTATACTAATTAATAGTTAGATCGGGATAAATTAAAGTGGTCTTATTAGTATAAAGGTTGTGGAGATTATTAAGTTTTTGATTGAGATCATGAACCGATCGATGTTAGAACACGTTTGAAAAGCTGGAATCACTGGACGGCCGTTTCGTCCTATTGTGGGAGTCCTCAGCAGTGTTTGCGCGCTAAACCGAAGACCCTGGGTTCGAATCCCGCGAGCGGGATCGTGGATGGGCACTGCTGAGGAGTCCAACAATAGGGCGAAACGGCCTTCCAATGCTTCCAGCTTTCCAAACGTGGTCTAACATCGATCGGTTCATGATCTCAATTAAAGTGGTCTTAGTTATTCAACCATTCACTGTATGAACTCAAATTGATAGTAACAAAAATAAAACATCTACATTGAACAGACACAACCAGTCTATCAAGTCATTTAGCTTACTTACTTACTTACCCCTCGTGAAGAAGCATAGAACATTCAACAGCATTACTCATCCAACTCTAATATGGACGATATTTTCAAGTTCTTTTCAATTGTTATTCATCCTCTTGATGTCTGCTTTCAATTAAACGTTAGCTCATATCTCGTGATGTAGTTTGATGGTTTCCGTAATTTATATTCTATCCATCAACTCCATCGTCTTTTAATAATTTCCTGTTCAATCAAAAATCGGTTTGATCTTTCTTACAGTATGTTGTTACTGATGGTATTCGGTGAACGGACAATGAGCATCTTGTGTAGATAATTGTTTAGAAACACTTTCATATTTCGATTATGGTTGTGCTAGTTGTCAACGTTCTATCTCCGTACAGTGGAACTGTTTTGAGGTTCATATTGAAGATTGTGAATTTGATGTTGACTTGCAGATTGTTGTTTTGAGTTCCATATGTTGTTCAACTATAGGAATTTTGTCCTTGTTTTTTCAATCTTCACATTTACGTCTTCATCAGATCCTGCTTGTTAATTGATGATGCTGCTGTGAAGATGGATGAATGAATCTACCTCGTTCATAATTTCTCCATCACGTATGGTTGTGTTGATGTTGTGTGTGTTGTATTTGATGATGTTGGTGTTTCTAATGTGTATGTTGTGGTTTAGTGATTCAAGTGGTGTTGTGCGACTAGGTTTCTTGATTTGACGAGCATTATTTGGTGTGTATGGGTTAATATGTTTAGGTGATCTAAGATGTCCAAATTGTCTAGTTGCATGCTAGCTGTCCTTTGAATTCCTTTCTTCCCCTTCAGATATATTGGTCTTAAGTCGTTTATCTACTCCATCTTAAAATGTGATTAAATATTCTGGATGATTGAAAAAGCGTTAGTATTATAAATCATTCATATTGTAATCGTTTGAGTACTTTATTACACTGTGTTCACAAACATATGTTGCCTAAAATTTGAATGTCATTAAAAAATCTGCTGTCATACTAAATAAATAGCTTATTTAATTTAGACAGTCTAGTAAATTATAGCATAACATCGCTTGATCTGAAAACACTTTATACCATAGAATCATCGAATAGCTGCCATTTAGACATGACTTGCAATTTTTTACTACACATATGATTTTGAGGTTTGGATAATGAGCATAGATCAAATTTACTTTGTCCGTGATTTACTCAAATTAGGTGGTTAAAGAGATGGATTTATGTTGGTCAGGTGTTTCCTGGTTAGCACAGATAACAAATATGAGTAAAGTTAGGCTTTGAATCGATATTAGAATACACAGTAAATTAACAGAACTGTGTACATTGTCTTATGTCTGGTACCTGTAACTGGCATATCTAAAATGAAAAGTTTTATCTGTGATACCAGATATTTTAAACTGAAAAAGCTATTGATTTGCTGATGTTATAAAAAAAAACATGGAATAAATGGCTAATGATCAGTGGATACTAATTTTATTCTACCTGAATCGATTTAAATTGATAGATTTCTTCCGGCTTCTCAACTTATTGATGGTTATCACAATAATAAGATATTTAACAGAGTTCCGATCATTTATTTATGTGGGAAGAATTGTGAAATCTCTGCTCGTAATTGTTTTTAATGACGTAGATGCATTCGTTATTGGCCTCCAGTTAAATCCATAGTTTCTAAGTTATCTTAGTTTTTCCATTCTAAGAACCTACACTTTTCCTCTGAATCATCTCTTCTAAGTTTAACACTTTCTACTATTACTCAGACCGTTAATATATCTACTACTCTGAGATATATAATGATAGATTTATCCCGCTATCCCTATGTGATATGGTAAACTGATAGACAGATAGACATATATGTTAAGTCCTACGTTGCGTATAACTGATTAACTGGTTGGTAAATTCAATTTCTCAACTACACATGATAATGATACTGACTCTGAGTCTTGCTTAATTGTCTATTTTACATGTTTTATGAGCACTACTGATATAACAGTTTCGACTAGCATTAGAACGTACTCACTTTTCAAGTAATATGGAACGTATCTTATAAAACAGTGACATATAAAATAAATGTTTGTCCCAGACAATCCAATGAGTCGTAGCTAGCCGTTAAATTACCTTATCACTCTCCCCTGTGAACTATATGACGTGCTGTATAACAAACTACTTATTAACTTCATTCAAACACACAATACAAAATCGTGGTATATACAATACTCGGACTGGTGGCCACATTGTAACTTGATTGACAGTAATTGATTCGTTCTAAAGATTGAACAAATATGATATTTTTTCACAGATTTAAATCATGAGTCAGTTGAAGCTAGACCACCATTGAAAACCTGGAAGCACTGGACGGATTGGTTGAAGTTAGACATTAACACCGTTGGATGCCGTCTCAGTGGTCTAATGGTTAAGTCCTCGTGCGTGAAGCCAGTATGTCCTGGGTTCGAGCCCCGCGTGGTGCGGGATCGTGGATGCGCACTGCTGAGGAGTCCCATACTAGGACGAAACGGCCGTCCAGTGCTTCCAGGTTTTCAATGGTGGTCTAGCTTCAACTGACTCATGATTTAAATCTGTGAAAATTTCTAAAATCTCCACAAACCCCTTCTGAAAATATGATATTGGTTATAAATCAATATAAATCAGCACTTTACTCGAGCCGTTGTATTATACCTGATAATTTATATTCATTTTACTAAACAATTGTGCAAAATTTAAGCATCTATTAAATTCATATTTAGCATATTATCTAACTAAAATGGAAAAAAGCAAAACAATTTGCACACTACAAGAGATTACAGTCGTACTAAACCAAAAAAGATAATTTAATTACTCATGTATAAAGTTGTTTTATGTGAAAGTGTTATAACTTATGGCCTGAGTGCCTTGCTAATGTATAATGTAATGATACCGCCAATTAGAAAACTGTGAATTATCGATCGGACCAATGACTCAATAAACTCGTACGAGCACTCTACAGTCCTTATCGGTCCTACTTCCTGCCTAGCCCATTCACTTAAGTCCAGAAAACCAAACTCAGCCTCTGTGATATGAATCATTTATTTCAAACAAACTAGGTTCACGCACCAACTAGACAGACAGACCACACCATACTAAAATGTGAAACAAAATTTGTACAAGAATTAGCCAATTGTGGCTGTAAATATGGGAGGTAGTAATTAATAGACAGGGCATAATTCAAGAATGGTAAATCGTAGAATGATAGTTCATAGGTCAAAATAATGCTTATAATAAGAGGGACATGAGTATGTATAGTTTATTTACTTAACAATTATGATAATTACGGTAAAAAAATATACGCATATTATTGGTCCATGAACGGATCCTAAGAGTTACCATTCATTATGCATATTGGGACGTAAAAGAAAGTAACTACATGGCAATAATATACAAGCATAGATTTTCTGTATTTTTTTTTTTGTTTTCAAATACAGTGTCATAAACAAAGATGGATAGTGACTAGCAGTAGAATCCAGAATGCACGTTTCATCCTCTTTCGAACTCATCAGCTGGATGTATGTGCATCTCAGAGTTGATGTTCACTTTGTGACTCGAACCCAGTATCATTCACTTTAAACAACATCGCATTATCCACTTAGTTACTGAACCATGTGGTTTCAAGAAATACCATATAACCGAACTAAAGTAAATGAATAATATTGAAAACTTTATATACATTCAAAAGTTATACTTTTTTTCACTCATCCCAGTTAACACTTTAATTCTACCTAATATTTTTTAGTTATTTATTCTTAACTGTAACGTTTTTTTTAAAAATATAATTCAATATTAATCAACTTTAGATAGTTTTATAAACTTGTTACATATACTTACATATACAAGTGAATGTATATACTTTTTTCTCTACAAAGCTATTCATTTATTTCTATGAGATATACTAGACAAGTATTCATTGTTATATATATATATATATATATATATATATATATATATATATATATATATATATATATATATATATATATATATATCCCAATCGTTGTTGCTACCTTATATACGTATATATAAAGAGATATAGCATTGACCTCATGGGAATATTACACCATGGATTACATTTCAGATTGTACTATATTGATAATAACTTATTTTAGTTAACCAACTAGAGATAAATTATCAATTCAGAGAATTAATTCAAAATGGGAAATTATTAAGTCGAATAATTCTAAAAATAGAACCATTCTGCCAAAAAAAAATAAAAAATGTTCATTTCACGATTATCGTGACGCAAATTACATTAAGGTAGAAATATTAAAATATTAAAAAAAAACAATCACAAATCGACACTTAGTGATTAGTTAATGATGGTATAAATGTACTCCCATATGTATATATATATACAATGTACACAATAAATGATAAATATACAATTGAACCTGTTGAAAATTACTTGTTGAATATTATATCATATGATATAACACACCTATAAATAAAACGAATGAATTTCGTAACGGATACCTTTATTCATACCCTTTTTGTTTGTTTTGTTTAAATATGATAAAATATATTAAATTACCATTATGAAATATAAAATTAATAATAGAATAACATATATGATAAGTAATAAGGTTGAAATAATGAGGTTTTTACATTGAAAGATTTACATTGTTTTTGTACATTAATGAAACTAGAAAAATCATTTTCATTAGCTTCATAGTAAAGAACTGGATATATATTAATTATGTTATAGAAAATATTTAGATTCAATTAGGATAAGCTTTCTTTTCCTTATCTCTATACTAAATAATACACATGGATATCTTATTATCTATTTTTGATAATTATGTACGTTCTCATCAGCAATAATAATGATATATTGATTAACTGAGTTAGTAATCTCAAACAAACAGAAATCTGATCGATAATCCAGAACATTTTCAACATTAATTATAAACTAGAACAAAGAATATTGTGTGTTACAACTATATTAATTGCTAAACACATATTTAGGCTAAAGTAAAAATACAAGAATCAAATTAGTATTTTTCTTGCGTAGTTTTGAGGTGAACGAAGCTTCACATTCTAGTTTCTAAACAGAAGTTATTTGATTTAAATACAAAAAATAAGGGAAATTAATAGTAATTAAATGGGGAAACAGTAACTCAGAAACTATCAGATATATGCCTTAGATTGTTTTTGAAATGTGAATATTCGATTCAATATAAAGTAGAAGCGACAAGCTGAGGGGTCTCACCCTATAAACAGCTGATTCCTAACAGGAGTTTCGACTTTTTAAACTTGGTTAACTTTGTGGTGACATCTTTGGTTACTGTTACGAGATTAACATGTTTCAATTACACTATCATTTGCCATTTCAATACCGAATTTTTTTATATTGAAACCAGTCGTTAGTGGTCATCTTGGTTATCGTGTGGTTTGATTAGTGAATGAGAAAAAGAAGTTGGTCTGAAAAATCTGATCTAATCGCGCTACAAATTTTGAACATTCTGGTGAATGAAGACTTGATGGGGATAACCAAATGGAATATGAAAATCACACAGTACATACATCATTTGCACATATTCTTTGCACTGTCCTTAACACACCCCATTATTTGTCTAGTTCTGTCTTTATTTTGATTGCTCTCAGATATTTTTCCTGTTCTCTTCATTGCAATATTCTACTGTCAGGTTTTTCACTTCCGATCGGAACTACATGCTACTTATATCTGTCAACATCAGTAGCATACACTATACATGCACTCGTCGAGGTATTTTGTATGAAAATTAATAAAGGTCAATTAAGTGAAAGTTCGAATAAACATAAAGTGGTAATTGTAAATAAAAGAGAAAAAAAATTAAAATAATAATGAAAGAATATGAAATTATCGTAATAAACTTGGTCATTAATTAGCTTAAACATCACCAGGGCGAATTCAAGGTTGCTGAATATTGCGTCTGTACCAACGTCAATTTGATGTTCGTTTCAATACTTCTCGATCTTTTAACATCTTTTTTGAACTTACACGTTTATATGGGCGATTTACACAAACTGATTCTAAATCCATCTAGGCACATGTTCCATAATCCTTGATTAAATTGTTCTATTACACCTGTCTATGTACATGTCCACACGACATGTGAATTAGCCTATATGGAACCACAAACACAGTGTTTTTAATCAAGATTAGTAAAGAAACGTGATATGTGTTCTCACTAGTTGCTTCTAGCCTCTATCTTAAAATGGTCACACGTATACAGCCACTGCCAGGGATGTCCTACTAATTCTCAGGGCGGCGGTGCCGTTTACTAACTTGAGAGGACGAAGAGTGATGTCCGGCTCTTTAACTGTATTTATGGATATGTAGCATGCATCTAGGGGAGCTTGGAAAACCTGACTCTAAACCAATGGTGCACATGAGCTTCAGGATCCTAAGAAAACCAATGGTGTATGAACCAATTGTTGGTCACCGGCTACCGTGGAACTGCATTTCCTAACGTTGCTCCACTGACTTGTGGATCAGACCTTTAGGTCGAATGCTCCGGATGTGGCCCCCTAACGAAACCACCTGCTTCGGTTTGAGCAAACGGGCAGTATGACAACTCACATAAATCAACTGACTTGTGTGGCGCATATATATTTGGTGTCCTTTTATACCAATATTTATGTGTTCATATAATAATAATAATAATAATAATAATAATAATAATAATAATAATAATAATAATAATAATAATAATAATAATAATAATAATAATAATAATAAGTTGCAGAGATATTTAACCAAGCTGGAGTGTACTTGTGCAAAATTTATATAACATCAGCCGTTGGTTAAGTTATATTATCTAGAAATGATAATCATATATAAACTATGGAAAGTTATCATAAAACCACGTTGTTAGGTATGAAATGGTCTAAATCAAAACCAACCAGTTTTCAGCTGAACAGGAAATAAAGAAAGGACGACGAAGTTGTTGGATAGAGCATACATTACGGAAATCATCAAACTGTATCACGAGGTAATCCCTGACTAGGAATCGTGAAGGGTAACGGAAAAGAGGAAGGCCAAAAAGCACACTACGTCGGAAATCGAAAGCAAACTTGAAAAGGATGAATAACAACTGGAAAGGATTGTCCATGACAGAGATGTATGGGTAATACTTGGGGTGGCCTATGCTCCTCCACGTTAGGTGACAGGCGTAAGTAAGTAATCAACAATATTTCATCTGAGAAAATCTTCAACTTTACATCACTCTTTAGATAATTCACCCTTAAGAAAACCTTATTTTCAACAACTATATAAAAATAATTATTATAGTGTTTCTTACTAGAAGTGTTTAAGAGACTTCGTATAAATTAAACATAACTAAAAGGAAGAGTAAAACTTTCTCTCTTTGAAGAAAATGTAACCTACTTTACTTTAATTACTTACGCCTGTTACTCCCAATGGAGTGTAGGCCTCCGACCAGCATTCTCAAACCCACTCTGTCCTAGACATTCCTTTCCAGTTCTATACAATTTTTGTTCATGCTTCTCATGTCTATCTCCATTACTCGACGTAATGTGCTTCCCTCAGTGTGTGTCCTATCCACTTCCAGAGCTTCTTCTTGATTTCTTCCTTCACTGAAATATGGTTTGTTCTCTCCCACAATAAGTTGTTGCTGACAGCGTCTGGTCAACAGATCCGAAGTATTTTGCGTAGACAACTGTTAATAAACACATGTATTTTCTGGATGATGGCTTTCGTAGTTTTCCAGGTTTCCGCCCTAGCAGACAGTAGAACTGTCTTGACATTTGTATTGAAAATCCTGACCTTGGTGTTGGTTGACAATTGTTTTGAGTTCCAGATGTTCTTCATTTGGAGATATGGTGATCTTGCTTATCCGATCCGCGCCTTCACATCTGCATCAGATCCACCCTGTTCATCAATGTTTCTGCCCAAATATGTAAAGGTTTTTACATCCTCCAAATTTTCTCCGTCAATTGTGATTGGATTGTTGAACGCTGTGGTGCATAGGAGAATCTTGCTTTTCCCTTTGTGTATGTTGAGACGTAGTGCTGCTGAGGTTACTGCTACACTGATCGTCTTCTCCCACATTTGTTGTTGCGTGTGCGATGGAAGATCCAGATCATGTGTGAAGTCTTGACCGTCCATCTGCATCTTAGCTGTTCACTGTATCTCATGATTCCCCTCAGATGTTGACGTCTTCATAATCCAGTCGATGACCAAGAGAAAGAGGATAAAATGAGGAAGAACGAGTAGAAAATGTAACAGTGATGGTTAAAAAATCCACCTCTTGTAGTCATTAGTTTTTCATGCTTTAAAAATCTGCTTACTATCTATATTAATCTATAATTATCGTGACAAGTTTCCAGACCTCAAAAACAAAAACCAAAAAAAATTCTAACATTTATAACACATAAATTCATCATTTAATTCTCATTTTCAATGTTCAAATTAAATGTCCCACATTTTTAAATAACAAAAAAATCTTTTTTTTAAAAAATTATATTAACATTATCATTTCCGTTTGAAATAGTAACACAAACCAATGAACTGATCTACATAATTATTCAATATTCAATTTTAACACTACTACTATTATAAATCATTCATTTTCAAAGAATATTTATATTTATTTTATAGAATAACTATATCCAATACATATAGAATAAGCATTTTTTATTTTATTTAAATAGATTCCTAACATTATATGACTTAGTAAAACAAAACAAACAAACAAAAAGAATTAAACTATCAATTCAATTATTGACTATTATGAAAATATAGTTGCCTAGATTGATTTCCGTTTGTCCCTTATAGTCAAACATGAAAACTTTATTTTAAATAAATAAAATAATTATGACATAAACACGATCATTTCTTTGTTATAATATACAGTTTAGGTATAGTTTTTTTTTTAAGGTCAATATAACTATTTAACATTAGTAACTATGTTTAAAGTATGAGTAAAATGATCTATGAAATAAATGATGAAACGGTCATTCATTGAAAATATGACTATTAAGAGATTTTAAATATCCTTACTTTACACTTGATAATAGATAATTATGATTAATCAATTATGGTATAATTAATAATGATAATCATTAGATAAAGTTGAAATTATTCATTGTGCTAAATATTGTCTCAAGTAGAAAATGTCTAGAAATGCTTTTAGGAGGGGGAGGGCCTTTATCTGTGTTATCATTTAGATCGAACGATGTTGTCGAAAGGGCTCTGTACTTTAGTGGCCCGAGATCTGACTCCAAGGAGATCGTAATGATGATTGTAGTTGAAATATATATGCCGCCTATCCTCTTATATAATCATCAACTTAAATCGCGTTAGTCAATAACGGAATTAAATAAGTCAAATAACGAGAATACAGTTGTGAATACACATATTTTGTATATAAAGTGAATGGAATAGAGAGAAGAGAAACAACGCAGAGTGGAGATGGCGGGTAAGCCAACTCCCATTTAACCGAACGTTAATCAATATTTATAGGCACACAAAAATAAGTTACAGACATGTGATGAGTAATGGGATAAGAAATGTACACACACCTACGCGCTCATATAAAAACAGTCAAGATTGATAAGCAAATAAATAACAAGGTCATAATGTGACTCAAGTAAAATGAATAGAATGGACTGTCCGAAAGCTAAAATAAGGTATATGTGCTTAACATAATAACCAACACTACATGCTCCTTATGGTAGTTAACAGACGTAATTCAGTCACTGTGTAATAAGTATTTTCATAGATTAAAAAAATAGACTAACAGTGAAAACTGGACAGCATTGAATATTTATTTTATCTTAGTAAGGTACTCTTTAATCGTGTGCATCTACTACTTGATTTTCAATATTAGTACAACTAATATCAGTCAGTGATTTAATCTATGAAGATTCAAAAACGTGCACGAAACCCTTATACTAATAATTATTTCAATAGTTGAAATCATGACTCAATTAAAGCTAGACCACCATTGAAAACTTGGAAACACTGGATGACTGTTTCGTCCTATTGTGGGACTCCTCAGCAGTATGCATTCACGATCCCGCCATCCAGTGTTTCCAGGTATTCCATTGTGGTTTAGCTTCAATTGACTCTTGATTTTAAGTAGTAAAATTACCAAAATCTCCATAAAAACCTTTCTGATAATAATCATCTGCTCACTAGTGACTGACTTCAAGAGATACTCCAGGATTTCTAGTGAGAAGCCGTGACCAGTGGAGTTCAACCAGGTCTGTTGTGAGTATCAATGGTGTAACAATCGTGTACGGTGGTGCAATTTTGTGGATTGGTTGAAGTTAGACATTAACATCATTAAATGCCGACAACCTTAGTGGTCTAGTGGTTTAACGGTCGCGCACGACACTGATAGGGTTCAAATCTCCCAGGGCAGGATCATGGATGCGCACTGCTGAAGGGTCCTACAATAGAAAGAGATTGACATTCAGTGCTTCCAGGTTTTAAGAGGTTCTAAACAATAAAGAAACAGGTTCCTTTTGACTGATATGTATACTCTCTTTATCCGGAACTAATCCACAAGATGCATCTCACCGGAGTTGTTTCTTCACTTCATAATACTGTAGAAACGCTACGCAAAGGAAGTTTGTATTTAGTATGTAGCCGAATGTGGTGTCAAAGTTGTAACAATTATGAAGAGTTTCAGTGCATCGAAAGCATGGAGTTGACAGACCACTATGAAGACATTTCAGACAACAGAAAACATCGAAACATGCAAATGTACGATTGAAAGCTGTGTATATTTATTATATAAATATTTTGTTACTTCACTCAATAGATATACATTCTTCCTGCATATTGTTGTGTTTTACAAAACTAGCTTTATTTTAAATAATGACAAACAACAACTAAGATTTCAGAGTTTCTACAAATAATCGACAGCTTAAAAATCTCGTAGGATTCGTAACTCTAAATTAAATTAAAACTCTTTTAAGTCATTTGTGTGTATGAATGGCGATTATTATGAATAATCCATTAAAGAGTAAGATGTGTCAGACATCAAACTATCCTTAAATTTTGTTTGACTTCTGTTAATTTATATGGTCAAAACTGCAACAGTTAAATATATACCCACCAAAAAGCCTACAGACTATATCCCTTAGTAAATAAAATTCATTGATTTCTGTCTCATTAATTTATTGAAACCTATTTAAATAGACTAATTCAAGGGAATTTGTGTATACTTAAGTAAATGTACATCATTCTCTTGTTGTTTTTAGAAAATTTTCAACAACCTTTCACACAAACGTAATATCTTTAAAATGCAATTTATTTGACTTCAAAATTATAAATATAAAGGGAAATTATAAGCAAAGATGGATAATGGCTAGTAGTGGAATCCAGGATGCAAAGGATGCATATATGCCAACAAGAGACTGATCAATTGCAGTCCTAAATAACAATGGGAAGATACAAGTAAATATAGGGGGAAAGTTGTTTTAAAAAATAGTAAACTAATTCGTGATGTCAGACTCTACAGGAAAAGGTTACCAGCTATATAGTTTTTGATTTTAAAATCTTAACAAATAGAGTAAATGTATATTGATGTACTGTTAACTCACAAATGTTGATTTTTAAAACATAAAAGTATTATCCATAAAGTCTACAGAAAATTTGAAAGTGCGGTATCATAGGACAATAGGGTTTAATAACGAAATGAACAAACTCTCGCTCTTACTTTAATCATTGAAACTATCACCTTAGAGACGTTCATTGAACATGAGCTCATTCAGAGCTAACATGCACGAATAATGCTACTAGTATTGATAGCTCTGTTTTGCGCTATATGCTCGTTTAACGCGTAAATGCTTGGTTCGAAAATTACATTAGATTGTTAACATTTGAAGAGTAAATATTTATCGATATTAAAAAGGCTTCTACAAAGTAACTGTCCTGGGTTATGGTTGATATAATTTAAGTTTATGATGGCCTAGTAGACAGCATTCCGTCGTAGTATTTTGCTGAACACCATTAATACACATTCATGAAGGGTAGTCCATTTATTCTAAATCTATCAACCATTGTAGGTTGACAGACATAATTTCTTGATATGGGAAGAAAGTTATACATTTACAGCAAGTTTTAAAAAGCTCATCATAAGGAGGCTACACAAATACATGGTTAACTTGATAACAAAAATTTGTTTCTAAGCTTGAAAAATGTAATGCGGTTTATGTGCAATGCGATGCATGGAACACCCTTAATTTAACTAACCCTGTAACTATCACTAATACCGAAGTTTAAGGTATCGTAGTCTTCTAACATATTTGTGACGAAAACATGTTTTCAGTTCAACTCTGTAACATATTGTCAGTCAGGTTAACAACAGAAGCATTCATCTAATTTTTTAATACCGCTGTTTCATTTCACTTGAAGTGAGAGAAGATAAACGTCTACTATTCAGTTAAAAACAAATATATATATACGCTCTTGCATTCAGCTCTGTAATCGATAGTCTACATAGGCTAATTATGAGTATAATAAATAACTGAAATTTAGATGATGACATTGTACATCGATTATTTTCTTTCAATAAATCACAGTGCGCCACTAGTAGGAAAACTAGTAGGGAAACAATATCAAACACAAGTAAAGTTAGCAAAATTGCTCTTCACTTTATTTCAGTTCAAATAATAATGGAAGTATGTTTTAATTGAATAGTGTGACTGTTCGAAAGGCCTATACTGAAGACAACAGTTACAACGTCAATATAAAAAAGATGTATGATTTATTTATGTTATCATTTTTTATTTTATTCATATTTAAGGACAAATAGTTAGATACAGATGATCAATATCTTGATCATTAGGTTAGTTTAATAGTTTGCACTCTGGAGTTAAAAGCCGGAAATTCTACGATGGTATTTCAATAAAATTATACTTAAACTGCACATTAGTCTACAACCCATTAAAATGGTGGACATTTGTTATAAAAATCAATCAATAATAACTTTTGTATGGGTCATTCCAATCACAAATTAATATTAAATGATGAACCATTAACATAATTATTACTTTTTATCTTTTTCTTATAGTCGATATTAGATCGTGGTGAAAAGTAAGCACCACAGTATACAGACGTGTTGGTTGTCTAGCTTCAATTGACTCATGAATGCAACTACTAGATTACTACAATATCCTCAAAAAACCCCTTCTGATTATAATCATTATATGCTCACTAGTGAAGGTCACCAAGAGGTATTTCCTGAAGTTCTAATGAGAAGCAGTGATCAATGGAGTTCTGCCGGGTCTCTTGTGGGATAGTAACTCACTGATAACAATGTTGGACGGTGGCTCAACTTTGTGAATTGATTTAGGTTAGACACTAACACCTTTGGATGCCGACTCAGTGGTCTAGTGGTTAAGCACTCGCCTGTGACTGCTAGGTCCTGAGTTTGAAACCCGCGTGGCAGGGTCGTGGATGTGCACTGCCGGGGAGTCCCACAATAAGACGAAACGACCGTGTAGGGCTTCCAGGTTTTCGATGGTGGCCTAGCTTCAACTGACTCATGAATTCAATTACTAATTTACTATAATATCCACAAAAACCCCTTTCCAATTATAATTAAATAAATGGTAGATAAATGTAAGGTGAATTCATACACACATTTAAAAATTGTTCTGTAAAAATATTAGCTCATTAAAAAATTACGTAAAGTAATCCTCCTACCTATAGGGTAAAATAAAATGTTGAAAAAGAAATCATATTAAAGGTTCTCTATATTCTTTTATTCACCATGTTGATATGTTAGGTTATTTTAAGTAATCGACAAGAAATCATCTACCAATCCGCTCAAGTTTACAGGTACAACTTGTTAACAAGCATTAAACAGAACGAAACCAAGGCTCAGGGTTTCTTGCCGACTGTCTTTAATATCACCATAACTTACTAACAGAAATAAACAATGATGATGTTGTTCAGAATGATAATGAAATCTCCGTAATAAAACCGCTTAGCCTTAGACACTCTATAACAACGGATACATCCATTATTGTTTTAAAACTTCCTACTCATTTCAGTGACTTGTTTTATTGATTGAAATTACGTTATCCGATAAGCGCAAATAAGTTTTTTGGCTATTTTGTAGTTAATTGAAAATATCATTTTATATGCGATATAAACTAACTGAAATCTAAATAGTACACAGACTTTAATTTATAACTGGTATATACAGGATAGATGATTTTAAAATTAATCTAATACATGTGAGTTATTAAAAAAATATTGAAAATAAAGAAACAAGTACTTTTTATCAAGCAACATATCGACTGAATTGTTTCTTCATTTGAACTATTATTCAACATTAGTCATTTACAGTCTTATAAAGAATCGAATTCAAGAATTTCTGGTCATTTATCAATTGTATTACAACATCTAAATTCATTCACTCGTTTATCAAAATGATAAGGATTATTATAGGCAAAGATAGATTGTTTCTAGCAATGGAATCCAACACCAGAGTTTCGTCCTATTTGGGACACGTCAACTGGATATACCTACATCTCAAAGTTGATATTCATTTTTTGGGACTTAATTGCAATCTTAAACATCAATGGAAAGATTTAAGTGAACAATGCCAAGTGTTAATGATTATTGTTATTAAGTTACAATCCATATGATGATAAGAATTTTAGTTGGATAAATAGATTCTCTTATAATCGGAAATTTCCAAATCCATAAACAATAAGTTAGATGATTCAAAAGAAAATAATAATTTTCTCTTCTATAGAAGAAAATAAGAATTATGTCAATATTGTATTATAATATTAAACAATTTCTTACTGTTATACATTGTAAGTAATATCATCTGATTGACAGATATTCTTTAATGTTTACATATAATTTCAAACAAGATAAAGACTAAAATAAAATATTGAACAGTGATAATTCGACTTAAACTTGTTTGAGGTTGCCAACCACATGCCCAACCCTCCATTTTTACCCGGGCATGAAACTGACAGTAGACACAGAAGATCTACGGGCGAATAACCGGCTCTTCTATCTGATACATATCAACAAATGCAGATGAAGATAACTAGTGTAACGGCAGTCTTTGAGTCAGTAGGCTTCAACATACACAACAGAAACACCAACATCATCAAATGCAACACACACAACATCAACATCAACACACGTGATGGAGAAATTATGAACGAGGTAGAATCATTCATCTATCTGCACAGCAGCATCATCAATTAACAAGCAGGATCTCATGAAGACGTAAATGTGAAGATTGTAAGAACAAGGACAAAATTCCTATAGTTGAACAACATATGGAACTCAAAACAACAATCTGCAAGTCAATATCAAATTCACAATCTTCAATATGAACCTTAAAACAGTTCCAATGTACGGAGATAAAACGTTGACAACTAGCACAACCATCATCGAAATATGAAAGTGTTTCTAAACAATTGTTTACGCAAGATACTCAATGTCTGTTGACCAGATAGCATCAGCAACAAAATACTGTGTGAGAGAAAATACTAGCTTCCAGTTGAATAGGTAATTAATAAAAGATGATGTAGTTGATGGATAGGAAATACATTGAGGAAGTCATCAAACTGCATCACGATGTAAGTGCTAATTTGGAATGCTGAAGAGAAATGGAAAAAAAGCAGTGCAATGTACAGATTCAGCTTCTGATTTGATTAAAGTATGCATATTTTAAACATTTATTGTATATTATCAATTTTCCAAAATATAATGTGCCTGTTGTGGATGATTTAAATACCCACTTATGCACAGACATTTTTATCCTAAATATTAACTTAATTTAGGTATATTTAACTTCATGGGTTATCAGTATAAATCAGGTAACATTGGATAGTTGTTCTATTACATTATTCAGACTCGTCAGCAGTGCACACTAGCGACTCTATTGAAGATTACAGTCAAAATCTTTAGATTACACGATCAATGTCTGATGTCTAGACCACTGAGATATTAATAAATAGTTCCTTTATAGATTTCACCAACTTAATATTGACTGATTGCAAATATAATGCGTTATTCAAGTAATTCTGGGTAACTATAATACTTATTTTTATAAATGAAACAAATCTTGTAATGTTGAAAAACCGATTGCTAATTTTCGAATTATCAAAGTAATCTTGGTAAATTGAAATACAATGACTGAAACTTGCTTCACAAGAATGTTTATTGATCACAGTATACGGTATGTTATGTGATTAAAAGTAGAAAACTGAAAACTCAGGAATTTGGTTTGATTCAATATGAGAATTGTGGGTAAGACGTACTTCAAATGTTGTAGGACCTAGTACTCCCTTGAAAATTAGAATACTTATCACTAAGCCTCTCGATCTGAGATGTTACAATATCGGATACCCTCAACTACCAGACATAGAAACCCAATGCAAGTGATAACTAATCATTTAGACTAGTGGCCATATTGAACTCCATAACTAGGTATGCAATTCAAACATTTTCTTTGGTATGCCTTCTACACTAAAAATGTCACACATCAAATTCATTTTTTTCATTCAGCTAAAACAGTAAAAACATTAGATGACTGTTGATGTACATTTTCTGCAATTTAAGCCATTTAGAAGCTTCATTTAGTAATTTACAATGAATAAGCTATCAAAATCTTTAAAAAGAAATCGATGTGGTGTTTTTATCACAAAATTCAGCTAGTAAGAAAATCATTTGAAAAAGAAGAACATTAGACGGTTGCTTAACTCTAGTTTGTGACACATTAGAAGCACATTAATATAAAATCACACGAAATCGAATCAGTTACCTTTTACTTTTGAAAGGGATAAAGAAGCTTAAAATCATTAGTTTATATTCACAAAAATGTTGTCAATCAAGTTAGATACTAAATAACCAATAAATTGATTATTTTTTGCTTATCAGTAGATAACAGTTGATATCATTTCTTCTTCTGAGCTTTTGTGTTGTTAGTATCATCATTCTATGTTGACTGGGGCTAATACACATCAATAATAGATCCGATATTAGTTAAGATTGACAAATGTCTCTAGATGACTAGTTTTTCATGTTAATTAATTTCGGATTAAACACACTCTTCCCATAAATATAGAATCTTATAGAAACCAGAAAATTCTCCAATACGTATGCATAGTTTATCTCTATAAGCAAATCATAATCCATGTCGGGCAGAGACAAGTATCTACCTCTGTAAAATGGAAGTTGGTCGCGCAATTTCGTGGATTGGTTTATGTTAGACACTATCACCATTGAATGCTGGCTCAAGGGTCCAGTAGGTTAAGCGTTCGCGCGCGAGACCGAATGCCCTGGGTTCGAACCCCGCGAGTGGGATTGTGAATGCGCACTGCTGAGGAGTCCCGCAATAGGACGAAACGGCCGTTTAGTGCTTCCAGGTTTCCAAAGGTGGTGGTCTAACATCAATCGGTTCATGATCTCAATCAAAAAAATTAATAATCTCCACAACCCCCATTACTAGAAATCATGATTCCATGAAAAATATCATTATGTATTTTACATAGTTAAGGTGTAATGAATTCATTTTAAAATGATAAATGTAAGTTTTAAATTACCACACAGAATGTTGTACTAAATTTTCATATCTTTCTTTTTGTTTTTATCAAAGACTCTTTTAAAACGTTCTAAATATTGATTTGAAGAAAAAAAGAAATCAGTGAAATATTATTGTTATTTGTTATACAAGTGAACAGATACATAATTCATTCTAGTTTGTCATGATTATTAGTTGTCAAATATGGATAGTTTTTTTAATCAAATTATATTTATTTCATTATATATATTAACTGTATAGTAACTGAAACGAGAACACTACATCAATTGTATCATATAAGAACATTTAATCAAGTGATCTTGTATAGTTCTGTCAGTTAAATTATAATGTAACTACTTGTTATATCCCGATAAGAATAATGAATGGTAGTTTTTGGGATCCATTTATGAACCAATACTATGAGTATATTTTTATCGTATAATTGTTATGTAACTAAACTGCTCATATTCATGTCTCTGTTATTATGAGTTTCATTTTGACCTATGAACTATTATTATACGATTTACCATTCTTGAATTATGCAATGTCTGTTAATCACTACCTCTCTCATTCACAGCCAATTTTGGCTAAACATTGTACAAATGTTGTTTCATATTATATGGTACGATGTGGTCTGTCTGGTTGGTATATAAACCGAGTATGTTTGAAATAAATCATTCATATTGAGGAAGCTGAGATTGGTGTTCTGAACTTAACTGGCTGGGCAAGACAGGAAGTGAGACCAATCGGGATTCTAGGCTGATCGTACGTGTTTTATGCGTCATTGGATCGATCGATAATTCGTTGCTCTTTGATTGGCGGTATCGTTGCGTTATACAATATACAGAGCACACAGATTCACAAGTTATAACACTACTAAACTAAATGATTTGATGTTAAATGTTGAAATATGATAAACAAGTGGTTGTGAATTGATGTTACTTCATAGTTAATAATTATTAAAATGGTGAATCTGCAAACATAACAATACTGATGATTTGTTAGGAAATCAAATGTACATCATCTGATATATAGATAGAAACAAAGATACTGGTGTCTATGTCCGGTAAATAACCTCTAAGAGTGGAATTCGACAACGTTTCTAGCTTTAGCACTAGTCAACTTCAATTACTTTCTTCATATTAACACCAATGTTTCCAGGATTGATAATATGCGTTGGTGATTAGTATCTAAATTGTTTGACAAAGTAGACTTCATTAAACTGCTGTTATTGTCAAGTTAGCTTTAATATATAATAAGGATAAGTTAGAAGAACTCAAAAGATATTGATGTTGATAAGTATATTACTGATAGATAGTTTGAAAATCAATTTGTTTGTTATATTGTTCCTTTGAAGTATTTACAAATATAATATGTAATATTAATAGAATTACATAGTGAAATCTATATTTTATAAAGTAATACAGTGTATATGAACGAAAGTCGTTCATCTATACGAATGCAATAATCCTGAATGTTTATTTTTGCAAGTTTCATGTATAAATAACTTAATAATGTAGTCAGTCAGTAACAACATAGAACTTCCTACGTACGTACATCAGTTCGAGTTGCCAATCCACATTAGCACAGAGATGCAGTTGTCGATTCAAATCCCATAGTGGTAGAGGTAGTAAGAGTATAAGCAGTAATCGGAAAGATTAGTGTTTAGAGATGTTACTTAAAGAGTATAATCCAGTGAAATAAATTTGGGAAGAGAAAAGAGATAAGGAGGAATCAGCAGATTAGAATTTGGAAGAACACAAAGAGTTGATGCACCTGCGCCATTGCAAACGATTTTGAGCCATGTCATTCAGGGTCTCTAACCATCGGTTGCTATCATCTCGCGGTCCCCAACCAGGTAGTTTGCACCTACCAACATCGCTCAGTCCACTTGTCAGTGACTTCATGCATTTGTGCCATGTTTTGGTTTGGCCGCCCCTAGCTTTCTTCCAACCTACTCCTATACCACTGAACATCGCACGTCGAGGCATTCGGTAGTCAGGCATACGTAACACGTGTCCCAGCCATCTTAACTGATGAAGTTTCACTACTTCATCAATGGATTTTCCATTCTTACCTAGTACCCGTTTCCTAACACCTGCGTCACTTACTCGATGGTCCCAGGATATACGAGCAATGTTTCGAAGACATCTATAGTCAAATATTAGTAACTTACGAATATCCTCTGCTCTTACCAGACATGTTTCACTTCCATAAAGCAGGACGGAACGAACTGCTGCGCAGTAAACATGTCCTTTGGTTGATAGACGGATATCTCGCCTACTCCATAAATGACACAAGTTGGTAAAAGCTAATCGAGCCTTCTGTATCCGTGCTGAGATTTCGTCACACACCAGACCACAAGGGCTGATGAGACTTCCAAGATAAGTGAAGTTGTCGACATGCTCAACTACTTTACTCCCTATCATTAGTTCGAGTGTCAATGCAACCCAATCCTGAAGCAAAATTTTACATTTCGAACTGGAGAATCGCATCCCGAACATGCTTGCATTGTTGTTCAGAGTGGTCAGAAGACTGCATTTTGTCAGCGTGTTCACCAAATAGAACTATGTCATCTGCATATTCTGGGTCAAAAAGTGAATCTCCTGGTAAAAGTTCAACCCCTGGAAATTTAGATGAGGAAATAATGACTTTTAATCTATTTTAATATTTTAATGTAGAAGGTATTCTCATCTACAATGATTGTAGATATAATAGTTCAATAGTTTTTATTAAATAAACAGTTCAAACCAATTATATTGATAATGAAAATGATATGTGAAATAATCCCAGCGATTAAAATTTCAATAATTCAAACGTTTCATCCAGCTAACTTGTCTGAATTTCTTCAGCGTAATAATCAAGATCAAAATCATCAAAGAAATATATATAGCTTTTTAACAATCAAAATATGCTGTGTTACACCAATTAAATTGTTAAAAGGCTATATATTTCTTTGATGATCTTGATTTTGATGATTACACTGAAAAAGTCCAAACAAGTTAGTTGGACGAAACGTTGAAATTATTTTACATTTCAATCGCCGAGATTATTTCAAATATAATTCAATATATCATGACTTCTTTATACTCGGCGCCCAATTTTTGTCAAACTATTCGTTCTCATCTTGATGAATATTCATATAAATTTATTATATTGATAGATTTAAAATATCCAACATATGTATTCAACTATACTTATCATTTAATTTATGATAATGATAAACTTCATTTAAAATTAAAGTAAAATATTTCATAACAGTTTCTTTATAATTCACAAATAATATTTATAGTTGTCGCCTGACAACAGGTGTCTACTAATTAATTTATTAGACTTATAAAAATACTTTTACCAAAAAAAATTTTTTTTAGGTGTGTAACAAAAGAATATTGTGAGTTACCGCTTTCTATTTTCAACAGATGTTCTCATTTTGGGGGGAAAAATATCAGAAAAAAAAATTTTTTGTTTTTTTGTTTTTCTCTTGAATTTCTTTACATAGATTGAATCATTTGAATTTGTGTTAACACTCTTTATTAGGTTTGCAAACAAAATAAAAAATTTAAAAAAAAAACAGCAAAACACTTTTGATATTTTATGAAAAGGTGTTCGAAATACTGAAAACATCCTGTCACAAAGTAAGATTTTTCGAAAAATCAAATAGTTAAGAAATCTTTCTAGTAAGCGTTTTTTTAGCGAGTTAGTTTTCTACGGGATGGGGACTCTAACCCTATGCCCAACCCTCCTTCTTTACCCAAGCTTGGGACCGGCGGTAACTCTAGAAGAGCTACAGGCGGAGCTTAAGAAATCTTACTAACTTTATATATAAATATAGTCACCAATGATTTTATATTTCAAAGGGATGAATCCATTCAGAGTTGTCACTGTTTACATTTAACATGTATCCCTTTGTTCACTGAAGGTTGTTCATTCACTATAATTTTAGAACGACTGAGTGACATTTGCATTGTTTAATTCTTAGCTTAACTGTTTTAACTTTGATATACGGTAAAAAGAGTCGTGTAATCAAGCTCGATCCTCCGATTGAGTGAAAAAAAAATGATACGGACAAATGGAAAAATGTGCTTAAAGTAAAAACAAGTAACAACCAGAAGCTGTGACTAATGCAGTTATGTCATGTCCGGGTGTGAGACAGTTATTCACTCCAGAGAGTGGATATGGGTTGCAAAATATGGCAAATTGATAGAGATTAAGCGTCAACATTTTTTGGTGATGGCTCAACGGTCTAGAGGTTACGCGTTCCCACTTAATAATAAAGGTCCTGGGTACGACTCCCAGATCCAGGGCCGTAAATGCGCACTAATAAGGAGTGGTGGTTTATCTGAGATCAGATTGCAATTTATATGGTAAGAATTCTATAATCTCCCCGAATCCCCCTAAACCAAAACCACCATATTTCAGAAAGTATTTATTTGAGAGAAACAAAAAATTAATTTTACAAATTCAAAATTTATAAGTTACCTGAAGACAGCAAATAATCTAAATTTCAAACTTCAAATTTCAGAAATAAAAGCTACACAAGCTTCATACAGAAAGTTAGTCGGAAAACTAAATTCAGTTCATAACACGAAATGCTCTTTTAGTTCGCGTTAAAGATATGATCCTTCGGAAAATAATTGAGTGATTTAATTTAGATAACACATATATGGATGATACTTTCACCGTGTTTGAAGAAGATATGAATCTCAATGTAATTTTGAATCATTTCAGTGACTGTCACCCCCTTTTCAGTTCACGTTAGACACAGAGGCAAAAGAGGAATTTCATTTTCTTGATGTCCCGTTGAAAAGATGGTTCTTTACAGAGATCTCTGTATAGAAAACCGACCCGGAATGGTCAGTTTACGAATTTCCTACTGAGAAGCATAATTTGTTCTTTATCCTCGAAAACTAGGCGAATATGTTCTAATGATAAAACAGATGATTAATTACTTCAGCTTCGACAGATACTCATCAGAAATGGTTTTCCACCTAGATTTTTCGGTAGGAAATCGACACCAAAACAACATCCCGAAAAAACACTGACAATTTAGAAGAATACTGTTTTTATGAATATCGAATTTAGAAGAGGTACGGTTGCCGAACGCTCGGATTTCAAAATTCCTGAATAAAACATGCTACTCAGCTACGCTTCGCTCCTCAATCCGATCCATATCGACGTGTATCTATAAATTTACTTTCTCCTGTCAGGCAGGTTACATTGGCTGCACAAATCGATCACTTTCTAAATGCTCCTCAGATCATTACGTATTATTATTATTATTATTACTATTATTATTAGAAGCTTTATTCAACATTATATTTTTGATACAACATAGAATTCTCAGCATAAAGTATTTCAACAAGTTTCCTTTTCTTATACCTTGATCTATTGTGACGATAAATTTTGAATGATGACCACTTAGATGTTAGGAGTTCGGTTATCCACATTTGATTAATGTTCATTCGTTTCAATGCATATTGCCAGCCACCATGATGTCGCTGATTGTACCATTTTATATCTCGTATAGCGAAAGGTTGTAAACTTTTCATAAACGCACCTGAATAGATTGTGAGCACAATAAACATAATGATGTGCTAAAACAAACAACAAAACAGATAACTTGATGAAATATCTAGATGGGAGGAACAGGTAGCCCAGATATTCAAGCAGGCCGCCGATGCCGTGATGTGGCTTTTCTAAGGAAAATGCGAAGTACTTAAGAGTTCAATACAAGAGCATCTAATTACCTCTAGACACTTTGCTCAAAAGGAGTCTTCCTTTAAAGTAATCTATAAAATCAAAGGTACTGAATCGAAGGGAGATTGAATCAAAAACTCATTCATTTCTGAGGTGTTGATTATCCATCAATTCAAGCCCTGAACTCTTCATCCAAAAATAATACATCCAACCTCACATCCTTCATTGGTCCTAATTCCCTTCTACAGTATGTTTTTTTTCATATTCTTTAATTAATGTTCTGTAATTTTATACTGTAATCAGTTATTATTATCCTTTAACAATTTTTCATGATTATTATTATTAATATGACTTTTATATTTTTCTTTCTTTTTCTTTATGTCTGCCAACTGGACAATTATATTTACTAATTCTGACCTGTGAATTATTTTCATCATTCTAATCTTCTCTAATCCTCTGATTACTATGTAACCTTATATATATATATATATATATATATATATATATATATATATATATATTCATCAAGTCAAGTAACTATTAGTTACTCTAATAGTAAATAAGAATATTTGGGGTAAAGTTTTTAAATGTTTATTTATCATTTTAACTCTTTATCATTTCAATAATAAAATGTAACACGAATATTCAAAATTAGTTTTGAGTCTTTGTTGAAGAATTCAATTCAATGTAGATTAACTCTTAAGAAAGTTAAACTAGGAAAACAAACGTAAGTAAAAGACAAACAGTTTTTCTTTCTTTTTTTTTGGTTTACAAAATTTTTTTTTTAGAAAAAACAGAACCATTTTAAATAAAATAATACAATTTCATAATTCTCAGCAGTAAAGGGAAACTAAAGAATTGAAATGGATTAACTCTATCTTGAAATAATTAGGGCTTCTATCATATTGATTACTGCTTATACTTTTACTATCTCTATCACTATTTGATTTCAATCGACAACTACATCTATTTGGTAATGTGGTATGGCAACTCGAACTGACATATGTACGTACGAAGTTCTACGTTGTTACAGACTGATTGACTCTATCATATCGACTAATTATCATAAATATTGATTTTTATTTGAACCATATTCTTAGACTATTCAGAAATGTTTTGGAATTTGTTAATCCTCTTTATTCAAGTTTTTAATGTAATCATTTCTGTCATTTATTTGAAAAGCAGATAATTAAAAGATATCATATTGGTTTATCACAGATTTATTTGTGCCATTTTATATATATTTCTGATCTGATTCGTAATAGATACATTGTCTTGACCGCTGATAAATATACATAATGTAATGATTTAAGTTATTGTTAAGTTTTTTTAAAAAAGAATAGCCATAAGATGTTCATGTTGCGGTCGGTATTCAATATAACCCTTAAACTTCGTATACTGTTCGTCCCGATACCCCAACGATGTAATAATCAGAAGACGAATACGAAGTGTTGATTACGTTTAGTATTGAACCACACACAGATCACCAAAATTACAGGTACGCTAAGCAAGCATGGAAAAGTAGTGTCGAAAAGCAAGAGAGCAAACGAGTGAACATTATTAAAATGTACATGCATATATACATAGTGAAATGAATGAATCATTGAATCAGTTATGCGACAAATAGTAAGGCTAGCAGAATGAATATATACGTAAGCAGTAAGCAATGCTCAAGCATACATATTCATACAAGTGCAACAGTAATAAAGGTACAATGATATAAGCTGTTATTGTACAAATGACTCTGTCCATTAAATAAGTTAACAAAAGGGCTTAACCAAATTAAATATGAACAAACTCAATTGCACGTGAGCTGCTATGTTCTCCTTTATTTTTTTTATTCAGAGATTTTTTTTACGTAATACAGTATACTGTGATTTCAGATTACATAGCCTAATATATCCCCTTAATTGGTAAGATTTATCAAACCCTAATGACCAGATGATTATCCTTGCTACTCAATATCTGACTTTACCTAACACTTCATTATAATACGGTAAAGATGAAAGTGCACTGAGTTTTATAACTTAGCGGGTGCAAGGAAATTATTACAGTAAGATTAATCTCATTAACTGTCTATATTCAGAGTTTATCCATCACTGAGTAATGACCTGTATCATGTTTATCTAGTCATTTCAATGTCAATCGAATTAAATAAATCAAGTTGCAATATGGCCATCAGCCTAAGCAGCTTTGAAATCAAGTGCACCACTCAGTGATAAATCAATTATCAATATCTCAGTCCCACGTGAAACTAATCACAACCCGAACAGCTTAGTGGTAACGCCTCACAGTGTGAAGCTGTGTAATATGAAATCGAATTCTGCCAGACAGCACTAGTTTCCTCAGAAACAGGTTCACCTTCCCAAAAAGTACCAAACAGCATGAAACTTAGGTTTACAGTTTCTTGTTCACTACCTTCAACCACCAAAAACTATCGATATTTGTTTTTTTACCTTATTTATTTCTCCTTCACTTTTATTCAAGTCATCATAAAGATGCATCACCTCTGAAACCACTATATATAAAAATGTCATTTGATGGAAATTTGATTTATTAGAAGCCGTTTTTTGAACAATTTGTTGTAGTTATTGTATAAGGAAAGAAGTTCTACTTGACCTTGTTTTAAATAAAAATCAAATAAAAGCAATCTTGATATTTAAAACAACTAGCCCCTTTCATAAATTTCGATAGAGCAATGAGAAGACGGAGTTGATATGAGAAATATGATGTATTTGCTTTATACATTTAGAACAATCTGGTTGCACATATACTTGTCACACCATTTTATATGAAGATTAATAAAGGTCAATTAAATGAAAGTTTAAGTAAAAAAAAAGGTGATAAAGGAGCGAAAAAACTTTGAGGTCCTATAGAAAGAATAGTAAGTTGTCGTATCACCCTAAACTATAAAATGACTTAAAGATTATTAAAGTAAATTCAAGGTTACGACAAATTATTTTTGTACATATAAGGGAGTTCAAATTTACGAATAGCCAAGACTTTAATAAACCTGAGAATTCGTCCTTGGCAATTTCTATACAACATTTTAGAAGCTCTATTGATGTTACTTCTGTGTTCCGTTTCAATTATATGTTTTTTCTATCGAAGAACATGATTTTCTACTTCTCATGTTGATCGGATCGTTTTACAGTTTTCACATTCAACTATCAAAATGATTATTGTATTAAAATATACACGAAGTATATTTCTAAGTTAATGTCAGTATATAAGTATTTCCTTTTTAATAAAGGATAAAGCTTTGAAATGATACACTCTGGAATGTAATCTAATTAAGGCAAAAATACAGACTGAAGGATGCATCAAATTTACTTGAGATATAAAATACTCTCGACTTTGAACATCATAAACGAAGTTATATTTATATTTCAATACCATATGATAATCAATCTGATTAATATAGGGCAATCTACTTTCTATTCTCTTTTCAGTAATAAAGAAGAAATAAATGTTTTTAATTAATGAGACTGGTTAACTAACTATATGTATTCAAGAAGTCTGTCATTACATATGTTTTGATGAAACTTAATGTCTATTAAACTTTCTCAATTCAGTAGTCCTATTAAAGTCTCTGGTGTTAAATAAACTATGTTTGCTGTGTTCACATATCAACATCTATGCAAAAACAGTTCAGGATACAGGTAAGATGAACTGATGAATATCAATAAAAAAAGAAAAATGCAGTTTAAATTTTACTATATTAAAATATAGCCAGCTTATTCGTAATTAATAGTATAACAAAAATTGTACTAAACCATAGTAGTGGTTACTTTCATTGTTTATTTATATAAGAGATGTAAATCTCTTAAAAACTTTCATCTAACGAATGTTTCTCATTCATTTTTATAACAAGGTAAGCTGTAGGATTATCAATAATAAAGTGTTAAATAGTTTCCAAGAGACTATTGAATTTCACAATGAAATCAAAATGTGCTTCTAAATAAATAAATGATTTGAAAAACAATGTGAAACTTACCACTCTGAATGATTAACCAATATTACCAGTGTAGGTTTAAGGTGAAAATAAACTGTTTTTAAAGAAATAAAGAGGCCATGTATTTCTGTATGGCCAATGCTTCAATAAATCTTAGTATATACCCTTGAACACTTTGTGCAGCACAACAAAAGTCAAGTCAAGATCAATCTTATGACCTGTTACCACTGTTTTCTGCTGATCTTTGTCTTCTTATTGCACAATCAAATTTATCAAAGGAATTAATCACGCTTGAAGCGAACGTACTGGGTTAGAGTCTCGAAGTGAACATCAACTCTGGGATGCAGGTACATCCAGCTTACGAGTCCCAATTGAGACAAAGCACGCGTCTTGGATTCCATTGCTAGCCATCATCCATCACTGCTTATAAGTATTTAACATTCATTACTTTAAACTAATTCCTGACTTCCGCACTGGATATAGCATCTATTTAGGATTTCATTTCATTCGGCTGTAAGCTTACTCAGTTTTATCTATATTAATTAACATTAACTCACTTTGCACTCCACAAGAATCATGTTATTGCTTCGGTGATATAAGTATCTCTGATTTGAATTATTCATCCGTGAAACCTACATCACCATGCTAGTCATCATCAACATATATTTCTGTTAACTACTTGTGAAAACAGCTCATTTTATCTTTTTAAACGTTTATATTGATACAACTACCTAAAACTAGCTTTACTATATGCATTGTAATTTTCTAAAGCAAGTCCTCTTTTCTCAAAACCTCCAACTACACTTATCAATTCACAAGTACACGCCAAAGAATAAACATTATAAGCACAGAACGAAAAGTTTATGTTCATAATTTTAAACATTTCCCAAAGAATTTGAGATTAAATGTTCCCACAGCTCTAGAAAGTCAAATAGATAAATATTCAGTCAATCTTTAAAAATTATGAAAAGACAAAATAATCCGGTCTCATAATGTTTTGCGGAAGTGGATGTGACTTAAAAGCTCAAATCAAATTCATATTCAAAAATGAAAAGTTATCAATTTATCACTGTGTTGTTAAATTCCCAATTGTAAGTAAAACCATCTGTCACTATTAATAATGTGAGTATTTTTTAGCCAATTTTAACTTAGCTAATCTCTATTTCATCTACTTTAAGATTATATTCTCATTTTAACACCGATTTCTTGAAACTAATGTGAGGGCATCAAATCTCCTATAATTATTACACAATCCAACATATCAATTTTCATACTCCATCTAAATCGTGCCTCACTACTACTGTTTATTGGTTACAAATGTCAAGTGACCTTACACATACTTTTGTGAATATATATATATATATGAAATATAATTACATACTTGCTTACAACTGTTATCGCTCGTGAATGAGCATAGGCCAATCACCAGCATTCTCCATCCAACGCTGTCACGGACAATACTTCCAGATCTTTCCAGTTGTCATTTATGCTTTTTAATATCTGCTTCCGATTCTCGACACAGTGTGTTCTTTGGTCTTCCACTTCTCATTTTCTCTTCACGGTTCCAAGTTAACACTTACCTAGTCATGCAGTTTGATGATTTCCGTTATCTAAGTCATAACCACCGACCCCATCGTCTTTTCCTAATTCCCTCTTCAACCGGAAGCTGATTTGTTCCCTGCCACAGTATGTTGTTGCTGACGGTATGTGGCGAACAGACATTGAGCATCATGTGTAGTAAATGGTTTATATACACTTGTACGTTTTTGATGATTGTTTTGGTAGTTCTAAATGTTCCAGCTTGGTACAGTAGAACTATCTTGATGTTTGTATTGGAGATTCTGAATTCGATCTAGGTTAACAGTTGTTTTGAGTTCCATATGTTCTTTAATTGTGAGAACGCTTCCCATTTTTGACAATCCTTGCCTTAACGTCAGCATCGAATCTTCCTCATTTATCAATGATGCTACCCAGATATGAAATATAATGAATTCCTATTATTCTGGATCAATCATTTGCGCGCTGTTTAAAAAGGACAGTGGTATTTTTCCTTGCTAGGTAAATTTTATTGTTTTCATCGTTTATGACGTATCAAGACCACTTTTTACACATTAATTAGATTTATTTCAGTTAAAGTATCCGCTAAGAGTATCGTTCTTGTTACCAAAGTAGTTTATCGTCGATACTTTTGAGTGCTTTGTTTTTATTGTATATGATTCTAACAATTCACAGTTTTCCACTTTTTTGATCATCGATCACTTTTGTCTCTGAGTACTATTGTATCTAGTTTCTTTTTGAAAACCTCTGTTCGATGACTGGACAGTGCAAGAAAAGCAATTGGCAACGTCCGGGCAGTCGATATCCCTTTGAAAGCGGCATGCAGTGTGATAAGTGCAAAGGCTGGTACCACGACATTTGCACGAATCTAACGCCTGTGGCTTTAAAACATTTTAGTAAAAATGGTTGCGTGTGGTTTTGTCAGCAGTGCCTCTCAGATGCAAATAGCTTGCTTGCCGAGGCCATTTTAGTGATAAATGCTGTTAGAAAGTGTTTTTGCAAACGAGGTTGGGACACATGGGACAGTACTTGCTCTGTCAACACACAAATTGATGTGAAGCCACCTTAAATAAGCTCGGTAACAGGTGGATCATCGTTAGCCAAGACTTAAAGCTTACTACATACTGTTATGCAATAGCCGCCAAAGGTTTTAGAACTTTATGATCAATACGTAGGGCCTTTAGTGATGTCGACGCTAAAGTTTTGTACACAGTATTCATTAGTCTTTAGTACTGCATACAAGCAGCTAGCCCCTTTCTAAAAAAGACAGTTAGCTCTTGGAAATGGTTCCGAGAATAGCAGCTAAGCTGATTCCCGGAACAGCGAAGCTCCCGTATTATGCTCGACTAAACCTATTCCCTTTGTCATTTTGAAGAACTACAGTTTTCAAATTTCTTAGTAATAAATTTGCATCTGATATACCCTCATTTTTTTGTCTTTCAAAACAGAAAATTTACTAGGACACTCTAATAAAGTTCACAAGCCCAGAACTAATTACTTATCAGTTGACCATCGACTTCGTTATCGAATTCATCAATAAGTTGGATTCATTACCTTAACACATTATTGAAGCACTATCTCTTGACTCTTTCAAAACAAAGTTGAATCAACTAAGAGACCATGATTGTCAAGACTAACATAGACCATCTAACCTCTTGTCTTTCCCAAAATGAAAATGAAACTAGAACAATTGTTTTAACTTTATTCACACAAGATTAAGTGAAGCAAGAAAAAGGATTTTAAAAAATATTTTTTAATACTGAAAAGTCTAATCTTATTTTTCAAATAACCTCGTATAAATTATTTTCTCTATGAAACGGGATTTCTAGAACAGATCAAATGGTATAACGTGTTAGTTAGTTACTGGGTTAAAATTATCTTTTCAATTATTCTATTATCACTTTTTTGTAATTTGTATTTCCCTACCGATTGAAATGATGTAAAACTAGAAAAAAAAACAATAAACAATATTAACAGCTAAAACTATTTAACTGTTAAAAATAAATAAATTTGTCTGGTTGAAAGAAAGAAAGAAAGAAAGAAGGCAAGAAAGATCCCTTGAACATCATTTCTGACAATGATTTATTTATTTACTGTTTTTTTCTCTTTTTTTTAAAAAGAAGATCATATTAGAAAATCGTTTCCTATTTCAATTCAATTTTATTTTATTCAATATAGCAATATATAACTGAAATGTTACTGTCGGCCTGCTTGAACATCTGGGCTACCTGTTCCTCCCATCTAGATATTTCATCAAGTTATCTGTTTTGTTGTTTGTTTTAGCACATCATTATGTCTATCGTGCGCAGAATCTATTCAGGCGCGATTATGAAAAGTTTACATTCTTTCGCTATACGGGATACAAAAGGGTACAATCAGCGACATCATGGTGGCTGGCAATATGCATTGAAACGAATGAACATTAATCAAATGTGGATAACCGAACTCCTAACATCTAAGTGGTCATCATTCAAAATTTATTGTCACAATCGATCAAGGTATAAGAAAAGGAAACTTGTTGAAATACTTTATGCTGAGAATTCTATGTTGTACCAAAAATATAATGTTGAATAAAGCTTCTAATAATAATAATAATAATAATAATAATAATGATAATAATAATAATAAATTGAAAGGTTTTCTTTTACTATCCAAAAATTTTAAAAAAATTGTTGTTGTTATCGTTGTTGTTCTTGCTGTTGTTGTTGTCGAATTTATATAGGCAGAGTGAGTATAAAAATGATAAACAATAATAATAGTTTACACTTCACTGATAACCACTATCCATGTTTGTTTATAATGCTTGTGAATGAAGACAAAATCTAGGCAATGTGCATAGTGTGCATATATACCAATAACAGACTGACCAACAGCAGTCCTAATCATCAATAAGAATATTTAAGTAAAACAATACCAAATGAAGTAGTTTAGATTGATGATAGAAATAAAAATTATACTGGAATTTGATTTTAATTGAATAACTATTAATAATAAACACTTTGTGATGCATAATTTAATACCTTACAATTTAGTTGGGATTGTAAATGTGTGACTAGTGTTTATTTGTTTTAATATTAGAAACAAAAAATCATTCAATGTGTTGGAGACGATAGATCCCCAAACTCATATTTTTACATTTTATCGCATCGATCAACTTATTGATTAAATGTTTAAATATTGTATTGGGGTCAATTGATGAACTGACCGATTAAATGTTTGAATAGCAGTCAATAGATGAACTATCGATTCAATGGACAAATAGGCCAATTTATGAACTCATTGATTAATGTTTAAAACTTTTCCATGGCAATATCGATTATATATATATATATATATATATATATATATATATATATATATATATATATATATATATATATATATATATGTTTAAATTGTGTTTGCTGTTGCTGCTTGTTTGCTTGCTCGCTCGTTTCCTGGCTGTTTACAGAATATATTTTCCATACCAAGCCTGGACTTCTCCTTCTAGATAGCGGGGGCTGGGACGCATCAATAGTTAGATCCTTGGTCTTTGGTCACTGAGTATTGTTCTCGTTCGCAGTTTAAGTGAACCCGTAAAGTTTCAAACATAACACAATGCTACCTGGTTTTCAAAGGAGTTTTTTTTTAAAACTCAAGTTAGTCTAAATTCATTTGGTATTATTTTGCTTGAATCTTCCCATTGAGGTTTAAGACTGAAAATTGATCAGTCTGTTATTGGCATATGTGCGTACTGTGTGTATTGCTATCAGAATTTTGTAGCTAAGTGGATAACGCGATGGAGTTTGAAGTGTAATGGTATTGGGTTTGAATCCCAGAGTGAACATCAACTCTGATATGCAGGTACATCCAGCTGATGAGTCTCAAATAGGACGGAACGCGCTAGCCACTGCCATCTTTGCGTATGAAGTTAGTCTATAATGTAAACTATAAATACAACGGGTTTTAAAGAATCTTTCTTGCTAAAAATTCACATTTATTGGCAAAAGTATAATTTATAAACGAACCAATCAGATTTAGGATAACAAGTCTTGGATTTTGGTGCGAAATTCACCTAACCATTTGTCCAAATAGCGTCTTGGCATTTTAGCTTATGTCAATTCGTGATGAAAACTATAAATCTAAATCCTAACCCTTACCAATAGTCACTGGTCACTATGAGGTGACATCTGTGGTTCTCTACTGTCTTGTTAGTCTGATCTCTGGGTCAAAGACTCAGGGCCTCTTGAGAAAACTAACAACTCTGATTTGAATGTCCAATCCGTACAAAAATTCGTTTTGTGTGACGCGTGCTATTTTTAATCCCCAAATGTGACTAACTTTACTTGAACTAGATAAGTAAATACTAAATTCATGTGCCTGATTATAACACTGAATATATGATTGATATCTTTAGCTTTGAATAAATAAAAAAAATTTCAAGTATTAAGAAATTTTGTGTTGTAATTGTCATAATTTTATTACTGCATTATAAAAGATGTGATATACTGATTAGACTCCTGAATAAATTCGATAATGTACAATGAGCAAACAGTGTAAACACATCATAATATATCAATCTTATTTTTCTCATTTATTCTTCTAGATGGACAATTTCGATATTTCCGTTTACTTTAAATATATTTGTCAAAATGATCGAATGTAGTCTTTTTTACAATCCATTTCCATGTTTGTTTATTTGATTATCTTTATTATAAGAAGTGACCTAAAAGTGATTAATAAAATTCACCGAAAATTTAAAATAAACATGTTTTTCACATATATAAATCATGAGTCAGTTGAAGCGAGACCACCATGGAAAACCTGGAAACACTGGACGGCCGTTTCGTCCTAGTATGGGACTCCTCAGCAGCGCGCATCCACGACCACGCACCTCACGGGATTCGAACACAGGACCTAGTGGCTTCGCGCGCGAGCACTTAACCATTAGACCACTGGGCCGGCATCCAACGGTGTTAATGTCTAACTTCAACCAATCCATAAAATTGCATCACCATATACCATTGTCTTCAGTGAGCTGATATCTCACTACAGACGTGGTTGAACTTCACTGGTAACGGCTTCCCACTAGAACTCCAGGAGTATCTCTTGAAGTCAGTCACTAGTGAGCAGTTGATTATTATCAGGAGTTTGTGGAGATTTTAGTCATTTCAATACTTGAAATCGTGAGTCAATGGAAGCTAAGTCACAATGAAAAACCTGGAAGCACTGGACAGCCGGATCGTGGATGCATACTATGTTCGAATCCCGTGAGGTGCGTGGTCGTGGATGCGCACTACTGAGGAGTCCCATACTAGGACGAAACGGCCGTCCAGTGCTTCCAGGTTTTCCATGGTGACCTGGCTTCAACTGACTCGTGATTTCTATCTGTGAAATTTCTAAAATCTCAACAAACCCCTTCTGATACTTGTTTTTATTTGAAAAAATCTGGATAACACTAATCGAAATTAATTCAAAATAGAACCAACTGCTAAATACGAATAAATACGTGGGCAAGTAAGAAGAAGATTGACAATGGTCCTAGTTTTTTTTATAATTGTTGGAGTATTCATAACTCATACAGGAACATTAAATCACTTTACGAAGATCTGTTATCGTCGTTGTATTAACTCCATAAACAACCTTCAATATTTCCTGAATTCCCCGAAGTTTTACTATGTCCATAAGTATTACCATTATAAAAATGGTCAAATATAGAGAGCTTGTAACCTCATCCACACATTTGATATTTTAAAAGAATTGATTATAATAGTTAGTGATGATCACACCTTTTGATTTTCGGCTCACAGAAAACAATGTCACCATTTAAATGCTATTATTACTGTAGGGTTGTTATGAAACGTTTTTTAATTAACTGATGATTTACAATGGTGCTACTAGACTAAGTGAAGCATCCTGGAGGAACCGAATTATTGACCCAAGCTCTTGAGTGGACCGAGATTAAAGTCAAGAATAGATCATTTAATGACTACAATACATTCATATATGAAAAATATTAACATGGAAATAAACAAGATTAGATGATACAAGGAATTAGAGAAACTCAGTTACGTTAGTTGTTCACAGGCCAACAAATTAAGGCTTGACTATTAAGGTTAATTCTTTTCTAACATATCAGAGATGAACAATTTAACATTGGTTATTGTTTAGCAACTGACTAAGTTGCTGTTGTATATTATGTATTCGATTAAGCTTATTCTACTTTGAACTTCTTATTATAAACCTTTATATTTTTAAACACTTTCTCTTATCCCTTCAACAATTAGTATTTCCATATTCATAATAATAACAAATATATCTATCAAGCATTAGAATAATGAGTTGTTGAGGTAGGAATATTTTAAGCAAAAGAATGATGAGATAATTGTCAGTTGTGTTATGATAGCTCTTGACATAAATATACTTAAAGCTTGTGACATTTCCGATTTTATAATAGCAACATAATTACATTGCAATTTGAACTAATTATAATCTAAATGATAATAAGTACAATTTTCAATAGGACATATGTCACAAAATTAAAACTATGTTCGTTCGTTATACATATTAATTAATGCCATGCCATCCATATATTAGGCAAATTATTATATAGTATTGCAGCCAATAAATATTACACAGATTGAAATCATGAGTCAGTTGAAGCTAGACCACCATTGAAAACCTGGAAGCACTGGACGGCCGTTTCATCCTAGTATGGGACTCCTCAGCAGTGCGCACCCACGACCCCGCACCACGCGGGGCTCGAACCCAGGACCTACTGGCTTCGCGCGCGAGCACTTAACCATTAGACCACTGAGCCGGCATCCTACGGTGTTAATGTCTAACTTCAACCAATCCACGAAGTTGCGCCACCGTACACCATTGTCTTCAGTGAGTTCCTATCTCACAACAGACCTGGTTGAACTCCACTGGTAACGGCTTCTTACTAGAACTTCGGGAGTTTTTCCTGAAGTCAGTTACTAGTGAGCAGTTGATTATTATCAGAATGGGTTTTGTGGAGATTTTAGAAATTTCACAGGTTGAAATCATGATTCAGTTGAAGCTAGACATGCTTATTGCAATGCTTCTGAATTCTAGAAAATCTATAAAAGTATTTAAGCACACATCAACCATATCCCTACTAAAGAGTAGATGAGTTTACCGAATTCTTATAACAACATAAAACATAAGCCTACATGAGTTATTCTAGCTCATTCAGTTTAATTCATTCTTCTTGAATGACATTTTCCCCTTGTTAATTATTGGCCTATTAACCTGGACTGTTTTCATAAGGGCGTATTCGAATTGATTGACTTTGTTCTGTCTTGATGGCAAATTACAAAGTAATGAATTCAGAAAACTCTTCTAAAATTTCTTTGGAAGATTTAGAAAAACAAAAGGTATATCTCTTTAAGCAGAGATTGATGTTAACTAGCAGTGGAATGCAGGATACGCATTACATTACTGGAAATATTGAAGCGAACCGCATGGAATGCACATATTCCAAAAGAGATTGATCAATCATAGTCTTAAACGGTAATAGGAAAGTCAAAATGAATCAAAAGGGTGTATCGTTTTCGATGTGCACTGATATGTTAATCCAATAATTAATGTTATTGTATTAGATTCCTGAAGTTTTTAGACGATACGTTAGATCCTAAGTAACTTATGTCAGAGTAAATATTCTTTACGATCACTCGTCTTTTTCTAAATTAAGTATTTATTAAAAATAGATAACCACTATGTTTCAAGCAACTCTATATTTTTACAATATACTTTATATTCTTGCATAATCCGTACTTTCAGGCAGCCATATGGACTTAGTTGACAATTGCAGTTGAGAAATCAAGCGATCTAGTCGCTGCATTAAATTCTTACTGTTAGCTTTTCTATATCTGGCTAATATTTCTTTAATATCTATTTGGATTGTGAGCTAGAAGTGAAATTGTAATACAATTATTATTTGTATCCATCAAATTTAGTGATTTTAATGAATTTCAACTAAATTTTTGTCGATTACACAATTTGCTTATGTTACTTTCATCGTAAGATATGATATATTTGTAGGCTATATTTGTTTTGACTTTTCAATGGGGAAATTCTTACTAACCAGATAGGTATGTTTAGATTAAACCAAACATTCTATCCTAGTTTATGAAATTATCGTTGTGTGTAGAATTACCAAGTTATGTTGTAACTTAATCAAACTGTCGTCTCTATTTACTTGGTGAGAAAATAAATCTCATGAATCAGACCAAAAGCTAAACAGATTTTTTAAAGAACACATGCAGAGAACGTCTGACATTAGCAGATTTGAACTGGTATTTTCATGGGATAACATTTATTTCTCAATGGATTATCACTTCAGATTGATAATGTAAGTTATGACTTATGTATATACTCATGTCTAAATAAATAATTTAAAGTAGGTTATTAAGTAATTAATTATATTCTAACCAAATAAAGTGGAAGTTTATCAAACTAATGGTGTATTTATTTATGCAATCATAGATCAATATATAAATTTTCTATTTACGGTCAATAAATTACTGTTTATTTACTAATTATTTTTGGCAACCTCCATTCGCAACTGTCATGAAACGATGTTTTGAACTACACTCAAAAATTCATGCTCTAGACTTTGAAGCACCCCATCTCTTTTAGGAACAATGAATTCATTTAGCTGTTCCAAGCAAAATAAGAATCCTATTATTTAGGAAAACTAGTAAAGAAACTTATGAGGCACAGCTACGAGTATTACTAATCACTAAGTAATTTTTGCCAAAAACTACTCCTACGAATTAAGAACTGTTGAAAAGATTCAGAAAACTCGCAAATGCCAAGAAAGGTTCAGGAAACACTAAGAAGCATTTTATCTAATCAGCCTTCACTAGAAGTTTAGCCAAAAACATCAAGAAAGTGAAAAGTGACATGTAGTTCCTGATTGGTTGATTACTACACTGCTACTATGTTCAGTAGCATCCCAAAAATTTCGGGAAACTCAAGGACATCTAAAATACTACAAAAACCCTATATCTTCCGTACTAAAACGAAAATTTGGAGTAAATTGCTTCTCGCATATTTTGCGCATTTTCTCTCGTGTTCAGGTCGCTGTGTAGTTCTAGCTTGGGGGTTACGAAAATAGCTTAGGAGCCGAATATAGCATTCAATTAGCAAAACTTATCATGAACCTACTACTAGACTAAAGGTGATGTTACGTCTACATAAACATTTAGTTTCATGAATTTACTCTTCTTACTGTCAACATTACGTGTCGACAGGATAGACGACTAGTAAGCATCAACCTAAACGTATACGAAGAATATTTGAATGCACATAGAATTTTCAGAACACTTCCCCTTATATTCACTCATGTGAACATGAAATATAGTGAGGAAATCTTGATATATTGTGTACAATTAATATTAAGATCGAAGCATTATTTATCGCCGTTATTAACAAACATTTCAACAAAATCCGATGTACCGATCAATGAGAAACCTGAGATCACAAGCCTAAAGACCAATACGTATTACAGTGAGCTTATAACATAATAGGCTAGATAGTAAAATACTCTAATGAATGCGATGTTACTATAAACGAACGCTTGTAGATGTATTTTTTAAATGAGTGAGGAAAAAGTAAAGACTCTAGAAAGCTTTCATATTCTGACTGAGGTGATAAAGAGAAATTATTTGGGAAGCTGAATCTTTGAAAGAAATAAGATCAATTGAATGTTATTTGTTACTGATCATGACTTGAAATTTACCTTCACTTTAATAAGTTCGCTTAAATTTCTGTTAATCAAATTTTTTACCATTTATATAAAAACACCGTTATTTTTTTGTCAATAGATGTTAATAAACGTAACTTATGATTATTGTAACGCATCGTTTATCAATCAGCACTAAGATATTTCTTTATCTTTTTCAAACCTCTCACTCGTAACTTATTTGACCTTTTCTACGGAATATCAATAGAGATATTTTGTATTCTGTAGTAGATACTGGTTACAAAAACTCACATATCAAGTTAAAATTAAATACATGTCATTGAACACTATACATTTATGTACTAAAGCAAAATGGATTTATTAATCTGACCAGTAAGTAAACCTGTTTTAAATAAACAACTTCCGACTAATAATAAATTACAAGTTTGAATACTTATCAATCAAACAGCTTCGACTTTTTCTTGACATTTAGATAGTATATCAATCATTTAACATATAACCAAGTTTCTAAATATATACTTACTTAGTTGATGAACATTATACATTAGTAACAGAAAATGATAACAAAAAAGAAAACTAAAAAAAGATTTTATAAACCAATTGAATGAATTTCATTTTCAAATAAGAGTTAAAATAAGAAATTTCTATAAAGTAATTTACATGAAAAATAATACAATAGAGAAAAAAAGTAAACAACAATAATAATCATTTAATACAAAAATGTTATAAAATCGGGATAAATGCATACAAAAAAGTTAGTAATTATACATAGTATAAATGCTGATAGAGTACCAGGTTCCTATATAGATATATTCATACTACTCTGATATTTTCTTCATCTGAAAAATTTTCATTAATATCATAGTTATTCCCTTCGTTATGAGCATCTGGTGGACAATACCAATCAATATTTTCATCATCACAATTAAACTTATTATTATTAACATGATACTTGTTAATATTATATGAATTACTTGAAGTGGATGAAGACGAATTATATCCAACTGTTTTATGTGAAAAATTACACAATGATGCTATCAATTCATAACTGCCTAAAATAGCAATAATAATAATAATACATTGAAGTAATAAAACAAAACAGATTAAATATTAAAGCAATGAAAATTTTCTTATAAAAACAAATAGTGAATAGTTATTCGAACATGATAATATCAATCAAATAACATTAGATAATTGATATCGATCATAGAATGTTAAATGTTCAATTAAGTGATGATTAAAATTACTATAATATCCACAAAACCCCTTACTGATATGAATCAACATATACTCACTAGTGACTGGCTTCAAGAGGTATTTCCTGGAGTTCTAGTGAGAAGCAATGACTAATGGATTTAAACCAGGTCTGTTGTGAGATAGTAACTCACTGAAAACAATGATGGATGTGTCGTTCAATTTCGTGGGTTAGTTGAAGTTAAGAAATACTGTAGTAAACTATGTGTTTATATTAGCTTGATTACTATATAACGCATAATTTAAATTGTATCATCTGTTGAATACAACTAAGTACACTTCCATTTAGAATCAGTAATAAGATAACAATACAAAATTAAGACTCAATTTCTGACTCTTTCAATGTTTCGTTTCATTGATAATAGAACGTCTGAGATATCTGGTAAAAAGATAAAACCTATATACTTGATAATGTATTCAAAGCACGAAGTTTTAAGAGATTCAAACACAACACTGAACTCGTCAGCCTCCAAATGTCCTGGTACGGTCGAGAGTGGGGAGAGTCCGCTCCCCCTCAAAAAATGCTCTCACATGGCCACGCGTATGTAGCCTCCGTCAGGGAAATCTTACTCAATGCCCTCTCGTGGCATTACTGTTGTTAACGAAAATGAGAGGACGAAAAGTGAATGTCCGGGGCTTTAACCGGGTTGGTGGACATGGAGAGTCCACCTAGAGGAGTTGGAAAACCCTGATTCCAAACCAATGATGCACATGGGGTCCAGTATCCTGGAAGAACAAGTGGTGTATGAACCAATTGTTGGTCACCAGCTTCAATGGGACTGCATCTCCTGATATTACTCCACTGCCTTGTGGATCAGATCTCCAGGTCGAAGGCTCCGGGTGTGGCCACCTAAGAAAACCACCTGCTTCGGTTTGGGCGCCTGGGCAGTATCACAGCCCTCACACAAATCTCCTTTGATTTGTGTGGTGCATATGTATTTGGTGCCTCCTTATACCAATATCTACGTGTTAAAATAAATGAATACTGAACTCGTCAACTGATAAAAAAAGCCGGGGAGTTTTGAGCGCAGTAAATCTATCATAGTGTAATAGATAGTACATAACTCATCTGTGTGAGCTGACCTATAGCAAATTAAATGCAAGCGCCCATAGATCTGAATAGGAAGGGAAAAAACCAGTTATATGCAACTTTATTGAGAATTACCCACAATAACCGTACTACAAGCGAATTAAAAACTGGGTAGTTAGATCTATACAGTACCATCATAGCCAACTGACCTGATTACTTGTAAAATTAGCAGCTCGTTCGACCACCATGAGAAGCTACACAGGAAACAAGCATACACTAGTCATGGTAGATTAATCAAAATACTCTGCAAGGCTTGGTGACAAGGGATTTACTTGATTACTAGATTACCCAATAAGAGATGTTACGACAGTTATATTTAGACCAAGGATAAGATTTAGAAACGTATCAACAGAGGAATCGTCCCAATTACTAAGACTAAAGAAAATAAGAACAATACTATAATATTCTAAATGTAATGGTTTCGTTGAACAGACAAACATAACGTTAAAGATATGACTGGGAATGTTCTCAGAAGTCAAACAGTCAACAGCCTGAGATATACTGTAACTTCTTTGCCTCGTCATACAGATGGGAACAGACCGCATCTCATATGGATAGATCAAGAAATACACTTGCCCAGTGATATAACCGTTTCCAGTAAGTTAAATGATTCTCTAATAGTTTCAAGAAACGGTCACCAAACTATCGAGGAATGTGATCATAGCTGGAACCGGTAAGTTTTAAGGAAAGTGTAACAACGGTAGGAATTCAACTACGTTTACAAAAGTTGGGGGGCTCTGTCAGAAGTCGTAGATAAAATTTGACTTAAGCTGCTGGGGTGCCCAAAAGTAAACAACAGGCCGAATGGATTGGCCAACAATTGAAAACACATAAAATGGTGGAAAGGGAGGACAGCCAGAGAACAAAAACCAGAAGGATCTGGAGTCTAGTTATATGACAGTCTTAGAATGATTTACAGCCACTTTAAGCTGAGTTGCACATAATTTAATAACATCATAATGATAAAGTAGTTTACATCCAAAAAACGTTATCCAGATAGCAAATACAGTAACATTAGTTAAAACAAGCTTACTGAATTGAGAAAACCATTCTTCTCCAAGGACTTTCCACATGATAGGTAAATAATCCAAAACCATATCAATACGACTTGCAATCATATGTTCAACTAGCCAAATCGGTGATAACGAATTAGAAGTTAGGAAAATGTCATCTAACGCATCAAGTTTCTGTTTGCATAATTTCCAACTATTTAAAGTTGAAGGTGGACGGAAAGAACGAAATGCTTTGATATTTCTAGTAAAATTACTACCTGATAAATCTTCAACTCCATCGGCTAGAAGAATTGTTCGTGCTGTAGTCAAAGCTGGATAGTATTTACTTGCAATGTTATATGGTCGCTTAAATTTTCGCGAAACAAAAGAATCTGAAGCTGGTGTTAAACCAAGTTGCCAATTCATTCCACCAGTTAAAAATGCATCAGCCCAACTAAACTGTTGTGAAACAAGTTCCAATGCAGTCATATTCGGGGAGAAGTCAGGATAGTTTTCATGAAGCCATGAGACAATGTGTCCACCGTCTGTATGACATAAATCCAGTATCTCCTAGGACAAGAACAACACTCCGAAACATAATATAGAGTATATTATTTGAGAAAATGTTACCACAAATAAAATTGGTCAGCATCACAACTAGGAGAAAAGTATCGAATAATAATATGCACTCTAAATTCATACCGAAGATCATCAGTAGATCACGGCGATTTTCACGTTTAAACAAATACCAACTGAAATAACACTTGGATAAGAGCATTTACTTAATGATTTAAGTTTTTAAAACCCTATGAGAAAAATTCTGTATACACTGAATTGGATTATGCTCATACGCGAGACTTGTAACATAAATGTAAAAAGCACCTATAAATTATCTAATATCTTGTCGTCACACTACGGTAGTTTTAGGGATAGCTATTTTGGTTGCATCACCTTATTATCCACCATTTGTCAAAAGACATACTGCCATTGTATCATATACTTTGTGCTTCTGTTTAGCTCCTAGTTTAAACAATATTTCAAGTGAAGCCGAATGTATGAGCTTGCATGTTTCCTTAGCCAACCATAAGTAACTTACAATCTAGTACAGTGTTGTAACCCACCAACTTTTTATAATTCTCGTCAGCACACCAGGAGATGGAACTAACAAGATGAGCGTAAGTCGAATCAATAATCACCAAAAGCTACACCATAGATCCATGGCTTATTCGATAAGTAGGCGACAGAATGCATGGACATCAGCAGAGATCGTTAGAATACCAGACCAACTAGCTATCCCACTTACGAAAGTCAACCTCACGAAATTTGTTTTCATTCACGGAATGTAAAATTTTTCTGTGGCAACGATAAATTGTTAAACAATTAGTTAGCTTAAGATCCTGACTTTTGAGGAATTGAAGAGATATTTTATCCAATGGAAACAGAGATGAAACACATACACTGCCACAGATAGGGAGCATTTTGAAAGAAAGAGGAATTATTTGCTGCATATACTGTAAAACAAATTTATGACCTAACTTGGAGTATCTGATAAACAAAGTGTATTTCGAAAGGAACAAATAACATCGAGAGATAACTAGTATGAAATAATACTAGTGAGCTTAAGATATACGGGAAAAAGTAGAGAAATCACATTTGTGCCAATCCCATCTATAATTTTTAACTACAATTTATTATTATCTCGAAAGCTCAAACTAAAAAGCTCGTGCCTTCCAACATGGCTGAGTTGAACATTAAATGATTTCGTTGACTATCAACGGTATATCTTGATTTAGTACTTATGACAACAACAAAAATTACCTTGAAAACCATTAGTCAATTTCGAAAATCGATTAAGTAATTGGATACATAGTTTCAACGAAACTATGCAGTCTCCACAACTCCTTACCAATAATTATCATTTGCTCATTAATAACTAGCCTCAAAAAGGAATTTCCAGAGTCCTAGTGAGAAGCCCTGATCAGTGGAGCTAATCCTTATCAGGTGTAAGGCAAACTATCGAAAATTGTCACGCAATATCGTAAATTGATTAAAATTAGACAATAACAGCGTTGAATGCCAACTCAATGGTCTGAAGGTTAATCGTTCGCGCGTGAGACCAAAGATCCTGGGTTTGAATTTTGCATGTGAACTTGTGGATGCGCACTGCTGAATAGTCCCAATCTAGAATGAAACGGCCGTCCAGTGTTTACATGTTTTTAATGGTGGTCTAACTTAGATCGGCTCGTGATTTCAATGAAATTATACTAATAGTTAATCTGCTCATACTATGGAAACTTAATTGGGAACTAACAGTCAAATGTGTTAATAAGTAGGCGATTACCTCAAGATTAAATTCGAGTGGAGGTCGCCTCCATGTTACTAAATGTGGTGGTAATTTACCTTCTTCTTTATCCAAGCTTGATACAATTTGTTCATTGTTTACTGGCTTTCCTGGCAAAAGAAAATCGGTAAAGAGAAAAACCACTGCGTCAAAACATTACTACAACATCATGAAAGAAATTGGAAAAACACAATAATTAGGAATAAGTGTGGAATAATTCATCATGTTTTAATCAAGACAAAATTCGGTTACAAGATAAAAATCTGTTTTACACATCTCACAGTTGTTAATCAAGTAGTTCTACATTAACCGATGTTTGTTTTGCTACTTTTCAACCATATTTTCCATGTTTAACTTGCGATTGCATTTGAAATCATTTCTTTTCCTTTATTACTTTCACGTATTTATTCTTCATCTATTATATCTCTTTCAGAAAATGATAACTGAAATTATTACATGAATTGCTATATTTGCCTGTTTTGTAGTTCTAATATGTTTTTGCACTTACAATACTTTTCCTTGGTTTTATCATGTTACAATATTTTCCATTACGTTGATCTAGAACTAACTATTATTATATTTAAACTAAGACTGTTTTAATTGATTTTAACTCTGAATAAGAAATTTTGGAAAAAAAAGCAAGTTTATTATGGAAGTTGACATGACAGTTTCATTGCTTATTAGAAATAAATCCTACATATAATTCACCATGACGCAAACGTCCATCGGTTCACATTAATACACTTAGCATTAACACAAAGAAAGAAAAGTGGAGCAGTACGAAAAAACAACTTTAACGCCCGTTATGGAAAGCTAAAACAAAATCACGAACTGAAAGAAATAAATCTGTAAACATTAAACCGATGAGCTAAAATACAAGTTGAAATGCATTGAAATTCGCACATATACACAGATATAAATACTTTATACCACATTGATGTAATTTGCGTGTGAAGGCAAAATCAAACTACAAACTTAGGAACAATTGCGATAAAATGAAAAAAATTGGTAAACGAGAAAATTCATTTAATCATGAAAAACATTATGTATAATGCATCTACTACGGTCATTTTTTACTTACGAGGGTCACTTTTGATGGACTGGAAAGAAGGACACCTCGTCAAGATTCCAAAGAAAGGAGATCTGAGCAAATGTGAAAACTATAGAGGCATTACACTGCTGTCAATACCAGGGAAGGTCTTTAACAGAGTGTTGCTGAACCGGATGAAAGATGCAGTAGACGCCCAACTTCGAGATCAACAAGCTGGATTCCGTAAGGATCGATCATGCACAGACCAAATTGCAACACTACGGATCATCGTCGAACAATCAGTTGAGTGGAACTCATCACTATACATCAACTTCATTGATTATGAAAAGGCATTTGACAGTGTGGATAGGAGGACGTTATGGAAACTTCTTCGACACTACGGAGTTCCTGAGAAGATTGTCAACATTATCCGGAACTCATACGACGGACTACAGTGCAAAGTCGTGCATGGAGGACAGCTGACAGATGCATTCCAAGTAAGGACCGGAGTCAGACAAGGCTGTTTACTCTCTCCCTTCCTCTTTCTTCTGGTGGTCGACTGGATTATGAAGACCTCGACATCTGAGAGAAAACAGGGAATACAGTGGATAACTCAGAACCAATTAGACGATTTAGACTTCGCAGGTGACCTAGCCCTCCTATCACGTACACACGAACAGATGCAGATTAAGACAGCCAGTGTAGCAGCAGTCTCTGCATCAGTAGGCCTCAGCATACACAAAGGGAAAACCAAAGTTCTCAAATTCAAAGCGGAAAACAACAATCCAATCACTTTTGATGGCGAAACTCTGGAAAATGTAGAGTCCTTCACATACCTAGGAAGCATCATCGATGAACAAGGAGGTTCAGATGCAGACGTAAAGGCAAGGATTGGCAAAGCAAGGACAGCATTCCTACAATTGAAGAACATATGGAACTCAAAACAACTTTCAACCAATATCAAAGTGAGAATCTTCAATACCAACGTCAAGGCAGTTCTACTGTATGGAGCTGAAACTTGGAGAACTACAACAACCATCATCAAGAAGGTACAAGTATTTATAAATAGTTGTCTACGCAAGATACTCAACATCCATTGGCCGGATACCATCAGCAATAGCCTTCTGTGGGAGAGAACAAACCAACTTCCAGCTGAAGAAGAAATTAGGAAAAGACGATGGAAATGGATCGGACATACATTACGCAAATCGTCAAACTGCATCACGAGGCAAGCGCTAACTTGGAATCCTGAAGGGAAGCGAAAAAGAGGAAGGCCAAAGAACACATTGCGTCGGATAATAGAAGCAGATATGAAAACGATGAATTACAACTGGACGGAGCTAGAAAGGATTGCCCAGGACAGGGTTGGATGGAGAATGCTGGTGAGCGGCCTATGCTCCTTCACGAGGAGTAACAGGCGTAAGTAAGTAAGTAAGTCACTTTTACGTTTATATATATTGCCAATTCCAATTAAGTATACACTAGATCACTCCATTTATTAGCACAAAATATATAGAAAACGCTCTTAAACTACATTTATTGTAGTTGAACAAACAACAAAACAATACATGAATAAATGAAACACACTAAGAATTTATATCCATTAAAATTATACTTTTTCATGTAAATTATTCGAATTATTCAAGTACCAGTAAAACTGTGGAATATAATAACTTTTTTTAAGAAAAAACGCTTCCAATTATTAAGTATGATAAAGTTCTTTACAAAAATTACTTTCTTTCTTGCTGTTGAAAAACAATATAAAAGGATTATAGGCAGAGATAGATGGTGGCTAGCTGTGGAATCCAGGATGAGCATTTCGTCCTGTTTGGGACTAGTCAGCTGGATATACCTGCTAAACAATCGCATTCCTAAACATCTATGAGAAGATTCAAACAAGCAATACAAAAATAGACTATATAAAAGTCTATTTCAACTTACTTTTACAATAGAGAATTTTACCTATAGTACGAAATAATGATAAAACTCCATCTCGATGAGAATGTGGCAGTGTAGAATTATTCCAATTTCCTCTCTCTGTAACAAAAAATAAAAATAGATCAAAACTATCCCCATTAGTATTGCATATAATAAACGTACGGCTATGTATTGCATTGAATTTATAAACTATAATAAAACAGTTATTCACTGATCTATAGTTTTCGATGATTGTTTAATAAAACTTGATCCGTAACATAAGGTGCATCCAAAAGTACATAATTGGGAAAAACAGAACGCCTTCATAAACAGCTTTCCCAATTATTATTAATAATTTTTACTCACTTTACATAAATTCGAGGTATATTTATTCGTCACGAATAAAGAAATGATATTATTTTAAAATAGCTTTCATCCAATGGAAAATAATATACTACCTGAAAATAGTGAACAGTTGTGTTGTTCCTAGTTTTGTACTTACTATCTGTAAGAATCCATACAAATAGGAACCTAACTTTTGGGTTTCACGATTACATACAACCTCATATAGTTAAAATTCAAACAGTCGATTATTAATGGCTTTGGTGGGATTATAGCTTAATAAAGAAAACATTCCCAGGTGGTAACACACTAACCTAAATTAAAAGTAACTGAAAACTCATTTGACTCAACAAACCTCCATGAGCACACACTGAAGCAATATTATATTAACTATAAAACTATACATATGGAAAATTTAATTACAAAACAGCTAGGAAAAACACTCAAGAGTTAACATAATTATACAAGATATCTAACACTGAATACTTCAGTTTCACTAATTTACCAATTAAGCACTAACTGACCAAATATTTCTACCATTATTAAGAGATTTTTACTATGAATGAGGTAGATAAGGCTGTTTTACAAAAGCTATACCTAATTAAGAAACATAAATAACAGCTTTTATCAAATGGATATTCCAGATAAGACTTAAATAAAATACAAATAGTCATACTACACTAAAACATGTTTTTAAATTGGGATATGTTGCTTCACTGACAACTTCATCAGTAACAAACGTATCAAAAGTTGGCATCATGACTATAAAGATTAAATGGTATGAATAGTGAAAAATGCTTTTGATAGACTAACGAGAGAGTCTATGAAACCAAACGTACAACCTGGCAATACTTCATTAGAACAGTTAGATAAAGTTGTCGGGTAATTTAACGACTTATGATGATGGGCGACAAAGAGTGAATGCACCCGCACCATTGTGAACGATTCTGAATGAAACTGGAAAGCAGCTTAGCAGTTATTCTATGCACAAATGATATGTAAATGAACTCAGACTGGAAAGCATCTTTACTCTTGCTACTGTACATTAAAGGAATTCCATGACTGTTGCAGAAGTAGTCAGACGGAACAAAATTGTGACTGAAAATGTTGTGAAAACATTCCAAACAACTTAAGTTTCATATGATTGGTTGATTCCCTTTGTAAATATAGCAAATACAATCGTTGAGGTAGAATATTATGAATTCATTTTATTTTGTGGGTTCGCTTCATCTGCTTACCACGAAATTAAATGAATTCATATTACTCTGCTTCAACTGCTATTCTGGCAATTTATATTGTCAGTCTCGCTATACACAACTAAATATATTAATATAAGAATAATTTCTCACAATTTATAAAGAATGTAGTTTTATAAACTGGACATTCGTTTTACTTTAATATTCATCAAAAGATTTTAACAAAGAAAGAATAAAAATCAGCATCTCCACTGCTTCAGATGCCAAAGAGTATATAATACAAATGTGTGGAAACCAAAGCCATGTTACAGTTGGTGATAAATGTACCTGAAGTAAGCTGAAAATGAAGCTGATTAACAGCAGATCGAATATCCCCAGAACAGTCATTCGCTATAGACTGCAGTAATTGACGAGATGGTAGTTTTAAACCAAGCTATTAAAGGAAACCGAACATAAGATGATTTATTTACAAAGCAGTGTGTAAAATGAATCTGTATATTCATGGTGGAAAATAACGAAGTACCAGTTTATATAAAACCAAAACAACAAATCGTACAAATTAGTACCAATTCATTTTACTCCATAAACATACATTAGTTGCAAACTATTTTTTTAAAGCTTATAACCAAGTTAGAAAGTGGAATTACGATAATATTTTAACTGTTCTAGATTTTTTTTAATTTACAACAGAGACAAAGATTATGAGACACAAAAAGATTTGACATTTGCTACATGTATAACGCATATATGTACAAAACACTATAGTTCAAACCTTAACTCAGAGTACTCTGGTAGTTGACATAAAAGAGGGTTGAGTAAAGGTGTTGATCAGAATAAGACATTGTTGCCACGGGAGTGACATACATAATTATATCAACTAATCGAAACTTTTTGACAATAAAACATTATTCACTTCGGTTTCAATAATTAGACTATAAAAATGTCTATACAATTATTTTATGTATGCAGACAGAATCAGTCAATTAAGCTTTTATTTTGACTTATCATTTGGTAAAATTGGCTAGATCATTTAACATGATGAATGGGATGATAGTAATTTCGAGTTGTTTTAACAGACTTAGGTAAGTGTCACTACTAAATTGTTATAGCCTAAAGGAATTCATTTTTAATTTAAAACTCCAACTCTTAAACCTATCATTAAAAGATTAAAAAATGGCGATTTAAATTTAAAATAACGACGCTACTTTTCAGACAATTTTTTGATGGACTTTGCGATTTAAAATCTTGGCTAACGTTCACAAGGAATCGCAAATGAATCAAATTTTACTGCTAGATTATCGAAAACTGTAATGTGATTAACAGAAGTAGAAGTTTATCGAAAGGTGAGTAAGCTAAAAACACATCTCTATACTCTTATCAGTATTCAATTTAACAATTGAATAACCCGTAGAAAGTTACCACAAGTTCTGGAATACACACATAGAACATCTCTACTTTTCAGTTTGAACATAAATATGTTCAAAAATCATTAGAAACACCAGATTTAATTATTTATTTGAACACAAATATTGGTACAAAGGGGCACCGAATACATATGCGCCACACAAGTTACTTGATTTGTGAGTGGGCTGTGATACCGCCCGGGTGCCCAGACCGAAGCAGGTGGTTTCCTTAGGGGACCACATCCCAAGCATTCGACCTAAAGGGCTGATCCACAAGACAATTAAGTAACGTCAGGAAATGCAGTCCCATGACAGCCGGTGACCGACAACTGGTCCATACACCATTTGCTTCCTTAGGATCCTGAAGTCCATGTGCACCATTGGTTTGGAATTAGGGTCTTCCAACTCCCATAGGTCGGTTCTTCATATCCACCAACCCGGTTGAAGTGCCGGACACTCGATTCCCGTCCTCTCAATCTCGTGAACACCACCGTGGCGAGAAGGCGGTGAGTAGGCCTTCCCTAGCAGTGGCCGTATACGCGTGACCATGTGAGAGCATTTCGAAAGGGAGGGTTGACTCGCCCCAACCCCGGACGTACCGAGATATTTGGGGGCGAAACAACAGATAGATATGCTTGACCGCTGGATGGAAGTAAAGTAGCAAACAGAACACAGCAGGAGCTAACTAAAAGGTAAGTTGATTCAAGTCACCAAACAGCCTGATAGAACATAAATAATGAAAATCAGATACTAAAACGAGCTATAAAATACACTCTAGGAGTGGCCCCCTAAAAAAGCTCCTGCTTTGGTCTAGGTGCCTGGGCAGTATCCCAGCCTCACACAAGTCGAGTGATGGAGTGTAGTGCATAAACATTTGGTGTCACGTTTATGTTTAGATAAATAAATACAATACACAAATCAGCTTAAATAATCCAGGTTTACAGTCTCATAGAACTATTATTTTTCAGCGGTAAACCTTGTTTATCCTAGAAATTGTGAATTTCGTAGTTCTGCTCCAATTCACAAATATTTTGGGGGTATTAAGTGAGGATTTCGATAGTTCCAAAGATAAATGGATGACTATTCACTAAGAAAAACACTAAGTACGATGGATAACGATTGATGCAGATGTAAGTGGTATATTGATTAAAACATTTGACCGCCGATCATAAAGTTGTAGGATCGAATCGTGTTCCATTTACTTAGTTTTAAATAGTCAGGTCCTTATACAATGACACGTAGCGAAAAATCAAGTATATGAGCTAATATTTGCCTACCATTAATCAGGAGTTTCTTTTTTAGTCGAATAACATTACTGCCAGACTCCCCATGTACTTATGATAGCAAGAGTAGTTACTGTACATCTGAACGAAACGATTTGGTCATATATATATATATATATATATATATATATATATATATATATATATATATATATATATATATATATATATATATATAGCTCACCTGTTTAGCCAAAGTATTCCCAATTCTACTCAATGCCTTGACTACGAGAGTTGGTGCGACGGGATTGAATTCTATGCGCTGTATAAGTAATTCACTACATAAGGTAGGAGGACAAATAATCCTTTCACACAAATCGTTTTCAGTGAATGTTGAAGAGGACAAAATAAGAACCAATAAGCAATTTACACACGCACGAGTACTGTGAAGACGAAGGAGGTTATGAAAGCGCGAAGGATTTTCACTGACAACAGTAGGAAGATTCTAAAAGCAAAAAAGAAGTGTACTGTTAGATTGAGAACCAATGAACATCTTAAAAGAAAAAATACTGGATGTTATAATCAGTTGAATTGTTTTTACAACTGACACCAAATGAATACGTACTAAATCTAAATGTTTATGATGAATTGTTATACTACAGAGAATTAACCTAAACGTCTTATTGATCAAAGCAGTAGTCCATAAAAAGCGATAATTAACTTTAATAACTGAAACCAAGCTTTCCTTGTTGCGTTAACTGCTTTAGCCATAGACCAAATACACAAATGAAACTATTCATTAATCCCTTACAAGGTGACATATTATCTGACAGCACTATGTGCTTGCATAGCTTCAAAACAAATACGATATAATCACGAGCAGATGGAAATTATTAGCCGAACAATCACCTTAACTGGAAATATCGGTCCTTAGTATTTGCAAAACACAACATAATTGGATAATTGGAATTCATAAGCACAAGATACGGATAAAAAGGTGGTAATACAAGTAGATTAAACAAGGAGCTATAAAACGATTGTATGAGACAGAAGATAAGAAGTTAAGAGTAAAGTCATGTAGACGGATAGAGTTGAGCAGCGAAGACGGTGCTGATGTAAGGAAAGATTACGCCACACATTTCTGAAATATCAGACCATCAAAACCAAACCACAATATTAAAATTAAAAACACTAACTTCTAGGATCATAACTGTTATCGGAGAGGTGCACTCTGGTGACTTCCCAGACTCAGAAGACATGACTGACTGTCCACCGTAAACTCCAGAAGACAGAACAAACTTTTCGATTTCTGTATACTCATCATGACCAATCCCTTCGTCCAGAAACTGTACAACGTTAACTGTATCAAAGACAGAACGGGAAAGAACTTCAACTGCGGTAGTTTTGCCAGAACCCGTGGGTCCAATCAATAGAATTATAGGTCCACCGACTACCCTTGTAGTCGTTAATGCCCTTTTTATACAGGTGCGTAATTCCTTTAATTTGTCTTTGTGAACGGCCAAGTCATCCTAAAGTGATATGAATCAGTGTAAACCATATTTACCTCACAGTTTACGTAGCATATATCAGTGCCTGATCCATCGAGTTTTGGCAGATTTGTCTGAATTTTACTGTTGGAAATCTCCTTTAAAAGCCATTCGTTTGTTTTTGAACGCATATGAGGAGACGCACCGTTCGAATGTGACTACAATATCCAATATCCAATATCTTTTCCACAGTGCTTGTATAAACTAACTGATTTCTACGAGCTCCATTCTTGTTGTTTCGGTAGGGTTTCAAGACATTTAGTTATGTACAACGGTTGATAATCTAGCTACACTATTGCATTAATATCGGTCAGTGTAGCAGTTGATTGAGGATATGTAAATTTTGTAGTTGAGTGAGTGAGCTTGTCCATGGGCAGTAAGGCTTCTGGGTACCAGCAGATATCACATTATAAGGCGGCAGGGTGGTTAGTTTCAACGTGAAAACGATAAGACGTCAATTAAAGCGTTAAAATAAGATTTTTTAAAAGTATAAACACTTAGTTTACTTAACGCGTAAGAAGGCCGTATTCAAGGAGTAAGTGAGAAAAAACTGTGAACACGCAATGGTGTGACTGCCAAATCTATTACATCATAGGTAGAAAACACATCTTTGTTTTCGCTGACTTGTCCCATTGTGGTATCCAGCAGTTGCACTTAGGACTTATTATGAATACACTTGGAATGGGTATAAAGTAATATATTTAGTACAGTGTATATGAGGTTGCGTAGAATTATGCCGTCCCGGTTCTGTTCACCCGCATCCACCATGTTTGGCATTCTCTCGATCTTCAATGTAGGTCTTCTCAGTCATAGTATGTTCGTCCTGAATTATCGTACAGTTGAGAACCAATAAAAGCACAGAAAACAAGGAGGAACATTCAGAAAATAGCAGCACTGTTAACCGAAACGTCTTTCAAAAGTTTTCTGAAAGTTCATATTTTTACTTATCCATCTGCTCCTTACCTTCGGTCGACCCATAAAAGGGAGATATATTAGGAAAAACGATTAAATATGTATTGATCAACAAAGACTAAAAAACATTGCAGCTATGAAAACGCTTTGCTCTGTTTAGACACAAATATTTGATGCGGCTACAAATGTTGTAGTTTTATGCCTGCAGAAAGTTAGTTCATTGATCTGGAAATTGGTCACTACATAAGGACGGAATAATCCGGATCCAAACAGGAGCCAACAGCTAAATATAACAATTGCTAGACAACATGAATTTCCGATCAACCGAGGTCATGAGCAGCTATTTTGTTGGCAAAATCCATTATATATACCGATTTGAATTTTTTTTGAGAAACTCAAAGCACATGCTGGATGGCATGAGAATACATTTATTCACGGTGAGCTTCTTACGAAATGAAAATAGACGTTGTCGAGGCGTGCGTCGGCGTTTGAGGAACTTATAAGCTGTCCAGAATAGTTCGATTTCCAATAGCCTTGATAAAACTGTAGGCTTTGCCTTTTATATCAATCAGTTTTTTCGGTAACGACTCTTGAGCCTGGGAAAACTAAAGTAATCTATCTGATGCATCATCATTTCCTCAATCTACCTCATCATACTATAGCTATCTTTATATTACCAGTCATGCCATGCTAAAAATGCGTGTGTAAGAACAATCAAGACATACTAAGAGCATTCAAAGTTAGAAAATAAACGCACTCATAGCATTACCATTACAATGATAAGTAATACGGTTTTGATGCGATAGGTCTAAGCGATTAGTTTTTTAGAATTCTTCGAGAACCACACTCAGAAAATAAACAAGGAAGAATTCAGTAGTGGCCGAATGGCTGTGAAATCGAATGATGTAAGAGATAAATGATATTATGAACAAGAAACCGGCTATCTACAGCAAGAGCAGCACCTTACACCTCCCTTATCAGGATATGACTGTGATGCCCATGAGGTTTGATGCCGACTAAGCTAGTCCTTAAAATTAAAGACTGTCTGTGATGAGCATCCCGAATCAAACAACCCCTATAAAATGAAATTTAACCCCACAACACCGTACTATAAATTAATAAATTGAAAGTAAAATAATCGATCACTACTACTAGCTTATCATCAAAGTGAAAAAAGAAAACAAATGTTGTTTAACATTTCTAAAAGTATACATATCTGCAAGTAATTTTTTGAATCACGTTACTAGTGTAACAAAACCGTGGGAGACATGTTAATTCGTATCTAAAATCATAAAGATTCAAGAGGAGATGCCGAAACAAAAAGTAACTTGTACTTCAACGGTCACTTGTATTCACTAGTCTGGGATAAAAAATGAATCGTTTGAAATGGAAGAAATGGAGAATAGTTTACAGTGAGTTTCCTTAAAACTAAAGCTTTCCTACATAAAAGTTCTCATTCACGCCATAGTGCCAAAAAAGCTACAAGGAGAAAGGTTAATGAAAAGCAGCCTGACAGTCCAAAAGCAAGTACATAAGTTTGAGAGCTATTTCCATAAATTTAATTTAGTTTCTTGTGAAAAGAGTATTGAAACAAATGAAGGGATTGGTAGCCAAGATGGAATCCTTGAAATTATTATTTATAGAACTGATCGGCTAAAAGTGACCCCCTCAACATGTCATTTATTTGTTCGGATTCACATTATGGATACTGAAACAGAAGACTATATAAAATGTGACAAAAAGTAAAATACATACGTTTTTATGCTGACGCAATAGAGTCTCTAAGTCTATGGAAGAACAGCCGACTTACGTACTGCCGGTCAAAACAAAGCTGGTCAATACGAAATATCAAGATTTACGTATGCCTGTTTGGGATGAAATAATCATTATCAACGAAACTTTTCGCACTTTTGCCAATAACAAAAATGTTATTTTGTTTTTTGAGGTAATTTTAGCGATAACTTTTAGTGTTTTAAAGCATATTTCAAAACATTCCAAAGGTAACAATAATAGCTTTTATTCTTTGATTTATTATGAAAAGAATTGTTTATTTTTGATTTATTCAAATTTTTGTCTCATAAAATTTCATATAATACTACTTTTAAACTATCAGAAAAAATGCTTTTGCTTAAAAGTATGGGAAAATGTGATTTTTGTAAGTATTTAAATTATAGTATGAACTAAGAACCCCAGAAATAAGTTAATCGAATCAAGAAGTACTAGATAGCCACAAACGAATTTACTGTATGTAGAATTCGAAATCAAGAATTCAACAAGTACAAAGGAATCATTAGTTCATTCACACACCACATCCGTCACAGCTTAAATTGGAGTTTAAGTGTCTGTAGTCGATTGTACGTCTTGTTCTTAAGTTCGTCCTTTTTCTGTTCGACATTGTAGTGGATAAAAACTCTATTATCTAGAATGCACTCATTAGTATTAGAACTAACAACTGAAATTGAAACAGAATCACCTGCTTCCCGGGATTGTGCAATCAGCATGTCGGTTGTGTACTGAAACCGCCGCTACCTAAAATTTGAACCATAGACTTTTAGACAACCCTCCCCCACGAAATAATATTGGATCTTTATATCCCCAATTTATGAATGATGTGGCTTTATTTAGAACATATTTCTCACATTAGTTAGAGTAAACATTAGAAGTGTTTTTGTGATAAGGATAAACAGCAGTTGATATGAAATCACCCGAATTGTAATCAAAATCGAGGTCATTTAGTACTTGTGCTTCGCATTGAACAAGTTTCCCACAAGAAACAAATGCATTATGAGGACAAATAATATTTGATATGGCATCAAGCCTTGACTCTTCTGAAATAGTTTTCTCGAATTTATTGAGAATGTCATTTCAGAGTAGAGGATCACTAAAAAAATCAGCATCTATCAAAACTACATCAGGTTTTTGATCATGATTAGGCTCACTCAACATACTTTCCTCAGATTTGCAAGAAATCTCATCAGAAATATGTGAATCATCAGGAAAAGTTATATCTGGTACAATAACATGAGAAATCTGATAAGTCGATTGATTAGAAACTGTTGTCTCACAAGAATTTTGAGTTTCACTTAACTCTGAACTGCTATATGACCCTACACTGTCTTTTGAAATCGTTGATAAAGATAACTGAATATTAGGAACACTGGACTTAATAGAATCGGAATTACAAGGCTTAATATCTGCATAACCTTGAGTATGCACTGGATCGAGATGACGTGATGTAATAGAATTTTTGATGTCCTAATGAATCATTTTATCAAATTTCCCTCCTTTACTGCAATCAAAATTTGCATGCTTAACATAGTCTAGTAATAGTTCCTTGAAAGCTGTACAGGGAAGCGAAATGGGCTTTTCTGGTAAAGCCAGAGTTTTTAATAAGCTACAATATTAACATTCTCATCATCTTCCTTGGTCATAGCCCAGATTTCGAACCTTTCAAAGTAATCCTCAAAAGCATCAAAATCTGAATGTATATTCAACAATTCCATCACAGGCTCCATCGCGACGCCAATGTGATATTTATGATTATTTGAATTATAGTATGAAGTAAGAATCCTAGAAATAAGGTAATCGGATCACGAAGTACTAGATAACCATAAACGAATGTACTGCATGTAGAATTCGAAATCAAGAATTCAACAATTACAAAGGAATCATTAGTTTATTCAGCACCACAGGAAAACTGCTGGCTATCCTAAGATACAAAATTTGATTTATTAGAATAGATAATTAATCTGTGTGAACTACCACATAATAAAATCATAGTAAGCAGGCATTCTTTAAAACTTAAATTGTTATTTCCTGTCATCAAAGCGTATATGTGCTCTTTTTTGCTCGCTTTATGTAGAATACTGTTTTAAACAATTTGCTAACCATATAGATGAACCGAGATTTCAGTAAATATTGTGAAGACGTAATACAGTAGTCAGGAATACGGATGCAAATCTATTGTTTGCGAAACAGAAAACTAAAAATAATGCTTTTATGCTTTTGTGAGCAGATTTCTGGGCGATAATCAATATATAGATACATATTTGTTCAAACACTCATGGTTATTTAGTCGCTATCGTTCCTAAAAACATACCTGTACCGATGTGGCTTATAAAATTGTGATATTCACAATAAGTAAGCACTTCAAAATCCAGCTCTTAGTCTTGTTATTGGGTATGGTAAAAGTATAATTCATCGGAAGCAAAATTAATAAATAATCTATTTTGAATTTTATGTTTCTAACTGTCAAAGTATTTTTAAATCTTGTTTTTAGCCATTTTTTGTAAATTTGTAGATTCTTGATTCAATTGGAAATATATTTGGAAGAAGTAACAGTGACAACGTCAAAACATCTAATGGGCAAAATATTGGCTCCCTCATGACTGCGTGGGCATTCTTTTTGCTGACAAATTCCAATGGTCAATTAAATACTGGTCCTAGAAAGCAACGATTACAGCTTTATGAGCCTATTATTAAAACATCCACTTATCCTCTAGAAAAAGTGGGAAACTTGCCAGTTGGGAAAATGTCAGGTTTAAGTATTTTGCAAAAGCATCAACTGCTAGCAAATGCCAGCTCCAATTTATTGGAAGACAATGCAGTTGAATCAGGCTATCATTTGCTATCATGTTGGAAATCTGGAAGCCGATATAGAGTACCTTACCCTTCATCACTTTATGTAACCGTCAAGGAAACCGTTATAAAAAAGTCTTTAGATGGGCATTCAGATGACAAAATGGTATGATTCAATAAAATTTCCTTAGCTTTCAAGAGTATGACAATCTTTATATCGTAATTTATGGTTATTGGGAAATAATAACTTAAATACTCAAATTGTAAAATATGAAGGTTTGAATGTGATTTTGTCTCTCAATCGGTTCTTCTTGCCATACTCATCGACAACGCAGCAACGTGAGCTAGTGTACGTTTTTGTTAAGTAGTAGGTTGTTTATAACTAGCGTATTTAAGCCACATTAATATAGATAGGTACTGAGGTGATGAATTATACAGCATGAAGGAATGAGAAAATGAAGGTTATTTAAAGTACGGTTAGCTATATGCAAGGAGCTTGCAAACTCTATAAATTAGATTCACGAATGTTTGCTAACATATGAACCATCTGAATTCAAAATTCACAATCAATAAGATGTTTTAAAACGTAGTAGTATCATAATGGTGAATGAATCTCACAAAACATCTCTTGTAAAGTTAGATTCACCTGAATTTGCATTGATGTGTTGTTAAAAGTATTTAAATTAACTAAATACAACGTTAACTGTGAAAGAAACAGTCTATTTAATACGTTCATGAATAAATATTATCCCCTAACGTGCAGCAAAATGGATTATTTATTGTTGCCAGTAGTGTTTTCATTCTAATTGTTCAAGTGAGCACAATGTAAATTTAATAGTTTTGTATTCGCCAATAAATCTACTAAAATACAAATTAATGAGTATGCCTATCCTAAGTTTTTGTTTCGAAAGGCGGCAGTTCAGAATTATTTTTAATAAATAAATTTGTAAACCAAACTTGGAGTAAAATTCAATAAATATTATATTAATGTGTCTATGTGTGTATAACTCTCGGACAGGACTCAAATCAAAACATTTTCTTTCAAACAAAGCAGTCAGAAATCTTTGTGCAACCCAATATAAACACAAGTGAGTCAGCCCAACATAACATTTTACTGGAGAATGAAAGTAGTGCTTTGAATGCTATGAGTGAAAATAAGCCAAGTGAACTACAGAAGTATTGGACTAGAAAATCTCATCAACCATGTCGTATTCCAAACATACTTGTTGGCTATGGGGTAACAACATGTATAAATACAGATGATAATTTCGAGTTTTCACTAGATATGGAAACAAGTAAAAAATGTTGTACATCGACAAAATCTTCTGGAGCTCAGTGTTTGGCATTTTCACCAGATGGTAAATGGTTAGCGGTTGGAGTTATACGAAATTTACTGCTAAATAATACAACTGGAACTCCTACGAAAAATAAAACAAATAAAATGGACTGTTCTGTTTTAATTTATAAGGTCAGCCATTCTTTATAGCACACAATTAAACTGTCAATTAAAGCTTTTTTGATAAGCAATTGATTTCTGTATTAAAATATTGCAAATTGTTAAACATTTTAAACTAGTACACTTTCCAAAAGCATTAAATATAATAATCAGGAAGAATAAAAACTAGAGGATAAGGTTCAAAAAAAGGATAAGTTTTTAAAAATAAAACATACAATGTAATATTGAACCTATAGGCTTAGCAGGAGATTAAAAACGTAAACATCTACCATAACCTATAAATCCTCAATAAATGATTATCTTAACAACCATATTCATTGCCCTGAAATAACCAGTCTTTAACACAATAAGATATCCTAATTAATCATTTAATTTTACAAAAGCAGGACGATCTAATAAAAAGTCGATGCGATGTTCATTTGTGTGATAAAAAAATATAAAATTCAAGAAACTTTGGTGTCAGCTGTTAGTTAGTGTGAGGTAAGACGTAAGAATTCATCTTATAGGTTTTAATTTTATGATCACTTTTTTTGGTAAATGGTTTGTGAATTGTCAGTTAATTCTATGACAAATTCAATTAGTCAGTCTTTCTCTCCTGGAACATCATCGTTTCTAAAGTAGAAAATTTAAGACAAGAAAGGAATAGGGCCCTGAATAACTTTACCACTGTAATTTCTCTCTTATTTATGCAACTTTTTCCAACTATTATTAACTTCATAATACACATAAAAGACATTTCACCTTACAGAAAATGTTTAGTAACTGTATATAAAAAAAGTCAATATAGTAAACGCTTCTAGGTAACTGACTTATTCAAATTGGCTTATATAAAACCAGATAACCTTCGTAACTGGTATACGTCTTCATTTTGTAATACATTTTTTGTCAAACTTTTTATATTCGTGAACTGTTTCTTCCTCAGTTAGTCAGCTTCATTTTTAATTTTCTTACAACTGCATATTTCTTTTCTCCTGTTAAAAAATAGTTTCCATTCGATAACAAACGTAGCCAGCCAAATTTAGAGTTAGCAGGACATTCAGATATAATCTATTCTGTAGACTGGGCTAAAACTCCTGTGATCCAAAACCATAAGAATAAATCTACTCAAAAGTATTCCAGTAAAGATTTTTCTAATACAAAAATATTTTGGATTCTAGCATCCGGTTCGGCTGATGGGACTGTAAGAGTATGGAGATTGCAATTTGATCAAGTGTATGAAAATTTTACCAATGATCCTAATATTAATATACCTGTTCCATCTGATACATCAAAATCTCCATTTCAAGTTGATCAAATCATTAACGGATCATCTCACAAGAAAGGTATTTTATGTAATGTACTTGGTCATCCGAGTTTTGTGTATAGCGTAGCATTTAAACCGATATCTAAAGAATTAGCTTTGAATGATTTTCGAGTTCTTCAAACTTTGGCAAATCGAGATCATCTACTTGCAACAGCATGTTATGATCGTGCTATTCGTTTATGGAGTATTAAACACAATGAAACTCAAGTATTCATTTTTATATTTTTATATTATTCAACTGAGTTCTTTTATGATTTGAAAAATATTTTTTTCAGATGATTGAGTATGGGAATAATACAGAATCCAAGTCATTAACTTAACGATTTTACAGTAATAATTACTATATTACATCATAAGTTTCCATTAACTTTCCAAAAAAGATTTGCCTTATCAGTGAATATATATACTATCGACTTTTGAGCAGTTAAAATCCGTATTCATATTCAAAGATGGCAGTTATTTAGAAGAAAACTTATTGTGACAAAATTGAAACCAGTGGTTTTATTTACTTAGCAACAAAACCCAGTTGTTAATTAGGCTTTCATTTTATTTTTACCACAGAATCCTGATTCCATGTGTGACCGAAATAAAAAAGATATTCATCTGATTACTATGTATTACTGTTGTGTCTCCATGGGACATATCATATAAAAACTCTAGTGTATTAATGGATTCTATCGATGAAGAAATCTTTCAGAGTTCTATGATTTCCTTATTAGATTTCAACATACAATAAATTTAAAGTATCAACACTACAGTTCTTTGTGCTAAATCTATAATTTTGTTGATTATTGTTTTTGGAAATAAATTTATTAAATTCAACCATATCGGGTTGTGATAGTTATCTAATTCAGTCAATCGAAGAATGCTGCACAATATCGTGAATTAACTGAACTCAAATTGTCTATGATTGGATTTCAGCTCAACGGTCTAGAGATTAAGTATTTGAATGCGAGGTTGACGGTTCTGGGTTCCATTCATAGTTGCAGGGTTTTGGATATTTACTTCTGAGAAGTCTTATACTAGGAAGAAACATCTGTCCAAATCCCTCAGGTTTCTGATGGTAGTCTAACTAAAGTAGGTTTTTGATTTAAACCATGAAAATAATTTGACCTAGTTTCCTTAATTATCTGTATTTCTGCACCTCAAGTCTATAGAAGTAAATGTTACGATGAATTGTTATTTGTAATTTTTCCTCACTAACATTCATTCACTAGGCTAAATAACCTCGTCAGTACTGGCTTTATCAAGCAATATGATCCCTAAATTGTGAAACAAATGAGTTTTTTCGATGATAAACTAAGATTTTCAATACGGGTTAATGGACTGAATATATTGGAATTTTTTTATTCTATGTTGAAATGTGAATTAGTCTGACTAGAATTACACTGAATACAATAAATACTAAGAGATTTCCTAATAGAGCTAACTTAAGTCAGATCTTCCCCTTCTTTAATTCAGAAGTAACAATATCCTGTTTTTTTATAACTACTCCATTTGTCACTTAAAATTTCAGTTCATTATTTTAAATTATTTAATTCAATGTGTACTTTTTTATTTGTTTCATTAATAAGTTACTACAAGAATTGAATGGAGTACACCAATCACATATAAATAGTTTAACATTTGATACAGATGGATCACGCATATACTCAGGTGATGCTTTAGGTCTGATTGTCATCTGGAAAGAAACAGAAAACCAACAACGAAAACAAGTTAAATGTCAATCCAAATGGATGTTTGAGAAAAAAATTGAAGTTCGAGAATTAGAAGTGAGTAAATTAATGTAAAATCCATCCATCCATCAATCAATCAATCAATCTATTTATCTGCCTATATATATAAGGAACTGACTGTATAGATATCTGAGTCAATTTCCTGTTTAAGTCTACTTCCCCCTGCATTTTGAATTTGCAGAAATGTTAACAATCTTTAGTACTCGTTTTTCTGACTTCATTTGGATCGTATGAATAATTGCTATCCTCATACATAATAATGAAACTCTTAGTGTGGATAATGCATAAGTCGGTATCCTCAAACAGTCCAACCAAGCATGTTTTGCTAGCTTCTTGAATAGCATACACAGCGGAGTTCAGAAATTGTAGGTTGGTATTGAAGTCTTGAGAGATTTCTTGAGCTAAACGCTGGAAAAGAAGCTTACGACTCAAAAGCTCGGTGGTCTTTTGGTAACGATGAATTTCTCGGAGGGCAATAGTCCAAGGTCTCTGTCTATGAGGCTTATTCACGTCCTCAGTAGTCTTGGCTCTTTTCCGCGCAGCCTTAGTGGCCAGCTGCTTTCGAGGTGCATGACCATCGGTTGACTTTCCAGCTGTCTGCTAATTTCTTGCCAATACGAAACACAGAGAGACGATGACAAACAGTATATGATCTAACCGGACTTAAATAAAGGGCCATACTTAAAGTGGTGAGCCCGACGCAGTTCAAACACGCAGCCTTCTGGTATTGAGTCAGATGAAGGGCCACTAAAATCTACTAGTGGTCGAATGATTGTTAAATTGTATTAAAGCAATTTATTTATACAAACATATCAATAATAATTACTTCATTACTAAGCTGTGTAGTAAATGTTGTAGTTTTGACCGCTTAAAAATTCATGCTTATGAAAATTATTGGTAACTTCCATTGAAAGAAAGGCGACTTTAATCTTTAAATGGATGGATAGTGTATTCAAGTTTAAGAGAATATTAAAGTGTTTTTATGACAGACTGTATAACACTAGTCGTTGAAACTCAAGTGCATCAATCATTAATAACCCTTTTAAAATGCTTTAGATTTGAATGTTTGTTCATCAAAACTTGCAATGCTATTGTACATCACTGTATACATTCTGTTGCTGATTTTACGAGAAAGAGAGTTTGGAGCTTTCACACAAGAACATTCAACTGTTAACCAAAACCTACTTTGTAAATAAAAATATTGGTGACAAAGTAAAATTTCGTTTGACAGATGTAACTTAATCCATCTAATACAAGTTGATGCAATATATCATGATTGGTTCTACTCTATTAACAACTCCGCCTGGAGCCCCTCTGGGGCTACTGCCGGTCCCAAGTCAGGATAAAGGAGGAGGGTTGGGCATGGGGTTAGCGACACCATCCTGTAGAAAACTAAATCGCTAATAAACGCTAACCAGAAAAAATTATTCAAACCACTTAAACTCTCCCCTGGGAGTCAGGAGGTCTTCACTTAGAAGAGTTATGACGCCTCATGGGGAAAGCCGACTTCCTCCAGAAACCACGAGGCTGATGCCCCTTCTGACAACCAGAGCAACCATTTATTTAGGTAAATAGAATGCTTGTGCGATGTGGAAGACTGGGAGAGTCTCCCAAATTCCTGTGGAAATGAGAAGATACAACCCGTAGGTGCTTGGGATCAGTGAAACACATTGGACGCAAGTTGGATCTTGTATCATTCAGAAGATACAAGTATTTATTACCAGCTGTCTACGCAAAATACTTCGGGTCCGTTGGCCAGGCATCATCAGCAACAACTTACTATGGGAGAGAACAAACCAAATTCCAGTGGAGGAAGAAATCAGGAAAAAGCGATGGAAGTGAATGGGACATATTGAGGAAAGCACCGAGCTTCGTCACAAGACAAGGCCTCACATAGAATCCTGAAGGTCAAAGGAAAAGAGGAAGACCAAAGAACGCATTACGTCGAGAAATGGAGACAGACATGAGAAAAATGAACAAAAATTGTATAGAACTGGAAAGGAAGGCCCAGGACAGAGTGGGTTGGAGAATGTTGATCGGCGGCCTATGCTCCATTAGGCGTAACAGGCGTAAGTAAGTGAGTATTCCATTAACAACCAAAATGTGTACTAATCACTGAAAATAACACGAATCAAAACATTAAGTATAAATTTCTATTTCACTCAAACCTTAAGTTGATAACTTTATCCTTCTAATTACCAGATATTTACTAGACAGTCCTCTACAAGTAAAAGAAGAAACAAGATCATTGACAATTCCGACAGTATTGTGATATTTTAATATAATAATGGACACATTTTCAAGTAAAACCAGTAATCTCCAGTTCGAATTGTATAATTTTATTAAGAGATTAATATATCTAATATTTAAAACGTTCATACTATTTATATACAACTAAGTGTATAAACAGTGGTATTTCACTCAATTACAATTCATGTTTACAATATCAAATACAATATTTCATAAATCATATCTAGAAGAATATACCTAAAACACCATTACATCATGAAGATTCACAAGTGGAATATTTTATATTAAAATACTAATTTTCAACTTAAACATGACTAATCAAAGTGCTTTTTGTAAACAAACCGTTTACATTAGTGAATTACAGGACCTTTATGTACTTTACAAAAAAAAGAAAGTCTACTCTAATACAGACTTATCAAAAACAATAAGCCAAATATAAACTATTGAATAAGGATAAACAATAATGTTAACTATCCTTAAATGAGATTTTTTAAGCAAAGATTGCTAGTGGCTAGCAGTGGAATCCAGGACGCGCATCTTGTCCTATTTCGAACTCGTCAGCTGGATGTAACTGCATCACAGAGTTGATGTTCACTCCGGGACTCGAAACCAGTACCGTTTGCTTCAAACGCTATCGTGTTATTCATTTAGCTACTGAGTCCTGATAGCCACCTGCTTTTACAATGAAGTGAAGTTTAAATTCACTTGGTGTTGTTTTACTTATATCTTCCCATTGTTATTTTTGCCAACATGAGACTGATTAATTGCAGTCCTAAATAACAATTGGAAGATACAAATAAAACAACACCAAGTGAACTTAAATGAAATTGTATGGTGGTGTTTTAATATAATACCGTCTCAATGATAAGCATTTGTCTGATGAACCATAATCTCTGTTAATCATTAAACTTAAAGCATCATAATAGTCTTTCTATTCAATCTATTCACTTCAATAAAATCCCCTACTAATCAGCCTGAAAGAAATTCATATAAATAATTAAAAGAATTAAGTAAAAGTAAATTGTTGTAATTCAATGTTGATTACATTTTCAATAATTTTTGTTTTGTTCTGATAGTTCTCTTCGTTCCTTTTTGTGTTCTAATATTCTAATGTAAGTGAATTGGAAATCTCAAACTCCACTAGATAAAGAGAGCGGAATTTGTTAAACTTTGAATAATTGAAAGTAATCAATAAAAATTGTAACGTTAATTCGTTCACAATTTCATTTTCTAATGACCGATAGAAGATATCTTATAGTAATGCTTTTCTATTGTAAGGGAATCAAGAGTTTTAAAAATATATTATAGTTTGTATTTTCTGAATATATATATAGAATTAGATAGGATAATTACAATGGAAGCAATATTGCTTGAAGGCATTTTCTATATATACATTTATTTTTATTTAATGTTGCAATGACGATTAAATACTTTTATCAGAAGGGGGTTTTGTGGAGATTTTAGTGATTTAATAGTTGAATTTATGAGTTAATTAAAACTAGACCATCACGGAAAACCTGGTAGTAAAGGACGACTGTTTCGTACTATTATGGGACTCCCCAGCAGTGCGAATCCACTGATAGATCTTAGGTTCTAATCTCGAGGGGCAAGATCGTGAATGCACACTGCTGGGGAGTCCCATATTAGGACGAAACAGTCGTCTATTACTTCCAGGTTTTCCATGATGGTCTAGCTTTAATTAACTCATAAATTCAACTGTTCGATTAAATGTTTATCTTTTTTTTGAATATTTTATCACATAATCTTTGTTTATCACAAAAGTTTCTCTTCATTTTATAATCTAAAATCTTTTTTACTTCAATGTTTATAGATGTGTATAATCAACCATTTAGAGTTTCATCCTACACTCAATCTTTTACTCGTACACACAAGGGATAACTGTCCAAAAATGCTTGATTTAAGATCGTAAGTTATTTGTTCATAAAAATTAAATCATTTCTAACATTTAAATTATTTCGATACGGAGCATATGATGGTAAGATTTTGTTGAGTTTTTCCAGTAATTTAGTTCGTCTTTTTTTAAAATACACTCATTACTTTATAGAATGTTTTAGACTGATATTAAGTAAATAACGGTGTACAACGCATTAATCGATAAAAGTGTTGATAATCGAATACTCATTATACATTTTTACACTGTCGTCGATAAACAAGATTTATTAGTTTCAAAATAATACAACAGTTATAGTCAAGTATTAAGTCGAAAGTACTAATTTCTGACAGAATATAATAATTTTAATAGTTGAGATGATGGACCAATTGAAGCTAAACCATCATGAAAAACCTGGAAGTACTGGACGGCTGTTTCGTCTAGCTTCAACTGACGCATGAACTCAACTACTATAATATCCACAAAATCCCTTCTCTGATTATAATCATCATATGCTCACTAGTGAAGGTCTCTAAGAAGTATTCCCTAAAGAGTTCTAGTCAGAAGTCGTGACCAATGGAGTTCAACCGGATCTGTTGTGAGATAGTAACTCGCTGATAACAATGGTGGACAGTGGCTCAAATTCATGGATTAGTTGAGGTTAAACATTAACACCGGTGGATGCCGGCTCAGTGGTCTAGTGGTTCGGCGCTCGCACGCGAGGTAGGATCGTGCATGCACTCTGCTGAGGAGTCCCACAATAGAACGAAATGATCGTCTAATGCTTCCAGGTTTTCCATGGTGTTCTAACTTCAATTTACTAATGAATTCACCTATAAAACTTATTTATTATTTTCTCTAGAAATTTTATCACAACACGATTTCATGGAGCATTGAATAATACTGAATTATTACGTAGTTGTATTTCACCATGTGGTTCATTCTTATTTTCTGGGTCCGAAGATCAAAATGTTTATGTGTGGAATGTCAATACAGGTTAGAAGTAAATAACTGATTATTTACTTTCATTATATTTGAAATAATTCTGAAAAACTTATAAATATTGACTACATATAGATATTCTAGTTTGTTTTTTTAAGGCATCCAATAGATAGTATAAATTCCGTTCATCTTATTTCTTTAGTTAAACTGTGTTCAGTGAATTATTGTTCAGCATATGGTTTGTTTATTCTTATTTCACCTTCATCACACATCTCTGAATCGAACACTATAGCTTACTATCAAGCGGTTATGAACTTACTTGTGCAATCGAGCTATTATCTCATCATACTGTATAATATTTCAAATTTTTACAATTATATTTTAAACTTTTTGCTAGATTTGAAGGATTTAGATTTTAGTTAGAATGAATAATAATAAAACGTTGAGATTCTCTTTAATGAATTTACGGGTAGTTTCTGGCAAAAGGCATAATATTTTGTTTTGAACCCTTCTATTCTTTTTTATTAGACACAATATTAGATTATATTGGTAGGGACTTTCAAGCATATAAATAGAAATAGAAATATTATCATCATATATGCTTTTTTTAGTTCTATGAGTTTACAGGTTCATTGACAAAAATCATTAAACCCAAAACTTAGTCTTATTGTTAACCAACCTTATATCTACCCAGCAACATAGATAACATATTATACTGTAGACAATTATAGTAGTTTAGGCTCTTCACATTATTTTGATGTGTTTAATAGCACGTTTCGAAATATATTCAATTATTCACCAGTTTTAATGATACACTACATATTTTGAATCCTCAAGTGATTATTCAATGGTTGTCTTTTGATTTAATAATGAGCCATTAAAACCTATAACTTCATGACTTAAAATGTAATTTTGGTTATACAACATTAAAATTGGTGATATCTGAATATCTTACTCAAATTTCAATAAAGTTGAAATTTTATGCTTGGAAAGTACTCCTAATAAAATCTATTTTCGAATTGCAAGTAAATATAATCAAAGTAATTGTCGCATCAATTTATTGTTAGTTCTAAATAGATAGGCAAGTGAGTGAAATATGTCTCTTAGATGCTCTTTTTTAATGTAAAAAAAGTAGGACCCATCACTTCCCATATCTTTGAATAATTTCAATCAGTATTTTTTTCTCATTAGACAAAAAATTGTTTGGTAGATGATGTACGATACTAACTGGGATTAGTTTGATTACCATACTGAGTCCTGGAACATTGAGTACCTAGTTTATTTGAATTTATGGTTGCTCAGCAATACGTATTTACCCTAAATTTAGTCGAACCTCAAACTTACAAAGTTGCTGAAGTTGCCACGACATATTTAGATCATAATGCTAAGATGCAATAATATTTTGGTAGTTTACTGTTTTTAATAACCCTCTAATTAAAAAAACAGTAAAAATATCAAAGCTTAGATATCCAAACAGTATGATGAACCATGGATGTATTACAGTGTTATTAACCCTAAAAGCAGAACAAAATTTTCTGACTTTGTTAAATTTTAATAATGTTTTGTAATTTAATAAACGTAATAGATAAGTTCAGAAAAATCAACGTTTACTAAACAAAGAATCGTATACGAGCAAAATACAAAGAATACAATGTAAATAAACATGAAAAATCCATATACAGTATTCATGTAATTATTATTATTTGTGCATTGTTTCATCTAAAGAACTTTCTTCAGTCTGTACCACAGGTATGATGTTATTTATTTACTCCCATTTGTTACCCCTCGTGAAGGAGCATAAGCTGCTCCCCAGCATTCTCCATCGAACTCTTTCCTGAGCAATCTTTTCCAGGTGTTTCAAATTGTTGTTCAGTCTTTTGATGTCTGCTACCGATTCCTGCCTCATTGTGTTCCTTGGTCTTCCTTTTTTCCTTTAACTTCAGCATGGTGTATCTGTAATCCTAAAAGGGATATTGTAATAATCAAGAGTATTTGAATTATAGTATAAACTAAGAATACCAGAAATAACGTAATCGGATCAAGAAGTACTAGATAAGCACAAACGAATTTACTGTATTTACAATTCGAAATCAAGCATTCAACAGGTACATTCAAAGAAGTTCATTCAAACACCACAGATATCTGCTCCTCATGCAATTCCATCAGATATGAATGAGTGCAACTGAACTCCTAGTTCCATACTGAGCTTCTATAGCATTAAGTTATTTACATCAAAAGCAGGCAATTTAAGTCGGTTAAACTGATGATCATATTTCAATCTGTTCGGTAGGCTTCCGTAAGCAAACACCGAGAACTAGATAAACACGACATTGTTTGCTAACCACTGATCAATTAGTGTATACTTTGTATACAATGTAGGTAAGATTACTTTAGCGCCATCCGATTATAATACATAAATTCATTTTTTTAGGTGATCAAGTTGCATGTTATCAGAATTTACAATTGCCAGGATCTGTTACCTCAATAAGTTATCATCCTATGGATAATGTGGTAGCTTTCGCCGCTGTTGGACCAGACTCACCAATTGCTATATACGCATACAATATAAAAGGTAAGTATAAAATGTAATTAGTAGAATAAAGATCGCTTATTTATTTCGCTGCCTGTAGAACAGTTCCACTTTAAACACGAAAAAAGTGTACTAATTTAGCTTGATAATATACAAAATAGAAAAAGAGCAACATTGAATAAAAGCCTTATGAATCACATAACTGACAATCTCCCCTAATGTATTGGTTGTGTTTTAATGATCAATGTCCAGAAATGTTTATTTTTCGGTTTACCACAAGTCAACATTTAGCAAGTTTGTGTCCTAATAAATCCTATTCATATTACATTTAAATCTTGAGAGTTAAGAACTGTTTGATCAAAGGAATACGTGTTCATTATTATTTTCCTTTAACTATATATGCACAATCATATTATATATATATATATGTCCACCCACTAATTAGTTACTTAGTAACGACTAATGTTTCGGTATCTAATTCATATAACTAACCAAATTCTGTCAACCAAGATGTAGTGCGGCTACCATGATGTACACTTTATTTGATCCCAGATATTTGATGCCTTTTGTACCCAACCTAGAGATTGGTTCCTTACACGTTGTCACTGATCAGCAAGATATGTCTTTAGTCTTATGGGAAGTGATTCATTTTTTGAACATCTTTGTCCTCCTGGTTTTTTGTGACTCATTCCGTTTGATATTAACGACTATAACTATGGCATAGAATAGAACTGCATATCAAGCGTCTTTTCCATTAAAACTGCAGAAAGGCGTTACTGAGGAGTGAAAAATAGGTCAAACACTTAGTTTATGTCTGTCTGACCTGATGCTTTTAACAACTTAACCCACTTCATCTTTATATCAGGAGATCCTCTTTTGTGATTAGTTGTGAAACCATGAACGTATGTCAACAAAATTGATAATTATTTCATAAATTTTAAATGGTCTTCACTTTTCTAGGTTCTCAACTGTTGTCTAACTTACATCGCTTCATGATTTTAATGATCTTCACTGTTATTTGATTCCATGTTATTGCAAATTATTAATATCATTTGCTTCTTTTGTCTATTCAAATAGCTAATCAGTTGACAACATTATCTCAAAAAATAAATGAAGAAAAACTGCCATTTTATGAAGAGGAATTGAAGTAAGAACACATTTATTCACAAATTCATTACATTAAACCAATTTTTCACCCTTATACATTGTAGTGGCTTTGCTTCTTTAATCGATCACCTCGATAACAATTATAATATAAATCTCAACAGTGTTTAAAATCAGAAGGAAATGAGAAACGGCAACTACAGTTTAGTATCGGATAGAGAAGATCACAAAGCAACAAGCACATCAAGCAAATTTGAAGCAAGAGGTCGAATGCTTATATGCGAGCAATTACATAAGCAAATTAATGGTCAAACCACATAAGTGTGCAGCAAGGCGAAGCAAAAGCTAATAATACGATTTGAGTACATACGTACGTGCCCCCCAAATGCACTAGCACGGCCGAGAGTGGGGAGAGTCATTTCTCCCTCTCAAAATGCTCTCACATGGCCACGTGCATGCAACCACTGCCATAGAAGTCCTACTCACTACCTTCTCACCGCGGGGGTGTTGTTTACGAAATTAAGAGGACGAAAAGCGAATGTTTGGCACTTTAGCCGGCTTGGTGGATATGATTCCAAACCGATCGTGTACATGAATTCCAGAACCTTAAGGGAGAAAATGGCGTATGATCAAATTGTTGATCACCGGCTACCATGGGACTGCATCTCCTTACGTTACTTCACGTCCTTATGGATTAGACCTTTAGGTCGAATGCTCGGAGTGTGGTCCCCTAAGGAAACCATCTGCTTCGGTTTGGGCACCCGATCACTATCCTAACCCTCATACAAATTGAGTGATTTATGTGGCGCATATTTATTTGGTGCCTTCTTGTACCTATGTTTATGTGTTTAAATAAATAAATAAACATGTATTCATGGGGAGGAGAATAAATCATCAGGTGATATTTAAGCAATCAACGTTTTAGTTAGTCTGTCATGTGATCTATTGATCATAACGGTACAAAGAAATATGCGAATTGTTACTGTTCAAATAACATTGTCTGTTAAGTAATTTAATAAAATGGCCTAAGTAAAATTAACCATGCTCGAAATTGGTTGGACGATAGTTGCTATAACACAATATCTATAGAAGGTATAAATGGTTTATTTTTGTATATATTTTATCAAATAAAATTCATGAAGTTTCATTTACTTTAGTTGATTCCAGTCGATGAGCAAAAACTTTGTAACCAATGATAATTCTGAATAAGCTGAAGCATTATTGTCTTACTATCACAGTTTATAATCACTTTATTTTCATGTTAGAGTGTATACATCTCTCAAAAGTGAATGCACTCGTCATGGGTAAAATCCCATTTCCATGTAAATTCTTATCTGTTACACCTTAACAAAGCTTTAGATATTTGTAATAGAAAACCCATTTGATTTAAATGTGATAAAGTATTTATCGTATCTGAAATTTATGCAAGAGAAATTTGGGTAAGACTATAATTTTTGGACAACCTTTGAGCGATGCTAGACTGACCTTGAGAGTGTCCACCTAATAACCAGGATTAAATGAGGGTTATAAACCTGTGTGATGAATTAGAATTACGATCGACAGTTAATGATTAAGGTTAGAAATTATATTTAAGGTCTTCATCACCAAATGACGTCAGCTATAATGCCAAAACTCTATCGGAACGGATGAGTGACTTTCACTCATCGCTCCAAAATCCGAGACCTGTTATCTTATACGTGATTGGTTCGTCAATCAATTATAGTCACGCTGGTTTACTCCACATAACATCATCTTTGAAGGAATTTCTGTTTAAATCTTCACGACTCATAATTCCACGTAATTAATTGGTTTGTGAAAACATTTTTTTTATTTGACTCTTTGTTTAACACTTATGTTCAAATGAAAAATAATGAATAAATCTGACTATGATTTTGTATAATTTATTTGATCAGTTAAAATGGATTTTCATTTGTTTTAACATTGTTTAGCTACATTGAACAACCACCTGATATTCTTGCATCTCATGTCAAATTTAAACAACGTGATGTTGAACGAGTATTACTTGCAATGTCTAAGCTAGAAAGTGTTCTGGTTAGTTTTCATCGAATAATATTTACTATTATTATGAACACGTTTTTACAACATTTAATTCATTTATTAACAAAGATTTAGTCAAGCTAAATGTAATTTTTATTATTAATTGAATATACAAAAGCATTGAACTACTGTTTATACTACTTTAAGGAAACTTAGTTCTAGGTGGTCACTATCCCTTATTCTATGGAGCTCGTAGATTAGATGTTTTTCTATGAGTATAATATCTTTCGATTTTAGAGTTAAAATTTAATCATACGCATTTTTCAACTTTAGTCTTATAGCTTAATGATGATTCAATGTTATCTACGGATAAGTGATTCACTCAAAATCTGTTAAACCTTTAAGTTATTCTCCTCGAAGCATATCCTCACTGCTGAAAGGTCCTATATTAAGATTAGCATTATTGTTACTTTATCCAACAATACATTCAATCAAATTATATATGTCATCATTAATTAAAAAAAATTCACTTATGATGAGGAATTTTAAGTCATTAATTTATAATTCTATAAATTTGTGAAAATATTCAAGTCGTTAAAGCCTGAAAGCTTTATGATTAAACTATTGAGTTCGAATTGATCAATTGGATTAAAAATGACCATTTCATATTGTTGTCAGATAATCGAACTTTACATTCATTTGAAATATTTAAATGATCTACAAGTTATCATTAGTATATCATTGAGTTTGTATTTAGATATCCATGTTAGGATTAGATTCTTACAAGTCATGTTATTATTTATTTGAAGATGATAAGTTCGTTCTTAATGAACTATTTATTTATAATGTAGTTTGTTCACTTTCGAATACTTCATAATATTACTTACTTACTTACTCCTAATGGAGCATAGGTCGCCGACCAGCATTCTCCAACTCACTCTGTCCTGGGCATTCTTTTCTAGTTCCATCCAATTCTTGTTCATTTTTTTCATGTCTATCTCCATTTCCGCCTGGAGTCCCTTTGGGGGCTACTGCTGGTCCCAAGCCCGGATGAAGGAGGAAGGTTGGGTATGCAGTTAGCGACCCCATCCCGTAGAAAACTAACTCGATAAAAAAACGCTAAATTCATAATATACTGGGTCAAATTTTGTTGATAATTTACCGTAGTTCGTACTGGTCTTATTGTTCTCAATCTTTTAATACGTTGTTCAGTTTTGTGTTTTGGATAGATTTTAAATTCACTAATATATTTGTTGGGAGAAAAATTGTCTTTATGAACTAATTCACACCGAAGACGCATTTTTTTATCATTTAAAACATAGATTTGAAATTATTACTAACTTCCCAATTTAAACATTATCTATTATTAGAAGATACAGATGGTTTTATCTGCAATTTTGTCTAATTTTTCGACGAAGTTTCGGCACATATAAGTTCCTCATCCGTAATTCACTAACTTGCGTTTCGTATGATACCGGCACGGTATCCATCTTCGTCCCATAATGTCATTGTGCTAATAATTAGTTCATGTTCTAGGACTTAATGGCTGTGAAATTTTGCTTTTCAAATCAGATGATATACACGAGTTGTTATTACATAATGTTGTATCTTCAAAGTATTGATGCAGTATGACACAACCAGTTATCGAATATTTTTATGGTGAAGTACAGAGTACTAGGCGGAATCAGCAATGACTTTGTGAACTCGCATCAACTAAAGTAATTCAAACGACTGTTTTGTCTTCCCAGTTATTATCTGCCCTTATGTATCATTCTGGTTACTACAGTTGCAGACTGAAGGGAGGTTGAAAGACAAAAAATGACACTGGTCTACTAATTCCACTGATTGTTGAAATGATCAGTGTCAAAAAGTGGAGACTTGTAGATTGAGGTAACCGACATTACTCTTGATTGTCCGACAAATTGTAGGTTTTTAAACTGTAACTCACTTTTCATTTGATGATTCTATACATTACTTTTGAACCATATTTTATCTAAATTAAAAAAAATAATATATTTGTAATATCCCAATGAGTAGAAAATTGGATTTTCTGACGTTTCGTGACTTAGTGTAAGTCACTTCTTCAGAGAACAAATAACCAAATTAAAATTCATCCAAGTTTAAATAGTACAAAGTAAGAAGTGACTGAAGAAGTGACTTACACTAAGTCACGAAACGTCAGAAAATCCAATTTTCTACTCATTGGGATATTACAAATATATTATTTTTATTTATAACAATGAACCCAGTGCTCAATTTATTCGAAATTATCAAATCAAACCTTGGTAATGACACCTACATATTTTATCTGTTTAGCTTACTGCTACCATGAGTAATACTATTCAATTTCACGCACTTCCGATCTTGTTGACTTTACTTCATAGTATTCTGATGTAAAGTGTAGCAACTTGAAATGATGCATATTTTTTCATGTTTTTAAGCTGTTTGTAACAGACTGAGGGACCCAACAACTTGATAGTGACAAATATCAGCAGTTAGATTTATTTCATTGAATCAGAAACAGACTACGTCATTCAAAGTACATTATAAATTTGGTTTATTTAAAAATGAGCACTGTTTCGCTTATTGATAGTTTATTTTTTGTTTATATTTTCTTTGATAGAACGTTTCCAAACCCTTAGCAAAATATCCTCAAAACAATTTGCATGAATTAGTAAGTAAACCAGTTATATATCTATATGTATTGTGAATAGGAAATAATGTAGGTGCTTTAATGAGATTTTCTATAGTTTTTATGTTACAAAGAACTGACAGCAGCTATAAAACCAATGAACATCAAAACATATTGAATGACCTTTCATCTAAGCTTAAAGCACCTTAGAAATACCAACATATTATAAGATTGAACTCAACACCATTTCTCACAGCGTGATCGATAACTATGAAATATTGTATTAAAATCTAGCGGTCAATTTATAATATAACATGATCATTTAATGTCATTAATTAATTATTATTTCCCTTAAACTTGGTTAACTCTCTTACTTAAGTTTCAACTCTTAGATGTAAAGTGTCAGTCCTTCACTGATCAGTACCTTAGACTATTACGTAATATGTTTTAGCTTTGTATGTAAACTTGTACTAAACTACAGGAATGTGTTGCATTTTGTTACTTGAGCTATCATCTTTCTAAATAAAATATCTATCATATACTCTGCTATAACTTAGTTCTGTGAAACGTAACAGACCTTCTTATGAATGATACTTAATTCACAATACATCAACTGTGAATGTGATTCTTACACTTCAAAGTTAAACATTTAATACTGAATTCTGAAAAATGAAGTTTTGTTACTTTAGAAAAGTCAGTGCTAATTGCAATGTTTAAATACACCATCTATTAATTAAAATCTGTATTTATCAAATTTAACAAAATAGTTGCCTTTTATCTAAATACGTTTTTAAATGAAAAAGATGATTCATCATACAATTCCAAGTTAAGAGCCAAGATGTTAAAGAAATCCTTAAACAAATAGAATATTAAAAGAGTATTAAAGATATCTGACTATTCAGCAAGTATTGGCATCATTTAATCATTATTTATTAATCACTGAATATGCTTCAAATATGTTATCTTACATACGTAGACCTTATTAAACAACTTCACATTGAAATTCTGTATGTTGATTTCTTAATTGTTTCATCTAATGAGTAGCTTATTAACACTTGATATCAAGAAATTGAGCATAATTGATTACTACATGTGGCTTGTCCAGTTATAACTCAGTCCTGAAAAATTTAATAATACTTCTGCCCAACTATTTTAAACCATTGTGCATGAGATGTCGATTCACTTAAATTGGTGGCCACATTGTAACTTGACCGTCAGGATTTGATCAGCACTTTGAACTAGATAAAAATAGTATTGGTTACCACCTCATGATCAGTAAATGTATATATTGTAATAAAAAGTTCAACGCAGTGACAGATCATGTGGAATTTCCGATAAGCCTTAGAACAGTATAAAGACGAATTTACGGATAGAATAAAATATCAAGCGACAAAACGTAAACAATTTACGATTACTTTCCCCATATTGTTAATAAATATTAATTTATTTTCTTGTTCTCACAGGAATGGAGACCAACATTTACTGTAATTGATGAGGTAAGCTATTATATTTTTTCGTCCATTTGTTCATGCAAACTGAAATCAGTTCACTTAAACATAAACAGTCCCAAATTAAAGTTATAACCCCCCAAAAATCTAACAAATATTGTTTTCTACTAGGTATAATTTGAAAAAGATAATGTTAATTATACATGCTACAACTTTTGATCAATCTTCTACAAAATTCATCTTGAACATGCCTAACATTTAAGTATAATAACAAATTACCAATATTTAATAAGTGACTGTATGAAACGAATTCACTACTAAAATAAAGCTATTATATCAATCACTATATTCCCTATAATGTATAATGTTTTTATATTTTGAATATCAATTGTTGAGATCATGAGTCAATTGAAGCTAGACCACCATGGAAAACCTGGAAGCACTGGGTGGCCGTTTCATCCTATTGTGGGACTCCTCAGAAGTGTGCATCCACGATCCCGCCTCAAAAGATAATAATAATGTTTCAGAAGACTCTTAAATGTTTAAAAAAACACAGGTTTTGCAAATCAAGAATTCACAAAATCAATTCACATTATTACCAAAATTTGCAATAAGTGTTTCTTTAAAATACACAAGTAAAGTTGTTCAACCTTTACTTTATATAACTTCGAGATGTTTTTAACCGAAAGAATATTTTGGTATGACCTGTTTTAATAAGAGTTCGTGAGAAACACTAGTAGACATAACGCCTTAGTTAAGGATAGAATGACACACATATATGATATTACAATTATCAAAACTTCACTCATTACTAGTCGCTTACATCATTTATACTGTCATCAATATTTTTGAGTTTTTTTTACTATTTCTTCATAAATAGAGTTCTGATCTACCAAGTGCAGTAGATAAATTGAATTCAGTAAAGAATGCTGCTATCAGGACACAAACATCTGAGAGTACCACAACGGTCTTCACAGCGCTATATGATTATCAAGCTCAGAGGTCAGATGAATTGAATTTCAAACGTGGAGATAAGTTGAAAATATTGTACAAAGATACTCCTAGATGGTGGATGGCAAAACTGGTTACTACTGGTCAACAAGGATTTGCACCAGCTAATTATATCTCAGGTAATTTATTATTATTAGACATTGACCAAAACGATTTCATTTGAAATACTGGAGAAAAAAGTATTCTTCTGTCTTTATCACAATCAAAGATAATATTCAGTGGATAAAATATATAACAACATGATAAACAAACGCCTATATAAAGCATGTTTTATGAGAATTACTTTCATACAGGCAATAAGCAGAAGGAGTTTACATTTATTGCAAGAAGTTACGGAGTCTTTGTATAATGCCAATACAAAGTCTTTAATCTGCCATTTTCATCCTTCGCTATGTTCTACAGTTCGAACAATCTTCTCGTCTGATCTCCACGTGTTGTGCTAACACCGTCCTCATGACATACCTAAACTTTTCACTCCGTTGAGCAATTATTGCAACTTCGACACCACGTTCCGCCACACACTACTTACAAATAATTTTGTGAGTAGCATCCACTACATTACTGCTTATTGCCTGAAAAAGGACTTTTTATGCAGTGCGAAGTTGAGTAATATTATTAGAAATACTGCACTGCAATTTCAAAATATGAGAAGTTCGTTCTAATTACTGTTCATTCAAAACAACAATGAAATATTTTTTTTTTAAATCTTCGTTACTATGTAAATCTAGATGACTGTTTACATATTACACACTGGTTTGTAAATTATAATTTAGATACTTATATTTTTGGAAATTATACGTTAATTAAGTAAATCGCATTGTGATGACCTTCCAATGTTGAATAGGTATTATTTACAGCTAATTTAAAATCACTTTAAATATAATATCAAATATACCGAATGAATTCTTCGGATTAGTTATGCCAATAACTGTCACTAATTTATACGAAACTTTTAGTGATTTAACAAATAGATCTGATCAATAAACCAGTTGAATTCTATCTTAGAGACTGAAATCTGGATTATCATGAATTTGTAGTCAATATTATCTTGACTTTGGAAGATGTATTGTAGCACTGATGCATCTTCTACTCATTAATTGATCTTATTAATATACACGTTTTGTAAACTTGATGAGAAATTCGCCATTAACTTATTATCACTAGGATCCGGTAAAATGATAAGTTTGTTTTATTTTTCAAAATTATCTTGTGTTTGAAGTGTTGTGTTCCCTAATCTTAATGGCTTAATTGTGAAGCTTCCATTTTACCTTGGGACAACAACAAGTTACTAACTAGGTTAGCTCTAACAACCTATTCATCACAGTGTATTTGCTAAATAAGCTATTGTTGAGCTTTTATACCTTTGTTCGATCACATCGATTTTAATGTATTAGCGCCTTGTTCTATCAGAAGATATACAAGAAAAAAAATGTGAACGGAGTTGACGGTTAGTATCGAATAAAATAACACTTAGCAAAAGTTTCCAAGGTTTTGAATTTTTATCCACAACCATATTCATAATGACCTCAAAATATTCACCACTTACTGCAACACGACAAAATTCTTTCTCAAAAGCCCAGGAAAAAATAATGGGAAACAATTAAAAATAATAGGTGATGTGAAATAATTTATAAATCGTAACAGTAAGTGTCGAGTACTCTCGAAAGCATGTAGCCTCTTTATATAATAAGCCAGACATAAAACGTTATTGGATATCGATAAAATACGACAAAACCAAGAGAGATCAGAAGAAGAACGTACACCAAGATAAATAACCTTTGACACTGTTTTTATTACAGAATCTCTAGAAGTACAAACCTTTTATGGGTTTACAAAAAGCTGTTTAAGGGTTGTTCATATCTCAGGCTAAAGTTAACAATTTGACACTTAGATGGATTAAGAGTGAAACCATTAACAACAGACCATTGTTCAATTGAAAGACAATAACTCATTCATTTTAAGGGGATGTAATGAAGTAGAAATCGGCATACATACAACGAGATCATCAGCATACTTAACAAAATGTTTTCTGTAGAAGATGGTAGACCATGGATAAAAAAATTTGAAGAGAAAAGCAGATAGAACAACTTTTTGTAGCACACTTTCTTGACTTAGTAAAAACGTTGAATATTTTCTCTCAAGCACAGTATACTGTTCTCCTCCAGGTAGGTAAGAATACAGCCATTATCTTAAATTATTCTGTATTTGATTACTGTTAAAATTTGCTTCTAATTACACTTTTGATAGTTATATAATGATTTAATAACGTTTATCATTCTCGTTTGTTTCAAAAAATCATATTTAGAAGATATTCATAGTAAAGATGATGATAACAGTCAACAGCTCGATTCAACAAACAAGCACAATCCATCAAATTTGTCTAAAACACATTTAAAACATCTAGATTTATCAGAAGAACAAATTCTTAGTAAAGTTAACAATAAATCTGGTTCAGTGAACAATAATAATTTGCGTTTATGGGATTCTGGTTTAATAGATGATAATATCAATTATTCGAAAAATTCACAAACTCAGTCTAATTATATGAATCTTTCTAATACAGACATGAAGCCTATTACACTGAGTTCCGGTTCAATGAAAAAACGTAAGAGTTCTGCAAGACCTTTACCCACGTTAAATTAAGCATTAAAATGTATTGCCTTTATACCCTTCAGTATTAATATTATTCTATTTTCTTTTTTAAATTGCTTTTTCTATGTTATCGAAGTCTAGTTGCGTTTTTTAGAACAAAATATATTCTTACTACTTTTTTTTAAGGGATGGGAATCATGTGTATTATTTCATTTAACAGTTGTAACAAGGAGGAATTCAGAATGCATTATGTTTAAGAATAAACCAGTACATTTAAAATACAAATTTATCAGCACGTGTAACGAAACAGCTCTAATCTACAGATTACTAAGTAATGTTTAACAAGATTCTCCATATCTCAAATAAAAACATATTTAACCGACGGTGAAGTTGATTAGTTTTGCTTTATGTTAGCTATCTATGACCAAATTGTAATTACCTTGTGTTTAATGTGTCGATGTGATTCTTTAGATTTTGGTCAAACTCCAAAAAGCTTCTGTCTTACATTACCTCGTAACTTTTAACGTCACAAACGTTATTCAAGCGTACATAAAGTAAAACGAACCATAATACAACGTGACCAATGTTCAAGTCAGAGAAATATCCATGATCACGACAGGAAGTAATGTACTTGGAATTTAAATCAAGCGTGAAATAATGTATCATTAAATTGGTACTTCACACAAAAACACATAAAAACAAGCTAAAAACAGTTTGTGTGACTTGGCAACTGGTAGTAGTTCAATTAAATGCCTAATTGTTTACGATATGTAGCCACTCCGAATATTACGTGAATCAAACTATGATATTTTCTAAGAGTCTTCCATCCCCGAATATGTCATTACTAGCAAGCAGTGTAGCTTTCTGAATCACCAACTTCTAACTAATAGGATGGATTATCTGATAGGGTCACTAAGAAAATCAACATTGATCTAAATGTATTGAGTCCATACGCTACATGTTCTTTTGATTCATGTTCTGTAAAACTTTGTGCATCCTCGAAACTTCTTAGTGAGAATCGCACTACAGCTGAGTTTGGAACATTGACGAACACTAAAATTTCTGGTCAAAAATAGTGAGGGGTTAGTTTGTTGGAATCTCAGTGTTATGGGGAATGATTCTTTAAATATTAAAACGTATAATCTTTGTCATTGTCTTTCAGATATCTGAAAAAATAAAATACTAGCTGACAGTAAGAGAAATGATTGAGGTTCCAAGGAATTAGGATTCTGGGAAGGAATCCAGAGAAAATGTGTGACTTAATAAGTAAAGAATACCAATAATTTATAATACAACCCAAGAATCACTCAAAACGTGATTGTACTACTGTTTCCCATATTCATTCTGTAATTGCCAGCATTTGAATGCAAAGTATAGTTAGTAGTTTGGCAAGTTAAATTATTCAAAGAAACTGTGTTATCACGAAGACCTCTTTACAGACTTGCAAATAACACAATCTGAGGATTGACAATAAATTAAAATAACTATTAAGGAATACAAAGACAAAAAATCCAGGAATGGAGTCAGTCCGTAGTGTCCATTTAGGCTCTCTTGGTGTCAGTTAAGCCCATTGCCATTTCTGGGAACTTTCTGTATTATAATTGTCACAATAGACCAATCTAGGCAACTGTAAAAAGTAAACAGATTGATGCGTTCTGTTCACTATTTATAAAGGAATAAAGTAATTATTTTTTGGTCGATGGGTAGTTAGTCCTAGATGAGTGAGTACCAGGAAATTGAATTTCAGTAAAAATAGTAGTTCTAGTACTGCAAATTCCGTTGACGTCACCATAGTAAGAGCTATGTATATCTGGAGAATGCAGTGTCAGCGGAATTATCACTTGGCACTAACCAAGTTATCCATCAAAGTGAAGCGTTTATAGATCAGGGAACTAGCCACTCGAAGTTAAATTGTCTGCCAAATTTTGTCGTGACTACGTATTACCTCGTTGGACTGGCGAATGAACCCAATGGAAGGGGCTCATGCAGCAGTCAGTTATTCGTGTTTATTTTACCTCTCCATTCTCTTAATATCCAAATAAATCATTTATGTGGTATTGTTCTGTTTATATTCTATCGATGATAAATAAGCAACGTTACTCGGCGGTTAGACCAGGGTAATTCAGGTTGAGGATCCCTTTTTTTCTTCTACACAACCCTTGTAACATAATAGTTTGATTTCATAACTGAGATATTTAAACTGATTTATCGTCCACTGAAGAAAGACAAAGTTGTGATAATAAATATACTGCTAAGTCAGTTCATTCTTAACTAACTAAAAAGGGTCACGTTGGAGAAAATGCAAAGTTTCTATGCCATTTTCCCTGGCGAATTCGATGACACAATGTACGTTATTTAAAGATGAAAAGAAAACGAGGTTTTATTATGAATCAGGTGATTACTAAGAAAATTATGAGGAACAAAAGCCTTTAGTGCCTGTTGTAGATTCCAATATGACCAACCATTATAACCATGAAATACACATATCTCGCTTAACTTCGTCTATATTTTATCGATTCACCACCTTCAAGACAACTATTTACAAGTTGAAATCATGAGTCAAATGTCTGAGTATTTCGGATGTTTGTACTTTATACATTAATTTCGTCATACGGATGAAAAGAGACAGATTTAATTTGTATTGGTAGAAATAGACAACTTCGTGGATAACTAATTCTTCATATGCCTGCTTTTATCCTATTTATGTGTAGACACACATGTGCTATCATACGCATATCTTTAAGGTCACTTATGTAAATGACAATGTGTAGAAATAACGAAATGGTTCAACTGTTCAAAGGTCAAAATAGATCGCTTAAGCGTGCAACAATTAACCTTCCAAAAGTCATATTCGATTTATTTAAGGGTCCTACATAGCCTTTGTTATCACATATTGCAATAGTTTTTATTTGTTCACGATTGTTGATTATCACAAGAAACAGGACATGCTTCTTACCTTTAAACGTAAATAACTGTGCTGACTGCTTCTCTACTATCTCACAATGAAGATTTTGACTCATCGCAAACCTCGCCGATTTTTCATCTTTTCCAGCCGTCATAGAAAAAAAAAGGATATGCAAGTGTACGTCGAATTACACTTGTACGTGCGTAAAGACAAAAAAGCGGGAAAAATAAACGCCTATAAATGATTTTTGCAGGATGTTTTTTGGGGGTTTTAGAGAAAAACAAATATAAACATATAAGCAAGCATATTAAGAACAAAAAATTTTCCTTTTTTGGAACAAAATTAAATTTGTGAGCATATTAAAAAGTTTGTTTTCGTTTTTCGACACGACAACACGAAAACAATCGAAACGAAACAAAGCAAAATGTTATTTAGTGTCTTATGTGCATTAATCATTTAGGTATCCACTGCCTGGAATGATAGTCAAATGGCAGCCGAAGTTTGCCACCCACCGTTCGACGAATGTGAGGGCCGCTGTTTCAGCAGTTATGTCCTTGATGGGCACAATACATAATTAGGAGTTCCCTACCAAAAGTGCTGTCTGGATTCGGTGTCTGTCAACCGTCTCGAGAAGAATGCCAAAGGTCACCGGCTGTCGTTTACCCATTGTCATAGGATTCCTTCAATTACCAAGTCAGATGAGTCTTCTGAAACACTGATGGGTTTTTTGGTGACTTGGTATGCGAGCAATGTTCCCTAACTTTAAGGAACACTCTTTTCGCGATGACATTCAAATTGATACGTCCCATATTTACTGGAATATAGTAAGTTTAGGGTCTAATAAGAGACGCGCGATTCGCTATGGGCCGTCTATAGAAATGTGAATAGTTGCTTGACGGTGGTTGGTTCTGGATCATGTAGAATGGCCGCCGTATTGTGTTTAGAGGTCGGATACCTTAAACATCAATAGTAGGTCGGAGAAAATATAGGAATTTGGTTTTGATTTACCATTTCTGGATGCTTACAGTGATGAAGTGCTTTAGTGGCTGTTCGAAGACAAGGGTCAGATGCTGAAGATGAGATGCTCAGTCCAGACTTGCTATTAGGCAGTCGTCAACATACGTATGTACGAAGTTGAAACCTCGAGAAACGTCGTCTATGAACCTTTGGAAAGTATGGGCAGCGTTTCTTAGACCGAAAGACGTTCGCAAAAATTCGTGGTGTCCGAAGGGAGTTACGATAGCTGTTTTCGGAATGTCATCAGTAGCCATAGGGATTTGGTTATACGCTTTAATCAAGTCGATTTTCGAAAAGACAGTTGTATCTCTCAAGGTAGCTCTCAAGTCGTGAATGTGAGGCAACGGGTAACGATCGGGAATGGTTTTGGCATTCAATCGCCGATAGTCACCAGTTGGACGCTAATCGTTGCTGTCCTTTTTAGAGACCATGTGCAAAGCAGATGCTCAGGGGCTATTTGACGGTCGTATGATTCCTAAGTCTATCATGTGGTCGAACTCGTTTTCACCAACCTTAGCTTTTCGGGAGCTAGTCGGTGTGCTTTCGAGAATACAGGTGGTCCTGTGGTCGTGATGTGATGTGTAACGTTGTTGGTTACACACGGCAATTTCGGTTGCGATTGGTAAACCTCAGAATACTTATCGAGTGTTGGTTGATAGGATGAGTCTATCGTGTGCTAACTTATGACTGGAGATAATTTGCAACCAGAAAAAGAAGTTACACAAATAGGAAATTAGTATTTCGTCTATTTAATCACATAATCTTTGAAACTGAACATTAGATTACCGGGAAAATGCATAATCAACAATTAACATGAAGAGAAGGTTAACAATAAGAGAGGAGGAGGGAAGAATGAACTGAATTTAAAGGGATGGCACGACTCAGCTTTGCAGGCGTTGTCACCCTGTATAACTCGTTTCTACTCACATTAAATACATTATTCTATTGAAGATGCCACCGGTATTCGGAGTTTGACAACACTTTAACCAGTCACACCTTCAAATATGAATCGTACCCACCAAGTGAAATTAAATGACAGAAGCGAGGAGGTTCGAAGATATATTTGATAGGCTATCAATGTATCGAGAATCGTCTGATCTAATCTGGCTAGCGATTGCAGTAGATGTTGAGCACGATATTCCCACTCGTGATCTGGTGCGGATGCACGATCGAGCGCCTTTAGCTAGGTGAGTCCATTAAAACTAGTGTGGTCAGCATCCAATGACGAAGACTTACAGAGCTATTTATTTTGGGAAGTTATTTACCGCTACACCGTCCCCAGTCAAAATGTGCTGTTCTTAGGCTATAAGTATCATATCATTATTTGTCACAATACGATGAGTAAGTGCAGACAATGATGTGACTCTCCAGATCTCATAAATAAAGTAGCCACATCATAACATGCCTACAATTTCGGGATCAGGTCTGTTATTATAGCATTATCAATAAAGAGCTAGACCATAAGTCTACAACCTCTCATGGAGGATCATAGGCCACCCACCAGAATTATTTGTCACACTCTGTCTTGGACAATCCTTTGCATTTGTTTGTAGTTGCTATCCCTTCTTTTTCGTCTACTGGCTCGGACCTTAGTGTTTGGGCGAATTCGACAGAGATATTTCCATTTTTCCGGAAGATTTGCTGGACTGCTTATACTGCTGATTTGCATGCATGGTTCTGTCGCCAAACTTCCAACTAAACTGACAAGGTTTTAAGATATTTATTGAATGAGCAACTGGTAGGGAGACATACTGCAAACATCTGTAATGGATGAAGATAACGAGGAGGCACCATATAATGATAATTGCAATTCAATTTGTATGAAATATATGCGGCTAGTCTGAGTGAAGATATATGCATGTTAAGTACAAAAACAGTAAATCATCTGGCAAAATAGTAAGACTCTTCAGGATTATTTTTGAATTGAGATTATTTCATAGATTCGACATATGTAAGGTCGTTCGTGGCTAGTAATAATGATCCAAAAGTAACCGCATTAAGTACGCACTATTGCAACTAATTCCAGGGTACCTGGTGCGGTTGATCTTTTTGTCACTCGCTCAATTCAGAACAAATGAGAGTTCAGAAAATTATGTGGCTATAAGGTCTTACATGGAAGTCGCATCATTGTCTACGCTTACTCATCGTATCGTAACAATTAACAACATGATGTTTGGAGTTTCTAAAGAACACATTTAGGCTTAAGATAGTGTAGCGGTGAGTAAATCCTCAAAATAAATAACTCTGTAAGTCTTCGTCATTGGATGCTGACCACATTAGTTTTAATGGACTCACCTAGCTAAAGGCGCTCGACCGTGCATCCGCACCAGATCACGAGTGGGAATATCGTGCTCAACATCTACTGCAATCGCTAGCCAGATTAGATCAGACGATTCTCGATACATTGATAGCCTATCAAATATATCTTCGAACCTCCTCGCTTCTGTCATTTAACTTCACTTGGTGGGTACGATTCATATTTGAAGGTGTGACTGGTTAAAGCGTTGTCAAACTCCGAATACCGGTGGCATCTTAACTGGTGAGCCCGACGTGGTCTGGTACGCCAAATTGCAAACTGTGACTTTGTTCGTTTCTGGGATTTTATATACCATTGCCTTATTTTAATTTTTTATACATTGTGATACTTTTTCGATTTTTTGGATATTTTTTCTCCTCGTTCATTCTCGTACTTGATATTTCACTATGACGGAACAGCCACCCAAGGTAATTAAGTTAAAGACTATGTGCCGACCTTCGTTCCAACCAATGCCCTTCTGGCCAAACAACATCGAAGTCTGGTACTGCCACACAGAAGCCGACTTCTACGAGCACGGCGTGAACGACACAAGTGCACAATTCCTCGCAGTAGTCAAGGTACTACCGCGCGAATTCAACAGGTACGTAACACCTATGTGGTGTTTGAATTGACTAATGATACCTTTGTACATGTTGAATGCTCGATTTCGAATTCCGAATACAGTACATTCGTTTGCGCTTGTGTCTTCTTAATTCAATTGCGTTATTTCTTGGACTCTTAGTTCGTGCTATATATCAAAACATTATACTAGCGTCGCGATTGAGCCTGCAATGAAAAAGCTAGACATACATTCAACTTCTGAAGCTTTTGAGGATTATTTCGAAAGGTTCGAAATCTGGGTCATGACCAAGGAAGATGATGAGGATGTTAATATTGTGGCATATTTCCTCACATTCATCGGTAAAGAAGCATACAGCTTGTTAAGAACTCTGGCTATGCCGGAAAAGCCCATTTCGCTTCCTTATACAACTCTCAAGAAATTACTACTAGACTATGTCAGGTATGCAAATTTTGATTGCAGTAAAGAAGGGGAATTTCCTAAAATGATTCATCAGGACATCAAAAATTCTACTACATCACGTCACCCCAATCCAGTGCATACTCAAGGTTTTGCAGATAATTCATTGAGGAGTTGCAGTGCGTTTCACGAAGATTAGCGCAAGTTTGGTCAATGTTTGTCCTGTGGCAAGTTCCATGCTTTTAATTCATGTAAATTTCGTAATTCTAAGTGCTTTAAATGTGATGATATTGGATATATTCAGTCAGTCTGTAATACTACTGTTCATCTTGCTGCAACTAATATTAAGTCTTGTAATTCTGATTCTACTGAGTCGAGTATTTATAATGATGATTTATCTTAATCAACGATTGCAATAGGCAGTGTAGAGTCAAAAAGCAGTTCAGAGGTAAATCAAGTTCAGAATTCTTGCGAAACAACAGTTTCTAACCAATCGATTTATCAGAATTCTCGTGCTATTGTACCAGGTATGGCTTTTCCTAATGATTCACATATTTCTGATGAAATTTCTTACAAATCTGAGGAAACTATGTTAAATGAACCTATTCATTATCAAAAACCTGAGAGTCATGATAGATGCTGATTTTTCTAATGATCCATTGCTCTACAATGACATTCTTAGTCAATTTCATGAAAATATTTCAGTAGAATCAAATCCTGATGTCGTATCATGTATTACCTATCCCCATAATACATTTGATCCTTGTGAAAAACTTGTTCAATGCAAAGCACGAATACTAAATGAGCACGATTTTGATTACAATTCTGGTGATTTCATACCAACTGCTGTTCATCCTTATCACAAATCCACTTCCAATGTAAACTCTAGTCAATGTGAGAAATATGTTTTAAATGAAGTCAGATTATTCATAACTTGGGGATATAAAGATCCAACATTATTTCGTGGGGAGGAGGGATAGCGTTGAAAAATATATGGTTCCAATTCGAGATATGAATGATTTCAGTACAAAACCGACAAGTTGATTGTATACAATCCCAGGTTAGTGTGTTCCGATTTCGTTTGTTAATTCCAATATTAATGAGCATATTCTAGATAATACAGAGTTTTTATCCAATACAATGTCGGATAGACTCAGGATGAACTTAACAAGAAGACATACAACCGATTACAAACACTTGTACTTCTATTTAAGCTGTGGCGGATGTGGTGTTTGAATTGACTAATGATACCTTTGTACATGTTGAATGCTCGATTTCGAATTCCAAATACAGTACATTCGTTTGCGCTTGTGTCTTCTTAATTCAATTGCGTTAAACGGAACTCCAGACGTAAACGGTTTGATCTCGGTTTTTGAACTTTCTTCGAATGTCCTCTCAAATGATCGTTTCTAGACGGGAGCAAAAGATAAGACATGTTAATACCAAGGTCATCGTTCAGTATACGATAGGCCAATATTAGATCACCCCTTATTCTACGGTAAGATAACGGAAATAAGTTAAGGTGTCTCAGTCTGTCTTCATAAGATAGGCCAGATAGACCTTGTACCATCTTAGTAGCTCGTCGTTGGACTCTTTCTAGCATATCTGCTTCATATTTGAAACAAGGACACGCTGCTTGAATCCCGTATTCTAAATGTGGTCGCACATAAATCGGGTATAGTAATCTAAACATTTCATCATCTAAATACTGGAAAGACCTACGAATTGACCATAATACCCTATAGCCTTTCGCAGCAGCAGCCTTACAGTGACTAGTCGTTTTGAGATCATTGCTTAATATGACTCCTAAATCTTTATAGTTTCTTACTTTTGGTAGCACGAATCCACGTAGTGTATAGTCATACGATTCATCAGAGTTATTTAACTGCATTACTACACTCTTATTAGGATTTACTTCTAGTGACCACCTATCTAACCATGCCACCAATGAGCTAAGATCGTCCTGTAATACTATCCTATCCGACATACTATGTATGGGTCTCCAAATCTTTATGTCATCAGCGAAGAGTAGAACGGATGATTTTGCTACAGTTGGCAATTCATTTACATAAAGTAAAAAGAGAAGAGGACCCAGGATTGTACCTTGGGGAACCCCACTTTTTACAGGTATCCACGAGGAGAGAGTCCCATTAACCCTTACCTTTTGTCTCCTGTCATGGAGAAAGTTACTTATCCAATCGACGACTGTATAATGGATTCCAAAACGTTTCAGTTTGAATTTAAGACCAGAGTGGGAAACCTTATCAAAGGCTTTACTTAGATCTATGAAAATCATATCCACAGGAGCATTCCGATCCTTTGCCGCAGCCCAATCTTCTCGTGCAATGAGAAGATTTGTCAAGCAAGATAGGCCTTTCCGAAAACCATGTTGTTCCCTGGAGAAAAGATTTTGCCCTTCAACATAGTTTATAATAGCTATCCGAATGATTCTCTCCATCAGTTTTACAACTGCACTAGTTAAGCTAACGGGTCTATAGTTACTAACTAAATCCCTACCCCCAGTCTTATACACCGGACTTATTATGGCGTCTTTCCTGTCTCTAGGCAGTTTGGACTGTCTCAGAGACATGTCGAATAGTATCGCTAATGGTTCAGCAATTTCATCTGATATGGCTTTCATAATACTAGGATGAATATCGTCAGGACCACTGGACTTATCAGGTTTGAGATGCTGGAGTAGTCTTAAAACAGTATCTTTCTCAATGACTACAGGATCCATCAGCGAGCCGTCACGGTCGCAACGAATCATTGGTCGTTCCTCATTACCGATAGAAAACACTTTACTAAAGTATTCCGATAAAGCTTCAGCTTTTTCGGCATCATTCTCTGCTAAGATTAAAGGATTTTCTCGTATCAAAAGTGATGGAATTCCATCACTTCTCTTAGTTCGCTTCTTTATATACGAAAATAACCGTTTCGGACTATATCTAGAATCCCTAACCAATTGTTTTTCGTATGATAGTCTAGTCTTACTTATTAATGCTTTACAGGCATTCCTAATCTTACAATAACTGGATCTGTATTGTTCTAAGCCAGTAGAGATGAACATATCCCAGTGATTTTTCCTTTTTCTAAGGAGTTTCCTGACCGTTTTAGTTATCTGTAACAGCATAGGTTGGTTGGTTAAGAGTTGACCCCAAACAACCAAGCATATGCCAAAACAGTATTGTTCAAGTATTCATTCACTTCCTTATTTTTTATAAGCGTTATATTCCTTATTATCTTATATTGAATGCTGAAAGCCTTTGTTTGTCTGAACAGATAATCCCACGCTCCACTGTGACTGCGCTAAGATCGAAATAAAGTCGTACTCACAACTTCTCGGGTTTCTTCTATCAATAGTACGAGGGTTACCTATAGGCACGAAATATCCATGGTGGACTATTATTCGGTCTTCGCGGTACCAGGTATGGTATGAACGGGGACGTAACTAGTCTAAATTTACCTTTAAATACAGACCATGCTTCTTCAACTGATATGCTAGTATCTATTAACCAATTTGTCTTAGCAGCACATTCCTGAATGGCTGATATGTTAGCTTTGCATACATTTGGGCGAGGTGTAACCTGATCGTATAACATGTCCCTAGTACGAAACGTGAATGACAAAACAGCGTGGTCGCTGTTCACTAACGGCGGGAGAATATTGAAGTCGACAATATCCTCAGTCTCATGAGTGATTACCAAATCCAGCAGAGAAGAACCCTGGTTAACACCAAAACGTGTGGGTTGGGATACATGCTGTACTAGTGCATGCTCCATTATTGTTATCAGGAACTTACTATCAAAGGAGTTTATAGATCCTGCTGTGGTCATATCAGTCCAACTAATATCAGGTGCGTTAAAGTCTCCTATTATCAAACATCTGGTATTTTCACTCCAAAGATGAATGTGCTCTAAAACAAAGTCATCAGCTAGGCAGATTGGGCTGCGATAGATGACACCGAGCATAAATGTACTACATCCGATAGCCAACTTACAGATAATGACTTCACAAGTACCGCTATCATGGGAATCGCTAGTAGAGGAGCGGATCTTTATGCTATTAGCTATGTATAACAGGACGCCGCCTCCTTTCCTACATCTATGTCTGTCACTCCTGATGCAGTGATATCCGGATAATTCTGGAGTAATGTCTAAGTCATCGACTAACCAAGTTTCTGTCACTGCTACTATGAGTGGCTTTAGCCTGTCCACTAGTGCTTCTAGTTCATAGAACTTATTTCGTAGACTACGAGCGTTGGCATATAAAACTCCTAAGTAGAACAGCCTATCCACACAGGCCTTGGTAGCATTCGCTTCCAAGACCTGACTATCCGAAAACCCACTAACCGGAGATTTTCCTCGCCGTTTTGCCGACGGGTTTCAAGTTCAGCTAGTGCTTTCTTCCTTTTTATTCTATCTTCGAGAGATATGTCAGGTCTAACTCGGATGTCAGAATTGTCGTGACAACGAGCGCTACTTAACAAGAGATCCCGTTGCTTCTCCGATCCTAGGATTACCTTAAGGAGTCTACATGGACGGGGTTCAACATTGTCCTCGGTCCTCTTGCCTATTCTTACTAACTTTTTAACCTGAACTCCTTTGGAGTTATCTGGTAAAATACTACGAATGTATTCTCCTAGTTTTTCTAAGTCATGCGCGTGTCTAATTTTCGGATCAGGGTCATTTGACTCCCGCAAATTGCTCAAAATAATATTCGATGTTATTAAATTTTTCTTCTCAGTTACGCCGGGATGGGTTTCACTCTTACGATCAGATCTTGGTAGTGCAACTTGTGGCTCACAATTTGAGTCCACCATTGAGTTACTAACTACCTGTGTACTGCTTACAGCTTTTTTTCTTTTCATTTCGTTTTCTACGTACCGTAGTCCATTTTTCATCCCTAGTAACACTGGGACTATTTGGAACGGTGACTGTTTGATCCAGATCGTCGATTCCCACTAAAGGTGCATGATTAACAATGTCAGTACTAGGTGGTACTACTCCCCCTGTTAATATCAACGGAGATTTCACTTTTGCGTCGTTCAGAGTCGGTTTTTTGAGGCGTTGCGTAACAACACTGACACATTCGTCACTGTCAGTGCCCGTGTTGTCGGCACATATGCCATCATTCTTCTTACAGGCCAAAGCCAATAGGCTCATAGCCTCCTGTATTAGCAATCCCTTGTTGGCACAGCAAAACATGCAAAGCCAATGTGAGTTAGGCTTCGAACATCTTTTATATGCAGTGGGACTTAAACGGGTACACATTTTGTGAAAGCATTTATTGCATTCGTCACACTACATTCCCTCCTCAACAGGGAACAAGCAGTTTGGTTGTCCACATTTGTGGGTACTACCAACCATTTCAGTATGATCAAGGTGTAATACAAAATATGATCACAGTATGAACCACAAGACAACTCTAGCAAGATGTCAAACCTTAACTAAAGTACTTTGATAACGACCAAGAATGCTTCCGAGTGTAATAAATACACAAAAGCCTAAAAAACTCAGTAAAATATCACCTTAACTGGGGTAGATTCAATTAAAGTGTAAATCGTAGTTTTGATACGTAATTTACGATCAAAACAGTTTACTAATTTAACGAGAAACAATACCACTGTCCCTTTTAGATAGCGCGTGTCAAAAAAAAAATTAACGCGGTAGTACCTTGACTACTGCGAGGAATTGTGCACTTGTGTCGTTCACGCCGTGCTCGTAGAAGTCGGCTTCTGTGTGGCAGTACCAGACTTCGATGTTGTTTGGCCAGAAGGGCATTGGTTGGAACGAAGGTCGGCACATAGTCTTTAACTTAATTACCTTGGGTGGCTGTTCCGTCATAGTGAAATATCAAGTACGAGAATGAACGAGGAGAAAAAATATCCAAAAAATCGAAAAAGTATCACAATGTATAAAAAATTAAAATAAGGCAATGGTATATAAAATCCCAGAAACGAACAAAGTCACAGTTTGCAATTTGGCGTACCAGACCACGTCGGGCTCACCAGTTAAGATGCCACCGGTATTCGGAGTTTGACAACGCTTTAACCAGTCACACCTTCAAATATGAATCGTACCCACCAAGTGAAGTTAAATGACAGAAGCGAGGAGGTTCGAAGATATATTTGATAGGCTATCAATGTATCGAGAATCGTCTGATCTAATCTGGCTAGCGATTGCAGTAGATGTTGAGCACGATATTCCCACTCGTGATCTGGTGCGGATGCACGGTCGAGCGCCTTTAGCTAGGTGAGTCCATTAAAACTAATGTGGTCAGCATCCAATGACGAAGACTTACAGAGTTATTTATTTTGAGGATTTACTCACCGCTACACTATCTTAAGCCTAAATGTGTTCTTTAGAAACTCCAAACATCATGTTGTTAATTGTTACGATACGATGAGTAAGCGTAGACAATGATGCGACTTCCATGTAAGACCTTATAGCCACATAATTTTCTGAACTCTCATTTGTTCTGAATTGAGCGAGTGACAAAAAGATCAACCGCACCAGGTACCCTGGAATTAGTTGCAATAGTGCGTACTTAATGCGGTTACTTTTGGATCATTATTACTAGCCACGAACGACCTTACATATGTCGAATCTATGAAATAATCTCAATTCAAAAATAATCCTGAAGAGTCTTACTATTTTGCCAGATGATTTACTGTTTTTGTACTTAACATGCATATATCTTCACTCAGACTAGCCGCATATATTTCATACAAATTGAATTGCAATTATCATTATATGGTGCCTCCTCGTTATCTTCATCCATTACAGATGTTTGCAGTATGTCTCCCTACCAGTTGCTCATTCAATAAATATCTTAAAACCTTGTCAGTTTAGTTGGAAGTTTGGCGACAGAACCATGCATGCAAATCAGCAGTATAAGCAGTCCAGCAAATCTTCCGGAAAAATGGAAATATCTCTGTCGAATTCGCCCAAACACTAAGGTCCGAGCCAGTAGACGAAAAAGAAGGGATAGCAACTACAAACAAATGCAAAGGATTGTCCAAGACAGAGTGTGACAAATAATTCTGGTGGGTGGCCTATGATCCTCCATGAGAGGTTGTAGACTTATGGTCTAGCTCTTTATTGATAATGCTATAATAACAGACCTGATCCCGAAATTGTAGGCATGTTATGATGTGGCTACTTTATTTATGAGATCTGGAGAGTCACATCATTGTCTGCACTTACTCATCGTATTGTGACAAATAATGATATGATACTTATAGCCTAAGAACAGCACATTTTGACTGGGGACGGTGTAGCGGTAAATAACTTCCCAAAATAAATAGCTCTGTAAGTCTTCGTCATTGGATGCTGACCACACTAGTTTTAATGGACTCACCTAGCTAAAGGCGCTCGATCGTGCATCCGCACCAGATCACGAGTGGGAATATCGTGCTCAACATCTACTGCAATCGCTAGCCAGATTAGATCAGACGATTCTCGATACATTGATAGCCTATCAAATATATCTTCGAACCTCCTCGCTTCTGTCATTTAATTTCACTTGGTGGGTACGATTCATATTTGAAGGTGTGACTGGTTAAAGTGTTGTCAAACTCCGAATACCGGTGGCATCTTCAATAGAATAATGTATTTAATGTGAGTAGAAACGAGTTATACAGGGTGACAACGCCTGCAAAGCTGAGTCGTGCCATCCCTTTAAATTCAGTTCATTCTTCCCTCCTCCTCTCTTATTGTTAACCTTCTCTTCATGTTAATTGTTGATTATGCATTTTCCCGGTAATCTAATGTTCAGTTTCAAAGATTATGTGATTAAATAGACGAAATACTAATTTCCTATTTGTGTAACTTCTTTTTCTGGTTGCAAATTATCTCCAGTCATAAGTTAGCACACGATAGACTCATCCTATCAACCAACACTCGATAAGTATTCTGAGGTTTACCAATCGCAACCGAAATTGCCGTGTGTAACCAACAACGTTACACATCACATCACGACCACAGGACCACCTGTATTCTCGAAAGCACACCGACTAGCTCCCGAAAAGCTAAGGTTGGTGAAAACGAGTTCGACCACATGATAGACTTAGGAATCATACGACCGTCAAATAGCCCCTGAGCATCTGCTTTGCACATGGTCTCTAAAAAGGACAGCAACGATTAGCGTCCAACTGGTGACTATCGGCGATTGAATGCCAAAACCATTCCCGATCGTTACCCGTTGCCTCACATTCACGACTTGAGAGCTACCTTGAGAGATACAACTGTCTTTTCGAAAATCGACTTGATTAAAGCGTATAACCAAATCCCTATGGCTACTGATGACATTCCGAAAACAGCTATCGTAACTCCCTTCGGACACCACGAATTTTTGCGAACGTCTTTCGGTCTAAGAAACGCTGCCCATACTTTCCAAAGGTTCATAGACGACGTTTCTCGAGGTTTCAACTTCGTACATACGTATGTTGACGACTGCCTAATAGCAAGTCTGGACAGAGAATCACATCTCAAGCATCTGGATCTTGCTTTCGAACGACTACAAAGACTTGGCATTACTGTTAACGTTCAGAAATGCCTAATCGGAACTGACTCTTTAGACTTTTTAAGGCACACTTTCGATGCTCAAGGAATTCGACCCTTTAGAACCTAAATGGCGTCCATTCTCGTTTAGCCAGAACCGACCACCGGCAAGTATTTAAGCACGTTTAACTGCCTGGTAAGTTTATATAGACGTTTCATACCGAAATGCGCATTACTTACGAAGTCTCTCACCGATTAACTTCGTCTAAATGCCAAATCCATCAATCCGGACGACACCGCACGAAAAGCATTCTCCACAGTTAAGGAACTGATCGTGAAGCAACAATGCTTGCACATCAGGACACCGAAGCACCCATTAGTATCGCAGTAGACGCATCCAACTCAGCAATCGGAGGAGTCCTACAACAATGGGTTAACAACTCCTGGCAACCCTTGACATTTTTCTCTAGACGGTTGCTGGACACCGAATTGAGGTACAGCACATTCGGTAGGCAACTCCTAGCTATGTATCGTGCTGTACGGCATTTTCATCACTACATCGAAGGCCGTGAATTCACCCTATATACCTATTACTTTCTCGTTAAGCTCCTCGTCAGACAAGCACTCACCTCGTGAGTCTCGACAACTGGACTACTTTTCGCAGTTTACTTCAGATATTCAACATATTTCAGGAGCAAACAATGTAGTCGCAGACGCCTTGTCTCGCATAACTTCCCTGAACAGTTTCCAAGGAACCGGCCTTCTTAAACTCGCCCAGCTTCAAAAAGAAGACACTGATCTTCAGCACGAGTTATCGTCCACAACCCTTAAACTACGCATCAAACAGATGAGAACAGGTAAGGAAACCTTACTTTGTGACACATCTACAGGTAGGGATCGCCCAATCGTCCCGAAACATTATCGACCCAATGTCTTCAACACATTGCACAAACTTCCTAATCCAGGTGTTCGTGCAACCATCAATCTTATAGCAGAAAGGTTTTGCTGGCCTGGTATGAATAAAAACGTGAGGGAGTGGGCACGCGCCTGTTTAAGCTGCCAAAAATCCAAGGTTATCAGACACAAATGTCCCTTAGGCTCATTTAAAACTCCCGATGCTCGTTTCGACCATGTTCACCTGGATTTGGTAGGACCTTTACCAGATTCAAATGGATACTCTTACCTCTTAACCTGTGTAGATCGTTTCACTCGATGGCCAGAAACAGTACCTATCAAGGACATCACTGCTGAAACAGTGGCCCGCACCTTCGTCGAACGATGAGTAGCAAACTTCGGTTGCCCTTCAACCGTCACTACAGACCGCGGACGTCAGTTTGAGTCTGAACTTTTCCGTCGTCTGACCACACTATTAGGAAGCACTCGCTTCCGAACGACCGCCTACCACCCACAAGCAAACGGGTTGATAGGACGTTTTCACCGACAACTAAAAGCTTCACTATCAGCTGCAAACGTTTCACAGTGGACCGACGCTCTTCCACTCGTCTTACTAGGTATCCGCAATGCAGTGAAAGCTGACATTGGATACACTGCTGCTCAACTCGTTTATGGAACGACACTTCGACTTCCAGGAGAATTCGTGGATCCTTCATCTTCTTTAATGAACATGGATCTAACCTCCTACACGAACAGGCTTACAAACGCAAAGCGTTCAGTTAGACCTGCTTCCACTGGACCACAATCAACCGATGTTTTCGTTCAACCTGACTTACGATATAGTACACACATCTTCGTTCGTCGAGACTCACATTGACGACCTCTCGAATCAGCATACGAAAAACACTTCAAAGTTGTTCAACGCGTGCCCAAGTACCATATAAGAACGGAACCAAAGATAGCATCAGCATCGATCGCCTCAAAGCAGCGTATTTCGAAGGAACTCCTATTCACGTCGATTTTCTTTCGGTATAAGCGCACGACACGACTCCTACGCTTATAATACCTCATCCGACAGTCAACACAGAATAATACTTCGACAGTATCTGAAAATAAACTTAAAACAATGCGTTCTGGAAGCGGAGCAAGATTTCCAGAACATTTGAATGACTATTGCACGTAAGACACCAGTTAACATTTTGTGTCATCTCGATTTTCCATGGCATTATATATAATATAAAAAAATTTTAATATGCTTATATTTATATATATTTATCGTTTGGCTAATATTTAGATTTAGATTTTTAAAAAAACATTTTGTAAAAATCGCTTTTACTTTTGTTACATTTTTTCGCCCATTTTGTGACTTAAAGCGCGTACGAGTTTATTTCGACAAGCCCTTACATTTTCTTTTTCTTTTCCAGGACGACTGGAATAGACGATAAAAAGAACCACAAGGTTTACGGGGAACCAAAATTTTGATTGTAAATTATATTTTTACTATATTGTATTTCATAGTCCCTTATAGTCAGGAAAGACGACCAGACCATCACTACCCCACTGGGGGGCAGTGAGCTGTAGCGGTAAATAACTCCCCAAAATAAATAGATCTGTAAGTCTTCGACATTGGATGCTGAACACATTAGTTTTAATGGGCTCACTCAGACAAAGGTGCTCTGTCAAATATCCGCACCAGATCATGATTAGGTACACCGTGCTTTCCATCTTCTACAACATCCAATCAGCTTAGATTGGTCACTTCTCGATATATTGATATTCTATCAAAAGTATATTTGAACATCCCTTCTGACTTCTGATTTCACTGGGTTGGTGTACTTCGATTATAAAGGTGTTACTAGTAAAAGGCGCTGTCAAATTCTAAATACTTGTGGCATCTTTAATGGTGAACCCAACGTGATCTGGTGCACCAAACAATGAACTGTGAGTTTGTTCTTTCCCGGAACATTATATATCACTTCTTACTTCAGTCTTTACATATGGTGATATTTTTAGAATATTTTTGGATACTTTTTCTCATCCATTGTTATACCTTATATTCATCATGGCCGAAAAGACTTATATTATTTAAGATCAAGACTCTTATACCACCCTAATTTCAGCTAATGTTATTCTGGTCAGACAACATCGAAGCCTAGTTTTGCTACACAGAAACTGACTTCCACGAGCACGGTGTGATCGATCCACCTGCACAATTCCTCGCAGTAGTAAAGGCAATACACACAAATTCAACAGGTACATCACACTCAGTATGTTCACTTATGATGGACAACGATCGATGGTCGATTGTGTCTCGGAACCTGATGAAACTTAATTATAATACATTTCTACCAGGTCAGGTATATACCATTATTACAGGCATGATCTGCAAATTAAAATGTAAGTCTGCTTACAGTATGCTTCCCAAGTATGGTCGTTAAATAGATGAAATCGATTAAAATAAATGAAAGTACTTTCGTGCAGATGTTGTAGAGCGTTAAGTATCAGGTTTATGCGCTGGTATTACACCGAGTAACGTTTTTAAAATATTTTCCAAAGTGACATCGCGTCCACGTTACACACCAGATCCAAGCTCGGTGATGAGAACACCTACAAGGCAGGAGCCACAATTACATTTTACTCTGTACTATAGGACATCCAAGTGACTTATTCTGCTAGATAACGTGTCATTAGGTCCGAGGTAGATAGGTACGTTAACCATGGCTCCATCACCTACAATGTTGCCCGAAAATTCTGGGTTTAAACTCACAATTCTTAATGATTTGTAGGTTCGGGATTCTTTACACTAAGACTCCAAAGTTGCTGTCATCACATCAAGAGTGTGCATTTCTAACTGTAACAACAAAGTATCGATAACGAGTTGACGTTTACTGATCTAGAGGGTATTGTAACTTAATTAGCCTGATTTATTTACGAATCAGCAGACTTCTTTAATGATCCCCTGATTGACGACGGCCTGTTTGGTGTTATTGTGAAGGAGTTTATTCGTAAGTATTAAGTGAGAACGTCGAAGCATCAACTGATTTTGTTTAATGTTGTCTAATTCTTGGTGATAACTCTAGTGTGGATGAAGAACAGTGCTCGCCGAGCGTTTAGTAATGGGATGTATTGATCCAGCAAAAATTAGCATCCGAACCCCACGGTGCCAGGGTTAGTTCTGATTTTTCCTCCCTCTCAGTTGTGCTGAGTCAAAAGGATAGAAAATACAGCAAATAGCTTTGTAATATATGTGGGTAGAAATTGTTACTGCAAATGAGACAGAGTGTAATAACCTTCCTGATTTGTTGCAAGTAAAGGAGACTGGATTTAAGTGATTACAACCAGTTAAACATAGACGCAAGGAAGTTAAGACTGTTTCAAACTAACAATGAATAGGAAAAACACAATCTGTTCGTTTCATATCCATAGATCTCTATCTGGAGACATCTGGAATTTATTGTTTCCAAACACAAAACCCATTAATCATAAGTTTCTGTCACTTTGACGGCCATTTTGACAATCTGGTCTCTGTGAGAAAACTTATATGCTAAGGGTGTTTTTTCGTTCTTAGCACTTATACTCGTCTTCTTTGCTCACTGGGTTGGATTGATCAGGTCTGAAGCCATTTACTTACATCCAATACATCAAAGTTAAATCATTTCTCGATCAACTATAAGACCGATTAAGGGTAAACGACATGGAAATAAAGATGCCACAAGTATTTAGAATTTGACAGCGCCTTTTACTAGTAACACCTTTATAATTGAAGTACACCAACCCAGTGAAATCAGAAGTCAGAAGGGATGTTCAAATATACTTTTGATAGAATATCAATATATCGAAAAGTGACCAATCTAAGCTGATTGGATGTTGTAGAAGATGGAAAGCACGGTGTACCTAATCATGATCTGGTGCGGATATTTGACAGAGCACCTTTGTCTGAGTGAGCCCATTAAAACTAATGTGTTCAGCATCCAATGTCGAAGACTTACAGATCTATTTATTTTGGGGATTTATTTACAGCTACAAATGAAAGGAGCTAGGTGGTACGAATCAGGCACAGGCAAATACTGTCGCTTTTGCTGCTATACACAATAATGGAATAACTAATGTTTATGAACATAATTAGTATACCAGCGTTAATTTGGTGTCAATAATATAACAGGATATTCCGCAGGTCATAGATTGTTCAAGGGGACTTCAAATGTTAAACAACAATTTGAAACTGTTGTGTCCTGGAATATTTGCGGTGTCTCTGTAGCATTTCAAAGGCTGTATTTAAGATAATTTTTAGTTCCCTATTGATTATCCTTCTTTTTTTCTACTGCGAGTGTAGGCGGCGAAACTTTGATTTTCGTTCATCAAGAAACATAATAAAATTTTATTAATATATCTTAATCCTTCGTCATTGATGTTGACATATACACGGAGCGGAAAGCACTAGTAACGGTGAATAAGTCCCTAAAATAAATAGTCTTATGAGTCTTCGACATTTGATGCTGACCTCATTGGTTTTACTCCGCACACCTAGCTAAACGCGTACGATCACGAATCCGCACCATATCACGAGTGGGTGCGCCTCGATACACATCCCTTGTAAGTTCTAACTAGCTTAAACCACACGCATCTCGACAAATAGATAGCCTTCAAATAAATCTTCGGACACCTACATTTCTGACTTCTGATTTTACTGGGTTAACATATTTCGATTATAAAGATGTCACGTGAAAATGCGTCGCCAATCCCTGAGTACCGGTAGCATCTTTACATTGAACCTAACGTTGTATCCAGAGTCGTTCATATGGAAGATTATTGAAATTCTGTCATGCTTAGAATGACTTCAAACCTAGGAAAAACTCATAGAGTAACGGGAAGCCAAAATACGGACTAAGGCTTCCGAAGGCACAATTCTTATAATGTTTCCGAAGTGTCAAACGTTTATTTTATAATACACTTGGAATTGAAATTCTCTACTGGTTTCAGAAATTACGAATTTATCAAACAGGGTCATAGAAAGATGTCCAGTTTCAGGTGTTCTTGAAGGCACTTCAGTCTGCTTAACACACGTTTGAGTGTCCGGCGATACTATAATTTATGGATGAATCAGTCAGATTTAGAATAACAAGTCTTGGATTTTGATACAATTGTGCCAGAATTTTAAAATTCCTCTGTCTTTTTGGCTAATAGCCTTTTGGTATTTTAGCTGATGTTAGCTTGTGATGAAAACCCTAAGTTTAATTCCTAACGATAACCATCAACGGTAAATTATAATCCTAATTTCTTGTACTCGTTTATAACCCTCATTTAGCCTTAGTAAATTGACATTTTCAAGGTCATCTCAGCGTCGCTCTTTTGTTTGTAAATTTTAGTCTCGCCGGCTATTGTTAGTTTTGTCAGACTTAAGTACCAAATGTTTAAAGAATGGTCAAGCAGTAAGTTATTTTATTTACAATTCTGTATGTAGTCTTGTATAACTCAGAACAGTTCTGCTTTGAGATCGATACCAAAACACGTCAAATATTATTCAGAAACAATTACTCTGTTGCACATTCTCAAAAAGCTTTGGTTTATAAAAAGCCTACTTTACGACCCAATCTCTAAATTTCGGGGAAAATTTGACTCATTTTGGGGAAGACGCTATGGTGAATTTTGGGGAAATATTGGGGAAGTTCCCCAAAGTCTTTATGTTCTTGAACGCAAGGAAGAGGTTTACCCTCAATAGTGTAACGGTGACTATTATCGTGACCGATGTGCATTAGTACACTCTTCCTAGCATTGATTTCTAAGCCCCACTCTCGAGCCCATCTAACTAAATCGTCCAAGTCAGCTTGAAGATCCAGATGATCAGCCTCACTTTTTATTGTTCTCCAGATTTTTACATCATCCGCAAACAATAATGTCAATGACCTAAGTAACAGCGGTAGCTCATTAACGTAGAGAAGGAAGAGAAGATGGTGCCTTGGGGTACACCACTTTTGACCGGCTTCCAATTGGATTGAGTTCCATTGACCCTCACTCTTTGTCTGCGGTCACATAAGAAATTTCCTGTCCACTCATGTACAGTACCTATTATTCCGAAGCTCGTGAGCTTCTGCATAAGATCTACGTGTGGAACCTTGTCAAATGCTTTGCTAAAATCTATGAATATCACATCGACAGACAGACCGTTATCTAGGGCTGCTGTCCAATCCTCCTTCGCAATAAGCAAGTTAGTCAAGCATGAACGCTTGTTACGAAATCCGTGTTGCTCAGGAGCTAACAGATTGTATAAATCTATGTGGCTTAGCATCCTAACCCGAATTATCTTTTCAAGTAACTTAACGACTATGCTAGTTAGACTGACAGGCCGGTAGTTAGATACTATCTGTCTCTGACCGTCCTTAAATATAGGGCCGACTATAGCGTTCTTCCAATCTCTAGGGAGTTGAGCGAGTGAAAGGGACATGTTGAAGAGTGTCGCTAGCGGTTTTGAAATAATGTCCGCAAGAGATGACAGCAACCGTGGATGTAACCCGTCAGGGCCCGGTATCTTACCAGGTTTGAGGTTAGTTATCAACGGAAGGACGGTTTCCTCAGTCACCTGTACAGATTTCATGGTTGGTATCTCGGTGTGAGTGGGACAAGTATTTGTTACAATAAACGTAGAGAACACTTCGCTAAAATAGTCCGAAAAAGTCTCAGCTTTTGCTCGATCTCATTCAGCTAGTAATTCTGAATTTTCGTGTAACAGTAACGGGGGAATACCATCACTACGTTTCATTCGCCGTTTAACATACGTTTCGGACAAGTACGGCTATCATATACTAACTGCCGTTCGTAAGTAATACGGGATTTGTCTATGGTTTTCTTACAGATATTACGAAAATTTTGATACTCACGCTTAAGTGGTGCATGACCTGTCAACAAGAATAAGTCCCAGAAATGTTTCCTACGCTTTAACAGATTCCGGGTCTCCTTATTAGTCCATGGAGGGCGATGTGATAGCTTACGTGCTGACCATGGGATAAACGGCGACGTTACGGACTCGAATGTTGCCTTAAACTTATTCCATTCATCTTCGATCAATCCATCCGCGTCGACCGACCAATCAGTCGAGATAGCACAGTTTCTGATTTCCGAAATATTGGCTCGCCAGATATTAGGACGGGGTGGAGCAGATACGAATTGTATACCATGTGTCCTAAACTTGAAGTGAATTACAACGTGATCATTGTTAACTAGTGGGGGAAGGTGCTGAATATCAAAGACATCCTCATAGTGGTGGGTGAGGGCGAGGTATAGCAGTGACGGATCATGATTGAAATCAATGTGTCGGTTTTGTGATACATTGTACAAGTGCACACTGAATAACGGTAGATAAAAGGTCGCTATCGAAACCACTACCTGGAGCTGTAAGCTCTATCTAGTTGATATGCGGTGCGTTGAAGTCCCCAATGATGAGACAACATTCTGCCATACTCCAAGAACAGATGTGTCTTAGGATAAAGTCGTCAGCAAGACAAAACGGACTACGGTATATTCCCCCTATAGTCACTAACCCATTTCTAGATTTAATCTTACAACATGCTACCTCACATGTACCACTGATATGAGCCTCCGATATGATTGATTGTATACGAAAGTGATCCCTAACGTATAATATTATACCTCCCCCTTTGCGACTTGAAACTCTATCACTTCTAATACAGATATAACCTGCAATGAAAGGAGAACAGTCTATATCTACTATGAACCAAGTTTCTGTAACAACGATTATATCGGGACATAATTCATCCACCATCAGACTTAGATCGGACGTTTTGTTTCTAGGACTACGAGCGTGCGTGTAGCACACACTTAAGGTGTTTTGGCAATCAATCGTTCTACCCATACAGGCCTCAGAAGCATTGGCTTTCAAGACCTGACTGTCCGAAAACCCTTAATGGTAAAGTTATTTTCGCCATTTAATTTGCGAGTTCTCAACTCCGTAAGAGCATTCTTCCACTTGATTCGATCCTCAAGCGGCCAATCTGGTCGAATACGGATATTTGAGTCACGAGTTTTTGGTGCGTTTTTCAATAATATGTCTCTTTCTTCAAAATTACCGAGAACCAGCTTCAGCATTCTTCTTGGTTGGGTCTCGCCTCCAAATATTGGGGAAGTTTTCCAAACATTGGTGAAGGTCATTTGACTTCGGGAGTTTTCCCGAAATACCCCAAAATTTCCACAAACTTGGGAGGTCGGGTGGTGCTAAACCTATGACACACAGTAGCTCCTCCATTATATGTCCACGGCGTACTTACGCCTGTAACCCCTCGTGAAGATGCATAGGCCGCCTACGAGCATTCTCCATCGAACTGTCTGAGGCATTCCTTTCCAGTTACTGTTTATTCTTTTGATGTCTGCTTCCGATTCCCGGTGCAGTGTATTTTTTTAGTCTTCTTCCTCTCCGTTCCCGAAGCTCTGTCAGCTCCTTCCCTGGTTCGCACATCTCCCATCGATCTTCTGAGTCTTTTAGTAATGCAAATTTGATCGATCTGGTTCTCTGTGATGTAATATTTTGTCGTCTATAACCATTTTGTTGAGTGCACATAAGCTCATGAATTTCTCGTCCCTTTCTCATTCCATATCATCCCATCATATCTTCATACCCGATGTTGTTCATTCTTATTTTGATGCTTATTCGCTCATGAGGATTGCCAGGTCGTCTTCTGAGCACTTCACGATGATCGATTTCAGCCTCTCATAGAGTTGATTTTTGTCGTCGTTCATGCTACCATTGAGTGCATAACACTTGATAACATTCATTGTGATCTCCTTTGTTTTGAAGAATGATTTGATGATTCTGTATCCTTTAGATCCCCATCCTATAAGTGCTTTTCGTGCTTCTTTGGGCAGCATATGAGCGATTCCCCGAGTGTGCGGAGCATTTTATTCTTCACGACCAGAACACAATAGCATCTCTTCTGAGTCTCACCTTTTCTGTCCATCGTGGGTTCAATAAGTTACACTGATTCCGAGCATCACCATATCTCCTCATTTCCATAGCTATTTGATTAGTCCTTCCGACCTCCCACATTGTCCGGGTATTCCATGTGTCAGTATTATCTGTTGGTCTGTTTGTTAGAAGGGGCGTTGACCTCATGATTTTCGAAGAATCTCGACTTTCACCATGAGCTGTCATAGTTCTGAATGAAGACACTTTAACTCAGAGGACAAAGTTCAACTGGTTTAATTTGTTCATTATGCCTAGGATTTTTTAACAAGGTTGCTTTCAACCGAACGGGGTTGCTGACCCGGTGTCCAACCCTCCTCATTTACCTGGACTTGGGACCTACAGTTACCCTAGAATAGCTACAGGCCGAGTTAAATTTGTGTAAGCGTGTTAGAAATTAGCTGAGTGGTGGTGTCGAATAAGTCCACACATAGAGTTGACGTAAAGATCACAAGATCCTCACGACACCACTGTTTTATTGTTACAGGCGTATACCTTTCTATTATCTCCTATTGCATATTCAATTTACCGCTTAAGAATTATATACTACAAAGTCACTGAGAATTTGTAAAATTTAGCCAAGCACCGAAATAGTTGCATACATCACATAATAAACTGGTATCCATGTTTAATAGGAATAAACTTGACTAGTTTAACAGTCTTATACATATGTCGGGTGTTGGAAGCCTTCAATAGAGTTTCAGGGCAGTACTAATAGGTTTCTTGAGCTTCCGCATTAATTCATACTCAGACATATCCTGGCGTGGTCATCAGATGATATGGAGTAGGAGTAATGTAGATATAGTCTCATCTAATCTGTTTGAAATTATTTCGATCGTTGATAGTCAAACAAAGCATAAGAAATCAAAACAGTGTGTCATAAGTATGTGCAGTAGATTGTAATCGGTAATTCCAAGTCTTTATTGATTGTAATTTAAATCTAGTTATTAAACTGAAAATAAGTTGAATGGTTTACATTAGCTGCGGTGTCATCTAAGTGACCATTGTATCTACTAACTGATACTCTTCTGAACCAAAAGTAGCATATACAACATCCACCAGTGGAATTAAATGAACTATTAAACAAAAATACCACACCTTAACAACATTTGCCAATAATTGGATACAAAGCTTTAAAGCAATAATTCTAATTTTGACTGTTTGGACTGTTTTCTGAGGTCTTTGACAAATATGTCTTTTTATTAGTGGAAATAAATAAATTGCTGATGAAAATTATGTCTAATTATTATTATTGGCTTTATTCAATATTATATTTCCGGTACAATATAGAATTCTCGGCACAAATTATTTCAGCGAGTTTCCCTCTTTTATTTCTTGGTCGATATTGACAATAAATATTGAGTGATCGCCAGTTAGATATAAGCATTTCAGAAGTCTACATCTGAAGAATGTTCATTCCTTTCAATACACATTGCCAGCCATCACGATGTCTCCTGTTGTAAATTTTATTAACTTGTACAGCGAGAGGTGGTAAACTTTTCACAAACGCACCCGAATAGGTTATGCAATTAATTGATATAATGATCTGTTAAAACAAACAAGGAAACAAATAACTTGTTAAAATATCTAGATGGCAGGAACAGGTAGTCCAGATATTCAAACAGGCCGCCTGTGCATGCAAATATCTGTTAACCAGTTTTATTATACTTATATTTGATGTTATGACTAATTATACTGTTGTTTTTCAGTTTTTTCATTAGAGATAAAGTAAACAAAACTCACGTTCCTCAATACTTTTTAAAGAAATTATAACCTGTCAAATTTTTAATTGTCCAAAATGTCTGTACGGAGAATTGCTTTAGTCGCCCTGATATATATGAGTTTTTCTATTTCTATCATTTTTTCAAACAAATTAGTCCTGACTACTTTCAAGTAAGTGCCTGCGCTTGTACAACCTCATTTCACAGATTTCCTTCATATTTATTGCTGGCATTAATTCAAGTTAGTTACTTCAAAAACCTCCTCGGCATTTATTTTTAGACTCTGTTTACTTTCATAATAATACAAACTCTATGTTCATATCGCATCCGGTCAGATGATTTCACAGAAGTTCCTATTAAGGTATGTTATTTGAAATAAACTTTAAATTGCTGACTTAATGCAGATTTTACCGCTGTCCATTTTTTCTGCAGTTGATATTGTTATGGGCATTGCCGGTACAGGAAGCCTCAGGTAGCTTATATTACCGTTAAATCATGTATTCAGTTTACCTTTGTTTACAGCTTTGCGAAGGATCTCTAATGTTCTTATTATGGTTGGTGAATATCTTTTATTAGGGTATCTGCTTGTTTATCCTTAATTTTAACATTCATAGAACTAAAAGAAGTATTCCTATTTACTTGTCAGTCATTGTTATGGTTATCGGAGCAGTAATCGCTGCCATGTAAGTAATCTTTCATGATTATTTATAAACATTCTTTTTTAGTGGTGATATTACTTTTGACCCTATTGGATATACATATATTTTAATTAACAATATTTCAACAACTGGGAAAGCACTGTTAACAAAATCCAGACTTAGAGATTATGATTTTTCAAGTGTTGAGCTGTTATACTTTAATTCATTATTAATGCTGCCGATTCTCTTCATTTTGGTATATGTACAATGTGACTTTACAGAGGTACGTAATTTTTTATTGACCAATACGGTCGTGATATCTGTTTGATAAATTTCGATAATTTGTCTCATTTTTAATTAAAAAAATGGAATCCGTTGTTCTAAAAAGAAACCTATATGTACGTCCACTATATTCATACAAAAACATTAATTGAGGTAGATAACATAGATATGGACTGATAGAACCAAATTGGCTTTAGGAATTAATCATAAGTCAGCTCTCCATCTACAACGTAGAACCAGGCACATATATGTATCGGTCCAAGTTGCCATACCTCACTAGCACAACGAAATGAACACCACGTTCATAGTAGTTACTTCAATGGTATTAATATATAAAAGAAAGATTTCATAAAAGGACATAGTACAAGAAGAACGGCATAAAGTGACTTTAACCTCATGCTTCAAGAGAAGACATAGAGTGTGTACACCTACGTCACTGTGGTCGATTCCAATCCATGTCACCCAGAGTCTCCAATCATTGGTTACGATAGTCACGGAGACCTCAATCAAGCCGAACGAGCTTTCTCAACCCGTACAGAGATTCTGTCAGATACCAACCCATTAGGGTTAATCAGACTTCCAAGATAAGTGAAGTTGTCGATGTGTTGAACTACTTCATCCCCTATCCTTAGTTCAGGTGTTGACGCAGACCAGTCCTGAAGCAACAATTTGCATTTAGAGGGGGAAAACGTATCCCAAATATACTGACATTGTTGTTCAATGCTACCAAGATACTGGATGTCATCAGTGTCTTCACTAAACAGAACTATATAATCTGTGTATTCTAAGTTGATAGGTTGACCTCTTTCCAATCAACATCTGGGTCAGCCTCGTTTTTTAAAATTATCTAAGCGTGACTTCAATTGTTCATAGAACCTATATTTGGCTTTCTCATCACTGAGTTCAACCCTAATGGCTCTTCTGCGTTTAATGAGGCGCAAACAAATGCATGTTCATATTAGAGCATGATCAGAGTCTAGGTATGTATTCCAGAACGAGTAGCAGTCTTCTATCGCGAAAAATCGAATTATGCTCGCCTTTCTCGTTGACTTAAAATATTCGGTAGTTTCTTTGTCCTGCAGTGTAAGAATACTACATTAGAAAAAATATTCAGTATTTTTTTAACATTATGTTCATTATTCGGAAGTAAATACTCAGAAGTGGTCTAACTTGGTTTCGTTATTGCATTACAAATGATTTTTTGTGGTAAATAGATAAATGGGTAGATAGATAGATTAAGCCATGCATTTGTAACGGTTAGAAATTAGTCAACTTTTTGCCATGTGTTCTTATTTATCGCCAATTTAAGTAAATGAAAATATATAGTTTATGCATTGTTACATTTGGGTATTGCCTTTTGTAATGTATGGGTTGGTTCTCTTGGATCCACGGTCCTACTGCTTGTACTTGAACACAAGAACCACTGCCATCCCCATGATGAAGATTTATTGACCCTCCTAAAACACGTTCCAAAAACAAGTTTTGTAGCATATCATTAAACCAAATACACTCACATACTGATTTTACACAATTGATTAGTTAAATAAAAGGATACCCATGAACAATACAAATAATATAATTGTCACACTGAGTGAACGTTCACACCTGTTATACTGAACGAAATTTACACTGAATAGGTACAAATATATTGATCTGAAATGATGTTACACTGGAAAGTATTAAGCCGATGTCATAAGATGTTACACTGAGTTAGAGTAAACGTGAATTTATCTTTTGATTTCGATTTATCAATTATATTCTAGAAACTTGTTCATTCTTATTTTGTAAAAATAGAATCATATACTTGGTATCAGTAGTTACTTTTCTTCATAAAACAGAGTTGAAAAGAATGTATTATATTCCTTTTTTATTCACTGGGGCGGTTCAAAAAATAATGAAAAATGTAGATATAGAATAGTGAAAATTTCTCCATAAAGACCAGCTATTTTGAATTAGTCTAGAATTGTTATTTAATCTATAGATATAATTATGATTACAAGTGAAATGATTTGATGTATTAAATGGACATCGGTTGACAAACAATGATCATAACCTTATAATTGATTCAAATTTCAAAACTACATTCAAGCCGCTTAGATTTTGTTAGACTCAGTTAATTTTATGTTTTAAAATACTTTTTTCATATGATACATAGTAAAAGATACTAGAAATTTACTTTCATAAATTACTAAGAGATAAGTAAGTCACACTGTTCAACTTTAGTCAATTAGAGATTTTGATGGGGTTTTTTTCGCTGAGCTGGATGGTTTGGTCGTAGAGCTCTCATCATTAGTTCAGAGAACTAAACTCCATCAAAATCATCCATCGGAGTTACAAATCTCCACCATCTCAATTAGAGATACCATTGCAAGTGTATTTTTAAATTGTCTCCTCCCCTCAGTACTCGTTATTGTTTTCTTAAGATTTTTGGTTTTATTTCTTGCAAGACTGTAGTATATATCACCGCTGAAGAGAGTCCTAAGTAAATATTACTAATACTACTTTATTAGGTAGTTGTAATTACTTAGTTAATTTGAAAGACAACTAGAAGAGAGAATTGTTAATCATTTAGTTATTTTTATAGCTTATGCCTATTTCATCCCTACCTGATTGGTTTGCCGATTTGAAATTTATTATCAATAATGTCCCATACCAGAACGAAACGGCCGTCCAGTGCTTCCAGGTTTTCAATGGTGGTCTGGCTTCAACTGACTCATGATTTCAACCTGTGAAATTTCTTAAACTCTCCACAAAACCCATTCTCTGATAATAATGTATATCTCTAACATCCTAAATTTTGATATTCAGTGTTATTGTAATATTTTTATCATTGATAGAATATTTCAGTATGAAAGTAACTAAAGGATTTATGATAAGTTTATTGATGTTTATGCTAAACAATGTGAAATAGTTTTACGTTGTCATCTCAATGATAAACATCTGATCTTCATTAACTCAAATATCACTAATATTGTTTTTACTTAAATTAGCTTTTCTTCAAATAGTGTAATGAGACGAAGATTATCACAATTATGTGATATATTAGCACAATACATTTCAAGCAATCTGATCACATATACTTGTTAGGAATATTTCTATGTGAAAATAATATAAGGTCAACTAGACAAATGAAAGATTAGAAGAAACAAAGGTAATAAGAAAAATAATATGAAACTCACCGTGCTGATATTACCAGGGTAGGTTTGAGGAGAGAGCAAACTGTTTTTGAATACATAAACGGGGTTTAAATATTCGTGTAGCCAAGGCTTTACATAGTTCTGATAATCTTTGTCTACTTATTACACGATCCAAATTTATCAAAGGGACTAATTGCTTTAACTTTTCTTCAAGGGGGCACTGGCTGATTAAGTTTCTGTCTTAAGTACTGATTTTTAAAATATTTCACCCTTAAAATCTCAAAGAATATTCTAACTCGTACATTTTCTTCACATTTAATTCGCTAAACATAACACTATAACAGTAATAAATATATTTTTTTGCTATATCACAATGAGTAAAGAAATTGCATCTCTGACGCTTCATGACTTAATGTAAGTCACTTCTTCAAAGTAAATAAATAACCGAATTAAATTAATACAAGTTTAAATAGTACACAGGTAACAATGTAGAATTTACTCTGAAGAAGAGGTGGCTTACATGTAGTCACATAACGTAAGAAATACAATTTTTCTACTCAGTTCGATATAATAAGAAATATATTTAACTTTATACCCAATGCTCGATTCGTTTGAAACTATCAAGTTTAATCTTGACATTGATACCTATATAACACTATCCCGACTGTTGTTGCTACCTTGACGTGGTGATCGGGCTTGCTTATCGTGATGAACCATCCCAGCTATACTGGCTGGAACAATCGTTCCTCAAGGTCCTACCAGGTTGGTTGAAGAGCGGTAAGACTGAAAGCAGCAAACCCAAAGTCTGAGGGCGAAGTCGTACTGCTGACTGTACAGAGGTGTGACAGCAGTAAGGTGTTTTCTTCAGACAACCAGCATGACAGCGATGCTGCCTTCCCACAAGGAGGGGTGGGGTTAGAAAAGGTCAAGCGCAAAAATGCACACCTTGCCTTATCCCACGGATATCCGTCACGAGCGGTAAGGTTGCAATAAGTACGGGGCTAACACGAAAATTACTCACAAAAAGGTCGTGTATGGCCGACCTCAAGCAGTTGTCCCTTGGGCACTGTGGCCACGCTGTCAAGTCTCTAACACCACCTTTAATCCAATTTCCTTTTCAGATACCTCCAGAAGAACCCTTCCACTGTGTGGGCAACCGGGGAGTGATAACCGCCCTCATACTTCCAACAGCACTCAAGACCACTGTAGTTATCATCACATAACACTATAACGTTTTCTTTCTCTTCCTTTTTTTGTTCTCTCTGTTATAGATCATTCAATTTGAACATTGGCTAGATCCTCTATTTTTATTGTATTTTATGTTCTCCTGTTGTTCTGCTGTGGCATTAAACTATACTCTTGTTCAATGTACTCAATATACTTCTGCATTAACAACTAGCATTTTAGGTGTCATTAAAGTGAGTCACTTTGTTGTATATATAGAGTAATTATTTTTGCGTTGAAAAACAGTCAACGTTATTCAAGCTTACAATTGTTAGTGTGTAATGTTTCGATGTTTAGTTATGTTTTTCCGAATAAATAAGATTGATTTAAAGAAAAGAATTGGAATTTCGGTGATTATTCAAAAGTCGGCTTATTGTTAATACCTAAATTCTACTGAATTTTTAAAAGCAATTAAAAGAACGTTGCCTGATGGTTCTAAATACTGATGTAAAAAGATTATTATTATTATGGATGGTGATTCTGTAGGATGATTATCCATTCGATAATGATAAGTTTAAGTAAAAGAAAGAAGAGAATCTTTATAAGCAGTAAGTAATAACTAATTGCTTTCAAACTATTTATAAATCTAATTAATTTCCATCTTTTTGAACAGAATATATTGGTGACCTATGGTGGGATGTTTATTGGTGGTGACTATGTGTATACGACCCTAAATTTTGCTGGCCTTACTGTAAGGTATGTTAAATTTGTAGTATAATCATTTTTAGCCCACTTTCTCATTCACTTCTTACTTTATTGTGTATGAATTCTTTCGAATAGACGTATGCAGACAACGTCTGTAGTTTAACTAATGCAATTGATGGATCTTACCAAAAGATTCTCCAGAAATGCAAACCCACATATATAGAAAATAACTTCAATACCGATTTTCAAGTTAACCAGCTGATAAGCATTTTCCGTATGTTTTTGAGGTGTCGATTCCACCTGTCACTAGTGGTTATCTTGATAATTAGCCAATCCTAATCACCACCAATTCTAAACATGGAATGAAACAGTTTTCCTTGGGGTCACTGAACTAAAATCAGTATTAGGTAAGTTTTTCTGTTGTCTCAAAATATTGTGATAAGTCTTGCGGATTGAATGCTATATTCGTCTCCTAAGCTATTCTGTTACCCACAAGCTAGAACTATACAGTGACCTGAACACGAGAGGGAAGACTCAAAGTATGCGAGAAGTAGTTTACTTCAAGGTTCATTTTAATACAGAAAATACAGGGTTTTTATAAAAAAATTTAATGTCCTTGGGTTGCTAGAGGATTCTGGAATACTACTAAACATAGTAGCAGTGTAACAGCCAACCAATCAGAGCCTCTGCATGTGACGTTTCGCTTCCTCGATATTTTTGGCTAAGACTTCAAGTGAACGCTGATTGAACAGAACGCTTCTTAGTGTTTCCTGATGCTTGTTTGTCTTTTGCAAGCAATTTTCTGGATCACTCCAACATATTGATAAAATGTAAATTGATAGAGTTCTGGATATGAATTGAATTTAATAAGTACTAACAAAATTCATAGAGAAAGATGGTAAATTATACCTAACAGTGAATATATCCATAACTCAACAATCAGTAGCCAAATTATGTTTATTTTCTCGCTATCTAACTAATTGTGCTTGGCTAATTTTTGGAACTCAGTCAATTGGATAGAATATTTTCTTAGTACTTGGAAATAGTCTCTGGTTTATAGGTAAGATATTTTACCTCTAAAAAAATTTTCTATAAACAACCTTTTTAAAATAAACTAATTAGTGTTGAATAAGAAAAAGAGAATTCAGAGAAGAAAATTTTCTTTTCGACGAAATCATTTACTTAAGCTGTACATTCGTATATATATACATGGAAAATATATGTCTGTAGAGGGATATAAAAGATCACATCACAAAGATGGATTTGAGAATAAATAACAAACGATGTTATGTACTAATCAAGAGGTAAGGATGAAAATAATTTATGGGTCCATTGGGTCCTCTTTTGGCTGATTGTTTCATGGCCAATCAAGAAAATTTGGTACTTCGACCAATAATTGAGAGATTTCATTTAATGATAATGAATAATTCTTTTTGTGTAATCTTAGTCTTGAAAAAAAACTTAGACTTTTGAAGAAAAATACACCAACTCAATTTCACTACTGTGCAATACTACTGTTAGTGAATGTGTATTGCGATAAATTTTTGTTATCTGATCAAGTAGACCTTGAATTGAAATCATTAGTTATCTTGATAGAATTTATTAAATGTATCTCATTAAAAGAAAGTTTTGGAGAAAAGAACTGAGAACCAGTTTGCATATTTGATAATAGTGATTACTGAATTAGAAAGGTAGTCAAATTTTTGGTTGACATTAAGCCCACGGCAATTAAGATTCCCTACCACCCGTTTCTTAGAAATTGTAGTGTGAAAAAAATTTATTGATCGGTGATTGTGTACTAAAGTGAAAATGAACAAAAATTTTGTCACCTTTAATAATTTTATTATCAGAATGTGTTTTGTGGAGATTGTTAGAAACGTCACAAGTTGAAATCATGAGTCAATTGAAGCTAGACCACCATGGAAAACCTGAAAGCACTGGACGGCCGTTTCGTCCTGGTGTAGGACTCCTCAGCAGTGCGCATCCACGACCCCGCACCTCGCGGGATTTGAACCCAGGACCTACTGGTTTCGCGTGCGAGCACTTGACCATTAGACTACTGAGCCGGCATCCAACGGTGTTAATGTCTAACTTCAAACAATCTACAAAGTTGCGCCACCGTACAGCATTGTCTTCAGTGAGTTCTTATCTCACAACAGACCTGGTTGAACTCCACTGGTAACGACTTCTCACTAGAACTCCACGAGTGTCTCCTGAAGTCAGTCACTAGTGAGCAGGTGATCATTATTATTATCAGAATGTGTTTTGTTATTGGTCGTAAACTGTTCATCTTTGTAATCTGATTAGTTGAAATGGAAATAGCATCAAGTGCTGAGATTGGATGTCAGAATTGTGATCATTACATTTGAAATTTAACGATAATGAATAATTCTTTTTGTGTAATGTAAGTCTTTTAAGAAATTTAGACATTTTAAGAAAAAAACACCAACGTAAGTGCAATCATACTGTTAGTGAATGTGTATCGGGATAAATGTTTGCTTTCCGATAAAGTGATTTCATGTCAACCTTTAAATGAAGTCGTTAGTTATCTTGCCACGAATACTGATATGTATCACATAAAAAGCAAGTTTTGGGAAAACCGATTTGAATATTTCATAAAAGTTATTTCACAGATAGAAATCATGAGTCAGTTGAAGCTAGACCACCATTGAAAACCTGGAAGCACTGGACGGCCGTTTCGTCCTAGTATGGGACTCCTCAGCAGTGCGCATCCACGACCCCGCACCACCCGGGGCTCGAACCCAGGACCTACTGGCTTCGCGCGCGAGCACTTAACCATTAGACCACTGAGCCGGCATCCAACGGTGTTAATGTCTAACTTCAACCAATCCACGAAGTTGCGCTACCGTACACCATTGTCTTCAGTGAGTTCCTATCTCACAACAGACCTGGTTGAACTCCACTGGTAACGACTTCTCACTAGAACTTCAGAAGTGTCTCCTGAAGTCAGTCACTAGTGAGCAGGTGATTATTATTATCAGAATGGGTTTTGTGGAGATTTTAGAAATTTCACAGATAGAAATCATGAGTCAGTTGAAGCTAGACCACCATTGAAAACCTGGAAGCACTGGACGGCCGTTTCGTCCTAGTATGGGACTCCTCAGCAGTGCGCATCCACGACCCCGCACCACCCGGGGCTCGAACCCAGGACCTACTGGCTTCGCGCGCGAGCACTTAACCATTAGACCACTGAGCCGGCATCCAACGGTGTTAATGTCTAACTTCAACCAATCCACGAAGTTGCGCTACCGTACACCATTGTCTTCAGTGAGTTCCTATCTCACAACAGACCTGGTTGAACTCCACTGGTAACGACTTCTCACTAGAACTTCAGAAGTGTCTCCTGAAGTCAGTCACTAGTGAGCAGGTGATTATTATTATCAGAATGGGTTTTGTGGAGATTTTAGAAATTTCACAGATAGAAATCATGAGTCAGTTGAAGCTAGACCACCATTGAAAACCTGGAAGCACTGGACGGCCGTTTCGTCCTAGTATGGGACTCCTCAGCAGTGCGCATCCACGACCCCGCACCACCCGGGGCTCGAACCCAGGACCTACTGGCTTCGCGCGCGAGCACTTAACCATTAGACCACTGAGCCAGGTTTTCAATGGTGGTCTAGCTTCAACTGACTCATGATTTCTATCTGTGAAATTTCTAAAATCTCCACAAAACCCATTCTGATAATAATAATCACCTGCTCACTAGTGACTGACTTCAGGAGACACTTCTGAAGTTCTAGTGAGAAGTCGTTACCAGTGGAGTTCAACCAGGTCTGTTGTGAGATAGGAACTCACTGAAGACAATGGTGTACGGTAGCGCAACTTCGTGGATTGGTTGAAGTTAGACATTAACACCGTTGGATGCCGGCTCAGTGGTCTAATGGTTAAGTGCTCGCGCGCGAAGCCAGTAGGTCCTGGGTTCGAGCCCCGGGTGGTGCGGGGTCGTGGATGCGCACTGCTGAGGAGTCCCATACTAGGACGAAACGGCCGTCCAGTGCTTCCAGGTTTTCAATGGTGGTCTAGCTTCAACTGACTCATGATTTCTATCTGTGAAATTTCTAAAATCTCCACAAAACCCATTCTGATAATAATAAAAGTTATTACTGAATTAGGTCGATAGTCAAATGTTGAATACCGAAATAATTATGAAATTATCACCAAAGTTTGTGCATAAGTTTTTTAGTAACACATGGTCTGTTAATGGGAAAAAGAAATCAACATATCAATAAATCATCATGATAATTTATTCATTACGACATGTATAAATACAGCGAAGGAACCGTAAACTATGGGTTAATGAAAAAAACTTTGACGGTATATCAAATACGTAATTTTCTTCAATAGGCACTGAATATTTTGTAAATGGTCATTCTTAATGAGAATTAGAAAACGTTAGATTTCAATTCGGTTAATTTTAAAAGTCCATTGAAACGGTTTATTGTTTTCACTTGTGATTTATTTGTAGTTCTGTATTTTATAATTAATTTTCTGGTCGTAATAAAAACTAGTGTATCATGTGTGAATATTGTTAACCGCCGTAATATGAAACCTGAATTATCTGGAGATTATGAATGTAACCATTTTGAAATATCAGTTTCATGAAGTGTAAATGAACAAGCTTATGTCGCCTGACTGACTGAACAAATATCTATCGACATTAAACGTATCAATATGAATAAGGTCAACTGCATCAATGAACACTTAAAATGTTATTATTATTTATTTTCCTTATCTATATCTTAATCTTCACATTCATCATTCCCAATTCCTTGATCGTAATAATCTTGATAACACCCTCCTTATAACATATTACATTCACACAACAATCTTATTTTTCTGAAGATTGATCGTTTTAAAGAACCATTACTCCTTCTCATCAGACGTACATCGAGAAAAGGAATTGATTGGTCCCGTTCCCTTTCTAACGTGAAGTCTATAGAAGGGTGGCATGAGTTAAAGGTGTTTAAAATATCCTCTAAATCAATATTATTGTCACAAACGATGAACGTGTCGTCCATATATCTAACGTAAAGGTGAAATTGACTGATCATTGAGCTTAGTTGGTCGTTTTCTAGTTTTGCCATGAAGCAATCTGCTAAAATCGGACCCAATGGAGACCCCATTGCGATCCCATCCCTCTGTCTATATATTTCATTATTGAAACTAAACTGGACATTAAAGGTACAGCGTAACAATAGTTCTTTCAAGTGTTCAGTCGGCAAACCTAGATCTATGTTGTTGGAATCAATATACTCACATATATAACATATCGTTTCGGTTAAAGGTACGCTAGTGAATAAAGAATTAACGTCAAGCGATAACATGTGTTTTCCGGAAGTATTAACGTCCTTAATACGATCAATAAATTGAAAAGTATCATGAATAGAAAATTTAGATACTTGCCTTCTAACCGGTTCCAATATTTCCGCTAGCCATTTGGCGATTCTGTGGTATGGTGAATCCGACATATCCAAAATAGGTCGTAACGGTAAACCCGGCTTATGTACTTTCGGTAGTCCATATAAGCGCGGGATGATTGAACCCATGGGACGTATGTGATTATATAAATCTTGGGTTATTAACCCCTTATTCTTAAGGATTTTAACAACATCTGTTAGTTGTTTTTCGATTTGCAATGTTTTATCAACTTCTTTAAGTTTGGAGAATTTAGTACCATCCTCTAGAATTAATTTCATTTTATCCAAATCAGTCAGTCAGTAACAACGTAGAACTTAGTACGTACGTACATCAGTTCGAGTTGCCATACCACATTAGCACAGAGATGCAGTGGTCGATTCAAATCCCGTAGTGGTAGAGGTAGCAAGAGTATAAGCAGTAATCAGGAAGATTAGGGTTTGGAGATGTTATTTAACGAGTATAATCCAGTGAAATAAATTTGGAAAGAGGAAAAAAAGGGGCATGAAGAATTCAGATAATTAGAATTTGGGAGAACATAGAGAGTGGATGCACCTGCGCCATTGCAAACGATTTTGAGCCATGTCATTCAGGGTCTCTAACCATCGGTTGCTATCATCTCGCGGTCCCCAACCAGGTAGTCTACACCTACCAACATGACTCAGTCCACTTGTCAGTGACTTCATGGATTTGTGCCATGTTTTGGTCTGGCCGCCCCTAACTTTCTTCCAACCTATTCCTATACCACTGAATATAGCACGTCGAGGTAGTCGGTGGTTGGGCATACGTAACACGTGTCCCAGCCATCTCAACTGATGAAGTTTCACTACTTCATCAATTGATTTGCCATCCTTACCTAGTACCCGTTTCCTAACAGCTGCGTTACTTACTCGGTGGTCCCAGGATATACGAGCAATACTTCGAAGACACCTATGATCAACTACTAGTAACCTACGAATATCCTCTACTCTTACCGGCCATGTTTCACTTCCATAAAGTAGGACGGAACGAACTGCTGCGCAGTAAACACGTCCTTTGGTTGGTAGACGGATATCTCGCCTACGCCATAAATGACGCAAGTTGGCAAAAGCTAGTCGAGCCTTCTGTATCCGTGCTGAGATTTCGTCACACACCAGACCACAAGGGCTGATGAGACTTCCAAGATAAGTGAAGCGGTCGACACACTCAACTACTTCACTCCCTATCACTACACTAGTTCGGGTGTCGATGTAACCCAATCCTGAAGCAACATTTTGCATTTCGAGGGAGAGAATCGCATCCCGAACATGCTTGCGTTGTTGCTTAGAGTGGTCAGAAGACTCTGCATTTTGTCAGCGTCTTCACCGAATAAAACTATGTCATCTGCATATTCTAAGTCAACAAGTGAACCTCCTGGTAGAAGTTCAACCCCCGGAAATTTAGATGAGGAGAGTGTTATCTCTAAAAGTACGTCGACCACAAAGTTGAACAAGAATGGGGAGAGTGGCGGTCAAGTAGTACTACACCAGCTCCTTTGTCAGGTTTACTTAGGATTAAATCCTTATTTCTTTTCAGGAGTATTAGCTGATCCAAGTGGTTCTTAGTTAATAGGTTATTCTTAGTACAGTGTGCATTAACGTATCCATGACTGCAGTCCACTAATGTGGATTTAAAGTGCTGAAAATTTTCTGGGGATGTTGGCACAAGATCATGAGTTTGATTTGATAGGTTTTCGAATTGTATTTGTGTATGAAGTCTACTAGTTTTGGAGGTGCTGTTACAGAACTTCGGACCCAATGATAAGGCCTGTATTTGAACTGGTGAAAGTTTAGTAGAAGAGTGACTAAATACATATTTTTCTGGATGTTCCGGAAACTTCTTAATCACGTCTACGTGTTGCAATGTTTCCAAGTGTTTACGTTTAGTTTTTTGTGACTGTTTTTCCGTAACATTAGTAACATAGTCCTCAAATTGTTTACGTTCATCTAACGACAATTCAAACAAGGCGTGACTTCTTAGAGATATGTTGCGATCTAGTTCGACTTTTCGAGATTTGATAGCATCGATATAATTGAGTGCATGACGTTTGAGTGTTTTTGCATTGGGATGAATATGGTTTCGTCTTAGTGCCTTCCAGAAACGTTTAGGATAATCATTATTTTCGATACAGCTTTCGAGAAAATTGATCTCACATTTCACTAACGCAAGCTTGACGGTGCAACGTAAGAACCCATTGAGCCCTTTCATCGTCATAAGGTCCTTGCATTTCTTCAATTGACAGATAATTCCCATTTAAACATTAAAATTAAAACACGAATTTCAGCGAAGGGATCTCTTTTCAACGAATTTATTATCAAGCTGTACAATCGTATATATATGAAAAATTTTTTGATTTTGTAAAAGTACTAATTCCGTGAGGAAATGTGAACACAGTTAATAAAAAGGTTATAATACTAGATTACGTAATATGAATAATAATAATAACAATAGATTTAGTGATTATAATAAGATGATTAAAATGATTAAAATGTTTTTGTTATAATAATAATTATAGGTCATAGAGGTGTAAAAATAAATAAATATGGTGATATGATGAGTATTTACTAATAAAACAATCAGAATATAAGATATAAGTAAAGGGGAGAATGTAATAATAATAATAATAATAATAATAATAATAATAATAATAATAATAATTGGATAATCAAAATACTTAAGGCCAAGGTAACGATAACGATAAGACGTACTTCTTTTGTACGCATAGTTCTGGTTTAAGCTCCTGGATGGTAAGAGCTTCGGCTATTTTTAAAAGTTGGATGCGAAGAAATCTGGGTAGATTTGAACGAATCATATAAACAATCTTAAATTCATTTCTTGGATCAGTGGAATGGTTACAGTCGATTAGGTGTTCAAGTATAGAACTCCTAACTGCTTTCCTTTCCCCCTTATAGAACCAAGCCGGAATATGTTCCCGTATCTGAGTTGAAAGCGAGCGCTGGCTACGGCCAATGTACCTTGCTCCACAAGAGCAGGTGAACTGGTAGATGCACATATAGGCGACCAGACGCGGAAGCTTGTCTTTTATGGACACGGAAAATAAGTTCCTACTCGTGAAGTTTATTCGCAATTTAGCTGCATTAAATGTTCGTCTAATAGTTGTTGTTAGACGATTTTTGATTACTTCTGATGTTCGATCACCTTTAAATTCCAGACTTATATAAAGGTTTTTCTTCGTAACGGAGCAACTAGGTTTCTTGTCACAACTACCTCTATTCATATTCTTTTCTATGAACCGTTCTAGGTAGCCATTTTCCGTTAGGGTTTTCTTGATCATTTTAATCATCTTATTATAATCACTAAATCTATTGTTATTATTATTATTCATATTACGTAATCTAGTATTATAACCTTTTTATTAACTGTGTTCACATTTCCTCACGGAATTAGTACTTTTACAAAATCAAAAAATTTTTCATATATATACGATTGTACAGCTTGATAATAAATTCGTTGAAAAGAGATCCCTTCGCTGAAATTCGTGTTTTAATTTTAATGTTTAAATGGGAATTATCTGTCAATTGAAGAAATGCAAGGACCTTATGACGATGAAAGGGCTCAATGGGTTCTTACGTTACACCGTCAAGCTTGCGTTAGTGAAATGTGAGATCAATTTTCTCGAAAGCTGTATCGAAAATAATGATTATCCTAAACGTTTCTGGAAGGCACTAAGACGAAACCATATTCATCCCAATGCAAAAACACTCAAACGTCATGCACTCAATTATATCGATGCTATCAAATCTCGAAAAGTCGAACTAGATCGCAACATATCTCTAAGAAGTCACGCCTTGTTTGAATTGTCGTTAGATGAACGTAAACAATTTGAGGACTATGTTACTAATGTTACGGAAAAACAGTCACAAAAAACTAAACGTAAACACTTGGAAACATTGCAACACGTAGACGTGATTAAGAAGTTTCCGGAACATCCAGAAAAATATGTATTTAGTCACTCTTCTACTAAACTTTCACCAGTTCAAATACAGGCCTTATCATTGGGTCCGAAGTTCTGTAACAGCACCTCCAAAACTAGTAGACTTCATACACAAATACAATTCGAAAACCTATCAAATCAAACTCATGATCTTGTGCCAACATCCCCAGAAAATTTTCAGCACTTTAAATCCACATTAGTGGACTGCAGTCATGGATACGTTAATGCACACTGTACTAAGAATAACCTATTAACTAAGAACCACTTGGATCAGCTAATACTCCTGAAAAGAAATAAGGATTTAATCCTAAGTAAACCTGACAAAGGAGCTGGTGTAGTACTACTTGACCGCCAAGAATATTTGGATAAAATGAAATAAATTCTAGAGGATGGTACTAAATTCTCCAAACTTAAAGAAGTTGATAAAACATTGCAAATCGAAAAACAACTAACAGATGTTGTTAAAATCCTTAAGAATAAGGGGTTAATAACCCAAGATTTATATAATCACATACGCCCCATGGGTTCAATCATCCCGCGCTTATATGGACTACCGAAAGTACATAAGCCGGGTTTACCGTTACGACCTATTTTGGATATGTCGGATTCACCATACCACAGAATCGCCAAATGGCTAGCGGAAATATTGGAACCGGTTAGAAGGCAAGTATCTAAATTTTCTATTCATGATACTTTTCAATTTATTGATCGTATTAAGGACGTTAATACTTCCGGAAAACACATGTTATCGCTTGACGTTAATTCTTTATTCACTAGCGTACCTTTAACCGAAACGATATGTTATATATGTGAGTATATTGATTCCAACAACATAGATCTAGGTTTGCCGACTGAACACTTGAAAGAACTATTGTTACGCTGTACCTTTAATGTCCAGTTTAGTTTCAATAATGAAATATATAGACAGAGGGATGGGATCGCAATGGGGTCTCCATTGGGTCCGATTTTAGCAGATTGCTTCATGGCAAAACTAGAAAACGACCAACTAAGCTCAATGATCAGTCAATTTCACCTTTACGTTAGATATATGGACGACACGTTCATCGTTTGTGACAATAATATTGATTTAGAGGATATTTTAAACACCTTTAACTCATGCCACCCTTCTATAGACTTCACGTTAGAAAGGGAACGGGACCAATCAATTCCTTTTCTCGATGTACGTCTGATGAGAAGGAGTAATGGTTCTTTAAAACGATCAATCTTCAGAAAACAAACATGGAATGGACAGTTAACTAAGTTCTATAGCTGGGTTCCGTTAAGTAGAAAGAGAAATCTCATCCAATCTTATTTTTATTATTATTATCTCCATTGCCGAAATTCCATTCTCCTACTATGGATTTTAGTGACGCAAAATTATTGGCATTTTCAAATGAGCTCGAGTGCTATTGTACTTATTGTGCAGTAAAGTGTTCACTGCAAATCATCCCGACCTTTAATGAATGACCTTTCTAATTTGTAAACATTACAAATTATATATATATATATATATATATATATATATATATATATATATATATATATATATATATATATATCAACAGATGCAACCGTTCACCATTGTTAACACAAAACATTGTCAAATTCATTAATTCCATGCCTTATTTTTGACCTTGGTAAAATATAATGAAATTATGGACTTGTAACTGTCGAGACTGATGATGAAGTTATTAAAAACTATTGTTCGTTCAATTATTTATCATTTACGCATAATCTATGGGAATTTTTAAGTGTTACAATATGATTGTCGCAGAAATTAATAGTTATATAGGTGTGCAAATGAATACGAATAGTTTTGGTTTCAGGTATTTTTAATATTAAAACATGAATATAAAATTTTTAGTTGTGTATTTATGAAACAGCTAATATTCTTATTCAATTTTACACTAACTATATGACCTTTAATGACATGAATCATTTCGATAATGATGGTTTCATAAATCATAAATAAGTTAATTTTCTTCATTGTGTTTACTTCTCTATGAGCTGTAATCACATAAACCATCTTATATTCACTAATAAATGTGTTACTAATGCATGAACGGTAATCACATTATTTTTAAATCTAGAATTATTAGATTAGTGTTCATTAGATAACAAAATCTTGTCTAATTTTTCTTAACCTTTATATCTAATAAACGTTAGAAACAAGTTTACAAATACATGAGCAATAATCGCTTTGCGATGATTAATCTCTATGATATATGTAAATGCTTTTTACATTAAAAAAAAAGCTTATTCACTTGATCTTTGCCATAAAAAAATAATTATTGGGAAAAATTAATTTAAATCAAATTGTGGGTGGCCCTGAAAAAGGGTCTTTAATCGTTCTTGCAGTCGGACGGCGTAACTATGAGTTCTTAATAACGCCACACATCGGACAGTTCACTGTTCGTACGCTTGGTGACGGGTCGTAAGCATAAAACCTATGAATCATCCGCCACAATGCCTATCACCTATCGACTGTTGGTTGACCGTTGAAAAAACAACAGGAATCGACAAATAAAAGTCAATGTTTCGCGAATTATAAATGCAATACAAACGGGTATTGCCATAAAATTCATATCAAGGGCGACGACCTGATATAAATAGATGTTCTCGTTATTCGTCTTGTATGTCCCGTCCAAACCAATAACATCAGAGAAACGATCTGCCAAAATCCTTTGATCATCAGTCGTGAAGAAAAAATACGATAGACAGTTATCATCGTCTAATTCGTATTCGCAAAGCCCACCCAAAGATGTTATGTTAGCTTTTAATTTTCCGTAATCACATATCGTTTACATTATAAATTGGCGAATTGCTTACCAGGAAGGTTGGCGTGTGAAGAACACTTTTACCGCATATTAAAGATATCTTGATCATTCAGAAGTTTTTCATAAGAATGGTAAGCATAATTCTTAATGTGGAATGAAGCGGTACCAGATATCAGCAGCGGTCGCACATTTTCAATCTGGGCCTCCGTTAACCTGCGCACCCATGAATTACTTTGGTACCTCAGGGAATTGCACTGGTGATTGTGATGCATATTCACACGTACAACAGTCCAGTAGCCGTCTATAATCTTACAATACATGAAGGTCGGACATTGAGTGTTTATGGAAGCCCTTCATGATAAAAATTTTTAATAACATTAATCAAATTACCTCCTCCGTCTGATCCGCTGTAACGAACCGCTAGATTTTATACGGCCATTTCTCCAGCACACAAATTTAATATACGAGTTTTCATCTCTGCACAAATGCGATGGGAACGCAACGAGAAACAAGCTTGTCAAAAAGACTTCCTCCATTACTGTAACGTGAGAAACAGCGCTTGTACTCGGCACATTAATCTCCTCCATAATGATTTTATAACAATTTGACGAGACATAACTAACGAATTAAAACGAATTTTTAAACTAGCCATTTCATTGGACGAAACAGGATAAGAAATATTGTAATTTTCAGGTTGAAATTTTTTTAAAAAAAATTGCCGTGGGGTTAATGAAAACCCAAATGTTTCGTACCCAATTAATAACCAAATTATCACCTGTGTGCATAAGTTTTTTCTTGGAAAGAAAAATCAACATGTCAATAAATCATCATGATAAAATACTGATTACGGCATGTATAAATCACGCGAACTGTGAAGGATCGGTAAATTAAACCACTTTTACGCTATCTCAAAGAAGTAATAATTTCCCAGAAAGAGGCAATTAATATTTATGATTGGGTTATTTTGTAAATAGTAATTCTTAATACAAAATAGTTGTTTACTTTCGCCTTATAAACGGTTTCGTTAATAAAACGTCAGATTTCAATAGGGTTATCTTGCTAATCCATTAAAAGCGTTAATTGTTTTTACTTGTACATTCTTTGTAGTTTAGCCGTTTAGAATTATAATAATAAATACTTGTGTTTATTGGGCTTGGGAAGTGAGCATTAGGTTTATTTACGTTATTTCAATAGCAAATATTTTCTGTTTTCAGTCTAGCAAACTGTTTACATGAGTTATTAAATGTCATGTAAATGAAATTGCAAGCGTTACTTATTTATAAGGTATGGGGGTGTTGTTTACGAAAATGAGAGGACGAAAAGCGAATGTCCGGTGCTTTAACCGGATCCCAAACCAATGGTGCACATGGGCTCCAGTATTCTGCGGGAACAAATGGCGTATGAACCAATTGTTGGTCACCGGCTTCCATGGGACTGCATCTCCTTACGTTTCCCCACTGCCTTGTGGGTCAGACCTTCAGGTCGAAGGCTCGGGGAGTGGCCCCCTAAGAAAACCACCTGCTTCGGTTCGGGCATCCGCGCAGTATCACAGCCCTCACACATATCGAATGAGATTTGTGTCGGGCATATGTATTTAGTGCCTCCATGTACCAATATCTATGTGTTAAAATAAATAAATAAAGGTATGGAATGATATTTGAAAATCATAGACTATTTTTGTAAAACATAATAGAGGAACAATTAAACAAAACTGTATGTACATTTTCGTCATGTGTGAATACTGTTCTTAATAATATGAAACCTGAAATATCTATACATTATGAATATAACCATTTTTGACAAGCATTTGAAATACTGGTTGTATTAATTGTCAATGAACAAGCGTACGTTGTCTGACGAAATAAATTTCTATCTCAATTATACATATTAATAATGAATAAGGTCAATTGTATCAATTCACATTTAGGTATAATGACGTTTAATTTCAATATAATAAATAAATTGGTGACTTTGTTACAGTAATTAAAGGTAATATACAGATGTAAAAATAAATACGGTGATATAATCAGTATTTATGAATAATAATGAAGGCCAAAGTAACAATCAGACATAGTTCATACGTACGCATAATTTTGGTTTCAGGTTCTTTAAATATAAATTAAGAACATGAAATTCTTAATTTTGTATTCATGAAACGGATAATATTCTCATTTCTTTTTACACCTATATGACTTTTAATCATCTGGTTTTAACTTGTTTTATATTCTCATTATTCTTAATTGTGTTTACTTCTCTATGACCTATAATCACATCTTATTATATTCACTATTAAATATAATTCTAAATTCATTGACCTTACGACAAAATAACAATTTGAAAGATTCCAATTAAAATGTACTAAAATTGTACTATTATTAGTGTTGTAACGGGTGGGTGACTGCAAGTTTTAGTAAGCAGCGTTTATATCGATCGCCTCTGTGACACGTAAACACGTACGAACGACCTAGTGTCCTGTCTATCCCAGCCAGTTGAGTCCAGAACGAAAGTCACAGCCTCTGAGATATGAATCATTGTATTTCAGACATACTCTATTTATATACTAACCAAACATACCACATCGTACCATAAAAATAGAAAACAACATTTACACAATATTAAACAAGTGAAGTAAATATCGACCTATAGGGAATGTACATTTAGCGTCCAAGGACAACATTAGACTTGACATGATAACTATTGGTATATTTTTCTGCACATCCTAACAATTAGATAGATTACAAATGTGTTACTAAGGCATGAATTGGAAACAAAATAATGTAAATCAAATTGTGGGTGACCCTGAAAAGGTCCTTTACTTAGTCTCTTATTAATGCCGACGGCGCAACTATGAGTTGGTTATAACGCCACACATCGGACAGTTGACTTCACATACGTTTGGTGATGGGTCGTAAGCACAAAACCAATGAGAACATTGTTTCACAAGGACAAAAAATCCATTGAAAAGAATTTTACGTACATAGAATCCCAATGTTTAATTATACAAAAAATAGAACGTGTTAAAAAAAATTGATACTATGAAATTTCTCTTTTCATTTATCTTTGTTTTTTTTCTCTCTTGTATGTTCTCTCTCTTGTATGTTCTCTCTCTAAAGTACTATTGGAGCGGTCTTATATGTTGTTTACAACTACAGATCCATACAATCAAAAGGTTTACCAACCAAATCGAAAACTTTAATTGGTTAATTGAAAGTCTCTATGTATATATTATGCTATTAGAGTGGAAGATTGTTTTATTGTTAAACTCTGTTGTATTTTCAAAAAAAAGAATGTAATGATGATGACAATATGTCATTTAGAAAATTTATTCCGTTTTAATTTAATTTACAATAACTGAATGCGTTAAAAATTATCTCCTCTTATTACCATGTTTTTTCTTTGGTGGGGGGGGTACAATTACATCGAATGTTTCATTACGAAAATAGTATTATTAATCATTAGTTCAATTCATCATAGAAGAAGAAAGAACTTGATCATCAACAAGTAGTTAGATTTGATTATGGTGTTCTTTAAATGAAACATTCGTACTTAAGTATTTATTAACGTTAAATATTCAATTAACAATACCAAAATTTCAAGCTTATCGACTCGTTAATGCTTCTATTTCAAAGATTCACGTCTAACATGTAACTACTAAAAATACTTTCTTAAAAAATCCGTTTTTAATTTCGAAATTTGTATGTTTAATTGATTACTTACTTACGCTTGTTACACCTAATGAAGCATAGGCCGCCGACCAGCATTCTCCAACCCACTCTGTTCTGGGCCTTCTTTTCTAGTTCCATCCAATTCTTGTTCATTCTCATGTCTATTTCCATTTCCCGGCGTAATGTTTTCTTTGGTCTTCCTCTATTCCTTTGGCCTTGAGGATTCCATGTGAGGCCTTGTCTTGTGACGCAGTTGGGTGCTTTCCTCAATGTGTGTCCTATCCACTTCCAGCGCCTCTTCCTAATTTCTTCCTCCGCTGGGATCTGGTTTGTTCTTTCCCACAGTTGGTTGTTGATAATAGTATCCGGCCAACGGATCCCAAGTATTTTGCGTAGACAACTGTTAATAAACACTTGTATCTTCTGGATGATGGCTTTCGTAGTTCTCCAGGTTTCCGCCCCATACAGTAGAACTGTCTTGATATTTGTATTGAAAGTCCTGATCTTGGTGTTGGTTGACAGTTGTTTTGAGTTCCAGATGTTCCTCAGTTGTAAATATGCTGCTCTTGCTTTGCCGATCCGCGCCTTCACATCTGCATCAGATCCACCATGTTCATCAATGATGCTGCCCAGATATGTAATGGTTTTTACATCTTCCAAATCTTCTCCGTCAATTGTGATTGGATCGGTGCATGCTGTGTTGTATCGGAGAATCTTGCTCTTCCCTTTGTGTATATTGAGACCTACTGCTGCTGCTACACTGTTCGTCTTCTCCTGCATTTGTTGTTACGATTGCGATAGAAGGGCCAGATCATCTGCGAAGTCCAGATCGTCCAACTACATCCTAGATGTCCATTGTATCCCGTGCTTCCCTTCAGATGTTGACGTCTTCATGATCCAGTCGATCACCAGAAGAAAGAGAAAGGGTGAGAGTAAGCAACCGTGCCGGACACCGGTCCTTACCTTGAACGACTTTGTCAATTGTCCTCCATGCATGATTTTGCAGTTTAATCCATCATATGAATTCTGTATGATATTGACTATCTTCTGAGGCACGCCGTAGTGTCGAAGAAGCTTCCATAGTGTTGTTCTGTCCACGCTATCAAATGCTTTTTCGTAGTCAATGAAGTTGATGTAGAGTGATGAATTCCATTCAATTGATTGTTTCACAATGGTCCGTAGAGTTGCGATTTGGTCTGTACACGATCTATCCTTACGGAATCCTGCCTGTTGGTCTCGAAGTTAGGTGTCTACGGAGTCCTTCATCCTGTTTAACAATACTCTGTTGAAGACTTTTCCCGGTATTGAGAGAAGAGTGATGCTCCTGTAGTTATCACACTTGCTGAGATCGCCTTTCTTCGGTTTTTTTATCAGAAGTCCTTCTTTCCAGTCTTTTGGTACTTGTTCCTCATCCCAAATCTTATTGAAGAGAATGTGGAATGTCCTCGCAGTTGCCGCTACGTCTGCTTCTAGTGCCTCTGCTGGAATGTTGTCTGGTCCTCCTGCTTTGCCATTCTTGATTTGCCTGATGGCCATGCTTATCTTTACAATTGTTGGTGGGCCAACATTGATTGGGAGGTTCGTGGGTGCTGCTTCGATGTTGGGTGGGTTCAGTGGGACTGGTCGATTCAAGAGTTCTTTGAAGTGTTCTACCCACCTGTTTTGTTGCTCTTCAATGTTGGTGATTACCTCGCCTTCCTTGCTTTTCACTGGTCGTTCTGGTTTGCGGCGATTTCCAGAGAGTTTCTTTGTCGTGTCATACAGTTGTCTCATGTTTCCTTTTCTTGCAGCCTTTTCCACCGTCGTTGCTAAATCTTCCACATACTTACGTTTGTCGGTTCTGATGCTCTTCTTCACTTGTTTGTTTAGTTCTGTATATTCAGCTTGTGCCTTGGCTTTTTCTGCTCTTGTTCGACTGGTATTGATTGCTTCTTTCTTGTTCCTCCTTTCTTGAATCTTATCCAGTGTATCAACAGTGATCCATTCTTTGTGATGTTGTTTCTTGTGACCCAGGACCTCATGACATATTGAAGTGATTGCCTATTTTATCCCTTTCCAGTTGCTCTCCATAGCAGTTCCTTCTCCATTGAGTAGATCATGAAAGGCCTGGAACTTATTGCTGAGGACTATCTTGAATTTGTTGAGTTTGTTAGTATCCTGAAGAAAGGCCGTATTAAACTTTTGTGATATTGTTCGCCCCATTGTCCAGTGCTTTTTGAGTTTCAATTTCATCTTGGCGACCAGCAAGTGATGATCTGATGCTATGTCAGCTCCTCTCTTGGTTCTCACATCTTCCATCGTCCTCCTGAACTTTTCGTTGATGCAGATATGGTCGATTTGGTTTTGCGTGGTGTGATCCGGTGAAGTCCTTGTGGTTTTGTGTATACGTTTATGTGGGAGTATGGTGCCGCCAATGACCAGTTTATTGAAGGCACATAGGTTTGCAAATCTCTCACGATTTTCGTTCCTTTCTTCCAGTTCGTGTCGTCCCATGATGTCTTCATATCCAGTGTTGTCCGTTCCAACCTTGGCATTGATATCTCCCACCAGAATGGTCAGGTCCTTTGTTGGGCACTTCTCGACGATTGACTGCAGTCTGTTGTAGAATTGATCTTTAGCGTCTTCATTGTGGTCGTTGGTAGGCGCATAGCATTGGATGATGTTCATTAAAGTACCCTCTTTCTTTGTCTTGAAGGAGGCTTTGATGATCCTTGGTCCATGAGATTACCATCCTATAAGTGCATTTTTTACATTTTGTTTGGACAGCATCAATGCAACTTCTTGTGTGTGGGGGGCATTTTCTTCTTCATGGCCGGAGTAAAACAGAAGCTCTCCTGAAGTTAGTCGTTGTTGTCCAACTTGTGTCCAATGTGTTTCACTGATTCGAAGCACCTCCAGGTTGTATCTCCTCATTTCTGCAGCGATTTGGAAAACTCTCCCGGTCTCCCACATTGTACGAGTATACCATGTACCTAAACAAATGGTTGCTCTGGTTGTCAGAAAGGGCGTCGGCCTCGTGACTTCCGAAGGAACTCGGCTTTCATCATGAAGCGTCATAGTTCTTCTAAATGAAGACCTACTGACTCCTGGGGCAGAGTTTAAAAGGTTTGAATAATTTTTTCTGGTTAGAGCTTTTTAGCGAGTTAGTTTTCTACGGGATGGGGTCGCTAACCCCATGCCCAACCCCCCTCCTTTGTCCGGGCTTGGGTCCCGCAGTAGCCCTCGGAGGGACTCCAGGCGGAGTTATGTTTAATTTGATGGATTAGGTTAAGTCAGTAGTAGAATTCTTCAGCTTAAATATCAAATAAAGCTCTATCAAACCGTATGCTAAATAAGGTAGTAGAGATTTTCTTTCATTTCTCAGCACATATATTTACCAAACTATGATTATGTTAACGTATTTAAAACTGAGCAATTATTAGGTATCATTACCGCTGCAAATGCCCTGATACAACCGAGAGTGAGGAGGGTCAGTTCTTCCTCTCGAAATGATTTTAGTGGCCCGAGATCTGACTCCAAGAAGATCGTAATGATTGATTGTTATTGGAATATATGTGTTGCCTATCCTCCTCTTATATCATCATCGACTTAAACCGCGTTAGTCAATAACGGAATTAAATAAGTCAAATAACGAGAATGGACTCTTGAAAACATATATTTTGTATATGAAACGAATGGAATAGAAAGAAGAGTGATGACGCAGAGTGGAGATGACTGGTAAGCCAACTCCTCTTTAGCCGAGCGTTAATCAATATTTATAGTTACACAAGAGTAAGTTACAGACATGTGATGAGTAATGGGATAAGAAATGTACACACACCTATGCGCTCATATAAAAATAGTCAAGATATATAATCGAATAAATAACAAGGTCAAAATGTGACTCAAGTAGAATGAATAAAGTGGGCTGTCCGAAAGCTAGAATAAGGTATATGGGCTTAACATATTAATCGACACTACATGCTCTAACATGGTCACGCCTAGGTGAGGTGAGAAATCCTGATTTCAAACCAATGGTGCACATGGGCTCCAGTATCCTGAAGGAACAAATGGCGTATGCACCAATCGTTGGTCACCGGCGGCCATGCAACTGCATCTCCTTACATTGCTCCACTGCCTTGTGGATCAGCCTTTTAGGTCTAAGGCTCCGGATGTAACCGTCTAAGGAAACCACCTGCCTCGGTCTGGGTACCCTGGTAATATCATAGCCGACATGCAAATCAAGTGAGTTATGTGGTGCATATGTGATTCGTTACCGTTTTGCATCAGTATTTATGTGTTCAAATAAGTAATGTAACATTACCAAAGTTTGACTTGGTAATTTCAAACAATTTGAGCATTGAGTAAATTGTTATAAATAAAATGAATATAATCTCTGAAGAAGTGGTTTACACTAAGTCACGAAACGTTAGAAAATCTAATTTTTCTATTCATTGGGATATATCTTATTTTTATTTATTAGCAATTATTAGTTTTCTTATTTACCTAAACTATGTAACATTATCACTTTACAAATTGAGTTTTCATTCGCTGTTAAATATGTTTAATTTGAATTATGTATAATGGTGTATTGTGTTTATAGTCAGTCAGTCAGCTACAACGTAGGATGAAGCACATATGTGCATCGGTCCAGGTTGCCATACCGCATCAGCACAACAAGATGAACGCTTGATTCATAACAGTGGTTAGGTAAAAGGTGGTAATATGTAAGAGAAAGATTGCATATAGAGATATAGTACAAGAAGAAAGAATTGGTTCGTAGAAAGAAAGATATGAAGCGATTTTAATCTCTTAGTTTAAGGGAAGACAGGGAGTGTATACACCGACGCCATTGTGATCGATTCTGAGCCATGTCACCAAGAGTCTCCAACCATCGGTTACGATAGTCACCCGACCGTTGCTGCTATCTTGACGTGGTGCTCGGGCTTGCCTATCGTGATGAAGCAACCGAGCTATACTGGCTGGAACAACCGTTCCTCAAGGTCCTACCATGTCAGACAAGTCGGTTGAAGAGTGGTAAGACTAAAAGCAACAAACCCAAGGCCCGAAGGCGAAGTCGTACTGCTGACTGTCCAGGGGTGTGACAGCAGTAAGGTGTTTCCTTAGACAACCAGCATGACAGCGATGCTGCCTTCCCACAAGGAGGGGTGGAGTTAGAAAAGGTCGACCCTAAAAATGCACACCTCACCTTACCTCACGGATTTCCGTCTCCGGCGGTAAGGCTCTTTGAAGAACGGAGCTAACACGTCAAAAACGTTCCACGAAAAGGCCGTGCGTGACCGGCCTCAAGCAGTTGTCCCTTAGGCACTGCGGTCACGCTCTCAGGTCGCTGAGACCGCCTCTAATCCAATTTCCTTTTCAGGTACCTCCAGAAGAACCCTTCCACGGTGTGGGCAACCGGGAAGTGATAACCGCCCTCATACCTCTAACAGCACCCAAGACCACTTGTGTTTATAGACTATATAATCCCTTATCAAATTCACTTTCGTATGTTTATTTTCTTCGTGATATAAACTAATTTGTAATGTTTTACATACGTTTTACTTATATATACCCCTTATAAAATAAATCCATTTCTTTGTCAATTATATGAACTTGTCCTTCAGATCAATTGACCTAGTTTGACTACTTCTGATTGGTTCACTACATCAATATATGTTCCGAAATTTTTCATTTACCTTACACTGTACACTAGTTCGTTTTTATGTAAACATGCCTAGTAACTTTCCATTTCACTTAATACAATTAATGATAAATTTATTATGAAGAAGTGATTTGTAAAGTTTTATTCAATAGGTAGGAAAGTTTTGATCATAAACTGATATTTGAAAAGCGATCAAGCAGTAATCTGGCGATCGTTTCGTTTTAATAATTGATTCCTCAACAGTCCACAATCTGCTATTTTTGAAGCAATCACGAGTTCATCTAATCTGAGAATGGAACGAAAACTGTGACATAATGGTCAATAAGCTAGTTATTCCAATGCGTCCCAGTTCTGCTAACTAGAGAGAGAAGCTCAAGTACGAAAAAGGGAATATATTCCACAATTAGCCAGAAGCACGAACAACAACAAGCACAACGCAAGTGTATATATACAACGTTAAAATGTCTTTGGGAAGCGTTACAAAATAGCATACTATAAGGTACAACGGACCAATAGCGTTTAATATCCTCCCAAGTGGAAAATATGACATGAAGGTAAAAATGAGCGCTTTAGGCGCGAAAATAAGAGGTTAAAATTTTAAAATAGAATTACAAAAATAAGGTATTTACCAAGTGAGTTCTGGGGATCTCATACCTCCACACAATCAAACAAAAGAGCTCCCGATATCGCTGGTAGCACAATACAAACTGACCATTGAGCTAAAATCCAGCTGTTTACGCTTGCGACTTCAATCAATTTTGTAATATGTTGGGACCATTACCTCACTCGGTTGGTGGTTTTATATCTCAGCTCCGATTCAGTTGACTTCACAGATCACAGCTTGTTAGAATCCAGTAGGTCACATTACAGCAAAGAAGAATAGTAGAAAATAATCCGGACATTGCTTGTCTATGTTAAAAATTTAGAGCTAGAGATTAGGTGTGTGTTTATACAAGTGGTGCTTTTTCCAAGTAGTTTGGTGTAAAAATAATTTTAAGACTTACGATCTTCAAGTTCAATTATTTTTCACAAATAAAACCATGGTAAATTAGTGATCTAAACGTGAATTTTGTTCGTACTGACTACATACAATTCAAACATAAGCAACGTGGTGGGCAGAGGTTAGTCTCATGTAGTCATAAAAAATATGAGCTGGAGTCGTGAACTACTACCATTAAGGTTTGATTATATATTAATTGATATTACTTCTGCAATGTGTATTTACAATCTCTATTGAACTGATGCTCTCCATGAGATTCATACTTCTTTCATTAAAACCGTTACAATTAAGCTGTTTGTAGAGCCGAGGTGCTTAGACACTAGGTGGTTTCTTTGTAATGATCCGTGATGTTCCTTGTTCTTGGTGTTGTTCTGCTTCTATCTGTCCAGTTGGATTGAATGATTCGTTCAGTGCTGTAAACCAGAAAACATCATTGTTCACCAAAAAAATTAAACTTACCATATGTGAGTTTTATGCAGTATAACAGTAGGTTCATCAAAGGGTTATTGATATAATCCAAAATCGAATTCTTCAGTAATTGTGTTATTGACATTCTCAGCACCATTTCTTTTCTTTGTATTCACATTGCTTTCTTATTCAAAAATTATATTACAAATGAAGAGTTTAAATACACTGATTAATGACTAGTTTTTCACACAATTGATATACCTTGTTACAACAGATACGAGATTTATTTTACTTCATAAATTATCGCAAAAGTAAACTTTCCCTTACCTAGTGAAATGTAAAAGTGTTAGTTTGCATCAACTGTTATTCAAAAAAGTCATATTAACTTCCGTGAGGATATTTTGAGGAAATGACCTCAGAGAAGAACCTAACAATAGAATAACAAATGGATGTAAATGATGTTTCTTTTCCCTGACTGTATTGTTTTGTGAGTCTATAAGTGTATTTTACATCTAGACAGGTAGATTTACAAGTAACTATGAATTTAGCATACAAGAAAAAAGTCTGGTTTGTTGTCAAAACAAGGTAGTTACAATCAAAAATGAATTTAAGCAGTAAGAGTTTGCTTTTTCTTCTTTTTTTCGTTACTATGACAATATACATCCCGCACAAGGAAATGTATTAACCAAACATAAAACATATTTTCTAGCATGAAATATGTAATATTGATTCGTAACGATGACCATTAAAATAGTCTTAAATAAAGGCAACTATTGTGATTATTACTGAACACAACATGTGTACACGCACTAGTTATATCAACCTGTAGTTTTTCATAAACGGAAAAATTCATTTAAATACAACCTGTTATATACGTATTAATTATAACGTATTGCTGTTCACACATAAATCATACTCTCAAAGGTGTATTTGAATTTCAAACATTACAAGACTTTTCTTATCTTTGATCATAGTGACTTTTGAGCTAATGTATTCCGCTTACTAATATTTTAAACCTAACCATGAAAAATGAAGTTACTGTAGGGGGAAGAGTTGTGGAGATCGTTGAATTTTATAGATCGCATCACTGATTGACTAAAGGTAAACAAGCACTGAAAACCAGAAAGCACTAGACAACTGTTTCATCCTAGTTTGTGACTCTTTACCAGTTTACATCCATAACCATACCAGTGATCAAACTCAAGACCTTAACTTCTACACTACTGATAATTCATCCATTAGTTTATATGTTTAACTTTAGTTATTTTTTATATCACTCAACTATCTCCCAGTGCCATTGGTAGATAAGTGCTTCATACTCAAAATGGTTGAACTCCATAGGTCACGGCTTCTTATCGAAACTGAATTATTTCTCAAAATCAGTTACTATTGAGCATATGTGTGTGAAGCAGTAACCCACAGATGACATTGAATATGGTTTCGCAATACCGCAAATTGATTAAAGTTAAACATGTCAGTGATTAGCGGTTAAATACAACACCTCGAGACCCAGATGTCTTAATTTAGATCCCCGGTGGGGTTGTGAATACTCACTACTAAGGAATCTCACAGTAAAGCAGGACAGCTACACACCGTTTCCTAGTTTTCAATGAATGTTTAACTAAAATCAGTCGATGATTTAATCTATCAAAATTAAGGTTACAAAACAACGATAGAATCTCCTTGTGATATTTTTCAAATAACCAGCTGAAGCACGCACAGATTATGCTATATTAGATAATTAATGTTTAATTTATGAAGATATTTTGACACATCAAAGTTCTATAACTAATACCCGAATGTAAACTAATCAAAGAAATTACACAAGTTGAAATCATGAGTCAGTTGAAGCTAGACCACCATGGAAAACCTGGGAATATTGGACCGCCGTTCCGTCCTGGTGTAGGACCCCTCGGCAGTGCGCATCCACGACCCCGCACCTCGCGGGATCCGAACACAGGGCCCACTGGCTCCGCGCGCGAGCACTTAACCATTAGACCACTGAGCCGGCATCCAACGGTGTTAATGTCTAACTTCAAACAATCCACGAAGTTGAGCCACCGTACACCATTGTCTTCAGTGAGTTCCTATCTCACAACAGACCTGGTTGAACTCCACTGGTAACGGCTTCTCACTAGAACTTCGGGAGTTTTTCCTGAAGTCAGTCACTAGTGAGCAGTTGATTATTATCAGAATGTGTTTTGTGGAGATTTTTAGAAATTTCACGCGCGCGAAACCATTAGGTCCCGCAAGGTGCAGGGTCGTGGATGAGCACTGCTGAGGAGTCCCATACCAGAACGAAACGGCCGTCCAGTGCTTCCAGGTTTTCCATGGTGGTCCAGCTTCAATTGACCATGATTTCAACTTGTGACATTTCTAAAAATCTCCACAAAACACATTCTGATAATAATAATAATAATCAAAGAAACAAAGTCAACAAAACTATATACATTTGTATATATTACGACACTGAATCAATAGTTATAAAATGTTTTAGTAACCATGCAAGTTCAAATACTTGAAGTCTAAAGTACATCTAACATTATCTCAAAATTAAAAAAAACATTTGTAGTAAACAAATGGTATTTTACTTAACCAAACTATAAAGATAAACCTAATTTGATCAATATTATTAGAAAACATTGTAGAAGTTTTATTATTAGTGAAATAAACCTTTGACTAACGTAATGGTAATGATCATTATCATTCTGCTAGAACAAATGAAAAGTAATCTCACTTACCAAAATTCAGTTCAGAATCTTTGTTTTGATGAGGAAGTACATAAAAACCTTTGTACAGAGAATGTAGTTTTACAGCTTATGTATGAAATAAACCGAGATTTGTAACATGTGTTAATCTCTGAAACATTTCATAGGTTTAGAGGTAAAATTTTCAGTTTGGGGTGGGTGAGATCTTATATGGATTGATTGAAACTGGACATCAGCACTATTGAACCTTGGCCCAGTGGTTTAAAGATTAAGCGTTCACGTGCAAGACCGAAGGCCCTGGATGTAATTCCCACGTGTGGGATCGTGGATGTGCACTTATGAGGAGTCCCATACTAGGACGAAACGACCGTCCAGTGCTCCCAGGTTTTTAATTATGGTCTTACATGGATCGGTTCATGATTTCAATGAAATTCAACAATCTCTACAAGCACTTGTCGATTGCTGATTAATATATAACAGTTTACAGTTGTACATGTATATGTACAAATATGTCAGCTGTTAATTAAAGGAAATAGCATATTATTTCGGTCTTTATATAGAATAAGTTATGACAAGTGGAAATGATTCAGATACTAAACTTAAAACAGTCGTGCTGCAGCTCAGAATCCTGATTTGTCTACTTCCGTTAGCATATCTCAGGAGTATCGCTAGTCTTTACGCTAAAACTTTTGGCTTAAACAGGCGAATACACAAATCAATATTTGCTAAGTTACATTTTAAAAATAATAAATTATATATCTGATAGAATATGATTATTTTCACGAGTTTATATTTTTCCTTTCCTAATATTTAGTACTGAATTTATTCATTCTCTGTTGATGTATACCTGGGTCCCTCAATTTCGCTTGCATTTACAAGTCGATTATAACTTAGATAATGCGTAAAAGTAGATTCAAGGACTCGTTGCAGACGATTCGGGAAATATTAAGCATCGACAAAAAATACAAATCCTCATACATGGTAATAGCAAATATCATAATCACTGAACATGTTGGTATTTACTGTAATTTGATATATTCTGTTGCATAATATTTTGGTGTTTGATAAGTTAGGTAATGAGTTTCACTGTTAGTCTATAGTGAACGAGAACACGGGTGGGGACAAACGGATGTATTAGGCACAACAATTACAGTCTATTTCAGCAATATCTGAATACCATATATTAAATCGTCAATTTGCAAAATATTCACGCATCAAACCAAACTAGATTGTTTCTGTTGCAAACACCAATCCATTGTCTCCCATTCAATTGTTCATGCGATTTCTTACAAATTCCATTATGTTCTCGCTCTTCTTTTCTTGATCTTCTCCCTCTTCTGCTGCCAGACATTACATCCTTTTAACGCACGTTATATACTACTTATATCAATATAAGTAGCTCACACCACAAGTCTATACATCAACATGGATGCAAAAACACTCATCTAGATGAACCAAACATGATCAAAAATCACGTCGTGGATCGAACTATTGGTCAAAATATGTAATAAATTGACTAATATTTAATTGAAAAGTAAGTTTTATTTCTTTACTCACTTACATATCCATGTTACCCCTCGTGGAGGAACATGGATCTCCTACGAGTATTCTCCGGTCCCTAACCCGGATAAAGAAGGATGGTTGGGCATGGGGTCAGCAACTCCATCTCGTAGAAAACAAACTTGCTAAAAAAAACGTTAGTCAAAATAAAGGTTTATTTCACCAATAATAACACTTTTACAATGTTTTCTAATAATATTGATCAAATTAGGTTTGTCTTTATAGTTTGGTTAAGTAGAATACCACTTGTTTACTACGACTGTTTTTTTAAGACTTCAAGTATCTGACCTGATTAACATATATTCTAACTTCTTTCAGTGTTGTAATTTATATATATATATATATATATATATATATATATATATATATATATATATATATATATATATATATATATATATATATGAATAAAGCTTTCAGGCGTTAGATTTTGTGAGTATTATCTCATAAGTGTTGTTGATAATTTTATCAGTGTGAAATCATTCTCTGTGCCACTTTATATACACTTTAAATACAAACCAAACCTACATTTATTATCTCTAAATAAAAAGATTAAAATTTCTCACCTAGTCGGATTTGGTAGCTGTTTTCTAATCAGTTTTACAGTCTATCATAATCAATTTCCTATATGCCATTCTTATTTCAACTTATCCAAATCAACTGATCGTTGACTTTTATACATATGTAGTGTTATAACAAACCTACTAAAACCGATCCTCAAAAATTTATCAAGTAAAAGTTATCCAAATTAAAATACAACAATCATGGACCAAAAAACAATCAGCTTTAAATGTTCTACTATTTTGGAAAACTTTAAGTTTAATAGATTATTAACTGTATGTTATAATGTAGCAGTTTTCTGTTCTTAATATACTTTTCAATTTCCTCAACTTTTTCCCCAATTCATATGTATAAGACCTTTTTACAATAGGAGAATGATTTTCATTGTTAAAGAACTATCGGAAAACATGAATCAGTGACCATGTGCTTTGTATTCGTATGCTACTTTAATGAACTTGTAGAACCTGAAAATTTGTCCGAAGGTATGTTCTTCGTACAACGATTTGTGTATTTAGGCAGAAAATAATTCTTGAACACTTGACTTATTTTCGATAGCGTTGTGACAAAATCGATATCAGCTGAAAACACAATGCTCTTGTACAAACTATTTCGAACAATCTCTTATAAAGTGTACAGCTGTAAGCATGTTTATCTGCAAAGTAAAAAATGTCAAAAAAACTTACAATATCGATTCTCATTACTATATGTTCAGCTATCACGAGGTATCTATTTGATGTTCCTTATTTTTATACAAAAATGCCTTAATAATTCTATATGATCAAATTGTTGGACACATTGGGTTTATACATAACATTGTGAACCTGAATACATGGAGTTTTGAAAGACGTGTTAATTAGAAAGTTTATGAGTGAAAATCATACTACTTACTAATACATAGTAGTAGACTTTTGAAGTATAATTATGAAGAGCGAATCAAGTGAAATCAATAATTATGTTTAAGCCCAATGTGAGTTAAATCGGCTGCACAAAGCGACCACTCTCTAAACGCATCTCATAACACTACATGATGCGGCATTTGAAAGAAGAATGTAAAGCAACCACCATTTTGATACAGGAGCACTTAATCGTCTCTAGAAGGGTTGCTCAAAAGGAGTCTTCCTACAAAATAATCTACAGTCTCAGTCTTCAGTAATAAGGATAGTAGGTTGGTGAACCTGTGTTAATTCTGAAGGTCCAGCTTCTTGAAAATATTCACTGATGGGGCTGATACCACATGTTCAGGTAAGGCGTTCCAATCATTGACTACTCGATGAGAAAAACGGGACTTCACTTTAAGTTTATTAGATCGCGGTTTATGAACCTTCTTGCTATAACCTCGGAGATTATTAGTGCTGGAGGGAGCAAGAAGATAAGACATATTAACACCCAAATCATAATTAAAGATACGAAATGCCAGTATAAGGTCACCTCGCGTCCTACGATTTGACAAGTGGAAAAGGTTTAGGCGTTTTAAACGTTCATCGTAAGGGGTTGAAAAAGACCCTTCACTGATTTCATTCCCACACGCTGGACCCGCTCAAGGGAGTTAGTATCCTTTACCAGACACGGGCTAGCTGCTTGGATACAGTACTCTAAATGTGGTCTAACATATATGGGATATAAAATTCGAAACGTTTTCTCGTCAAAAGATTTGAACGCTCGGCGAAGTGACCATAACGCACGAAAACCTTTGACAGCGGCTGCTTTGCAATGCTTAGTTGTTTTTAAATCATGACTTAATACTACTCCTAAGTCTTTATGCTCTTGAACGCAAGGAAGAGGTTTACCCTCAATAGTGTAACGGTAACTATTACCGTGACCGATGTGCATTAGTACACTCTTCGTAGTATTGATTTCTAAGCCCCACTCTCGAGCCCATCTAACTAAATCGTCTAAGTCAGCCTGGAGATCCAGATGATCAGCTGCACTTTTTATTGTTCTCCAGATTTCTACGTAGAGTAGACTTCGCTAAAATAGTATGAGAAAGTCTCAGCTTTTTCCCGATCTTATCCAGCTAATAAATCTGAATTTTCGTGTAACATTAACGAGGGAATACCATCACTAACCCATTTCTAGATTCAATCTTACAACATGCTACCTCACATGTACCACTGATATGAGCCTCCGATATGATTGATTGTATACGAAAGTGATCCCTAACGCATAACATTATGCCTCACCCTTGCGACTTGAAACTCTGACACTTCTAATACAGATATAGCCTGCAATGATGGGAGAACATTCCATATCTACTGTGAACCAAGTTTGGGTAACAACAATTATATCGGGACTTAATTCATCCACCAACAGAGTTAGCTAGGACGTTTTATTTCTAAGACTACGAGCGTTCGTGTAGCACACACTTAAGGTGTTTTGACAATCAATCGTTCTACCCATACAGGCCTCAGAAGCATTGGCTTTCAAGACCTGACTGTCCGAAAACCCTTAATGGTAAGGTTATTTTCGCCATTTAATTTGCGAGTTCTCAACTCCGTAAGAGCATTCTTCCACTTTATTCGATCCTCAAGTGGCCAATCTGGTCGAATACGGATATTTGAGTCACGAGTTTTTGGTGCGTTTTTCAATAATATGTCTCTTTCTTCAAAACTCCCGAGAACCAGCTTCAAGATCCTTCTTGATTGTGTCTCGCCTCCGACCCATTTACTGAGTCGTATTACTTTCGTGATATGTACCCCTGAAACCTCTTCAGGTAATACATTTCTTATCACAGATTCCACTAACTGCAGATCGTGTGCATGTCTTTTAGCAGGGTCATTGTCTTTCGACTCCTCTAGATTCCAGATAATTGAACTAGGAAGGGGTTTAGCTTCTTTTGAAATCGTGTTAATGGATTTCGATCGTGATGTTAAACCCTGCATATTAACTACTGGCATCTTACGATTAGTTTTTATCGTAACAGGGTCGTGGTAGTTGAGCGAGTGACTCACAACAATGTTTAACTAGGCTTTACTTTGGGACTTTGGCGGAGTAGTCTGTGTGTACACCAAGGACTTGCCAAGTAAACAGGCATTAGTTGTAGCTATCTTTTCTACTTTTCTGCGTTTCCGCGTCATACATCTTAGATAAGTCGTAGCATCTACATTAGAACTACTCGGGACAGTAATTGTTTTGTCTGGATCACCGGTCGCTGGTGTAGCAACATGGCCACCAATATCTAATGACGTGTCGCTCATTGATTGTTTTGGGGTAAAAGGCTCAATTGCGGGTTGCACAGTTAGACGTCTGACTTGTGCCATGACAGCACTTACAACACTGACGCAATCTTCGCCATCAGTACCCATGTTACCAGTACAGCCCTCGTCAACTTTCTTATCAGCCAACGCCAGGAGGCTAGATGAGTAATGTTTTGCTCGAGCAACAAAACATAAAAAGCCAATGAGAGCTGGGCTTTGAGCACCTTTTTATATGCAGTGGGGCTTAATCGGGTGCACATCTTATGGAACCACTTATTACACTCATCACATTGCATCCCTTCCTCCATGGGGAATAAGTAGTATGGTTGTCCATATCTATGAGCAGAGCTGGCCATCTTGAAAATCAACTACAACGGTGACACAAACAGGATATGTAAAAGAATTATCAAACCTTAACTAAATAAATCAAGTAAAAGTCGACCAAGTATGCTTCGATGCAATAAATACACAAAAGCAAAATCAAAACACTCAATACAATATCACTTTAACTGGAATAGATCCAATTAAAATGTAAACAGTAGTTTTGATGCTTAATTTACGATCAAAACAGTTAATTTAACTCAACGAGGAAAAATACCACTGTCGTAGTTGTAGTTCTGCAGCTTTGAGTGGTTTTTGGATTGTTCTACGTAAACTTTGGATTAATATTTTACTAGCTGCATCCCATCTGAACTGTAGACTCATGAACAAGGATTTCATATGCACTGCTTGTATTACGCCTATTCTAATCTTCGTGATCATATAATTGTTTGTAAACTTTCAGGCGTATCCGTTCCACCTAAGTGCATTACGAAAGGCGATTAGCTTGTGGTGGTCGGTATTCAATATAATCCTTAAACTTCGTATACAGTTCGTCCTCATAACCGTTACTAGATAACGCCCCAGAGGTGTATTAATCAGAAGGCGGATATGAAGCGCTGATTAACTTTATTATTGCACAACGCACAAATAACCAAATTTGCAGGTACGTTAAGCAAATATGAAAGAGTGGTGCCGAAAAGCAAGTCGACAAGCGAGTGAGCGTACGAGTCGAATGAGTGAACAGGATTAAAATGTCCATAGATAAGCATAGAGAAATGAATGAATCATCGAATCAATTAAGCGACTAATAGTAAGGCTAGAAGAATGAATATATCCTTACGTAGTACATAATGCTCAAGCATATATATTCATACAAGTGCAACAAAAAAATAAAGATAAAATGATATAAGATGTTATTGTACGATGAATCTGTCCATTAAATAAGTTAACAAAAGGATTAAAAAAAAACCTATATGTAAATAAACTCAATTGCACGTGAGCTGCTATAAGCTCTTCGTAAACTAAAAACTAAGAAATTAAATATCTATACGAGTAGGTCAATCAAATTATATCGAGTAAACAGGTTAGAATAATGAATATAATAAAATATAAATTCAAAAATAAACGACAAAAATCAACTGTACCAAAAAGGCATCATTAGTAGAAATACACAGAGAATAAAAAAACATACAGCTAAATAAAAAAATGAAACATCCACATATCACAAGCAATCACCTGTCAATATTGACAAGATCAAGTTCATGATGAAACAAGGCGACTGAACAATGTGATTGTAGTGCAATCATTGTGTGGCTGTTGCTTTATCTGTTCTTGTTGGTGGTGTTAGTGGTGGTGTTGTTGTTGTTTGTGTTCATGGTGTTTTTGTTTGTGTTGTGTACGTGTGTGTGGGAGTTTGAAGAATCAGGTGTAGGTGGAAGCGCACACAGACGTGCACACCCGTGCACACCACGGAATTCATGGTATCATGTAGGCCTTGTGTGTGCATATTGAAGAATGTTCTGGGAGATGTGTGATTCCAGCCTCGAATTGGAAGCGATGTCAGTGAGTTTGTAATGGGCATGATTATGCGCATGTGAACACTGATGTTTGGAGGAAAGCGTTAGTCCGATGTGTGTGTCGCACATGGGCGCAGACATAGTTGTGAAGATACACACAGTGACGCTTCCGATTGGTGTTGACTGGATGGATTGGTTGAGTGCGATTGACGGGTCGTTTGTATGTTGGTATTTTGTGTGTGTTGACTTGTCGTTCACATTAAAAGTATGTGGCGGAGGTGGGATTCGAACCCACGCCCTGTTACGGACTGGTGCCTTAAACCAGCGCCTTAGACCACTCGGCCACTCCACCTACAAACGCCATCATCATCGCATTCACACACAGCACACAATAAACTGTGTCTCACTAATCAACGCATCCACGTCACATAACACATCGAATGCATCATCCACCAGCTATCACACCGTCTCCCACTACCAATCCCACTCTCACTCTCACACAAACAACAAACACACAGCACCACACAACATTCTCTCAACAACAACATCTAGCACATCTTACAATGCATAATCACGCACAACTTGTTCATGCACCACCGTGATTCATCAACATCAACATCAACATCAACATCAACATCACCAACTCCCACAACCACTTCCATGTCTCCGAATTCGTCAGGTCCCCTGTCTCCATTTCCACACCACTCCTCCCTCCTGTCCAAATCACTACAGATTAACGTCCACATCGACAAATCTCACAGGCAACAAACAATCACATAGACCATGACCAACCTGTAGGAGGTAGCATCAACTGGTGAATATGTTTCTTTGTCGTCATTATAATGACAGCACACAGTGCATTGCGTCGCATTGCATTGTGATGCGTTCCATAGAAACGAATTGATGATGTGTTTAGTGATTGCATTCGGTGTGCGTTGATTGTTGTTTGCGCGATAGTGAGTGTGTGCCACAGTTTGATTGAGTGCTTGCACATGTTGGTAGGACTGCAACTGATCATCAACTCAACATTAATACGCAACATATACAGATGAACATGTTCATAATTAGCGATTGATAAAACGGTCAATGTGTTCACGGACCTGTCGAGATGAGTTAGGCGACGAATTCAGACAGTGATCGGTGGAGATGTATATTCGAGTCGGAAATCGGTCACAAGGTTGTGAGCTCCAATCCCCACCACTCACTTATGCACGAACAATCACGAACAATTGTCACCGTTCACATATCACATGCAATCCCCTGTCAATATTGACAAGATCAAGTTCATGATGAAACAAGGCGACTGAACAATGTGATTGTAGTGCAATCATTGTGTGGCTGTTGCTTTATCTGTTCTTGTTGGTGGTGTTAGTGGTGGTGTTGTTGTTGTTTGTGTTCATGGTGTTTTTGTTTGTGTTGTGTACGTGTGTGTGGGAGTTTGAAGAATTAGGTGTAGGTGGAAGCGCACACAGACGTGCACACCCGTGCACACCACGGAATTCATGGTATCATGTAGGCCTTGTGTGTGCATATTGAAGAATGTTCTGGGAGATGTGTGATTCCAGCCTCGAATTGGAAGCGATGTCAGTGAGTTTGTAATGGGCATGATTATGCGCATGTGAACACTGATGTTTGGAGGAAAGCGTTAGTCCGATGTGTGTGTCGCACATGGGCGCAGACATAGTTGTGAAGATACACACAGTGACGCTTCCGATTGGTGTTGACTGGATGGATTGGTTGAGTGCGATTGACGGGTCGTTTGTATGTTGGTATTTTGTGTGTGTTGACTTGTCGTTCACATTAAAAGTATGTGGCGGAGGTGGGATTCGAACCCACGCCCTGTTACGGACTGGTGCCTAAAACCAGCGCCTTAGACCACTCGGCCACTCCACCTACAAACGCCATCATCATCGCATTCACACACAGCACACAATAAACTGTGTCTCACTAATCAACGCATCCACGTCACATAACACATCGAATGCATCATCCACCAGCTATCACACCGTCTCCCACTACCAATCCCACTCTCACTCTCACACAAACAACAAACACACAGCACCACACAACATTCTCTCAACAACAACATCTAGCACATCTTACAATGCATAATCACGCACAACTTGTTCATGCACCACCGTGATTCATCAACATCAACATCAACATCAACATCACCAACTCCCACAACCACTTCCATGTCTCCGAATTCGTCAGGTCCCCTGTCTCCATTTCCACACCACTCCTCCCTCCTGTCCAAATCACTACAGATTAACGTCCACATCGACAAATCTCACAGGCAACAAACAATCACATAGACCATGACCAACCTGTAGGAGGTAGCATCAACTGGTGAATATGTTTCTTTGTCGTCATTATAATGACAGCACACAGTGCATTGCGTCGCATTGCATTGTGATGCGTTCCATAGAAACGAATTGATGATGTGTTTAGTGATTGCATTCGGTGTGCGTTGATTGTTGTTTGCGCGATAGTGAGTGTGTGCCACAGTTTGATTGAGTGCTTGCACATGATGGTAGGATTGCAACTGATCATCAACTCAACATTAATACGCAACATATACAGATGAACATGTTCATAATTAGCGATTGATAAAACGGTCAATGTGTTCACGGACCTGTCGAGATGAGTTAGGCGACGAATTCAGACAGTGATCGGTGGAGATGTATATTCGAGTCGGAAATCGGTCACAAGGTTGTGAGCTCCAATCCCCACCACTCACTTATGCACGAACAATCACGAACAATTGTCACCGTTCACATATCACATGCAATCCCCTGTCAATATTGACAAGATCAAGTTCATGATGAAACACGACGACTGAACAATGTGATTGTAGTGCAATCATTGTGTGGCTGTTGCTTTATCTGTTCTTGTTGGTGGTGTTAGTGGTGGTGTTGTTGTTGTTTGTGTTCATGGTGTTTTTGTTTGTGTTGTGTACGTGTGTGTGGGAGTTTGAAGAATTAGGTGTAGGTGGAAGCGCACACAGACGTGCACACCCGTGCACACCACGGAATTCATGGTATCATGTAGGCCTTGTGTGTGCATATTGAAGAATGTTCTGGGAGATGTGTGATTCCAGCCTCGAATTGGAAGCGATGTCAGTGAGTTTGTAATGGGCATGATTATGCGCATGTGAACACTGATGTTTGGAGGAAAGCGTTAGTCCGATGTGTGTGTCGCACATGGGCGCAGACATAGTTGTGAAGATACACACAGTGACGCTTCCGATTGGTGTTGACTGGATGGATTGGTTGAGTGCGATTGACGGGTCGTTTGTATGTTGGTATTTTGTGTGTGTTGACTTGTCGTTCACATTAAAAGTATGTGGCGGAGGTGGGATTCGAACCCACGCCCTGTTACGGACTGGTGCCTTAAACCAGCGCCTTAGACCACTCGGCCACTCCACCTACAAACGCCATCATCATCGCATTCACACACAGCACACAATAAACTGTGTCTCACTAATCAACGCATCCACGTCACATAACACATCGAATGCATCATCCACCAGCTATCACACCGTCTCCCACTACCAATCCCACTCTCACTCTCACACAAACAACAAACACACAGCACCACACAACATCTACCGCATCTTACATTCGAATTGTCTATTTTTCTTGTCTTATTATTCTATATTCTTTTCATATTATCGCGGATTTGCATTGTTTTTGGCTTATTTCTTTATCTTCATTTATGTTTTGGTGATTAATTGTCATTAACTTGCATAGCTGAGCTATTATTTTATAAAAATATTTTCGTTGAATCATTCTTTTACAAAAATGTTTTGTTTGAAAAGTTGGTCTATTTACCTGTTTCTTTGTGACATTTTAATTCTTGAAAGGTTACTGAAGATGAGAACATGTAGGTTGATACATGAACATAGAGGTAAGCAATCTAGCAAAATATCCAATTTTTGTTGTAAACACTTTCAACTATTAATATAACAACATGTATGTTCAACGTACAGTTGTAAAAGAAAATTTATTGATCTTGTTGCATATCTTTTAGCAATGAACATTGTTGTTTTTACCACTGTTATTTGAATTGATAATTGGTTTAAGCTTGTAATTCTGTGCATCTGAAGAAAATGTTAAACACAACTTGAAGTCATTTGGAGAACCACTGAAAGTCGAAATGTCGTGAACAACCGTTTCCTCCGAATTCCAAACTTACCATTAATAGACAGACATGATCACGTGTCATCAAATCTCTCAAAGCTTATGATAATCACGTTACCTTATGAGCACTAAATTGGTTTGTAATGTGGCGTCGAGTTGTGGTTGATTATGATCACCACTACAGGAAGATTACGTGCCAGTTAACCGATAAGATCCCCCGTAGGCCAAATATCAGAAGGCAGTTGATGGCCGTAGTCGAGATGTATTTGTTGGCGATCTCGTGGTATCGAAAGAATACCGAGATCGTGCCAGGTTACAAGTGTGGTTACTGAGCGTAACCGAATTCGTGCAAGGTCACAATCAACGCAAGAATGTATGTATTTTGGTACAGTTAAGCAAACAAGTACGGTAAAACAGTCCCTGGTACAACTGATTATAATAATAATTGTTTCCATTACACCAATCGCGTTCTCTTGATAAAAGTAGATCACTACAGGTTTATGTTACCAATGTCAAACAAGCGGCTATAGTATATATATATATATATATATATATATATATATATATATATATATATATATATATATAGAGAGAGAGAGAGAGAGAGAGAGAGTTTCATATGTTTTAACTTAGATAAATCCACATTAGACTTTACATCATTATTAAACCAGATTAAGGTGTTAAATCAGTAGAGAAGGCTGAAACTGCTGACTGGATTCTTAACAGTGAATTGCAGACGAACCTGACTAACCGCATATTCAGAATTCTCATTTCAACCGATTCAAGTAGGTCGTTGATGTAGTTGCGTTGCTTATCTTTTGTAATAAATAAAAAATCGCTGGAGATCTTTAATAATTATTTATATGTTTATCAGAATGGGTTTTGTGGAGAGTTTTAGAAATTTCACAGGTTGAAATCATGAGTCAGTTGAAGCTAGACCACCATGGAAAACCTGGAAGCACTGGACGACCGGGATCGTGGATGCGCACTGCTGAGGAGACCCCTACTAGGACAAAACGGCCGTCCAGTGCTTCCAGGCTTTCCATGGTGGTCTAGCTTTAATTGCCTCATGATTTCAACCTTTGAAACTTATATGTTTACCAATGTGTTTACACTGGTTACCACCATACAGTCGCCGTGTAGCTTCATCGAAAAATCTTAATCAAACTCATTAGCAAAAACGCAATCAAATGTGGGAACCAACCAACAGATCTTTCCACTACATATAACGGACATATCAGATATTCCAATAATATTTTTGAAGTTGTTTGGAATCAGCACAGTTCATAAACCACCAAGTCACTTAAAGCAGTCTTAAGCAAATCAAATAACGAAATGACAAAAGTAAAGATGTCAAATATCACCTTTAAAATAAAATGTTCCGACTGCGTTAAAAATTACATCGAACAAAATGGTAACCATCTTCATCTTCGTCTGTATGAATACTAACTAGATATATAATGCCACTATCTATCTTCGCTTATATCATGGCACGCGAACAATTGTGAACACACGTTCGATTTCGAAAATGTTGGAATTTTGGATAAAAGGAACATAAAGAAGACCAGATAATTTCTGGAAGCTTAACTTTCAGGTCAATCAGCAATCAATAAACAAACTGAAATCGACCCGATCTATCACCTAGAATCAGGTCAAATGTGGATACAATCAAAATAAACATGCAAATGATGACAGGATAAGCGTCAGGAATTGTTTGTCAAGATCAAGGTAGACAGGTTAAGCTGTCAGTCATATATGGAGAGATTCAAACAGCTCACTTCCAATTGAAGTTTGTGCTGATGATGTTGTTCAAGAGAACAGTAGAAGCTTCACGACTTAACCACCCAGCTCATAGGGAAAAACTTCACAGAAATAGCTCACCTGAGCGACAAATCACTGAATAATGAGTTAGTATGTATCGATATATCAATAATCCATAAGCAAATTATTTAAATATTATTACAAGTATAGCATGCATACACATACACATACATATGCTAGTTAACCATATTATCGTTTTATTACTTAGTATATACATAGAACATTCTATCGAAATTATGTTAGTGTCAAAAAATAGTTTTCTCTAACCAATAACATTTAGTATTATTAACATGGCTAATTAAATTAATCTACTTTCAGAATTACTGAACTTATCAAAGAAAATTTAATTTATTTGTATTTTTTCAAACACACAAAATGTAATTCAAATATGCGCGCTATATTTGTAAAGAAGAGTACGGTTAAATAATTAGTTATATAACTTCACATTCTAAATGAGAACAAACAAGCTTCCAGCTGAACAAGAAATTAGGAAAAGACGATGGAAATGGATAGGACATACATTACGCAAATCATCAAACGGCATCACGAGGCAAGCCCCAACTTGGAATCCTGAAGGGAAGAGGAAAAGAGGAAGGCCAAAGAACACATTACGTCGGGAAATAGAAGCAGATATGAAAAGTATGAATAACAACTGGGAAGAGCTGGGAAAGTTTGCCCAAGACAGGGTTGGATAGAGAATGCTGGTGAGCAGCCTATGCTCCTTCACGAGGAGTAACAGGCGTAAGTAAGTAACTTCACATTCAATTCTGTCCAATTGTCATCTCTGGAGTAGGTTCTTATCGGTCAAATTTATGCATGAGTGATTAAATCAGTCAATCAGTCAACCATTTCATTAATAATGTATTTATATCAACTCAAGTTGTCATGTATGTTTACACAGATATGTCAATATAATGAGTGCTTGAATTGTCATATAGTGTTTTACTATTTTTCAAAAGTATAAATACATTATTCGTATAAACACAAGTGTATATATTCATAATTTTGACCCAGGTAAATCTATACTAAATATTTTACATAAACAACAATTTACTACGTATCTTAATATAAATGATTTATTAAATACATTCATTAAACATTTAGACTCAATGAATAGTAGGCATCGAATAGGATATTTGTTAGCGCGCGAAACCAGTAGGTCCTGGGTTCGAATCTCGCAGGGGACGAGGTCGTGGATGCGCACTGCTGAGGAGTCCCACAATAGGACGAAACGGCCGTCCAGTGCTTCCAGGTTTTCCATGGTGGTCTAGCTTCGACTGACTCATGCTCTTAACCATTGAAATAAGTAAGTATCAAATTTGGAAAACCATGCTTTATGATCTTAGTATTTATATTTTTAATGTGTGTTTAGTAAATACGTAATTTATGAGACTTTTATTGTTTTCCAATTGTAAACTTCCATTCGACTCATTGATTGTTGTTATTATCTTACTCTGTTTTTAAATTTTTGTGGATTAATTAAAAACCTGTTATTCAGATTTTATACTGCAAATCGCCAAGTCGGAAAAATGTTGATATATTGAATTTATGGCAGTTCTGCAATTCATATATGAAGTCAAGTATTTGAGTCAGACATACAGAGATAATATCATCCGTCTTGTCCCTTGCCCAACTTATATGCCTAGATTTTCGATATTTAAATCTCCATAAATCTTAACTGTTAACTTCAGTGTTATATTTCGTGTCTCCTTCCTTTTCTCTGAACTATATTTAACATTTATATCTAAACATAGTAAATGTAAATTTAAATTGTTTTTGATTAACAAAAAACTTGCAGAAGAATGATGATTTAATTTTACGTCTCATATGTTTGTTACTCTTACATTCAAAAAATTAGATCATTTTTTCTTTCAACTAAGAGTGATAATTTCATTAAAACCACGAACTGATTTAAGTTAGACCACGATTGAAAACCTGGAAGCACTGGATAGCCATTTCGCTCTGGTACGAAACTTCACAGCAGTTCGCATCCATGACCCTGCGACTGGGAATCGCACCCAGAACTTTTGACCTCGTGAGTGAACGAATAACCCATGGGCCACTGAAACGGGATTCAACAGTGTAAATGTCTACCTTCAATAGATTCTCAACATTGCGCGCAACTAATACTACGATGAAACAGGAGACCAGACTCTCTCCAGCTTCACCTAAAAAGAAGAGAATACAGTGCTTCCGGAGGGAGATATCAAAGATTGTATCTGAGCTATCACCTTTAATTAAGGACTAATCATTTCTCCTTTTTTATTGATTCCAGTTAACCAAATTGGTCAAGTTTTACAAAGATCACAACGCTAGTCAGTTTCCTTTACTTATGCACTCAGATAAATGGAAGTTATAGCATCTTTTTATCAAGCGGGAAGATTATGTGAACAGAGAAATAAAAAAGTCATGACAAACAGTGGAAGCAATTTTTTGGACGCTATTTTTCTAATTCAAAGCTTATGAAACACTAACATTTAATTTTGTCCCTAGTTTATTCTACAAATCGTAAGCTTTCGTTTGATACATGATATACTGCCGTACCCTTTTCTGTTCCAAAGCTATTGTAATTGAAACGTAACCTTTGGTATTCTATTTTTCTACGCCAATACCCAGCTTGGACATAATCGTATTTTTTTAATCGTTTGTGCGTTGTAGCCGTGTTAGTAATCTATTTATCCACATATCCCTTTACGCTCACTTGAATCGCGAATCGGGAATCAAGAATAAATCGAGCAGTGTTCCAATTGACTCGTCTTCTCTTTCGCTTGTCAACCAGTCAGGTGATAGAATCGTTTTTGTCTCTCTGCTCAAGGCCGTTTGTCACACGCACTTGTAACCACAAGGCTAAGCTAGTTAGTCCATCGTGTCAAGGCCTTAACGTAGATCGAGACAAGTTCTCCCCTATATATTATCGAGTAGACAGACCAAGGACGTGACAGGTTAAAATATGCTGTGTAAAAATCCGAACGTTGGCAGTTTATTCTTATGTTGTGTAAATGTTTAATTTCACAGTTAATATCATGAACCGATCCTAGTAAAAACAATAAAAATGAGGGATTTCTGGAAAGCCATTTCATCCTATTATGCAACTTCTCAGCAGTGAGCATCCTTGATACCACTAGAGAACGAACCGAGTACTTCCAGGACTCGTGGCGGGTGCCTAAAATTCAGATATTTGAGCCGGGATCCACTTAATCACATATCTGTCTTTAATCACTGCGATAATATGTAACCAATAACCAATGATGTTTGTCATGTTTATCTCACTGTCGAAAAGGCTGGGCTCCACTACTCACAGTTTCTCACTAGAATTATGAGAATTATCTCTCAAAGTTAAATATGAAATAAATATCACCAACCGCAATAGATGATGGTCATTATAATTATTAATGACATTATCAAAAATATGCTTATACAAGTTATTAGTTAAAGGAGGCTATATGTTATAGTTTATTGAGAATATCTTGTATGGAAACTGAAATCACTAGTATGAAATAACTAATAGTTGCCCTAGAGTTATATTTAACATGTACTAACTCATATTAAATGAATAACTTTGATTTTGTTGCTAAGCTCTAAATTTTCATCTATTTCATATTTCTTTTCTCTTTTCATCAATTATTTTGCTAGTCAATACAATATAGAGGGAAAAAAAACCCGATAACTCTATTAATAAATAACTTCATCTATCCTTAACATCATTGTAAAAAAAGAGACAGTAAAAATTCTAACGAATAAATTTAATTAAAGTTTTTATACAGAAATTTTCTATATTAATTAATTGTTATTTGTTATAATCAAGATCACATTTACCGAACTGTTCCTACAATCAGTTACTGGAATTACAACTTTGATTTCTGGATTGTTTTATTTTTCTCACAAAGAGGGGAATAGAATGGAAGTAAAATAATTTGCTTGAAATAATTAATATTGATCAATTTGAATTGTTCTGTAATGATTGATGTATGTCTTCAGTAATTCACCTTCAACTAATTCTTCAGTATAGATCAGTTTTGTTTTATCATGAATAAATTATTCAAATTATCAGTAAAAAAAAAGTATTTACAAGTAGTTTTGTCTAGAATTTGTTTCATATTATTGGACTGAATCCAAACGAGATAACTTTTAAAATTCTATCAATGAATTTTTTGAGCAAAGATGGATGGTGGCTAGCAATGGTATTTAGGACGTAAGTTTTGTCCTATTTTTGACTCGTCATCTGGATGTGCCTGCATCCCAGAATTGATATTCATTCCGGGACTCGGAATCAGTACCGTTCACTTCAAACGCCATCGCATTATCTACTTAGCTACTGAGCCCTGATAGCCACCTGCTTGTGCAGTGGGGTGAAGTTTAAATTCACATGGTATTGTTCGCACAAGATGCAAATATGCAAACAAGGGACTGATCAATTGCAGTCCTAGAATAACAATGGGAAGATACAAGTAAACAATAACAAGTGGATAAATTTTTTGGTTATGTAAATCGTTTTTTTTTAAATTATTTTAATATACTTTTGATCAGATTAAATGTTAAATTGTTTTAGTCCGTTTTTATCTGTGATCTCCTTCAAATGAATGCAAAAACTCTAGAGTAAACGCACTGTTTTTCATGAGCTGACATTATTTAGTAACTATTCAATAAAAATAATTATAAATATCAACAAATAAAAAGTTTACGTTACTATGCCAAATTAACGCTAAAGTTTTATGTTTTCACTGTACTTTGTCATTCCTTAATCCAAATAAATATTAACTTACCATACATGTTGTTATGGCTTTTTTCACGTAGGTGATGTTAAAAAATATGGACACAGAAGAAATGTACAAGCATAATTTGATTATTTATAAAGTTTCTGGTATTAAAAAAACTCAAGGTATCCCTTTGAGAAGAAAACTATCCCACAATATTCCGTTCAACATTTGGAGAAAAATACATAATATATAGATTTACGTCATTGTGATATATTTTGAGGAATATTCTCTACAATTTTCAAACATTGGATAAGATTATAATGAAAGTTTTCACTTCTTAACACTGTCCAAAATAACAGTTAATGTATTTTATACCTATAGCTTCTCTTATTATTTTAAAGTGAGCGAAAGCTAAGGTTTCAAAGGAACAGTATGAATTTACTTTTACTTCACTAAGTTTTTGTTAGCTTTTAGTTTAAAAGTTTATGTTTTAAAAAAATGGGTTGGAAATGTCTGTAGAAAGAAATTCCGTTAAATGTTACGCCAAACCCACACCTGTATAACATGGCAAAGGTGTACTTATTGAGGTTAAGACAATTACGAACAGATGTCAAACCTTAGAAAGCTATATAGTAGCTCACGTGAAATTGAGTTTGTTCACATTTAATTTGATTAAGCCCTTTTTGTTAACTTATTTAACGGACAGAATCATTCGTGTACAATAACAACTAATCTATATCATTATACCTTTATTATTGTTACACTTGTATGAATATGTATGCCTGAGCATTGCTTACTGCCTATGTATATATTCATTATGCTAACCTTACTATTAGTCGCTTAATTGATTCGATTATTCATCCATTTCACTATGTATATAGATGTACATTTTATTCATATTCATTTTACTCGCTTACTCGTACTGGCTTACCTGCTAGCATTTCAGGACTACTCTTTCATGCTCACTTAACGTACCTGTAAATTGGATATCGGTGTGTGGTCCCATAATAAACGTAATCAACACTTCGTATTCACCTTCTGATTAATACACCGTTGGAGCATTATCTAGTGACGGTTATCAAGACGAACTGTATACGAAGTTTAAGGATTATATAGAATACCGACCACCACAGTTCTTCACTAGTTTCCTTCTAACTTCTGCGATAAACAACATAGGACATCGATCATAGGAAGCTAATAAAAAAGAACGTAAGTATATTTGACATCAGGATGTTGACAGACGAACTGAAGAGTTTGGAGATATGGAAAAGGTTCATTGAGTTGGTGACGGTGGGTCGTGAGCTAAAACAAGTTTTTGGAGTACGAGTTCTAGAATTGGAGCACCATGACACATTTGTTATTAGCAAAAATACTTAAAAAATTTTCTAAACACATAAATGCGCTCTCGGAACATATCAAATTCATTTTCGAAAAAATGGACATAGTGAACTACCACTTTTAGACTGTTTAGTTAAAGGGAATTCTAATGAAAGTATAGATCTAGCCATATACCGAAAACCGACACATTCATATCACTGTATTGGTTTTAACTCTGCACATCCATTCACTGCAAAAATTTCCCTAGTCCCGAATCTTTTCAGAAGAGCAACCAAGATAATTACCTCCGAAAATAAGCAGAAAATAAAAGAGAATATAATAAACATCCTACACTCTAATAATTATCCTGAAAAATATTATTAAAAACATATTAAAACAAAATTTTCCTTCTGTAAATAACAATCCTAATGAAATTTCTTGGATTGATACTGTAGTTTTTCCTTACCACCAAGGTACAACAGAAGAATTACAATGAATATTAAAAACATACAAAAGTAAAGCTTTCTATAAGATAACTAACATTTAAAGAAACGCTTTAGTTAAAGATGAAATTCTGTTCACTTTTACTCGAAATCGTCTCTACATATTAGGTCATGTTGTTTATGTACTGGAGAGTCTTCCCGTGAGATCTCGACTCGTGCCAAGGAAAACCTAAGTTACAGAAAAAGATCTCCTAATAGTCCTGTAGGACTGGATAATTTACAATTTAAACCAGCAATACATACTATTTTCAATAATCACCAAATTAATATTAAAAATATCAAAATAATTCAGAAAAGCTTTTCCAACTACAAAGAAGCTCATATACCCGAAGCGTTTCACATAATACTAAGTCGCTCTTCCCTCAATAGGAAAAAAGGCCTGAACATTCATCCAACTAGAACTGTTTGTCCAAACAACTATTTATTAGTTTTACACACATGGATACACAATCTCAACCCACTACTTGATATCACAAATGTGTACATTTTTCATATCCACATTCTGACATAGAAATTAATACAGTGATAAGCCATACAAATTCACCTTGACCAGAAATTACTTGACATTGACATACTTTGATTGTACCAATAATATTTTGCATTGGTTCTTTTTTACTACTTAAAGTTGTGTTCATTGATTCCTGTCATCGAATGACACTGATAAATATAGTTCATCTCACTATCTCATCAAAATAATTAAGATAGCTGTTGGTTATTAGAAGTTATCATAAATTTTAGGTTTAAATGAAGCTTGATGAAGAGATCAAGTACTTATAATAAATCCTCTTTTTCGCACCTAAAGTAATGAAATTACCATTAATATTTCTTTGTTATGAATTTATTTCAGAGGTTAAGAAACGTTTTAATTAAATGACTCGAATGAAGTCAAATACTATGTCAGGCAGACCTTACATTCAAAGTGCCGAAGTGTTTTTAATGCAGTATTTTATAATGAAACCAATATTTATTTATGCAATCATCAAGGTTAACAATGTCACTTCATCAATAAGTATAACTTTGCATATAGTTAGTTTAGCTATCGAATCAAGGATAGTACTAGTATAATTTACTGATTAGACTGAGTAGAATACACTAAACGAGAATCAGCTTAACTCGATATATAACATAATTAATGAAATATTTACTAAGACAATTTCATATTATGTCAAGTCTATACACTTCGACATATATATCTAAAATGACCTACCTACCTGGTTATAGTTTACCCAGCTGTGAACTATCACTATTCACTACGAAAATAGTTCACATAATATAAATTCTAAATTCAATGCAATCCAGAAAGTTACCATATTAGTTGTTAGTTGGTATAGGCGAGACTATAATTTATGGATGAACCAAAAAGGTATAAGATAACAGGTCTTGGATTTTGGCGTGAAATTCACTCATTCATTTGGCTAAATAGAGTTTTGGCGTTATGGCTGATGTCAGTTCGTGAAGAAAACCCTAAATCTAATTTATAACCCTAACCATCAACTGTAAATCATAATTATAATTCCTCACACAGGTTTACAATCCGCATTAGGTCCTAGTTATTATGTGAACACTCTCGAGGTCACTCTGGCGTCGCTGAAAGGTCACCCATAAATTATAGCCTCGCCGTGAGTATATATTAGTTAAATTTACCAAATCCAAAATAAGTCCCTAATTCGATCTAAAAATCATTATTATAATTCTTTGTCAATTATTTAATTTTATGCTTAATTAAGTCATCTCTCGTTTACTAGTATAGTTGATTACTGAATAAGGATTAAGAGCTTAACCCATAGAATAGTGGTGATTACTTCAAATCTATTTTCAGTTCTGGAAGTACATCACACTATTGTTGTATTATTGTAATGAATTTCATCTTCTAGTATTTTCTCAATTAATGAATTACATGATATTACATACATCATAATGCGAATGAATGTATATGTGTGATTAGTCTAGAGAATTTTGAAAACGTTTTGATCCAATATGTTTTTTCTGTTATAAAATAAATCTAGGTCACCCATATGATGTGTACATAGCCATTTAGTCCATCAAGTTTACATGAATTTATTGAATTATAAGAAGAAATCGTTCATTGTTGTATTTGGATTATTTATTTACTAGTCTCAAACTAGGTTCTCTTTTATTTTAAATCAGGATCTATTCGGATTTATAGTTTCAAGTAACCATATAACAATTGAATGTTTATTTATAATTTCAACAGTTGAGATCATGAATCCATTGAAGCTAGACCACCATGGAAAACCCAGAAGTTCTGGACGGCAGTTTTGTCATATTGTGGGACTCCTCAGCAGCACACATCCACGATCCCGCCCCCCCGAGAACCCAGGACCTATCAGTCTCGCGCGCGAGCGCCCAACCATTAGACCACTGAACCGGCCGTTATCCAACGGTGTTAATGTCTAACTTCAACCAATCCACGAAGTTGCGCCATCGTCCGCCATTGTCTTCAGTGAGCTGATATCTCACAACAGACCTGGTTGAACTCCTCTGATAAGGGCTTCTCATGAGAACTCCAGGAAATGCCTCTTGTAGTCAGTCACTAGTGGGTAGATGATTATTATTAGGAGTTTTGTGGAGGTCCTGGGTTTGAATCTCACGGGGAACGGGATCGTGGGTGCTCACTTCTGAGGAGTCCCATATTAGAGCGAAATGGATGTCCAGTGCTTCCAAGTTTTCCATGATGGTCTAGTTTCAATTAACTCATGATTTAAGCCATTGATATTTCTAAAATATCCACAATACCCCTTCTGATATGATTCAGTTTATTATCATGACCTTTGTGTTTGTCGCTTTTTTGTCAATTGGACTATTTATCTAACCTATAAATTGTTTTAATTCTTACCCCTTGATTAGTACATAACCTCATTTGTTATTTATTCTCGAATCCCTTTTTTGGTGATGTATATATATATATATATATATATATATATATATATATATATATATATATATATATATATATATATATACGAATGTACCATTTAAGTAAACGATTTCATCGAATAGAAAATTTTCTTCGCTGAGTTCTCTCCTTTTTCTTCTTTTTAATTCTTCTCTAATAACAGAATTGATATGATTCATAATCAGAAATCCCGGACTTATTAAAACTCATAAAACAAACAAAAAAGAATTTAAAATAATCTTTAAATTTTCACAGATTGAAATTATGAGTCAGTTGAAGCTAGACCACCATGGAAAACCTGGAAGCACTGGACATTAACACCGTTGTATGCCGGCCGGCTCAGTGGTCTAATGGTTAAATGCTCGCGCGCGAAGCCAGTAGGTCCTGGGTTCGAATCCCGCAGGGTGCGGGATCGTGGGTGCTCATTGCTGAAGAGTCCCATACTAGGACGGTATGGCCGTCCAGTGCTTCCAGGTTTTCCATGGTGGTTTAGCTTCAACTGACTCATAATTTCAATCTGTGAAAATTTCTAAAAAATCTCTACAATCCCCTTCTGATATTAAAATTAAATGACAGAATTTTATTTAAGTGCATATTTACTAAATATAAACCTAATTTTTTATTGGTTATTTAAAATTCCAATTGAATTCTATTGATCTTTACATAGTTTTATGTGTCTAGATCACTACAAATTGTTGATTGGTTGATAGAATATAACTAAGATATTTTTTTTCAATAAAATGTCATTCCACATGACATATTTAACCTGTTGGTTAATTTTTCTATCAAAATACTTTTTTGTTGTTGATGTTGCCAACCTTTATGATAAGTTTTGTTCTGTTGTTTATTTGTTTTATCTTAAGTTTACTGAATTATTGAGGTGTATTATTTGTAATGACAATGATAGTATTATTACTTTTAAACTGATTTTAATTATTGAATCAATTATATATAAATATCGAGTAATCTACAACCTGGAAACAACATATTAAATAAGATTCATTTTCTTTGTTTGTTTGTGTGTTTACAATCATTCTCATTATCATGTGTATCTGTATATGCATAAACATAAACAAATATGTGTTTGTTCACTAATGTACTAATTGGATTTTTGCATTAATTCAAACCATATTTCCAGATAAATAATAATAATAAAGTTTATCTGTGCGTTGCTTATGATAACCAATTCAACCAATTATAATTGATTATAAACCTGGATTTTTCTATTTTTATCATATACCAATAATCTTAGAAATGGTGATGAGATCTTGATAAATGAATCTTATTGTCCTTATTGTCAATTAGTCATATTCTAATTAAAAGATTTTATCACAGGAATTATAGAAATATATATATATGTGTGTGTACAATTATTTCTGAACTTAGCCTAGTACAACGTCATAAATAACAATAATTTTTACGTGAATATCAATAACACTGTCAAATATAGATAGACGAAGAAGGGCCACATTAGGCCAACAAGAAATTGATAATATACAAGCAAAAAGATGGAGTCCATACCCAACCAATACATTGGAATATTTATCACATTCAGTCAGCGATACAACTCGTTATTATTCTCCACAACCAGTGACTATCAATCTACAACCAAATATAGATCTGGCTAACACAAATAATAATAATCTATATTCCGATAGCTGCGAACATTGTTTAACAAAAAACTGTACGAAATTGGATGCAACAGTACTAACAAATCTAAGTGGAAATTCTCCACCATTAACTACCTGTACAACTCTGCACACAACATCTGAGACTATAAAAGCAGATTTTGAAACAAGTCAATTCATCACTTTTGATCAACCAACATTGTTAAAAAACTTTAAAACACCCAGACAAAATCAAGAACCAATTGGAAGTTTTGTTAACAGTATAATCGATCAAAGCGCTAACTATTTAAATAAGCAACCCCAAACTCAGGAATTACCATTGATGGCTCAACCAGTAAGTTCAGTCACAATGAAACCTGTACAAAATACTCCAGTACTTCCACAGACAGAAGTATCGAATCCTGTAGGTTATATCCACTCATCAACAATGCCAACTTTTGGATCTATGCTTCCAATCGCTTCTAGAACTGGGAATAATAATGTTAATTTTAATAGTCCCGTTAAAGCAAATCAATCTGAGACTTCTGGGCTTACACTAGTTTTAGATGGTAAAAGCTATGAACCTGAAGAATTACTCAACTTAATTGAGCGATTACGACAAGATATTCGAGGATACACTGATCACATAAGATGGCTTGAACAAGAATTGAGTCAAACAAGACTCAATTTAAACGCTCGAGAAAGAGATATTGACAAATTGAAATCAGTTTTAGACCAAAAACTTCATAATAATGTGACACAACTACCTACCCACCCCGTTACACCAATATCTGATATATCACGTCAAACAATTAAACAAAACACGTTAAATGTAACCGGAATAACGCCTACATTAAAAGCAACTGGTATGCACGAAAACACTGGACAACAAATGTTTGCAGACAAATTACGCACTAAGAAACAAGGTGTTTCAGGTGAAAGTTTCACTGGACATCAATTATCAGGTCTTGTACATCATGATAAAGATACTTGGTAAGTTCTTCAGTAGTATATTTATTTTTATTCTTCTGTATGCTGATTGTTTCCTTTTTTCATTAAAACAGCCCTTTAGTTTAACACTTTTTGTTTCTCATAGTGTGAAACTTTCATCAAATTCTCTGATTGTAGCATTATGAATTATGAGTTAAAATAAAAACTATAAAACCTATATACATATAGTATTCAATTGCAGTCCTAAATAACGATGGGAAGATACAAGTAAACATCACCAAGTGAATATATAGTATTCCATGTTTGTTGAACTAATATCATTCAGTGTTAGAGTTTATCCTCAAAATGTCCGGGTGCTCAAACTGAAACAGATGATTTTATAAGGGGATCACAACCGTAGCCTTTGACCTAAAGGTCTGATCCACAAGGCAGTGCAGCAACTGCAGGAGATGCAGTCCCATGGTGGCCAGTGACCAACAATAGGTTCATACGCCATTTTTTCTATCAGGATACTGGAGCCCATGTGCACCATTGGTTTGGAATCAAGGTTTTCCAACTTTCCTGGGTAAACTTTTCGTATCTACCAACCCGGTTAAAGCCCTGGACATTCACTTTTCGTCCTCTCAATTTCGTAAACAATACCCCCACCACGAGAAGGTAGTGAGTAGGACTTCCCTGGCAGTGGCTATATACTCGTGGTCATGTGAGAGCATTTCGAGCGGGAAGAGCTGATACTCCACACCCTCGGCCATACCATGGCATTTGGGCATCTGATGTATTGTCATGATTTAACTTATAACTTCTTACACTATAACATGTATGCATTTACAAACATAAGACTAAAACAAAAATAGTAGAGTTTATTTCTCTTCACTGACTATTATCCTAATCTAGTATGACATGAAAAGAAAACACTTTGATTATAAGTGAAAATTATTCACCACTGAAAACAGTCACTTTTTTCTTATTTAGATTACTGTCCCAATTATTGTTTACATAGTAATTTATTAAAGAATGTATGGTAGTTACAAATTAATTAGTCTGTATAATTAGTTTAGCAAAGTAATAACAATACAGTAAAGGTGATGATTAATTATTAATTGTGCATATTTAAATATCATGTGGCTTTAACAAAATGGCTTATTTATAAACTGATTGACTTTGAAGTATAATTAATATAATATAAATCCGAATTTTCAAGGATTCATTAATATCAGAAGGGGTTTTGTTGAGATATTAGTAATTTCAGTAGTTGAAATCATGAGTCCACTGAAGCTAGACCATCATGAAAAACGTGGAAGTACTGGACGGCCATTTCTTCTTAGTATGGGACTCCTCAGCAGTGCACATCCACGATCCCACTCCCCGTGAAACTCGAATCCACGACCTACCAGTCTCGCGGAGGGCGGGATCGTGGATGCGCACTGCTGAAGATTCATTAGTAGTTAATTATATTATGTAAATCAGTCTCTGACCTGTTTTAATTTTTGAGCTAATTATACAATATGTCAAAATATTGTGGTGATTTTTGTTCTCTTTCACTAAATATTTTATTAATATCTACTGAGCATGTGATTTACTAAAGAATTTCTATAAAATATAATGAAATATCCTTTCGATTCATGATTCAGAACTAAAGCAAAAATAACATCATTTAGTCCTTCAATCAAATGGGGCTCAAGTACCTTATTAAAAGTATGTAATACTAGAAATGTCAAAGGAAGATGGATGTTCATTTATTCGTTGTTTGAATGTTTCCAATTAAAATGCAGCCTTAAAGTAAAAAGCAACTTGACTCATTCACTAAGTATCTGAGTATGAGCCACACTCTAGATGTAAGAGCTAATGATTCTATCGGTTGCTCAAACCAAAGTAGATAAAATGTGGTCCGAAACTCAGATAAAGTGATTGAAAGTCTAATGCCTTAACCATTAGTAATTAATGTATACTGTTTTCAAATAATATTTTGACACTAGTTTAGTGTATATATAACTGGTGATGGTCATTAATAATTTTAACTATGTAATATTAATAGTGACCTAATCTTATTGTAGGAATTAAAAATAAGCGACTAAGTTGCACAATAGAATCTCAATTTGGGCAACCACAAATACATTAGTACTCCTCACATACAATTTTTTTTGACTCAATGCACAGTTAGTGCACGAAAGTGTAATTGGTTAATGATTTATTTAACACAATCATTTATTTAAGAAATTTGTGGATATGTATTCAATTTAATTAACAACTCGCATTACGGACCACAAACAATATTTACAGTATGATTTCATATAGTTCTACAGTTGATATCATCAGTCAATCAATCAGTAAAATAGACTATTTTAAAATAGTTGTATTGTTGTTTCATTGACAAACTAAAATCTTAATGAAGCATTAATATTCATGTTGAATATCATGTGATCCAATGAAGGATGTTTCCTAACAGGAAATAACATGTTCACGCTTTCACATATTTGCATAGTAGTAGCAATAAGTAGTGAAAAGATATGAATGAACCATTTAGTTAATCATTCCATACTTTAAAATCTGTGTTATTAAGAATAAATGTAGATGAGTGATTGATTGTTAGTTTTTTTCCTTAAAAAATGATCGATAAGATCATAAAACATTTTACTTGTGATTGTATATCCAGATGAAATTTTTAAATTGCGTTCTAGTTTTTGCGCTTTTCTTTACGTAGTTCAGTCCAGTCTCTGAAAAATCATTTTATGTTGTAACATGTATCAAAGCTTAACACCTATGGCGGATGAATATCATAATTGTTTTCCTAATTGAACGTTATACTTCTAAACATCAGTCTACTGCATATTCAGAAAGTATTACAAATGAATATTTAGTTTATTGTGATATAACATACTTTCAATTTACATCATTAAAACTTTTTTCTACCTCTATCATTTTACGATCTTTCAAAATGTATGAACTGAACTTGTAAATATCATTACTAAGGTATGACTTGTCAATTTTAAATAATCAGAAGGGGTTTGTGGAGATTTTAGAAATTTTCACAGATTTAAATCATGAGTCAGTTGAAGCTAGACCACCATTGAAAACCTGGAAGCACTGGACTGCCGTTTCGCCCTAGTATGGGACTCCTCAGCAGTACGCATCCACGATCCCGCACCACGCGGGCCTCGAACCCAGGACCTATTGGCTTCGCGCGCGAGCACTTAACCATTAGAGCACTGAGCCTGCATCCAACGGTGTTAATGTCTAACTTCAACCAATCCACGAAGTTGCGCCACCATATACCATTGTCTTCAGTGAGCTGATATCTCACAACAGACCTGGTTGTACTCCACTGGTGACTAAACATTAGGTAAATTGTTAATTATATTTTAAAAAAAGATAATATATTTGTAGTATTCCAATCTGTAGAAAACTCAATTTCTGACTCTCCAGTGGCTTCATGTAAGTCGTTTTTCTGTAGATGTTGTATTACAAATATGTCACCATTATTTATTAGTGTGAACTGAAAGTTTATGTCATGTATTCATAATGGGTAAACAGTTCCTGCAATTGTACCGGTCATTCACATTATAACAAGGACACTTTTCGTTGACCTTAAATACAATGAAATCTATTACTAATGTTTTCTGCTGATTGTTCTTCTATTTAGTTATTATTAAAATGAACAATCTTAACAAATCTTTTGTAGTTTTCTATCCTGTTAAAGTAAAAACAAAAGAGAGAAATAGAAAATTCATCACATGAACATAACAATTAACAAAAATAATGTCATACATTATTTGTAATTACATATATAGAAAAGAAAAGCTATTGAAATCTTTTATTCTAGCTTCAAATTTCGAAGGTCAAATTCACAAATGACCTAAAAATCTATATTTTTATGTACAAAGAAGTGGATAATCTAATCAAGTGTTTATTTCAATGGTAAAAAGTACAATGAATAAATTCTTCCACTACAATTATGAGCAAATATTTTGAATAGGATTCATTTTACTTATTTACTTCAGTTAGCTACGGTCAGTTGGAATATAAGTAATTACTATTACTTACTTACTTACGCCTGTTACTCCTTATGGAGCATAGGCCACCGACCAGCGTTCTCCAACCCACTTTGTCCTGGGCCTTCTTTTCTAATTCCATCCAATTCTTGTTCATTTTTATCATGTCTATTTTTATTTCCCGGCGTAATGTGTTCTTTGGTCTTCCTCTTTTCCTTTGGCCTTGAGGATTTCATGTGAGGGCTTGTCTTGTGACGCAGTTGGGTGCTTTCCTCAATGTGGGACACCGGGACCTGACCATTCTGATGGGAGATTTCAATGCCAAGGTTGGAACGGAAAACACTGGATATAAAGACATCATGGGACGACACGGACTGGGAGAGGCAGAATTTCTATTAACATAATAATAATATTAATAATGATAATAATAGCAATTAATCAATGAAAAATTGAGTCCTAAAGGAAGTCAGTGTATCTTGTTACTGAAATGAATTGATGAGAATGACCTAATCATTACCGGATTTGAGTTATTAAGTACTTTTTAAATTACTAATAATTGAAAAAATATTCATCATAAAAGCATGATTGAAACAACATTAAACTGCTTTGTTTTTAAAGATCGATTTCCATCTGTTTATTTTGATTAAAGTATCAGTAGTAACATGAAATTCTAGACGTTTATAATTGAGTAGAAAATCGTACTTATATCCCCCCTATCAGCTTGTTCATTTTTGAATTGGCCACTTAGTTTGATGTACAACAGTATAGACATCCAAATTTCCCCCATGTATTGTTGTAACTATCAACTTTTACAGTTCACATGAACTTTCTTAAATGTAGATAGTATATTTTAATTTAGTGATTTAATACCACTCTATTCTTCTCAATATTAAGCAGTTGTTGTTACATATGAGATTTATCAGCTTGAAATGAGGTAAACTACTAAATGCTATGATGATGATCTTTCGATTGGAATATGAAACATTTTTCCACTTAATGAATATCACTATTTATACCTAATACGCGGTTGAATTTACTAAGAATCCCATTTATCATCAGGTCATTTTGAATCATTTTGTAACTTAAATCAGTATTTCGTAAACTATTTCCTACTTTGAATCATAAATTCCAATTAGCTGACGATATAGTCATATTTCATTTGTAAATGTATTGATTCTAATCAGTTACAACAGTTGAAATGTAACTTCTACACCTATTTTTCATGAGTTAACAAAATGTTTTTTGTTAAGTTAGAAAGATCTATCAACTATCTATCAATTTTTTTTAACAAGAATTTCAGTTCTTTCATATTTATTATTCACTTGTAAATATGATGAGTATAATAAATGACTTGAAACCTAATACTGTTCGTTATTTGAACTGGAATTCCAAAATTTCATACGTTTTCTTAGAATAAGGAATTTCATCTACTGATTGTTAATTGTTGATTTAAGTCACATATGATTTCCAGTAATTCGCTAAGAAAGTTCACATGTTTTTGGTGTCTCTGAACTAAGTGGTTTAAAGTGAAATGACCTTAATCCAATGAAAACAAGAGCACTTTAAGCTGGTTACTATATTGAAATAAAGTTTTAGTGAATTATTGATCCATTTCATACTCTCTGCCTACAATGTAATAGGTTATTGTATGTATTTTTACTTCTCACCTGTTTCCATTGTATATATTTGTAAACCTACTTACTGATCAACATATTATTAGATTATTTCACTAGAAAAAAAACACTACTTCCTATTTCATATTGATTAAACAATAATTAAACGTTAGAAATGTTCATCCTTTGTATTGGAGAATAATTTCAAGACAATTTAATATTTCCAATAATAATATACCATGACTGCTAAAATATATGTTCATGTTATGTAACAGTCCTTTGAGTTATATATATATATAACTATGATGATTGATAAGTTAATTACAAATTCAATTTGTCACTTGTTTCATACACATTATCTTCCTGCTTTAACCTAAGTTTATTATTTTTAAAAACAAGGTAAAAGTAGGTATACAACAACCGGTTACAGTATCTGTAGGAAAGCCACACAAGAAAACGTGACTATCAATTAGATTCAGGTAAAACTGATTAAACTGGATAAAGAAGAAATATTTGGCATGCGACAATGTTGAAAATTCATCCAGTTCAAAAAATATATATGCTTAGACACAAGGGACTTTTTGCCACACATCAATCATTTTTAAGGTAAAAGCTATCAGTTAACCACCTACATACTCAACCACATTTATCCATACATATATATTTATTATATACAACATACAATACAAACAATCTTAAATACACAGATTTTAAAGTATGAAATGATTAACTAAATGGTTCATTCATGTCCTTTCACTACTTATTGCTACTACTATGCAAATATGTGAAAGCGTGAACATGTTATTTCCTGTTAGGAAACATCCTGCATTGGATCACATGATATTCAACATGAATATTAATGCTTCATTAAGGTTTTAGTTTGTCAATGAAACAACAATACAAATGCTACGTTTAACCCAATGAGGTCAACTTTCAACATATTTTAGGTACATTACTTTGTGAACTTTCGGTGGAGTTTAATGACGATCACTCAATTCATGAATTATAATTACTTTGACTGATATTTTACTGATTAACCTTAAATGTATTTCCAATTCTATTGGGTCATCATCAGCACTGCTTTCATGATGAAACTGGACTTCTTTATCTAGTTAGAGGACTAGGGAAGGTTGTTTTGTTCACTGTATTGAGGTCGGTGTTACAAATATTTTAACTTAGTACACAAATGTATGATCATGGTAGTTTATTTCAGTGTTTGACCGACTGATGATGTCAACTGCAGATACATGTGAAATTATACTGCAAATACTGTTTGTTTCGTAATGCGAGCTGTTAATCAAAGTGAATTAATTTTCGCAGATAACTTAAATAAATGACTATGTTAATTAAATCATAAACCAAATGCAATTTCACGTACTGCTCATTGAATCAGATATTTTTATGTAAGAGGGTTTAATATAAGCATCACATTTCCTAGTTTATCAGCAATCTGGTGATCTACTGAAAAGATACATTGTAGAACTGATGTGGTGGTTAAAATAAACCAAATATTTTTGCTCATTCATTTTTGGGGCCTGTGTGATCGGACCATAAGATAAAAGAGAATTGTGATGACCTAGTTCGAGTATGAATTAGTTCACATAGCTTGTCTGTCTAGTAGCATCGACGTTCATTTAACCGGTGACACAATAAAAGTAAGATCATAGATAAGCATATTATAATAACTATCGGTCCAGAATGTAGATTCCTACGCTCATCAACACGCTCACTCGACAGCCATAATAGAACACAACACAGTAATCAGGGGACTTCTAATTATACAGCTTGAATTTATGAGTTATATAGTAATATATGGTAAAATGCTGATTACACATCAACATAATTAAAGAATTACAATATGAGCATTGACTATACTATAAGTGGACGAGGAGAGAATAATAGGTCCGTAATAAACTAACAATAACTTAGAAGAAGTAAAACAAATAACAATAGTTTGTGCGTCAAACAAAAGCTTACAAGTTAGAGAACATAAAAATACAACAGTTTATGTATTTAATAGAAATATAAACAATGACTCCAGGTAGGACTGTTCCGAAAGTTCAACTTTACTTGATATTTATCCCGATGATAGCAAGAAGTAATCTTTATAGCTAAACAATCGTACGACACTTGCTGCTTGTAGCCTACGATGAAACCTTATTACTTTAAATGCATTCCTCAACAGTACTTTTTCGCTAATTTATTTATTTATGTACCTAAGGGCAGTTCATTTAAACAAGTAGTTAGATACAGAACAATGGTCATCAACAAGTCTGTTGTTTATAAAATATCGTTTGCTGAAAGAATCCTGATATGTCTCGTATTCCTTAACCAATCCTATACGGATAACCAATATTTATACCGTAAAATATTGATATCTTAAAATCCATGATAAATGCTCATTGTTTAAATTAAATGTTTTGATTGACAGATAAGTTGATAGACGGCCAAAATAATTATCTAATTGTTTATCAAATTGATTATATTGCGTCAAATTTATTTATTTACTAAATATATTTTCGAAAATTCCTCGGAAAGGTTGAAATTTCACCATTTCACCTTGTCATTGTGCTGGAGTTTTATTTCACTTTAAGAAACTCAAATAAATATGATTTAAATTTGATGTTTAATGTTATCATGATGCCCAATAATTATAACATTGTTAGATTAAGTTATATTTTAAATTTCTTGAATTAAATTGGCAACTATAAATTTTCAGAAATCTCGTATGAAAATTACGAAAAAGAATCGTTTTACAATCGACTTAAGCTCTTCTGCTCAGCAATTACTGTTTGTAGTTATAACCAAAACAGAAAAAAAATCTTAATTGTTAACCTGGATTGTTGTTTTTGCTTTAGTAAGAGTGTTTTTTTATCGTAGTTGAAAAACTAATAGATGAAATTCATGGAGAACCTAGTTGAATCGTATTTGTACGCATAAGTAGCACATACTGTAATAAGTACTTACAGATACCAAGTTAAGACTACCGATTTCTGAATAAATGTAAATTCTTCAGTTGTTCTATAGCAGATTTTTGACTGATTGATATGACGTCAAGAATGAATAAATTTCTTGTGTTGTGTTATAGCCTGTCTTAAATATATATGAGTAGTTGTGTGATGTAGTCCAAGTATGAATTATTTCATCTATACTGCCTAAATATAGGACCAATGACCTTTTAGCAACTATTGGTCCACAATACGGTTCTCTTACCGTCATTCACCCAATAACCAGAACACGACACAGCAGGTAAATAATTATACAATTCAATTTTAAAACTAAACTCATACAGTAATTGAGTAAATTCTTGACTACACATAACTACTCCATAAGTTGATGAAAACTAAGTGTTAGGTTCTTAAATTAATTCACATTAACACCAGAAAGGTAAAGCATAAAACGATAGTTTATGCATCAAATGTAAAACCGATAACTAGAGAAATACAAAGGTACAATAATTTAAATACTTAATAATTATAATTTCCGGTAGAGTAATAATACAAGTTCAGCATTGCTTAATATCTCATAATAACACCAATAAAACTCTATTTCTATGAATAATCAAATTAGAATAACTTTAATAGTTGAGATCATGAGTCAATTGAAGCTAGACCACCATGGAAAACCTGGAAGTACTGGACAGCCGTTTCGTCCTATTGTGTGACTCCTCAGCAGTGCGCATCCATGATTCCGCCTCGCGAGATTCGAACTCAGGACCTATCGGTCTCGTACAGGAACTCTTAATCTCTGAACCACTAAGCCGGTATCCAACATTGTTAATGTCTAACTTCACCATAGAATAATTAAGAATTAGTTTTTCTTGTAATAAAAAAACAAATAAATAAAACAATAATCTCACTGATTGAAATCATGAGTCAATTGAAGCTAGACCACCATGGGAAACACGGAAGCATTGGATGACCGTTCCGTCCTAGTACGGGCCCCCTCTCCCTGCGGGGTTCGAACCCAGGACCTATCAGTCTCGCGCCAAGCGCTTAGCCTACTAGACCACTGAGTCAGCATCCAGTGGTGTTAATGTTTAACTTCAACCAATCCACGAAGTTGCGCTACCGTATTATTATTATTATTATTATTATTATTATTATTATTATTATTATTAATGGCTTTATTCAATATTATATTTTTGGTACAATATTGAATTCTCAGCACAGGGTATTTCAACAAGTTACTTACTGAAAAAAAAACGAACAAATAGGCAGTAGAAAATACAAAAAGAAATTTTTTTTTAAAAAAAAAGAAGTTTTTTTTAAATAAATTTAAAAAAAAAGACCAAAAAAAACTGTGCAAACTTTTTAAAATTAAAGACATGTTAAGAATGTAAATTATTAACTAGGTTATTTCTAACAACCTGTTCGTCACATAGTATATTTGCTAGGTAAGGCATTATAAAACTTTTATACTTTTCCTTACGTGCATGGATTTTAATGTAATTACGTCTCGTTCTACCAGAAGATATACAAGGAGAAAGATAAGAGTGAAGGGGATGGCTAGTATCTGATAAAATAACACCTGGCAGGAGTTTGCATGATTTTAAATGTCTATCCACAACCATATTAATTATGGCCTCGAAAGATTCACCACACATCTTGCTAACTGCCTTCAGCACTCTTCGCAATACAGCAAAGTCTTTTCTCAAAAGCCCGGGAAAGAATAATGGAGAACAGTAAAGAATAATAGGTAAAATGCAAGAATTGACAAATTGTAAGAGTAAATGACGAGTAATCCCAAGAGCATGCAATCTCTTTATGTAGTAGGTCAGACGGAAAACCTTCTTCGATAACGATAAAACGTGGGAAGACCAAGACAGATCAGTGGAAAAGGTGACACCAAGATAATTGACCTTCGACACTGAGTTTATGAAAGAGTCTCCGATGGCACAAGCATTATGGGATCTCAAAATGGTGTTTATATTCCGTTCATGTCTCATGCTAAAGTTAACAGCTTGACATTTAGACGGATTAAGTATGAGACCATTACCAACAGACCAACAATCAATACGAGACAAAAACTCATTCATTTCTACGGGATGTAAAGAGGAAGATATAGGCATACATACAGTGAGATCATCCGCATACTTCACAAAAGTGTTTTCTGTGGAAGATGGCAGGTCATGCAGAAAAAAAAGAGAATAGAAGAGGTGAAAGAACAGCACCTTGTGGTACACCTTCCTGAGACAGTAGAGACTCCGAACACTTTCCTCCAAACACAGTGTACTGTTCCCTTCCAGAGAGGTAGGAACATAGCCAGTTGGTTATCCAGCTGTCAGTGTTGACGCTGATTAACTTGTTAAGTAAACGTTGTCTTGGTATAGAGTCAAAAGCTGAAGTATAGTCCAGAAAAGCACAACGAACATACTTCTTACCCTTTTCTAAGTTGAACACTATGTTGTGGTGCAGAACTGCAACAGCATCTAAAGTGCTTCTTTTGCGCCTGTATGCAAACTGGTATGGGTCAGTATGCTCTTTTATCGCAAGCTGAAGTGGAAGTATTAATAATTTTTCCATGGTTTTGAGGAAGGGTGAAGTTATTGCAATAGGTCTAAATTTTACATTCTTATCACCAGATGCTTTCTTGGGTACAGGAATTATCTTCATCTTTCTCCACGTTTTCGGTATGAGATTAGATGAGAAGGATCTGTTAAATATAGTTGTGAACGGAGGACACAGAACGTCAGCACATTTTTTAAAAAGGATGTTTGGGATACCATCAGGTCCCAAACATCGAGATGAATTAAGCGATCGGAGACATCCTCGTACATCAGTTTCAGTGAAAGTAGGAACACAGCTATTTTTTAAACCCGTGGATAGAGGGAGCATCACATCAGATGACTGACGAACAAAAGACTTATTTAAGTCACTAACATTCAGCTGGTTATCGCTTCTAAACTGTCTGTCGCCTGTAAGTTCTTTAAAGAGTTTCCACATACTTGGAGTGTTTCTGCAAGATAAGAGCTTTTGAGTAAACATGCAGTTGAGACGTCTAATCTCTAGCTTTATCAGACCATTTAGCTTACGAACTTCATTAGAGTTCTTCTCCTTGTACATTCTTTCTTTCATCCTTCGTAGTCGTTTTAGTTGTGTAGATGTAAATCGATCAAAACTTACAAAAATGGTTTCAGTGGGACAGCAAATATCAAAACAGAATTTAAGGTAACAAGTGATAACATCAGTAGTGTTTTCGAGTGAGTCATCTGTAAATAATTCCCAGTTTGTCGTATGAAACATGCTTTTCAGATTTCGGATATTTTCTTCTGAGTAATTCCTATATTTGACTTTCTTGGTTTGACGTAAGAGTGTACTCTTCTCATGCTTTCCATATACTTTAGGTAGAACACGAATTATACAGTGATCTGAGCTAGACAATGGAGCACGTTTACGAGTCGCATATATACCCACATCATTAATGAAGACGAAGTCTAGATAAGCATCCAAACGGGTAGGAAAATCCACTACATTTTGGTGACCCAGTGACGTAAGGAAGCTACAGTCACATGAATTGAAGTCACCACATACGACTGAAAGTGAATCACTGAAGGCAGTAAGAGCGAACTCAGTGAATTCATCAGCAAAATCAGATAGTGCAGATGATGTGCAATCTGGAGTAACGTAGATATTGGTAACATAAACATATTTGTATTTATTTAGATGTTTTGGACGACATCTTAGAGTTAGACAGTCGATAAAGTCATTTGAAAACTTAAAACACACAAACGAAGATCGACACCAGTTTATGTTTACAAACGTAGCTACACCGCCACCACACCTCTTTTCATTGTTCGATCGATCCTGACGATAAATTTTAAAATCACGTAGTGATACAAGGCAGTCATCCTGTAAACCATTCAACCAAGATTCTTGAATTGTGATGACACCACAATTACGATACGTATTTTGACTAAGTAGGAATTGCAGATAGTCCACTTTGTTGATTAGTGACCGGCAGTTAGAATTAAGAAGCTCGGGAATCGACATACGATTAATGTTCATTCTCTTTAACGCATATTGCCAACCACCACGATGTCTTTTATAGTACTTTTTCGTAACTTGTGCAGCGAAAGGTCGTAAGCTTTTCATAAAAGCGCCTGAATAGGTTATGCGATTAATGGACATAATTATAAATTAAAACAAATAAAAAACAGATAACTTGTTGAAATAATCAGATGGCAGAAACAGGTAGCCCAGATATTCAAGCAGGCCGCCGTATCCACAGTCTTCAGTGAGCTGAACATAATACTTGATCCTAATTACACAATCAATAATTAAATACAATAATATTTTGTTAATTTTCTCATAATATGCCAAATATGATGAATAGATTATTTCATTTGATTATAGAATGGTCTGAATTGTTTGTTATAATGCTTCCTTTTTTTACATTAAATTAGTAAACAAACAGTATTGATTTATTTAGAAATTAATAAATAAAAATCTCTGTAATAGTGTAGACTTTAATTGAAAGTGAGTTTCACATAGATTTCATATACTCTGAAGAGTACTACAAGTTTATCATGAAAAATTGATTTAAAAAAAAAAAGAAACAAGAAACTTTTATGTCAACATTGGATTTTACATAGATGTAGAGATTGAAATTAAAAAAACAAACAAATAAATGTTTTGTATATACTTTGAATTGGTGATTAATTAGATGCTTATTAATTCTATTGTCCACCAGGGTGCTTGGTACCTATGTGGTTGCGCCACAGGATTGAGCTGTGCTATTCAGATTGTAGCGTTAAAGCCTATACGGTGTCTGGTTCCCCTGCTAAACGGGTTTGAGCTGTACTGTTTGGGTTGTTACCTGAAAGTCCGGATGGTGTCTGGTTCTCCTGAAAACCGATGTAAAATTACCCTGGCCCACAAGGGTATATTATATATAACTGTTATTAATCCTAGATACTTGTTTAGTTAGTCAAATATATTGGACTATATATCGTCAAATTAAGTGAATGAGACATTAACAACTAAGTTGGACATTTGATTGGTTTATCAAGGGAACAAAAGTTCAAATAAAAGCTTTTGTGATTATTGTATTTGGAGAAATAAATCACACGTTACTTAAAACACATTGTTTACATAAAAACAATTTGTGATTTGCTGTAAGAATTCTAAATGAAAGTAATTGAAGAAGAAAACTACATGTTATTTAAGATGACCAGTTTACATAAGCACAATATGCACTTAGATTTTATCGATTCGGAAAGCTTTCTGGATGTATTCATGTGTGTAACGGTATAGGGCCTAGATACATAGTAAGTATATATTATAAGAGATTGGAATAAAGACATTTTCCACCTTTCCATTCACTTCTAAATAATCGAATAATTCATGAGGAAATGTTCCGTGTATGTTCAATGTACTTGACAAGAGTTGTAAACAGGTTTCGGTAAATAAAGTTCCACATTGTTCTGCATGACCCAATTCGAAAGATGGCAGAAAGAGATAAAGGTCTCATTATTCGTAAAAAAGTAAGCGAATTTCTCTTATTGATGGTATTGTTATCACTGCTGAACTTGTGAATATTCCGATATCATGTATATAGGATGTGTATTGTAGAGGTCAATTCCTCTATATCCGGCTCCAGTAAATAGTATCCCGTTAAGTGAGTATTTACGTAGGCTAAATCTCCTAGTATTATTATGAATTTATTCGAGATTATTCAAAAGACTAAACACCAGTCGTAGAGGTAGTTTATTGTTAAAGATTAATAAAATTCACAAGTATGCAGGAAGTAAACACATAGGGAAAACGAGTAAGTGTTAAAAATCCATATATATTTATGTGTTAATCGATTGTAGATAAATTATTGATTGTTTATGTGTTACAAACAGTGGGAGAATAGATAACTATTGATGTGCAGACATGCGCTCAATCAGACTCACACAATTTTACATAATGGATTAAATGTCTAAATTACATCAAGCAAACAAATCACAAAATAGTTCAATGTGCGTACTACAGCATATACTTCCAAAGCCGGATTTTGCTCCAAGACGTCTACTGCTAAACTAATTTGTTGATGTAAACACATAATACTGGATATTTAGCCGCCTCTATATGTCTTTTTCCGGAAGACAACAGTTTACTGTGCATTCATCAATATTAGAGTCCCACTATGAGCTGTTCTTCCTTTTTCTCTTTTTTTCATGATTTGCTCTCTCATATTAAGAATACTTTTCTTACGTATATAGAAGTTTTCACCTCTTCTGACTACTTTAGAATGGTCTCACATGCCATCTCCTTAAATGTCAAACTCTTTACCTTAGTCTGTGACAATTTACTTAAATACCCAGGTAAGGTCAAGTGTCACTTGTACCATTGAGGTTTCTGTCATATATCAATTGTCTCTTGTGTAAGTTTTTATCCTGGTCTCTTCTGGTCCCCTTATGTTTTGTTAATTTGGAATAACGTTTTTTCTTCTATTATTTGGCTAATTTTGGCATACTCAACCTTTAATTTTACAATGTATACATTTACTGCTCATGCCTGTTCTCATATACTGTTTATCGTTATTCTATCTCTAATTTTAGAGAAAAAAACTAGGCTGTTTTGCGTAAGACTTTAAAGATTGTTACTTGTGACATCATTACGTTTATATTTGTGGATATTCATGAAAATTTTTTTCTAGTAAACTTATGGTGTTATTTTATCAAATACAAACCATCTGGTACTATTCCATCTTTTCCTTTGTCTATAGTTTTTTATAAGACAGAAGTATATTAAAAGCCGTGTGAACAAACAGAAAACCTAAAGCTCTACAATGCCTCGTATGATAAATATATAGTAAAACTAAACCATGCCGACAACATTGAACAACCTATCAGCCAATCAGAAAAGTGTTCAATATTGATACTATTAACAATAAAAAAACACTAAGATTATGGTGAAAAAGTATTTTTTGATACGATTAATGAACCCTTATATGTTGAATTATTTATTAGGGTAAAAGAAGAAAAGTAAGGGTTTGGTATCAGAAGTCATGATCGATGTAATTTAACTGATTATTCATTTATAGCATCGAATAATGGTTTCACTATATCTTAAACAAACTAAAGTTTGAAATGTGAACCATGGAATTCTGACCATGTATTCTTAAAAAATCATACGATTGGACAAACTTTAAGTCATGGTTGGTCTCGATGTCTCTTATGGAGTATTGAGTGCTCATTGGTGAGTAGTCTTAAACCAAATTGAAATAAGCATCCAGTGTTTCAAAATTTTCAGTGGTTTTCTATCGAGAATTTTTAACGAAAACCTTCTTCAAATTTTTTTGTCAACAAACGACTATGTGGTTAATTTAAAAATACTGCTGATAATTTTCTTTATTTGTGTTTCTTTATCACATGAATAAACGTAGTCCCCCTAGCAAACCAAATTCTTCAGTTGTACTTTAACAGCATGACTGCAGATTAATTGTATTTGAACTTAAGACTATATGGTTGACAACCAGGTTATTTTAAGGACATTACTACCTTTTCATATCATCACAAATAATCTGCAGGTTTTTCATATAAATGAGATTGTCATTTGATCGGAATCTCAGTAGGATTAGAAAATGACCTTGATCTAGGTGTGCAGATATAAGCTTACATCTAAATGAAATTGTCTATTTGTACAACTTCAGTAGGGTTTATCTAACAGAAAACTGTGTGTATATACTATGATACAAATCTTTCTTTTTGTTAGGAGAAGCTGTTGATTACCATTATTTTATCCAGATTATATAAAATAATCATGAACTTCCCAACTGTAATCACATTAAAACAGAGTAAATAATTTAGTGCCGAATATTTTTCAAGCTATGCAGTTGTATTTAATAGAAATAATATTGCTTCAAGTTTATGTTTATTAACGTATTTGCTTATAATGAATAGATGTGATGATATTTGGTAGTACTGGTGTTCAGTACGAAGTAATTCTAACTAGGATTGGTGTCACTGAATCTCTTGTTATATTAACTCTTAAATCCATGTGCATTCAGAACATTTTCCTGTGACTGATTTACACTTACTATGCTGACATGAAACGTAATAATCTGGATTACTGAATAACTGTGTTATATTTTGTTTTGTTCTTCGTTTCCTTTCCATTTTATTTCAAGTATATTATATCACTGAATATGACTAATCATTTTAAATGTTTAAAAACCTTATTTCTTCAGCATCACTCAATGTTGTTGAGTAACTGCCTCGCATAAGAAGTGGTTTAATTTCACCAGTCACAACTTGTGATGAAAATTTTGTCCCCTAATTGTTATCATTTCATGAAGAAAAATAACTCATATGAATCTCCGAAGTAAATATTAATGGTGTAATCACCAGAACTGGCTTTAATATAATTCCTCTAGGTTCTTGTATAAGGTCGTAACGGATGATGCTTCACTCATTACATATTTTTCACCAGTCGACAACGTTCCAGATTACTAAAGTAAAAGCAACTAAAAGAAGCGAGTTAAGTTGGTGGAAAACTAGGTGTTGCAGAAAGATTTTAATAGTAACTGTAAGGAAGTGAAATGATGCAAAGCGAAATTAGGCATGATATAGAGTCAAAGCAATACGTATTAGTCATGTTAAAATGAAGGAATGTTGAATTCTCATTAATGTTACTGATTTCGCCCTATCTAAAATGATGGATCTGAATGAATATTCATAACTAACGTTAATAGTATTGTTGTAGTATTACTTCATAGTCATTTTCAGATTATCTCTAGTAATAAACAACCCCACTTAAAGTTCCTTATAACTGTATTCAATTATTTCTGGAAAATACATTGATAAATACTGTTTTCCTTGTATGTATCCGGTTATATATTAAAATTTTATGGTTTTCAGTTATGTCTAACAAGGATTAGTTCAGTGTTCCATTCTTATTTCAGCTTGCATTGCACATTGGTTTTATATTGAATCACAAATAGTTAAGTTAGTTCAAGTATATTTTAATTTTACTTTCATGATTCGGAAATATGAGGGATATCCAAAAGTGTACACAGACGTAGGTAGTCATTTGGTTATCCATATCATATACCGAAATTACTTCAATTGATGCAGATTAATGACTGAAATGAATACTTTTTTTAACGTTTCTTACTGTAAAAATATCATTTTACCATATATATTTGATCATTATGGCTCCTTTCTTATAATGTTCTCATTTCATCTAACAATAACATTTAAGTTGGAATTGTAGATAATAGTTGAAATGTATCATAATAACCACTTGACTTTGAAAGTTAAGAATTTTTTAAAAGTTGTTTCTTCAGTTTAGTAACTATGATTTCGGGAAAACGAGTTCAATAAATTAATCTTCCATCTGTTTAATATCTTAGCTGCCAAATGAAATGATCGAAGAAATACAAAAAAACTATATTTATTGAATTATACTCTAGCTTTTGACTCAATTTGGATATCCTTCAAATCATATATATTTATGTAATTGACCTTTTTCTTTCCTTCTCTTGTATGAGATGAAAACGGATTTTTAGAAAAATTTATGTAAGACCTATTTTTCCTTTATTTCCTCTTTCCAAATTTTTTTATTCAGTGGTTTGAGAAATTTATTATAAAGGTAATATATAACTTGATTATTTCCTCAGTGTTTAATTTATCTTTGTTTCTCAAGGATATTGAAAATTTTTTGCCCCAGTTTTTATGGCTGAGTAAATGAGTGAGTGACTACATAGAGTATCACTTTTTTCCTTTATGATAATAGAGAAAAAGAATTATAATCAGTGTTTATCACTAGTTCAAGCTGACTATTAAATCAATACAAAGAGAATATTGGTCAATTGGTATAATGTATATAATGGAATAATAATGTTAAATTCTAAGTCAAATTGTGACTGATTTAAAAAAAATTGGAAAATTTAGCATAGTGATGACTTTTGTGTTAACTGTCATTCAAGTGCATACATAATGAGTGATTAGTATAATTATGAGGTTATGGAAGCTAAATACAACAATATGCATATGTTTAAATTCAAATGTAGGATTATATATTGTTGTAAGGACGTTAGTTGTCATTAATTAAATAAAAATTATAAAAAACAATACCGTGTTAAATAAAAGTACAGTGCATAACAGATAATTTCCCTCAGGTCAAATTACCTATAATTAGTTTATGAATTTAAACACAGTAATTTGAAATGCTTCTGTGGAGAGAATTTCATAACTTATAGTTAGATGGTCTCATTTGTGTACATTGATGACCATGTACATGATTAGCTTTGAATAAAAGTGGTGAAATATTTCACCAATATAATTCTTTTTCATTTTGATAGACAATTGAGACAAATAAAACAATTTTGGTTACATATTTGGTTTATAAAAGTTTAGAAAAGATTGTTTTACTGAACTGATGCTAAAGAAAAGCCATAGGGAACGACATAGTCTAAGATACTAGTGAATTCTTGAACATACTGTATACTTGAACTATTAAATCAATGAACTACAATTTCAATTTACAAAGTATTTATGAAATTATTTGAGCGTTAAGCAGATGTTAAGTAAATTTTAAGTAGGATAAAGAAAGCTCGTTTGGTTTTTGCCAATTTGCATCACCTATGGAGAAGGCTAGATATTTGTCTATTAATAAAAGGACGAGTATACTACGCGGCAGTACGTTCTGTTCTACTTTACGGTTGCGAAACGTGGCCATTAAGAGTAGAAGATACTTGTAAATTACTAGTATTTGATCACAGAAGTATTAAAAACATTGCCAGCATCTACTGGCATCACTGGCTATCTGATAGTGAGGTTAGACGTACGGCATTAGGGAATGATGGCAAATCAGTTAATGAGGTTGTGAATCTTTACCGGCGGAGACAGTTGGGTCACGTGTTACGTATGTCTGAACACCGTTTACCATGACGCGCAATGCTGACTAGTATTGGGGATAGTTTGAAGAAAGTTAGGGGTGGCCAAACCACAAAACATGGCATCAGTCTGTAAAGTCAATAACTTCTGACGTGAGCCATGTTGATAAATGCAGACTACTTGGTTGGCGTCCAAGCGACTATCGTTACTAATGGTTGGAGAGGCCGGGTGACATGGCTCAGAATCGATCACAATGGTGTAGATGTATGCACTCTTTATCATCCCTTAATCCGTGAGATTAAAATTACTTCACACCTTTCTTTCTACGAACCAACTCTTTCTTCCTGTATTATATATATATATATATATATATATATATATATATATATATATATATATATATATATATATATTACTACCATTGAAGTGACTACTTCTATGAATTTGTTGTCCATGTTGTGCTAATGTGGCGTGGCAACTTGAACCGGCGGATATATGTGCCTGGTTCTACGTAGCTGACTGACTGACTTCAATTATGATTATCTTCATTTCTTTGTTGAATTTTCACTGATAGGTTTTTAAAAGTACATTCTGAATGTTTAATTACGCATATAGGTCAATTTCGAATTAATTTTGTTCAGAGTTAATCAAATTATTCCTCTTTAATGAGGCTAATTTTAGAAAAACAACAACTCAAACACCTATCTCTATTTATGCATTCGGATTTCCGCTGATTTTTTTAACCACACGATTAGTTCCAAACGATTTCTAGAAATAAATATAGATGTAATAGTATTAAACTATTAATCTACATATATTTAAATACTTTCAAACCAGATATTTACATAATCTCATTCCAGTTGATGCATGAAAACTTATTTTAGATGTAATCTGTCATGAATAGATTTTAATATCTTGTATGAATCAGTATTAACGTTTATCTAGTGTCAACTTGAATTCTTAGATTAAGATTTCTGATAAAAAGCACCTGTCTAAATATTGATTTCATTTGGAAGAGTACAGTCCAGTGTACGTGAACTACTAGTTGAAATTCATAAGTTACAAACAATAGATTAAATCTTAGAATAATCAATCGAGTTATTCATTATTGTTCTAAGATGATTTAAACAAAAGTATGGATCATTTCTTAGAACTGAAGTAGAAATAAAATAATCAACGTTTAGCAAGCAAAAATGTTGTCTAATGATCATCTATAGTAATGTTCATGAAAATGGTGCGTATATTTTATTCAAAATCTTTTTTAAGTACCGATAAATATACGTAAAATGTAGGTAGATCAGTTGAAAGTCACATACAGAATCTAACATTTTAGCTCTTATTTTGAAGCGCTACTTCTAAATATTTCTATTTTGTCATAACACAAACTTGAGTAAATATTGAAGGTTCAATGTAAATCAATATTTTTAATATAAATATAACAGTTGATTGATGAATCTAGTAACTTGAGATATGTACTATCATAATTAAACCACTTTACATTGAACGCAGTTTGGTTTTTATGATAGACTTTAAAACCTAAAGCTAAGTTAGGTAGTCCTTAACACATTAAGAAAATGAATTTTGCAGTGTATTATCTCTCATTTTAAGATTGGTGCCCGTGCTATTCAACTTGGTAGTTTAGATAGTATCTTCTAGTTAATCTTGTAACCAGAACGGTTTTAAGAAAAAACAAATATACTAGAATGTGTGAATGTATATTATTATATTCTAGAAGGCAGTTTATGTTTTTACAGATTTTAAATGTAAAACCCAAACAGTGTAATGTTTGTTTAATTGTATAACTATTTCTCCTTACACTGAATAATATTCTTGAATTTTAATTTCACAATAAACTCAAACACTATGTAAACTTTCATAAGATCCACAAACTGAAGCAGAATTGGGTGAAATTCAACTTAAAAACTTTATTCTTTTGTTTTGCAAAACTTGAAAAGCACAGATAATAAATATAAGTATTAAGAAAGTTAAATAATACAACCAGAGATTGTTAAACTATAGGGATCTTTTTAAGATCTATACCATAGATAAATTTAACTAAGCTATTAATAAATCATTGTTTTCTATAATGATTTCTTAGATGTGAAAGACAAAAATTCGGCTGTAACTTAAATTCTTTCTTTTTTCTATGTTAATACGTTTGTATATAAACGAGTTTATACTAATTAAAATTCATAAGTTTTTGTAACCACTACCTTTGTATTCTGGTAATAATTTTAAGTTAGAATGTTAATACAACTGGATTGATTTCTGTGAACACTTTTTATTTTCGACACTTAACATTATTTCGGTGAATGATTTATTGTTTAATTTATTTCTGTATTTAATCAAGCTGGAGTTTTCTGCAAAGTTTTCGATGTTTAATAAGTACACTGTATCCAGCACTCAATTGTATTTTCGTTTTTACAGTGTGTATGCGCTGGATTAAAACAAATTTCAATTGCTAGCGTTTGAAGCTATCGCTAGCTGTTTTCTATGAACTTGCCAATGTAGCGCAACCCAATACGCTGGATAGTAAACATAAATAATTTGAAAGGTATGACTTGAAATGAAGTCATTAGTAATAATTACACTCTAATATGTAACATTCATCCACTAAATGAACAAAAAAAACATTCAAAAATGCTGAATACAATCTATTTATTGAAGATTGAAAACGTTGCTGACTATATTCAGCAGTTTAAACATTTTCAAGATAGCTGTTATTAACTTGTAACCGTTTTCTTCCCATTCATTATTATTTCTAAATCAGATACTTTGTTTAAAAAAAAACTTTTTTGAAACCTTAAATAGATGCAAGATCACGGAATATGAACGTGATCTGTTCACAAATAAAATTTCACTAAGTTTTCTGTGTGTACCATTCAGGAATAAAACAGAATCATAATTAAATATAACTATATTTAAGTATTCTTTTCACATAAGTTTAAAACGGATATAGATGTATTTAAACTACTAACAAAATATCTTTCATTCTTATGTTTGAATCAAACAAGACCACATTTAATTTACATACCTCAACAGGCAAGCTGTGTATGAGTGATTATTCACTTGTCTGTAGAGAACGGTCACATTTTTTATCCCATTATTTAGAAAATAGGTTACTTAATATAGATAATGTATCATGTTAATAGTACAAAAAAAACAAGTCAACTGTATTGATGATATAATTATGTGCCATTTAGCTAATAGATAAATCTTTATCATATCATATCATATCAGAGAACAAAACTCCACCAAAATCATCCACCTGAGCTACAAATCTTCTCCACCATTTTAAATTTAAGCAGATTTTATGGTAATATCTTCTTAATGTTTTAAAATTTTATTATTGAAAGATGGATTAATCACAATTGATTGATCACTGGGTGGTGATCAATGTCATGCTTGTCTAGTCCTTATTAGTGCAGATCGAATGCAGTGTCGAGTCACCTAGACTGGTGGCCACATTGCAACATGATCGATAGCATTCGATCTGCACTAATAAGGACTAGACACGTATGACATTGATCACCATCTAGTGATCAATCAATTGTGATTACATCTCAGTCCTACAGGAGGATAGTCATGGCTCGGATAGCTCAGTGGTAACGTCTCTGACTGTGAAGCTGGGTGACACGAGATCGAATCCGCCAGGGAGCACCAGTTCCCTCAAGATTACAGGTACACCTTGCTGACGAGTGCCAAATAGCACGAAACCAGGGTCCAGGGTTTCCTGTTGACTACCTCCAACCACCATCTAAAAGATGGATTAAATTAGTTATTCTATGGAGAATTTAATTACCTATTCAATACATTTGATTGTAAAAATGCAAAATACATTTCATCATTAAAATTAAGCCGAATTTATGCATTTCCTGTCCATGTGACATTCACATGATACTGACCAAGTAATCATAACAATATTTAATCAAAACAAATATGTCATTTTGCTTAGATAAAATGATTATCAAAAACGTGTATTATGAAGATATGGTTGAACATGTGTACTACTGAATAAAGAGTGTGAAATTAAAGCAAAACAATAGTATAGTTTTCTTAGTTGACTTTCTTCTAGTAATTTTAAAGTTGGTGTTAATTAGCAATTAAAACTATCTACCTAAAATATTGTTTGTTCGATAAAAGTTGTTTTTACAATAAGTAAAGAGAACTGTAAATGAGGTTTATAATAACACAAATTATTTACATATTTACTTGAATGATATATTAATAAATAGTTTAGTCAGCAAGATGATATTACAAATGTTATGAAATTACTGCTTACATCATTCACTTATTCTAAATCACTGATGATCTTATTTTTCTTAAGAATAACAACAAGTGAATTTTGTGCAGGGTTTTGATAGAGATCCATTCCTTATGATGATGCTTCTTGAGGCCCAGCACCTCATGACATGTTGAAGTTAGTGTCTCCTTAATCCCTTTCCAGTCGTCCTCTATATTAGTTTCTTCTTCTTTCAGTAGATCTTGTAAGGCTTGGAACCTGTTGTTGAGAATTATCTTGAATTCGTTGAGTTTGTCAGTATTTCGAAAGAAGGCTGTATTGAACCTTTGTACTGCTATTTCCCCAACTGTCCAGTATTTCTTTAGCTTCAGTTTCGTGTTGGCAACTACCAGTTGGTGGAGATCTGAAGCTTTGTCGGCTCCTGTCCTAGTTCTTACGTCTTCCACTGTCCTTCTGAAGTTTTCATTGACATACCTATGATCTATCTGGTTCTCTGTGGTGTGATCCCGTGAGACCCATGTAGCTAGTTTGTGTATGGGTTTGTGTGGGAATATTGTCCCACCGATAACCAAGTTGTTGAACGCACATAGATTTGCAAATCTTTCAACATTTTCATTCGTTTCTCCCAGTCAATTCATGTTGTCCCATGATATCTTCATAACCGTTGTTGTCCATTGCGACTTTGGAGCTTAGATCTCCCGTCAGGATTAACAGGTCCTCTCCTGAGTACTTCGTTAACGTCGACTGCATTTTCTTGTAAAACTTGTCTTTATCGTTGTCGTTGCTATCATTGGTGGGTGCATAACTTTGGATAATATTCATTGTAATCCCCTCCTTCTTTGTTTTGAATGATGCTTTGGTGATCCTGGATCCATGAGATTCCAATCCTATAGGTGCATTACGCGCTTCTTTAGATAGTATCAGAACAACTCCTTAATGTATGGAACATTTTCTTCTTTGTCACCAGAATACAGCAGCATATCTCCCGAATCTAGTTTTTTCTGTCTGGCTTAGGTGAGTCCAGTGCGTTTCACTGATTCCGAGTACTGCCGAGTTGAATTTCCTCATTTCCGTAGCTGTTTGGTTGGTCCTCCCCGTCTCCCACATTGTCCGAACATTCAGTGTACATATATTAATTGTTGCTTTAATTGCTCTGTGGGTAATAGGTCTCGTGACTTCACCAATGATTTCAATCTATGATCCATCAGATTTTTTAAAATATGTTTGAAAAATGAATAATCTGACCCATCATTTAGATTTTATTGAAAGTTGTAATGATACCCGGAAATTTTAATTGATTGTTTTTTGCCTCTACGACTATATCTAGTTTATCGCCAAATGATGCTTTAGTCACTCCGTTTATTAATTTTTTTTATAACACTAGATTTGAGTAGGTTCTAATGGGATCGGGTATTTTTTCTGGTGGAATAAAGGAACAGACAAAAGCTTCTATTGACGTTTGTTAAATCATCATCAAAACTTACAAGTACATATCTGAATAAATGAATAATGTAGCGTTATTTACCGTACATATTTTCTATTTAATTTTCCCTAAACACAAAAGCACGTTATAATCATAATATCGCATATTAATTTGAAGGGACATAGTAATATATTATCTTCATATAAAAGATATTGAATTATAACTTGTAACAAAATAAAATTGTAGAGTGAATAATTTCCATTTTCATAATAGGAAATGTTTCATTTTGAGCGTTTTCCCTCTGCTGTCGTACTCTTAACCTTACTCTCAATAAAAACGATTGGAAATAAACGTCTGAAGTATGGGATGAGCAATAGTAATAGTGTAGTGAAAACTCAGGTGCATTATACTGATTTGTTGTTTCATGCAAACTTTCACAATGCCTTTGTAAAATATAAAAATCATATATTAAGTACATCATTTGCGCATTTTTCTTGAGCTGTCCTTTACATACTCCATCATTTTTCCAATTCTGTTGTTATTCTGACTGCTCTCCATTTCTTTCCTGTTCTCTTTATTTCAATCATCTGCTGGTAGCCATTCCACTTTATATTCCTGCCATATACTACTTATAACTAGCGCACACCACACTAGTAGTAGTAACATAAGTGGTACGGCTGAGGGTGGGGAGAGTCAGCTTTCTCGAAATGCTCTCACATGGCCGCATGCATATAACCACTGCCAGGGAAGTTCCTCTCACTTCATCCTCGCGGTGGGGGTGTTGCTTACGAAATTGAAAGGACGAAAAGCGAATGTACGACGTTTTGACCGGGTTGGTAGATATGGAGGATCCAACTAGGGGAGTTGGAAAACTCTGATTCCAAACCAATGATGCACATGAACTCCAGTATCCTGAAGGAACATATGGCGTACGAACCAATCATTGTTCACCGGTTACCATGGGACCGCATCTTTTGAAGTCGCTCCACTGTGTTGTGGATCAAGCCTTGAGGTCGAAGACTCCGGTTGTAGCCCCTTTAGTAAACCACCTGCCTTGGTTTGAGCAGCTGAGCAGTATCATAGCCCACACCCAAATCAAGTGACTTGTGTGGCGCATATGTGTTTGGTGCCCCTTTATTCTAATATTTTTGTGTTCAAATAAATAAATAAATAAAACCTAAGTATAAAAAATATTGTCAGTCAATGATGCAGCCAAATGGAAAGATTCATATCACTTAAAATGAAAAGACCATCATAAACATATTTTTACAAAAGTTCTGTTCAAGTTTGAAGAACAAATATTTATACTAAATGATATTGAAAATTAATCAATATTTAAAGGAAATCTGTAACATATAGAAATATATGTTTTAGGGCTTCGAATTTCCTGTTGCCAATATAAAGGATTTTAATTAAACAGTCCACATTGGTTGATATTCATCCCTAATGAATAATCTTGGGACAATTTTGCTTAGTACATTTGAATTGTGACTAAAAATAGAATACTGTACATGTGTTTTATCTGATTTATGACTCATCAATTGATATGCAGATTCAGTTAATGAGTCATACATTCAAGAAATAGTTGAATTCAATTAAAATTTAACAGACAAACGTATATAACTTTTCAATAGACAATATTGACAAAATAAATCAATAAATGAATAATGTTCGTAATTTTTCTACATGATAAACAAACGATATCAATAATCAGTTTGATATTATTTATAAGAATTTTAAGAATAGAAAACCTAACGAATAAATTTCAAATGATCCCATTTTCTTTTTAACCTATACAACGAAATTATGTTTCATAGATGTTAAACGTTTCTGAAACTTGATACACTATAAGTTTAATTAGAAGATGATTTGTTTGTTATAAAGTGCTCTCCCTCTCGAAATGCTCTCACATGGCCACGCGTATATAGCCTCTGCCAGGGAAGTCCTACTCACTGCCTTCTCGTGGCGGGGGTGTTGTTTACGAAGTTGAGAGGACGAATAGCGAATGTCCGGTGCTTTAACCGGATTCCAAACTAATGGTGGACAGTTTTCTGAGGGCGTATGAACCAATCGTTGGTCACCGGCTTCCATGGGACTGCATCTCCTGCAGTTGCTCCACTGCCTTGTGGACCAGACCTTCAGGTCGAAGGCTCGGGGAGTGGCCCCCTAAGAAAACCACCTGCTTCGGTTTGGACACCCGGGCAGTATCACAGCCCTCACACATATCGAATGAGATCTGTGTGGCGCATATGTATCTGGTGCCTGCTTGTACCAATATCTATGTGTTAAAATAAATAAATAAACAATATTGAATTCATTAATATGACATGTGCCCAAACCTAACTGATCGACACTTTTAAATAGAACCAATCTATATAATAGAACATAACATTAACATCTATTCTCTTTTTGATTTTAATAAAATGCAGTTCCCTAAACTAATTATCATACATAGATATAAATTATTGTCAAAGATATTTTTTTCAAAAATAAATACAGATTTCTGTAGTTACAGTCGAAGGTAATAGAAAACACCAGTCTTTTTACATCGTTCATTAAATTATATGATACCTAAAATTATAGGAACTGGTATTGTATATATCTTTAGAATACTTGACTGTTTTGACCAGATAAGTGTGTTAGATACACTCAAAGAGTATTTATAGGTTATATGTCTTTGTAGAGAATTAGTTGGTAACAAAAAGATTATATGAATAACATCGTTAATCAGTATGAAATGCCTGTCTTCAGGTGATCTATGCTTACATTTTTATAAAAATATTTATATTGTAGGTCATTCTGTTGTGAAAGAAAGAAGTAACAAATTCCATCTGAACATAGTTAACATTTTTATGTAGTTTAATATTAGCGAAGACCATTAGTACATACTTTAGTGGAATTCAACCATATCGGGTATGAGGCGGTTATATACCTCTAGAAATGGAAGGTGGTTGTACAATATCGCGAATCGATTGAATTTAGACGTGCACACATTTAGATGATCTAAGGGTTAAGCGCTCACATAAGGGACCAAAGATCTTGGGTTGTATATCCCATGATATGTCCATGAGTGCATGCTGATTAGGAGTCTCGTACTAGAACAAAACCAGCCATTCAGTGCCTCCCATTATTCAATGATTGATCTAACCAAGATCGAGACATGATCCTATCATTAAGACATACTTTTCAGTTTCACTGAACATGTAGTTGATAAATTTATATTTTCATAGTTAAATATGGATAATCAATTATGAGATTTAGCATTTATGAAAAAATATAACTAGTACGAAATAATAACAAATAAGATATTATTAGAAGGGGTTTTGTGGAGATTTTAGTAATTTCAATATTTGAAATTATGAGTCAATTGAAGCTAGACTATCATGAAAAACGTGGAAGCACTGGACGGCTATTTCGTCTTAGTATGGGACTCCTCACCAGGACCTATCAGTCTCGCACGCGAGCGCTTAACCATTAGACCAGTGACCCGGCTGTTATCCAACGGTGTTAATGTGTAACTTCAACCAATCCACGAAATCGCGTCACTGTCCACCACTGTCTTCAGTGAGCTTCCAGGTTTTCCATGGTGATCTAGCTTCAATTGACTCATAATTTCATCTATTGAAACAGGATATTGTCATTTAATTTGAGTATAATTAATGGTTTTTAAGTAGTTGAGACAAAAAAATAATATTTACAGGTGATTTGTAAAGTGATTTACAAGTGAAACTTATTTACATTGATCAGATCAAACTTTTTAACCTCATTGATGATATTCTTTTAATGATACTTATCACTTCTCTGTATTTTTATTTTTCACTCGAAAAACTCATCGTTTTTCAACACAGGTCTTCTAGTTTAATTCGAGATGCTATCAGTAATAATACATTTTTGAAGCATTTAGAACAATCACAAATTGAAGAAATAGTAGCTTGTATGTATAAAAAACAAATACCTCATGGATGTTTTATTATACGTGAAGGTGAACCAGGCGATGCATTGTATGTTGTTTCAGGTAATGTTTTATTGATAGTGAAAAAGTTCCACCATTTTTTTTACTTCGTTTCCCTAATTTCTGTTTTACTTTCATAAATAGTTCCTTGTTAATTGGAATGACTCATCATTCTTTAAAATGATTTATTTAATAATAATAATAGAATTTTGTAGTGTCGCGTTGTTGATATTCACCATTACTCACAATCAATTGTTATTGGTGTATATGTGTCCTGAACTGAGTTTTACAATTTATCTTGTAGTCACAACCGAAAGATATTAGGTTTGAGTCTGTGTAAAGATCATTGTCGGGACCCAGGTAGATGGAGATGACATGATATAGTTGTACAGGATTCTACTGCTGGGCATTCTCGTATTTATTTAGAGTTTATCCTATTCTATAATCTTCAGAGAAGGAGAGAAAGTTTCTTCTGTTATGTGATAAATTAGATAACTACATTTTTTATTTCATACGATTTTCTCCGTTGATAGACTTAACTAAAGCAAGAACAATCAATATAACAGAATAACATGGACTTAGTTTATTTCACGGTTTCTTATCAAACCTTTATAAAGTAAACATAGTCCGAAAAGTCTAATGTCAAGTAGATTAAAAGCACTCAGTAGTGCTATCTCAGGATATCTCACTGACACACGACAGCAAGTCGATACACTGAAATCTTTCAAGGTGATTCACAAACAATCAAACTCCAATCTTTTGAAATTTGCCGAAGCCATAGCGATCAAACGTCTAAAACCAGATCTATGTATCCAAAACAAAGCCGTAATAGATCTTTCTTCGCCTTGGTAACATTACATCCTTTTATTTATTTACTGCGTCATTCATCGTTTTAATTCTTTTTGAAGTTTGATCACATCATTGTCATTTTCCTTCAATTCATAACTAACTGATTTCATTTCATATCTTTGTTTATTGTCATTGATCTGCTTACAGTTGCTTCATTACATAATCATCTAATGTTTATTAACTTGGTGATTTCTAATCACTATTTCAATGTTCTGGAAACAGTATTTTTATGACCTTATTAACTCTATCAGAATCTTCGCTACATTATGATACACACATTCATTTCTATTCATCTTCGTAATAATGAACGTATCAATATATGTAATAACGTTGTAAGCAGCTGATGAGAACCTAGCGAAACAAAGTAAATTTCATATGATTCTGCACCGATCTTCGATTTTTCTCTCTTTAAGATAAAGGGAATTGTATGTATGAGAATAATAGTGATATTCGTTAAGGTCACTTTACGTAATTTATATTATATTATGAAAGTTCCCATCAATGACGATTCATAAAAAGAGCGATAAGTATGGAAGAACTTATATGATAAACATTATCAATGTTTATAAGTTGAATATGTGAATATTCGAGAGTGAAAAATAAGAGAACGGAACCGGAATTATTTAAAATGAGATAATCATGATGTAGTTATGTAATCCATGAAATATTAAATAAACTGAATAGACTAAATAAGTGAATATCATATAATAACTGAGAATTAATAATTAGTGTCATAAATAAAAAAAACAGGAAAATGCCACATTAGTAGATAAAAGGTTTTACAGGCAATAAATAAATTTACCAACCACTTCCCTGAATTTTGAATGTTCGTTAATAACGCATTAGTATGCTAAGTTTTTTTCCTTGAACAATCTTAGAACTGTTTGTTGTGAGAAAAGTTGGAGTTATTTGAATCTCAATCACAGAAATTATTTCGAATATAATTTTTACATAGAATTAATTATCTTCTATATACTTGACACTCAAATTCTATGAAATTTTCCGTTCAAATCTTGACAAATATCTATATAGATTTAGTTTATTTTCCTTATCTTTTTTCTCTATATTTTTGTTATTAGATGGAATATTGGAAGTATACAAAGATAATGCATTACTTGGGCGAATGGAAGTGGGTCGAGCTTTTGGTGAATTAGCATTACTTTACAACTGTAAACGAACTGCATCTGTTCGAGGTGAGTATAACATAATGAGAAAGGAAAGTACTTCTATGCTGCTATTCTGACTATCAGTTAATCTTGTTTTCTACGAATATTCGTCAAGATTAGAACAAATAGTTTTCACATATAATCTTGTTTTCTGTTTAGTAATATCTACTGTAACTTGACAATAGGATGATCATCTATCAATAACGCTTTCATTCATATTTCGTCAAGAACTAAGCATTATGTTTTTGAAATTTTTAGAATTTTTTGATAATTTTAAGTAAAAAAAATCCTTATGAAACAAGAAAGCACTGAAGGATTGATTTGTTCTAAGTTATAATCTATATTCAACCCATATAGAAGTGATAACATGGCATCAAACATAAGACATTTCAAGTTCCATGATAAACTGATAATCATCGAATTAATTAATAGAAATTTAATGTTTCATATGTTAAATTTCAATGGATATACAAAAAATGGATTTCTATGGATACAATATCGTTACTAAACATTTTTTTCACAAATTATTTCACCATGACATAAAACTATTTTCCTTTTTAAATTTTGTCTATCTTTTCTATCGTAATTATCACCGTTTCTTTAGTTGTCTTCTCAACGTTTTTTATACGTGTCAAGAGGACAATTATTTCACATAATACTTAGTTATAAATAAATTACACTTTGTTCATTTAGTTATGAATCTATTGCCCTGTGAATTAATATTGTTAGGATTAGATAAAATAGGATAGTTTCTCCCTGTTTCATGATCAGTTCTCGCGGTTATCATAATCATTTAACCTTTTTCTATCGAAGTGTAAAAAAATATTTTTGTTATATTTCAATGAGTAGAAAAATAGTATTTCTGACATTTCGTGACTTCATGTGCATATGTGAATAAATGGTGAGTATTTTGAAAAATTTCATAATTCTGTAATCAGAGTTCTAATTTTACCAGATAGTGGAAATGATTTAGTGGTTTATAACAATATATTATTCAGTATGAAATAAATTATCAAAGTATGAAATTATAGAATAGTTTACATCTACTTTTTAGGATTGGTTGATCATATTTCATGAAATATTAATGTTATAGTGGCTAGCCCTATGTCGGGCCCACATAGCTTATTCTAGCGTCCGGACAGGCCAATTTATTCATTCTTCTTAAGTCACATTTTAACCTTGTTAATTATTCACTTCGCCTTTGCCTCTCTTCTCGTTGATTTGATTATAAATATTGAATAACGATTAATTCAAGTGAGTTGGCTCATATACCTTCTTCGCTGAGTGTCATTCCGTTTCACTTTTCTCACTTTCCTCTTCACCGCGTTTCTCTGATCGTTTGTCTAGACCAACGAATATATGAAATATACGCATTCAAAATATATTCTCGTATTTGACCTATTTCCGTTAATCATTGGCGTGAGTTAAGCAGATGATTATATACGAGGACTGACGTTATGTATAAGTCGATAGCGATAATCACGCGATCCAGTTAGAGTCGGATATTCGTGGGTCACTAAAATGTATTTTGTACTTTTTTAACCATCCAGATATTTATATACTCACTTATCACAGCTAGTTATACCCAACTACCCAAATCGAAGTAGACAGACGTGTAACAAATGAAAACTCACACAGGAAAAAAACAATTGTATTATGAAAAATTACACACTGAATTTGTAAAATATGGAAGCAATACATTAAACACACTATTTGCACATTTTCTTTGAGCTGTCTCTTACAAACTTAATCATTCTTCTATTCCTGTTGTTACTTCGACCACTCTCTGATTTTCTTTCTCCTCTTAGTTTTTCTCGTTTGCCAGTGAGAATCCCACTGGCGATTCCAGATACATACGACTTATACCTGTTCCCATAGGTAGTGCACACTGCAGTGGAGGGCTTCTCCGAACTCAATCAAATGATTGAAATTCGTTTATTTCAACCATTAAGTCATTCCTTCATCCACCTCTATTAGTGGAGTACACAAGCACTGTACTGAAAGTCTAAATTACTGTATATCAAAGTATATATATATACAAAATATCTATCATGTATTATGAATTTGTGAATAAAACTTAATCATGCTTAGTTATCATCTTGGGAGATGATACAAAACTGTTTTTTAATGTTTAATTTATCTTTCTTCAAAATATTAGCTGTAACCAATGCTTCAGCATGGACATTAGATCGACGTACATTTCAACAAATTATGATGTCTACATGTATACATAGACAGCAAGAAAATATGAAATTTTTAAAAAGGTAAATTAATTGTAAATATCGATAAATGAAGTACTTTTTTCTTAATCTTTAGATTGACGGATTCTGTTTTAATTTAAGCAAAATAACCATACACCAATTTCGTCTAAATTAATTAACTTATTAAGAGTATCACCAAATTTTATTCATCCTAATGAAAATATGTATTAGTTTAGGTATTTGTATATAATTGAATTAATAGTACTTTGAATGAATATTTGCTCTAGTTCGTATTTCACTAAAGTTTATCATTTTAAATTTATCTACTTTTTTTTAGTGGTCTTGTTGATCAAATTATGATTAGGATTTATAGTTGTACGTTATGCTTAGGAATTAGAGTTAGGGTTTTCATCACAAACCGATATCAACTATAATGCCAAAATGTTATTTAGTTATATTTATGGATGAGTTTCGTGCCAAAATTCAACACCTACTGTCTCAAATCTCATTGGTTCGTTCATATATTATAGTCTCATCGATTTCTTAGTTAATAATATTCGTATGTAGTTAGCTTCATTGATCTATATATATAATACTCCGACCCTTAAATTAATCAAGAGTTTATCTAAAGAATAATCACTGTCTGGTAAATAGTCAACATCAAGTTCATCGCATTTATTTTAATACAGTTGCGAATATTTATTTTATAATGGGAAATATAACTATTATTCAATCTAAGAGTAGTTTGTTCAATCTGGATGACTATTTCGGGTGTATACTTATACAACATTTCAGAATAGAAAAAAGTAATTGACCAGTAATCTTAATTTCTTTAGATTTAATCAACCGATGATTATGCTTGATCAGTACTTTTTAGATACAAATGAACTAATCAATTGGTAAAATTCTTTCCAATATTCTTTTATATAAATTATTCGACTAGTTTCACATGAATAAACAATTATTTAAGATACTGGATGGTTTATATAAAACTGACGAAAACTTAGTTACAACTAAATAATAATAAATTAATTTAAAGATCGAATATATTAGTTTATTTGGCATTGAATATAAATTAATTGTATTCAATATCAAATTATATTTGTTGTTTATAATTATCTATATGGAAAATCTCCTGAATTCATCAAGAAAAACAGATCCCCTCATATCAAATTATTTAAATATTTAATTTAATTACAAGATAGTTACTGACCGTATTAAATCAATAATTCGACATTTCTGTAAAATAAATTTATTTTTTGTCAACTTGTACATTATTGAATCAATACAAACTGCATTTATATATTGGTAGAAGTTGAAGCCAACTATTTTGTTGTTGTTGTTGTTGTTCAAATATTACAGTTCAATGATTTGCTGTTGTTTTTTTTATTAAAAAAAGACTTTTCTTTTAAACAATGTTTTCAATGATTAACTGAAATCAGCTAAACCATACAGAAAAACCCCCCACTGATAAACAGAAACCACTGAACCTTCTCTAGGAAAAGTTTTTCTTATTACTTCATATAAATGATTTAACATAGTAATTATATTCAAATTTTATTGTTTAATATGTGATATATTAAGTTAAGATTTTTTGTTGTTGCTTAAGTCATAATTAACTCAAAATATCTGGATAAATAAAAAAAAATTAATAAAATGAATTATTTATAGGCATTTCAATAACAATTTACACATTTATGTATTCTATTAGGTCGATCACATATTTACTATTCGTCAGGTTCTAAAACATAGGCATACAGTGGTGGTGTTTCTTGACTTAAAAGCAGCATTTGACTCAGTAGACCGATAGGTTCTGTTTCAGTGTTTGTCATTGAAGGGCGTACCTCAGAAGTACATAAACCTTGTGAGGGCTCTTTACTTGAACATTACTAGTCAAGTCAGAGCTTATGGCGAACTGTCATCTGCTTTTGCAACCTCAAGTGGTGTCCGTCAAGGCTGTCCACTTTTTCCATTTTCGTTTAGTTCCACCATAGACATACTAATGGAAATAACATTCTCGTCCACTGAATTCCCGGGCATTGATCTCCTTCCAGAAGGTCCACTTTTCGACTTAGAATACGCAGATGACATAGTTCTGTTTGGTGAAGACGCTGACAAAATGTAGTCTTTTGGTAGCACTAAGCAACAATGTCAGAGTGTTTGGAATGCACTTTTCTACCTCTAAATGCAAGTTGTTGCTTCAGGACTGATCCGCGTCAACACGTGAACTAAGGAAAGGGAGTGAAGTAGTCGAACGCGTTGACAACTCCACTTATCTTGGAATTCTGATAAACCCTAATGGGTTGGTGTCTGATGAAATCTCAGCACGGATTCGAAACGCTCGTTCGGATTTCGTCAACTTATGTCACCTATGGTGAAGGCGAGATATTCATCTATCAATTAAGGGGCGTGTATACTGCACGGCAGTTCGTTCTGTTTTAACTTACGGCTGCGAAACATGGTCGTTAGGAGTTGAAGATTCTCGTAAGCTACAAGTATTTTACCACAAATACATTATAAATTTTGCTGGAATCTGCTGGGGTCACAGAGTAAGTAATAGTGAGGAATCTAGGACACAGGTTTCGTCCTATTTGGGATTCATCAGCTGGATGTACCTGCATCCCAGAGTTGATGTTCACCCTGGGACTCGAACTGAGTACCGTTCGCTTCAAACGCCATCGCGTTATCCAATTAGCTACTGAGTCCTGATAGCCACTTACTTGTGCAAAGGTTCTGGGTTCGAGTTTCAGAGTGAACATTAACTCTGAGATGCAGGTGCATCCAGCTGACGATTCCCAAATAGGACGAAATGCGCGTCCTGAATTGCACTGCTAACCACTATCCATCTTTGCTCATAAAGCTTGTGAATTAAGGCAATATCGATGGAATCCGCACAGAATGCACATGTGCCAACAAGAGACTGATCAATTGCAGTCCTAAATAACAATGGGAAGATACAAGTAAACAATATCAAGTGAATTTACAAGTATTTCTCATTATTTGTCATGTAATTTTTATTAAACTTTTATACAATCAATCAAACAATAAGCTTTTTATACATTTTGCTTATTTTGAAATCAGATGAAGAAACATGTCAATCATTTTAATAATAATTAAACACGAAAAATGTATTCATCTGTTTATTACTTTTTTTAAAGATCGCTTTGCACCATATTAGTTAGAATATTATTTTCTACCTTACAAAGTAGTATTAACAATATACTAAGTGTATATTAACTCTCTGGATTAAAGTGAAGAGTCTATAACTAAGGGGATGAAACAGCTTTAAAATGCTCCCTGGTGTTTATATACTTTGATAGTTGAAATAAAGTTAAAATATGATTTATAGCCGTATCGTGTTACTTATTTGATGAAAATATTTGGAATAAATCATCAGTAGTACTTTTTAGTCAGAATAACCGTTAGCCCTCAAATATTCTATTTCTTAAGGCTTGATTAGTGAAACCTGTCAAATCAGTCTTTTTGTGAAACAACTTGATGAAATCAGTAGTTCTAAAAAACAATTAAATTATGTGAAAGGAGTGTCTAATAGGACGAATTTTTTGTTTTGAGTCAAAATTATGTATAAAAGTAATCTATCGGGTATGATAAAGAAATTCAGGTTTCTAATAACTGATTACTAAATAGTAACCGATATATTTGTCTAGCTCTTAGTGCTAATATAATTCTATCGACCACTAATCTATGTGACTCGATATCGGTTGCTCTATATTTAGGTACTGTCTGGTTGGATATAACGTCCCAGACTGTGAAATTGAGTGATGCTTTTTAGAGTTTGACAAGAAAAATCAGTTCTTTTAAAACTACAGACATGCCTTCTAAATAGGTGTCAGTGAGCGCGAAACCTAGTTCCAATGTTACTTCCCAACAACATCCACTTATCTAAAGCCAACCCTAGGTTTGCTCATTGATATCAGGAATATGATGTAAAACTATATGGCTTTTGAGCGTCTTAGTCTTGTATCAGCTGTATCGACGTGGAAGAGTTTAGTTTTCATTTTTATCAAAATTGTCTACAACTCATTAATGTTTTAAAAATGATCTACCAAAACTTTCTCTACGAAACTACTCATGTAAATCTACTGCTTAACTATCAAACATCAGTTTTATCTCATAGAATTCCAGTCCTTTTAATAGGTTTCTTTTTTATAGGTAGTTAGGAGGTATGATTTATCTATATGAGTTATCCAGCTTAGAGAACAAAACTCCATCAACAGTTATCTTGCACTAAAACTCTTTTTCAATAGGATTACATTGTATCCCTTCAAATTATGATATACTAAACGTAGAATATTTATTTGAGCAAATGCAAAGTAATCAATCACTTTTCTATGAACATTGTCCAATCGATTATAGTTTAAACCATAACATTTGTTAACAAGACATCGGTTCGTTTGAAATCCTTTCATTAGTTATCTACTCATCTGGTTTTTATTGTTTTCCCACTTCTGAAAATTAATTTTTAATAAATAGGTTAGCTTTAATTTTGATTAAGATTTCAATGTTTGCAAGTATTGTGTTCAGCTAAATTCAATACAATTTATATTTATCAAAACAAGTCACATGATTTTGTTTTTTTCCAAAAATTTGTTTTCATTCACCTAATTCATTGGTCAGAAAGCTTGATTATGCATATTCCTATTTATTTATTTATTTATCTATCTATCTATCTATCCATCTATCTATCTATCTATCTATCTATCTATCTATCTATCTATCTATCCATCTATCTATCTACCAAACTATCTATCAATCTATGTATCTATCTATCTATCTTTCTTTCTTTCTTTCTTTCTATCTACCTACCTAATCTATTACTTAGTGTTTTGTAAAAGTGACTTTCACACTGCATTCTTGCAATTTTTTTATTGAAGAAATGTAATACAGATATTATATATAAATGAGAAGCAAATTAATCTTGTAAATAAGTGGATTGGTATTAGCTATTCAAAAGATTGATTTATTCTTTTTCCATGTTATTGATTGAATTAATTCAAAACCAATCTCAAATTATAAATGGATTTCAGTAAAACAAATCGATAAGAATACTCGTTATTCAGTAATTAATTAAAAGAAAGAATTATTTATTTTCGTCAACTTTAAACATAGTAATATTAATGGAGTGTTTTTTTCTTCATATAAACAATTGATAATTAAGAGTAGAAATAAACCGTACTTCATAGATCCCTAAATGTATCAATTAACAATCTAATTTAATTTCTGTCCATTATATTGTCTCTCTGTAAAATAAATTGTTAATAATTCACAGGATATTTCAATCAGATACTTCTTTTTACATTCGAAGGAAATGTAGAAATAAGTTTGTTAATTCTTTTTAAAAAGAGTGAACATATTTTCCTATTTATTTTCGTGTCAGGTAGACCAACTAAACATGCCTAAAGTGTTAGTTAACTATTTTATTGTGAGCTACAACCGTGTGCCTCCAAATGCCCTGGTACGGCTGAGAGTGGGGAGAGACAATTCTCCCCGTTCGAAATGCTCACACGTGGCCTCAAGTATACAGCCATTGACAGGGAAGTCCAACTCACTGCATTCTCATACTAGGAGTGTTTTTTTACGAAATCGAAAGGACGAAAAGTGAATGTCCGGGGCTTTAACCGGGTTGTTGGATACAAAGAGTCTACCTAGCAGAGTTGGAAAACCTTGATTCCAAACCAATGGTGCACATGGGCTCCAGTATCCTGATAGAAAAAATGGCGTATAAACCTATTGTTGGTCACTGGCTACCATGCGACTGCATCTCCTGCAGTTGCTGCACTGCCTTGTGGATCAGCCCTTTAGGTCGAAGGCTCCGGGCATAGCCCCTTAAGAAAACCACCTATTTCGGTTTAGGCACCTGGACAATATCTTAGTCCTTACACAAATCGAATGATTTATGTGGAGTACATCTATTTGGTGCCTCCCTGTACCTATGTTTATGTGTTTAAATAATAGTAATAATAACTATAACCGCGTAATTTATGTTGATAACCAACACTGTCTGTAGAATGTGTACAAGACGATGAGTCACTAGTTTAATGTATGAATAGATGGAAGATTCTTGCATAACAGTAGAGAAAGAAGAGAGAGATTATGCGAAACTGTGAGTGTAGACAAAAGACATTCTAAAAAAGTCCAAGTTGAAACCAAAAGAATCTGAACGAAGTTTGGAGTCTATTGAATTACTATTAATAGTAAGACAAGTGTCATTCAATCAGCTTTTATCTCTTTTCACAAGTAACGTCATATACTAACTATAGCTTAACAATCCTTGGTTAGTGTTCACAAAATATCGTGTTCTACTAACAATAATTATCCATAAAAATAATACATTTGTAATATCTCAATGAGTAGAGAAATTAAATGTTCTGACATTTCGTGACTCAGTGTAAGCCACTTCTTTGGAGAATAAACAAATTAAATTAGTCCAAGTTATATTTTGTTTATTTATTCTCTTAAATGCCTTAGATTGAGTCACGAAACATCAGAAAATTCAATTTCTCTACTCATTGAGATATTATAAATATGGTATTTCTGTTAATAACAATCTATCCAATTCTCAGTTTGCCTGAAATTATCAAGTCAAATTTCGATAATGATACCAACTAACATGAATGTATCCACTTGTGACTAATTTAGGGAACTATAAAATGTTTAGCTAAAAATTTTGACTTATGTAATTCCACCGAATTATGAGTGGAAAATTTATCCGAGCTGAGTATGAATGCTGATCACAGTATACCGAGATTGATATCAGTTGGAAATCTAATAATACTTAAATCATAATTTTTTAAGAATTTATTAAAATCACTGACATAAATAAATGATTAGTAGCTAATATCGCTTATCATTACGGTCAGTTATTATCATTCTGTAACGAAATCTTAGAAGTAATCGAACAATTTGATTAGTTGAAGTATTATTTATCCAGATAAAACTAGTATTAATCTTAACAGTTGGACTCATGAATTGACCTAAACTAGACCACCGTTGAAAACCTGGAAGCACTGGATGGCCATTTTGTCCGAGACCAAAGGTCTCGGGTTCGAGTCCCTCGTGCGGAATTATAGATTCCCACTGATAAGGAGTCCCATACTAGAATGAAATAGCCGTCCAGTATTTCCAGTATTTCAGTTGTAGTCTAGCTTAGATCGACTCATGAATTCAACTATTTAAGTTACTACAATCTCCATAAACCTCATTCTGAAAAAAAACTAGTATTTACACATTCGACGCAAACGATTTCCCCTAAATCATTCATATGACATAGTTAAACAATCTGTTTATATATCAAACCCATGTTTAATAGTCATGATCTCATTTTAAATAAATAGTTTCAAATCTCCATAGATCATAATTCTAACATTTTGAAGTGCTTAATCGAAAATTCATAATCTCAATAAATTTCATGACATAATAAAATTATACATGTGAACAGTTTAAAATGTGATTCTTATAAAAATAACCAGAAAACAAATAAAAATTTCCTTTTGTTTTCATACATTCCTATTGTTAATCGAGAAAATATTACAAGTTTAATAGTTTGCTTCATTAAAATTGATATAAGTCAATTATATGAATTTGTTCATTTTGTACAATAAGAAGACGGTATTGATCAAACTAAGAATGCATATGACTTATGTCAATTAATATATATATATATATATATATATATATATATATATATTAACAAATATGGAAGATTAGATTTAGTTTGGAACAAAATAATCTAGATTTAGAAACAGCAATAAATAAATTGGTTTGTACATAGTATAACATTTATGGGAATACTAAATGTTTGAATAAGCTGTCAATAAAGAACAAGAAAGTACAAGCTTGTAAAAACATATATATATATATATATATATATATAATCATAATAATATTTACTATTCGTTTACAATTTATGTGTGTGAATACCTAATGTAGGTAATTTCCATGCAAGAATAATCTGAAGGTTTGTTATATCAGTGATATCAGTAGAAATAATATTAAAAATTCATAAGTATTAGAAGCTTTTAGTTCAACTCTTTTCAAAAATTCTTTAAAACATGTACATGATTTTAATACATGTGGTTGAGACTCAGAGTTTCACAGAACAATTTGTAATATTCACGACTCTCTATTTTGATTTCCAGAAATGTAAGATTTGTATTCGCTCCCAAATGCCCTGGTATCGTCGAGGGTGGAGATAGTTAGTTCACCCCGCTCGAAATGATCTCACATGGCCACGAGTATACAGATATTGACAGGGAAGTCCTACTCACTGCCTTCTCACTCAAGAAGTATTGTTTACGAAATTGAGAGAACGAAAAGTGAACGTTTGGTGCTTTAACCGGGTTGGTGGATATGGAGGGTCCGACTAGGAACCTTGGAAAACTCTCATTCCAAACCAATGGTGCACATGGACTCCATTATCATGAAGGAACAAATGGCGTATGAAGCTACTGTTGGTCACCGGCTACCATGTGACTGCATTTCCTGAGGTTGCTCCACTACCTTGTGCATGAAACCTTTAGGTCGAAGGATCCGAGTGTGACCCCCTAAGAAAACCATCTGCTTCTGTTTGGGCACCCGGACAATATCCTAGACCTCATACAAATCGAATGATTTATGTGGTGCATATGTATTCGGTGCCCCTTTGTACCAATATTTATGTATTCAAATAGATAAATCGCAAACTAGACAAAATATCACAGGTACCCATCAAATTTCTACACTGTTTACAAGATCCTTGGTTAAGTTCTCGCGCGCGAGGCCAGTAAGTCCTGGGTTCGAGCCCCGCATGGTGCGGGATCGTGGATGCGCACTGCTAAGGAGTCCCATACTAGGACGAAACAAGCGTCCAGTGCTTCCAGGTTTTCAATGGTGGTCTAGCTTCAACTGACTCATGATTTCAATCTGTGAAATAAAAAATTTCATAATAATTTAAAATTTCTTGAAACTAGTTCAACTTTCAAGAGCGAATTTCATCAGAAATAAAAAACCAACGTTTTGTTTTTTCATACATAGAAAATTAATTTGAAATTTTTTCCAAATGAACATTTTTTTCATTGAATAAGAAAAAGGGAATTCAACGAAGAAAATTTTCTTTTCGATAAAATCATTTACTTAAGGTGTACATTCGTATCTATGTAGTTATATATGGAAAATATATGTCTATAGAAGGATAGAAAGGATTGTATCACCAAAAAATGGATTCGAGTATAAATAACAAATGAGGTTATGTACTAATCAAGGGGTAAGGAAGAAAATAATTTATAGGTTAGATAAATAGTCCAATTGACAGATATGAAGAAAAAACGACAAACACAAAAAGGTCATATTAATAGACTGAATAGTAGTCAACAAAACGTGTATAAGGTAACAATAATAATAATAACTGATTAGAGTTTAAAATGTAAAACAGTAATTTATAAAGTTCAATAACAATCAAATAAAAGTGCAGAAAAACAAGCAGAAAAAAAACAACCCCGAAACATACCCATTAAAGGAATTAAGGCCAAGGAAGAATGAGAGGTTGGACAAATCGTTACTGCACGCAAAGTCCAGGCTTTAGTTCATGGATTGCCAATGCCTCAGCAGGGAAGAAAATATTGATTCGACCCCCCTTCGATCCAGTTCTTTTAACTAAGTAAATAGCTGCCTTCCAATTGAATTAATGTCTAACAAGAAAATAATATAGTAAAATATTCATTTCACTTGTAGAAATAAAGTACATTATTTTTAAAAGAAAATTTTCATTTTATTTCATCTTGGAATATAAGGTACTTACTTATTTACGCCTGTTACTCCGCCTGTAGCTCTTCTAGAGTTACTGTCGGTCCCAAGCCCGGGTAAAGGAGGAGGGTTGGACATCGGGTTAGCGACCCCATCCCGTAGAAAACTAACTCGCTAAAAAATACACTAACCAGAAAAAATAATTCAAACAGTATAAGGTATGAAGGATAATTCAATGAAGAGAGGTGTTCGTTTAAAACTTTATTTGATTATTTATTTGAACATATAAATATTGTTACAAAGGGGCATCGAATATATATATGCACCACATAAGTCATTTGGTTAAAAATAATCATGGAAAATGAAATCTATTCAACTAGACTATTTTGAATTTATACTAGTAAGAGTTCTTTTTTTTGAAAACATTTGAAACTTGGTAGTGACACCCAAATTATTATTATTATTATTATTATTATTATTATTATTAAAAATATTGTGGACGTTATGGGAATAAATTATTTTTATCTGATTAAATGTAACAAATATTATTTATTCTACTATTTATATGTTGTCTAGTTATTAAACTAAATAATTTTAGGGAAAAACACTTTATTTTTTAGTTAAATGAGTGTTTGAGGAGACCTTAGCTGATTCACTGTGACTTAATGTTATTCTTTATATGAGAAATGATCGTTTTGGTTTATTCTACTTCGTACAGTTATAGATGATTAAAATCTCTACAGTACTTAATTACTTACGTCTGTTACCTCTTGTGGAGTAACATAGACCGCCCAACAGCATTATCCATTTAACTCTGTCCTGGGAAATCCATTCCAGTTGTTTCTAGTTGCTAGTCATTCTTTTGATGTCGATATCCAACTCTTGACTCATTATATTCCTTGGTTATTCTCTTTTACTTTTCCCTTCAGGATTCCAAGTTAGGGATTGACTCGTGATGCTGTTTGATAATTTTCGTAATGTATATACCATCCCTACAATGAATAGTAATAAAAGATTTTGGACATTTTAATGTTCATACATTACTTATATTAGTATGTATGTGACAAACCCAGGATAGATTATTTGTTTAACAAAAATGATCAAGACCACTTAAGGATTAAAGGGGTTTTCCGATTGAATTTGTAAAAACATTAAAATCAGTGCACTAGATAGTTTGAATACATAGTTCAGTAACTAATTTAGAATAATTATAATTACTAATTATAAAATTTCCTATAATTTTTTAGACAGTGAACTTATACACCAGTAATGTGTATATATTGGACATATTTAAAATAATGTGTTAATATAAATTAATTATGATTTCTGCAAAGGCAAACGATTGTTGACTTTTCATTTTATAATATTAAAAATTATCTAATCTGTGTCGGATGGAGACAGTTATCCACTTCAGACGATCGGTGAAGGGTTATGCAAGATCATGGATCGATTGAAGTTAGATAGCTCAGTGGTGTAGAGGTTAAGTGTTCACACACGAGACTGAAGTTCCTGGGTTTCGAGTGCCGCGTGCGGGATCATTGATGTGCACTGATAAGAAGTTCCATATTAGGACAAGACAACCATCCAGTGCTTCCAGGTTTTCCATGTTGGTCTTGACTATATCGACTCATGAATTCAACTATTAAAATATTCAGTATGTTCAGTCTCAAATAAGCTAATACTATCCGATGTTGCTAGAACTCATACTTTTGGGAAGAGCAAGAATAAAGATTCTAGCATGAATTCATTTTATTTCGTTGGTTCTCGTCAGCTGTATAGTATAAGTGTAGAAAACAATAGACAAACACAGTGCGATAACACTAAACTTGAACAGTTTCTACTACTGAAAAGATCAGATTACCATGTTCTTCAAAAGTTTCTTAAGTGACAAATAACTCAGTAACATCAAATAAAATCTACTTATCCTAAATAAAAGGGTTGAATTTTATTTTTAAAAAAACTATTAAACTAGGGTGGTGAATATTTCAATGAACGTGATAATTGTTTGTATTGACCTACAGTGGTGAACAACTGCACTGACTAATCAAATATACATGTCATTTTATACATTAGATTATGATTTATGATAGACCTATAATTGACAGACCTCCCCTATTCACTATTAGATTAATGATGTAATTTAACCTAACAAGAAAACATTTTTCGACAGGTTTAGATAACAACAGGAGATGAAGGTGTGTACTTTTAGCAATTATTATATTAATATTTCTAACATGTTTTCTCATTGTATTTAGTTGAAAAATTCTATTTAATATTGAAAAAAAACTCAACAGACAAACAGATATTCACCACCCATGTATTTACTTAAAAATATTTTGAAAAACTTCAATGAAAGATGAAACCAAGACGAATCTAATAATCTTTTAAATATTTCATGTTAAGATTTTGATTTTTCTATGTTGATTATAACAAAAAAATACCCATTAGATTAAAACATTGATATATGAACAAAGAATATCTTTCGCAAATCAAGTTTATAGTGTATCTTACCTAGCTCTGATTATATAATTGAGAACTAAGCCACACTAAAAGTGACCATAATATTTTAATATTCTGTTTTGTAAGGAACAATGAAAATGTCATAGTGTGTGTCATATATGTTTTTTGTTGTTGGATTATTAAGTCAATATTAATTTGTATTGAAAGTTACCAATAAACCAGTAACAGTGTATATTCTACGTTTTATATAGAAATGAGTACAAATTAATTTTCTACTGCATATTCAAAGTAATTTCGAACTTGTTTTAGTTCAGTTCATCAAATTTGCTTATTTACTTTGGCTAACGCTTTTCCTTCATTAATATAGTGTCCCTGCATTGAAGGATCTATCCTCAGAGAAGATGAAAAAGCTGGCTGACGTATTAGAACCAGTAAGTTTAAATTATAACGTTAGTGATAATATTGATAATACTAGTTATTATTGCCATAATTACTAACCACTATGCTTTATTTTACATCAATTAAATAACATTCCAATCTAAAGGTACCTCCAGAAGAACCCTTCCACGGTGTGGGCAACCGGGAAGTGATAACCGCCCTCATACCTCTAACAGCACCCAAGACCACTGTATTCATAATCAACCTTCCTCTTCAATTCCTATTATTCCACCTACATCGACTGTCAACCCTAAACTTCCTCCTTCGGCTTCTTCCTCAAGTGTCACCATAGCCAACGATTCTAGTGCTCAAAACTCTGTCCCAGGTCTACTGAAACCTCGATCCAAACTACACATTGGAGCTTTCAACGTACGCACTCTATGTCAAATCGGTCAGCAGGCTTCCTTGGCTAAAACCCTAGAGTCTCTTTCCATTGATGTATGCTGTGTCTCCGAAACACGCATACAGGATTCCAGTGTGGTCATTCACTTGACCTCACCTCGGCAAAAAGGAGAGCTAACGAGATACACCCTCCGTGTTTCTTGTGACCCGATGGCCAGTTCCCGTGGACTGGCAAGTGTAGGCATAGCACTAAGCATGAGGGCCGAACAAGGACTGCTAGAGTGGATCCCAGTCAACAGTCGTCTATGTGCTGTTTGGCTAAACGGCTACGTAAGAACTCGCAAAGATAGGGACATACGTCGTTGCCTTTTCGTCGTTTCTACCTACGCTCCCACCGACTGCAGCTCAGATGATGTGAAAGATGAATTTTACAGAAAGCTGTCCGAACTTCTTCAGAAAGCTAGACGCACAGACATAGTACTCGTAGGGGGTGACTTTAATGCTCAGATAGGTAGCTTAAACCAAACAGAAAGGCATTTAGGTGGATATTTTAGTATTTCGATACAGCGAACAGATAATGGTGATCGTCTGCTACAACCATGCTCAGACAATCGTTTATTTTTAGCAAACATAAATTTTAAGCATAAGGAGAGACATCGTCTAACATGGCGACCCCCTACACCAAACCAACGATTGACTCAAATAGACCATATTGCCATCAGTCATCGTTGAAGAGGGTCTGTACAAGATTGTCGCTCATTCTGGTGTACCTACTTGGACTTCGACCATGCCCCAATATGGGCACGCATTTGCTTGCGCCTCACTGGATGCATAAAAAAGCACTAAAAAGACCCATTAGAGCTGAATTGAGTAACTAGAAAACCAAAAATAGGTTCCAAGAACAACTGAGTTCACACTCAGGTAGTTCTGAAGACGAGGCTGACCCAGATGTAGCTTGGAAAGACATACAATCAGCTATGGAAGCAGCAGTGACATCTATTAACAACTTAAACCACAGAGTTTCAAAGAACCAGTGGATTTCTTCAAAGTCTATCACACTGATGGATTCTCGCAAACTTGTCCCATCAGGTTCCGAACATGATGAAGAGCGACAACAAATCAGATCTAGGTTAAGAAAAAGTCTAAGAAACGACCGTGAGCAGTGGTGGGCAACGAAAGCAGAAGAGATGGAAAAGGCAGCGACTATAGGGAACACAAGACAGTTTTACAGACTAATAAAAGAAACTGGAATTAATAAGTCAAGTGTAAGTGAGATTATTTCGGAAAAGGACGATACTCTCATCTGCTCCCAGTCCAGACGTTTAGAACGATGGGCGGAACATTTCAGAGAACAGTTCAGCTGGCCTTCAGCTAGTCTACAACTACCCTCCATTCCCAGACAGCGTGAATGGAACATTGAAGTAGTTCCCCCAACTCTTGCTGAAGTTCAAAAGGCTATAGATAATCTGAAACGAGGAAGGGCAGCTGGTCCAGATGGACTGGCTCCAGAAGTCTTTAAGGATGGTGGTCCAATTTTAGCGATTAGGTTGACTAATATTTTAGCTAAGATCTGGGAGTTAGACGTTATTCCATCTGACTGGTCACAATCACTTATCGTCTCAATATATAAGAAAGGGTCAAAATCATCCTGTGACAACCACAGAGGGATTAGTTTAACAAATATAGTATCTAAAATATTAGCCTCAATAATAATCAGACGCCTAACTAAGACTTGTGAACTGCAAACACGAGAAAACCAAGCTGGCTTCAGACCTGGTCATGGCTGCATCGACCACATATTCACCATTCGTCAGGTTCTAGAACACAGGCATACTTATCGGCGTCCAACGATGGTGGTCTTTCTTGACTTAAAAGCAGCATTTGACTCTGTAGACCGCGAGATTCTGTGGCAGTGTCTGTCATTGAAAGGCGTACCCCAGAAGTACATAAACCTTGTAAAGGCTCTTTACTCGAACACTACTAGTCGAGTCAGAGCTTATGGCGAACTGTCATCTAGTTTTGCAACCTCAAGTGGTGTCCGTCAAGGCTGTCCACTTTCTCCATTTCTGTTTAACTTCATCATAGATCTACTGATGGAAATAACTTTCTCGTCGACTGAGTTCTCGGGTATTGATCTCCTTCCAGGAGGTCCACTTATCGACTTAGAATACGCAGATGACATAGTCCTGTTTGGTGAAGACGCTGACAAAATACAGTGTCCTCTGGTAGCACTGAGCAACAATGCCAGGATGTTTGGAATGCGCTTCTCTCCCTCTAAATGCAAGTTGTTGCTTCAGGACTGGTCTGCGTTAACACCTGAACTAAGGAAATGGAGTGAAGTAGTCGAACGCGTTGACAACTTCACTTATCTTGGAAGTCTGATCAGCCCTAATGGGTTGGTATCGGACGAAATCTCAGCACGGATTCGAAAAGCTCGTTTGGCTTTTGCCAACTTACGTCACCTGTGGCGAAGGCGAGATATCTGTCTATCAATAAAAGGACGAGTATACTGCGCGGCAGTTCGTTCTGTTTTAATTTACGGCAGCGAAACATGGCCATTAAGAGTAGAAGACACTAGTAAGCTATTAGTATTCGACCACAGATGCCTTAGAAATATTGCTGGCGTCTGCTGGGATAACCGGGTAAGTAATAATGAGGTTAGACACAGGGTATTAGGAAATGATGGTAAATCAGTTGATGAGGTTATGAATCTTCATCGACTGAGATGGTTGGGCCACGTGTTACGTATGCCTGAACACCGATTACCACGGCGTGCAATGCTATCCGGTATTGGAAATGGTTGGAAGAAAGTTAGGGGCGGCCAAACCAAAACGTGGCATCAGTGCTTGAAGTCACTAACTTCTAGTCTGAACCATGTTGGTAGATGCAGACTACTTGTTTGGGGTCCGCGTGACTATCGTAACCAATGGTTGGAGACTCTTGGTGACATGGCTCAGAATCAATCACAATGGCGCCGGTGTATACACTCCCTGTCTTCCCTTAAACTAAGAGATTAAAATCGCTTCATATCTTTCTTTCTACGAACCAATTCTTTCTTCTTGTACTATATCTCTATATGCAATCTTTCTCTTATATATTACCACCTTTTGCCTAACCACTGTTATGAATCCGGTGTTCATCTTGTTGTGCTGATGCGGTATGGCAACCTGGACCGATGCACACATGTGCCTGGTCCTACGTTGTAGCTGACTGACTGACTGACTGAAATATGTAAAAATGCTATTTTAATTCATCATTTATAACATAATTAAATTTATTATTTAGTCATTTACTTTTCTTGATATTATTTAAGCTGACTAACATAACATCATGGTCCACTATACTTGATTTTAAATTGTTTCGAAGCTATCAGTTAGAGGCTCTGTTTTATTAGTGCTAAATTCCATATTTCTCATATATTAATATCTACTAAATAGGGATTATACGCAGATCGAGTAAGGATCATTGGTGTTCTTATTTGTTATTATGCACTTTATGTTATAAAACAGAAGATACATTAGTCAATTATAAGCCTTTTACTAGTTATTTTTGTTCATAAGCATATTATTCCAGATACAGAAAATGGATTGTATAAGTGCCATATCAAGTTGTTTAGTCGGAGCGTTACATTAAATTATAGGTCACTGATTGATGATCTACATACAAAGAATCATTTTCGCCAGTACAGAAGAAAGTACCAGTATTTTGAGATACCGTCAGGGTGTTGTAAGCAATGATTAAAAGTGTTAAAGAATTACACCTAGATGACTTGATAATAATAATAACAATAATCTCTGAATGTATTCTGTGATTAGAACAAATTTGAATCATTGAAAAGGCGAATATTTATTCATTTATAATAACCAATCGATATTTGAATAAGGCCAGAATAACAAGTGCGGCAGCCTCAGTTGTTGTTCTACCTTTAATGAAACTCATAAACGGAACCAGTTGCATGATTGATATTTGATAAACATTCTAGTATTACCATTTCAACCATCTTTGTTCTATTAGTGATGATATTCAAGTAGAAAATCAAATACTTTTAGAAGATTTTATATTGTATTATCCTATAATGCTTTAGATTGAAACAAGATTTAGTAGTCTTATGAAAATGTTTTAAAAAATTTGTATTTGCTTCGTTTTATGTAAAGCTATACGGTATAGTAATACAAATTCTTTATCCTATTTTTAAAGAAAAATCCTAAAATCGATTATCTCATGAAAGTATAAATACGGCAACTTGAAGAAATTAAGGAATTTTTTTCTCAAACTGCATATTTATCAAATCGAATTTTCTTTAAAATATTTACTATTCTGTCCCATTTGAAAAAATATTATACTTTTTAAACGACACTACTTATTATATAACAGTTGTTCTTTATCTATATTGATAAATACTTCATTATGTAACTACTCTTAAAATTTAAGTGATATATATATACGTTTATTCTCAATAGTTGAAATCACGAGTCATTTGAAGCTAGATCACCATAGAGAACCTGGAAGCGCTGGACGGCCGTTTCGTCCTATTGTGGGACTCATCAGCAATGCGCATCCACGATCCCACCCCGCGAGATTCGAACCTAGGATCTATCAGCCCCGCGCTCGAGCGCGTCAACACTGAACCGGCCGTTATCCAACGGTGTTAATGTCTAACTTCAACTAATCCACGAGATTGAGCGACACATCCACCATTGTCATCAGTGAATTACTATCTCACAACTGACCCAGTTGAACTCATGATCTCAACTATTGAAATTACTACAATCTCCACAAAACCCTTCCTGATAAATGTATATATTATAAAGAAAACTTTTCAATATAGATTTCATATTTTTTCTCTTTACTAAATTCCTCTTACATTTATTTCATTATTAATTCCATTTTTTTGTTTTGTAAATAAAGGTGTTTTATGAAACTGGTGAATATATAATACGTGAAGGAGAACTTGGTGAAACATTTTTCATAATTAAATCTGGTAAAGTAAGTCTACATTTATTTGTACATGGAATTTCATATCTATGTTAATAAATGCATAAAATTTGTATCTAAAATGAACTATTTCCAGGTCAGTAAAAGTGAAAAATACTGAAGTGTAATAATAATAAGTACCAATATAGTTATCACATCCGATTTCCGTGACTTTGTTTAAGTTGATTCTTTAGAGAATAAATAGTTTATTCTATTTAAGCTTAATTAGTTAACGGAACTAATCAACATAAAAGGTTTGAAGATGAAGGTAAGTTTGATCAGGTCGTTTATATCATAGACGAGTCTATTTCAATGCATAAATTCATGTATCTACATGTAGGTGAGTGGGATTAAATGTGATAGTTGTTGTGTGATTGAATAAGTTAATTTGTACGTGTTTTTTTCTAGTATGTTGTTAAACAGGCATAATGTGAGGATGAGAATTTTCCAAGTTGGTTACTTAATTAAACATTTTTTAAGAGCAACGAGATTTAACGATATATGAAATACTTTAGCTTCATATCTACCTTTACAATTAGAAAAACCCGTTTTAGAAATATCTGGATATATCTGATACCTTAATTGGTGGTTGTTGAATATGGTATGAAGCGATATTGTTGGCTGGACTAGTAAATGTTCTATTTCTACAGAATTATTAGATAGTTTTACGTTGTTTAAATTTTAATGGCCCTATATCTGACTCCCGTTAGATTGGACAAATGATCGTTATCGAACGATTGATGTCGAAATATACATCATAGCTACCCTCGTATATAATTATCGACTTAACTCGCGTTAGTGAATAACGGAATTAAATAAGTCATATACGAGAATGGATTTTGAATATGTAAATTTAATACAGTCATTGCTTCAGACAAATGATCTTAGAAAAGAAGCGAAGAGGAGAGAGCGAACCGAAACGAAATGATACCCAGTGGAGAAGGCATGTGAGCTAACTCGTCTTAACCAAGCATAACTCGATATTTATAGTCAGACAAAAATAAGTTACAGACATGTGATGAGTCAAATAAGAAATGCACACACATGCTTACATAAAAACAGTCAAGGTTGATAAGTGAGTGACAGAGTAAAAATATGGCTTGAGAAAGATGAATATATTGATCTGACCAGAGGCTAGAATAAGCTATATCGGCTTGACCATGTCCAGAAAAATGTGCCACAATAGACGCTACCTAATCTTTAAAAACAGTAAATGGAAATTTACTTTTTTAAAATTCAAATCAAAGCATTTCGAAATCTGTTAGCTTATTAACAAAATAATATAATTTTTATATTGTTTTAGGATTTATTTCAGATATATTAACTTACTTTTCTTAGAAAACGGGTTATAATAACTGGAAATACATGGCATTATTTAATCTCAATTGTTTTAGATTCATACTGGAGGTTTGATGAAAAAAAACCCAGAGTTAAAAAGAAAATAACTGAAAAATATAGGAAAATAAAGTAGTATTTCACACACATTAGTTACAAAAAGTGTTTAAATCGACTGACTAGTCTTTACTAAAAATTGTTTTACTGGGGCGGGGTCATGGATGCGCACTGACGAAGAGTCTCATACTACCACAAAATAGCCATCCAATGTTTCCGGGTTTTTAATGGTGGTCTAGCATTGATCAGTTCATAATCGAAATACAAAATGATACGTTTATTTCACTTGGTATTGTTTGGCTTGTATCTTCCCATTGAGGTTTAAGACTGCGATTGATCAGTCTCTTGTTGGTACATGTGCATACTGTGCGTATGCCTCGATATTACCTTAATTCACAAGCTTTTTGTCAGCAATGATGGATAGTGGCTAGCAGTGGAATTCAGGACACGCGTTTCGTCCTATTTTGGATTCGTCATCTGGATGCACCTGCATCTCAGAGTTAATGTTCACTCTGAAATTCAAACTCAGAACCTTTGCAAAAGTAGGTGGCTATCAGGACTCAGTAGCTAAGTGGATAAAACGATGGCGTTTGAAGCGAACGGTACTCAGTTCGAGTCCCAGGGTGAACATCAACTCTGGGATGCAGGTACATCCAGCCGATGAATCTCAAATAGGATGAAATCTGCGTCCTGGTCTCCACTGCTAGCCACTATCCATCATTGCTTACAAAGAAACGTTTATTTGGTCATAATTCATGCTGTATATAGGTTACAGTATGCAAAGGATAAGTCTATTTCTTTTTATGTGAGATATATGACTTTATATTGGAATAACAACAATTATTAAACATCATTCTACATTTTGTAAATCTAATTTTTGAAGATTCATCTTTGTACTCCTGTTGTATATTTACGCTTGAGTTATGTAAATTACAAATTAAGTGAAGATATAAAACAAAGTTGTATTCGAGGTTTTGTTTTATAATAAGTCGATAAATGATATTGTTATTACGTAAAATACATCAAAAATAGTATTTTCTTTAAAAAACAATAATCCCATTATTTAATACAATACTTTTGATCAAAGTAAAGATGTCTAAGCACAACTTATATAATAATAATAACATTTCCACATTATCCATTCATTTAACATTTTAATATCGAAAAAAAAAATCGAACTATAATGAATGTATGATAAGTTGTAAGCTGTTTATGAAAGTACATATGAGTCCAATCAGTTAATCAATCATCATCAATATTAATATATACTATGATAATTCATAATTAATCAAATGAAATAGATTTAAGGAATTGAATTTATTGTAATATTTACACAGTTTTGAAATATATTGATCTGAGATTTATATCGATTATACCCTTGATTTAATTTATTAATTTATTAGTCTTAAAATGATAATCATTGGAACTGAAAAAAAACAACTTTTTTTGTTGTTGCTAACTTATTCGCATTAAGTGTATTGATAAAAAGACAAACAAAGGATAAACAAAGATTGAATTTATAACCTAGTTTTCATGTGAAACTATGTCTACCTTTAAGGTTTACCTTTCAATTGGTCATTTGACTGTGTTGAACTGTTTAAGTGAGTCAAATATGAGTTTAGACGAAATGTTACATGATATGTGTCACTGTTAATTTGTAAACAAGGCATTCTAAGTGTTAGGGAATTTTTTTTATATCATTACCAGGTTAAATAAATCAATTGATATAATCTTAATCCAGCTCTTAAAAAAAAGTATTTTATTTTGTATGCCGAATGTAGTTTACTTTTAAACTTTTTAATGTATCTATCATACTTACTTACTTACGCCTGTTACTCCTCGTGAAGGAGCATAGGCCGCTCACCAGCATTCTCCATCCAACCCTATCCTGGGCAATCCTTTCTAGCTCCGTCCAGTTGTAATTCATCCTTTTCATATATGCTTCTATTATCCGACGCAATGTGTTCTTTGGCCTTCCTCTTTTTCGCTTCCCTTCAGGATTCCAAGTTAGGGCTTGCCTCATGATGCAGTTTGACGATTTGCGTAATGTATGTCCTATTCATTTCCATCGTCTTTTCCTAAACTTTTCTTCAGCTGGAAGTTGGTTTGTTCTCTCCCACAGAAGGCTATTGCTGATGGTATCCGGTCAATGGATGTTGAGTATCTTGCGTAGACAGCTATTTATAAATACGTGTACTTTCTTGATTGTGGTTGTTGTAGTTCTCCAAGTTTCAGCTCCATACAGTAGAACTGCCTTGACGTTGGTATTGAAGTTTCTCACTTTGATATTGGTTGAAAGTTTTTTTGAGTTCCATATGTTATTTAACTGTAGGAATGCTGTCCTTGCTTTGTAAATCCTTGCATTTACGTCTGCATCTGAACCTCCTTGTTCATCGATGATGCTTCCTAGGTATGTGAAGGACTCTACATTTTCCAGAGTTTCGCCATCAAGAGTGATTGGATTGTTGTTTTCCGCTTTGAGTTTGAGGACTTTGGTTTTCCCTTTGTGTATGCTGAGGCCTACTGATGCAGAGACTGCTGCTACACTGGGTGTCTTCATCTGCATCTGTTCGTGTGTACGTAATAGGAGGGCTAGGTCATCTGGGAAGTCCAAATCGTCTAATTGATTCTGAGCTGTCCGTTGTATGCCGTGTTTTCCGTCAGATGTCGAGGTCCTCATAATCCAGTCGACCACCAGAAGGAAGAGGAAGGGAGAGAGTAAACAGCCTTGTCTGACTCCGGTCCTTACTTGGAATGCATCTGTCAGCTGTCCTCCATGCACGACTTTGCACTGTAGTCCGTCGTATGAGTTCCGGATAATGTTGACAATTTTCTCAGGAACTCCGTAGTGTCGAAGAAGTTTCCATAATGTCCTCCTATCTACACTGTCGAATGCTTTTTCATAATCAATGAAGTTGATGTATAGTGATGAGTTCCACTCAACTGATTGTTCGACGATGATCCGTAGTGTTGCAATTTGGTCTGTGCATGTCGATCCTTACGGAATCCAGCTTGTTGATCTCGAAGTTGGGCGTCTACTGCATCCTTCATCCGGTTCAGCAACACTGTTGAAGACCTTCCCTGGTATTGACAGCAGTGTAATGCCTCTATAGTTTTCACATTTGCTCAGATCTCCTTTCTTTGGAATCTTGACGAGGTGCCCTTCTTTTCAGTCCATCGGCACTTGTTCCTCCTCCAAAATCTTTTTGAATAGAAGGTAAAGCATGTTTGTAGTTTCTTCGATGTCTGACTTCAGTGCTTCAGCTGGTATGTTGTCCGGACCCGCTGCTTTCCCGTTCTTGATTTGTCTGACGGCCATTCTGATTTCTTCCTTCGTTGGTGGGTTGACGTCTATGGGGAGATCTGTGTGTGCCGCTTCGATGTCCGGTGGATTCATTGAAGCCGGCCTATTCAGGAGTTCCTCGAATTATTCTACCCATCTGTTCTGCTGTTGTTGAATTTCGGTGATTGGCTTGCCTTCTTTGTCTTTGACCGGTCTCTCTCTTTTACTGTATTTCCCTGATAGTTTCTTTGTTGTATCGTAAAGCTGTTTCATATTTCCTTCTCTAGCAGCTTTTTCTGCCGTCGTTGCTAGTTCTTCCACGTATTTCTTCTTGTCGGCTCTAATGCTCCTCTTCACTTGTTTGTTTGCTTCTATGTATTCAGCTTGTGCTTGGACTTTCTCTGCTCGTGTTCGGCTGTTGTTTATTGCTGCCTTCTTGTTCTTCCTTTCTTTGATCTTGTCCAGTGTTTCTGTAGAGATCCATTCCTTATGATGGTATTTCTTTAGACCCAGAACCTCTTGACACGTTGAAGTTAATGCTTCCTTGATGCCTTTCCAGTTGTCCTCCATACTAGTTTCTTCTTCTTTCAGTAGATCTTGTAAGGCTTGGAACCTGCTGTTGAGAGCTATCTTGAATTCATTGAGTTTGTCAGTATCTCGAAGGAAGGCTGTATTGAACCTTTGTATTGCTGTTTGTCCACTTGTCCAGTTGTTCTTTAGCTTCAGTTTTATATTGGCCACAACTAGGTGGTGATCTGAAGCTACGTCAGCGCCTCTCCTGGTTCTCACATCTTCCATTGTCCTTCGGAATTTTTTGTTGATGCAAATATGATCTATTTGGTTCTCTATAGTGTGGTCCGGTGAGATCCATGTAGCCTTGTGTATACGCTTGTGTGGAAATATTGTGCCTCCTATGATCAATTTGTTGAATGCACATAGATTTGCAAATCTTTCTCCATTTTCGTTTCTTTCTCCTAGTCCATGTCGTCCCATAATATCTTCATATCCAGTGTTGTCTATTCCGACTTTGGCATTTAGATCTCCCATCAGAATAGTTAGATCCTTTCTTGGGCATTTCTCAATGACTGACTGCAGCCGCTCGTAGAACTGGTCTTTAATGTCGTCGTTGCTATCATTTGTGGGTGCATAACATTGGATAATATTCATTAAGATCCCCTCCTTCTTTGTTTTGAATGATGCTTTGATGATTCTGGATCCGTGAGATTCCCATCCTACAAGTGCATTTCGTGCTACTTTGGACAGCATAAGAGCGACTCCCTGAGTGTGTGGAGCATTGTCCTCTTCGTGACCGGAGTATAGCAGCATCTCTCCCGTAGCTAGCCTTTTCTGTCCAGCTTGGGTCCAGTGGGTTTCGCTGATTCCCAGTACTACTAAGTTGTATCTCCTCATTTCCATTGCTATTTGACTGGTCTTCCCGGTTTCCCACATTGTTCGAACGTTCCATGTACCTATAAAAATTTTTGCTCTGGTTGTTAGAAGGGGCATCGGCCTCGTGGCTTCCGAAGGAACTCGGCTTTCACCATGAAGCGTCATAATTCTTCTAAATGAAGACCTTCTAACTCCCAGGGCAGAGTTTAAATGTTTTGGATTATTTTTTCTGGTAAGCGTTTTTTTAGCGAGTTAGTTTTCTACGGGATGGGGACGCTAACCCCATACCCTCCTCCTTTACCCGGGCTTGGGACCGGCAGTAACCCTATAAGAGCTACAGGCGGAGTTATCTATCATACGGCGAGATTATAATTTATGGACGAACTTATCAGATTTAAGATGGATGGTCTTGGATTTCGGCGCGAATTTCACTCACTCATTTGGCTAAATACCATTTCGACATTATAGCTGATGTCAGTTCATGATGAAAATATTGAATATAATTTCTAATTCTAACGTTTAACTGTAAATCCTAATCCTAATTCATCGCACTAATTTATAACCCTCATTCAACCCTAGCAAGTAGGTGGACAATTTTAAGGTTATTTTAACTTTGCTTAAAGGTCGTTCATAAATTATAGTCTCACTGAGTAACCCTTCACTTTGTAAAATCCATAAGTATTTAACCTGGAAGTGTAAAGAAACTAGTTTTTAAAAAATCATAATCGGTCGGGCCAAACATAATAATAATGTACAAAGTCATTGGGAATTACTGAGACTTGTCATATAATGTTAGCTAGCTAGGATCTTCTAATGTTCTATAAAATCTCCGAATTGCAAAGACTCGAAATGTGTATCAGTAACTCAAACATATCCATTTCTTCTAATCTTTCTATGAAACTTCGACTTCTACATTATTCTATACGTTTTCATTCTTTGATTACATTTGCTCTTAAACTATACTCCCAATGTTTAATTTTCCAATATGGTTGATATTACTTATTGACTCATTTTTCGCGCCTTGTTAATGTTCTCTTATCAAATTGATGTAAGATACGGTAATATGGGGCAAGTGTATATATTTCTGTTAGGTTCTATATTGTTTATTTGCTGTTCAAAGATGATGGCTGAAATTTGCAACATTATTATCAATTAATCAAACACGTTTCACGTATTTCATTCAACTAGAATTGAAATGAAATTAGACTTGACTATGATGTTAGAGTATGATTGAATCCATTGACAAGTTGCATGTTTTACACTCAAATAACAGATGACTGTAATTCAGTTTATATTTTCATAACAGTAAGATTACACAGATTAAACGCTAAAACATTGAATATGATGTCTAGAAGACAATAGTTTGAATCTTTTCACATGTTTGATCATATCTTCGCTGATTTATTATCGCTCAGCATGTTATTGACTTAATTATTTTTAAATGTTAACTTGATGAATTATTTTCTGTTTCAAAGAATATTCAGACTGTTGATAATTATCTGTTTTTATACTGGTTGTTTGAATCTTCTCAGTGATGTTTACGACTGCAATTAATCAATTTCTTATTAACGTGTGCACATTCTGTGCAGATTGCCTCAATATCGTCTTAAATCACAAACATTATAAGCAGAAATGGATGGTGGACCACAGCGAAATCCAGGACTCATACTTAGTCCTATTTGGGACTTGTCAGTTGGATGTACATGCATCCGAATTGATTTTCACTCCGGGACTCAAACCTAGAGCTGTTCTCTTCAGACTTCATCGCTTTATCTGTCTAGTTACTGCGTCCGAATAGCTACTATCTTTTGAAATGGGGATGATGGGCTGATAATTATCAGTTGAAAATATACACTTTTCATATCATTTATCTGTTCTTAAATAGAAGCAAAGTAAAAATAAAATCAGACTCATTATGATTTTATATTTTCTTATGTTTTTTTATCAATAAAATACGGCAGTAACAATATGTGTTCATTGTCATATGGTTTGTGTATACCTAGATATATATTTTTCCAAACCCTCAAAGATATGTATATATATTCTGTTGTGTTGCAAGAAAAAAACTAGAATTTAGCTAAGAAGATAACCTGAAACAGGCAATAAAAAATATATAATCATAGTATAAATGCATTATTAATGTCATTATTAATCAAGTATTACAAATATCCAGTATACTTTTTACACAGTAAATAAGAACGAATAAAATGTGATTTTCAACAACTGTTAGCGATGTCAGTAGAAGTTTAAAATATGTTTGTTTTCATTTGACTATAGATACACAAAGTGAGAAAAAGAAATAACTGTATAACTGCATAGAATTATCAGGTTACTGATTAAAGTAATTAACTTCTAAATTATTGAGTTCCTTAATGAAATTCTACTTTATCTAAACAATCTGGTAATAGTAATATATCATAATCCATTAAACATATAAAATATGATTTGGTAACGAGTGTATAAACCTACTTACTTATTTAATAAATTACAATAATTTTAACTGTATACTCTTAAACCAATATAAGTTAGATAGGGAATGATTGATCAACATTAATTTTTAATTTAATTAAAACAAACTATACGGTGGTTTATTTATATCCATCAATTTGATTATATTAGTTAATTGCTTCATATTCACAAATCAACTGTATATTCGGTTAATAAAGAAGGAACTCATCGAGCAAAGAAATTTCTTCTTAATTAGTTTTTCATTATGGCTCTACACTAGAGACAGGTATCTACCCCAGTACAATGGAAGTTTGGTTGATGTTGGACACTATCACCATTGGATGCTGGCTCAGTGATCCAGTAGGTTAAGCGTTTGCGCGCGAGACCAAAGGACCTGGGTTCGAATCCCGCGGGCGGGAATGAGGATGCGCACTGATGAGGAGTCCCACAATAGGACGAACAGGCCGTCTGGTGCTTCCAGGTTTCCAACAGTGGTCTAACATCAATCGGTTCATGATCCCAATCAAAAACTTAATAATCTCCACAACCCCTATACCACTAATATATGATTTAAAATAATGAAATCAAAAATGTTGAAATTTATAACAAACGGTAGGAGTATTTTCGTCAATTCAAATGACAATTAAAGTGTAAACACTATCGTTTTTAAACATAAAATATAATTCTAGTTTTAATGCTTATGTAAGAAGGGAAACAAATTTGAACGAAAATTCACAAATGATCCCATAATTTACGAAATATAAAATAAACCTAAGAAAAAACTTTTATTTTCATAGACGAAATTACAATTCTAAGCACAGATCAATGATGGTTAGCTGTAGAATCCAGGGTAGGCGTTTCACTCCACTTAGCTATTGAGTTCAGACAGCCACTAGCTTGTACAATGTTGTGATCTTTAATTTTAATTTACATATATTGGTTGTTTGGATGTTTCTATTGATGTTTAGGATTTCACTTGACCAGTTTTATTTTGGTATATATACATCCTCTGTGGACAGTCTTAATACTGCCAATAAATCCACCATCCATTTCTGCTTATAATCCTTATGACTTAAAGCAATATCTAGACAATCTGCACAGGATGCTTATATACTAATAAGAGACTGATCAATTGTAATCCTAAACATCAACGAGAACATCTAAACATCCAATATACATGGATTAAAATTAAACTATTATTTATTAGATTCCTTAATTGGCTAATAAAATAATTTATTTTCAGTAAAATTTCTTGCACCAATAATAAAATTTAGAAATTTTTTTATTGAATACTGTAATTATTATTTAACTAGAAAATTAAAAGTATATGTGAATTTATAGAAAATACCTTAATAGTTAAATGTAACTAGACTAATTCAGGAGTATATTGATGATAATGGTACTTGACAATTTTTTATCAGAAGAGGGTTTTGTGAAGATTTTAGTAATTTAATAGTTGAATTCATAAGTCAATTGAAGCTAGACCACTATAGAGAACCTGGAAGCATTGAAATGGTTGAAGTTAGATAGATAGGTCCTGGGTTCGAATCTCGCTGGGCAGGATCAAGGATGCGCACTGCTGAGGAGTTCCATACTAAAACGAAACGGTCGTCCAGTTTTTCCATGGTAGTCTAGTTTCAATTAACTCATGGATTCAACTATTAAATTTAAAAAAAATTGGCTTAGAAATATTTCATTTCATTAAATTTGTCCTGATTACTTTGATTAGAAATACAAAACATTCATAATTTTGTTTTCTATTATAATTATACAAGACACCACTTGAACTGAATTAACTTTATTTCTTCATTATTATTTTACATGAATTAGGTACGTGTTACACATACAATTGATAGAACTGATGAAACAAAAGAAATTCGTCAACTATCAGATGGAGATTGGTTTGGAGAAAGAGCATTATACACGTGAGTTTATTCCCTCAATGAAACTTATCATTGTAATTAAGTGAAAAATCATTTTTGATTGTTATTGAAATCAGATAAAGTGATACATAAACAAATTATTTAATTTAAGTAAAATTGGACAAAATAAGCAAAACGAAATTAAATTCAAAACTCAACTGTATTGTTACCTAGTAGAAAATTCATCAAATGAACAACAAATATTCAACATAATTTCATACAATAGAGAAAGAATGAATAATAGCATTAAGGTAAAATAAGCTAAATATAAATAAACAATAAAATGAATGAATAGGATCTTATCACGAAGTCAGCGCATATAAAATTAAGATAAGTATATAATTACTAAGTTTAGGCCCTTTATAATGTACTGAAACAAAAGTTACAAGTATGGAGATTAAGTATATGATAATAATTGATTTAGAATGATCAGGTATTTAATAAATACAATTTAAACTATAGGAAGTGGTTAATAAAACATGTATTATACGCACAAATAAGATTATTTTGTATACATATTAAATACTGTTTTAAGTTCCATTTTCATTATTCAAAGAATATATATATTAACACTGTTGGATGCCGGCTCAGTGCTCTAAAGGTTAAGCGTTCGCGAACGAAACCGATAGGTCCTGAGCTCGAATCTCACGGGGAAGAATCATGGATGCGTACTGCTGAGGAGTCCCATACTAGGACGAAACGGCCGTCCAGTGCTTCCAGGTTTTCCATGGATATATATATATATATATATATATATATATCGGTCGATGAATTATTAGAACTCTAAAACTTGATAAATAAGAACTTTCGTCTAAATTTGAACGAATAGTTTCACAATATTTGGGCGCCGAGTTAATGTGAGACATTAAAAAGAAGAATATATTTGTAAAATCTCAGCGAATGAATTTTTAAGTAAATCCAACGTTTTCCCGGGCAATCTGGTTCAAGCTTTTACAAGGAAAATATAATCATATTATTTTCATATAAACATGTCTCTTACACATTAATACAAATACCTATTTATAAAAATCCTTCACGTTGATTGGATGACTTATTCAGTAAACAGTAAACCGAAGAACCTTGTACCTATTTATATTCGATAATTTTGTTGTTTGATTATATTTTCCTTGAAAAAGCTTGAACCAGATTGCCAGGCGAAACGTTGGATTTACTTAAAAATTCATTCGTTGAGATTTTACAAATATATTCTTCTTTTTAAAACTTGATTTACATTTCTTGAATTATCATTTTTTATATTTGAACCATCAAAACGATTTATGTCACTAATGTTTATGTTATATGCAATTAATTCATTATTTTGATTCCTGAGTTAGAGGGAAAAAATCTTCATTGAAAAATACAGAAACCGTGTAGTAGTTAGAGGATTTAGATTTTAACCATGTTCAAGCCGTGCTTTAAATCTTTCGATTTAGATACATTGGTATCATCATAAACTCGGTAACACAAAGTATCGCTGAAAGCTGGGTACATTAAATTTTATTCGGTAAATGAGTTAAAGTATATATAGTAATAGCATTTATCAAATTAAAACATTTATATTAATATATACCTTTAGTGGTATGACTCTAAATAAAATCTCACATGTTTTGTACTAGTAGACATTATGAGTAGTTGAAAGCAACTAATATCAAATAGTAGCATATATCATTTCTAATAGCCATTTCATATTACATAAAACACTCATACTTTTTAGTTCAAATACAAAAAGTCACTAGTTATTAATTCAATCACAGCATCTAAAGTGTCTTTCTCTTTTTAAATACGTACTGAAGTTGGAAATTGATATATCATTAAAGAATTCTATCACCAACATCTTTAATCTACTGTTCTCCTTGATCGTGACAAAACAAATAAATTGTATTGACATACGTTATAAAATTATCTAACTAATAGACGATATCTATATTGCAAGTATGACATTTAATGATAAATATAATTTTATGTTTTTAGATGTGAAAAACGAAGCGCCAATGTAATATCTGCCGAAGGTGGTGTACATCTACTCTCATTGGATAGGAGGTAAATAGAAGTTTGTAGAAACTCTTTTTGTTCATTATGTATACATACCGTACGAAGATTTCGCAAATCATGTTATTGTGTAACCATCTTATGTCAGTCATCCTGGTGGATATCATTAAACACTAAATTACCAAGTTTGACATTTTGTCGGTTGTATTAGAAAATTTTACTATCATCCATGATAAAATTAAACTGACATCCTTTATGCTATTATCCTATACCTTTACTAATACTGAGTGATTAAAATGTAAATAAACAGTAGTTTGTCGTAGTTGATGATTATTTAAATACTACTGTTTAACCATAATAATCCAATAGGTTTTTCTTAATCTTAATCCCTGTCGTTATGTAGGGTTTGACTAAATTTCATCTGTCATTCTAACACTCTCTTGAAAGATATCAAAGTAAAGTGAATTAATGAAATATTACATATATAAATATTATGGGAAAAAGTACTACTTCGACTTCATAGCGTCCGCTTATTAGCTTTAAGTTTTAAATGTTATTATGATCTGTATGATTTATTTAGTTGAATATTACTTAAAGTTAAAACTTAATGAAATAGTCCCCAAATTTATTATTACGTTTTTATGTAAAACTCCAAGGAAGTTTGTACATCTGGATTAGTTCAATATGGAAAAGATAGATTGATATTTCTGAGAAATTTTCGCTAACTTGTTATCTTCTTTTACTAACCAACTGTTTGTTAAATACTTCTTACAAGATGTGCCTACCTCAACGTACAATTTTTGCAGGTGTACAGGTAGATTGAAAGAAAGCTAGGGGCCGCTAAACTGAAATGTGCCTGAAGTCATTGAATATTAGTCTGAGCCATCTAGATAAGTGCATATTATTAGATTAGGGTCCTCGCAATAATTATAATAAACAATTAAAGACTGTGTGATATGATTCAGGATCATGCTTATTGGTGCAGGCACATTCACTCTTAACCATCCCTTATATTCTAGGCTTCTTAATTATCCTAAAAATAACTTTTTTATTACTCCACAAATTCATAATTTTTACTACTTATACTGATTCATTTACCTACGCCTATTACTCCCGATGGAGCATAGGCCGCCGACCAGCATTCTCCAACCCACTCTGTCATGAGCCTTGCTTTTTAGTTCTATCCTATTGTTGTTCATTCTTCTCATGTCTGTCTCCATTTCTTGGCGTAATGTGTCAGTGCAACTCCTTGTGTATGTGGGGCATTTTCTTCTTCATGGCCGGGGTATAACAGAAGCTCTCCTGAAGCTAGTCTTTGTCGTTCAAACCGCATCCAATATGTTCCAATGATTCAAACATCTATAGGTTATAACTTTTCATTTCTGCGGCAATTTGAATGACTTTCCCGGTCTACCACATTGTATGAACATTCGATTTACTTAAATTAATAGATGCTCTGGTTGTCACAAGGGGCATCAGCCTCGTGACTTCCGAAGGATCTCAGGTTTTACTATGTTTCGTCATAACTCTTCTAAATGAAAACCTAACTCTCAGGACAGAGTTTAAATGGTTTTCTGGTTAGCACTTTTTTTAGCGAGTTAGTTTTTCACGGGATGGTGTTGCTAACCCCATGCCAAACCCTCTTTTATCCGGGCTTGGGACCAGCAGTAGCCTCAGAAGTGCTCCAGGCAGAGTTACTAATTCTACTGTTGTTTCATTTAGCCAATTGACTAAATAAATAAAAAACGAATCACTAACAATTACACTTGAAATTAATTCTAGTTTAGAATAATCACCTACTAATGATCCAGTAAACACAACGAATAACATCAAATAAAATATTCTTTCTAATTCAAATTCGACTAATCTCTAGTGTCTAATCTGTGTTTCTATTATCCAATAAAATCCTTTATTTATTTATTTTAAAAGAAAAACAACAAAGAAAAATAATTTCTTTCTCCTACTTTTTTTTTCTTTCTTTCTTTTCTTTATAGTAATTTTATTTATCTAATTGGTGATTTAAATGAATTCAAATCTAAAACGTATGATGATATCAATCGTCCATCTACTGGGTAAATAAAATTATTTCTATCCTATAATATTCAATGTTATTTTGGTAAATTGGTTAAATGAATGTTCCTTTTTTTTTTAAAAAAAAAAGAAGAGGTAAACATATGTAAATTGGCAATTGATGTAATGCTTATTGATTACTTTTTTTAATGGTGACCAATGTCCTTTTGTCATCTTGTTTAATTATTAATATCTGTTGATTGAATGTTATCGATCTATTTGTAAAAGATAATCATTCATCTAAATGACATAATATTATGATGTATTACAATTGATGTTAAATGACTATAGTTAATTTTTATAGAAATATTCTATTCTCTAATGAGAATTTTATATGACTGACCAGTTTTTTTTTAATGATTCATGATTTTGAAACATTTACACAATTCTATCTGATAGATACTAATCTGTTTTTAGACTTAACTAGATTTATATTTGTTATATGATCTAGTATGATAATAATGGTATAAGGCAGTTATCCATTGAAGACCATGGGTTCACAATATTGAGATTTAATTGAAACTAGATATGTAATCTAGTGGTTTGAAGATTAAATACTTACTTTTAGACATAAACGTTTTGTGTTCCAATCATGGTGGGGTTGTGAATGCTCACTTCTAAGTAGTTTCTTACTAGGACGAAACAACTGTTTTATGCTGTCCTTTGAAAACATTCCTATATGTATTTTATTGCATATTTTTGTATCATAACTCTTATGTTTGCTACACTTTATTAAGTCTTTTCATTTCGTTTTTTAATTTAACTTCTGTTTGACGCTTCCTTCGGATTTTAGATGGTCTATTTAGCTCTCGACGTTAATTAGTTGTCATGATTGAGATTTGTAGCTCAGATGTATGATTTTGATGGAGTTTTGTTCTTTGAACTGGATGGTTTGGTTGTAGGAATTATGGACAAATATAGGACCAAAAATAAAATCAATGGAAGATAAAACCAAAATAAAGAAGTTAACAATGACAGGTTTAGGGTCAACAGTAACCAAAAAACATCAAGGTCTACAAAACAAGCTGTGAACCATATATGGAAAAATTTGAACACTTCTTTTCTACCTGAAGTTTATGCTGATGATGTCGTTCAGAATAACGATGAAAGCTCCACGACCAAACCATCCAGCTCAGAGAACAAAACTCCATCACAATTAGTTATCATACCTACCGATATCTATTTACATATTATGTCTATCTGACTGATCATTTCACACTTAAAGAATGTTCACTACTTTTATCAAACATCGTTTATTCAACCACAGTCATTCATTCTCTCTCCAAAGTTCTATGCTGATCTCTAGAGATTAGTTATTTGCTTCTTCGAACAATGAGAACTTTGTGAAATAATTTAAGAGTATTTGCAATGTTTACATGGACACAAATTCTCGCATATTCGGTTCAATATATTACTAATAAATGAAGGTCGATATATCGTTTTAACTGAAGATTACTTTCAAATATCTTGTAACAAATCGATTTGTTTGATCTATTAAACTTACATACCAGGTTGTATTGTACATTCGATAAAACTTCTGTAGAGGTTGAAAAACAAAATTAGTAAACCTTAATTGATCCATTTAAATAGTTATGTAAATTTACTGAACCATAAGAAGAAGTATTCACATTTTGATTCATAGATTATTTCATATTAAAACATATTTTTTCTCAACCTGTATGACAAATTTACTTCATTATCCTGTCAATAATATCAAATATTAATTTCCCTTGATATTTGTATGATTATCGTTAATTGATTTACCCTAATCATCAATAGAGTTAATCGTTTTTTTTGCCCAGTTTCTCTAATCTCACATATTTATCTAATACTTCTTTCGTATTTATCTTAATTGTTTATGATAAAGTATCCATATAGGGCAGTGTATGTTTTTATTTACATTACATAGGATAACATCAATAAATTATCAACAATCGGAAGGATATTTAGATAAAGAAGAGATTGTTAGTACTCCACAAACTGTTGAACAAATAGAATCAAAGGATTTGCTCTCTTTAGTTAAAATTGATAAAGATGATTTAGAACGAATCACAGTTCTAGGTGTTGGAGGGTTTGGATGTGTCGAATTGGTAAATTTATTATGATAATATTGTATCGTATTTTGTATATAAAATTTAACATCTTAACATTTCTATTTTCTGATTTACTATATACATTTACAAAGTGTTGAACATGTATGTTCATTGTTTAAGCGTCCAAGACAAAACACTAGATTATATTATTCAGGACGTGAAGATCAGTATCTTACCATATACTCATTTTGCTTTCTATGCCTTTGTGTCATTCTCCTTGTACTTCTAAAGATGCTATATTTCAATTAAATTTTGCATTTTTCATCAATTCTATCACATAAAGCCATATGTGACAGTCTTTTTGATGTAAATACTCAATTAAATGTTTCCTCAAACGATCACCAATATAACGTTCGACTTACATGGATAACTTTGAACACGTTACACTAGATAGATCAACATCATATTCAGTCTCATCATATCTAGTTTCTAATTGCTAAAAACACGGACTGACCCAATATGGTCAACCATAAGCAAAGAGGATCCAGTTGCCGTGTAGTTGATAGATGTTCATTCAGTAAATAGAGCAAACAGTCTCGTGTATGAAAAAGCACATATAACATTGTAGAATTACAGAAGAAATCCAATATGGGCCAAAGTCCATTGAGATCATCCACAAGCATTTAAATTCAATTCATAAAATAAGCGCTCAATTTAGTTAGATAGATCGTAAATATGTTTCTTTCGAAAGACTTTGGAACACTTTAAACTTTTAAAGTGATTTTCCAATCATGTCTTAGCTACAAAATCACTTGACTAAACAAAATGATGGTATTGAAATATCATTTAAATTCTTTTCCTCGTTAAATGCTCACATTTCTGTTTTGATTTGAGATTTGGGTTCGGTTGAGCCTACGGTAATTTATTAGAACGAATAGTTAAAATTATTCTACTACGAACGGAATTATTTGTGAAAGATGGTACCACACAACTGATATACAACATTTCAGCATTAATTCAAATTGGCGAAGAAATACAGAAGGAACCTGGGAATTTAAGTAAACGTAATATTCAGGAAGACACTTTTGATGTAGAACAACTCTATATACATAGTAACAAAACATGACATTGGAATATAATAAAGTTGACAAACTTACAACAAAAGCAGTCGATTAGATAATATTAGACGTTAGTATAGAAAAAGGAACCAGAAGAATGTTATAGAGGTTATCTATCAAACAAATGGATTAACATTAAATAACAAAACAAAAAAATTACATAACTTGAAATTTCCCTAGTAATCGCACACTGTGTATAGACTATTTAATTATATAATTATCAAGACAGTATATTTTATTTACTATATTTTATTAAGGTTGTTTGGACGAAAAACAGAAATAAAACATTTGCATTAAAACGTATGAAAAAACAGCATATTGTACATACACGTCAACAAGAGCACATTTGTTCAGAAAGACAAATAATGTTAGAACTTCGATGTCCATTTATTTGTCGGTAAGTAAATATAAACTTTAATTTATAAGAAATTTTATCATATTTTGTTTATACTAGAGAATTTCTCCAATAAAGTAAATATAAGCATTTGTTTAATAGTTAGTATCTCTTAATTATTGTCAGATATTTGATTCATAATAATAATAATAATAACAATAATAATAATAATAATAATAACATTAATAATATGGAACTTTCTGTTCTTCAATTATCTTTTGAAAACGTTTTGATGGAGATCATGAACCGATTGATGTTAGATCACCGTTGTAAACCTGGAAGCACTGTAAGGTTGTTTCGTCCTATTGTGGGACTCCTCAGCAGTGCGGATCCACGATCCCTCTCGCGGGATTCGAACCCAGGGCCTCCGGTCTCGCGCGCGAACGCTTAACCTACTTGACCACTAGGCCAGAATCCAATTTTGTTAGTGTCTAACCTCAACCAATCCACGAAACTGCGTGACCATCTTCCATTGTAATGAGGTCGATACCTGTCTCTACCCGACACGAATTAGCTCCACTGGCCACGGCTTCTCACCAAAACTTCGAGAATTCCCTCACGAAGCTAGTCACTATTGAGTACATGTTAATTATCAGTATAAGGGTTGTGAAGATTATTATCAAAAACTTAATAATCTCCACAACCCCTATACTGATATCCTTTGAAAAATGTTTTGTTTGAATTATTGAAATAAAAGTCGATACTGATCACTTTACAGTCAATCAAATAGTGTTGGTTTATCAGGGAGTAAGTTTTTGAAAATGACCTAATTATAACTGGACCATTATTCAAATAGAATGTTAGGCTTTTCAAAACTAGTTTATAGAATTTCATCCAGAATATGAATAAAACATTTTTAAAAATAACATTGACTTATTTTAATATTTATCAATAATCTTTTAACTTCAGTCAATTAATAAGTTGTCAGTAGTATAGGATATGATATAAATGTACATCTTTCCTAAATCCCGCTGTTCATATTAGCACGACGAATGTAGACTAAAAAATTCAAAGCTAACAGTGTCATCAAATAATGTCGATGACAGTGAAAACGGAACATAAAAAATCTAGTTCATGAAACAATGATTAAACCAGAAAACGTAAATTCTGAGATAATATTGGAACTATGGATTTAGTTGTAGATGAAGAATGAATGTATCTTTATCATTCTGACCGATTTCAAACTAATATTATGTATTGTGTACAATGGTAAACTGTAATAATTTCGGTGGTCTCAGTTAGAATTTTTGTTCGACTGCAAGTAATAATTGTGGATTTACGCATTCATTTTAAAATGTTTACTGTTTTATATGAAAGAAATGTTTTGTTTCATTTAATAACTATATCATAATATATACCCCATACTTTGAAAATACAAAAATATAACAGCGTATTGTATGCATTTATGAACATAGTTACGGTATTGGACATTCAATTATCATTTGTGCCATCTGCCATTTATTAGTCCGTATAATTACTACTCCATGTAACTGGTTATTTCTAACTGTTATATCATGACTTCTCTGAAAATTACTGATAATTTATTGACTAGAAAATGTATTAGTCAGTTTAATGAATTGAATTTAAGTATTTCGTTATTTTCTACCATTACAGTCTATCTAATATAGTGAAGTCAGTATATTCATTACTGAAAATGATTTATTCAAATAAACACTTTTCTTATTTTTAGTTGATTTAATAAAATTACTGAATGTTTTGAATGTTCATAACAATGGATCTATAAATTTTATAAGTTATACATTCAATAGTTGTTGATTCTTATTCATTTCATTCGGTTCTTACTCATTCAATTTATGTACGTCCATGTATTATATAATTTCGAAATAACAAAACATACTTTCTCGAAATTAAAAGTGACGACATATTAGATGTATCTTTATGAGGGCTATAGACATAATTTTACACTCATTGCAAATCGAATGTTTTTTGTTGTCACTGTAGAAAACTGTATGATTGTGGATTTACAGTCGGTTACACCTAAAGTGATATTAACGAATTACCTGAGTTATGGCTGTTCTGGAAAACAGATTTATTGACTTAAAGTCTCAATAAGTGGTTGTCTCAAGACCGAAAAACTGGGCAGAAGCGAATTAGAAAAATGGCACATATATACATAATGTTTAGCTCGAAAATGAGCATGATTAAAAACGTTGATCAACGTGAGAAGTCATTCCATAGCTATCAACCTTGCTTCATACCACTCACATCATTTATCGATCATGATGCAAGTCGGGACCACTTGATACTGTACAGACAGAGGGTTAAAACTGTGGTATGGGAATTAAGTGGTCCAAACTATTTTTTTATTTAACAAATGTTCAAGTCTAATAATGAATGTTTAAATTGCTTAATATTTTAATAAACGTTTACTAGTTGTAACCTATACGTCACTCAATTCGCACACTATAAAGTAAATCGCAAGTCGAATAATTCCCTTTCTTCTTACTTGAGTTGAGTACTTGAAATGTAGATATCAACTAAAAAGTCAGTGTTTGAAGCATTTAACGTACATATATTACAACAATTTAAAACATGTATCAACTTACAATATGTATATATACAGAAGAATAAAATTACTTACTTACTTACGCCTGTTACTCCTAATGGAGCATAGGCCGCCGACCAGCATTCTCCAACCCACTCTGTCCTGGGTCTTCTTTTCTAGTTCCATCCAATTCTTGTTCATTCTTCTCATGTCTATTTCCATTCCCCGGAGTAATGTGTTCTTTGGTCTTCCTCTTTTCCTTTGGTCTTGAGGGTTCCACGTGAGGCCTTGTCTTGTGACTCAGTTGGGTGCTTTCCTCAATGTGTGTCCTATCCACTTCCAGCACTTCTTGACTTCTTCCTCCGCTGGGATCTGGTTTGTTCTCTCCCACAGTTGGTTGTTGCTAATAGCGTCCAGCCAACGGATCCGAAGTATTTTGCGTAGACAACTGTTAATAAACACCTGTATCTTCTGGATGATGGCTTTCGTAGTTCTCCAGGTTTCTGCCCCATACAGTAGAAGTGTCTTGACATTTGTATTGAAAATTCTGACCTTGGTGTTGGTTGACAGTTGTTTTGAGTTCTAGATGTTCCTCAGTTGTAAATATGCTGCTCTTGCTTTACCGATTCGCCCTTTCACATCTGCATCAGACCCACCATGTTCATCAATGATGCTGCCCAAATATGTAAAGGTTTTTACATCTTCCAAATCTTCTCCGTCAATTGTGACTGGATTGATGCATGCTGTGTTGTATCGGAGAATCTTGCTTTTCCCTTTGTGTATATTGAAACCTACTGCTGCTACACTGGTCGTTTTCTCCTGCATTTGTTGTTGCGATAGCGATAGGAGGACCAGATCATCTGCGAAGTCTAGATCGTCCAACTGCATCCTAGATGTCCATTGTATCCCGTGCTTCCCTTCAGATGTTGACGCCTTCATGATCCAGTCGATCACCAGGAGAAAGAGAAAGGGTGAGAGTAATCAACCTTACCTGACACCAGTCTTTACGTCGAACGAGTCTGCCAATTGTCCTCCATGCACAATTTAGCAGATTAATCCATCATAGGAATTCAGTATGATATTGACTATCTTCTGAGGCACGCCGTAGTGTCGAAAAAGCTTCCATAGTATTGTTCTGTCCACGGTGTCAAATGCTTTTTCGTAGTCAATGAAGTTGATGTGGAGTGATGAATTCCATTCAATTGATTGTTCCACTATGATCCGTAGAGTTGCGATTTGGTCTGTACACGATCTATCCTTACGGAATCCTGCCTGTTGGTCTCGAAGTTAGGTGTCTACGGAGTCCTTCATTCTATTTAACAATACCCTGTTGAAGACTTTTCCCGGTATCGAAAGAACAGTTATGTACCTGTAGTTATCACAGTAGCTGAGATCACCTTTCTTTGGTATTTTGACCAGAAGTCCTTCTTTCCGGTCTGTTGGTAGTTGTTCCTCATCCCAAACCTTTCTGAAGAGAATGTGGAATACACTGTAACTATTTATTACAGTCAGTCATCTCTGATAACAAGATATAATACTAAGTAGTATTAGATTTCAAAACACACTTTATGAAACTACAAGATGCATAGAAAAGTAAAACATTAGGTTATGCTAATTTCAGTTGGAACAACAATTAGCCGAATATTTAGCCCGGGAATTTAAAATGAATATAATTAACACATTAATATATGTATTTTTAATAACAATATTATTCTTGGATTGGTTGAGGTTAGACATTAACACCGTTGGATGCCGGCTCAGTGGTCCAGTAGGTTAAGCGTTCGTGCAAGAGACTGAAGGCCCTGGGTTTGAATCCCGCGAATGGGATCGTGGGTGCGCACTGCTGATGAGTCCCACGGCAGGACGAAACGGCCTTCCGGTGCTAACAGGTTTTCAGTGGTGGTCTAGCACCAATCGATTCATGATCTCACTCAAAAATAATATTACTGGTCTAAGATTAATTCATATAGACATTGACAAAAAAATTTATGTAGTAATTTTTCTGAAATCCAATTTTTCAGTTAGAGGATTAAAATGAAAATTTTAATTAATAATTTATTTCTAAGGTCAAGATACTATTTCCCTTTGAGATTTAAACTAAAATCATATTAATTCAATTAAAATCAAGACAGTGTATATTAGAATATAACGAAATAACTAGGGGCTATGGTTAGAGAGAGAGAGAAAAAAAACATACTAAGTAGACGAAATAATGATCTATTAACATTTTGCTTCTCTCTTGGTTTCTAATCAAAATGTACCAGTATTTTACTACTGTAATTGACCAATCTACCCAAGTGTATGATAGCTAGACTTTCTTGTTTTAAATATATATGGTATATATGATAGAAACAGCTTACTTTCTTTACTAAGAGAAAAATAGTCTTTGAAAGCTTTCTGAGTATGATGTTCCATGTTGAATTGATACAGACAAATATGATGTATTTGAAAAATACATTAAAAACTAGTTATAATTCTGCAGAGAACATTTTAAAAAATATTGTGACACAAAAATCATATCAATAATATTAGGGTAAAGAAAATAATTAATGACTGAACTATTTGTTAACGTACAGTATTTCACTATCTGTTAACAATAAGTCAAGACAGTAAGATATGTATTAATTTTAACTTGATTTATCCACGGTCAGGATTGTGATTTTATCAGGAGAAACATTTTGTCATTTGTTGACATCTACCAAGCAGATACAGGGATATATGCTGATTGGCTGTGAATATTCAATGTCAAAAAACGTAGCTTAATGATCATATTACTTGGCATAACTTACATTTTGAATATCGATTACTTAGCATTTGTCAAAGTGCTCACATAACAAGGGTTGTGTCAAATGATATGACATCTTTAAAAATTGCGCATTTTTGATTAATTTTATCATATGAACTAACTTGATAATCTTTTAACTATATGATCAGATCTAACTTTTAGTGATAAAATCAGTTCAAAACTATGTTCCAGAATCTTAGTAACACTAACCGAACCGTCTTCATTAATGATCACAGATAAATATCAGATGGGTTTTGTGGATATTATAGTAATTTCAATGGTTAAGATCATGAGTCAGTTGAAGTTAGATCACCATGGAAAACCTGAAGGCACTGGACGGCTGTTCCGTCCTGTTGTGGGACTCCTCAGCAGTGCGCATCCACGACCTCGCCTCCTGTGAGATTCGAACCCACGACCTACTGGTTTTGCGCGCGAGCACTTAACCACTAGACCACTGAGCCGACATCCAACAGTGTTAATGTCTAACTTCAACTAATCCACGAAATTGAGCGACACATCCACGATTGTCTTCAGTGAGTTACTATCTTACAACAGACCTGGTTGAACTCCGCTGGTCACTACTTCTCACTAGAACTCCAGATAAAACAACAAATCTTAGTTATATTACAAGTGGATTTTGTTTAGGTCATGGGTTCGAATCTCGTCGAGGGCGGGACCATGGACGCACACTATTGAGGAGTCCCATACTAGGAAGAAACGGCCGTCCAGTGTTTCCAGGTTTTCCATGGTGGACTAGCTTCAATTGACTCATGATTTCAACTATCGAAATCAATAATTATTGAGATTAGATTATGTAAGTTTTAATGTGTCGTTTAATTTTATTTTTTCTACTATTTAATAAGTTAGTTTTAGCTTTGAAATAGAATGTTTAAATTTGCTCGTGAACTACCGGAAATTTTCAGAGATAAAATGTCCAGAAAATTTGATTTATTCATTCAGTTGATTTGTACTGGTAAAAAAATTATAGGTTATAATAGATTAGCATTGTTATTTATTAATGACATCAATGTGTTTCATTACTGTCCCATACAATACAAACAAGCTTTCTTACAATATATTTCAGTATGATATACACAATTTTATATTTGTTATTCATATATTTTCAATGTTGAATGTTTCTAATCTTTGTTAATAGTTTTCTTACACTTTCACTATTTTAGACTTTACTGTACATATAAAGATAATAAATTTGTATACATGCTGTTGGAAGCTTGTTTAGGTGGTGAATTATGGACAGTTTTACGAAATAAGTGAGTAAATATTTTGTTAAATTTGTCTTCTTTATGAGTTAATATCTATTTTATAACAGATAATGTTATATATATAGTCTATTAGTAATCAGTAGTAAATTTTTATTAGCCCTTAGTTCAGACTGAATTCTATCGATCAAGTTGCAATGTATCCATTAATCTGGATGACTCTACACCGCAAATATTATATCTGATGTTAGGCGGTTATATATAATGTCTCAGACCGTATAGCTAAGTGATATAAGCTCGAATCTGATAGGGAAAATCAGTTCCTTCAAGACTACAGACATACTTTTCTGATGAATGTCAGCGAACACAAAATCTATGTTTAGGGTTTCTTACTGAATGACTTCAGCTATCTAACACTAAAATATAGAATACTGATGCTGAAAATATGATCTGTTGGATTTCAACTCGGTATAATTAATCTTAGATTAAAAGAATTTTTGTTTGATAATTCATCTGATTATCACCAGTGTTGTTCTGTCATTAATTAGATATGTGAAAAGTTCACAGTAGGTTATATATGAAAACATTATAGAAAGAATATTCATTGTTAATAATTAACAAGAGTACAAATTTATTTGATCGAATCAATTATTAACTAACTGATTACTTTTAATTGAAGTGATAATGCACAATGCAAAGAGAAAAATAGGCGATAAAAAGTAGGTGAAGGTTAAATAAGATATTTATTAATTTTTGTATCAGAACAGATAGGATTGTATTTAGATTATTACAAATCATCATTGTAATCTACCATTAAAAGTTTAGAAATAACAAATTCATGCAACAACTATCATCTAAATTTAATCAGATAGTTTCACAGCATTCGGGTGTCGAGTTGATGTGACATATTAAGAAGGGAGAATGTATTTGTAAAATTTCAGAGAATGAATTCCAAGTACATCCAACATTTCACTTGACAATCTGGTTCAAGCTTTTCAACGACATTTAATCAAACATCAGGATTATCAAATATAAATAAGTATATGGTTCTCTGGTTAACTGTATATTGAATAGGTTATTCAATCACGTTAACAATGTTTAAAGTAGGAATTCGCTTTAATGTGTATGAACCATGTGATTTGAAATGAGAATAATGTTAAGATAATAGATTGTTTGTATTGTGTGTAAGTGGATCTGAGTTGTAATAAGAAATTTCATTCACTATTTATCGCCTCATTAATTCATCATCTACTGAAGTGATAAATAATTAAATGCTGATGAAAGATACTGGCTATTAAAATCATATACAATGTTTTGACTAAGTACAATTTGAATATATGTTAGAGAAATATTTACTTTAATATTGCAGAAGTTATGCTGAAAATTATGTACTACAAAGAAATTTCTAGTATTATGTAAAGGTATTACTACTATTTCTAATACATCTACATGTGATCTCATTGAAAAATAGTTTTTCAAGATTACGCTTTCATATGAATGTAAAAAAAAGTTTTGTTTTACAAATCATTGATTCTCTAGACTGTTGATTATTAACTCTATTCGTGGATTGGTTGAAACTAGACATCAACACCGTTGGATGAGCGCGAGACTGATAGGTCGTGGGTTCGAATCTCACGGGGCGAGATCGTGGATGCACACTGCTGAAAAGTCTCATACTAGGATGAAACACCCGTCTAGTGCTTCCAAGTTTTCCATAGTGGTCTAGCTTCATTCGACTCGTGAATTCCATTATTAAACTCTATTTAGCTCAATAATGATTTTATAAGGCGTGTTATGCTCATTTTGATTCAATGTTCACTTTGACTATTTTGCCAAATTTAACGTAGATTATTCGTCAAGTAAAATTATCAATAATTCATTTGAGGTAATATACTTAGATGAGTCTAACTGACAAAAAAGTAGTAATAATAATAATATTTCAAAAGAAGGTTATTAGAGTTTACTTTACTTAGTTTGTTTTTCAGTCCGTAATACTTCATTCTTTTAGCGATGATGTTAAATTTTTTATGGAGTTTAGTCCAAAATAATATTGAGAAAAATAAAAACAATTTACTATATCTTTCAAATAAGAAAAATAAGTTTTTTGTCTTTCTGTTGGTTTCAAAATGTTATTGAGACTACCAATCAAACTAACTCGGGTAAACATTGGAAACTAGGAAGCACTGGATAGCTGCTTCTTTCTATTATGGGACTCCTGAACACTGTGTATCCACGATCTAGCCACCGGGTGTAGAATCTATAATCTTCATCTCCCGAATTAACAGTTTAGCCGTCAAACCATTAAACAGGCACTTGATGGTTTACATGTCTAAATTCAAACAATCCACGGGATAGTGCAACGATCTTCCATTGTCTTTGGTGGGTAACTGTTTCACACCTGACACGGTTAAACTGCACTCGTCATGGGTGCTCAGAAGAACTCTGGGAATTACCTCATGATATTAGTCACTAGTTAGTATGTGATAATAATTACTCTTATACTTATTTTAGGATCCCCACTCAACTTTCGTATTTTATATTTTATAAATAAGACAAATCAACGAATCAATTCAGAGATGCTAATGGAATACCATATTATTTATAAATCAACTTTACTTAACACTAATAATAGTGGAATTACAGTAGTTATTGTCAAGTGATTATTTCGTGAATTTTACTTTCTACGGCGATTAGAATTAGTGATTACTCTTATAACTGGACTGATTACTGAAGCAAATTATATGTTTTAGGGGTAAAATGGTCAAAATAGGTCTTTCTACGATTGTAAACATAATGTCTTAGTTACTATCTCTAAGAATAAAACAGATAGTATACCAATACTGGATTGTTTCAAACACAAAGTAAATAAGTTACCATATGTTAAGGAAAATAAATGAACGTGTTTATGCCATCCTGTACAATTATTAAGTCTTTTGTGACTAACATCTGCATTTTGCTCAGTCTTTTTGCCATCACTTGTAAACATGACGCCTGCGTAGACAACTTGTGATATTAATCAGTTTCCTAGAAGTAATCATTGTCATTATTACCGAGTTCCTAGTTTTAATGAGATTCCACTGTTTTACATTATTGTAATCAAACGTATGATTCAAATCCCATAGAAACATAGTTCTAGGCTGAATAACTTATTAATACTAACTCTATTTACATCATTTTATGGATCGAGTTCAAATAATTTCTAGAACCTTGTTGATAATTAATAAAATCTAGCATAAGTGTACCAAATAGGGATTGTTGTCAATTTATCTTAAAGATAATCTATTTAAAATATGTAAACATACAATTTTAAAAAATGGTTGCTGTTTTTTTTTAACTCTTCAAGAGGTCGATTTGATGATGTTATGACACGTTTTGTGGTTGCTTGTGTTTTGGAAGCGTTCACTTATTTACACACACAAGGCATATTATATAGAGATTTAAAACCAGAAAATTTACTTCTTGACCATAAAGGTTATGTGAAATTAGTAAGTCTTTCATTTTTAATTGAATTTATGTATTAAATGAATATTGTAGTAAATATTGTCACATTTTTGTTTCTTAACTTTCATAATCAGTTTTACCGAATATATCTTATACTGTATTTAGTTTGATGATATATTTTAACTAATAGTAAAGTATCAGAAGGAGTTTTGTGGATATTATAGTGATTTAAATAGGTGAGATCATGAGTTAATTGAAGCTAGACCACTATAGAAAACTTGAAAGCAGTGGACGGCCATTTCGTTCCAGCATGGGACTCCTCAGCAGTGCGCATCCACGATCCCGCCCCGCGAGATTCGAACCCACGACCTATCGGTCACTCGTACAAACACTTAACCTCTAGACCACTGAGCCAGCATCTAAAGGTGTTAATGTCTAACCTCAACTAATCCACGAAATTGAGCGACACACAGAAAAGTCATCATTCTAGTGAATAAACAGACAGATCAAGAGTTGTAATAAATTAGTATCACTATTCAAATCGATTTGTAATATTATTAGAAATTATTAAGACGAAATCAAAATATTGGATATGTAATGTAAACAAAATGATTCTTAAATGAAATGGATAAACATACTTGTAATGTACCATTTAATGAAAGTAGGTTTTATCAGTAAATTGATAATTCCTATATTTAATTTACTATAAATTAGAAATCCACAAGGTGATTATTTTCAATTTAAAGTCCATAATAATCGGGGTAAACTAGTTTGTATTTTAACCAACTTATCATATATATATTGATGCAGGTAGTTCTGACTCTTATCGTTTTTTTTGTGAGTTATAGATAATACTAATCTGTCGAAACTTAAATAGGCAAAACGAGTTCTGAATTTACAATCTGTTGGTTAAAATCTGAATGTTCAAACTAATTAACTTCCACTAACTCAATATGTAGGTATAATCTATGTAGACGTCAACGGAGTGCTATACTTAATGGTGCCAAGAGCACCTTCGAAATTAGTTATTTCAATCTATTATTTATAATTACTTTTCTGAATAAACCTGCACTAGTATAAGTGAAGAATTAGGGTTATAAGTTAAAGCTGGAGGTTAAGGTTAGGAATTAGAGTTAGGGTTTTCACCACAAACCGATATCAACTGTAACGCCAAAATGTTATTTAGTTATATTTATGGATGAATTACGTGCCAAAATTCAACACCTACTGTCTCAAATCTCATTGGTTCGTTCATATATTATAGTCTCATCGATTTCTTAGTTAATAATATTCGTATGTAGTTAACTTCATTGATCTATCTATCTATCTATATATATAATACTCCGACCCTTAAATTAATCAGGAGTTTATCTAAAGATTAATCACTATCTGGTAAATAGTCAACATCAAGTTCATCGCATTTATTTTAATACAGTTGAGAATATTTATTTTATAATGTGACTATTATTCAATCTAAGAGTAGTTTGTTCAATCTGGATGACTATTTCAAGTGTATACTTCTACAACATTTCAGAATAGAAGAAAGTAATTGACCAGTAATCTTGGTTACTTTATATTTAATCAACCGATGATTATGCTTGATGTGTACTTTTTGGATACAAATGAACTAATCAATTGGTATAATTCTTTCCAACTTTATACTATAAGTTAAATTAGGTTTCCAATGAAACTAAGCATTAATTAATCATCTCGACGCCATTATTAAAATTAAATTAATTAAACAACTAAATATCCGACAAACATTTTAAAAAAATACTTTGATGTCACTATTTAGTGTATATTTTTGATGATAATGCTTGTTATAAAACAATCTTATATTCAATTATTTTATACAACTTTATCAATTAAATCAATCCTAATGCCCCTGGTGATAATGATCAATTATGACTGAGATAAAATTTCTAATTTCTCTGTCTAACTTTAGTAAACTTAACACAATTTTCTTCCTTATTAATTTGATCGATCATTGCACAGTTTGTCGCACATATATCTTTCAGTTAAATTACATTTAATGCAAATTTAATTGTTTTCTATGTATAAATGAGCTAAAGGAAAAAGTAATAATAATAATAATAATAATAATAATAATAATCCTATAAATAGAGGTTAATTCAATAAAATGACTTAAAAATTGTTTCATTCATCTTAAAATGAAGATAATAAACCTTGAAAATAAACATATAAAAAATAAGTGAATAAGCTTAATCTCACTCTATTTCTCTCCTTCTCTCTCTATCTGAGTCTGAATGTGTATATGTATGTCTCTTTAGTTCAATTAATTTCATCTGAAAATCAATAATGAGTAGTAAATCGGCAGGAAAAATCAAATAACCAAAAAGTTTTCTTTTAACAAAACGTAGAGAAAAAATAGATGGTTTTATTCGATAGTTAAACATCAATCAAATAAGCAGCGATGAATGATGGCTAGCAGTGGAATCCAGGACGCGCATTTCGTCCTATTTGGGACTCGTCAACTGGATGTACCTGCATCCAAGAGATAATGTTTACTCCGGGAATTCAACCCGGTATTGTTCGCTTCAAACGCTATCGCGTTATCCACTTAGCTACTGAGTTCAGATAGTCACTAGCTTGTACGATGAGTTAACTTGCCTACGAAAATTTAAAATCTATCCATTTCTTGCTTAATATTATACAAAAATCTATTTAATAGTACAATAACCTGACCAATCATGCAATGTAATACATAAATAATCAGTTTTAGAATTTTTAAAATAATTTATTCAGGTTATGTCGAACTGTGCTGTAAAATGAAGTAGATTTGAATATTTCATATTTTGTTTTTACAAATGCCGTGGCACGATCGAGGGTGGGGAGAGTAAGCTCTCTCGAAATGCTCTCATATGGCTACATGCATATAACCACTGCAAGGGACGTTCTCACTTCATCCTCGCGACGGGGTGTTGGCCACGAAACTGAAAGGACGAAACGTGAATGTTGGGTGCTTAAACCGGGTTGATGGATATATAGGATCCACCTAAGGGAGTTGGAAAACCCTCATTCCAAACCAATGGTGCACATGGGCTCCAGGATCCTGAAGCAATAAATGGCGTATGAACACACTATTGGTCACCAGCTACCATGGGACTGCGTCTACTAACGTTGCCCTACTCTCTTGTGGATTATACCTGTAGGTCAAAGGCTCGAGGAATGGCCCCCTGAGAAAACCACCTGCTTCACTTTAGACACCCAAGGAGTATCACAGCTCGCATACAAATCCAATGACGAGGTGTGGTGCATATGTATTCGGTCCCCCTTTGTCCCAATATTTATGTGTTCAAATAAATAAATAAATCACACTGATCCTGGAAGATATTGATATTTCCATTGAAATTCTGAAATAGTACTTTAGAAATAAAGTTAGCTGGATTTTAAATTTCTAGTAAATTTATAAATAATGGGATACCGTATATCAAATTGAATATCCCACAAAATATATAGGCTTCTATAACCATTAAAGTCTCCTCTTATTCATTAGTTAGACATTATCTTAAAGAAAATATTTCTTTATTTTTAACAGATGACTTAATAAAGCTCATATGAGTGATATATAATTAAAAAATATTATTGTTCTGTAAGTATACTGTCCAGATAATAAGACTGATTGTTATTTGGATTCTAGATTCCCAGTCGTATATGAATAACTGCAGTTAGTGAACAGATAAATATAGACTTATTCTTTGAAACTTCTAACTGATCATTAATCGAGATATAATTATCTTACCGGTCTTGGCTTTCTTTGAACTCAATAAACACGAGTGCCAACTATATGTACTTACGTACTATTACAAATGAGTTACATATTATTCCGAAGCTAAATACTAGAAAATACAGAGAGAAACACTACAGTTTGTGACATGGTATCCTTTTCATTCATCCTTTGGATAAATCAGAGATAAATATATTGAAAATTAAACACTTTATATATAATACGCGTTATTAAATATACCTGTTATGAATTATTTTAGTGTGACTTTGGATTCGCCAAACGAGTTGGACATGGTAAAAAGACCTGGACATTTTGTGGCACACCTGAATATGTCGCACCGGAAATTATTCTAAATAAAGGACACGATAATTCAGCAGATTATTGGTCACTAGGTATTCTTATTTATGAATTACTTACAGGAAGGTAAACTTATTTTTGTTACATATCAATACTCTATGAGTGTTAATTCACATATTTTATTAATAAAGTTAAAAATTATTGTTACGTATCGAGCTTTACTTTACATGTTCGAGATTGGTATAAGCAATAAAAAAACTAGGCATCGGGCTTAATGCATGACTTAAGTTATAGAAATTCCGGTATAATAAGGGAAGATAGTATCATACGTGATAATAGCATAGTGTATGCTACTTATGTCGACAGACATAATTAACACTAATCAAGAATGAAATGCCTGAAAGCAGACGGTTCGGGAGAGCGAACTGAAGAGAACAGGAATGTAAACTGAAAGTAATTGTAATAGCAATGAAGGAACGATGAAGTTTCAGACAACTGATAGATTTGCTAATGAAGTATTTAATGTATAGTTTTTCACATTTTACGAAAGAACTCTGTAATTTTCCACTTAATAATAAATTGCTTTTCCCCACCTGAGTTCACGTTCACTACAATAGAACTAAAATAAAAGTAATTAATATATATATAGTTTATTATGCAAACTTCTTACTATTATGCGCTTGTGTTGGGAATATCATTTATATGTTTTCGTTTATTTATACAGTTTACTTAGCGATTTTGTTTTTTAATATGCCAAAAACTACCTAGTTTTCCGACAGTAAGAAGAAATGAGACTAAACTAGCAGTGCGTATCCACGATCCCGAACATGAAACTCGAACCTAGGCCCTTTGTCTAGCGCGAACGCTTAACCTCTAGACCTTTGAACCGGGATCCAACAGTGTTTATCGACCAATCCACAATATTGTGCAACCGTAGTTTCATTGATGCTTCATACCGCAGTATACCATTTGTAAATCGGTCTTGTCTAATTCTATAAAAACAGATTTTATAGCAGTATCACAAATAACTGAGTAGTTCATATTAAGAATGGTTTAATAATAAACGTTACACTGATATGTTGGGTGATTGAAGATAGTCTACAAGATACCGTAAACCTAGATTTTGTGCTACTTGATATTTGTCAATAAGGCGCACCTATAATCTTGACAGATGTTGAAATATCAGTACATTTTAACCAAAATGTCGGTTTTATTAAATTATGCTTTTATACAGTCTCTTTTAATTGGTTGCAACTGAAATACGTAATAGCATTGTTTTTCATATCTATTGAGAAATATGATACATTTATTTATCGCTTATTAAGATTCATACACTCATACTGATAACTAGACTGACACAGTTATTCCAAATGAAAGTTCACCTCGAAATATTCACACTTCAGTAGTATTTCAACAGATCAACTTCAATGGTTACTTGTTTGTTGAATGTATCACCGAAAAAGAATATGATGTGACATTTGATTCATATCATATATAAAAATTGTGTTTTCTTAAAAATCCACCTATCAGAAGCGATAAATAGTGAATGAAATTTCTTCTTACAACTCAGATCCACTTACACACAATAGAAACAATCTATTATCTTAACATAATTCTCATTTCAAATCACATGTTTCATACACATTAAAGCAAATTCCTACTTTAAACATTGTTAACGTGATTGAATAACCTATTCAATATACAGTTAACCAGAGAACCATTTACTTATTTATATTTGATAATCTCGATGTTTGATTAAATTTCGTTGAAAAGCTTGAACCAGATTGTCAAGTGGAATGTTGGATGTACTTGGAATTCATTCTCTGAAATGTTACAAATACATTCTGCCTCCTTAATATATCACATCAACTCGACACCCGAATGCTGTGAAACTATCTGATTAAATTTAGACGATAGTTCTTATATATTATGATATTGTTTTAATAATTAAATCCAGAAAATAACTGCTGCTAAAAAGATAAACTCTCCTGAATCTCGACTCGGTAGTTCAGAGGTACTACTGTTGATTCAAGGTTTAAAAATCATATGGTCTAAAGTCAACTGAAAAAACATTAGTTGCCGTAAATCCAAGAACAAATTAAGATCTGTGAAGACAACCAATGACATAGAAAGCTATATAAATAAGCTGACATAGAACATATGGAAAATTCACTTCTACTTGAAATAAACACTGATCTAGTTGTTCAAAACAATGGTGAAACTTAATCAATTAAATCATCTACCTCAGAGCATTCAATATCATTAAAAAACATTTAACTGAGCTGCATGTATTCTCATTCACTTAAAGATATACGACTGAATCAAGTTTATGATTGTAATCACTGTGAACTAATTACTACATATTTCTAAATCTTGTAATTGTCCTCATTTTTTTATACTTCGCCAATGTATTGCCAACTGGTGTGGAAAAACAATTTTTTTTCTAGTCCCTTGATTTGTTATTTATTTACGCTTTATTATCGTTAAAAAATCGATTTATGAAAAATAGACAAGTCGGTTAGGCATATAGGCAGATAAACAGATATTTTTTGGATAATGTATTCTTAATACAAAGAGTGATATTTCGAGCGTATATTTCACTTCAGCTATCTGTTATTACTTAATTTTTATCTGGTCACTTATTAGATGAATTATCATTCGTTGTGTAAGTGAGTTAATCCAGATTGTTTATTATTCTCTCAGTGTTTCATTGACTCTTCATTAGAGGATGTTTTTTAAAGTATGAAAAAAGCATCTCAAAAAAGCAATAGACCTTAACATTTAACGCGTAAATTAACTACTTACTTATCCCTCGTGGATGAGCATAGATCACCCACAGACAATCTCCATTCAACTCTATCTTCGATAATCCTTACCAGTTATTCTCAATCGCTATTCATTCTTTTCATGTCTACTTCCAATTATCGACGAAGTGTGTTCTATGGCCTCCCGCATTTTCATTTCCCTTCACGATTCTCTGTGGGAAAATAACCCGTGATATACTTTGATGATTTCCACGATGTATATCGTATCCACCTCCAACATGTTTTTCTAATTTCCTCTTCAACTGGAAACTGATTTGTTCTTTCCCAAAGTGGGTTTTTGCTGATCATATCCGGTCAACGGACAATGAGTATCTTACGTATACAATTGTTTATCAATACTTGTACTTGTCACACACGTTGAAAACGATGCAGTCACTTGATGGTGACATTGAACAAATATTGTATGTCATATCGCAAGCTGATTGTAAAATTGCAACGTTACCTATAAGATTGGTAGATGTACATCTCATGTATTCCTTTTTTGGAATCATAGGTGTTCACTGCGAATGAAGCCTGTGAACTAAAATAAAGACAGTTGTTTAGTAGTGTCTTCTGGATTTCAATGGCTCGCAATTTGTTTTCACTTCATTTTAGAAATTAGTTGTAAAACTAAGAACCTGAAATCTTTTCTTCTCTAGTTTGAGGATTCAAAATTGCTCTTACCATCAGTCATACGAGTTGTTGTATTTTGATAATTAATAGATTAATCATATATTTTCTGCCTCTCTAACTGTTCTTTAACGATTTCATCTTTTCCAGAGGAGTAGCTAAAATTGGTTATGAGTATAAAATCTTCAAACGTTTTGCTTATATTTCGGCTGTTTAGTGATCATTAGTTGTAGACATCCCTGTTTTACAGGAGGTTAGCTGTGACCCGAATAGCTTATCCGTAAAGTCTCAGACTATGAAGCTACGTGAGGCTGATTAAAGCCTACATGGGGCGTCAGTGCCCTCCATATTAGAGAATTTCCTTACTGATTTTCGTCAACTAACACAAAACCTAGTTCCAACGTTTCCTGCCTCTTGTGTAAAATCAAAACGTAGTGCATGAGATGTTGAGTAACTTAGACTAGTAGGTAGTCAGATTTTAACTCGATCGATGAAATTCAGTTAACAATTAAGAGATCAGACAAACATGACACTAATCAATACTCAGCGACCATCCAATTTTATGTACATTTTATAATTTACTTACTCTTTGAATAACGTTTTTTCACTGGAATTATAGTCTAAACAAGTGAAAACTTTTATTCTTTAGAAAAACAAAGACGTTTTCATTGCAATTTCTAAGTTTTGAACATATTGTGTAATTTTATGCCAACTGTTTCTCAAATGTTTATCTGTGTGCCCTATATAGTTTATAAATTCTGTACCTATCGTTAACAAGTTACTTTATTATTTTTAATGTTCTCTCTACCTTTTATTCCTTTTTACAGTCCACCATTTACTGGTACTGATCCAATGAAAATCTATAATGTTGTTCTGCGGGGAATAGATTGTGTTGAATTCGATCCATCGAATATAAGTCGAACTGCAACTACACTTATTAAACGTTTATGTGCACAGAATCCAGCTGAACGGTTAGGATATGGACGAGGGGGAATAATCGATATTAAACAAAATAAGTGAGTGATAATATATATGAAATTTCTGTTTCTGTTCAATTACTATGAGTACCAACTTCATATCGTGAAAACTACAACGTTAATTATAATTTGACTAATCCCAGGGTTATAATTACACTTTATTAGCATATCGTATTGATTTAAATAATAGATTTCGCATAATCAATGATAAGTAAATGGTTGTTCCTAGTTTAACAGTACTCAGTAATGAACTTTTTTTCTTCATCCCAAGCAAAATTAAACTCAGAATCGACAAGTTTAGCAGTTAGTAAATTTTGAACATCGATAAATGCTTGATGTAGTAAGATTTTCACCTAATGTCATCATTGCATCACTTTTGATTTTTTGCTGACACATTCGAAAATTTTTCACCTATGACCAAGGATATCGTACTGACTGTGATAATTGAAGTACTTGCGTCTAATTCTATGTAATGTTGCAACTACATACCATTCAGAAGTTAAAAAGACATAAACAACTGCGCTCATAAGTTTTTTTCTAAATGATATCAATTATGGACAAAAATCGCGTTCAACATATCCAAACTGTGTTTTTTTGGGACCTGATTATTTCATTTAAAACGATTCACATAATGGTACTCTATGAATGATTGTATCAAAGATGATTATACAAAAAACAAAAGTGGGACAGTTAAAAACACACTTCTAAACTGTAATTATATTATATTTAGGCTTAAACTGTCACATATGTTCAGTTATAATGTCATTAACAGATATTTGAAATAAAATGTCAATTATACATGTAGTTTTAAGCATATTATAAATTATGTTCTTACAATTCTCATTGATTGTGAATAATTCATTTGTATATGTTATGCCGCGATAAGAATAATGAGTGGCAATCTTTGGGATCCATTTGTGGACCAATACTATATAATTGTTAATTGACTAAACTATTCTTATCGATTAAATGTTAAATATTTCTATGGCAGTCGATTGACTAACTTATCAATTAAATGTTTAAAAAACCGTTCATGGCAATATCGATTATACACATATAATTGATATATATATATATATATATATATATATATATATATATATATATATATATATATATATATATATATATACGCTTTGAATTGTGTTTGTGGGATCGCTCGTTTCTGGATGTCTGCAGAATATACTTTCCCATTCCAAGCTTGGACTTCTCCCTTTAGTTATCGGGCCTGGGACGCATCAATAGCTAACTTGCCGGTTTTTGATCACTGAGTCTTTGTTCTCGTCCGCAGATTAAGTGAACTCATGATAACTTCAAAGCTAGCAGTATACAAATAAAAGGTTTATTTTCTTATTATAGGCAGTCGAAAATAGTATCAGTGATTTTAAAAATCAATATAACTAATTCATCTTATTGACTGTTACAGTATTTATAATGTACAGGAGTTTATAACGCATATAACTACTAAACTGATTAAAGAGGATAGATATAAGAGAACATTCATAAAATAATCATTTTCTCTTTAATTTCAAATTGTGTCACTATTTTCAGTGAAATATATTTCTTCTAGTTATGAATTTCATAAGCGATTGTGTTAAGGTAAAATATGATAATTCTAACTGATGGATATCTGTTCCGAATTCCTATGTTGTTTATGCTAATCTATGTGATTTAAACCAGTCTAAATTAGATACGACCGAGGGTAGGGAGAGTTAGCTCTTCCCGCCCGAAATGCTCTCACATGGCCACGTGCATACAACCACTGTCAAAGAAATCATAATCACTGCCTTCTCGCGATGGGGGTGTTATTTATGAAACTGAGAGGACGAAAAGCGAATGTTCGGTGCTTAAACCGGGTTGGTGGATATAGAGGATCTACCTATGAGAGTTGAAGAACCCTCATTCCAAACCAATGGTGCACATGGGCTCCAGGATCCTGAAGGAACAAATGGTGTACGAACCAACTATTGGTCACTGGCTACCATGTGACTGAATCTACTAACGTTGGTCTACTGTCTTGTTGATTAGACTTGTAGATCAAAGGCTGGGAGAGTGGCACCCCAAGAAAACCACCTGCTTCTGTACAGGTGCTCGAGAAGTATTTCAATTCTCGAATGATGAGGTGTGGCGCATATATATTTGGTGCTTTCTTGTACCGTTGTTTATGTGTTTAAATAATAATAATAATAGCTTGCGGGGATACATAAATTAAGAAAAAAATCACTCTCCCACTAATGATCCCTAGCTGTTAGGACAAAATGATCAGTTTAATAAACTATTAGAAAGTATCAGTCAATTAAATAATAGATATTTGATCTTAGAGTCAACTGATGTAATAAAACTATGAGAAACAATTAAAATAAGAATATTTTGTTCATTATTTATCTATAAATTATGATATTAAAGTAAGGTTATATGATATCGTTCTTGTCTAATATCGGTTTAAAAAAAAAGTCTTACACTATTGAAAATTACTAAACTAGATAAAAGACAATCTAAGTGGAAAAATAAATTGACTCTAATTTTTTCCTACTTTATTACATCATTTCCTACATGATAAATTGTATAAGAGTACAATGTTATTCATATTACATCTATTATTGATTAATAATAAGCTAATAATGATAGTACGTCATTACATATTGAATATTGAATCGAAACAAAAGGAATAATTGTCATGGTTCAAAAAGGTAAAATGATAATAATCTAAACGGCTAAAAGAGTCAATGTTTACAGGGTAAATTTTAATACTTAAAAATCAAAATATATATTTATTTCAAAACTATAAATAAATAAATGGTTTTACAATAGCTACATACAAGATTAATTTATAATGATACTAAAATAATAAAACAAACTATCAATGTTTAACATTAAATTTAAGCAGATCTTTATTGTATGGTAGTAGAAGTTCTAATGTAAGTGGTCACTGAATGTGGGCAAACAACAACTTAGCTTACCGACTACTAAGTGTGTAATTTCCTTTTCTTACTACTGATGTTTGCTCCGAACTCATTGAGTGAAAACTGCTTGTAATTGTGTTGAATAAATTATTGTCTAACCTTAATTCGGATTGTCTTTATCTGGTCATGAATCTTGTGTTTCTCATAAGGTGATCCCAGTCTGTTTAGCGTACCAAACGAATATCCAGTCTTACCTACATACTTACTTACGCCGGTTATCCCTCGTAGATGAGCATAGATCACCCACCAACAATCTCCATTCAACTCTATCTTCGATAATCCTTACCAGTTCTTCTCAATCGCTATTCATTCTTTTCATGTCTACTTCCAATTATCGACGAAGTGTGTTCTATGGCCTCCCGCATTTTCATTTCCCTTCACGACTGTCTGTGGGAAATTGACTCGTGATACACTTTGATGATTCTCACAATGTATGTCGTATCCACCTCCAACATGTCTTCCTAATTTCCTCTTCAACTGGAAACTGATTTGTTGATGGTATCCGGTCAATGGACAATGAGTATCTTAAGTATACAATTGTTTATAAATACTTGTAGTGTACGAATGCCACCCTTGCTTTGTCAGTCCTTGCCTTTACGCCTGCATCGAATTTTCCTGGTTCATCGATGATGTTCCCCAGTTAGGTGAAAGATTCGTCAACTTCCAGAGCTTCTCCACTAAGTGTGATTGGGTTAGTGTACTTCATGATATATATGAGGTTCTTAGTTTTCCTCTAGTGTATCTTGAGGCTTACTGATGCAGGGACTCCTGTTGTTACAGTGGTTGTTTTGACCTGCATTTGTTGGTGTGTATGTAATAGAAAGGCCATGTCATCAAGAAAGTCCAAATCGCCTAGCTGCATGCACTCTGTCCATTGTACTCTGTACTTCCTCTCATATGTGGAGGTCATTTTAATCCGGAATTGTCCATTCAAACATTGGTGTTTAGGTCTCCTATCAAGATGCTCAAGTCCTTCTGTGAGCACTTCACTATGATCGATTAAAGCTTCTAAAAAAACTGACATTTATCGTCTTCATTGCTAACATTGGTAGATGCAGGGCACTGGATATCATTCACTGTAGTTCCTTACTTTTTTGTTTTGAAAGATTCTTTGATGATTCTGGGTCCATGAGATTTCTATTTCACATGTGCTTTATTGGACAGCATCAGATCAACTCCCCAAGTGTGTGGAGAATTTTGGAAAAGTCTGTATGAATGGATACCGAAATTTAAGATAGAATGGAGGATAAAAAGTGGATATATCCGACCTTGTATGAACGCTTCTAAACCTTGTCACTCAGAGTCTTCATCCACTGATCGCGGTTGCTTCACGGACCCAATCAAGGTAGATCGAATCTACCGTTATGGCTAAGGCAAACAATTAGTGACTTAACAGACTGACCATACATTTTGTTCTGATCGTCCACAGTTTTCTTCCACTTTCTGCACTAGTGAGCATCGCTCATCGAAGTAGGTGGTGATTAGTAGTCACATAATGTTCTCTTTTACTCACAGATGACAGATTTGAGCACTTCTTTATACTTTGAACCATCAGTTTGAAAACTGTTACCATAAACATGATCGGAAGTAACAAATACCTAGATATATGTTGTATAAATCATTTGCCAAGTATGAAAATATCATTAACTTTTCACATTTTTTTACTGATACACTTAGATATTTTCAAGGATTTGACTGGATCGGTTTGCATCGTGGTACGTTAGCAGCTCCTATACAACCTACTGTAAGTTGTCTCCACTCATTATAAATAATATTACGTATAAAATATTTTATTTATCTTCAATACTATTCGTTATATTCGAAGTTACTCAGGATAAATTGAAAACGGGAGCTTAATTAAAACACTACCTGGTTTTCAACAACAGACTGAAGGTTTAAACTTTGCTATATAATTAGTCATCACATATGAAATTGGACTTCAGACCAAGTACATAAAGTAATGAGAGACAACTCTCCTTCTCCAAATGCTCTCACATGGCCACGCGTATAAAGAGACTGACAGGAAAGTTATACTCAGTGCTTTCTCGCGACATTATCGTTGTTTACAAAATTAAGAGGACGAAAAGCGAATGTTCGGTGCTTAAACCGGGTTGACAGATATAGAGAAACCACCTGGCGGAGTTGGAAAACCCTCATTCCAAACCAATGGTGTATATGGGCTCTAGTATCCTGAAGGAATAAATGGTGTATGAACCAATCGTTGATCACTGGCTACCATGTGACTGCATCACCTTACGTTACTCCACTGTCTTGTAGATTAAACTTGTAGGTCAAAGGCTCGGGGTGTGGCTCTCTAAGATAACTACCTGCTTCGGTTTGGACACCCGGACAGTGTTGGTAGAGGACCAAAAGATAAAGCTACAAAAGATGCTCACATCCGTACAGTATCACAACTTACACACAAATCAAGTGAATTGTGTGGCCTATATATATTCGGTGCCCCTTTGTATCAATATTTATGTGGTCAAATGAATAGATAAAATTAATGATAGTTATTCACCAATTTGAAAAAAAAATTGGTCACTTTTTATCATGCTGAAAATATAATTACATAAATTTTATTGATTTTTTAAAAAAATTATCTGTCATTTTTTTCCCATAGATACTTGGTCCAGATGATACAACTAATTTTGATAAATATCCTCAACAAAATGAAATCCCACCTGATGAAACATCAGGTTGGGATAAAGAATTTTAGCATTAAATTAACTTGTCATAAATGATCTAAAACCTTTTTTCTTATTATTTCATACATATATTTATATAAATAATGATTGTAGGTGTATGTGTGTATGTATGTATCTATGTATGAGATTTGTGCATTTGATAAAGAGTGTAATTGTTATTGTATTGAAATTCTATCTATTATATAGTAAATCTATATTCCATATATGTAAATGAATCAATCATAATCTATAATTTGTGTTTTATCACCTTAACTGATCGATCAATCATATAGATTATTTTATTTACCATAACAACAACAAAAAATTGAACAATTAAATGATTTAACCTATTTTATATAATTGTGAATAATTTTATTGTTACGGTCATGTTTTTCATTCAATTCTGAAAAGACTAAAATAAAAAAACGATTCAAATTATAGAAATGAATTTTTCTTTACTTTACTTTTCTCTTCTTTCTTTTCGTATCAAACTGATTAGATTTACTTTTTTGAATTAAATAGAAAATAAACTTTTGAACTGAAAAAAAAAAAAGAAAAAGCATATTCTGTTTTTATTGTTCGATTCGAGTATTTTTTTCTCTCTTGTCTTTAATGTGTTTGCAATGGGATAAAAAGTGAAAAGACGATCATTTTATTGTTGAATTATTTATTTTTGATCAGAAATAAAACCCCTTGTTTTCTCGTTTTTTTTTAATATAGAAATTCTTCATAAAATATATTTCACTGCTGTGTACATAAATAAATAAATGTGTGTATGTTTATGTGTGTGTGTGTGTGTATTTCCAGTTCCACTAACCTAAATAATACACATTAAATTAGCAATACTTGAATTTAGATTTGATCTAATACAATGATTCACTTTGTAATCATGATCTATATATATATATATATATATATATATATATATATATATATATATATATATATATATATATATATATATATATATATATATATATATATTAACCGATTTGTATCATCAGAATGTGTACTTATATAATGGATATTTTAAAGAAATAAAATATTTAAATAAATGAACTTACTATCTCATTTATTTATTCAATATATATTGAAAATCATTTCTAAGTAAGATTTATCAACTTATCATCAGAGTTATTAAGAGTTTCCTTTGGAAATTTTTTTTGTAGTATAGATTTAATCCATAAAATTCTACTGCTGGTTTCTATGTTATTTTTTAATAAGAGTTATTTTTATTTTATTCTTGATTACTTTTTTTTTCTTCATATTCTATAGTTGTTTATATTTAATTAAAAAATCTTGTAAGACTTCATTCTATTCTTAAATATCTCTTTATATATGAATCATATTGTTTTGTTAATAAATTCAATGAATGAATAAAGAATAAGTTAGATTATATTCAATCTTTACTTAAAGATTGTAATTGAATTTGAATTTTTTTTAAAAATAATTATCTTTATCGATTAAAATATTCATTTAAAGTGTACGATTCAAAGTCTAAGAGATATATTACTTTATTCTTGTTATTATGAATAGTTGATTGATTCTAACATTTATCCTGTATCTTCTTTTCTTGATTGTTATTAAGTCTGTTGTTTGTACAAATTTTGAACAATTCATATAAACATATTTATACTAGATGGGTTTTTCTTTTTTGAATATCTTTGTTACATAATCAATATTGTGTACTCCAGTTAAAAAGAACTTAATAACTACACTACTTTCTCAGTTTATTTATTTTTCAGTACTAATGAACAATTCATTAGTTGTGTGTGTGTGCGTATGTGTTGTATTTCAATTAATTTATGTTATTGTAAGATAATCCATATTTTAAAAAAAACAACAACCTTTAAACAGAGTTGATTAATCACTATAGGTCGAATTCTTTTTGCCATCATTGATCTATTATTGATTATAATTCACCTAATTGATTTTATTGTTTACTTTTAAGAAAGACAATTAGTAGATTATACTAAATATGATATTGATTGACGAAAAGAAATTAACTTTAAACTAGAAACAGTAATTACAAACTAGTTCTTTTTAGTAAACGATTATTAAGGGAGCATAAATTGGTTACCAAAATCAATATCCTTTAGTATAGTTAGTTTTTAATTTACTTTGTAATCATAACAACTAAAAAAGACAACATTACTTCTCCTGTTAGTGTCATCAAGTTTCGGCAACAATAATAAATACAGAATATATTTTTAAAAATTATGTCCAATAACGATGTATGTAACTATCCATATTTGGACAGTTTGCTCAGAAAAAATTTAGATATCTACCTAACCATAAATTCAACCTAACTGAAGTAAGCACGAACTATGATGAAGGCTTTATGATAACGTTAGTCAGATTGGAGAATATCCCAATATGGACAAGATTTTATAATATCTAGTCTTAGAATTTTTTTCGTATTGTTTAGAATTAATACTGTTTTCTAAGTTCCTGTGGAACTTCATTAAAATCTTAATCAATAGTTTCATAGGATTAATTATTAAGTATACAGAAAACAATCAATATAAAGTTGTACTTGTAAAAATCTTAGCAATTGAAATTAAACAATTCCAACTGTGTTAACTTGACAATATTTTTCTAGCTGCATACACAAAACCATATTCTATGGTTCAAGTACATTTCATATTGAATAACTATCATTCACAATACAAACAAAAGTAGAATTTGAATATGATCTGATAATTACTTAGTGAGTATGTATGTTCTATCAAAGAAACCAGTTTGGTATATTTCAGTTGTAAATAAAATAAATCTTTCCTGATAAGACAGGGCTTAAAGTAATATTTAGTGCAACAAAAGTGTTCTTATAAAATATACAATATGACTAACTAAATTACTTTAAAACAATTAGTCCCTTCGATAAACTTCGATAATACAGTGAGAAGACGAAGGTTATCAGAATTATGTTATATATTTGCGCAATACATTTCAAACAATCTGATCACACATATACTTGTTAAGAACATTTATAGATGAAAATTAAAAGGTCAACTAGACAGGTTAAGGGTAAGTCATAACAAAGAAGAATAAAGTACACAAAAAACAATGTGATAATCACTCTGGATAATAAATCAGTATTACCAGGGTAGGTTAAGGGTTAGAATAAATTGTTTTTGAACACATAAAGGGGGTTTTAATTTCCGTATAGCCAAGGCTTCAATAAACCTTAGTATACGTCCTTGAAAACTCTTGTACAAAACTATAAAGGCTGACTTGATATCAACCTTATGATCAGTTTCAACCAAATGTTTCGCAGTGAGGGGAAATGTCTGCTATCCTGTGATCTTGTTTGACCATTGGAATTCATTTGCTTCTGCAGCCATTTGGGTATGTGTTCCCCCACCCTTAATAGCAGATCACGATTGTTCCTCCCCATGTACGTGCTTCCACACATATATGTAAATTTGTTTATTTAGTTGAACACATAAATATTGGTACAAGGCGGCACCAGATACATATGCGCCACACAATAATAATGGGAATGGGAAGTGATAAAGTAAGGTGCATGTAAAAAGAAAAAAACAATAACGACCACATTTTATGGTAGTGAAACAATAATAATAATGGGGGAACAAGAAAGGTACAACCAGAAAGAATCCTTTCAGTTAAAGAACGGTCACTTTTTACGAAGAACTCTGCCCATCGTCCAAGACGTCGATGGATGTTAGTGATTGGCATCCCATCATCCTCGCAGATTGTTTCGCTCACACCAGGCTTCTTGCTGTCAGTGGCTCGGATGAATTGGAAGAGCTTCCGGTAGTTGCCAGGTGAAGCTGCTACTTCTAGCTCATTAGCACGCTCCGATCACCAGGCTTCTTGATCTTTACGCAAGCTTTGTTCAATTTCATCACGTAACACCCTTTGTTTGTGGTCAAACTCACGGTCAAACGAAGTAAACCGACGGGTCTCGATGACTTGTAAGGAACCTGAAGAAACCCAGTGCTTATAAGTGGGACGTTTCGCGAACCCACAACTGACTTTACCCGCCATTTTCATGGCGTCATGCAATTGCGACCAATGCTCATCTATACTTTTCGGTGGAATGGTAGATAGCCTAGAAGCTAGCTCAGTTTGATACTTACTTGCAACAGAAGTTGCAACCAACTTGCTGACATCAATCCTTTGGTGGCGGTCACTTCGTTGGCCACTGAAAAGTAAGGTAAGATTAGCACAGACCAGGGCATGATCAGAGTATAGATAGGTACTCCAAAAGGAGCGGCAGTCTTGTATACAACCACACCAGTGCTAGCTGATCACGATGTGATCAATCTGAGTCCAGGCTTGAGATGTAGAGCGAGGACGCCAGATGGCACATCGACTATGACTATGCTGGAAGTTAGTGCCAGTGTGCTGTTTGGTGAAGCATAGACCTTGTTTTTTCAATAATGACAAGTTGGGCTGCATAAAATATCCGATTGATGGCTAATTTAAGTCTCCATTTCAACATGAGACTATTTGAGTCACATCTAAATGGTAACATGATGTAAACTCACTTTTTGGATTCCAGAAGCGTCAGTGTTATAACTTGTGACCTGTGTGCCCTGTTAATGTATAACGTAACGATATCGCCAATTAGAAAGCAGTAACTTATCGATCGTACCAGTGACGCATAAAACACGTGCGAGCAGTCTAGAGTCCTGATTGGTCCTGCTTTCCGCCTAGCCCAGCTAGTTAAGTGCAGAACACCAACCCGAGCCTCTGAAATATGAATCATCATACGGGGTTTATATACCAATCAAACAGACCACATCGTACCAATAAAATAGGAAACAACATTTGTACAAGATTTGACCAAATGTGGCTGTGAAAGTGGGAGGTAGTAATTGATAGACTGGGCATAATTCAAGAATGGTAAATCGTATAATAGTTCATAGATCAAAATAAAGCTCATAATAAGAAGGACATGAATATGAATAGTTTAGTTATTTAACAATTATACAATAAAAATATACGCATAGTATTGGTCCATAGATGGATCCCCAAAGTTACCATTCACTATGCTTTCCGGGACATAACACACAGGTGTAATCTTATTGTAATCCTTCTAGAGATTTATGAATTTAAATGAATAACCATTATTCATTGTTTCAGTCAAGAATTTCGTCTCTACTTCAATAGTATCGGTAGTACAAATATGATTGATTCTAAAAATAAAAGTAAACTAATTCCAGGTTTAATTCACTTGATATTGTTTTATTTGAATCTTCCCATTGATGTTTTTGGACTGAAGTTGATCAGTCTCTTATTGGCATATGTGCATACTGTGCGTATGCCTCGATATTGCCTTAATTTACAAGCATTATAAGCAGAGATGGATAGTGGCTAGCAGTGGAATCCAGGACGCGCGTTTCGGCCTGTTTGGGACTCGTCAGCTGGATGTACCTGCATCTCAGAGTTGATGTTCACTCTATCCACTATCCATCTCTGCTTATAATGCTTGTAAATTAAGGCAATATCGAGACATACGCACAGTATGCACATATGCCAATAAGAGATTGATCAACTTCAGTCCTAAAACATCAATGGGAAGATTCAAATAAAACAATATCAAGAGAATTAAAATTCACCTAATTGCACAAGCAAGTGGCTATCAGGACTCAGTAGCTAAGTGGATAACGCGATGGCGTTTGAAGCGAACGGTACTGAGTTCCAGTCCCAGAGTGAACATCAACTCTGAGATGCAGGTGCATCCAGCTGACGAGTCCCAAACAGGACGAAACGCGCGTCCTGGATTCCACTGCTAGCCACTATCCATCTCTGCTTAATTCCAGGTTGTTTGTTTCTTATTTCATACATATTTTGCTATCTGGAATATATTTAATTACCATGAATGAAGTTATGAACTATAAGTTACAATATAGATAATTGAGATCTAGGATTTTTTTTAAAAAAAAGGGTAGAAACGGAAAGATAACAGTCTAGTTATGAGAATCAGAACTACTATAAACATTTATTTTTGTTTATCAAATTACAAATCGAAAAAAAGCATATACAATTTTGCATTCATAGTCGAGGTTAACAAGGATTAGGAACGAAACTAGGGGCTATTATTGTTTATTGTTTTATTCTAAACGATAAATCACACTTGGAATATTTATAACGAGTTAACATGTTTTTGATTAGTTGCTATTTATGTCAAGTACCCACTTGTAATCACCTTCAAAAGGAGAATTAGAAGTGTATTTGAAACAAACGTAAATTTGTCATCCTTTTCTCTTGTTTTATATCAACTATACACAACTTAAATAAAGTATCATTTTTGTGAGAAAACAAACAAACTTGAAATTCATGTGCAACATCTAATGATAAACATTAAATGCAAGGATACTCCAGATTCTTTTTAATAAGATTTGGGATGAGGAACAAGTACCAAAAGACTGGAAAGAAGGACTTCTGATCAAAATACCGAAGAAAGGCGATCTCAGCAACTGTGATAACTACAGGGTCATCACTCATCTTTCGATACCGGGAAAAGTCTTCAACAGAGTATTGTTGAACAGGATGAACGACTGCATAGACGCCCAACTTCGTGACCAACAGGCAGGATAGATCGTGTACAGACCAAATCGCAACTCTACGGACCATTGTGGAACAACCAATTGAATGGAATTCATCACTCTACATCAACTTCATTGACTACGAAAAAGCATTTGACACCATGGACAGAACAATACTATGGGAATTTCTTCGACACTACGGCGTGCCTCAGAAGATAGTCAATATCATACTGAATTCCTATGATGGATTACACTGCAAAATCGTGCATGGAGGACAATTGACAAAGTTGTTCGAAGTGAAGACCGGTGTTAGGCAAGGTTGCTTACTCTCACCCTTTCTCTTTCTCCTGGTGATCGACTGGATCATGAAGACATCAACATCTGCAGGGAAGCACGGAATACAATGGACATCTAGGATGCAGTTGGACGATCTGGACTTCGCAGATGATCTGGCCCTTCTATCCCAAACGCAACAACAAATGCAGGAGAAGACGAACAGTGTAGCAGCAGCCTCAGCAGCAGTAGGTCTCAATATACACAAAGGGAAAAGCAAGATTCTCCGATACAACACAGCATGCATCAATCCAGTCACAATTAACGGAGAAGATTTGAAAGATGTAAAAACCTTTACATATTTGGGTGGCATCATTGATGAACATGGTGGGTCTGACGCAGATGTGAAAGCGCGGATCGGTAAAGCAAGAGTAGCATACTTACAACTGAAGAACATTTGGAACTCAAAGCAACTGTCAACCAACATCAAGGTCAGAATTTTCAATACAAATGTCAAGACAGTTCTACTGTATGGGGCAGAAACCTGGAGAACTACGAAAGCCATTATCCAGAAAATACAGGTGTTTATTAGCAGTTGTCTACGCAAAATACTTCAGATCCGTTGGCCGGACACTATTAGCAACAACGTACTGTCGGAGAGAACAAACCAGATCCCAGCGGAGGAAGAAATCAGGAAGAAGCGCTGGAAGTGGATAGAACACACATTGAGGAAAGCACCCAACTGCGTCACAAGACAAGCACTCACATGGAATCCTGAAGGTCAACGGAAAAGAGGAAGACCAAAGAACACATTACGCCGAGAAATGGAAATAGACATGAAAAAGATGAACAAGAATTGGATGGAATTAGAAAAGGAGGCCCAGGACAGAGTGGGTTGGAGAATGCTGGTCGGCGGCCTATGCTCCATTGGGAGTAACAGGTGTAAGTAAGTAATTAGTTTTGGATATTTAACTAGTTCGTTAGCAGTAGTTGACTAGTTATCAAAAAGTGATTCTATATAATTCTACCAACATCAAAGATTACATCATACCAGTTTTTTTAATAATGACCTATAAACACATGGTAAGCTTTTAATTAATCCGTATAAATGAAGAGTTTTCTTTTCTGATAACTAGACCTATACTCTGCATCTCAGGTATGGTAGTTGATGAACTCTGATGATTATTTCTGAACTAGAATGAAACAGATTTCAAGTTCCTTCTGATTCTATAAATGATATAAACATGTGAGCAACTATTTTCAAACCAAGTTATTCTACATAAACTGGTTAACTAAAACAATTTCTGAATGCCTTGGTAATATCAGTTTAGCTTATTTTATTAACATAGGAGTATTTTGTAGATTGTTGACTTAGATAATTCACATGACTACGACTGAAAATCTGGAAGCACTAAATGGTTGTTCAGTACTAGTATGTGACTCCTCAGCAGTTCAGATTTAAAACTCCAGTGGGGATCGAACCTAGTATTGTCTCTACAAACTTTTCTGTACATGTGTCTAAGAGTAATTCTTAGAACTCTAATTAGAAGCTGCAGCATGTAAGACAGAACCGTGTCAAATATGACGCAGCTACTACTAATTGCATTGGAAAATTACTACACATTATCCTAAATTGATTTACTTGATGTTGTAACGAGTAAGACTGCAGGTTTTGATAAGCAGCGTTTATATCGATCGGTTACAGTGACACGTAAACACGTACGAACGACCTAGTGTCCTGACTGGCCCTGCTTCCCTGTCTATCCCAGCCAGTTGAGTCCAGAACGAAAGTCACAACCTCTGAGATATGAATCATTGTATTTCAGACATACTCTATTTATATACTAACCAAACATACCACATCGTACCATAAAAATAGGAAACAACATTTTGTACAATATTTAGCAAGTGAACAGATATCGACCAATAGGAAATGTCCATTTAGCGTCCAAGGACAACATTAGACTTAACATGATAACTATTGGTATATTTTTCTGCACATCCTAACACTTGACATGTTTGATAGTATGTTGTCAATGTTTTGTTTTAATTTTTTTCCAGTTATCAATAAATTGCCAATATTTATTAGTAAAAAAAAACAGTTAACTTATTTAGAATAAGTCACCCAAGTGGAAATGTAAGCACTATGATTAAATCAGAAAGGGGATTTTGTGTAGATTGTAGTAATTGAATAGTTGAATTCATAAGTCGATTAAAGCTGGATCTTTAAAACAATTAGTCCCTTTGATAAATTTCGATAATGCAATGAGAAGACGAAGATTATCAGAACTATGTGATATATTTGTGCAATACATTTCGAACAATCTGATCACACATATACTTGTTAAGAGCATTTATATATAAAAATAAAAGGTCAACTAGACAGGAAATGGGGTAAGAGGAGATAAGGATAATGATAAGAGTAATAATAATAATAATGTGAACACAAAGCGAAACCTAATCACTCTGGATAATAAGTCAATATTACCAGGGTAGGTTTAAGGTAAGAACAAACTGTTTTTGAACACATAAAGGGGGTTTGAATTTTCGTATGGCTAAGGCTTCAATGAACCTTAGTATACGCCCTTTTACACTTTTATACAGCACTACAAAAGCTGAATTTAGATCAATCTTGTGACCTGTTTCAATTATATGTTTAGCAATAGAGGATGATGGATGTTTATCCTCTGCTCTTATTGGGTCACTTGATAGGTAGGGAAAAAGCCTGTCTACATCACCTTACCATTCAGAGGTGATTCAAATAGCCTTTTACTGAAACAACGTCTTAAATCAGTCATCAATAAAACCTATTGCGCAGCAAAGGTCATCATCAAAGAAAGAACAAGGTGCATGCTTCATTCAAAACCTAAAGTACATGGAAACGATTACGTCACATCCCACTGTGTTTACCAATTTAAATGTGTGTGTGGTCACACATACATAGGGAGGAGTAATCGTGATCTCAACATTAGGGTGAGTGAACATGTACCCAAATGGCTTCAGAAACAAATACAATAAAGCTGGATCACCATGGAAAACCTGGAAGAACTGGACGGCCGTTTTGTCCTAGTATGGGACTCCATCTATGATTAAATATGAAAATTATATTTCTCTAATGAATTAATTTTCACTATAAATGAATGACTATAGATTAGTTAATTTAATTACCTTGATTATAATTCGAAAAATTAATAGTTATAATAAATATTTTTTTGAAATTACAGAGAGCTATGTTAACTATAGAAATAAAAGCAGGCAATAAGTATAATCAGTTTCTTTTACAAGTTTGTATAGTTTGAAGGAAGTTCGATTTTTATTATCAAGTGGAAAAACTAAACAGCTATTTCATTCTAGTACAAAACTTTAAATTGGCTCACCTCTACTATTCCAAACTAGGTCGAACTCGAGCTACTTTCCACAAACTAGATTTAAGGTGAATTTATTAACTTTCAAATGAGGAGCTATGACCTATGGTAAAAACGAAATATGAAACGAAACAATATCCCTTCAATAATAAAGTATGAAGATCACACTATGTCATTATTGAGTTGAAGAAAGGTGTCATGCTTAGGTCACCAGCTACCACAATGAAAGGTAATGTTGACAGAACACTTATAAGAGTTTTTTGATTACTACATGTTTCTATAATGTGAATTTGATTTATTATTTATTTCTGTTACTTTTCTTTGAAAGTGGTAGTAACGTTGTTTGCTATTACTTTAAAATGGAATGGATTTATTATGTCAACTGATATTACATATTATACAGGAACAGATAGTTTGGAATATTGTTAATTATGTTCTAATAAATCACGGTTCAGAACAAATGTAGTTTGTAGTAACTGGAAATACATAAAACATTCACATTTAAGTGTTGGATTAGTTGCAAACAAAATGAAAACTCATATAATTACTTACGCCTGTTACCCCTCGTGAAAGAACATAGGCCACCCACCAGTACTTTCTATCTAACCCTGTCCTGGGCAATCCTTTCCAGTTGTTATTCACCCTTTTCATGTCTGCTTCCAATTCACGACGTACTGTGTTCTGTAACCTTCCTCTTTTTCGTTTCCCTTCACGATTCTATGTTGGGACTTGACTCGTGATGCAGTTTGATGATTTCCTCAATATATATCCTATCCACCTTCATCATCTTTTCCTGATTCCCTCTTCAATCGGAAGCTGGTTTATCCTCTCCCACAGTAGGTTGTTGCAGATGGTATCCGGTTATCGGACATTAAGTACCTTGCGTAAACAATTGTTTATAAATACTTGTACCTTCTTGTCCCATGGTACGTATATCCACTCTGATGAATACGATCTCTCAAAATAATCAACGCGTAAGATGACTTACAATTAATATTTTCACAGTAAAAAGTAACTACTTAAAAATTGTAAGTAGAATGCATATTTATATAGAAAATCCAGAAAGGAAGTCCTTTTTGTAGCCCTGCTGTAACAAGATAAGGAGCCAGTTTCATGAAATATTGTACACTATTTGAGCATTTGGTAGATTAAATCTTCATAGTTGAGGCTTCTTCATTTGTTCCGACTTCGAAAGCCATCATGAGTATAGCAGGTAGGTCACAACACTTAAACTCAGTGGGTTAGGCTAACAAATTGACAAATCTTACACAGCAATTTCTATGATGACATTTTGAATTCCTTTTTAATGGGATTTCTATTGATATATCACTAAGCTTTTATTGTACTTGTTACCCAACTTGTTTATAGAGAAAGGAGAAGAAACTAAATTCTCTAAACAATACCGACAGGGAAATTGTCAATATGACGAGAACTTTTCTAAACATTGTATAAAATTACAACATTAAGAATCCCAATCTTCTATATAAAAAAAAAGAATATCTAGAACTCCCAGCAACAGTAATACTCATAAGTATAACTGACAGAAAATAATAAACAATTTTTTTTTCGTGTATGTACAGAATTCATTAATTTATGACGAATTTTTCTATTGAATGATAAATATCGTGTGAGGTTGACAGTTATTTCGTAATATTCACATCAATGTTTCATATATATCACATCACTCGATATACATAATTCGTTTTGTTAACTTGATTTGAATCCATATTTACTTAAAAAGTTTGCCGCATTGAGTTAACTATTAAAAAAAACTTCATGATTGAACGATCTACCTCGAAGAAAATGACAACACTGAAATCATTTTTAATCGAAATACACATTAAAGAACAATCGTTTATCAAAAGAGCATAAATCAATCTTTTTTCCAAAATGGATTACATTTTTCTTCTACATATAAATTATATTATAATGTTATTTACTACACTTTGAAAGGGTGAGTTCACGTTAATCGTACGGAATTAACTTTTATGTTGACACAAGCTACTTTCATAGAATACTAACTAAATACAATCATAAATTCTATTATTAATCGGTTCTATTTATATCATTAACACTTAGGTTTCCAGATACTGAATAATTAACACCAGTGAGTGGGTATGTAATCTTCGCTTACGGAATTTATCTATATCTTGATCAACAATACGATAATTGAACATTAAGTTTAGATGCTAATAAATTTTGCTGAGATAGTAAACGAACTCACCAACTACATCATTTGACTAAAGTTTAAAGTATCATACCTGGCTCTCAATGCCTGAAATCAATAGTTTATTCGGTCACTCCATTACTGGTGAGAAATATTTAGAAAACATATGACATAATGTCTGAATTTGATATATATAATACTTAGCGATCATGAAGTACGACAAAATGAATTGTTGCAAAAAATAATAATTTTATAGACAGTCGAGCTTTTTATCTATCGAGAAAAGCAGTGACCAGAAAACTTACGTAACAACTCTTACTCAATAAGATTACGCATTGATGGGAACCAATCCTAAGAAAGATACTTTGAACAACCGCTCATTATCACTTAAGGTGTATAGCACATTGCAATCTGTTGGAACCTTGACTTAACAGCATAATATTTTGTTTGTTCTACGTGTCTTTAGCACGATAAGTAAACAAAAAGTAAAAGATTTGCGACACTGAAACAATCAGATATTGAATCTTTTTATACGTTCTTGAATTAAAACACCAGATACGATCCTACCAATATGAATCCAGTCTATAATCTTCTAATCCGAGTACGCGTTCGCCTATAAACCAGGAACATAAGCTTTAACTAATGGTACGCTTTGATCAACAATAATTATTATTGAGCAGTGACTGAGATAATCTTAACGCGGATGAGTTCCGGTTGCAACTCTTATCCTATCCGAGTATTCAGTTCGGAGTAAAATCACAGTGAGCTGGCAAATTTATTGTTATATTCTAAATATACGCATTACCAGATGTCATTACGTTGTAAAGAGACCATCGTTTGTCTACAGTCAAGATCGAAGTAATAAAGGAAAGGGTGAAATAATTAGTCAATAATAAGTTAGGAATAGTCAAATGCATATCAACAGTTTAGACATTAAGCGAACGCTTATAAATAGGATAATATAGAAATACTGTTAAACAATTATTTAATAACTCTATGGTCAAAATAGGAATAATAGTTTATAATATGACAGTCCTAGAAGTTCCAACCTATGAAGTATTAACCTCGTTTTATTGTAAGCTATAATATTTATCATTTTCAGTGTGATTTCTTTTCAAAACTATCACAAGAGGATTTAGGTCACTCTCTACAAAACGGAAGAATTAGATTGATTAAGTGAAAATACATCTTACGGAGACATTATAACCAATATCTCAGTCAGTATATATAATAATTCTGAACTACCTTGCTTAAAACCTCTGAAAATGATCTATCAGGACTTGTAGCTTTTTATGCCCCAAGTCTTGATATCTTTAATTTTATTGAGAGTTGACGACTGAATATCAATCGCTCATTTAGGCTGTTAGTAAAAATGGGTGATTGGAGAATTTCTATAAATCACCATAAATGTTTATCACTGTCCTATGTAGAGGGAAATCCATTATAGTCAGTTAGTCAGCTACAACATATGACCAAACACATATATGCATCATTCCAAGTTGCCATACCTTATTAGCACAACAAACCCATTATAATGACTTTTTTAAAGTTTAATTTGTTAGAGTATTTTTTATACGCAACACCTAGAGTACAGCGATACAGGAGGAATCTTAGGAACAATAAACAAATGCAATTTAGGTTAACTAACCAATTGATGACTAGTGTTAATTAAATTGTCGTATTAATGTTATATAGATATAATATTATAATCACAATGTGATAGATAATCTGTTTATCACTAAATCGAACAGTGTTAATTGAATTAATACCGCTAAAGACAAAATTTTTGAAGAAATATTTTGATTGAAAACTATTGACAAACAATATCATTTGACTAAAATGAAAAATTATTAGGATAACCATGAACATGTACAAAAAAAAAGAAAGATTTAAGATCACATTTTCAGAAGAAACAGAAACAAATATGCAAGTTATTAACATAGTTTCTAGTACTTGAATATAACACTTGGAGGACACAGTTATATATAGGAGACAGGAAGAATTAAAGCACCAGATAGTTGTTGAAATTATTAAAAATAGTAAAAGGTATAAATTACCTTGAATTATATGGGTGATTTACATCACTATTGCGTCCTATTATATCACCAGTATACAGCATCTCCAGGAGGCTTTACATATCCGGATACAATTAAGATAAAGTCAACGATACTCCATAAACCAAGGCCACCGAAGCTAAACAATTTGCCTAATCCTTCTATCCACATGCCCAAATAAAAACGATCAACTCCCAAACCACCGAAAAATAAACTTAAGATAACAGTTAGTACATAACTTTTACCAGAAGACCAGTCACAAGGTACCATACGCCTGAATACTCTTCGTCCTAGGCATAATATATGAGGAAATGGTTCACATTTCGTTTCATAAAAACTCCGAGGTACATTAGGTTGACGACAGTTAGTTCGACCGATACAAACAATCTCAGTATCATCCAACTGGTGGCAAAATCGACACACAATCGGTTTTTGAATTAGGTAATTTGTCTGATCATTCATCGGATAAGAAATCTCAGATGAATTAGTTTGAGAAGTTTGGTTTTCTTGAGCCATACCACTTGAATCTTTGCAATAAACTCCTGGACGGGGGAAGCAAGTAACATTGACTACCGCACCATAAACACATGAAGTATTGAAATTGCACATAAGACAATAACCTGGTAACTCACTACACTTGTACTTCATATATGGACATAAATACTGCCATTTGGCCTGCGTGATCTGATTTGTACTCGGCTCAGTTTTAGATGAAGATAGGTTGTAAGCTGGGAATAATGATACAGATGGATGAGAAGCATTTACATAGACATTTTGAACGACGTCAGATAATGAATGTCCAAAAATATGGTGAACTAGAAAGAAACAACCCAATGATATGATTATTCGACTTGGTATTTTCGTTGTAAATAACTATAAGGCAAGAAAAATCAGACATTAAAAATTAAAAGGGAGAAAAATGTCGATTTCCAGAAATCTATGCAGTTAATTTTCGTTGGATTAATCAGAAGAATGGAGGTTAACAATTAACCCGACAACCGTTCATCAAAAATAATTCTTAATGATTAATCTCATTAAAATATTCAAAGTTAGATCATATTATCCATATGTAAGATTCGAACAGGAATCGCTTTCAGTTGACTGTAGGGACCAAAATATTATCAAGTTATGGGATAACAAACAGTACGATTAAGGTATTTTAATTTTAAGTAACACTGAAACTATTGATAAGGTTGAGAAGTAACCCAGTTGTTAAGTATAAAATCTAGTAGTTTCAGTTTAGTTATTTGAAAGCCTTTACATAATTGGTTGGTTATTTGTACGAATTCGAACTAATAATCGCGCTCATACTACAACGATATTCACAGGCTTATTAACACAACGAAAAAACAACTGAAGCAATATTAAACTTGTTTTCTGACAGCTAGACAAACACTTGGGCAAAGCAGTAATGGATTGAATTAGAATAGGTATTATTTAGAAATGTATTGGAACAGAATGGAATAAGTGAAATTATGTATGCGTTCCGAATTAATAAATCCAGGAAATTAACCCAATCAGACATTCAAACACATACAAGTAGTCATATACAAATGAAAGGATTTATTTTATTTGAATACATAAATATTGGTACAAGAGGGCACCAAATATATATGCGCCACACAAAACAATAAGAATGGGAAGAGAAAAAAGGTAAGGAGCGTAAAATAAAAAAAGAACAATAACGGCCAGACTAGTGTAAGGTAGTATATTAATAATAATAATAATAATAATAATAATAATAATAATAATAATAATAATAATAATAATAATAATAATAATAATAATAATAATAATAATAATAGTAATAATAATAATAATAATAACAGTAGTAGTAATAATAATAACAGTGGTAGTAATAATAATAATAACAACAGTAGTAATACTACTACTACTAATAATAATAATAGAGGAAACGGAAAGGCCTAACCAGAAGAAATCTTCCAGTTTAGAAAGATACAACCACTTTTTATGAAGAAAGTAAAAGAAGGTTACAGCAGGATCGCCACTGACTTCTATTCTGAGCCATATCTGATAACGTCTCTAGCCACTGTGTCGTACATCTCAAGGACCCCAACCATGGAGTCGTGAAGGACCAACACAAGCCAGCCCTTTGCAGCTTTCTTTCATACCACGACACTATGTCATACACTGACCACCTCTCCGCTTTGTCTAACCAGTCCCAGCGTCGGCAAATAATGCACGACGTAGAATTCTCTGGGACGACATCCGCAGAACATGTCCAAGCCACATCAATTGAATTAACGTCTCTGCACCCGAACATGAGATACCCAACCTCTGCATTACTAACATAGTGTTGCCACTAGATGTCAGCAATCCTTCGGAGACAACGATGATCGAACACAGAGAGTCGTCTAATGTCCTTAACTCGGAGAGGCCAGGTTTCACAAGCATAGAGCAAAACTGTCCTCACCGACGCGTTGTAGATCCGACCTTTTACAGCCAGACTAACATCACGAAGGCGCCAAACATGACCCAGATTGGCACAAGCCGCTCTGGCTTTCATTATATGTGCAGTGATCTCATCACTCACGCCACCACCAGCACTTATGCAGCTACCTAGATACACGAACTTCTCGACTACTTCTTTCTGCTCACCATTCAGAGTGAGTATAGGATTAGGATCCTGCCAGTCTTGTAGGAGTACTTTGCACATCGAAGGTGCAAAGCACATACCGTACCTACGGACATTGATTGCCAACTGATTAAGTGCGGATTGCATGGCTTGGGCATTATCACACAGTAAGACAATATCATCCGCATACTCAAGGTCGACGAGTTTTTCTCCAGGCAACAGATCCACACCGCCATAGCTTACAACCATCAGAGCTGTTTCCAGAATGTCGTCGATGGTAAAGTTGAAAAGGGATGGTGAGATTGAGCAACCCTGTCTAACCCCATTGCTTGAATGGAACAATGGAGAAAGGTAGTTGTATGTCCTCACTCTACCTGAGGTGTTTGTATATAGGGCCTTTAACAGGTTAAAAATCTTCTCAGGCACACCCTTCTTTAACAGACAATCCTAGAGAACAGTCCTATCAAACGAATCGAAGGCAGCCCTGATGTCAAGAAACACTACGATTGTTGGCCTTTGATAAGTATGACGCTTGTGGTCAAACTCTCGGTCACCCGGAGTAAACCGACGGGTCTCGATGACTTGTACGGAGCCTGAAGAAACCCAATGCTTATAAGTGGGACGTTTCGCAACTGACTTTACCCGCCATTTTCATGGCGTCATGCAATTGCGACCAATGCTCATCTATACTTTTCGGTGGAATGGTAGATAGCCTAGAAGCTAGCTAAGTTTGATACTTACTTGCAACAGAAGTTGCAACCAACTTGCTGACATCAATCCTTTGGTGGTGGTCACTTTGTTGTCCACTGAAAAGTAAGGTAAGATTGGCACAGACCAGGGTATGATCAGAGTCCAAACAGGTACTCCAAAAGGAGCGGCAGTCTTTTACACAACCACGCCATCGGTAGCTGATCGCGATGTGATCAATCTGATTCAAGGCTTGGGATGCAAAGGGGGGACGCAAGGTAGCACATCAGCGATGACTGTGCCGAAAGTTAGTGCTAGCCAGAAACAGATTGTGGTCTGTGCACAGTTGCAGTAGACGGTACCCGTTATCTGTCCTGCGACCAACAAGTCCCCATCGGCCACCCAAACGATTCTCTTCTGTGCCTAGGCGCCCGACCTGAGCATTCAAGTCTTCGGCTAGTACTACAATATCTGTCGAACGCACTTTCTGGAGAAGAACAGTTAACTGGTGGTAGAATTCATCCTTGGTTGCACCTGGGTTGCAATCTGTCGGGGAATAGGCGGAGATGACGAAAAGACATCGTTTCTCACACCGATTTTTTCTCACTTTGATGGAACTTTATAGTCTAAAAGCACATAACCGACTGTTAATGGGGATCCAATCGATTAGTTCTGCCTCAGTCAGTCAGCTACAACTTAGGATTAGGCACATATATGCATCGGTCCAAGTTGCCATACCTCATTAACACGACAAGATGGACACCGGATTCATAAAAGTAGTTAATTCAGAGGTGGTAATATATAAAACAAAGATTGCAATAAGGATATAGTACAGGAAAAAAGAATTAGTTCGTAGAAAGAAAGATATGAAGCTGCCTCAGCTCTAGCGCCTAGTGTGACACGAACGCCAGCAAGACCAGACGAAGATGCCACAGTGTTCCCGGATAAACGCACGTAAAACAAGCTTTTTGAAACGGCAGATGGGGAGCGAATTTGTAGTGCTTCACCAGAGTCCTGAATACGGGTCTCGGATAGACAACAAACGTCGATATTAAGTCTTCCCAAAGACATAGCCAGCCCTATATGTTGTCCGGCTTGCATAAGTGTGCGAACGTTGAAGGCAGCCAGTTTGAATGGTGCACGTCGTTTCAGAAGAACTGCTTAGGTATTCGTATTTGGTGGTAGCATTCAATTTCCAACCACGCAGTGACTCGAGAACGTTTAGATAGAACCGAGTTTCCACCATAGGCGAGCTGCTGTATAAGTCGAAAAATAAGGATACACAGAATGGGAATAAAAGAGAGTGAATAAATGACGTAGTAGATGATAATAATAATAATAATAATAATAATAATAATAATAATAATAATGTGAATTGTTTGACTGTTAATCGAAGCGTGAATAGAATTTTCAGTAATTATCGCCATTTTTCATTCTGTGTGTGTGGGCTGTGATACTGCCCGGGTGCCCAAATCGGAGCAGGTGGTTTTCTTAGGGGGACACACCCTGAGCCTTTGACACACAAGGCAGTGGAGCATCGTGAGGAGATGCAGTCCCATGGTAGCCGGTGAACAACGATTGGCTTATACGCCATTTGTAACCGCAGGACACTGGAGCCCATGTGCACCATTGGTTTGGGATCCGGCTAAAGCACCGGACATTCGCTTTTCGTCCTCTTATTTTCGCAAACAACACCCCCACCACGAGAAGGCAGTGAGTAGGACTTCTCTGGCAGAGGCTGTATACGCGTGGGAGCATTCCGAGAGGGAGGGTGGGCCCACCCCACTCTCGGTCGTACCAGGGCATTTGGGGGTAGATACAGATACAGATAAAAACTACTACTTATACATACAAATAAATACAAAATAACCAATATAACTAAAAAGGCATGATTATCTATTCTTAAATGCAGATCAAATGAGTATATAAACCGGTCATATAAATTCATAACATTGTTCATTAATAAATATGATCACAATAACACTTGTTTGGTGATCACAAGCATTAGGAGTGAAGTTGTTAACAACCGCATTTTCCGAGAAACTAATTCAAGTTGATGAAAAACTTTGGGATACACAGTTGTGTGAAACCATCATATTTGTAGCTCAAGGTGAGGGCAGTGGTGTTGTGGACTTTGAGCTAGATAGTTTGGTTGTAAATTATTCATTGTTCTTCTGAACACCATCAGCACGTACCTCAAAGAGAAGTGAGCTATTAGAAATTATCTACAATTGGATAACAACCAACCGAATTCCAGGTCAACAGAACAAATTGTTAGTCAGCTGTGGGGAAACTCTAGCCGCTTCCTTCTCTTTGATGTGTGTACTGATGCTGTTGTTAAGAGGAACAATCGAAGCATCACAACCAGACCATCCAGCCTAGAGACCACAAAATGTCCAACATTGTTAACCATAATAAAGAACCCCCTAAATGTTTAGATGTATCTATTACATTGAGATGTCTAGAAGAAATCATGTGTGAGGTAAGCAATTTGAAATGAAATGTGATATCAAAAACAATCCGCACAAATTCCTCGTTTCATTAATCGCGGTTCTCATGAATTGCTCATGTCATCATATGATGTTCCAAAAGACCAGAATAATACACTAAACTCAAGCTTGTAGACGAATGGATGATTAAGTGACGCCAATATTATACTATTTTGTAAATAGGCTAGAGAATGACAAACTACCACAATACTGTACCATGTTAGGCTAGCAAACAGAAATCTGTACATACATACGACAGACAACTGTATGCCAATATGTAATTATGTGAAGACATATATCTCTCTCATAATTATTCAATTTATCAAATGCTTATGTACTATTTTATTTTTGCTTTATCTACATCAAATACGACATACCATTTAGTCAAGTAATCGTTCTTCAATAATATTTTCTTATGAATTGGAAGTGGTTATTGTAGAAAATTCACGAGTGTAGCCCGTAAATAGTAGTGATATCATTCCAAAAGAAGAAAATGGATAACCTGAAAAACAGAAAGTAATAACAGTGAGTTTCTTTAACAGAGTCAAGCCACCGACCGTCGTGGAATTTCAGACTTCGAAATAGGTATTAGCATGTTACACACCTTCTCTGTAGATGTTATGTAATTAGTATACATGGGTGTCGTAAAAAAGCTGATAACCTTATGACTCGATTTATCACATAAGAAACTTAAAAGCATGACAAAGACTTTCATCACGACTACAAGTGAACTACTGTTGCAGTGTGCTGAAAACTTTAGAGTGTGTATCTATTTGGAAAGCAACAGAATGTTGTTTATTTCTTCTGTATTTAGGTTTGACTACACTAAAAATAAATTAAACCTTGCCTTTTTATCTAAATTTCCTACAGTTAGCTACTTCAGCTTATTCCTTACCTCATCCTAAGTCATGTAGCAGTTCGGTTGAGTCTGTTAGGAAGTAATTTCCTTGTAGGATATAAGTGGTGCTACGATGCAGGGCATTTAATTTACAAAATTCATTTACTTAAGCACATTGCTGATGACGTCAATCTACGTAATGTGTTGGACATAAATTCTTCATTTCTTTTTGAGTCATATATACGTCAGATCGAAATGATCATATATTGCTGATACGTTGCAGCCAAACAAGTTGTTCAGCGGTACACTGAGAAATCAGCTATTAGTAGGTCGAAAGGCAGTAATCCCGCCATGAACAACAAAAATTCAGTTAACTATGACGCAAAAACAGGTAATAACTTGCAGGAATACTAGCTTTACATCATTTAAGCCTTAAAATGTTGTAATCATTAAAGTCTTTTTTAAAAACTTGTTTTAGCCTACAATTAAAAAGTTTGCAGTTGAAAACGCCTTTGGTAGTAGAGAGGTTCTAGCCGTAGCTATCAAGTGGCTAGTAGATAAAAAAACTATGCATGTATCCGACCACTTCAGTGGACATGGTGATTAGAAACAACGTGGATCCGAACGACAGTTAGTCCACTGTAAAATGTGCAGCTATTCACTACTTTGGCTAGTACAAAGGATTAATTGTTTCGTTGTAGATGATTTCAGATGTGCTTCAGACTTGGTCAAACCCTTCACCAATAAAATCGGATATTGTCACTCGCAGGATGAAAACACCGCACAAATGTACCCAGAAAAACCCAAACGGTAAATCAATTACAGGTTTTTATTATCTACCAATGTTTTTAAACACCAGTCAAATTAATCATACGACTTTTTGGATTTCGCTGGAATGTAAACAGGATACAGCCAGGTCGAGCACTCAAATTTAGGCTGTTCCAAACCTCAACTTTCCTAATTACCAAGTAAGTCTGTGATTTCTATAATTGTACGTGAATAAGTCCAATGGAAGTGGAGTCGTTGTTGTCAGTCGCTGTCTGAACACTCGATAACACTGCAATCTATGACCAGTAAGTTTTACTTGGAACTTTCTGAAGTCTCGTAGATCATCAAAGATATATATAAATATGAAAAAACTGTCAGCCGAGATTGTGGAGTTGTCCGTAAATATTAGGCAAACAATGCTATTGTTGAAAACACCAGCAACAGATTACCAGTCAAAACAATTTAGCGAGGGATTAGCCAGCTTACAGTTCCCTTTGTTAACTGAGTATGAACTGTAACCTTCAGGTATGTTAATTTAGTTGAAAGGGATAAATTTGTAAGTAAACTGATTTAGTTTACAATCTGTGTACTATTTATAGGGCAATGATCACTATTCAAAAACGTCCCTCAAATCTCTACTATTACACCTGATCAAACCAGAATTAGCAATTAACTTCACATTGATGGGTACTGATACAAAACGGGACATTATAAAGTACAGATTCTATAACGCTATAAGATGTAGAACTACATTCTAGTTTATGTTATTAACAAGGTGCATTAACATCACAATTTCTATTAATCAACGTCGTCGAGAAAGATCCTGCGAAAATGAATGACGTAGCTACACAAGGTTTTTTTTAAGAAAAGAGATAAAGTGGACAGGCGTTATCATCAGAAGGAAGATTAAGTGCGATTTTGTAATTGAACATTTTCTTTTCATCTTTTGGATCCCGTCATCTCCCCTTCGCAATATAACTGTAAGTTTCAGGGCATTGAATGACAAATGGATGAAAAGCATCTTATAAAAACATTGATAACTGTCAACTGACGTTCTGTTTTAAAATTCAAGTGATGAAAATTCAGTTTGTAACTGAAAACCCTGTTACTGTGCACGTAACCCTTAGTGTAAAAAACTTTATGTTAAATGAAAACTCCTTGGACTCACAATAAACTTCTCACTTTGGCCGAGTACACGGAAACTAACTGGATGTAGAAAATAAACGTTAATGTATATGAGTGTCTCGTATGAATTAAGCTTTCTTCGTATATGCACGTAAAACCCTCACTAACTTTTTAAAATTACCATCGACGACAATATTTTGTCATTTTTAATGTAGGTGTTTTACTGTTTTCTCTACGTCAATGTTCCTGACAACTGTATATGTGAAAAATGTTAACGAATCGTTCCCATATAAACCACCATGTTGATTATTGTCGAGCACGCATATGATCTGTCTGACCTACGGAATTAAAGGCGAACCTCCGAACCATGTAGTAAACTAGAGCACTAAGTTCAGCTAAAACTTAACTGTTTCATTTGTTAATACTCGAGAGATTTGACTGTTTGGAGTAAATTTTGGGGAAAAGTAGACGAATAGCGGGTAATTTAGATTATGATCTAAATCAGGGTTAATTTCGGGAAAGAATGGACAGATTGAGTCAGCTTCGGGGGAGGTAAAATTGATAATCTCGAAAGTTCTCTCATTGGGGAAAATACACACTATTTATCCCGGACTGGTCAAAAGTGTGACATTTTAATGAATCGCCGCTTATATTCACACTGACCATCCTTACACACTTTCATCGAATTTCGAACAAAGTCCGCCTTTACTTCCCTCATTTTGTTTGCCTAGGTATCAAAAAATGCAAAATCTCTTGCGAAATTACCTTGCGCTAGTAACCTTGAGACCAAATTCCCTCCGGGATGAAATTCACAAAACTGTTGTTTTTAGTAAAGACAGGAGCCTTGCGGCCAACGTTTTTCCTTTACTATTATGCTTTTGTGAGTGTCCAATCTTATTTCAAATGAGACAGTAGAAACTGAAGACATCACTGCTTCAGATAAGAGGTTCGGTAAGAAAACCTGTATGCCACGAATATTTTATTGATTCTTGCCTTTTATACTTGCTTACCATGTCCTCTGAGTTGTCTAAGTCTGGTAGAAAAAAAACGAATGGATGCATTAGGTTCAAAATCATTTCCCAGAATTCTATACGTCAAAATCAGTTCACCTCTTAATTTGCAATAGGACAGAGTAAAGAGGTCTAGTTTTTAAAACCGCTCTTGGTATGGTAAACCCTGGAGTTCTGGAATTGCACGGGTAGCTGCCCTCTGTACTTTTTTCAGGATATCCTAGTCACCTTTTGAACAGGGGCTTGCAGCCTGAACACAGTTATCAAGCCTGGTTTTCACTAAGGTTGTATATACTGTGTTGAACATGGTAGTATTTAACTTGGCGAATGTCCGTCTCATAGCCCACAGGGTTTTAAACCCTTTAGCTGTGACTACCAGGTGATGGTCCGTGGTCCTAAGACCACGACTCACTGTCACTCCAAAATCCTTTTGAGACCAGACCACGGGTACAGGCGTTTCCCCTATTCTGTACCTATTTGCCTTTGTTTCCCCAAAGTGCATGTAGACACACTTTGTCGTGTTGATGGGCATCAGCCCCTCCTTAGACCAGTTAATCACAATATTTAAGTCTGCCTGAAGCGCGCATGCATTTGCGTCTTCCGTTATTTGATGTCAGGTTTTTATATTGTCAGCGTATAGCAAATTTGGAAACTCTACTATACTTGGGAGATCACTAACATCCACTATAGGAAGTTGTAGATCACCAACGTAGGTGACCTATGTCAAGTAATCGGAGGCCTACTCGAGTTAGACGTAAATGGTGTGACAAACTAGCTAACGTCGAAGTCACACCTCGTGGTCAGCACCTTACGTGGACTACCATATTGACGTTTCAAGGTACCATAGACGCTTTGAAGATTGTACGACACGGAGGACGTTATTACAGAAATATATTAGTTAAAGTTGACAAAAGCGAAAGCAAGACCACTGTCGCATGGGCCAGTCGGGTGTAATTAAACGCAACCCAATTTCGCAAACGTGGCAGTCTTCTTAGCGACCATTCAGAACGAAGCGGTAATTTTTATGTCTGCCATCTTTGTAAGCAATGGCGGCTGGCTTTCTTCGTTCCGTGCTTTTTCAGCTATCTCTTTTGTGCAGCTGCATACTTTAATGTTTCAGTGTGCTAAAATGCAGAAATTAATATAATACTCTAAATGTTGGAGCAAAGTTTTTCTGATTTAGCTTTGTTTTCTGAATTTTTGCTGCTGCTACGCAAGTCAATGTATTTCTTCAGGCCAGCTCGCTGATCTTATGTTTTAAAATGATAATCGGTTTTGTTTTGACTTGTTTTCTAGATATCCAAAACCGAAGCTCGTTCTTTAGCTAAAATAATTGTTGCTGCTGCCTGTGACTAATTGTCCGCATGTTCGTTCCTAACTGTCCTTTATGATGTTATCGGCAAAATGAAAGAAAACAATCTCCGGTTTTCAATTTTCTTCAGTACTATGGACAACACTATCCCACCAACGAGTCAAACTAATACTGAGTGCCCAGCATTAGGGGATATTAGTATTGTTTTCGAAAGTACCCAGACTTCCGACAACAACAGACGAAGTCACAGATACTACCAATCTATTTCGGAGGGTTTGTTACTAAAAATATACCATATAGCAGTAACAAAGGGGTTGCACTTATTACGTCGTGCGTGAAAGCAAGCTTAACATTAAAAAGCCGGAAACCTGCTATCAGTGTGTAGTGTATTTTTGCTGTTTTGGCCATAAAAGGAAGCCGAAGGGTCATGATCAGGGGGTAAAAGGGCAATTAACTGTTATTAAGCTCACTTTTCTATAGATCATATTTCGCCACTCGCAAATTGGTATTGTTTTACGGTATAATGTCAACCGGTACCTAGTATGTTCACCCTTGCGATGAAAAGTACCTGCAAATTTTCATCTGCTTATTCAAATCATTTTTGGACAACTGTCTTCCAGTTTGAGTGCTTCATACGCCCTGGGGGACTAGATTCCTACATTATTCGTAGTTCCAGTATAATTTTCTCACGCAGTAAGTTCAAAGTAGACACTAGTCTTGCTAAATAAGCCTGTTAAGCTAATATCCGTATTCTTTATTTCAGTTAATCGATGAAGACATGTACCACGTACATCTGCTGTATACTGCCATTTTACTCCAATTCTTACTTCTGAAAAATAAAATCGCTATATGCAGCAAATACAGACTGATTTGTCTTGATGGAGATAGGGGTTTCATGGGATGTTTAGCAGGACTGTAGTAATATTCTCATTAAGCGAGTGCGTAGACCAATGTGTGTCTTTGAGTTACTAGTGTTCCATTAGTGTGGGTAGAGGCATTGCTTGCTTATCATATGGCATTTGAATAGGAAACTATGAGATTAGACGTAGGGACGGTTAGGATGTGTAACGCGTGTTCATCCATCAACTGCCATGACAATTCATGGTGGTTAGAATAAGTTGTGAGAGGACTATAGTCTGTAGGTTTCTCAAGAAAATGACGAAGATATGTACTACATAACTTAAATTTACTACATATGAACTACGTTCTGAGAGGCTCGTGTTTCACAAGTTTCTTACGACGATTAACTAGATAAAACAAAATAGCATTGGATTTTAAAATTTATTCAGGAACTTTTATTAACAATCGAATATCAAACAAAGGTTTAAACAGGTCCCCTTTTAAAAGTTGCACTGGTAATGTTAAGCTGCAGTCTTTGTTTTTTTTTCGAATGAAAGGGCAAAAGAAGTAACTCAAATAATATTGGAAGTGCTTGTGAGACTGAAATGGACGTCCAGCATCCTTTTTATAATCTGCTGTTAGTTGGGTCTCCCTTAAACGGTTTAATAATAATAATAATAATTTATTCTCAAATAACAGATTGTTACATGAGGCATGCCAGTTTACAGGCAAGATCAAATTGATACAAATGATACAATATACACTGTAATAAATTACATAGCTGGGTTGATAATTTATAAGATATGAATGTCGATGGTTTGAATCAGTACCACAGTTGGCGCGCTTCATGAAAGTTGCGCTGCGAATGTGCGACTGATGGTCAATGATAGGTCCATTGTTTCAGTTTCAGTTTGGGAAGGACAGGAGGCTCAACGGCCTATGTTAGTCCTGGCAATGGTGGTCTCTCAGTTGATCCAACTTTCTTTTGAAAGAGTCGACGGATGGAGCCTCAACCACGTGCTGAGGTAGTGAATTCCACTCGTTGATTATTCGATGGGAAAGTCGATAGTCAGCTGACAAGTAATTTGTTCTCGGCTTGTGAACTTTTTTGGAGTGTCCTCGTAAATTCTCTGTTTTGGAAGACAAGAAAAATGAGGGCATGTTAGGTGCAAATTTATCACTAAGCAATTTGTAGACTGTAATCAAGTCACCTCTAATTCTGCGATAAGATAACGGGAAAATGTTCAGCTTGGCCAGTCGAGATTCATACGGAAGCTTTGCTATTCCGGGAACCAGCTTAGTCGCCGTTCTCTGAACCTTTTCCAGAAGCTCACTGTCTTTTTTTAAGCAGGGGCTAGCCGCTTGTATGCAGTACTCAAGTTTAGGACGAACGAACACTGTATACAAAGTCAAAAACGTCTTATCGTCGACATGACTAAAAGCCCTACGTATTGACCATAACGATCTAAAACTTTTGGCGACTATTGCACGGCAGTGTGCAGTAGTCTTTAAGTCTTGACTAACGATAACGCCTAAGTCATTATATGTCCGGACGACAGGTAGCTCAGTGTTATCCATCGTGTATGTATTTGTGCCTTGATGACCGATATGCATCACAACACACTTGGAAGTATTTATCGGCAACTGCCATGTTTGAGACCATTCAGATAACTTCTTCAGGTCATTTTGAAGTTCTAAGCTATCACTCTTACATCGCATCGCTTTCCATATCTTGACATCGTCAGCATATAGCAAGACCGATGATGATAGGAGACAAGGAAGGTCATTTACATACAAGAGGAATAGCACTGGCCCCAAAACTGTACCCTGGGGCACTCCACTAAGCACAGTTTCCCAGCTAGATAACTTTGAGTTCACCCGAACTCTTTGTTGACGCCCAACTAAGAAGTCTTTTATCCACATCAATAAATTGCCTCCAATCCCGACTTTTCTTAACTTATATAACAGCCGGTTGTGCGGAACTTTATCAAAAGCCTTACTGAAATCAATGAAGGCGACGTCTACAGGTAACTTTTGGTCCTTAAGAGCGCACCAGCTTTCACGAGCCACTAATAAGTTAGTGAGACAAGAATAACCTATTCTGAAGCCGTGCTGCTTCTCCGAGAGGATCCGGTTTTTATCGAGATACTTAAACAGCTCCTCCCTAATAATCTTTTCTAATATTTTAACAACCACACTAGTTAGGCTAACGGGGCGGTAGTTCTCAGGTTTGTGTTTCGTACCTGTTTTGAAGACAGGACTTACTATGGCATTTTTCCAGTCTTTTGGTAAACGGCCCTGCGTAACGGATAGGTTAAAGCACGTACTTAAAGGGCTTGCAACGAAGTTAGATAATTCCTTTAGTAGCCTAGGATGTAATTCATCGGGCCCCGTGGATTTACCTATATCAAGCTTATTTACCAGACCAAAGACATCGAGTTCTTTAATGGTCACACTATCCAGTGTATGTATGGGGGGATCTGTATACGCTGACGAGAAGGGCGCTTCTATGGTATACACGTTGCTAAAGTAGTTCGAGAACGCTTGAGCCTTACCAAAGTCGTCCTCCACTAATGATGAAGCAGTACTGTCTCCCCATAGAGCAGGAATATTTTCTTTTCTCCTTGTCCTTTGGTTTATATAGGAATACAAGCGTTTAGGACATTCTATGGATTCCTTTACAAGTTTTTCTTCGTACAATTTTCTAGACTTACGGAGGGTCGAGGCAAAAGTGTTCCGAGCCTTTCCATACTGAGATTTTGCCTCATCAGTCCCCAGTAACCTAAATCTATCCCACATCTTCCTTTTCTTACGGAGAAGAATACGGACCTCCCTACTGAACCATGGTGGAGCGTTTTTCGGTCCCTTTGGTATAGTCCAAGGGATGTGAGGTGTGGTAACTTTTAAGTATGAATTTCGAAATGCGTCCCAGGCCGTTTCAATGGAGGACCCTGGGTCTATTGTCCAATCTATTAACGATGCTGAGTGCATGATGTCTGGTATGTTTGCTTTCCAGACGTTGGGTCTGGACTGGACTGACGCGTGCTCGTGACTGGCAGTTATATGGAAGTCGAAAGTTAAAACTGCGTGGTCACTTTTACCTAAGGGTGGCATATGTTGGAGGTTCGCAACATCATCCTCATAGTGAGTCAGTATAAGATCTAATAAGGATGATTCAGTGTCCGGATCGTACCTTGTCGCTTCTTTCACATGTTGTACTAGAGCTCGAAAGAATTCTCCGACGATTTAATTCGCAGATTTTCCCAGTCTACCATAGGTGCGTTAAAGTCCCCTAGGATTAGACATCGACCACTTTGGGACCAAGTATTGAGACTGCTTAACAGGATCTCATTTGCCTCACAGCTTGGACTGCGATAGACCAAACCAATTAGCAGCTCTTATCCCTTGCATTTTAGGCGAAGACTAACTAATTCACACGTCCCACTCTCATGAGATACACTGTCGACAATGGTAAATGGGATAGCATTCCTAATGAATAGAGCTACTCCCCCTCCTTTGCGCTTTTGTGTTCTGTCGGCCCTTACTAACGTAAAGCCCTCGAAATCAAGTTCTATACTATCTATAGCCTGTGTCAGCCAGGTTTCTGTTACTGCGAAGGTATGAGCTTTTAGAAATCGCAACCCTATGTCCTTTTGGTATATCCAAGGCTTTAAGGATGGTGCAGGATGAAGTCACCAGTTCCATATCTCAAGGGGGCTGAAAGAGGGAGCAAGTAAAAGAAAACACAAGAGGCAGAGTAGCCAATATTCATGAAGGAATGTTTAAGGTATGATTACTCAGTCTAATTTTCCTTTATTAAGGTATATGTTAAGAAAGAGCATTTTAATAGGTTAAAGAAAATAAGTGTTGACAAGGTGTGAGTGGACATACAACTGACAAATGGGGGCGATCCGGAAAAGAGCTGAGAGTATAAGATTATGTGTGATTATAAAATAAAATATAGTGCTAGAAACAGTATTGTGATATACATTTAGCTGTCTTCCCTTTAATATCGAAGCTATTAAAGCCCCTTTCGTTTTTTAAAATATTTTTTCCCCAGTTATTATAGGGTCTTGATTAGGCTCATTTAGAGCTTCTGGAGGCTTCGTTGCAGTTAACGGAAAATTGACTCAACACAAGCCGCCACAGATACGAACGTAAATAAGACGACCGAATGACCACTACTTCCTAAAGGTGGGAGGAAATTTATTTGACCGACACCATCAAATAATGTGAAGATTAAGTCCAAAAAAGATGAAGAATTTTGTAATTTATGTCTGTTTGAATTTCTAGTATGCTATAATAAAGCTAGGATGATTGTGGTTTCTAAAATTTGCAGACAAATAATAGGACGTTTGGAAAGATACGCCCTTTTAAATAGTGGTTCAGATACTTCTCTTGTATGTGAAGAGTTGATTATTCAGTTGGGTCTCAAAAGTAAGGAGACTTCGATAAAAGTGACGACTGTGAATGGAACTACTACTTGTGAATCTTTGGAAGTAGATTTAGAGGTATTTTCATTAGATGAACGGGGTTCTACAAGAATCATCAAGGCTAATACGACCAAGAAACCTCCGATCGATTATGCAGAACCCTTAACCGAACTTCGGCGGAGACGGTGGAAACATTTAAAGGACATAACCCTACCGAGGTTGCAAAGTAATCTTGTAGGAATATTGATTGAGTGTGATGTTCAGATGCACATTGGGTCCTGGAACAACGCCTGGGAGATAGGAAGCATCCGTCTGGTGTGCGTACTCATCTCGGTTGGATGATTATAGGTCCTAAAGGAGTATCAAGGTCTCTACATCAAGTTCAGTGGTGCCATTGTTCTACTAATGATATTTTGCGAGATATAGAAAGATTATATAATCATGAGTTCGAGGATGCAGATATATTTCGTAATGGATATTCTGTCGAAGACAAAAGAGCTCTAGAAATAGTTAGTAGTTCCTTTAGAATGTAGGGTGGCCATTTCCAATTTGGTCGACCGTGGAAGTATGATAAGCTTAAGCTACCGGATAATTTGGAACTAGCTGAATGCAGACTAGAGTGTTTAAGTAAGAGGTTTGTGGAAGATAATAGTTTTCTGGAGAAATATCAAGTTGTGATGAGTAAACATTTGAGTAAGGGTTATATCATTGAAGCTAGAAAGGAGGGATTTGACTGTGATGCTGTTTGTTCGTATGTTCCCCATCTTTCTGTTATCAACCCTAGAAAGCCTGGAAAACTGAAAATTGTTTTTGATTGTGCAGCTGTCTATCAAGGTTGTTCTCCTAATGATCAGCTTTTGAGAGGAGTAAATACTGTAAGTAGTTTAATTGGTGTACTTCTACGGTTCAGATTTGGTAACGTAGCATTAACCGCTGATACCGAAGAGATGTTTCTTCAAGTAAAGGTCCCGAGACAATATAGGGGAGCGCTTCGTCTATTGTGGTGGGACGACGGTGATATAAGACAGAAGGTTAAGGAATGTTGTTTAACAGTTCGTCCGTTTGGAGCCGTGTCCTCTCCTTTTTGTACTAATTTCGCTCTTAGGAAAACGGTACATACATTCGGTAAGGAATTAAATGAAGATTTCCAGGTAGTCATGGATAAGAGTTTTTATGATGACGACTATTTAGCCTCCATTGATAATGTGCAGAATGCAATTGAGCTAGTAAATCCCTTGGTTTACTCCTCAGAAAAGGTGGGTTCAGACTTACCAAGTGGAGAAGTAACTGTTTACAAGTTCTCGAATCAATTCATCCAGAAGAGAGAGCAAAAGCCGTAAGAGAGATCGACTTAGAAAGACGCACGTTGGGATTATTTTGGAATACTATGGTTGATTCATTTGAATTTAAAGTTCGCATACTGAAGCGCTGTTACGTCCAAGTTTTGCTCGTTCTAGTTATTGAAGTACGGACTATCGATCTACTTGCAAATTACGAACCCAAATTAACAACAGAACCAAGCTCCAATTTAGATACCAAATTTATTCACAATTCAGAAATAATCGACCAAATGTCGTTCTAACAACAATAATTATAACAATTACAAAACAAACCTTCAATTTTGTAGGTTCCCGGAGCAAAACTCCCAAATACCAAACCAAAGATAAAGAGAGCACCAAAATACCAAACCAAAATGTCCGAAATAATGATATAAAGAAACAAGTTCAAAAGTTAAGTAAAACAATTACATCCAAAAACACAGTAAAATTAATAATATACGGAAAAAGGTTTCAATCAGAGAAATGTCTTCAGTTCTCCCGTAACTATGAGGGGAAGAAAAGTCAAAATTTGATTGGTTTACTCGTTATGGTTTTGTTGAAAATTACTTGCGCTTTAATTTAATGATCACTCAGCGCAGTATTTTTTCCTGTTTTATGTAATGATTTTTTATTCTGTGTAACATACGATATTCTTGTATTTATTTGAAATGAGCCGTGCCCAACATATGACTTGTTATAACTGTGACTATTTCTCACGTCATTTCATTCTAATTTTTAATCACCATGGGTGTACAATCAATGTACAAATGAGTTTATTTTTGACTAGAGTCGTCGTCGGGTTTTGATGTTTAATAAATCTTCACTCTTATTAGTCTTTCTGTTCTTACTTTCGTGCTGTGGGAATCGCAGAGGTATTAAATGATCAGTGATCAGCGTTTCTAACATAACAATCAGCGACGACCAGATATAACAAGTAACAATCAATCGACAAGACTTATCAGTGGCAACGCGGATAGCATTTAGGAAAAAAATGTCAATAACTATTTGGCGATGGAAATTTTGGAAATAGGAAAACTATCAAAATCGCTGAGTGAATTTACAGATTTCAATTCCCAATATTACTGGTTCCGGTTATAACTCAGTTATTAGTTTGGCATACCCCAAATACTGTTTCCTCAGTTATAAACATACTTCTTTTATTTATCAGGATGCTGTAACAGCAAGCGACGCGGTTACTGATGTAGGAACATGGTAGTTTCAGTCGCAGAACTAAAATCAATGCTTCAGTCTAATGAAAATGTTAAATAGAGCAAGAACAAAGATTGGTGCAGAATAATATGAATTCATTTTATTTCGTTAGGTTCTCATCAGCTGCTTACATCCTAAATTATTTGAAATTCAAATTATTACAGATATTGACATATTTATACATAAGAGTGTGAATAAGGATCAATACATGTGTATGATGATGTAGAAAATATTCAGATAGAGTTAATGAGCTCATAAAATGTTTAATTCGAATAAATAAATAAAGTTAGAGAGGGAAAGTTCTGGAACATTGAAATAGTGATTAGAACTCATGAAAATAGATTAATAGTAATAAAGAAAATATGAATTAAAACCAATCATCCCTCTCTAACTTTATTTATTTATTCGAATTAAACATTTTATGAGCTCATTAACTCTATCTGAATATTTTCTACATCATCATACACATGTATTGATCCTTATTCACACTCTTATGTATAAATATGTCAATATCTGTAATAATTTGAATTTCAAATAATTTAGGATGTAAGCAGCTGATGAGAACCTAACGAAATAAAATGAATTCATATTATTCTGCACCAATCTTTGTTCTTGCTCTATTTAAGATAATAAAGGGAACTATGTGTATGAAATAATGAAAATGTGTTCATTAAATCCCATATATTGATCGTCAGTGCATTAAAGGAACACATGCCCAAAAAATCAAATCCGGAATTGTACTAAAAAATTATAGACATATTTAACGAGGTAACTGATACATTTGATGCAATAAGCAACAGTTTTGTGATTGAAGAAGAGGTTAAGGAATTCTTTAATAATGTTGACCTTGGGCAATGTTTAAATGCTCTTTTATCAGTTTCATCATACTCTAATTATTCAGTCACCTCAAGTGAAATTCAGAATAATTGTGAGACAAATGTTTCAAATGAATCGATTTTCGATCAAATTCTTAATGCTGTCATATCAGATGCTGACTATCTTAATGATTCATTGGTTTCTAATGAAGTCTTTAGTGAATTTGAGAAAATATTTTAAATTATTCAAATTCTGGCGATATAATAAATATTGTTTGCTCCCATAAGTCATTCGTTTCTAGTGAAAACCTTAGTCAATATGAAGCACAAATTCCCAATGGGTTCAAATCTATTTATAGTTCTGATGGACTCGTATCATATGTTAGTTACTCTTACAATCCCATTTGCTTCTAACCAATGTAAGAAAAAATGTTTTAAACGAGTTATACTGTGATCACATTTCAGATGTCATTGTAGATGTTAGGTCCTCTCACACCTCATGTATTTTACATAGATCCCCTCCTCCATACTGTTATAAATCAATTGACATAACAAGTGTTTACGAAGTAGTCGCGAAACCAGAATGTCCAGGAGTCATAAAAAGATCCTTCAGCCTCTGTGTATACCCACACGCCACAATGCGCACATATAATGAGGGTGCTAGTAGTGATAAAACAGTTCAGGTCAATAAGGTCACGTTATTAGTAACATGAGTACGTGAAAATCCAACATTGTTTCGTGGGTGAGGGAGAATCATTTGCTTAAGTATACATAATGTGACAAGCATATAAATCCTTCCACTAACTTGGTCATATTGTGAAGTGTAAGAATGCACATTTTGTTTTCCTTGCGCAATTTCTTAATATTTTATGATATTGGCTTAGTCAATACTATTTGACAAGCGGTGGATCAGAGGTGTGAAGGTATTCTAGACTGTGTCTTTGTAATCACACCAATCTAAAATATCACTAAAGAAAATCACTATTGAGAAACCATAGGATATTGCCGATCGTCATTCGTCGGTATAATATTATTAACATTCTCGTAGCTTATTTCATTATAATTTGCACCCTACAAGTGGCTGGAATTTCTTCAAAGATAGATTTAATGCCTACAAGTAAATAATATAGTCGCGATTCGTCTTTCAACGCCTACTCATTTTGGTCAGGAAAATTAATTATTGGTGACTCCGTATGATTAATTTATTATATCATTTTCGACGTGATGTGTTAATCATCATTTATCTACTTTTTTATTTCTATAGGTATTGCCCCCTTACACCCACCATCTTTTAATGACATAGGTCCTATTTTATAGTTTGCGTGGGAGAGAAACAGTTTCCGAACTCCAGAAACAACTTATTGATTCTCAAAACTCGAGAACATTAATCTGCTTTCACCAGGTGGATTATCAGGGAAGACGAGAGATTGTAGTTGTTGGTACTATGTCGAGCCCACATAGATTCTGGACAAGCAAATTTATCCACTCTTCTCAAGCTACATTTAAACCTTGTTAATTATTCACTTATCAACCCTGACTGATTTTATATGAGCGTATGTGTATATATCTTATCCTGCTCGTCACATGTCTGTAGCTTATTTTTGAGTGACCATAAGTGTCGATTAACGCTTGATTAAATCAAGTTGGTTCACACGCCTTCTCCACTGTGTGCCCTTTCGTTTTGCCCTCTTCTTCGCTGCGATTCTCTGTTCTGATCAACGAGTGTACAAAATATACATATTCAAACATCCATTCTCGTATTTGAATTATTTGATTCCGTTATACACTAATGCGGATTAGTTCGACGATTGTATACGAGGATAACCAGGATGTATATTTCGATAACAATCATTCATACGATCTACTTGGAGCCATATAAGGAGACACAAAAGTGGTGATCCCATTGACAATATCGTCCGATCTAATTGATGTTAAAATGAAGGACCCCACTAAAACATTTACTCCTGAAATCAAACGCGTATACTCTGTGATAGGCTCTAAATAAGCAAGTAATTGGGATTATTTCACTGACTGATCAATAGACTATAAATCAGATACTTAGTAATCTTCAAATATGTCACTGAGTGCCATAGCAATCAAACAGTAGAATTAGAAGGTTGAAAAATGAACTTCTCTACTGACTTTTGCTGAGGACGAATGAATAGACTAGTTCTTCATAATATAGTTTAGAGGGGTTTGCGATTACCTACACTCGTGTGTATTGTAAAATTCCTGAAAAACCGAGCTCTTAAGTTTTCATTTGATCAATAAACTTATATGACTGGTCTTTTGAGTGTGGTATTCTTTATATGTTGATCGGAGTTCAATATCGATCTTTACTCTATAGAACGATAGAAATATCTAGCAGACATAAATGTTTAATAGTTAGGAGGATTTAGACCGTTCCGTAAAAATCAAACTACAGATATGAGATATAGAAGCATCTAACACTGGCTTTCTTGCGTAAAATGATTTAAAAAAAACTAACAGAGTATAGAAATCAGTATTCTGCAGGAAATGAATGTAATAACTGGCAAAGTAGAATAAATTGATACACTCACAAATACAGTAATTTATTGACGTACCGACCCGTAGGAAAATATTCCAATATATTAGAACAAAGTAATGAGGAGACTGGGATCATACAGATGTTAATTATATGAGCGTAATATTCTTTTAAAAAATATGCATAAATATAATTCGGTTTGATCCTTATGATACTTTGAATCTAAAATGAAAATACCAGTAAAGCCTTGATAGATAGTTTTACTTAACGAAGTGTTCAACATATACATAAATATTTGTATAGTATAAACACTTACTTAATAAAAGTTTTATACAGGTTAGTAACCATTTCTAAGTAGGCTACATATAATCAATTAAAAATTGAGTTTTTTTTTTAAAAAAAAGAACACATTGGGAAAAAAAATCGACAACAAATAACAACCATAAGTTTACAAAAAAACAATGAAATAATAAAAAATCTAGAAAAAATTAAGCTGACTGGTTTTGTAGTTATTTTATTCTCCTAATATAAATGGAGTATTACAAAAAAATGGTGTTTGTTGGGCGGGATGAAAAGGAAGAAGCCAGTTTAATCTGTTTGAGTATCAGCAGAGAGAACGTTCTTTGGCTTGTAACCTTTCAAAGAAAAGAAAAAGAGGGGAAAGATGAAATAATTAGTTTCAATGGGATTAATCATAACATTGAATGATATGAAGTTGAAAAATGTTGAGTTGCGAAAATTAGTTTCACCAGTGGTAAGTATCACAAAGCGTAAGAAGTGTATTAGAATATTATTGCATAGGCATTATTTTGTGAAACAAAGTGATATGGTATTATTAGCTGGATAAGATTGCATGCATTAATTTCTATTTATGTGGTCAACTTAAGTAATTAGGAGATAGCTACCGGTTAAAGATCTAGCTAAATGTAAGATGATTCGCTCCATCAGGATAATAAGAATGAAACAATATCCAGTCTTTTTTCATACATGCAAGTACACAAACAAATAACAAAATGTGATACACTAATTGTTCGAGAAATCTAAATAGGCAGAGAGAGAGACAGAAAGATTAATAAACCTATACATATCTAAAGACCACTGGTCTAATCCTATAAGAGTCACTCAACAGATTATTAAGAGTTTTGAAATACAAGGATTCGGAACTGTAAATAACCAGATTTCAAACTTGAATGGTCACTTTCGACACTCTAACGACACACCTTTGGTCAGAATAGGAATTGATTTTAGCAAAAAATTGACACTAACCTAATTAAGAAGTAGAAAAGTTTACACTCGTTCAGAAAACAGAACTTTTTTCTTTCAAAGCAAATGAGCACTTTAATTCGGATTACTGCTACTTTATATATGAATATATTCTTAAAATTTTATGCTTACAATTCAATTTTTTAAGCCTCTTGAGATAAACTTTAGTCTATTTTTAGATGTTCTTATTGTCTAGGATTAAAAGAGACTATTCAATTATAAAAAGCCTATGTGGACAGAATTTTTATTGTAAATTAAACTATTGACGGTCCTAATGGAGTACTGAGTTGATAAATTTAAATTGTTACATCCATTCATTGCCTTAGTACTAAAAGACATAAATTTCGACTGAATTACTATTAAACAATAGATACATTAAGTTGGAATAGATAAAATAGAAAGTCTACTTCTTTTACTTCATCTAAGAAAAAAGTCATATTTAAAACTTCGATGAACAAACAATGTTTAGAACTTGATCCCTAAAAAGTACTATTTAATGTAGCCAATAAAAATACAATATAAACACAATCAAGTCTATGTATTTTCCCGACATTTGAGGTACAACTTTACTTATTTCAGGTTTATTTACTTGACCTTGAGTCCCACTTATAGATCTGTTCAAATTGATAGAAGTGAGTAAGAACTCTCAACATCTAATCGACAGTCAAAATGTATGAACAATTAAACTACCGCTTAAAACTTTAATCAAACAAAAAATTGAAAATCATACAAGAATATGTTTCAGTTTATTTCTAAATGCTATGAATAATAGACAAAGTCATATGACTTTAATAACACTGGGAGTATTGGAAAGAGGAATAAGGGAGATAGATAAACATAATTTACAAAGTTATCAACAAAATCTTCTAATATAAGCGAATATGAATAAGAAGTTCGTATTTGATAAGAAGGCGTACATTAATTACACACTATGCATATAAACTAACAAGAATAGATATTCTTTCAGTGAATATCGAAACGTGATACAATATAAGATAGTGATTTTTTTCTCCCTCTTCTATAAAACAATAATACTAAATGAAGGAATTAAACTAGTTACTATCATTTCTAACAAAGAGAAAAGTAAAGAATTTAAATGAATAATTTTCTGTTCACCCCTCAGTAAAATGGAGAGCCAACGAAACTGACTATTCACCCCATAGTACAAAATAAAATAGACAGGAAAATTAATTTTTAAAAAAAATACTTTACATTTTATTCAGACAATAAAATTCTACAAATAAAAAAAAAGTTGCATGTATGTATATGAAACAATGAGAAATCAATTTATATACCAGACTTTTAATGCTTTTAATGTCTCATAAAGATAACTAATACTTATGAAGGTAAACAGGAATTTTCAATAGACAACAATTTCTTTAATATTGATGACAATGTAATTTTAGTTAGTTTTTTTTTTTTAAATGAAACATTCTAATGAACAATCGTTTAAAGATTAAATTCAATAGTAATTTTTTGAAAACATACAATATTTACAATGAATAATGGATTTTACTTTGGTACTTGGATTAACGAAAAATTTGCTTCGTTATGCAAAGTATGTTGAACAGTAATTACAAAATAAAAATAATATATTTTTAATATCCCAATGAGTAGAAAAATGGATTTTCTGACGTTTCGTGACTTAGTGTAAGTCACTTCTTCAGAGAATAAATAACCAAATTAAAATTAATCCAAGTTTAAATAGTACAACGGAATATGGTGACTAAATATATATTTGTGTCTCCTTGAATTGTTGGATAGGAGGATGGAATTTGGTAGACAGCTAAACATTTAATGTTTTAAGTTTATGCTTTCCTCAAAGACAGGGTAAAATCGTAAATATGTATCACAAGACTGACTCTCTGCATTATAAAAGAAATGGCTACAATGGTATTTCACATTTTTATTTTAAAGTACTGCTTTAGCGAATATGAGTCTTTGAAGCACTGTTCATGTAGGAGCAAGAAAATCGAATGAACAATACTAAGGTTAGACAAAGTAATAGATAAAGTGATATGTGACTAGTGGAAGTAAGATGTAATTGATCACTGAGCGAGGACAGATAGACACAGCTTACTCACGATTTAATATATATGGTTTCCTTTCTAACAATGATTTTTACTCTAAACTTCATTGAGTGTAGACTGCTTGTAATTTTGTTGAATAAAGTATTGTCTAGTCTATTATCGGATTGTCTATATTTGGTCTCAAATCAAATAACTGATATAAGTGATCCTAGTCTCAGTACAGAGCATCAACTGAGTGTAGTACAATTTTGGGCATGGATTGTATTAAAGTAGTATATCATGGTAAACAGATAACTTTATTTTGCTTTTACACTAAAAAGGTAGCAAGTCGATTAACGAGGCTATAAATCTTCATCTATTGAGATGGTCAGAAAAAATATCACACATCCTCAGCCATTGTCTACATGAAAGCGTAACTGCCAGTTGTCATTGAAAGGAAAGCTAGTCAAAGTCAAATGAAGGCATTTTACCAATCAATAAATTCATTAACTCTTGATGTGTTTTATTTTTGGACGTGAAAACTATTTAGTTGAAGTGCGAACGATAACTATTCAGAGGTTGGAGATATCGTGTGATAGGGCTCAAAATTGGTCATTGACCGATTTACCCTTTTCCTCCCTTAGATCTTGAATTTCAGTAATTCATAAGACATGCTTTCTTTTAGATCCATAATCTCAATGTTTAGTATCTTAACTATTATAGACAATTTTTTTATAACACCCGGATTTTCTTCGTCTACACGAATGGGACGTTAATTTGTCTTAGACAAATATCTACACTAGATTCCCTCCCAATATCTATTCTGCAAAACTTCACAACTCAGATCAAGAACACTTGATTAACCTAACTAGAACGTAAATAAATCTCCACACCAAAAAACCGACAACAATTTCAATAATAATAAGGATAAGAGAATATATAACTCATCTAACACCCGTCAGACTATTACCTACAAGTCTGACTAAGCAAACAACCAATCATTGTCATTCTCACCCACACATCAACATCATAATTAGTTCAACTGGTGTGGTGTGTTTGAATGAACTAATGATACCTTTGTACTTGTTGCATGCTTGATTTCGAATTCTAAATACAGTACATTCGTTTGAGGTTATCTAGTGGTTCTTGATATGATTACGTTATTTCTGGGATTCCTAGTTCATACTATAATTCAAATACTTATAAACATTACAACTGGTTTATTATACATCTTAATTCTATATCGCTATATTTATTTGGTGTGCCAAATAGAATTTATATATATCAGGTTCTCGATTAATTATAAATGTTTCATTGATGTTATTGCAAAGAGAATTAAATTAGTATAAAAACAATGAAAAAAAAAATAATCCATTGAAATATACATGAAGAATGTACCTACCATAAGGTAATATCCACTTTAACTTTGGCCAACGTGTACATAATGGATCCAGTAGAAAATTCAATTGAATTTGTTTATCTATTTGTATAGTAAACTTTTGATATATTTTAGATGTAAATTGTGTTAATTTATTTAAATTATTAGTTAATTTGTTAATAAAAATTGATTTATATGATAATTTTGTTAATGTCATATATTCATTGGAAAGATTAACATCTCTATTCCTATCTAATATACTATTACATCCAGGAAGATTTTCTGATTCATTTTGTATTATTTCAATTGGTATTACTAATGAATTAGTATTTGATAAATCACTATTATAATCATAATGTTTCGGTAAATTACCACATGATAATGATTTATGTATAGAAATAATTGGACTTAATGCTATACGCCATCGATATGGCCATGGAAGAAAACAAGCTAATGATAAACCAATTAATATATGCCATATACTATGATGTTTTGTATAATCTTGTGTTGATTGTCCATGAAAAAACATTGATGCACCAATAATTGCAAATAATACACCTGGAATAAAACTAATTATCCACCATTGAATTGGTGGAAATAAACATTTCAATTTAATGCAGAAATTTATCTAAAAAATAAAAATAAATAAACAAGAATAAATGCTTGAATTTAAATTTACAATGTTAATTATTTTGTTATTTTTAAGATAAAATAGTTTCAAGTTCATAATGCCTAAACGAACAATGAATTGTAGTAGATAATTAGGTATTCAATTCTTAGGCAACTAGTGACCGTTAAAACGTATATCTTATAATTCTTCATGATTTAAATAAGTTTTAATCAAATAGAATAGATCAACTGTAACTAGCAGTGGAATTCAGAATGCCAATTTCATCCTATTTTAAATCTATGAGCTGAACATACTTATATTCCAGTGTTGATGTTCACATTGGAACTCAAACAGTTATTAATAAGGTTTTAGTTGTGATTAATTTGTGTTTGGTATATTATCTCTTAGTCTATTAATCAGGATAAAATATATTTTTACTGACCAACTGTTCAGTTTGATAGGTACTTTGTTGAAAATCCCTGTCTAAACATAAAAAAGTTTGTCAACCAATGAAAACAAAAATAATGAAATGGTAAATCTCTCTTTTAACAGATGTTTAAAAGGATACAACAACTATGGGTTTTCTTCACAGTTGAATTCATGATTCAATCTAAGCTAGACCACCACTAAAAACCTAGAAGCACTAAACGGGTGTTTAGGAGTGGATATCTATTTAAAAAAATGAATTTTAAGCAGTGGATCCTTATGATTCCCTAATTGACTTTCAGGCCAAGTGATAATGAAATTACAGACAACATAATGGGGTTGATGATTTAAAATTTTCAAAATTCACCTATTACATGATATAACAGTTCTGTTAGTGAGTACATGTTCCTACTCACATACATTTCAATATTTCAAACCATGAAACATCATTTGAGTTCATTTATCAAGGTTAACTATTATTAAATAACGTATTATTTAGTCTTGTAACTTGTTAAATTTCAATAAATGTAATACATTATGAGTTTTTATTACTAAAACAGTTAGTAAAAGGTTTACTTAATCTTGAGTTTATAACACTTCAAGTGAGATAAAAGCGTAGTGAACAGAACACGGGTAGGGAAAACCGAATGTATTTAGCACAAAATTACAGAGTTAACTGGTAAAATAGAAAAACCAAATAGTAAATCATTAATTTGCAAAATATCATTCCATCATATCAAACCGGACTGTTACCGTTGCAAACATCAATCCATTGTCTCACATTTCATTGTTTATTCGGTTTCTTACAAATTCTATTGTGTTCTCGTTCTTCCTTTCTTGATCTCCCCCCATCTTCTGCTGCCATACATTACGTTCTTTAACTCGCGTTATATACTACATATATCAATATAAGTAGCACACACCACAAAAGTACCATAAATCATATATCATTATTCCAAATTAATTGTCAAATCTTGAAAGTTTATATTTCATTCTGAACCTTATCCATATCTGATTGACTATTAATGTTTATTTAATTAATGACAATTTATGATGACAACTACTATTACATTACATAACTCTAAGAAACAATCAATAATTTACTCCATATGTCTTTGTGTAGTTACTTTACAAACGATATAGAATTAAAATTTAAAAAAAAATAATTGAATAAATATATATAATAAGAAATAATACTTTTCATTACTTACCCATGAATAAAGAATAATTATTAATCCAATTATTAATGGAACTAAAATAATACCAATAGAATAACGAATAATTTGTACTGCAACTGTAAGTAATAATGCACCAATAATAAATGCACATTGTGTATATTTCATAGGTATTGCAGCTATTGTTAATGTACTTATCCAAATTGAGAAAATTCCACCAAAAAAATCACAAAATGATAATGTATCCACTGGTAATACACATATTGATGAAGTAAATTGTGAATAAATAAATGATTTACTACTACTACTGCTAATTGGAATATTCATTTTAAATGCAATATTTGGAGATTGATAAAGCATACTACTACCATAATTCGGTGTATGCATAACATTGTAACCTGGTATTAGATTAGAATCTGTATCACAAATATGATAAAGCTATACAATAAGAAAAAAAAAGAAATTTTAGCGATAAAAATAGACAAAAAAACTATTACATAAGAAATGTTTATATCTTCACTGTAGACAACTTTACTAACAAGCGGTAGAGATAAAAAGTGAGAAAAAACATCACTTTAAAAACCATACCATCGAATAGTGAAGTTATCTAAATAAATAGACAACAATGTGGGACTCCTCAATTATGCACATCGATTGTGGTGTGTGCCACTGATGAAGACAGATATAAGTAGTACGTATCATCAATTGAAAGTGAAATGCCCGGAGGCAGAAGGTTAAGAAGATCGAAGAGAAGAGAACGAGAATAGAGAGTGATTGGTGTGGAAATGAGGAAACAGTCAAGTTTGAGACAATTGACTGACATTTCGCAAATGAAGTATATATATATATATATATATATATATATATATATATATATATATATATATATATATATATATATATATATATATATATATATATATTGAAATAAAAAGCATTCAGTGGGAATCTATTAATACTACTCAATTATCAACTGATAATCAAAGTTCCATGAACACTGAATTAAAAACGGGGGAAGACCAAATAAATAAATATGTATTATTTGCCCACAACAGAGTTCAATGGAGAATCCTGGTGGGTAGCCTATGCTCCTTATCGAAGGGTAACAGACTTAAGTAAGTAACTAAATACATTAATAACTATTATAGTAATCTTAATTGCACAAACTTCTGGTTCCCGACAAACTCGAATTTTTTTCTCATATTACATGTTGATATCATAAAAATTTTGCTTAGGACATAAGGGGTGTTTCAGTATCTGAGTTAATTTTTATCTTTGATTAATTATTCATTATTTTAATCAATAATTTCTTTTTTAAACTGATCAAATATTTTATACATAAGGGATAGTTTTATTTCATTAAGAGATCAGTTCAGAGAATTTATTGAATGATTCTATCATTTTAAAACCATTTTGTTGATGATTTGTTGCTAGGGTCAGTAAGAGTTTCATTTATTCGGATATTACGATTTATTATCCACTATTGTTTTCTACTTAAAAATAATGAGTGATACGAGTTTATATTATGGATCATTACTCCTTGCACTGATGTTCTTGAAAAATGAGCATAAACAACTTCCCAACTTCCTCCTCAGTTACGCCTAATTCAGAAAGAAAATCTAAATACTGAGTGACAAATTTACTTAATACATTCCAAAAGATTTATCAGGCGAACAACTATTGTTTATCCGTATAACTACAGTGTGCTTTGACGTCAGAGAAAAACTGCCACACTTAAAAATCAACAAACATGGGAGAAATAAACTCTACCATAACAAATGTAAAGCATCTGTACTCACTTAACTTATCAGCATTTATTTATTGCATAACCACTCATTTATATTTAGTCTCTTAGATTTATTAATATTCTGGCTATACTACGCTTCTAACTAAAGTCATTTATGTAAACACTTCTTAACTATTTTGTACTAATGATTTTCAAATATTACACATTGTAAGCAGATGACAATAACCTAACGAAATAAAGTGAGTTCATGTTGATCGCAATTGCAATCATTCTTTGTTTTTATTTAGAATTTGAGTTGCACAGTTATCTTATACGTTTCTATTCTGCGAATTCATTTTTTTCTTCTTGAATTATACCGTCAATGTCTCATCTTTCCTACAACAACAATTGATACTATTACCACTTCTACCAACTCTAAGATTTATTTTGATAGTTTCATTTTGTTACGCCAATACAGTGTAGCAACTTGGACCGATAACCATATATGTACTAGGTTCTACTAACTGACTGACTTCCTCTTTTTGTCATAGATCTCGTCAATTTAACAAAAAAATAACCTATGAATACAGCTAATTAAAACAATATTCCACTATTTTTTTCTTCTTAAATATAAATAGTGTAATTCATAATCAATACAACTAGTAGTATATTGATGACAACCGTGAATGAAGAACAAGAATCGATTTGTGATTTTAGTTAAAATGGAAATTTCGATAAAAAGATTTAATTGAAACTTATACAGAATCATCTATAGTTATTATTTTCCCATACAGAAATTGTGATTAGCAACTTATAGCAAGAAATAATAATGGTTGATGAGAGTGTAATGAACATTTAATTAAATTCATTTTACAAACAGATAGGAAGTAAAATATTGATTATAAAAACTGGCAGTATAATAATACTCCTCATGGAGTTTATTTATACCACGAAAACTAGTTAATGATAAATGACGTCGATGTTGAAACGATAGTTTAGTAACCATAAACATATGAATTTCAACCATTGAGCTGCAAGTTCCAAACTCATTAGAATAAATTCCATTTGACCAATGGGAGTAGTAACAATAAGATTAACAAAGAGAATGCTGTATCAAAGCTGAATACGATAAGTCTCATTAGTTGACAGAGTTACATTCACTGAAAACAGACAGCTGCTAATGGCAATGTTAGGTAAGGTTTACATTTTTGTCGAAAATCTATAGAATTAGAAATCTATCAATTCATCATTTAAACTACAATAACTTAGTATCGAACGAAGTATATATCTCAATCAGTGAGTATTTAGACTAGTTCTTAAGTGAATAATATCTCTAGGAGTGAAATACTGAATAATAATTTCACAGATTACTAAATTGAAAAGAAGAAAACAATACAAATTTGAAATTTTACTTCAATTTTAATATCTGTAAATTAAAGAATAATTAAAACTACATCTCTGTGCTAATGTGGTATGGCAACTGGAACTGATGTACGTATGTACGAAGTTCTACATTGTTACTGACTGACTGATATTGATGTGTGACAAGCATATACTTAATTGAAAATTGAAACCTGATTAAGATTTGGATCATTTTTTTTGGTTTAAAAGTTAATTTATTGGACCAGTAACTCAAATTTTGTAAAATTCAATCCCACCAATAATTTAATTTACTTTTATTTATTTTCTCGATTCAAGAGCTTGAAAACATTAACTTATTTATCGTAAAAGAATTAGAAAATAATAAGCTAAGAAACACTTAGATAAGCTACAGTTTATTTAATAAAATTGCTGTATCATGAAAAAAATAAGGGAGAAGAAAAATCGAAAATGTTTAAACATGGTTAGAATTTTGATTTTGAACAATTTAGTTAAAAATTTAAAATGCAATACAGTAACTTCGACTTGGGTTAAATATTCAACTGTGGTTGAATATATAACCTGAGAAAATGAGAGATTATTTGAAAACAACGAAAGTTGATCAATAGAAGAATTTTCTGTTAACGGAATTATACAAAATCCTCATTCAGAAATGTTTGAAAACTACAATATACAGAACATGAAAGTCACTGGTGTAACTTTCAAGAAACTTAATCTATCAACTTAAATAATTTATGATACAATGTTCTAACCAGAGACTGTCAACAGTAAGCCTAGATTCTCGGCGAAGTTAGTTTTTCATCTAAATAATCCCTATTATTACAACCAACAGACTATATTGCTTGTAATAAAAATCACTAAATACATTCCGTTTTAGTCAATGAAAGCTATTGCAAAACTATACCACATGAAACTTTTTGTAATTTGCTAATGGAAAAGATTGCTATCGTATACACTAATCTCATATAACAGTATATAATCTCTTGAGAAATTCTAGTCAAACTCATAATTTTCAATTTTAATAACAAGAAGGATAACACTTCTTTTTAAAATATATCGTTTGTGGCTAGTATTTGAATCAATGAGGCTTGTTTCACTCGATTTGCAAACCGACAACTGAGTGAACCCATATCCCAATGTTGATGTTCACACTACAACTCGAACTAAGTAGCCTTCAAAAACCAAGACTAATCAGAATTCAATCCTGAATATTAAAAACGCGATAATTCAAATCCTTTCTAAAAGCTAATTGGTTTGAGTCTTGGTGTAAACGTCAACACTATGATGTATGTACACTACTTGACGAGTCCCAGAAAAAAAACACGTTCGGGATTTAGATGCCAGCGACAATCCATCTATTCTAAAAGCTTGTGATTACACTTGTCAGTCGTCTGACTTCAATATTTGTATATATATATATATATTTAAACCACAGTTACATTTTACCTCCGACAAACAACAATACTTAAAATTATTATAATATATATATATATATATATATATATATATATATATATATATATATATATATACACTAAAATTATCAACTTACTGTAGAAAAAAGAAAAGTGTATCCATAAACTAATGCTGGTATCCAAAGTCGATGAATAACAGTCAATAGAATTGCTGGTATAAAACCGAAATTGGACAAAGCCAATAACAATGCATCATATGATAATATTTGTCTATTTGGATAGAGTCCAAAAGTTTTAAAATAATCTGTAGGTAATGGCATACAACCTAGACCACCATAACCAATAGGGCAAGCACATGTCGATACATGAATTGATCTTTGAAAAAGATTAATACATATACCTTCACCTGGTATTTTACCAATTTTTTTAATTGGAACATAATTAAACGGACTATTATATTTAAAATGATAATTTTGTTTATTAGTATTATCATTATTATTACCATCAGATGACCACCATGGCGGACGCCATCGTTGGCTACCATCTCTAGAACGTGATGTATTTACCTAACATCGGAAAAAAAATAAAGGTAACAGATTTTTCTATTGACGTAAAATATATAAAATGATAATGCAATTAGAACGAAAAAATAAACATACTTGGTATACTAGCTTTAGAGAGATTAATTAAACACTCTAAACCCGTTTTTGAGTCGATCCTAAGATTTTACCAGTCAAATCTTCAGATAACAATCTATCAAATATTTTTATAAAGAAAACTTACTTGCCTTATCACCTACCTAGTCCCGAGATGAGAGCTAGTGTAGAAGTAGATTAAAAGAAAACTAGAGCGGCTAAACCAAGATGTGGCATCAACCCAAGAGGCCATTGATACTTAAACTGAGCCATGTTAGTAAATACAGACAATATAAATTCACTTGTTATTGTTTACTTGAATCTTCCAATTGATGTTTAGGACCGGAATTGATCAGTCTATTATTAGCATATGTGCACACTACGTATTGCCTCGATATTGCTTTAATTCACAAGCATTATAAGCAAAGATGGATAGTGGCTAGTAGTGGGATCCAGGACGCGCGTTTCGTCCTATTCGGAACTCGTCAGCTGGATGTACATGCACCTCAGAGTTGATGTTCATTCTGCGACTCTAACCCAGTACCGACCGCTTCAAACGTCATTACGTTATCCACGTAGCTACTGAGTACTGAGAGCCTGATCAATTGCAGACCTAAAAATCAATAGGAAGATTCAAGTAAACAATACCAAATTAATTTAAACTGCATCCCATTACAGAAGCAAGTGGCTATCAGGACTCATTTAATCTTTATATTCTTATAACGTGAATTTCACAAGTATCCTGGACTATTTTTGATGTGAACACAGAATCATGTAGCCTTGACAAACTACAGAATCTATATTTTGTGGACTTTATTTCGTTTAATTCAAAGCTTGTAAAACAGTAACATTTACTTTTGACCCCAATCTATTCTACTGATTATAAGCTTTCGTTTGATGCATGATTCACTGCAATAGCCTTTTCTGTTTCAAATCTATTGTAATTTAAACATCATCCTTTGTGCTCTATTTTTCACTCAGATCCCCAGTTTTGAACGTAACTGTATCTTCCTAATTGTTTGTGCGTTGTGGCTTGGTTATTCATCTATTTATTCATGTATCTTTTTACACTAATCTGAATCGGAAATCAGATCGAAATTAGAAGGTAAACATTTACTGCACGGCCATTTTTGTATTTTTTTCGTCCCTTTTGAAAAACTTTTTCATCCGCATCTTCCAATAATTTTCATTCTGTCTCGTCCAATCAAATAACTAGTTTTGAGTTCGTTATAATTGGTCATTTATTTCTTCAAATCGATATAAAATATCAGGACATGACGACAGAGCAGATCAATGACGTAACAATTTTTACTCCAGGAGTCAGTATATTTTCATCGAATTGCATTAAAAATCCCTGTTCAGTACTACTACGGCTGGTGCTCTTAATACTCCCACTCCTCTGGTATGTGTTTTGGCAATGTGAACCGATGCACATATATGCTTGATCATATATTTCGTACGACTGGTTGACTGTTCAATGATTGATGGAGACGTTAAACCTGTAAAAACAAGCCCAAACCATAAATACGCAATTTGATATTGCAGAAAGGCGTTAGATGTAGGATAACCTGATGTGTAGGACTATGCATTTTGCATCAATGACAGTATGCTTTTTTAAAAGATCCCATTAGTAAGTGAAATTTCTGTGTAAATTCAAAAACATCATTGCGTAATTATTTGGTTTAACATATCGTCAGTAAACTTATTAGATTAATTTACCTCAAGCGAGTATAAGTACAGAGAGAGCACTAACATTTCGAAAATAAGTTTAACGTTGTGTTAAAAAAATAACAAAAAAACATTTTCTGATTCTCAACTTACAAGCAAAAGCATTTCTCAGTGTTTGATGTGTCAGTGATAGTAATACATGATTGATTAGTGAACGAAGACATATCCAGCTATACTAAATGAGAGACACTATAATATTGTGTACACTTTTCCACTACTGATTACACAAGCTAATTGTTCGAAATCCCAGTGTAGATTGTCTGGTTCTCAATCATTAGCCGCAATTATTTATCTATATACCGTGTGATCTAATATAGTGACCTAATCATCGGGTGTCGTGATAGAGTGAGCTCAGTCAATTATCTACTGTATGATCGTATCATAGAAATGATATCGATAAATTATTTATGTTTGCCATTATAATAGTTTTATAGCATAACTTACACTTCTTTAATAGAAGGGAATGGTCAAGAAACACTAATCGGGATAAGTTTATATGAAAAAGATTACGATGCTATTAAATTTTCAGAGTGAATCATATGCGAAAGTACAGAATACAAATGAATTAAACTTCAATGCTATGAATATCTTGAAGTATAATTTTACATTTTTACACATATTTATTCTACATAAAGGCTTGTTACTTATTTAACTCAAAAGTAAGTCTAAAGTAGGACGGATTAAATCTCAATTAAGTCAAAAATTTTCGCATGTATTTCAAATAATTCAATTGGGAAGGTCAGATAGCTGATAATTTTCATGACTAATGAAGTGGACATCAAACGCTAAGTCAACAATATATACGAACCGAATGCGACTGAACACTCTACAGACAATTAGACTTCAACCGTTCCTAACACACTAGTGCAATATGAATAAAACCACTGGTCTTCTTCAAGAATTTTTCTACTATCTCTATAAAAAGCGATATTACTTTACAACTAGTCTGTGTATGCAGTTTGAAAATAACATCGAAAATAATACGATGAATTAACCTATTGGATGATAAAGTTACCGATGAGCGAAAAATTGAAACTGTGCACATATTAGAAAATCATAGTCTATTATTTTTTGTTGTTAATTGAAAGTAGTAGATTTCAGATTGATAAAAATCTTAATTACACATTTCACATAAAGAAAATAAATAAATTATCACTATTTTGCAATTTTACACAAACGAAACAATTATGAGAATGATGATGTATGATTATTTCGATTTTCAAACTTCTTAGTGTAACGAAAAACCGGTGAGGAAAAATCACAATAAAATATTGATATTGATCAGTGAAATTATTCAAAGAAATAAATCGATATAAGAAAAGCTTACTATTAATTCATTCGGATATAGGAGACGAGATGGAGCTATTGTAGCTCCTTCACCGATCTGTCGACAATGATTATTTATACATGGAGTTGAACGTATTATTAGTGAAACATCAATTACTGCTGACTGATCCAATCCACAAAGTGCACTTGGTTTTTCAAAAAAAAAAAAAAAAACAGAGGATAACACAAATATGTTGGGTAGTAGTGGTAGCAGAACAAGGAGTATACATTATACGTTTATTATTGAACCTATACAAGCAAATCAGTCGTTATAATGATCATTTCTTATTTTTAACTAAACGGAAAACTATTACAAGTAATTTTACGACATATCTTCATAAAAGACATTGTTTTATTAACCAATAATTGGAAAACCAGTGAATACTAAAGACATCTCTACTCTGTTCTCTTTTCTATCAATAGCACTATGCAACAGTAATTATTATTATGTGGTTGGAAGTACTCAACATGAGATCTTAGACCTAGTTTCTTGTTATTTTGCACTTGCCAGTATGGGATACCAGTAATTTTGACCAGTGGCAAATAGCGCAAAATATAAGTTCAGGGACCCATGTCGATTAACTTCGACTACCTAAAATGTCAAAAAAGTACAAGAGATATCTAGACACTTAGACTAGTGGCCATATGTGATCAGCACTAAAGGACTTGATAAATAAGGAATTCGTCATTATTTGGTGATCAATCAATTATGAATAGTAACTACTCAACAACAAAAACATGAAAACCAGGTAAATCATTGAGTTATTTGATTTAAAGTTAAACAACCCAAAGTGTAGGTTAAGATTTAAGTCCATACATTGAAGAAAAAACAGTATTCCTACAGATATGTAGTATGAAGAGAAATAGAGTGAAAACAGAAAAAAGTGAGGCATAAGACAGAAGAAATTCATTGCACGAAAACATAGTCTGCATATAATGTGTCTTCATAACAGTGTAGTGTGTATTTATAACATACAACTCTTTTTCCCCCGCTTATTCTCAATTTTTCTACACGCTAAGATAGCAATAAACTCAATTGTTTCAGGATATATAAACATAGAGAGATAGACACATAAATATGTGGATGTACATATGATGTATATATATATATATTGATTACAGGGAACAGAAAAACGGAACACATGCATGCGAACAGACGTACATCACAACATTGAACAAAGAACCCTGTGAATAAAAACAGAGAAAAAAGATACGTGTACACAAAAGACATGAAACAGAACAGCTGTTTTTAATGTATACAGAACAGAGGAAAAAGAAGATACCACCTCTCTAGCACAGATTAAAGAAAAAATCTTAGCTATGTAAATAACTATTTATTATGATTATCTCACTGTTGAATTGCAAGATTTAATGGATCTATGAATAATTTCCATTTCCTAAATGATATTCAATTAAGAAGTCATTGAGTTCAATCGCGTCAGTTGTGAAGTTACCCGATGAAGACAATCGAAGTTGATCACGTAGTATCCCAGACTAATCGATATTAGACCTGTATACTATTAGATCTTAAATCAATGTTCTAGGAATTAAGCACTCGTTCGCGATACCGAAGGTCCTAGATTCTATTCTTGGTTCCTGAGTCTTCGGTGCTTACTTTTGAGGAAACACATACTAGGATAAAATGAATGTTCATCGCTTTCATTGACTGTTTAGTCTAGATACGCTCGTTTTTCCAGAAAAAGTTGTAGCAGCATACCTGTACAGATTTAAATAGTTATGCTTAATATGACTATTTTAGAATCCAATATTTTAAGGTTACGAAGAAAACATGAAGGACTCCAAGAAGAAAAATATAACATATTTATTTTATTTAAACACATAAATATTGGTACAAAGAGGCACCAAATATATATGCACCACACTTAGCCATTCAATGCAGATAAGAACTGAGATACTGTCAAGGAGCCCAAAATGAGGCGGGTAATTTTCTTAGGAGTCGCTCTCTGAGCCTTCGACCTAGAGGTTTAATCCACAAGTCAGTGGAGCAATTTTAGAAGGTGCAGTTCCATGGTAGCCAGTGTTCATGAATGCGTTCATACGCCATTTGTCCCTTCGCGATTTCGGAGCCCATGTGCACTGTTGGTTTGGAATCGAGGTCCTACAACTCCTCTAGGTGGATCCTCCATACCCACCTACCCGGTCTAAGAGCCGTACATTCGCTTATGTCCTCTCAATCTCGTAAGTAACACCGCCGCGAGGAAGCGGTGAGTAGAAATTCTTTGGCGGTGACCGTATACGCGTGGTTTAATGACAACTAAAACCCAATATTCTCAGTTTTATTTTAAGAAAGATATCAGCAATTATTATAGAGTACTACAAAACATTAAAAAGAATAAATAGTATTAAAAGATTCTAAATGGATATATTATACATTTATTGGACATGCATATCAGGTAACTACATATCATGTACATCTGATACTTATTAGTTACATTAATATTATATATCTGTGGATAACATAAAATCATTGTAAAATTACACACTTATACAGTATACATTCCTAAATTACTGAGTTTATTCCAATAATGATTCTCCAATTTGAGGAACTGAATAATTTATTCATTGCACTTCTACGGACAATAATTGCAATAGTGTAGAAAGTAAATTATATTATTAAAACTGTATAGTGTATTCATTGTTGGATGTGATGTATCACAACACTCCCCCGTCCCTTGGTGCGATAAGAAGTGTTCAATTGAAATTTCCCCTCATCTAGTAAAACAAAAATATCTAAATAATAATGTGTCGACAGCTTCACTCTGTCATCTTGGGACTTCAAACTCATCCAACAACGCACGTAGAAGTCATGAACATAGAGGATATAAAGAAGAGTGGGGAATCTCTAGAAGCTTGGCACTCAGATCAATCAGCAATCAATAAACACATAGAAACCGACCCAATTTATCAACTAATTAGAAAACTCATGGACAAATGTAAGATCAAGAATCAGGTCAAAGGGTGAGACAGTCGAAAGGAATGTGCAGGCAACGACGGGTTATAGGTCAATAACAACTAACCAAGATTAAGATGGAAAAGACAAGTCGCCAGTCATATGTGAGAAAATTCTAGCACCCTACTTCTGAGTTGTTAGCTAATGTGGCCTAGAGATAAGGAAAACCAAAGGTAGGGTGTGTAGCACACCTATTTTCAACGCTTCATCGATTAAGTGCTTAAACAACCTGAAAAGTTACACATAAATTCAACATTGTTCATTCAGTTGTCCACATAAATACAAACAACTTAATAAGTGCATCAGTGATCAAATTTTGAGTGTAATGAACATATTCCTCAGAGTAATAGAATGAAAAGGAACTACAAGGTTATGTGCTTGATGCTAATGAGATAGGGTATATCCTTTTACTACCATACAATTCTAATAAGATCACTAAAATGATTATTATCAAAGAAATGATCAATATAAATAAAACGAGAAACTTTTGTAAACACAGTAGCCAGAACGATCATGAAAATATACACAAATATGTAGGTAATAATGAGAAAATAATTAGTCTTCTACAAAGAGAACAATATATTGTTGCATCTGATTTTAAAGTATGTAACCATTCGTAATAGAAATAAATAGAAGTTTCAAATTAAGTGTAGTATAAAAAGATCCAATTGGCTGTTTAAAAGCTGAATAGATTATTATTTACTTCGGTAGATCCAAAGTTTGATAGCACAGTTGTATAAATGGAGTATGATAAGGTTCAGATAATTCGAGAACAATACAATCAAGCCAAAAAAGAGGAGAAAACTTGTTTGCAGAAAGACTATTCAACTATTAGTGTAGGCTGCATAGTAACATAATGCTCTCTAAAACTGATAGATTAACAATAAGAGTAAGATTTCAAAGTAAAAACACAGTTCCAGATACTTTGAATCACAGTATACATCGTTATCTAACAATTCAGTTACCAATAAATATATAGGAAAACGAATGGTAAATTGTTTTTGAAAGTCGAAAAGTTTTCACAAAACTCTTATATTAAAATAGAAAGAGATATGTAGATATACTCGGTAAAAAAATAAGTTACTAAAAGTCATTATTTTAAATTCACTATTTAACATACATCGAGTCTCGGAGTTAACATCATCTCTGGGATCGAGGTATATCCGGCTGATGTGTCAAAATGGGACGAAATGTATATCCTAGATTTCGCTGCTAGTCATTACCCATCTCTAATTATAATCCTTATGACTTAAGATAATATCGAGGTAATCAGCACAGGATGCATGTATACTAATAAGAGACTGCCCAATTGCAGTCCTAAACATCAATAAGAAGATTCAAACAACCAAATACAAGATGAATTATGTCGAATTTCTGACTCAAAGTTCATTATTTGTTGCATAGTGAAGTTACTTACAGTTGATGAGAAGTTTTAATATAAAATGAATTTATTCTCTGAGAACTATAGTGTTTACACTTAATTTATAATTAAATTAATATAAGTAATCAGAATTATTCAGTTCTTTACGTGAAACAAACAAAAAAACTTCTCACTTTTACTTCTGGTACAATATGTTGATGAAACTACAGAATAACTTTAGATGTTGAGAAAGAATGATCTAATTTTTTCATCGATCATTCCAAATAAAAATATACGTTTATTACTCGATATAGTCAACATTTATAATCACGAAAGAAAACCAAATTACTTACTCATATGCTGTGTAACATTCAGGATATAAACTAAGATACCAGCGTCCAGGTGTTGGATAAGGAAAAAATAAAAAACTTCGATCTACACTTTCATTGAAAGAAGTATCAAGATTGGGCGGTCGTTCACTTCGACGTGGTGATTGACTAGAAGCGAAAACTTTCGAAGCAGCAGATGAAATAGCATGAGCTACAGATACCGCTAAACCATGATCTGTAGCTAAACGAATCCATAAAGGACATTGATGAATATCTGTGAAACCTTTTGGTGTATTAGTTAAATGTCTAGCAAAACAACCATGTAGAATAATTTGACGTGGTAAAGGCTAAGTAATAAGAAAAAAATTGAACACATTTTATTATTTTTTTTAATAACTCATTGTGACTAAATACATTTTAAAAAATATCATCCAATATCAAATGCAATTTTTGGCTAATTTTATATGCATGTTTGATATAATGACAAACGAAACATCATGAAAGGAAAGTATGATACCTTCTTTGGTTTACAATATATAACTGTATTTAAACCAATTCTAGAATTCACTCGATTAAATAACTTCTCGTAGGGTTACACGAAAACCATGTTTAATTTGATTTTCGGTCATTGTCTAGCAAAGAAAATGTTAGAAGAATGTGTAAAGCAGGATTTTCTTTTAATAAAAGTAAGATAGAACGATGAATAGAGGAAGGAGTGATTTAATTTCTATGTAAAAATAATTTTAAACTACAATTTTTAGGCTTGGGAAGATTGACATACTTACCACGAAAAACGTAACTATAATAACACACATACACAAAAAAAAGCTGATAGATTTTGTATTATCACTAACAAAAGATTCTACTTGATAATTTAAAATTAAATAGAGTATTGGGTAGATTGTTTGTGATAAAAATGATACGTTTCTAACTGTTAAGTTAGTAACAAAAAAATCCTTTTCCTATATTATATGTTACGTTTTTGAGCGACAAATAAGTAATTCAAGTTAATTAAGTTTTAATATCAAAAAGTTTTTCTATGTTCAACATTCTTTAAAAATTTGGTGCTCAGTGAGAATGTACTTAATTCATATACAATTCAAAAATAAACCAGTCTCTTCTAGGGATTTCGAATATCATCATTTAGAGTCACCAATTCATTCACAACAATAGATTTCAGTTAAGCTAGAAACTTTATTACATAACAATCAGTTAGAACTGATGAAATAAAGGCCGTTTTACTAAGTACATAAAATATGAAAGAAACTATCAAAAAGAGCATATTCAAGGATGTTGAGGACATCTACTACTAATAATTTACTAACAGTGAATGCATGTTATGACCCACCTGTTGATGAACTACCCATAAAGCGTTAATAATTTATATGAAAACTTTAGTCAACGATCAGTTTTCGATTTAAACTAAAAACTAGAATTTTCTCAATTTTGTTTTGTGTTCACCTAACATTAAACTTTCAGCGAATTTACTTGGTTGCTTATCTAACCACACTGGACAATGGTCCATAAAAGCGACAATAAACTATTCGGATTGTTTTCCACGGAAGTAGGCTAAATTATAAAAACGCATATTAGCAGCTAAACTCGGAAGATTATTTCTTTCATGTGAGTCGGTAGTATACAGAAAGTCGTAAAAATGAGAAGCAATGTGAATTACAAAAAAATTGAAATGCACTAGAATCTATGAGTTTTGTAATAGGTAGCTAAGAAAAATTGAATTGGTTCATAAAACTAAGACATTTTACGGAAACTTGTTTGAATTACGTGAAGAACCGATTCAAAATCCAGAATCTAATAATAATAATAATAATAATAGAATGGAATACTATTCCCGTGCTATACATGAGATGAAATTCAGTTAATCCATGTGCATACAAAGATCACAAAGACTTTTGTGGAGGTATAACAATTTGCACACAAGTTATTAGTAACTTATTATTTATTTATTTGAACACAAATATTGGTACAAGAGAGCGTCAATATATATGCGCCACACAAAACAATGAGAATTCGAAGAGAAAGAAAAAAAAACAGTTCAATAACGAAGAGGTTGGTGTAAGGTAGTGTAGTAATAATAATAGTAATAATGAGGGAACGGAAAGGTACAATCAGAAGAAATTTTTCAGTTAAGGGAGACACAACCACTTTTTATGAAGAAAGTAAAAAAAGGTTACAGCAGGATCGCCACTGGCTTCTATTCTGAGCCATATCTGATAACGTCTCCAGCCACTGTGTAGCACCATCTCTCAGACCCCAACCAGGGAGTCGTGAAGGACCGACAAAAGCCAGTCCTTTGCAGCTTTCTTTCATACCACGACACCATGTCATGCACTGACCACCTCTCCGCTTTTTCCAACCAGTCCCAGAGTCGGCAAATAATGCACGACGTGGAATTCTCTGGGACGACATTCGGAGAACATGTCCAAGCCACTGAAGTCGGTGTTTCAAGATGGTGACATCGATTGCATTATCATCTCTGTGCCCGAACACACGATATCGAACCTCTGCATTACTGACATGGTATTGCCGCTAGATGTCAGCAATCCTTCGGAGACAGCGATGATCGAACACAGAGAGTCTTCTAAGATTTAATTAGGTGTATAACAGACAATCAAGTTTTTGATTAAAATAAAAAGCAAATGACATACGAAGCGAAATGGAACTATATAGATAGAAAATCCAGTTTGGAGTTATCCTTCAATTAAATCGGTTTTTCGACAAATTACTTTTTCGCTATGAATAACTTTGAATGCTTTCATGACTACAAAACATTAATTAAAATCCATATAAAATAAATATACTTTCGTTTTTATGAAGAAGTCCAGGTTGACTAAATTTCAAAGGCTAAAAATAGGAGATAAATTATTCTGTTATGGTTCAAAAAATTTCTAAAATCGTAAGATGATTCATTCGGCCTAAAACAACCATATCCAAATTTGTCTAATATAAAGTCAGAGAAAACAAATGATTCGAACAGCAATTTGTTATCAGATTACAGAGCAATCCAGATAAAATGTTTTGTTCTGTTGTAAATTTCATCACAGAAAAAAATACCAAAAGCTGAATGAAAAACATTCCCTCAAATATTTCCAAAAGAATTCATTTGTTATACAGTTATTATTATATGGTGTTTTACATTCATTTCCAATATCAGGAACAATGCTACATAAGCAGACAGATATAATTAGTGATTTATAAATAGAAAATAAAAGAAAATCCATTAGCATAAAATCTATAAGAAATTAATCAACCTAACAGTTAATATCACTAATTAAAGCCAAACAGTATCGACTAAATGACAGGAAGTTGTTTAGTTTTAAGAAGCAAACTGATAGAGCTTGGATTGATAAGAGATACATTAAGACAATATTGATTTATTGTTACTTTTTAAAAAATAATTTATATGGAAAAAGAAGTAACAACAATAATATTAGCTAATAATAATAATAATAATAAAATTGTCAAAAGTTGACGCATCGAATTTGTCTAAAACTTTCGGCACACCACCGTGTGATAGACAAACATGATAACAACGAATTCTTTGAATAAAAATAATTATAAATTGAAAAATAGCTGACAAGGATTAGACTCCACCGGTCATGATTTCACATTAGAAATCCATGAGTTTCACCTTGAAGTTAGTCACTACTGAGCACATGACTATTATCAGTATTGGGATTTGTGAAGATTGTAGCATTTTCATAGTTGAATTCACGAGTAGATCTAAGCTAGACTACCAGTGAAGACTTGGAAGCACTGGACAGTCATTTATTTCTAGTATGGGACTCCTCATCAGCGCGCATCCACGATACCGCACGCGAGAGTCGAACCCAGGAACTTCGGTTTCACGCGCGAATGCTCAACCTCTAGACAACTGAGCAGGCATCCAACAGTGTTAATATTTGGCTCTCACTTGTTAGTAGAAGGTGAATCGACAATACAAAATATATATTGGAATGATCAAGATGTTTATAAAAAAGACAAAGGTAAAAAACTGTAATTCATTTTGAGCTGTGTTATCTAGTGTATTTGATCATTTCTGTTTAACTCGAGAGACATACCTATTCAAGAGTCATACACAATCTCAACTTGCGATAAATAAATTCATACATATTGTTGTCAAATTTCAACATACCTACACGTTTGGCGTTTTGGAGAAAATCTATCTGTAAAAATCAATATTGAATTTTTTTGTGAATTATATAAGCCGCTTGAGTTGATGTTATCAATTAGTTTATCTACTAATTACATCAAAATTATTGAGTTGGTAGCCACACAATAGTTAAGTAATGACTAAACTGAACCTATGATTGAGTATTTGCAATTTTCGTCCGTTGACGAGTTTTGGGAGAGTCAATAAAAATTTCCATCTTCACCAGTTTTGTCATCTTATTTGCTTAGCGTAAATCACACGATGCGTTGTTCAAAATAATCAGTCGTTCAGAATCAGTGGTTTTTCAGTTTCAAGTATTACAACAAATTGTTATGTATATATATGTCATGCACACTGAAGAATGATCCAAATACTTCAGAATTCATTTGACATAACAAAAGTAAAGATAATTTCTAATTATCTAAACAATTCACTATTACATAAACAACTAGAGTCGGTATTGCGAAACATCATGATAGATTTTGGAAAAAAATGTGACTAGATGATTGAGGTACACAACTTTCAATCATTTAGTTACAAGTTCTAACCCCATATTGCTTAATTCGGTTTGAACAACTGAGCAATATCACTAGTTGTTATTCAAACCATACAGCTTAAAACTCAATACATTGATCTTTAGCTGTTTAATGAGCCGGATTACTTTTCCATCTTGTCAAGATGTAAATTTAGCGAGTTATAAAACATGTAATGACTTAATTAGTTGTACGGTTTGCCGATTTTCTCAAGTGTCCGTAGAAAATAGTTGATAAAAAATTTCAAATCAAATAGTCAGAAAAATAGTACGATATAAGTATTACAGGCACTATTCGACCTATTATGAACTGTAAAAAGTAAACGAAATACCAATGACTTGTTATTGATATTCAAAAGCTAATAAGCATTCTACAAATTCAAAATCGATAATCACAATGGAAGCAAAAATTTGAATCATAGTTAGAGAGTTATTATAAACAAAGGTTATTACCTAATAGATAATTTAAAGCATTCTCAATCAGAAATAAGAAAATTTTAATTTAAAACTTGACCTTAAAAAAGAATTATTGAAACATATTCATAAAGCGTTCTTTATTGATTGAGACCTAGAAGTTTATTCGAAATTCTAAACGAATATATATTTATATATCTCATATGAGAAAAGAGGAATTCTCGGAAAAAAAATATAAATATGGATTAATAATAATAATAATAATCGAAGCACTGAATACGGAAACAATGAATATAACAATCAAATATCATTGAAAAATTCCCATTCTATTGAAACACAATTAATATGAACCAAGAATAGTCTTTTCAATAATTTCTCATCAGGTTCTACAATTATCTCATATCCAAATTAATAATTCATAAAATTGACCAGATTTAAGGTAGAGTACATCATTTAAAGTTGTAACATAAGAATCAAGAATTGTTGGTTGTCATATAAATGAAATTACTATAATATCCACAAGAAACTCCTTTTGATAAAATAAAATCGTTAATCATTATATGTGAAAATTATATTTGAAATTTGAATAATTACAACGTTTCGTCTAGCTAATTTGTCTGGACTTCTTTAAATTTCAATCGCTGAGATTATTTCAAATATAATTTTCACATATAATGACTTCTTTTCACTCGGCGCTCAATTTCTGTCAAACTATCCGTTCTAATCTTGACAAATATTCGTATAAAATCGTTAATGTTGCGGTTGGCTAATATGAAGTGTTAACTTGAATCAGTTTATAAGTGAAATGAAATTGTGAAATTAGAAAAAAATATGATCAACATGGGATGAGAGAGAGAGAATAATGGAATAAAAATCAGAAATTACGTAATATGTATAGTGAGTGATATGAATGAGGTCAGATTTGTTAGAAAGGGGTGGATGTTGAATAAACTATATTTTATATGACAAACAATACTTCATTCATATGTTACAGTTTTAAATCTGCCTTAAATCTGGCCAATTTTATGGATTATTAATTTGGATATGAGATAATTGTAGAAACTGATGAGAAATTATTGAAAAGACTATTCTTGGTTCATATTAATTGTGTTTTAATTGAATATAATCTATGCTTGTCAAATAAAAATAGTCCGTTTCTTTTTTATATTGTTGACTTATCCGTAAGAATTAACTTGTATTTTTGAAGAAAAATTCACTAACTAATTAGTTAAAATGATTAACAATATAGTTTTTTAGTCAATAACAATGATATCAGATAAGTATCAGAAGGGGTTTTGTGGAGATTGTGGTAATTTCAACAGTTAAGATCGTGAGTCAATTGAAGATAGACCACCATGCATAAATATATGTAATAGAAACCAGAAGAAATAGATTGAGGTTGAAATTTTAGGATGATATTTGAGGATTCTTCTTTTGTATTTTGGTTACAACAAAGTTTAAAACTCACTGAATTACGAAGAATCATTTTGTGTTGAATAAGTATTAGTTGTTAATTGTTCTTAAAAATAGATGAATAAATTCTTAATTTCAGTATTAACTTTATTGTATATAACATCTCAAGTGATATTATGGCATTTAAAGATGAATAACACTTTTATAAAAAGAATTATTATTTTGAGGTAAGTGGAAAGCATTTTAAGTAGCAATTAAATACCTGGAAGATGAATTCTTTAATCAATGAAGACATTCAGTAACAATGAGGAAAGGTAATGATAAGCATAGTTGAACGAAAGTAAGTTATCAAACTTAATCCATTCCCTGTTTAACAATCTTGCGTTAGCCATGATAGTCACTTAGTTTTTTGGGCAGGTCTAGAAAATAGTTGAGTGACATCAAAAATACCTAAAGCAATGAATTTGACTATTTGTCGAAGTCACAGTATAATGCATAGAAGTTCATTGTGTGTTTTATGTATGAAGCATGATTGTATAGAATGAATACGACAAAACGGTTAAAAGTATCCAACAAGAGAAAACTCGAAAACATTGTTTCAGTAAAACAAAGTCAATAAATGATCAATCTTAAAAGTATGGGCAGACTTTTAATTAAGAAAATGTCCATCAATGAGGTTATAAAAGTGAATCAAATAAGGTAACGCTTTTTGCAAGCCTCATTGACTATCCCAGTAAACATATGCAACGATAAAGTAATGTGACATCTCCTCTCTAAAATCAATATGTACATATTCAACAGTCACACAGGTGATCTGACAGTCACACAGGTGATCGAAGTGGTTGAGAAGGCAAATATTGATATGCTTAACATGTTCATATATATTATCCTATAAATTTTTTAATATTGCATTTGAGTGTCAATTCAGCGTCTTTTGATTTTTTTATGCGTATATGTATTGGTTGAGACGTAATTCGAGAACTGAGCTGTTAGAGGTCATATTTTGCTCGTCTTCTGTAAAAACTGAATAAGGAGAACCAGCACGATTTGGGGAATTTCGAAAATATCCAAACTGTATACGCCTAAAAGTTATATATATATATATATACAGATATATATATATATATATATATATATATATATATATATATATATATATATATATATATATATATATATACAGATAGATAGATAGATAGATATTGAAAAGTTACTCTTATCAGGTTTGCGAATACGAATCGCATTCCGAAATGAATAACTGTTTACGGATATCCCACTCTCCGAATCCGTTTGGTTTGATAGGAAGTTCTATTTGTGTACTTGGTACCGATTGTTTATGTATACTGTTAAATTTGTGGTTCAAAGGACCTTTGTTCCCGGAGCGTCATCGGGCAGCGTGCAATGAGTGAACATTTCGATCGTTTAATAACCGGATATTAGAGGTTTATTTAATTTTATCTTCGGCGTCCGACCGTTGTTGCTACCTTGACGTGGTGGTCGGGCTTGCCTATCGTGATGAAGCAACCGAGCTATACTGGCTGGAACAACCGTTCCTCAAGGTCCTACCATGTCAGACAGGTCGGTTGAAGAGCGGTAAGACTAAAAGCAACAAACCTAAGGTCCGAAGGCGAAGTCGTACTGCTGACTGTACAGAGGTGTGACAGCAGCAAGGTGTTTCCTTCAGACAACCAGCATGACAGCGATGCTGCCTTCCCACAAGGAGGGGTGGGGTTAGAAAAGGTCGACCCAAAAAATGCACACCTCACCTTACCTCACGGATTTCCGTCTCCGGCGGTAAGGCCCTTTGAAGAACGGAGCTAACATGTCAAAAACCTTCCACGGAAAGGCCGTGCGCGACCGGCCTCAAGCAGTTGTCCCTTGGGCACTGCGGTCACGCTCTCAGGTCGCTGAGACCGCCTCTAATCCAATTTCCTTTTCAGGTACCTCCAGAAGAACCCTTCCACGGTGTGGGCAACCGGGAAGTGATAACCGCCCTCATACCTCTAACAGCACCCAAGACCACTGTATTCATAATCAACCTTCCTCTTCAATTCCTATTATTCCTCCTACATCGACTTTCAACCCTAAACTTCCTCCTTCGGCTTCTTCCTCAAGTGTCACCATAGCCAACGATTCTAGTGCTCAAAACTCTGTCCCAGGTCTACTGAAACCTCGCTCCAAACTACACATTGGAGCTTTCAACGTACGCACTTTATGTCAAATCGGTCAGCAGGCTTCCTTGGCTAAAACCCTAGAGTCTCTTTCCATCGATGTAGTCCTGTTTGGTGAAGACGCTGACAAAATGCAAAGTCTTCTGGTAGCACTGAGCAACAATGCCAGAATGTTTGGAATGCGCTTCTCTCCCTCGAAATGCAAGTTGTTGCTTCAGGACTGGTCTGCGTTAACACCTGAACTAAGGATAGGGAGTGAAGTAGTCGAACGCGTTGACAACTTCACTTATCTTGGAAGTCTGATCAGCCCTAATGGGTTGGTATCGGACGAAATCTCAGCACGGATTCGAAAAGCTCGTTTGGCTTTTGCCAACTTACGTCACCTGTGGCGAAGGCGAGATATCCGTCTATCAATAAAAGGACGAGTATACTGCGCGGCAGTCCGTTCTGTTTTACTTTACGGTAGCGAAACATGGCCATTAAGAGTAGAAGACACTCGCAAGCTGCTAGTATTTGACCACAGATGCCTTAGAAATATTGCTGGCGTCTGCTGGGATAATCGGGTAAGTAATAGTGAGGTTAGACGCAGGGTATTAGGAAAGGATGGTAAATCAGTTGATGAGGTTATGAATCTTCATCGACTGAGATGGTTGGGCCACGTGTTACGTATGCCTGAACACCGATTACCACGACGTGCAATGCTATCCGGTGTTGGGGATGGTTGGAAGAAAGTTAGGGGCGGCCAAACCAAAACGTGGCATCAGTGCTTGAAGTCACTAACTTCTAGTCTGAGCCATGTTGGTAGATGCAGACTACTTGGTTGGGGTCCGCGTGACTATCGTAACCAATGGTTGGAGACTCTTGGTGACATGGCTCAGAATCGATCACAATGGCGTCGGTGTATACACTCGGTTTCTTCCCTTAAACTAAGAGATTAAAAGCGCTTCATATCTTTCTTTCTACTAACCAATTCTTTCTTCTTGTACTATATCTCTATATGCAATCTTTCTCTTATATATTACCACCTTTTACCTAACCACTGTTATGAATCCGGTGTTCATCTTGTTGTGCTGATGCGGTATGGCAACCTGGACCGATGCACATAAGTGCATGGTTCTACGTTGTAGCTGACTGACTGACTATTCAATCTTTTAAGCAAACTGTCATTATCGAGAGTACAATAAAATGGATGTTAACTTTTTCGACGCGCTTATTTACTTTATGGTCCACTTCCGATCTGTCACTAATGATAAACCAAGTTCGAAACATTATACAAATGATTTCGTTACAATACTATTTCTCTGTCTTCTAAGTAGTTTTCACTATTCTTCATACTTCAACACGCGATTTTAACATGCAAATATTTTATGTAAATAATTCGTTTTTGTTCACACTTCACAAACCATTTTTGTACATTAAGTTATTTCAAAATGTCAATTTGTTACTTTATTGAATATCTTTAGGATTGTATTCAGATATCCTTCAAGATAACTAACGAGTAATTGTTGAGTTTTTATTGAGATCATGAATCGATCGATGGTGGACTAACATTGATCGGTTCATACTGTAAAATATTCATAGAGATCATGTACTCACTTGGTTTTATAGTGGAAACCTGGAGTCATATTTGTATATTGAATGAAGAAAACATGATTAGATCCGTTTTTCCAATAGGCAAGCCGACAAACGTATTACTGGTTTCTTAAATATTACTGGTTGAAGCAACTCTTTCGCCAAACTTTTAAAACTACTAGTCATAATTTAATAGAAAATATCCATTTAATTAGCAATTTATAATCATTGCCTATTTTTGTGTATTGGGGTACTTACTATTGCAGCTAAATGCCTTGAACTATACCTGTTTTCAGGATGATTTATAAGCACTTTTTGCGTCATGAACACATAAACACATTATCATTACATGGATCACAACATTTCAGAAAATAAATTATTTGGGCAAAGATTTATTTATTGAACAGTTTGGTAACCATAATCAAAAAGATAAAAGAAATTTTCATCAAGAACAGACGTTAGTAAAAGTTTCGTTATTTGAAATTAGTGAGTGCCCACTGCTGAAGAATACAAAATAGGACAATACGAAAAATCTAGTGTCTTTTAAGTTTCAACAAGTATCCCATCGGCGTCAGTTTGTATAAAATCAAAAAATCAACAGAGTGACTATTAAAATTATAACAATATCCCACTCAAATATTTAACTAACAAGCTACCATTATTTCTTACCTCTCTGTATGTTTCATTGAATTGCCAAGAAACATTTAATGCATTAAGTTGTAAAGCAATCTCAAGAACACTTGACATATCCATTACTGAATTTAATGTTATCGGTATGACTACAATATGCCATGGTTTTAAATGAAGTAGACTGGCGTATCGACCAAAATCAGGCTGTAAAATAAATCCATATAAATATGTAGAAGATAGCGGAGAGTAAAGCTGTGTTAAACTATAAATGTACATGATTCTATAAAGACAATTGTATAAACTGATGTTGGAATAAAAGCATATTTTAAAGTTTGTGATTTATTAAAGCTCATTTCAAATGTATTTACTGAAAAGCGTTTGTGTCAGTATATCAATTATAACAATGAGACATGGTGGAATTGTTCAACGGTTCAAGTTGCAACATTTAACATCAAAATACTAGTAGTAAATAAATAAGATACATAAAGCAAACTAGTCGAAACGTTGGTGGTATCTGTTGTGATACAAATTAAATTTACAGAATTTTGATCTAAAAGTGCAGATTTATTTGAAAAGTGAAACTGAACTCAAGATTTGGGAAAAGACAAAGAAATATAATGACAAATTTCGGGCCGTTGCACACACGGTTTCCAACTACAGATTGTGATTGTGAAGCGTATGTATGTATCTACCAATGAAGATCAGTAAAGAATGACACCTCTAGGTAAGTGATGGTCGAAGATGTATAACTCATATCCAAGTCACTTAAGCCAATGGAATTTTACGGCCTTCTTAATCTATTTCCATTCTATACTTGATCACTCCATGTATAACTTCAAAATTACTCACTTGATCGTTCCACTATAGTCGAGAAATGTCTCGAAGTGCAGCTTATGGATATTTTTTTCTATAGATAGACCAACACAACCATATATATACATGATATATCAAATGATTTTGTTGATCAATAATGTTAAAAGAATTCAATTTTAATCGTAACCAAAATGTGAACTACTTTCTTACAATCATATTTATTAGTATAGGGTTTGTGGAGATCACGTTTTTGATTGAGATCATGAACTGCTTGATTTTAGACCACCTTTGGAAACCTGGAAGCACTAGACGGCCGTTTCGCCCTATTTTGGGACTCCTCAGCAGTACGCATCCACGATCCCGCCCGCAGGATTCGAACCCAGGGTCTTTGTTCTCGTGCGCGAACGCTTAACTTACTGGACCACTGAGCCGGCATCCAATGGTGATAGTGTCTAACATCAACCAATCCACAAAATTGCGCAACCAACTTCCATTGTACTGAGGTAGATACCTGTATCTACCCGACATAGATTAGCTCCACTGATCACGGCTTCTCACTAGAACTTCCTTCACGAAGCTAGTCACTAGTGAGCAAATGTTGATTACCAGTATAGGAGTTGTGGAGATTATTACAGGTATCTACCTCAGTACAATGGAAGTTAGTTGCGCAATTTCGTGGATTGGTTGATGTTAGACACTATCACCATTGGACGCCGGCTCAGTGGTCCAGTAGGTTAAGCGTTCGCGCACGAGACCAAAGACCCTGAGTTCGAATCCTGCGAGCGGGATCGTGGATGCATACTGCTGAGGAGTCCCACAACAGGACGAAACGGCCGTCCAGTGCTTCCAGGTTTCCAAAGGTGTTCTAACATCAAACGGTTCATGATCTCAAACAAAAATCATATTCATTATTTTTCTAAAAGAATGATAAAAGATATAAAATTATTTATACGAAAATGCCCTGAATAAAAATACTCTTCTTATTTCGATAATAGTTATTTTTAGATTTAAAACAAAGCGCTTACATACAAAGAATGTTAATATATAAAAAGAACCGAAAAAGAATATAAATTGTTACATCCCATTATTACCCACCTCTTGAAGAAAAGAATAATTGTTACATAGAGTTAAGTGTGATTTAAACAAAATTAAGTTGGGCGAAATATATATATATATATATATATATATATATATATATATATATATATATATACAGGTGAAAGGGATGATTTCGAATGATTTTCCCAATTGAGTTGAACAACTAGCTAATGATATTGATTTAAAATAGCCCAACTTTTATCTAATAACTTTATTCTTAGTGCCAAGAATGCTATAAATATACATGTTGATAATGAATTACAAATACGCATATTCGGCTTCAAGTTACGTTATTTTGGTCCACAGATATTACTCAACTGACAAAACCAAAGTAAATATATTTATATATAGTTCGTGCGACTATCTTAACCAATGGTTGGAGACTCTAGGTGACATGGCTCAAAATCGATCACAATGGCGTTGGTGTATACATTATGTGTTCTCTTCAACTGGGAGGTTAGAATTACTTTATATCATTCTTTCTACGAACACATTCTTTCTGTCTGCATCATATCTTTATATGAAATCTTTTATACATATATTACTACCGTTGAAGTAACTGTCTCTACGAATTCGGTGTTCATCTTATTGCGTTAACGGAGGTATGGTAACTTGGACCGATGCATATGTGTGTCTGGTCCTACGTTGTAGATGACTGACTGACTAGATTTTTCATCACGAACCAACATCGGCTAAAATGCCAAAACGCTATTTAATTAAATGGACGAATAAATTCACAGCGCCAAAATCCAAGACCTGTTATCTTAGATTTGATTGGTTCGTCAACAAATTATAGTCTCACCCACACATGAAAAGTTCAAATGAGAATCATAAATATTAATCGGCTACATACAGAACAAATATAATAAGAGTAGGCTTGAATTAATATTGAATAAATGATATATGGACTAAAATTTTAATGATTCGATGAACGATTTTCCGGTTGTTAAAAATAAAAGAATGCTGATCGATCTGATTGAGTGATTACTGTTCATGAGACTGAAATATTAATGAAGACTGTCGAAGAACTTGTGGTCAAAAACAAGATCACTAACCATGAGTTTTTTTACCTAATAGAATTATACGTTTATATACAGTTGAACAAAATAATAATAATAAACAAAATTAAATGCATAAAGCTATGAAAGAAAATCAGCTATACAAGTCACTCTTTGAACAATAAATTAAGAGCCTACAGTTAAGTTTGATTTTGTACACCGTATCCATTATGATAGTTTTTAATCAACTTCTAAAACAATTTATAGTTAATGCTCAATACAATGACCTGAAAGAAGTAATAATAACAATAATAGTAAAAACAATGAATGTTCTTAACTGTTTTCCGTCAAAATACCTTCACTCTGAAGTTTCATTAAAACACAAATAAGTAATTGTTATTATAACTTTAAAAAAAAAGATATTAAACCATCCAGATAAAGGGCAGCCTGCTTGAGCATCTGGGCTACCTGTTCCTGCCATCTAGATATTTCAACAAGTTATCTATTTTTGTTTGTTTTAATATATCATTATGTTTATTAATCGCATAACCTATTCTGCTGCGTTTCTTAAAAGTGTACAACTTTTCGTTGTCAATGTTACAAAAAACTCAATAAGAGACAATGTGGTTGCTGGCAATATACAACGAAAAGAATACACATCATTCAGATGTTCATTTACTGAACTGCTAACATCTAACTGGCGATCACTCAATATTTATCGCCAGGACCGACTAAGAAGAAAGAAATGGAAACTTGTTGAAATACTTTACGCTGAGAATTCTATATTGTACCAAAAATATAATATTGAATAAAGCTGATAATAATAATAAATAAATAAAATATGCTTTTTACTTGATAAGCAAAATGATAAGTAAATTTCATTGGTAAATGAACCCGTGTTGGAGTAGGCCATATATAACATAATGGTAAATCTTGATATCCTGGATGATTAAAATTAAATGAACCAAAATTTGATATGATTAATTGTTGTGTATTTATTGAAGAATATATTTTTAACCATTTTTTTTCACCATATTCTGGTGTTAATTCCGGCCAATCAGAATTAATCCAAGGTAATAATGATATACTTAAGAGAAAACGATCATTTATATTATTAGTTCGATTCAAATTATTCTTATCTTTAAATAATTTATTTTCATGTTTCATTGATAAAAATTGTAATGAAATTTTTTCAGATTGTTGATGTAAATAATTATCATGATGAAAATTTCTGGAATTTTTCATTAGTGAACAACCTACATAGATGAATAAATAAGAAGAAGAAAAAGGTTAAGTAATATAAAATTTATTTAATTTATAAAAAAAAGAAATTTTATTGTTCCATTTTTCATTGAACTAAACAAAACAATCATTACACAAAGTTAAAGGAATTCATTTTAACTGAGATCATGAATCGATCAATATTAGACCATCATTGAAAACCTGGAAGCAATAGATTCGAATAACGAGAAGCAATAGATTCGAATCTAGCGTGCGAAATCGTGGATACACACTGTTGAGGAGTCCCATAATAGGATAAAAGTTCCGTCCAGTGCTTCCAGGTTCTCAATGTTGGTTTAATATTGATTGATTCATTATCTCAATCAAGAAATCAACAATCTCCACAACTAAATACTGAGAATCGATTTTCTTTTCAAGTTTGTTTAGTTATTATGACAGTAAATAGAATGAGTGAATAAATAGATCTAAGAATACAAGAAGTATAATTATGTAGTAAACTTTACAAGTCTAAGTATTGCTTAAAAATTGTTTAAAAATGAATAAGAAAGAAATATCTTTAAATTGTTTATATTTTGATGCCTTCTCTCTCTCTCTCTCTCTCTCTCTCTCTCTCTATATATATATATATATATATATATATATATATATATATATTTCACAGATTGAAATCATGAGCCAATTGAAGCTAGACCACCATGGAAAACCTGGAAGCACTGGACGGCCGTTTCGTCCTAGTATTGGACTCCTCAGCAGTGGAGTTCAACCAAGTTTGTTGTGAGATATCAGCTCACTGAAGACAATGGTGTTCGGTGGCGCAACCTCGTGGATTGGTTGAAGTTAGACATTAACACCGTTAGATGCCGGCTCAGTGGTCTAATAGTCAAGTGCTCGCGCGCGAAGCCAGTAGGTCCTGGGTTCGAATCCCGCGGGGGGCGAGTTCGTGGATGAGCAAAATCTCATTCTGATATATATATATATATATATATATATATATATATATATATATATATATATATATATATATATATTGGATAAAGTAGAAAGGAAGGCCCAGGAGAGAGTGGGTTGGAGAATGCTGGTCAGCGGCCTATGCTCCACTAGGCGTAACAGGCGTAAGTAAATAAGTAAGCTGAACAAATCTATAGTTTGTTGTGCGCATCGTTTAGTAATTTGGAATATTGTGTAGATCGAAAAGAAAAAACCAGAGGTTCCCTAAATCTCAGGAAAAAAGATCAACTTTAACAATATCTACGCGATAACTGGTGTCATATTAAATATAATACTTAAGATATTTTTATCTACAAAACTTTAGAGTTGATAATTCAGCTGGTAGAACAATATCAACTGATAATAATCAAATCGAAATTCTAATACGACATGTATGCTTTGTTAGAACCATATTTTCAACACTACATCTTAAACAACTAAATCTGACCTACTTCAAAATTCATATTCAACTTGGCATTCTTTTTATTCAAAAATAAACTGTCAATATGCTCAAACTGATCATCATTGAATAGTATAATGATAAAAAACAATCATTTACCGGTTGAAGCACTCTAATTTAAACTATTAAATCGTTATTTTGAACTGTGATTCATCCCATTTGATTGAAGCAGTTAATGCATCTATACAATAACTGTATGACTTGAAATCAGTTAAATAAACTAATACTTGTAAAATGAGTTTTTTTCTTACTAATATAATTTAATGTGGCTGCAATTACGAAGAAATAGTACCTTCTGATTGTATACATATAACTTTTTATACATGATGCGAATAGTCACCAGTGACATTATTCTACAAGGAATTGTCACGTTCTGTACACAAACACAGTAATAAATCGTATTGTGACATACAATAAGTTAATTGCTTCAGTTATGTATTCAAGTGTTTATCTAAAATAAAGTTGATCCTATAATTTGTTTTTTACGTGATATACGATATATATATATATATATATATATATATATATATATATATATATATATATATATATATATATATATATATATATATAATTAAAATAACCCATAGTGTCATTCAATAAGAGAAAGAGAATTCAGCAAAGAAAATTTTCCTTTCGACGAAATCATTTACTTAAGCTGTACATTCGTATATATAGTTAGATGGAAAATGTATGTCTATAGGAGGATAGAAAAAATTGCATCACCAAAATGGATTCGAGGATAAATAACAAATGAGGTTATGTACTAATCAAGGGGTAAGGAAGAAAATCGTTTGATTAGTACGTAACCTCATTTGATATTTATCCTCAAATTCATTTCGATGATGCAATATATATATATATATATATATATATATATATATATATATATATATATATATATACCATGGATTTAATTTAGATAATTACCTTACCACGGCATAGGTATTATGAAATAACTCACATTATCAACAATGATAGAAAAGAGAATAAATGATCTATGTGTATATTGGTAATTTTAACCTGTTCATTTATGTAAAACTTATTATATAGAACTAATTATTATTTTCTAATGTACATTAATATTATAATATTCAAAATGAAATGAATAAATTTATTGAATGATTTTGGCTAAATTACATTATATAATCCGAAATATACAACGCATCTATAATCATATAATTAAAGGTCAGTGGAATTTACATCTTTGATTAAACAATTAAAGTGATAAATAATGGTAGAATAAGTCTTATGTAACATTTGTTCGTATCACAATTTACATAACGATATTTAAAACAAAACAAAAAAACTTAAAATGTTAGACATGAATGAATGAAAAGTTCCAATGTACAATTCTAAGATTGTTTAACAATGAAATGCTTATACCTTTGTCATAATGCAAAAGAAAACTATATTTTATTTTTCGTAATAACTAATTTTTTTTCTTTAAAAGAATAGATCGAATAGCAGTTATCAAAAGATAAGGTCCTAATTAGTTATCATGATATATAGTAAAATTAATCTTTATTATTCATACTTGATATGACTAAAAAGTCAATTGGTCTCCGAAGAAACATTTGAATTAGATATTTTTGTAAAATTATTGCATCACAATCAATTAGTAATAAACAACGTAGAACCTAGCATAAATGTATACCATGTTAAGATGACCTATATTGCTTTAACACAACGAGATGAAACTGAGTACTAAAGAAGTGAAAGTAGTAGTATAATAGATCGCTAAAAATAATATTAATGCAGTGTCCTTCAAGAAAATTTCGATAAATAACGAATATTTTTAATTCTTCGTTTATAGCTACAAAAAAGAAACAAAAGATGGGATTTCTAAAACTAATCAAATTAAAGAAAACTACAGTATTTTGTGTCCTTTTACATTGATTAGTATCATTTACACAGCCACATATTTTACAAATTCTATCTAAACATTAGACGATTAGTAAAAGGTTACAGACCACTGAGATAAAATTAACCCAAAATAATTTTTATTGCCTTAGTAATATGACAGTCAGTAATTCGACTTTTACGTCCGGTAGCTAAAATTGTCTTTATTGTTTCGTAATTTCTTTAGTAACATCACACGAATTTTATGTAGATGATATGGAATATTGCTGATAAACACCACTCGCTTCATCTTTTAATTGATTCAATCGCAACCACAAGAATCAATAGTGATCATTATTGGCATTGATTACTCACTATTCTAAATCATTTTACGACATTTGTATTTAATGTCCATGTGTACGAATAGTAACTGAGATTCAATTTAATCATAATTATCAGGTATACATATAAAGAACTCACCAAACTTAGGAATTATAACCAGTCGTGAGTACACAGCAACATGAGAAGCTTGATTAAGAATGTATAAATAATGATTTATTTGAGAACCTCGAAGTCCTAGTAAGCGGAATATCCTCTGAATGCTTGAGTCCTGAGTATAATTGAAAGTGTTTGAAGATGGTGAACCAACATTCGATGAAAAACCGATCCCATGTTCAGGCTTGTCTGTTGTCGAAACTCTAAATCCTTGAGATTGATGTAGATAAGAAAGACTAGATGGTAAAGCTTCAACACTACCATCAATAATAATTGGACAAGCAGAAGAATCAAATATAATCTCATTAGGCAAGTTATCATGCAAAGATGATTTTGGTTTATCACTTGAAGTCGAATTACTATGCTTGGACACCGAAATATTTCCATGAGATGGAGCAATCGGTGTAACAATTCTACAGTCTTCTAATATTACGTCAATACTAGTCATCTCATCCATGACGGTTAATCTAAAAAAAGTTTTAAAAAAGAAAGATTTGAAGATCGATAGTACAGTTTGTGAGGAAATTTTTACTTGGATACCACTTTATTTGAACCGAACAAGAAATTCACACCAGTTAGGGAGTAAACTTTTATGAAAACAGCTGCTTTAAAGAAAATAAATACATAGTTAATATCGACTCAAAACTTGTTAACACACCTGGGATATCTCATGAGAATAACTGTCATGTTAGTTCTATTAGCTGAGAATAAGACAAATTTTATATTGCCTAAAATGAGTATCCTACTAAATATAAAATGTTTGTGTATATATGGTTTGTTCAAATAACTTATATTAAAAAGAAGACAGTAGTATTAACTGTGATAACTACAGGGGCATCACTCTTCTTTCAATACCGTAAAAAGTCTTCATCAGGGTATTGTTAAACAGGATGAAGGACTCCGTATAAACCCAACTTCGAGACCAACGGGCAGGATTACGTAAGGATAGATCGAGTGCAGACCGAATCGCAACTCTACGGATCATTGTGAAACAATCAATTGAATGGAATTCATCACTCTACATCAACTTCATTGACTACGAAAAAGCATTTGACACCATGGACAGAACAATACTATGGAAGCTTCTTCGACAATACGGCGTGCCTCGAAAGATATTCAATGTCGTACAGAATTCCTATGATGAGTTAAACTGCAAAATTGTGCATGGAGGACAATTGACAGACTCGTTCGAGGTAAAGACCAGTGTCAGGCAAGGTTTCTTACTCTCACCCTTTCTCTTTCTCCTGGTGATCGACTGGATCATGAAGACGTCAACATCTGAAGGGAAGCACGGGATACAATGGACGATCTAGACTTCGCAGATGATCTGGTCCTCCTATCGCAATCACAACAACAAATGCAGGAGAAAACGACCAGTGTAGCAGCAGTAGGTTTCAATATACACAAAGGGAAAAGCAAGATTCTCCGATACAACACAGCATGCATCAATCCAGTCACAATTAACGGAGAAGATTTGAAAGATGTAAAAACCTTTACATATTTGGGTGGCATCATTGATGAACATGGTGGGTCTGACGCAGATGTGAAAGCGCGGATCGGTAAAGCAAGAGTAGCATACTTACAACTGAAGAACATTTGGAACTCAAAGCAACTGTCAACCAACATCAAGGTCAGAATTTTCAATACAAATGTCAAGACAGTTCTACTGTATGGGGCAGAAACCTGGAGAACAAAGAAAGCCATCATCCAGAAGATACAGGTGTTTATTAACAGTTGTCTACGCAAAATACTTCAGATCCGTTGGCTGGACGCTATTAGCAACAACCAACTGTGAGAGAGAACAAACCAGATCCCAGCGGAGGAAGAAGTCAAGAAGTGCTGGAAGTGGATAGGACACACATTGAGGAAAGCACCGAACTGCGTCACAAGACAAGCCTTCACATGGAATCCTCAACGCCAAAGGAGGAGAGGAAGACCAAAGAACACATTACTCCGGGGAATGGAAATAGACATGAGAAGAATGAACAAGAATTAGACGGAATTAGAAAGGAAGGCGGAGGACAGAGTGGGTTGGAGAATGCTAGTCGGCGGCCTATGCTCCATTAGGAGTAACAGGCGTAAGTAAGTAAGTATATATGGTTTGTTCAAATAACTTATATTAAAGACAGTAGTATCAATGACGTGACGGAAACTGACTCCTAACGTTTAAGCTTTCCAATAATTTATTTTGCATGAAAATTCTTCTTAAATTTTTTTTCATTCTCACCGTTTATTTTTTGGCATTCGTTCTAGGCCTCATCTTAAGGATATGCTGCAACTTAACAGTTATAGGACACAATACACCTGTCATAGTTGCAACTCAACAAGACAATGAAGCACAATAATTATGCGGGAAATGTATGAGAGTCACACCCATTATTTTATTTTCAAGGCATGTAAAATTAGATTGTGCACAAAATATTAACAAATGGGAAGATTTCCTAATACGAATGTGCACCGAATGCAGGGTTAAACAGGTCAAACGACTCGTACACATTCCAGCATTGAAAAAGCACTTGTGGAAAAAATGATAAAGAAAAGAGAACTTTAAGATAGGGCAGTAACATGAGTATAAATTAAACTATGTATAGATTACTATTCAAACAATAAGACAGTATGAACAGGTGTGTATTAAGTGATAATACCACACTTATAAGTAAACTAAGTTATGAAAGTGAATAATAATAATAATAATTTCTGTAGTATCAACATTAACAGATCACGATCGTCTTCATCATCATCGGTCAAAAATAACATAAGGAAAAATTCAAAAAAATAAATGATCTGCAACGCCTGATAGAGCTCTACACGCTAGCTGGAGCATTATAGTAAATAAATGACACGCGCATAACTTTTCCAGTGGATATTCGAAGACAGTAAACCACATTTCATGATATTAATTTCAGCACTTGACATCATCAACAATATTCCTGAACTTTGGAAACTAACGACTTATAATGAACAACTAATCACAAATAGGTTTCTAGTTCCGTTTGTGTAATCCAACATACGACAAAGACCCATTAAATGATATTGTCCCATTTTTTTAATATTGTATGAAAATAACCAAAACGAATGGAATTTAGGTGAAATGGCAGTGACTGAAAATGGCACTTATAAGATATAAACAAAGGCCTTCAAATGCACTGGTACGGCTGAGGGCAGTCGCCTCCCCACCACGAAATGCTCTCATACGGCCACGCCTATACAGCGACTGCCAAGGAAGTCCTGCTCACTGCATCCTTGCGGTGGTGTTACGAACTTGAGAGGACGAAAATCGAATGTACGGCGCTTGAACCGGGTCGGTGGATATTTAGGATACACCAATAGGAAGTATAAGACCCCGAATCCAAACCAATAATGCACATGGGCTCCGGAATACTGAAGGAACAAATCGCGTATGAACGTATTCTTAGACACCGGCTACTAAGGGACTGAACCTCCTAACATTGCCCCATTGACTTGTGAATTGGACTCCTAGGTCAGGCTCAGGAAGCGGCCACTAAGAAAACCACCTGCTTCGGTTTAGGAACCCGAGCAGTATCTCAGGCCACACACAAACTAAATAATGACAACCATAAGACTTATTTACGCTTCAATTATCATTCTAGCAACTCATACTCAAAACTAAGTGTCAATACTTGTTTTCATTTTAAATTGCGTTACTTGCTTATTCCTTTATTCTTCAAATTGTATAGTATACAGTAACCCCTTTCTGTTATTTCATTCAATTAGTGGGGTTAGACAAGGTTGTTTAATCTCACCATCGCTCTTCAACCATGCCATCGATGACATTTCGCGGGCAACTCTGTTGGATGTAGGTAATGTTGGTGTGCATCTGTTAACATAAGAAAGACCTTCCAACCTTGGGTGTGCGGTTGATATTGTCTTACTGTGCGACTATATCCATGATATGCAATCTACACTTAATCAGTTGGCAATCTGCATCCATAGGTATCCCATGTCAGCCATTCAGTCAGTAACAACGTAGAACTTCGTACGTACGTATATCAGTTCGAGTTGCCATACCACATCAGCACACAGATACAATTGTCGATTCAAATCATATAGTGGTAGAGATAGTAAAAGCATAAGCAGTAATCGGATAGATTAGGGCCTGAAGATGTTAGTCAAGGAGTATAATCCAGTGAAATAAATTCGGCAAGATAAAAAAAAGAAAGGGACATGAAGATTTCAGAAGATTAGAATTTGGGAGGACACAAAGAGCAGGTGCACCTGAGCCATTGCAAACGATTCTAAGCCATCTCATTCAAGATCTCTAACCATCGGTTGCTATCGTCTCGCGGATCCCAACCAGGTAGTCTACACCTACCAACATGACTCAGTCCACTTGTCAGTGACTTCATGGATTTGTGTCATGTTTTGGTCTGGCCGCCTCTAGCTTTCTTCCAACCTACTCTTATGCCATGAAACACCGCACGTCGGGACAGTCGGTTGTTGGGCATACGCGAAACATATCTCAGCCATCTCAACTGATGAAGTTTCACTAATTCATCAATTGATTTGCCAATCTTACCTAGTACCTTTTCCTAACAACTGCGTTAATTACTTGGTGGTCCCAGGATATACGAGAAATATTTCGAAGACACCTATGATCAAATGCTAGTAACCTACGACTATCCCCTACTTTTACCGGCCATGTTTCACTGCCATAAAGTAGGACGGTACGAACTGCTGGGCAGTAAACACCTCCTTTGATTGGTAGACGGATATCTCGCCTACGCCATAAATGAGGCAAGTTGGAAAAAGCCAGTCGAGCCTTCTGTATCCGTGCTGAGATTTCGTCACACACTAGACCATATGCTTTGCAACTTTCAAGTTCAAAGTACTTCTACAAGACTGGTAGGACCCTGAACGTGCACTCATCCTGGGTAGCGAACAGATAGAAGCAGTCGAGAAGTTCCAGTATCTAGGTGCTGGTGATGACTTGAGGTGAGGTCAACTCACGTATAGTGGAAGCCAGAGCGGTTCATGCCAATCTGAGACATCTTGACGCCTTTGTGATGTTAGCCTGACTGTAAAAAATCGGGGTCTACAACGCGTTGGTGAGAGTAGTTTTGCTCTATGTTTGTGACACCTGGCTTTTCAGAGTTAAGGATATTGGACGACTCTGTGTTTGATCATCGCTGTCTCCGAAGGATTGCTGACATGCAGTGGCAACACCGTTCTAGTAATGCAGAGGGTCGGTAACGTGCTTCTAAGCAGCAGACAGGTACATCAGCAAAGAAACCGTTTAATGATGAACTTAATACAGGAAACGAAAATGGTGTAGTCTAACATAAACTACTTGATAAGACAATGGGATATCAGCCACCTCATAAAATATCAAAAGTACAAATCAGTCATATGTTTAGTTTTTTATGCCTGAAGAACATTTGTTCTGGATTATGAGCTTCGAAAAAAACTGCATTCAGTAAGTAATAAATCTGTTAAACACAAGATTTTAAGTAAAAAATATATATTCTAACTATTCATTCAACTCAAAAGATGTCAATAATGAAGTAAAAATTTGAGTAATTAAGATATTCCCCTACCACTATTCGTTAAGAGAATCATATGAATCTAAATATTTGATCATTCCACAGAAGCAGAGAGGTCAAGTAATGTGCCAGGTAGGACAAAATAAGGTTTGAAACATATTTCTAAAGCGCAGCTGTACACATGAGATAAATAAACAATTAAGTCTAGAAAACTGACGAAATGTTTCAACAATATTTGATTTCAGAAATCCAGCTAATTCATGTTCCTTTTGAATGAAAATCTAGATATTAAGCAACCATAGTTGTTTATAAAATACTTACTTAAAGTTCTTGACGTCTGCTTATTTTTAAAGACCGCTTACAAGACTAGGTACAAACGCTATCGAAACAAGCAAAATAAAATGGCAATTCAAATTAAACTAATCACTGAAAGACTCACAAATATAATCTGCCTTCCATGGGGGCCAGCTCCAAGTCAAATGGTGACATTAAGAATGATAATGTCCTAATATGGTATGGATTAATGTTGATTGATTCTGTTGATAAACTTGGAGGTATCAAAGAACTGTGCATAGGTTGGTCCGCCGTAGAGTGAACCACAGAATGATAAAAAGGTTTGCGTCGCTTTTTCCGGTGGAAAAGTTTTTCTACTGCATGAGAACCAAATATTGTTCTGCTGGGGAGCTTATAAATACCCTCAATAAATGGTTTATCATAAGAAATTGATTGATTGTGTCTTAACTGAGTATTATAATTGTATGAAATATGTCCATCAATATAAGAAATGTCGTGTCTGACAGATGGTAATAGCCATGCTATGCATTCCTTCTAAATATAAAGTTCACAAAATATAAAATCTTACAGTTAAAAACCAAAAGAATCTAACGGTATTACGGAAATTCAAAAGGAGTAGTGATGTTTCATCATTACTATAAGAATAAACATTCAATTATAAGAATTTTCACTTGATTTTCAAATTACAAGGACTGCCTCATAAGTAAATTAGTATATTTGTAATATCCCAATAAGTACAAAAATTAAATGTTATGACATTTCGTGACTCAATGTAAATCACTTCTTCAGAAAATAAATCAGAAGTGGCTTATACCGAGACACGAAACGTCATAACATTTAATTTTTCTACATATTGTAATATTACATATATATTAATCTATTCATAGCAATATACCAAATGTTCAATAGCTATTATAACCAATTGTACCAGGGATTGTTTTACTGTACTTGTCTGTTTAATTTTACCAAGAACATACATTCTTCCGTTGATTGCGACCTTGCACGAATTCGGTTACGCTCAGTAACCCCACTTGTAACCTGGCACGATCTCGGTATTCTTTCGACACCACGAGATCTCCAACAAATACATCTCGACAACAGCCATCAACTACCTTCTGATATTTGACCTACGGGGGATCTTATCGGTTAACTGTCACGTAGTCTTCCTGTAGTGGTGATCATAGTCAACCGCGACTCAACACCACACTACAGCCTTATGCTCCTAACCCTTAATTTCAATTTCCGAATCTCTCTAATGGTTAAAGATAGATTATGATTCCTAAGCGTCATGTCCTTTTTTTCTATTGCAAGTAGACAGATAACACACTAAACGTATGGATGCTGATCAATTGAGGCCAATCATAAGAAACTCAAAATGTCCGAAATTCTTGTGAGTTGCTCAATGTTTTATTTTTCTAACCCTGAAAATTTTACAGTTTTATACTCCTTCATATTCTTTGATTCGCTATTAGTCCTTACCATCTCTAAACCACATAAAATCTGACCTTTTTTTAAAAACGTTTACCATTAATTATCTTCATAGCAGTGTGATATACTAAATGGATGTTTAACCCATAATACAAATGCTTTATCCATCTGATTCGCTTGTAATATCGAACTAGTAGAGACAGTGTATTCCAACTATGGGCTTTGATTGAAGCAATATTCATACTTACCACAAATGTAAGAGAGCCTAACATCACAAAAGGAGGGAGAGTGGTGTTACTGACGAACAAAAATGCCTCATGTAACAAACAGTTACTTGAGAATAAATTATTATTATTAGACAACAGTTTATAAATACAGGTACTTTTCAGATGATGGTTATAGTAGTTCTCCACATTTGAGCCTCGTACAGTAGAACTGTTTTGACGCTCGTATTGAAGATCCTGACTTTGATATTGGTTGACAGTTGTTTTGAGTTCCATATGTTGTTCAGCTATAGGAATAAGGCCCTTGACTTGAGTTTTCATTTGCGTTGGATACTCCTTGTTCACCGATGATGCTGCTGACTATGTACGTCAAAGATTTCACATTTTCTAGAGCTTCTATATCAAATATGATTAGGTTAGTGTTCTCCATGTTGTATTTGAGAACCTTGCTTAATCCGCTGTGTACGTTGAGGACTACTGGCGCCGAGGATGCTGCTGCTACGCTGGTTGTCTTCTATTCCATAGAAGGGCTAGGTCACATGCGAAATGCAAATTGTTCAGCACCATGCATGCTGTCCATTGTATTCTATGCTTCCATTGAGATATGGGGGTCTTCGTAATCCAGTCCACCACCAGGTGATAGAGAAAGGGTGGGAATAATTAGTCTTGTATGACATTGGTCCTCAACTGAAGTGAATCTTCCGGCAGTCCCCCACTTACGACATGATCATATTTTCAAGAATATAACGAATATATAATAAAAATTGAATAAAGACTCTAAATATTATGGTGAACTGTAATTGGTATACGTAGACAGTGATGAAAGATAGTAATGTGAAACAAATTATAACCCAACTTGTGCAGAGACGAGAACTAAGTCGTCGTAACAATTAAAGTTCAATAATAAAATCTAAGTGGTTTTTTTTGCAGCCTTTTAGATAGATTCGATGAAAATGTATAAATTTCAAGGGGAAGCTTTCCCCACTTAAGCATAACATGCTGCAACAACAATGATTTGTGATTATCTTTGTGAAAATTTTTCGCCACAGGTAACTTATTTGAGCTTTTTCCAAATCACTGTAGACTCACAGGTCGTGTTAAGTTATGATCAAACCAAATATTCTTCGTCTCTAATACTTTTCCTGCCTTCAAAAAGTTACAAAAATTAGTACAGAGGTACCAAATACCTTCAAAAGAAATATAAAATAATGATGCACCAAATAGTAGCGAGCAATGGGAAATCTATAAGTAACGATAACATTTACGAAATTACAATGTTCATTGTTTGGTAGTCAAATAAAGATAAAGAGTACTAAGATCAGACAGAGGTAGTAGTAAGTGTTTGAAGCAAAACAGAAATGGCGACCTGATCGTTCACCTACATAACTGAGAACTTTTTTTGACTATTGAGGTTGGAATGTGAGGACAGATCAACTACTGAGCCTGTACGTGGAGACCGCTATCAGCCTGATTGATGAAATAGTAAAACCTTACTCAGTCGCCGAAAAATAACGAAACATGTCGCCAGGTCTTGGATCACATGAGGCTAAGTGGCTACAGTTTCAGTTAACATAATATGTAGCTTTAGATTGAGATGGACACTGTGAAGCAGCGACTTTGTGCCTTAACTGCTTGGTTACCGATTCCATGTACAAAATCCACTCCACCGAATTCGGAATGGACATTTAGGTATATTATGTCAGAAAAGATTAAAACCGAATTTGAACAGGCATGCTTGACAGATGAGGAAATGTCTAGACATACACTAAATACAAACATAGCATTCAGCTTCAATGATACGGAGTTGAGGAAATTTTAGCATTCCTCACCTAAACGAATGATCATACCTGCTCCCAACGCTGTAGAACCTCCTAAAAGACAAACTCAACAGGAGAACATCATAAAAGTACGTGCTATGATTTTAAGTCATAGTAGAAATCGACAAATTCAAGTCTTATTATAGCTTTATCAATCATTGAGGACTGGTAAAAAAAGGAACTGAACTGCATGATGACCATACTCACCTGAAAAGAGGTAGTCATGTAAGCACCAATATACCACATGCCAACAACAGGCCCATGAATATTTATGTCAATGTTTGCTGCATTTCGAAGATTAATTGACTTCACATGGAATTGCGAGTAAGTCCCACAATCGTCCGAAGTAAATGTTAGATTGAATGATTCCTCAATCGGTATGTTTAGTGAATAAGAGTTTCTAGACTCTAAAACACCATTTGGCACTGGAACATCGAATGGTCTGACTACAGGAAAAGATCCTGAACGAAGAGTTCTAGAAAAAGACAAAACGTGTAATAACAAGGCGAACAACCAACAAACTGATGTTTTCAGGACTGCAACCGTGAAAGGTGACGGATATTGAGAGTTTGGTAACGAACGTATGTTGTGGTATGGGGAAATTAAAATAAACTATATCGTTTGTAGACAAGAAGCTACGAAGTGCGAAATGTGGTAGTTTCTCCGTTTCTAGAACTGCGAACAAAAAGTAAATAACTAACTGAAAGACTTACTTGAGAAAGTTAAAGATAGTATTAAGTTAAAAATAAATAAAATATGCCACAACATTGACAAAGAGCGTTATCCCACCAACACAACTAAATGACGCGCAGTATGTATCAAGGTAATTAGACTCAAAACCTGATTCAAATGGTTCAAATGGTTGTGGACGGAATAGAAGAAGCTTTCGCTTAACAGGCTTGCGTGTCTAGTAGCAGGGGATCACGAATAAATCCAGGCAGGAATTTAGGTATGTTTACAAGAAAACAGGAAAAGAAATTGATAAATCATAATGCGATGCTATCTTTTTCCTTAACAATAGATCAAGTTGTCTCTTAAAGGACTCCTGGCAAGTCGCTTGGACTAACTCTGCCGGCAGCGAATTCCAGCATTTGACAACTCTTAAGGAGTAGAAGTTGTGTCTACATTCCGTTCTGCTATGTTGTGTCTCCAGTTTTTGGGTGTTACCCTTTAGGTTAGTGTTGGAACTAAATGGTTTACTAAAAATACTCGAAACATTTTTTTTAGATAGTCAGCCTTATTTTTACAAAACTTTATTTCATTTGGTTGTTTTTCCATAGATTGAAAAGTTCACAGGTTCAAATGTTTGCTTAGAGAGAGTTTGTGAATTCTTTTCTAGTATGCTCTTATGCTCAGTCTTCAGTCTTCAGTAATAAGGATAGGAGGTCTATTGACCTATATTAATCCTTGCAGTTTGTAATACTGTGGAGGTCCAATCACGTTTTGAATATATTAACAGAAGGTGCTGATATTACGTGTTCCGGTAGAGAATTCCGGTAATTCACTACTCGGTGCGAGAAACGGAACACCATACGTAAACGGTTTGATCTCGGTTCTTGAACTTTCTTCAAATGTCCTCTCAAATGATCGGTTCTAGACGGAAGCAAAAGATAAGACATGTTAATACCAAGGTCATTGTTCAGCATACGATAAGCCAATATTAGATCACCCCGTATTCTACGGTAAGATAACGGAAATAAGTTGAGGTGCCTCAGTCTGTCTTCATAAGATAGGTCAGATAGAACTTGTGCCATCTTAGTACCTCGTCGTTGGGCTCCTTCCAGCATCTCTGCTTCATACTTGAAACAAGGACTCGCTGCTTGAATCTCATATTCTAAATGTGGTCGCACGTAAATCGGGTTTAATAATCTAAACATTTCATCATCTAAATACTGGAAATACCTACGAATAGACCATAATACCCTATAGGCTTTCGCAGTAGCAGCCTAACAGTGACTAGTGGTTTTGAGATCACTGATTATTATGACTCCTAAATCTTTATAGTTTCTTACTTCATGTAGCACGATTCATCTACGATTCATCGTAGTTATTTATTTGCATCACTACGCTCTTATTAGGATTTACTTCTAGTGACCACCTGTCTAACCATGCCACCCATGAGCTAAGATCATTCTCTAGTGCTATCCTATGCGACATACTGTCTATAGGTTTACAAATTTTTATGTCATCAGCGAAGAGTAGGACGGATGAATTCGCTACAGTTGGCAATTCATTTACATAAAGTAAAAAGAGAAGAAGACCGAGGATTGTACCTTGGGGAACTCCACTTTTTACAGGTACCCATGAAAAGAGAGCCCCATTTACTCTTAACCTTTGTCTCCTGTCATGCAGAAAATTACTTATCCAATCGACGACTGTATAATGGATTCCAAAACGTTACAGATCGAATTTAAGACCAGAGTGGGAAACCTTATCAAAGGCTTTACTTAGATCTATGAAAATCACATCCACAGAAACATTCCGATCATTTGCCGCAGCCAAATCTTCTCGTGCAATGAGATTTGTCAAACAAGATAGGCCTTTCCGAAAACCATGTTGTTCCCTGGAGAAAAGATTATACACTTCAACATAATTTATAACAGTTATCCGAATGATTTTCTCAATAAGTCTTACAACTGCACCAGTTAAGCTAACGGGTCTATAGTTACTAACTAAATCCCTACTCCCAGCCTTATACACCGGACTTATTATAGCGTCTTTCCAGTCTCTAGGAAGTCTGGACTGTCTCAGAGACATATCAAATAGTATCGTTAATGGTTCGGCAATTTCATCTGATATGGCTTTCACAGAGAAATGCGGCTGGTTATGTATAGGAGACACATCTCTCAAAACGAAACTAACACTTAGCAATCACACACTGCCCAGACTGGCATTAGTAACTGACCTAGGGGTACACTACTCACACAGTCTTAATTTCTCTGAACACATCTCAGCCAAAGCATCAAAAATGCGGAAATTGCTTGGCTTCATTCTCCGTAATTTCTATCAAAATGAATCTAAAATCCTTCTTTACAAAGTTTGTGTAAGACCTATCGCTAAATACTGCTCGTTCTTATTTTCCAACCTACGCGTATCTGATATACTAAAGGTGGAAGGAATACAACGAGACTTCACTCGCAAGGTACTTAAGACTGACTTGGTCATTGACTACAGTTCCCGATGCCGAATCTTAGGAATAGCACCCCTTTGGAAGAGAAAGCTTAGGTCTAATTTGATTCTCTACTTCAAACTACTCAAAAACCTTACTTATTCAACGTGTAAGATAATTCTTGCCCGAGATTCACATGAATACGGACTTCGAAACAAAGTATCTACGTTCAAAGTTAAGAAATACAGATCAAAAACTCGGGAAAACTTCTTCCTCACCAAGTATGCAATAATATGGAACAGTCTTCCCTCCGAAACTCGCATGGCAGATGAATTACATACGTTTGTGAAACTGCTTGATCAAGCCCTCACTTGCACTGATCTTGCACGTACGAACACATCTGCGCCCCACTCAGACATCATAGGCTCTCTCCATGTCTAGACCAAAATGGACTTCAAGTTCAGTTTACCTTATTTTTCCTACTTTGCAGTTGTATTAATTACTTTTTCCACCCCATTTCTTCACTTGAAGTAGACAGGTAACTCAATGGACCTATCATTACTGTTAAGATAAACTCGGTCGATAAGGGACACTCACTGCCACCCTAAAACGTCAAGAGGACCGCACAATCGGCTGCCTACTACTAGTGGTCTTGCATCTATGAAGCCTGTTACCAATCAACTGGTTAGGACAACAGAAAATAACATCAGCACCAAGTTACTGTGAGTCCCTTCCTTTTTATCCTGTATTAACTTTTTACTCTTCAGTACACTATGTTGACCAGCAATTAACATTATTTCTCCACTCGTTCCCATATCCACAACTCATATACTTCTATACTTTTTCCGCCTGCTTAAATAAACAACTATCCTACAATATACCCTTCTTAACGCTTATACTCTGATTGGCAAACTATACTTTATACTATAGTCAACAGAGGCAATGCATCGATGCTTTACCCACAGTCCATAGCTTGTAACTGTCTGATAATCTTGTAAAATGGTACTTATAGAAATAGTGCTTTCCAACAGTTTGTGAAACAGAGGATTGTGCGAGGTATGACGTATATACAAAAATAATGCTAAATGAGCCTAACATCACAAAAGGAGGGAGGGTAGAGTTACTGACCAGCAAGCATTGATGGTGAGGGCGATAACTTCAATCCACCCATGTTTGTGGGGACAGAACATTTTGTATGTATCAGGCTCCTCATGACTGAGAATAATTTAATCAATCTGTGATATAGATTGTTTTCCTACGCTCACCACTCAAACTCATGTTTCCAATATTATGCTGGATTAGCTATTCTACTAAGACAACCCATAACATGCTGACTCGGATTTTTACACTAGGATTGTGTGGCTGGCATCGGACAAACAAAAAAAGAAAAAAAAGTTAGACAATAAAAGATGTAGTCATTAATATTCTTAACACTTCACCCTCTATATACACACCCTTCTTATAAACCGCTTTCCTAGTAACAGCCTTGACTTCCTTTCCTTCATGTGAGCTTACTCCAACTTGTTAAACATCACAACTCATTGTTCTTTATTAGTACATTCTCTAATACGGAGCCTCTGACTTCATTTCACTAACAAGACATAATATGAATTTATTCTAATTTATTACACCTCTGTCCGTTCTACTACACTATGTTAAGCAACGTTTGGCGTTCATATCCAAGTGCCTTGCTGCTCTTCTGTTTCTCTTTTTTCTTCAGAATCTTGCTCTGAGAGCACGGCTATGAAACTTCTGACGTTTGGCACAAACTTGATGTACGCGTCCTCTCAAAGTCATAGTTTACAGCAAGCGCTCTACGATTTCACTTTATAACAACAATAAACTTAATAAGTTGGGAAACATTTTGTGAACCAACAAATGTTGTAATTTATAGATCATGCCTGTAAAAACGGTGTGTACCTGCACATGCAGAAATATATTATATTATTATTATAATCCTACGATGAATATCATCAGGACCACTGGATTTATCAGCTTTGAGATGCTGAAGTAGCCTTAAAACAGTACCTTTCTCAATGACTACAGGATCCATCAGTGAGCCGTCACGGTCTCGATGAATCGTTGGTCGTTCCTCATTACCAATAAAAAAAACTTTACTAAAATATTCCGATAAAGCTTCATCATTTTCTGCCAAGATTAACGCATTTTCTTGTATCGAAAGTGATGGAATTCCATCGCTTCTCTGAGTTTGCCTTTTTGTATACAAGAATAACCGTTTCGGACTATATCTACAATCCCTAACCAACTATTTTTCGTATGATAGTCTAGCCTTGCTTATTAACGCTTTACAGGCATTCCTAATCTTACAATAACTGGATCTGTATTGTTCTAAAGCAGTAGAGATGAACATTTTCCAGTGATTCCTCTTTTTTCTAAGGAGTTTCCTGACCGCCTTAGTTATCCATGGTGGACTGTTATTCGGTCTTCACGGTACCAGGTATGGTATGAACGGGGACGTAACTAGTCTAAATTTACCTTTAAATACAGACCATGCTTCTTCAACTGATATGCTAGTATCTACTAACCAATTTGTCTTAGCAGTGCATTCCTGAATGGCTGATATGTTAGCTTCCCATACATTTGTGCGAGGTGTAACCTGGTCGTATAACATGTACCTAGTTCGAAACGTGAATGACAAAACAGCGTGATCGCCATTCACTAACGGTGGGAGAATATTTAAGTCGACAGTATCCTTAGTCTCATGAGTGATTACCAAGTTCAACAGAGAAGAACCCTGGTTAGAACCAGAACGTGTGGGTTTGGATACATGCTGCACTAGTGCATGCTCAATTATTGTTACCAGGATCCTACTATCAAAGGGGTTTATAGATCCTTCTGTGGTCATCTCAGTCCAACTAATATCAAGTGCATTAAAGTCTCCTATTATCAAACATCTGGTATTTGCACTACAAAGTTGAATGTACTCTAAAATAACGTCAGCAGTTAAGCATATCGGGCTGCGATAGATGACACCGAGCATAAATGTACTACATCCAATAGCCACTATACAGCTAATGACTTCACAAGTACCGTTATCATGGGATTCGCTAGCAGAGAAGCGGATATTTGTAATATTGGTTATATATAACGGGACGCCACTTCCTTTTCTACATCTATGTCTATCACTCCTGAGATAATGGTAATCGAATAATTCTGGTGCAATGTCTAAGTTATGGACTAACCAAGTTTCTGTCACTGCTACGATGAGTGGCTTTAATCTGTCCACCAATGCTTCCAGTTCATAGAATTTTTTTCTTAGACTACGAGCATTGGCAAATAAAACTCCTAAGTAGAACGACCTATCGACACAAACCTTGATAGCATTCGCTTCCAAGACCTAATTATCCGAAAACCCACCAGCCGAAGATTCTCCTTACTGTTTTGACGACGGGTTTCTTAACAGGAGATCCCGTTGCTTCTCCGGTCCTAGGATTACCTTAAGGTGTCTACATGGTCGGGGTTCACCGTTTTCCTCATTCCTCTTGCCTATTCTAAACGGCTTTTTTTACTTGAACTCCTTTAGAGTCATCTGGCAAGATACTACAAATATATACTCCCAGCTTCTCTAAATTATGAGCGTGTCTAATTTTGGGACCAAGGTTGTTTGACTCCAGCGATTTGCTGACAATAATATTCTATAAGATTAGATTCTTCTTCTCACCCACGCCACGGTGGATTTCTCTCCTACTATCAGATTTTGGCTCATCTATTCTTCACTTGAATGGGCATAATAAAGTAAGGAAATGACTTCATATTGAGTTTAATCATAACAGATAATCAAATGACATGTCCCCAAAGTCAGTTGGTTCAAATTTTTGTACATGGAATAAACTTCCATTCCTAATAACAGCAGATTACTGGTGCCTGTCGGCAAATTTGAAGGTGAGATAAACAATGAAAAAAGAAACGTTGGTAAACTAAAATCAAATTCCTTTTAGAGTTTTAACAACTAGATAAAATTACCTCGTGAGGGACTACAGGGAATTTGGATGGCATTTTTGCATCTTGACTACATGTAAGAATTGGAAGTTGAAAATACAATCCACTTCGCTGCATTGTTCTTGTAAATTACATTGAGACGGAGCATATGCATTTTAAATCATGCTCCAGAGTGTTAAGAGTGCTTCAGGTCAACAAAATATTCCCTCGGAAACGTATAAACTTTAATAGGTAATGATCCAGCTGCATTAAACTTTATTCATGGGACTTGAATTCAGGTCACCGAACAGATTTGTTAAGTACTTTTTATCTTTATTTGACTACCAAACAATGAACATTGTAATTTCGTAAATGTTATCGTTACTTATAGATTTCCCATTGCTCGCTACTATTTGGTGCATCATTATTTTATATTTCTTTTGAAGGTATTTGGTACCTCTGTACTAATTTTTGTAACTTTTTGAAGGCAGGAAAAGTATTAGAGACGAAGAATATTTGGTTTGATCATAACTTAACACGACCTGTGAGTCTACAGTGATTTGGAAAAAGCTCAAATAAGTTACCTGTGGCGAAAAATTTTCACAAAGATAATCACAAATCATTGTTGTTGCAGCATGTTATGCTTAAGTGGGGAAAGCTTCCCCTTGAAATTTATACATTTTCATCGAATCTATCTAAAAGGCTGCAAAAAAAACCACTTAGATTTTATTATTGAACTTTAATTGTTACGACGACTTAGTTCTCGTCTCTGCACAAGTTGGGTTATAATTTGTTTCACATTACTATCTTTCATCACTGTCTACGTATACCAATTACAGTTCACCATAATATTTAGAGTCTTTATTCAATTTTTATTATATATTCGTTATATTCTTGAAAATATGATCATGTCGTAAGTGGGGGACTGCCGGAAGATTCACTTCAGTTGAGGACCAATGTCATACAAGACTAATTATTCCCACCCTTTCTCTATCACCTGGTGGTGGACTGGATTACGAAGACCCCCATATCTCAATGGAAGCATAGAATACAATGGACAGCATGCATGGTGCTGAACAATTTGCATTTCGCATGTGACCTAGCCCTTCTATGGAATAGAAGACAACCAGCGTAGCAGCAGCATCCTCGGCGCCAGTAGTCCTCAACGTACACAGCGGATTAAGCAAGGTTCTCAAATACAACATGGAGAACACTAACCTAATCATATTTGATATAGAAGCTCTAGAAAATGTGAAATCTTTGACGTACATAGTCAGCAGCATCATCGGTGAACAAGGAGTATCCAACGCAAATGAAAACTCAAGTCAAGGGCCTTATTCCTATAGCTGAACAACATATGGAACTCAAAACAACTGTCAACCAATATCAAAGTCAGGATCTTCAATACGAGCGTCAAAACAGTTCTACTGTACGAGGCTCAAATGTGGAGAACTACTATAACCATCATCTGAAAAGTACCTGTATTTATAAACTGTTGTCTAATAATAATAATTTATTCTCAAGTAACTGTTTGTTACATGAGGCATTTTTGTTCGTCAGTAACACCACTCTCCCTCCTTTTGTGATGTTAGGCTCTCTTACATTTGTGGTAAGTATGAATATTGCTTCAATCAAAGCCCATAGTTGGAATACACTGTCTCTACTAGTTCGATATTACAAGCGAATCAGATGGATAAAGCATTTGTATTATGGGTTAAACATCCATTTAGTATATCACACTGCTATGAAGATAATTAATGGTAAACGTTTTTAAAAAAAGGTCAGATTTTATGTGGTTTAGAGATGGTAAGGACTAATAGCGAATCAAAGAATATGAAGGAGTATAAAATTGTAAAATTTTCAGGGTTAGAAAAATAAAACATTGAGCAACTCACAAGAATTTCGGACATTTTGAGTTTCTTATGATTGGCCTCAATTGATCAGCATCCATACGTTTAGTGAGTTATCTGTCTACTTGCAATAGAAAAAAAGGACATGACGCTTAGGAATCATAATCTATCTTTAACCATTAGAGAGATTCGGAAATTGAAATTAAGGGTTAGGAGCATAAGGCTGTAGTGTGGTGTTGAGTCGCGGTTGACTATGATCACCACTACAGGAAGACTACGTGACAGTTAACCGATAAGATCCCCCGTAGGTCAAATATCAGAAGGTAGTTGATGGCTGTTGTCGAGATGTATTTGTTGGAGATCTCGTGGTGTCGAAAGAATACCGAGATCGTGCCAGGTTACAAGTGGGGTTACTGAGCGTAACCGAATTCGTGCAAGGTCGCAATCAACGGAAGAATGTATGTTCTTGGTAAAATTAAACAGACAAGTACAGTAAAACAATCCCTGGTATAATTTTTTTATTATAATAATGGTGTCCATTACTTCAGTCGGTTCTTTATAAACGTATGTCGCTATAATGTCATGTTCGATAACCAATAAATTTTGAGAAAGGATAAATTATGTGTTCTGTAATTTAGTTTTATTTGTAATAATAACAATGATGCTACTTATATTCTTGTTCCGTCTAGACATTTGGCGGTCCATAGTAATGTGCCTCGTTGGTCGGTGGGAGTTCAAGGAATTGTTGAAACTTTTTAATGTACAGTTACAGTGATATTAGAATTTCAAATTTAGTTAGTGTCACAGTTACGGATTATTATTGACAACCTGTCCCTCAATAAACTTTAGCGCACTGTGGAAAACTTACAACGCATTGATTTTTTATTTTTTGCGGTAAGCGACGTATATGCGTTGTTACTTAGTCTATAGGCTGGGTCGTGGATCATATTCGGGTGGGAGGTTATAAATGAGCGTCCATATATCGATTTGTAAAGAAATATAAAATTGTTCTTTGACCTTTGGTGTCATATATGTTCAAAAGAGAGCTGTTTACTTCTATCCGTGTAATGAGGAATGGAGTTACTTCGCGGTAGTTGGGGTGTGAAGCGTCTTTGAGCGTCTTCTACTCTTATCTTGTCTGTGGCATTCACATTGGAGAAGATAAATGAGCGGTATTCGAGGAAAGGTTGTACACTTATTTTGTAGAGAGTAAGCTTAGACTCTGTTATGAAGAAATTTCTCAATTTGAAACCAATTATCCGTTTACATTTATAAATAATAGGGGAGGCATGTTCTTCAAAGTTTAGTCTTCCTATGTAATTAATTCCTAGATCGTGTACTGATTTGAGTGTCTGGACTACACTTTTATTTCAGTGAAGTTGCAGTTCATAGGGATGCTTTTCAAAGTGCATGATCCCGCGCTTGTTGAAGTCAAATGGTAATTGCCATTTTTCACTCCAGATAGTTATATTATTGAGGTCATTTTGAATCAGGGGTACATCTTCACTTAGAGTCTCAGGCTTATAGCTGCATACTACTTTGCTATCATCAGCATATAAGTATGGCTTCCCAAGTTTTATGATGTCACATATGTCGTTTATGTACATAAGAAACAAGAGTGAACCTAATACGCTTCCCTGGATGACTCCGCTAGTTATTGGTCTAGGTGATGAGAGACAGTCGATGTTCTTTAACATTAGTTTGCACTCTGTTACGAACGAAACAAACCATGAGTATAGTAGGTTGTTTATCCCGAAGTACCTTAGTTTGACGAGAAGCCATTTGTGGGGGACCCAATCAAAGGATTTCTTAAAAACTAAGAATAGGACTGATGCAAGGAGTCCGTTGTCTCGTTTCAGAGTTATATCATGCAGGTTGTCTACTAGACATGTATCGTATGATCTGGGCCCAAGAAATCCATGTCGGGAGGTCGAGATGAGATTATTAGTAAGTAGATGTTTGACTACATCCGCCTTAACTACGGTTTCCATCATTCTAGATACCACCAAAGTTATGTTTATTGGTCGGTAATTGTCAACATTTGCTTCAGGTCCTGTTTTAATTTTGAGTATGATACGTGTAATTTTCCAGAGAGTAGGGTAACACGCTGTAGAGAGTGATATCGCGAATAGTTTGAGAAGCAAAACACACATATCATCACCTCTACGTTTTAGCATGCTAGATGGAATACCATCTAGTCCATCAGTGTAGGAGTGTTTCAATGTACTGATTGCCTTGGAGATATTTTGTACGTTGAAGTCTACATTAGTAATTTCACAGGAAGATACTGGGATTAGTTCTGGATAATTTAGTGGTTTTTCTTTACTTAATGGTGAACAAAGGTGTTCACTAAATAGTTCCGTAACAAGTCTATGGTCTTTGTATACTTTTTTGTCATTAATAAATTTGTTCCCTCTCGATTTAGAAAGTTTAATTTTATTTTGAAGGAGTATGGTGAGTGCAGATGAGTTATTATTAAGTTCGACTGCACGTTTTTCCTGTGCGATTGCTTTTCTTTTACTTGTTGCCTCCGTTCGGAAAAACATTTCTGTCGTTGTTACTAAAGAGAAGTCATTAAAGCTGTGGAATCGAGTACAATGCTTTTGAAGAAGTCTTCGTGTACCGACTTGTATATATAGATCTTTAGAGAAGATAAGTCTCCCGTATTCTAAAGGTGAGATCTTGTTGATGATTCTTCTGACGTTAAGAAAAAATACATTGGTTAGTGTGTCCGTATTGTTTGCAGTAAAGAAAGCTCCCCAATCAGTACTTCTTAGGTAATTGTGTAAGTCATTCCAATCAACCTTGCGATAGTTTCTATGACGTGTTACGGTTTTACGTCCACTGGTTGTGGTTTTTATATTATTGTCACATATGACAATGTTGTGATCACTACCTGAAAATGTTTATCCAATATACACAGTATTGCGATGAGGCCAATTGTAAAGACTAAGTTCAAGATATTTTGATGGCTGGTGGGGCTACTGACATACTGAGTCTACTGTCCGAGCTCTGGACATTTAATAAATGATTCATAACGTTTCGGAGTCTTGATTCGGAACCAAGAAATTATAGGCATGTTGAAGTCACCCTAAATAAGCTTGCTTGTGAATGGGAGGGATGATGCCAGTGTGAATACCCCCCATAATACTGCTATTTTACCTATTGATGAGTTGGGTTGACGGTAGACACAGCCGAACAGTAGGGTAACGAAATTCGATGGCTTTAAACAATTCACAACGAATCCTTCAGTTTGTTTAGTTCAGGCATATTTTATAGTAGTGAGTTTAGGCTAGAGTGGTCGTAAATAAGGCATCCTCCTCCTCATCCATTCAATCTATCGCTTTTATATAGGAAATAGCTATCAAGAGATATACTTCGGTCGGAAATATTAATGTAAGTCCATGCTTCAGATATCATTATAAATGATGGTTGATATAATAATAAAACAGGGCTAATACGTCTTTTTATTGCGGATCGACCTAGCGTTGATAAGACGTATATTAAGCAAATGATCTACTAATTCAAAACGAGTGAGAGTATTTCGATTAAATCTGTCTTAACCCTCGCGGTTGTGATATGAGTTTAAAATGTGTGATTGAATATTCTTCAGAAGCTCAGAATTTTTATGGCTAGAGTTAGTGGGAGGTGTATCAAATGAGCTAGTAAAGTTTGTCTGGGAGTCTACCTAGACGGGAAGGGTGGGAGTAAATCTGATGGAAACGGTAGGGAAAGCAAGTTTATGTTCTGCATACGGTTTGAAATGACTCGGGCTTCAACAAAGCAGTCACTAAAGGTCGTACTCCAAAACAATTTTGTACAGGCCGACTGTAAAGTGTACGACTATTTGCAAAATAGTCTTGATGGTTAAGCTCCTAGTCTCTTTTATAGCTGTTCACGTTAGTGTGGGCGTGAAGAGGGTCTGCTGCACATAACTGGAAGGAGTTGCGAATGTTACTACACATGTAAGCCGTTTTTATTTGGTCAGTTGGTACTAAAGAGTGTGAAGAGTTTTCTTTTTAAGAGTAATTACAGTTGTGCTCCTGGGGAATGTAGCTAGGGTGTGAGGTGAGAAGCCTATTATTACCATTCTGAATAATGGTTTTAGGCTTTAGTGGGTGAATGGAGTGATCAGTAATCTGGTAACTTTTGTTAGTCTATGTGTAAAACGGCTTGTCACGCTCAAGCGTAATCCCCATTTTACGACTTAGAGGCGTTGACGGTAAGCTATATGTCATCAGCGGGGAGATCCTGTTCACTGTTGTTGAGTCCAATCTTATGTGTTTCCCTATTCGGTATCGTGAGTCTTTCCACCCTTTTTTGTCAGGGCCGGAGAGTTTCGTTGTCTTTATGTGATGAATTTAGGTTCATTCGAGTCAACTTGTGGAATGTCTTTAGGATGAATACTTTTCAAGTGTATAAATTTAGTTGGAAGTGTGTTGTCATTGGGCTGACAATTTAATAATTTAATGAGCAAATAGCCGAGATTAGACAAGTCGTTATGCATTTTGGTAACAGTTGGAATCCGTATCTTATCCAAAGGTTTCTGATCAGCAGACTCATCTAGATCTACAGAGTGATCTGCCCCTTGTGGAGTGATACCATGCTTATTGTGCATGTGCTTTAATCTATTTACTGTGTTGCAAACCGTCTGTAGCTAGTTTTTTACTGTAACACTGTCATGCAATCCTGTCGCTTCACGTCTTCTTACACGACGTTGACAGGGCGTTAGGTCTGTACTAACTTATATGTTTTTGTATGGAATTAATGAGCTAATATTTTTGCTCGGATCAATAAACTGTTTTGTTATTAAGTGTTAACCGGATTAATACAAGGATCAGAGACTATGAGTATATAGTATATTTCAGATTTATTTCATACATAAGTCCGTAATAAGAATGATATAGAATGGCAAGTGTCCGCCAAAAATTTTTTCCAGAGTAATATGTACCTGATATACAAGGCTGGATGAGAGTCTCCGTATAATACACCCTGCAAAATAAACGATTCGAAAAATTTCTAAGCGACGTGAAAAACAACTAGTACGTAAGATACTCAATGTCCATTGGCCGGATACAGAAGAACGAAAGAAAAAATATCCAGAAATACGAAAAATATCTCACTATATGTAAAAATGAAAATGAAAAATGATGTACAACATTGCAAAAAGAAAATACTGGACAGTTATTTGTTGTAACAAATAATCGCGAGCTCGCCACTAAAGTTGCTACAAGTGATAAAAGTTTGAAAACGCTTTTTCCAGTAACACCTTAATAGTAGAAATGTGCCAACCTACTTAAATCAGAAGGCAGAAATGAAGGAGATCAAAGATATGTTTGAGAGGCTATCGGTTTATAGAGAGGCGCTTGGTTTAAGCTGGCAAGTAGTCGCACGGGATATGTAGCAGGGTTTACCCACCCGTGATCCAATGCGAATACATGTCCGAGAAACATCAGCTAGGTTGCGTCCAGTAAAACTAACGTGGTCGTCATCATGTCGAAGACGTATGGATCTACTTATTTTGGGGATTTATTTACTGCTACATATTTAATTCCACATATTTATAAAGTGTAAAAATTAATTTTTAAACTGTTGAAATATACCTATCTATAGGTAGAAGTACTCGGAGCAGGTGATTTTAATGCCCACGTAGGTAGCTTAAACCAGACAGAAAGATATTTAAGTGGGTATTTCGGTATCCCAGTTTAGTGAGGAGATAAGAGTTACCATCTACTGAAATTGTGCTAAGACAATTGTTTATTCTTATCAAGCACTAATTTTAAACATAAGGAGACACATCGTGTAACATGACGACCGCCTGCATCAAACCAACCATGGACTCAAATTAATCACATTGCCATCGGTCATCGTTGAAGAGGGTCGATAGAATAACGTCACTCGTTCTGGAATACCTGCTTGAACTTCGATCGTGCCCTAACACAAACACGCGTTTCCTTGCGACTCACCGGACGCGGAAAGACCACATTAAGAAGATATATCAGAGTTGAACTCAGTGACGAGGAAACCAAAAGTAGATTCTAGGAACAACTGAGGTCACACCTAGGTAGTTCTGAGAACGAGGCTGACCCATATTTTTCTCGGAAATGTATATGAACAGCTGTGAAAACAGCAGCGTAATCTTTTAATGATCATAACTAAAGGGTTTCGTAAAATCTATGGGATTTTATTAGATTCATTGCACTGATGGATTATCATACAGTCATTGCATTAGGGTCTGAACACGATGAAGAGCAAAACAAGTCAGATGTAGGTTGAACAAAAGTTTAAGGAACGGCCGTGAGCAATGGTGTGCAACGAAAGCAAAGGAACTGGAAAAGATAGCTACCGTAGGTAATATCAGACAGCTCTTCAGACAAATAAAAGAAATTAGAATTAAGAAGTTAAGTGTAAGTGAGACGATCTTGGAAAACGACGACACTCTTATTTGCTCTCCACTCAGACGTTTATAATGATGTGAGAAACAGTCCATCTCGCCTTCAGCTACTCCAAAATTACCCGCCGTTCCCAAGTAGCTCGAATCATTGAAGTACGTCCCCCGGCTAATCTGAATCGAGGGAGAGCAGTTGGTCTGGATGGATCGGCACAAGCGGTCATCAAGTATGGTGGTCTAGTTTTAGCGACTAGATTAACTAAAATCTGGCCACTAGCTACACGTAATCCCGTATAACTGGTCGCAATCACTGATTGACCCAATATATAACAAGAGGTTAAAATCAGTCAGTCAGTAACAACGTAGAACTTCGTACGTACGTATATCAGTTCGAGTTGCCATACCACATCAGCACACAGATACAATTGTCGATTCAAATCATATAGTGGTAGAGATAGTAAAAGCATAAGCAGTAATCGGATAGATTAGGGCCTGAAGATGTTAGTCAAGGAGTATAATCCAGTGAAATAAATTCGGCAAGATAAAAAAAAGAAAGGGACATGAAGATTTCAGAAGATTAGAATTTGGGAGGACACAAAGAGCAGGTGCACCTGAGCCATTGCAAACGATTCTAAGCCATCTCATTCAAGATCTCTAACCATCGGTTGCTATCGTCTCGCGGATCCCAACCAGGTAGTCTACACCTACCAACATGACTCAGTCCACTTGTCAGTGACTTCATGGATTTGTGTCATGTTTTGGTCTGGCCGCCTCTAGCTTTCTTCCAACCTACTCTTATGCCATGAAACACCGCACGTCGGGACAGTCGGTTGTTGGGCATACGCGAAACATATCTCAGCCATCTCAACTGATGAAGTTTCACTAATTCATCAATTGATTTGCCAATCTTACCTAGTACCTTTTCCTAACAACTGCGTTAATTACTTGGTGGTCCCAGGATATACGAGAAATATTTCGAAGACACCTATGATCAAATGCTAGTAACCTACGACTATCCCCTACTTTTACCGGCCATGTTTCACTGCCATAAAGTAGGACGGTACGAACTGCTGGGCAGTAAACACCTCCTTTGATTGGTAGACGGATATCTCGCCTACGCCATAAATGAGGCAAGTTGGAAAAAGCCAGTCGAGCCTTCTGTATCCGTGCTGAGATTTCGTCACACACTCAAACCATAATGGCTGATAAGACTTCCAAGATAAGTGAAGCGGTCGACTCGTTCAACTACATCAGTCGCTATCATTTGTTCGGGTGCCGATGCAACTCACTACTGAAGCAACATTTCACATTTCGAGGGGGGAGAATCGCATTTCTAACATGCATAGATTGTTGTTGGAAGTTGTCAGAATACTTCCGGTAGATGTTCAACCCCTGGAAATTTAGATGAGGAAAGTGTTATCTCCAAAAGTACGTCGACGATAAAGTTAAACAGGAATGGAGAGAGTGGACAGCCCTGATGAACACCACTTGAGGTAATCAATTCTGATGACGGTTCGCCATAAGCTCTCACTCTATCAGTTGTGTTCGAGTAGAGAGCCTTTATAAGGTTAATGCACCTCTTTGGTACTCCTTTCAGTGACAAACACTGCCATATAACCTCACGATCAACAGAGTCAAAGGCCGCTTTAAGTTCGAGAAATACTGTGTGTATCTATGTTCTAGGACCTGACGTAGTGAAAATATCTGGTCTATAAAGTCACGTCCAAGTGGAAAACCAGCCTGGTTTTCTCTAGTCTGATCTTCACGAGCTTTCATTAGGCGTTGAAGTATTATTGAAGCTAATATTTTTCAGACACTATAATAGTCAAACTGATTCCTCTGTGATTGTCACAAGAGGACTTTTTACCTTGTCAGATTTGATTACGTTCAGTTTTCAGATTACACCTAATACCTCAGTCAGTTTCACCGCTAATCCTGTATCGCCATCCTTAGAAATCTCAGGAGTAAACCTGTCAGGGCCTGCTAATCTCCCTCGCTTCAAATTTCCTATAGCTTTTTCAACTTCGTAAAGAGACGGAGGACCTACATTAACTAGCCACTCAGATTGACTGGAGATCGTTGGAAACCGAAGTGTGGCTGAAGGCCAGTTAAACTGATCCCTAAAGTGTTCTGCCGATCGATCCAATCTCCTGGATTGAGAATATATAATATGTCCATCTTTCTCTGGGAGTGTTTCGCTAACAGTCGGTTTCCTTTACAAGTCTGAACAATTGTCTGCTATTACCTATTGCCGCTGACTTTTCAATCTCTCTTGCTGTCGCTGCCCACCACTGTTCACGATCGTTGAGTAGGCTTCCTGTCAGCTCGCGCTTAAACTGACTATGCTCTTCGTTATGTTCAGCGCCAGATGGAATGAGTTTTCGAGCATCTAACAATGCGGTAGATGCTGTTGAAATCCAGTGTTTCTCCCTAACCTTACGGTTTACTGTACTAGCAGATATCACTGCTGTTTCCACAGCTTTTCAGATATCATTCAATGCTGCCTCGGGGTGGACATCACTCACATGGCTGCCTAACTCTTTTCCTAATTGTTCTTGAATTGTACACTTATTTTCTTTAACCTATTAAAATGCTCTTTCTTAAAAAATACCCTGATAAAAGAAAATTAGACTGAGTAATCTTACCTTAAACATTCCTTCATGAATATTGGCTACTCTGCCTCTCGTGTTTTCTTTTACTTGCTCCCTCTTTCAGCCCCCTTGAGATATGGAACGGGTGACTTCATCCTGCACCATCCTTAAAGCCTTGGATACCCCAAAGGGACATAAGGTTACGATTTCTAGAAGCTCATACCTTCAATGGACGTATCCTCGACCATCGGTCGCACATTCGCAACGCAACTTTCATGAAGCGCGCCAACTGTGATACTGATTAAAACCATCTACAATCATATCTTATAAATTATCAACACAGCTATGTAATTTACTACAGTGTATATTGTATCATTTGTATCAATTTGATCTTGCCTGTAAACTGGCATGACTCATGTAACAAACTGTTATTTGAGAATAAATTATTATTATTACTCTTAGCTTGACTATCATTAAGTAGGACCCTAAGAGGTTTCCTTGCAGCGTCTTTCCTGCGTTCAGTAAGACGCAGGAAAATACGCGCTCGCACTAGAGCATGATCTGAATCGAAGCATGTGCTCCAGAATGAGCGACAGTATTCTATCGAGCGCCACCATTGGTGGCAGATAGCGATGTGATGTATTTGGGTCCAACGTTGGGACGAATTTGGAGATCATTATGTCTAAATTTAGTATTTGCAAGAAAGAGGCGGTTATCTGAGCATAGCTGCAACAGACGGTCGCCAATATGTTTTTTGAGCCACGACACCATAAGATCCGACCAAGTATCTTTCACTTAGTTTACCTACTTGAGTAATAAAGTCACCAGCCACTATTACTACGTCAGAGCGCCTAGCTTTTCGGAGAAATCCGGAAGGCTTTTTGTAAAACTCATATTTAACACCATCTGAGTTGTATATAGTGGGAGAGTAGGCAGATACGATGAAGAAGCAATGACGAGTGTCCCTATCTTACTGAGCGTTTACTGTTCCGTTTAGTCGGACGGTGCACAAACGACTGTCTACTGGGATCCAGTCTAAGAGAGCTAGTTCTGCCCTAGGACCCAATGCTATACCTACGCCGGCGAGGCCACGGGAAGCAGCATCAGAGCTTCCAGATACACGAAGTGTGAATCGATATGGTTCTTTATTTTGATATGGCGAGGTCAAATGGATGAATCTACTCGGATCCTGTGTGTGCGTTTCGGAGACAGCTAGCTAAGAAAGCCTGTTATCCTATTCGGCACAGTGTTTGGACGTTAAAAGCTCTACATGTAGTTTAGAGCGTGGTTTCAGGAGACCAGGAATAACGTTCTGCGTACCCGAATCGTTTGCCCTAGCGGTGCGAGGCGATAAAGTACGTGAGAAGGTTTAGTCGCGGAGGTAATGGTTATTGGGAAGTGTAGGAAGAATTTTGTAGGGCCAGTGAAATATCACTAGGCCCTAGCCAAGTCATCCAGCAATTGGGTCACTGAATGTCGAACGGATCATCGGTTCCTGTCAAGGAAGACCAACGCGAATTAGTTACTGATACTCCATGAACTGATCTATGCGGGGGTGGTCTCACTTTCGCTTGTATCGACTTTAACTAATATATCTCTATTATAACGTCCTTTGTGTTGTAGTCTTCAAAGCATCTATAGTACTTCGATAAGACGATGGGGCAATCCACGTAAAATGCTGACCGCGAGGTGTGACGAACTAGCTAACGTTGGAGTCACACCATTCCCGTTTATCTCGAGTAAGCCCCTAATCATTCGACATAGACAATCTACGCTAGTGATTTACAATTTGAATGTGACCGACTTAGTCTCGTGTGCTGTTACGAGTATGAGGGATGTCACTTCCCGGCTGCCCACACCATGGAAGGGTGTTTCTTGAGGAACCTGTAAAGGACGAACAGTTATCTGATTTTGCAACCTCAAGTGGGGTCTGGCAAGTATGTCCACTATCTAGATTTTCGTTGAATTTAATCATAGATCTACTGCTGGAAATAACATTCTCGTCGACTGAATTTTCGAGTGATCTCCATCTTCTTATTGTGCTAATTAGATGTGTTAACATGGACAGATGCATTTGTGTCTGGGCCTACGTTGTAGTTGACTGACACTAAAACTAGAGGATATTTGTAGGTTACTGATACCCAATCATATACAAAGCATATCGCATGTATTTCGGAACCACGGAGTGAGGTACTTGTGTTACGTATGTAAAGACACTGATTACTTCGACAAACGGTAATTTCAAGTGCAGTTTGGAATAAAATTAGGGGTGGTCAAACCAAAACATGGCACCTGTTCATGAATTCACTGACAATTGGACTTAACCATGTGAATGGATGTGAACTACCTAGTTGGGTCTACGTGATCATCATAACTTAAGATAAAGGACTGTGAATGACATTGCTCGAAATCGCTTGCAGTGGCGCAGGTACATCCAACCATTGTTTTTACCCGGATCCTGAGATTCCAGATTTTTCATAACCTTTATTTCACTAACTTACATTTTCTTGAACCGTATCTTGGATGCTTAATATTTCCTATCACCACTGAAACTATTAATATTTCTACCATTCTGGGATTTGGCCTGACAATTTGCTCTCTATCCTAACGGGGTATGACAACTTGAACGGATAAAAATACGTACGAGGTTCTACGTTGTTACTGACTAGCTGATTGACTGAAACTACAGACGAAACTCAGTCTGTTTGAGATAGTCAAACAGGACCAGTTATGCTAAATTATACCGATTACCTGAAAAAAATTAGGGAGGAAAATTAGTCTAAAATATTTTTCGTTGCAACGAACTGAAAACCAGATATACAAGCTGTAGAACTATTAGATACTGAATAAAAGACTTTAGAATAAATTAGTTTCTGTCTATACAATAAGAACTGCATTTACACAACCTTCGTTTTCAGGATTGTTAGTTACTTGAGCATATTTACCCCAGACAACTTTACCACTCGGCGTGACCAAACCAAGATCGCTGACGTTCACCTACATAAGTAAAAAAAGAAAAAAATGACGTCATTCGCTGCTGAACGCAGATATCAACAATTATCAACCTAATCAGTGAAAAAAATAATTATGCAAGTAATTCTTACCGACTACAATTTACTCCTGAAAAACATTTGTTCCTAAATATTTTACAAAACATTCTTTTTGTAAATGTGTCGTCAGAATTTTCAAAAAATATTGCGCTAATTTATTACTGGAACCTAATAAACATCGTTTACTTGTTACATTATCGCAAACTTTTTTATGAATTGATTACACAGTAACATTTCCACCAACTTTAAAAATCTAATTTTTATCTCAAAAACTTTGACTAAAGTGCGTCCGGATTTTTCGTTTATCATAACCTCCACGTGACTTTATTATAAAAAACAACCGTGATCTGCCATTTAAAAGATAGTTGTCATCACGAACTTTCATTAGTTGCAGAACTAATAACCATTGAAAAATTGTTCAATTTCAGTGAGAATTCTGAATGCGCATTATGATGCCATAGGACATCTGTAGTAGACGGTACTCACCAAATTGCTTGTAAGCAGTGTTGCAGAACATGATCTTGATGTTGTCACAGTCAGACGGAGTGAATAATTCTAGTGCATCGGAAGCACAGCGTAGGTACAACACTTGATGACTAGACGAAAAGACAGTTTGTATGGCAGAACTCACCGCGAAATGAAAATGGATGATAGAAGGCTGTGCATACGTAAACACTTTATAATTTCTCTTAATAAATAATTATTCTGTTTATTGTCGTGTTCTATATATCCAACCAAAAAATCGTAGCAACTATGACATCATTCAGTCAATGAGTTAGGATTCAATGATTTTCATTTTTCAAATTCAGTCAATTTATGACACGGTGCGATTATCATTTAGCGTGATAGTTCATTAGAATTGCCACTAACTATGTTAAGCTGTTTGATTACAAACTATTAAAACTTCAAGATGTCACAATGGACAAATAAAAATGACCTTTAAAATAGCCCCTATAATAGAGCATGTACGATATGGGTTTAGTTACATTGGGGACCACATATGAGGTTAGCTGGTACATCACGACAAACGGAACAGTTTAGGATAAGTTTTTTAGTGATAACGTTAATTTAAAGATGGTAGCCATCACATATATGTACCATTAGGAATCAAGGAGGACTGGAAAAATGTTTCGTGCTATTGTTGAACTGCACCTACAACCAGTCTAAGGGATCAAATTCAAGACCTTTAGGTCACTGAGTAAGTGTTTAGACACTAAATCTCTGGAAGGATTATTGATTCACGCTACTGCAGTCCTATATTAAGGTATAAAAATGAAGTCAATCTGTGACGAATATCATATTTACAAAGGACATATTTTCATGATTCGATCATCTCCAGATAATGCACTGAGAGTTTTTTATAGAATAGTGTGGTATATTAGACCAATATATCATGAACGATTTGTTTGTACATTGGTTTAGGAGGATATCTGTATCAGAAGGATGAAAATAGACAATACAATAAAGAATTCCTATTATATCTGGAATTGTGAACAAACTAGACAATTATGGATGCATAACCATAATGGTAAAACAAGTGATTTCCTTCAAAATGATAATTTATCACTCCGTATGTTAGTTTATGAAGGTATGTTTCTAGCTGACTAACCACTGAAAACTCAACACACTGATTGAACAGTCCTATATTACAATCATTATTTGAATAATAAGCGTGATCCACAGAATAACTAGCTCTTTTATTGGTGAAGTTACGAAAAAACATAGTGCGAACATGATCGAATATGAAGTTATACATTTATACTAAGCTTTCACTATCACTTAAAACCTGTCTTAGACTTTTTAATTTATTGTTGGCTGAATCTCAATGCCGTTAGTTACTTGAGGACAGTGAGAATTTCTGTGGTGTAAATTAGGAACTAACACAAACAAACATTTGGTCGTCAGATTTCTACCTGGTTTCGAGAACTAAAATATCATTTTAAACGTCGAATCTCCCAGTGCGAAAACCGATAATTAAACAACTCAGTGGTCACATGCATGATAAAGTTTAAAAGATACACAGAAGTTAATCGCTTCACTCTAATGAAATAACTATAGTAGGTAGTAATGCTTGTTTAATAAAATATGGCTTTCATAGTGTTTTAAGTTTTATTCAAAGTGTGCTTTGTTGTAAACGCAATTAACTAGTGAGAAACAGAATGATCGAAGTGTAAACCACAGACTTCATCGCTAGTAAGAAGTACACTCAGAAATGAATTATAACAACCAACCATTGAATAAATACCAAATGAAAGAACATACCTCAATAATTGTACCTTTAGTTATTACACCTAAAGTAGTATACATTGGTGAACTTGGATTTTTCTTCACTCCAATTATAGGAAGCTGGAAAGTAGTTTTAAGTTCTGGATGAGTAACGTTTGCTTTCTTTACACGTAAACCCATTGGACGAATAAAACGTTCAAATTTAGGAGGTTTTCTTGTGAATGTATCGCCAACAAAGCACATTTTAGTGACTAAACGCTTCCATGCTTTACGTTTAGACTTTCCAGTTCGTACAACTTTAAATGCCTCTGCTTCAGATACGCTTCTTACTTTTGGTAATGGCACCTCCCATTTTCCCTGATTATAAGAGAAAGTTAAGCACAGAAAGTATGTATCCAGATAGATGTAACTATTACAGATCAAAGTGTTGAGTGATACAAAAACAAGACAAATATTTTTTCTAGCACAACCACTGAAACAGGCCATATTTTGAGCATGACTACGGAAAGTTGACATAAATAAACTAATAAGTGACATGAAAACAAAATATTAATCTTCTGAGCTTATACCTTTTTACCGCCTATAATTATTATCAAAATTAGGATGGTTCTAATAAATACTTGAATTCAGCCAGAAATTACATAAATTTTATATTTAAGGTGAACTGAAGGATCTAGGAAGCATAAACACATGTATTAAAATCTTCAACAGAAGATACACCAGGTGGACGAAACAGTTGATTTTATGTAGCCAGGAATAAAGAACGATGTCATGCAGGAGTTCGATTATTTCTGACGAAGAACATTTAGAGATTACAAAATGGATGAATGAAACGATAAAGTGAAGTCGAGTGATAACCATTCATGAGAAATTCCCGAATGGACTAGTACCGAAGACAAGACCACTAGCCAGAAGTCTTTTCAGCTAGTAAGTTAGCATGCTTATATAAAAAACATTAACATAAAATGAAAGCAATCGGATGTCCTACATGAATGGGAGATTTCGGTTTTGTAGGTCACTTACTCCTCAGTGAAAAAGATTGGATTCTGAGACCTAATTCTTATAAATTATTACTTACTTACGCCTGTTACTCCTAATGGAGCATAAGCCACCAACCACGCTTATATATGATACCAAACATTATTTCTACTTGATATCGATGAGACAGGTCAATCCATTCTATATATCCGAAAAGTCAAGAACGTGCAGAGATTCAGTTCATCAACCGTGAAAATGAAATCATGTAAGAGGGTAAATTGATATACAAAGAGTATTGGGCAGAAACTAAGCTCTGCCTGATAAATGAAATAACAGCATGGCGTTCTAATTACTAAGAACATGAAATTACTGAAGCCTATACTCATTAAGACAATTTAGACTGAATGTGAGAGACTTTCTATTACGCAGTAAATACCTTCATATATCTTATAATATTGTACTTAGTGGTAAGTTAAGCAAAGCGAAACTAAATTAGGAAAAAAATGACTATTTGATGAATTATTTATTCCATCCACTGTTAAAAGACTAACAAAAAGATCACCAACATATGCGATGACAAACTGAATCAAGGTCTGATTTTGATAGATCGAATAAAATGTCTATCGAAATGTCCTTAGATATTATTTACAGAGAAAGTTAAGCACAGCTATAAATGAGAACAACACAGCGGAAACACTAAAAGCTATATTATATGGAAATCTTCAAGGTTTCAAAGATCGTATATTAGCTACGACAAAAAGGCACCTCTGGTTATTGGAGTAAAAAGCTGTGTAAAATTAGTAGTAGCACTAACCAGTAGTGCAATTTGTGAGTGACGATTAATAACGTCCTGACCTTGGGTGTGTGGTTGATATTGTCTTACTGTGCGATTATATCAATGACATGCAATCTGCACTTAATCAGTTGACAAACTGTCTATAGGTATGCCATGTGCTTGGCACCTTTCAAGTTCAAAGTACTTCTACAAGACTGGTAGGACCCTGAACGTGCACTCATCCTGGGTAGCGAACAGATAGAAGCAGTCGAGAAGTTCCAGTATCTAGGTGCTGGTGATGACTTGAGGTGAGGTCAACTCACGTATAGTGGAAGCCAGAGCGGTTTATGCCAATCTGAGACATCTTGACGCCTTTGTGATGTTAGCCTGACTGTAAAAGGTCGGGGCCTACAACGCGTTGGTGAGAGTAGTTTTGCTCTATGTTTGTGACACCTGGCTTTTCAGAGTTAAGGATATTGGACGACTCTGTGTTTGATCATCGCTGTCTCCGAAGGATTGCTGACATGCAGTGGTAACACCATGTTAGTAATGCAGAGGTTCGGCATCGTATGTCTAAGCACGGTGACGATAATTCATTTGGTGTCACTATCTTGAAAAATCGACTATGGTGGTTTGGACATGTACTACGAATGTCGTGCCGGAAAATTCCACATCGTGAATTGTTTGCCGACGCTGGGACCGGTTGTGAAAAGCGAAGAGGTAGTCAGTGTATGACACGGTGTCGTTGTATGAAAGGAAGCTGTGCGGGACTAACATGTGTTGGTCCTTCATGACTCCTTGGTTGGGGTCCTAGAAATGGTACAACATAGTGACTAGAGACGTTATCAGACGTGGCTCAAAATAGAAGCCAGTATCGATCCTGATGTAAATTTCTTTTATCTTCATCACGAAAGTAAACGTAACTTCTTAAACTGAAAGAATTCTTTCCAGTTGTATTTTTCTTAACTGAACCGTTTCTCCGTATTATTATTTTACTGAAAAACTAATTTCTGTTCATTATTCTTTTTTATTATACACACTTTACATTGTCTCTTCACAACCCCGTTGTTATTGAGTGGCGCATATGCATTTGGTGTCCCCTTGCACTAATGTCTATGTTCAAACAAACATAAATTTTAGTACTGAACAACAGACCGGATACAGCGTAATTTAAATATAACAGCATGGTGATGACCAGAAAATAGGTTTGCATCATGAAATCAACAAGACAATGATTACACAGCCGAAAGTATTAAGAATGCTTAATAATTTTTGATGGTAGATATTAAAAATAAATACCGTAGATTTCGAGCCAGTAGAACAAAAAACTGATGAAACTGAATTAATACGGAATATATCCATTCTGCAATTACTTGTCTACAGGCCACACTTTAGCTACGAGAGTTAATGATGCTGCCGAAATAAACGGACGGGGCTCGAACCCGGGGCTTAGTGGGTGAAAGTTGAACACCCTAACTACGAAGACGCCTGGCGCGTTTGTGGATCGATCAAAGCTTCTAGACTTCACCAACACAAAGAGATGAGACTGTGCAGAAGTATCATTGACAGTAAATATTCATTCACACAGTTGGTCAGTTACAACGTTGGACTTGATACGTATGTACATCGATTCAAGTAGACTAGGTACATACAGTATGATTCAAGAATTAGCTGAGTAAAAGACCGACAACATAAGGGAGAACAAATATTAGGTGCATCTGTGTTACTATGATCGATTACAAATCATCCTACTCATCTCCGATCTATACGGTTCAGTCCATCAGTAATTTCAACTAAACATGATGTGGTAATACTATAAGTAACCGAAGTACAAACTATGTGATGTGATAGAACTTACAGCAGAGGCTGCCTGGTGTTATATTTAGACTAGAAAACTGCAAAAATGATGCAAACCCTTGACATTTGTCATAAACTATATGTTTAAATTGATTAAAAATGAGTAGCAAATAATGGAATGAAGTTAATTAGTCTTACCGCTTTCTCAGCTTTTTTCTGCTTAACTGTGTTGGATAACACTTTGGCAGAGATCTGTTCACCACGATCTAAAAGATATGCAGGTACTTCTCCAGATCGCCCAGCTTCATCGACTTTTTGGTTTTTTCCTTTTAACTCGTGCATACGTAAACTAGGGAGATAATAACTTCAGCTTAAAGTCTCACGTCTTTTTCATTTGAACTTTTTCTTTAAACCTTTCTTTATTGGCAATTTTCGCCTTTAATCCTCGAAGCTTTTTGGCCTTACGACTTCTTTCATGAGGTTCACGAGCCTCTTTTTTCCGCCTGAAACATCATAAACCAGGTAGACAAAGACTGACTTTCTTTCAAAATAGTCAAAGCGATACCCATGGCGTTTGCGATGAAGCTCAATATGCTCGTTTTGAGGCTAAACAATAGGTCATATGGTACAACCCAAACTCACCATGTGATTACTATTGAGATTAGCGTCAAAGGTCCTACCCACGACCTTCAGGTGATGCCAGTAAACAACAAGGACTCATTTTGTTCCCAGTGTTTATGAATGAAATATGATAAGCTTCTGTTCAGCCAACTTCAGCTTTTAATAATAAGGGTTTGCCGATGTCTCCAGGACGAGGGGTCTGTGGTTCATAAATACAACAATTATTCAGCCTTGCATTGTTTGGCGGCTGATATGGATTGTAACACTGTAACACGTTCGAAATCCTGTGCTATTGATCTTTCGTTTCGATTATCAGATTTTCTGAATCTCACAGTTGTATAATTTTTGACTGTTATCAATGGTTTTTGTTACTAAAAGTATTTGCTTTCTCAATCATCCACTCACTTTTCATCTTTTTCTGTACTATTCCAGATAATCTCGCCTACAACCCTTAACACTTCCCTAGCATACGATGTGTTTCAGTCTGTATGCAAGCCTACCAAAGGTTGAATGTAGCAATACATTACCTTCATGCATGGGTGAAATCTAAATCCAGGGTTTTCGAGTATGTGTATGGTGTTTCTAGGTGTTTTCATGAGGCTTGTTTCGTCAATAAGGATATATTAGGATAGTTAGGACAGATTTATTTTGTAGCTAGTTTTCGCTTCAATTTGCACTCCTTTCATTAATTATCATAATTGGCACATTCACTATGAGTGACTGTAAAATAGTTGTTTAAAAATGGATTACCTTGGATTTTCCGATTTCTTTTTGATACTTCATAGCACGACACACTGATTATCGCTCACAAATACACGCATATGCCTCTTCTCAATTACTTGCTGTTATGATAAAATAATTCAACTGTATTTGCTATCTACGTTTATAGATCACAGTGATACTTTCACAATATTATTTGTCTGGATATACAACTCGAAATATAACAATCGCGATTGGAACTACTAACTACTTATAACTGTGGATCAGTAAATCGTAAGCAACTCGAACACGCCAATTCCTGACAATTTAAGTAGAGTCATGCATATTTTTCTTTTGTGTAGATTATATTTAGTATATTGTTACATTAGTTTTTGGACGGAATAAATTTATCATTATTTCTGGAACTAGCATATTCATGGTCTATCTCTGTCTAACATACATTTTTATTAGTCATATGCCGATTGCTTACACTCTATCATAATAACTTTGACAGTTTTGTGTTTTTAAGCTCAATCTTCGAGGGATTCGAATTTATGCGCATCACTGTCTAGTATGAAGAATACAACTGCTTTTAAGTATCATGTGAAACAAATAGAAGTGCGAGGATTGTGGTGTAAAATAAATCCCCACGATAAATGTTTTTGTAAGTCCTTGACATCAGTGTTGACTTTATTAGTTCTACAAGACACATTTTTAGCGGAACTCGATCAAGCATCCTTACAAGATAGCGTTTAGGTTCGCTGTGCTACTCAGTTTTTACATCTACTAAACTGCTTATATTAGTTACACTTTCCAGCACCAGCCGTAGTTCAAACTTATATCATGACGCTCCTCCATCAGTGAACTCCAGTTTAACTGGCTTTGGAATACCTAAATCAAACACTGTACATCCGAGTCTTCTTGAAATCCTTAGGTAATTAGACATGACATACTGTTCTGTTACGTCAAATTTTAATCGTCTTTATAAAAAGTAATATCACAGATAATACTTACCGATGAAGGTCCTAGTTCTGAGCGCTGAGCAACCCAACTAGGACATTCTGTGATTTGAATAAACGAGTAATTTGTCCTGTTGTTGGGAAAGCGAATACTGAAGCAAAATCGATGTTGGTATGATATGCATCTTTTTCAGCCTAATTACAAGAGGCTAGTAAGTAACGGTATCATAAGCTTTGATAAATCAAGATATTACAAACACATTCATTTTCTATCAGGAATAATGTTTCGTCTCCCCACCAAAATTAATGGTTTGGTGATGCATAAGTATCCATTCGTGGAACCATACTTTTGGAGTGGAAGTCTTCTACATAAGATGGTCAGCCAAACCATTCTAAACTGGAGTTTTTAACTTTTCTGATATTGAAATATTGCTGGCCAGTTGTTTGAGAGTTCAGTGTTTCGAGCTTCATTGAAAATTGGTTTAGTGTTTTCCAGCTTCCATTTCTTCTGGATCTAAGCTCTACTTAAGGAGTGAGAGAACGGAATTGGATAGTTGCATAGATTGAATGGTCGTGGATCAGATAGCAGAAGCTTGCATATACTGGTCATTTGTTTTTAATAATAATATATTTCTGAATGAGCAGGTACACGCCATTCTTACAGGCATGATCTACAAATTACAACATTTGTTGGCTCACATCAACAGATGAGCAATGTTTGTAGGTAAGGGTTCAGGTGCGTGAAATACGTCTCAGTAAAGAATCTTACAGCAGTGTTGAGTTCTTAAAAGAATTGGCATCTCCGTAATACGGGCTAGCGTGGTGTAGCGTAACCTCATCATAAGAAGAGCAGTTTGCGCTCTCATAGAATTATGGTCTACTTCGTTATCAGTACTGCTCTGACAATAGACCTAATCCTAAGATTTTAGATTTGTCATGATGTAACTGCCTAATCTATAAGATCATACCTGGAAATCACATCGCTGTTTATACTGACTCATCGTATCGTTACAGTGACAAACATGTGATGGAGAACACAACTATGGTGGAGATAGAACATTATATTTAATGTGAATGAAAGGTATAGGCTACAAAAGAATGGTCGCGGCTGCAAGGCCGAGCCATACCATTCAGTGAGTTTCAACTGATTGGGTTTATCCTTTCCGCTGTCTCCATTGTTGAGCTTTTCCCCGCGTTAAATGTTGAACATCTATTTTCCAGATTGTCTCGTGTTCAGCTTTGGGGATTGTGCGGTTTCGAGCCAATGCCTCCACACTTTCACCCACTTCAGTAGAATAGGCGTTCTGTTGGTGTCTCCCACAAGTATGGCCTAAAAGTATTAAAAACGAGAGGCTAGTCATGTTAGTCTTAACAAACCCAAACTCAAACGTCTTGGCTTAACGATGCAAGCGTTGTCAATCTGTGCACTTACTCTCTTTGTAATAAATAAATTATTCTATTGTCTCATTTTGAATGCTTTTGTTCAATCCTAATCAAAGCCCAGAAGAAGAACTTTTTCTTCTTTGATATAAAGTGTTATGAACACACCAAACAGTATTCAAAGTACAACCATAAACAGCGCAGATGTGGTCACAACTGTTTAGGGTCAAACGTTCTCATGTATGTCTCTAGTTTTCGTAAGTAGTTCTACAGAGTTATGAACATGTGGTTCCAGCGAGACTATAATTTATGGACGGACCAATCAGGTACAAGATAATACGTCTTGGATTTGAGCGCGAACTTCACTCATAAATTTGGTTAAATAGCGTTTCGGCATTGTAGTTGATGTCAATTTTTGGTGAGAACCCTAAATCCATTTCCGAACTTTAGCCATCAACAGTAAATCATAATTCTAATTCCTCACAACTATATATAACCCTCATTTGGTCGTAGTTATTAAGCGGACACTCCCAAGGTCAGTTCAGCTTCGCTTCAAGTTAGTTCATAAATTATGGTCTCACCACAGTTCTTTGAATACCAACAAAAAGTTACACAATGACCTTTTATGTTACCGTGGCCATGCTGGAAATGGCGTGCAATTTGAAAAACCTCTTTGAAGAAAAGAAATGTTATTGAAAATGCGAACGGATCTAGTACCGACAACTACTGTGACCATTATAATATCCACACAACTGCATGCCGACACAAACGCACTCGTCATTGGTCAGGAATTATTTATATCATTATATAGACATCTCGTTGTGATACATTACGTTGCAGGACGGTTTTGACGTTGTATAATAACAAAACTTTATTCTCAAATAACAATTTGTTACATAAGGCATGCCAGTTTACAGGCAAGATCAAATTGTTACAAATTATACAATATCCACTGTTGTAAATTACTCAGCAGGGTTGATAATTCATAAGATATGAAATGTAAATGGTTGTAGTCAGTATCACAGTTGGCGCGCTTCATGAAAGTGCCGTTGCGCCGTGCAACTTATGGTCAAGGACAGATTCATTAAAAGTGGGAGCATCTAGAAATTGCAACCTTATATCACTTTGGAATACCTGGAGCTTTAAGGATGGTGCAGGATGGAATCACCCGTTTCATATCTGTTTTCTTTCATTGGCATATAACAAGTGTGCTGAAAAAGGGTGCGAAGAAAGGAAAGGACGAGAAGTGGAGTAGACAGTGTTCATGAATGAATAGTTAAGGAATGACTACTCAGCCTAATACTCTTTAATTACAGTATTTATTAAGCATGAGCATTCAAATAGGCTAAAGAAAAGAAGTGTAAACCAGTTATGAGTGAATAAGAAAATGACAAATGAAGGTAGTTCAGAAAGAAGCTGAGAGTATGGAATTATGTATGGTTTAAAAATGAAGTGCTGAAAACAGTATTATGTCACACAAATGGCCGTCTCGTTGAGCAACTCACAAGAATTTAGGACATTTTGAGTTTCTTATGATTGGCCTCAATTGATCAGCATCCATACGTTTAGTGAGTTATCTGTCTACTTGCAATAGAAAAAAAGGACATGACGCTTAGGAATCATAATCTATCTTTAACCATTAGAGAGATTCGGAAATTGAAATTAAGGGTTAGGAGCATAAGGCTGTAGTGTGGTATTGAGTCGCGGTTGACTATGATCACCACTACAGGAAGACTACGTGACAGTTAACCGATAAGATCCCCCGTAGGTCAAATATCAGAAGGTAGTTGATGGCTGTTGTCGAGATGTATTTGTTGGAGATCTCGTGGTGTCGAAAGAATACCGAGATCGTGCCAGGTTACAAGTGGGGTTACTGAGCGTAACCGAATTCGTGCAAGGTCGCAATCAACGGAAGAATGTATGTTCTTGGTAAAGTTAAACAGACAAGTACAGTAAAACAATCCCTGGTACAATTGGTTATAATAGCTATTGAACATTTGGTATATTGCTATGAATAGATTAATATATATGTAATATTACAATACGTAGAAAAATTAAATGTTATGACGTTTCGTGTCTCGGTATAAGCCACTTCTCATTTATTTTCTGAAGAAGTGATTTACATTGAGTCACGAAATGTCACAACATTTAATTTTTGTACTTATTGGGATATTACAAATATACTAATTTACTTATGAGGTAGTCCTTGTAATTTGAAAATCAAGTGAAAATTCTTATAATTCAATGTTTATTCTTATAGTAATGATGAAACATCACTACTCCTTTTGAATTTCCGTAATACCATTAGATTCTTTTGGTTTTTAACAGTAAGATTTTATATTTTGTGAACTTTATATTTAGAAGGAATGCATAGCATGGCTATTACCATCTGTCAGACACGACATTTCTTATATTGATGGACATATTTCATACAATTATAATACTCAGTTAAGACACAATCAATCAATTTCTTATGATAAACCATTTATTGAGGGTATTTATAAGCTCCCCAGCAGAACAATATTTGGTTCTCATGCAGTAGAAAAACTTTTCCACCGGAAAAAGCGACGCAAACCTTTTTATCATTCTGTGGTTCACTCTACGGCGGACCAACCTATGCACAGTTCTTTGATACCTCCAAGTTTATCAACAGAATCAATCAACATTAATCCATACCATATTAGGACATTATCATTCTTAATGTCACCATTTGACTTGGAGCTGGCCCCCATGGAAGGCAGATTATATTTGTGAGTCTTTCAGTGATTAGTTTAATTTGAATTGCCATTTTATTTTGCTTGTTTCGATAGCGTTTGTACCTAGTCTTGTAAGCGGTCTTTAAAAATAAGCAGACGTCAAGAACTTTAAGTAAGTATTTTATAAACAACTATGGTTGCTTAATATCTAGATTTTCATTCAAAAGGAACATGAATTAGTTGGATTTCTGAAATCAAATATTGTTGAAACATTTCGTCAGTCTTCTAGACTTAATTGCTTATTTATCTCATGTGTACAGCTGCGGTTTAGAAATATGTTTCAAACCTTATTTTGTCCTACCTGGCACATTACTTGACCTCTCTGCTTCTGTGGAATGATCAAATATTTAGATTCAAATTTCTCATCGTATGATCTGGGCCTAAGAAATTCATACTCGAAGATCGTTCTTGCTTACATAGACAATTTTTTCACGTTAGAGGAAGACAAAATCCGAACATCTGTTTTGCTGGATCAACCAATTGTTATATATTTTTGCTGTTAAGGATCAACGTGGCCATAAAAGGCGCAATCTACCGGGAAATTGTGAAGTGGTTACTTTTTCAATAAACATGCAAATTATCATTTTCTTAGACACGTCCATGATGGTTCTCTAGGTTGAACATCCACAACATATAACAAACTCTCCCCACATCATTTTACTTTAACGGTGGAATTTTCAAAACAAATACGCTGAAAGTTTGAGTAATAAATTATATGAAACGGTGAAATTAATGATATTCATGACATAGTTTTTATTCAGTGAAATATTTTCATTTCCTCCTGTAATAACGGTGGCTTAGATTATTAGTGATGGTTTGGTCTTAGGTCTTGAAAACAGTTTGACTCCAGGGAGAACGATTAAATTTCCCTCATAGAAACACAGAAATTAAGCAATCTGGTCGGGGTAATATGTGGTTCTGCGACTGACCAGCAAGCATTGCATTCTTAAAATCATCAAGAACATTACAAGTCACCGTGAGGACTCTTGGATGACTTATAATGATACTCGATGTAGATAACGTGTTAGTTAAAACAAACCTCTTGCTTGTTCAAATTTGACGACACGAACCATATACTGTATTGCCATCTCTACGTTATTTTGTAGGTTCTACAATAAGGGTTGTAAGATGATGCTCATTTGTTCTCACCGCCATTGAGCAATCCGAAGTGAACCGCTCATCAAAGTTAATCGATATGTAGACCAATGAAGTCCCCAGTTAGAACAAACTAAAATCAACTTATGGACAACAACTAAACGAAACGCAATGCAATACAAGAAAAACCCAACATTTCCAGTTTTGCTTTCGTCATAATCAATGTAATAATAATAATAATAATAATAATAATAATAATAATAATAATTTATTCTCAAATAACAGTTTGTTACATGAGGCATGCCAGTTTACAGGCAAGATCAAATTGATACAAATGATACAATATACACTGCAATAAATTACATAGCTGGGTTGATAATTTATAAGATACGAATGTCGATGGTTTAAATCAGTACTACAGTTGGCGCGCTTCATGAAAGTCGCGTTGCGAATGTGCGACTGATGGTCAAGAATAGGTCCATTGAAGGTATGGGCTTCTAAAAATCGCAACCTTATTTCCTTCTGGGATATCCAAGGCTTTAAGGATGGTGCAGGATGATGTCACCAGTTCCATATCTCAAGGGGGCTGAAAGAGGGAGCAAGTAAAAGAAAACACGAGAGGCAGAGTAGCCAATATTCATGAAAGAATGCTTAAGGTATGATTACTCAGTCTAATTTTCCTTTATTAAGGTATATGTTAAGAAAGAGCATTTTAATAGGTTATAGAAAATAAGTGTTGACAAGGTGTGAGTGGACATACAACTGACAAATGGGGGCGATTCGGAAAAGAGCTGAGAGTATAAGATTATGTGTGATTATAAAATAAAATATAGTGCTAGAAACAGTATTGTGATATACATTTGGCTGTCTTCCCTTTAATATCGAAGCTATTAGAGCCTCTTTCGTTTTTTTTTTAAAAATATTTTTCCCCCAGTTATTATAGGGTCTTGATTATGCTTCGTATATTAGCGAATTGTCTAGTTTGCTTGTAATAGGATTTCTAGGTAGGAAGTGAAACCAATTCAACGTTCGTAACACGACTTAAAGAGGTATTTTGCGTGAATAGATCAGCTTCAATACCATAAGTTCGTGGCATCCCACTAAACCATAAGGAGCCGTAATTAAACAAAATGTTCTGCCCTACAGACATGGGTGGATTAAAGTTATCTCCCCACCTTCATGTATATTCCTCAAAGTGAATAGATTTCTAAGCGCAAGCAATTGACTCTGGATGTGAGATTTTCTGGACTTGGCACAAGCCAAAGCGTGTTTTCAAGCTCCAGCACAACAGCACATTTCAGTTTATGAAACTCAACTCTGCTAACAAGTTGCTAGACTGTAGGTTGTACGCTAAGATCCGTATGTATCGCCTTACTGAATCTTCTCTGATGTTCCTCTGACTGACCTGCATTCCTTCTAACTAAAGAAGTTCGAATACGAGTGTTATAAACTTTGGCTTTATATAGATCATGCTAGTACTACGCTGGTACATATAACTTTCTCATCCCAACTGCAGCTTATCTTGAAAACAGTACTTCAAAGAAATAATCGTTAAAAATGTGGAAACACAGTTAGACTAAGCTCACTTCGGGAGCAAACCACAATAACAGATGTCACTTAACCTAAACTAAAGGCTGATTTCCCAACTGCAGATGATTAGTGTAATCTGAGTAACAATGAGAATTATCGCTATTTTCATCCCATCGCTGTTAAAAGTAGCCATATGAAACACCGACGAAATAGAACTGATGTTAGAAGAATAACTCATCGAAATCAGACTCCATGAATCTAAAAAGCGCTGTAAGTGACCTGTCAGATGAATTGTTGTTTGTTTTCAAAAAACACCTCTCTCTTTGTTTGGATATATGACGAGTGACTTCTTGTTACCTAAACCAGTCAGGCCAAGCAAGCCCGATGGCAAACAGATGAAAGTGTTCGTTGTTATCACAAAAGATGTTATAATTAGAATCATTACTAGCACTGCAATGAAGCCACGTAAATAGATGTCAGTCGAACAGAGAAAATGTAACCATCTAATGGAAAGTTTTCAAAAGTTTCGCCGTGAAGAAAAAGTGAAAAACATTTTTGATCGAAAGTAATGAAGGGCTGAGCACTTTAAAATTGACCGCCTTTAAAGATGCACCATGATTGAATCAACACTTCAATTCGTTCGGCGATTATTGTTTCTTAGGAAAATTTTCAAAGAAAACAATGGATGATGTGGCTGAAATAGTTCGGGATTAAACAGAAGAAGCTCTCGATAAACGAACTTTTGATACCCCCAAGTAGGAACCCAGGTATATTTAAATACAAAAAGAAACTGTTAGTAAGCTACTGTAAGGTACTGTCCTGAATCCTTAAAAATATGTGAAGGGTTTTGTTGTAGGCTCTCGGTAAGTATCTTAAGCTATATCACTAGTCCACAAATTTTAGACTTTGACGGCTCGTAATAAGTCAATTGTATGCCTGAAATCCATTCTGACATTCTGGGTCTCAAATTTCTGTGCATTACACTGAAAGTATTGTTTGGGACTGGACTTCAGTCGCTGTTTAATTGAATGTCAAAAAGTGTCTATGATAATACAAGTCATTAGATACCCACCAATTAAATTCTGAGAATTAGATTGGTAAAAATTCAGCGATTTGACGAGCTCTTCATAAGGTTCGAATTTGAGTCCACGAACTGATTTCGTGCCTCACGTGTGGCTATATCTTAGTGTACTCTTACCTCTTTGGTGTGAGAGATGAAACGCTATTTTCTCACAATGCAAAGAGGGTCAATTACGGCTCCTTATGGTCTAGTGAGATGTCACAAACTTATGGTATTGATACTGCAAAATACCTCATTAAACCGTGTTTAGAAAGTCGAATTGGTTTCACTTCCTTCTCAGTAATCTTATTACAAACAAACTAGATAATTAACTAAAATGCGAAGCCTACTCAAGACCCTATAAAATGTATAAAGAAAACTAATATATAAATAAAAAGGCTCCAGTAGCTTCGAAAAAAAGGAAATAGCCAATTGCGTATCAAAATACTGTTTTTAGCACTATATTTTATAACTACAAATAATTCCATACTCTCAGCTCCTTTCTGAAGCACCTCCGTTTGTCAGCTGTTTATCACCCATACATTTCCCACACTTATCTTCTTTAACCTTTTAGAATGCTCTTGCTTAGTAAATATTCTAGTAAAAGAAAATTAGACTGAGTAGCAATACATTAAATTTTCTTTCATGAACATTGGCTGCTCTGCCTCTCGCCCTTTTTTTAGTTGCTACCTTTTCCAGCCCCCTTGAGATATGGAACGGGTGATTCCATCCTGCACCATCCTTAAAGCTCCAGGTATTCCAAAGTGATATAAGGTTGCAATTTCTAGATGCTCCCACTTTTAATGAATCTGTCCTTGACCATAAGTTGCACGGCGCAACGGCACTTTCATGAAGCGCGCCAACTGTGATACTGACTACAACCATTTACATTTCATATCTTATGAATTATCAACCCTGCTGAGTAATTTACAACAGTGGATATTGTATAATTTGTAACAATTTGATCTTGCCTGTAAACTGGCATGCCTCATGTAACAAATTGTTATTTGAGAATAAATTATTATTATTAAAACTGTTGAAGATTAGATGGAATGTTTCATCGTCAAACTAGACAAGAATGCGCAAGGTTTGCTGGAAATGCATTTTTTCTTAGTTTGCACAAGTTTGAAGATTATAGGGTGTCATCAGTTGTAGATCTCTTTCAACTTGAGATACTCGTAGAGGGAATATTGTTTACGTTATACACGTAGTCTGCGACATGTCACAGCTGGACCACTTTGCATTTTGAAGTGTTCAGGTACATTGCTATTCGCCAAACATTGAAGTCGTTTTAGATCCTACTAAAATGCCAGTTTATCCTGTTGATTACACACCTCTATTCAAGGTCCCACATCGTCCGCGCAAATCAATGAATCGAACAATTCTTGCTAAAGAAAAAGAAGAAGAGGTTCCAGTGCAGAACCAGACCTTAAAATATTATTCATTTGGATACCAAGTAAGTCAGTCAATTACTAGCGACTTGATACCTAACCGTTTGACTTTATCGATGAGATGTATATGATTGATGCTTTTGGAACTTTATTTAGAATTCAAGGAATATGATGTTAACCTTGCCTTTGCTATCGATGATGTTTGTTTCTGTCCACCGTGGTCAGAAGGTTGGTTATACAGGAGTGACCCTCCCTGAAACCATGTTGTTGTGAAGAAAAGAAGTTTATGGATATTAAGTAATCATGTACGCCATCGTATAACAGGGAACCCTTAATTTTCAAGGTTATTGAAAGGAGTGCTCCCTGCCAAGAGCTTGAAAGTTCGCTAAGTCGACATCCTTTGAAAACGTGTGTAATGTGAGCCAGCTTCCACTTTTCTGGTGCAGTGTCTCAGCTAGGCGAATATGTGAATATCACGCCAAGAGATTTCACCGAAATTGAAGCTGCTCACCTCAGCATAGGGGGATGAACCATATTGGGGCTAGGAAATGTGTTCTTGTTTAGATGCTGCAGTTTCTGATCCACCAAGTTAGCGCTCGAGTTCACTTCAAAAAAATACGCTGAGTTTTAGGCGAAGGCCCCGTCAATGTATTTAGTGTAGGATGGTTGAAAATTTTGAAAATATTGTACTGCCGGAAGGTCAGCGGTATCAATGCTGTTGTTGGTTAGTCGAAAACTCCGGCCTTGGCTTGTCGAAGAGAGGCTATTATTATTATTATTATTATTATTATTATTATTATTAGCTTTATTCAATATTATATTTTTGGTACAATATAGAATTATCAGCGTAAAGTATTTCAACAAGTTTCCGTTTCTTTCTTCTTGGTCGGTCCTGGCGATAAATATTGAGTGATCGCCACTTAGATGTTAGCAGTTCAATAAATGAACATCTGAATAATGTGCATTCTTTTCGCTGTATATTGTCAGCAACCACATTGTCTCCTATTGAGATTTTTGTAACTTTGATAACGAAAGGTTGTACACTTTTCAGAAACGCAGCAGAATAGGTTATACGATAATTAAACATAATGACATATTAAAACAAACAAAAATATATAACTTGTTGGAATATCTAGATGGTAGGAACATATAGCCCAGATGCTCAAGCAGGCCGCCCTTTATGACAGGCTACTTGACAGAACAAGCTTTTCTAATTGAAGACAAATTTATTTAATACGAAAGTTAACATTAGATTTAGTGAATATAATGAGATGATCAAAACGGATTATTATTATTATTATTCGTATTACGTAATCTAGTATTACAATATTTTTAATACGTCATCTTGGCTATTCGTGTTCACATTTCTGAGTTTCCTGTTTATTTTTTCATGAAGCACTATGCTGTTTTTGTCCTGTAGATTGAGAAGAAGGTGAATGCTGTCTTTAAGGTTTGTAATTATGAAAGAATCAACTCAAACCGTGATCGTCCTCTCGGGCTTTCGAGTACGTTGAGATACGAGTCTTCTTTGTTTGACGGTTCGACTGAGTTCCGTATTTTGGTGTGCTTTTCTTAGGGTAAGATTGCAAGGCCGATTCATCAGATGATTTTTTTAAAAGACATGGGCTGCCAAGCTCTTTCAACGGCGACGTCCAATCCCGGTTTGACTCTAATATTTCAGTCACTTACAATAGAGGTTTTGGGAACCATAGATCGTTTAGAGAGTTTGTTGTGGGGGACACATGTTTATTGAGAGGATCCAACACTGTCAATGTAATAGAAGTGCTGAATTTCAGCATGTTTCATCAATACTGATGCTGTCGAAAACTGTTCGTCTTTGTTTGTTCACCCATTTCGGGGCTGTTTTTATTTGTTGTTGTTATTTTTTTTCCACAGAAGATATTGCTTAGCAAATCTTCAGCTTTCATGTTGCGTGTTCTACATGCACACTTGAGATATGAACTGCCATGTTGTAGACAGTTATAGTAAGGTCCGTACATGCTTCGTGAACCTTCTCCTTCATCATAATGCTTACTACAGATGACAGCGAAACGGCATCCAGATCCCTTAAAAGTGATCTTAGTGATCATGGTTAAATATATACTGTTAAATGAATTTTAGCTGAAGTTTGCGATCGTGAAAAAACAGTATGCTGAAACAGATATAAACTAGTAGAATAAAAAGGTAAGGTATACTAAAACTAGTCTTGACATGAAATACCATATCAACCGAAAAGGAAGAAGCGGTAAAACCACAATTAACTACCAACTCATATAATACTCAGAAATAAAAGTAACCTATCAAACTTTAGATTCAGGACAGATTATTTGGATCAAATATGTAATATTTGTTGTGTAAGGATACAATAAAAGTTTGATAAATTCAAATCATGCCAAATCATGTCATATTCGTGAAGCAGTCTGTACCTTGCAAGGTAATATACAACAAAGATTGCACCATTCGAAAACGACAAGGGAAACCTAGAAACATCACATATGTTTCGGATCTAGAATAAACATGGACATTACTTCCGTCACTCAATTTGCTCCGGAGAACCAACAAACGAAAATTGTACGGCTTTTTCAGAACCCAAACAATCTGAAATCTAGATCAGCCGAAAAACAAGGAAGTATACTAAGACTTGTTGTTACTCTATTATTGTCACAAAGCCAAAAGCATTTGCCTGGTAACGTTTAAGATAGCAAAAATTGATTACTGTGCGAGGAAGTAATTTGCAATGTCAAGCATCCATAGTTGGACACTAAAGTTATACAAGGTTCATCCATTACAGGAATCAATATCAGTGTTAACCGTTTATTATTTTTCACTTACGCAAACAAAATTGAAGGAGCCATCTGTATTTCTCAGGATTTTTCGAGTGTTGGGGTATTCTTGGTGTTTAAAATGATCTAATCAACTGCACTGGGATCCCATAGAAAAACCTAATTTCACAAAAAAAAGAAGGACTTCCCACTTCGGTTGACTAACTATTCTATTTACGATGGTAACCGTTTCAGCAAATCCTCATTTGAGGACGTCGAACACGCGTTTTCCCTAGACAGAAGATGGTTTATAGAATGCTCCTTCTATGGTCGCACAACCATTTGGGACCACTTCAAACATGATACACGAACTTATCAAACCTATTTCAGTTTTTCCTACCTTGCGTTTAATTGTAACTATATTTTCCCGAGGAGGTGAACTATGTCATTGTACATGGCATTTTTTACATGGACATACTTTTCGGTTCTTTCTTCGTTTTAAACCATCAAACAAAATGAGGTCACGAGTAGTGGCTAGTTAAATTAATGCGCTACTTCTGTGTTTACCAAAGGTTTGTTGTTAATTTGTAGATTCAGTCCGTTAACATATTCCCCCATGTTTTTAACCTTGTGTCCGTGTTAGTAAAGTTATCATCACTGTAGACAAACTGGACCTCATTTAGGCTTTTTATAGCCTGGAAAATGTATTTACCTAATAGCCCATGTTAACAACTGCAGAGGTGCTGATCCAATTTCGAACGATTTCAATCCAAAGAGTTCCAAATGGAATTCGTTTGATAATTAAATATTTGTTAGGACACTCAAAATTTCCAAGTTGCGACTGCTAATTTTCGATGGTTTGGTTTATGATCCTAGTACATAAACCATCGGATTTTTGTAACAAAATATTTGTCACTAATATAAGAGTAATAAACTATGCTTTGGCGTCTTGGGCTGCCAAATTCCTCAAATTGTCTATACTCCATATCCACGTTTATTTTACCAAGACGTCTAGTTTTGCTGATACTGACCCCTGAAACGTTGTTAGCAACTGTTTACCTGGAATTAAATTTCGCTTAATAGGACAACTCTCGAATTAGGTACACTGGTTCCTTGCGCTTCTGCATTTCGTAGTGATGCAACCTATACGTTTTTGAACTTTTATTCGTACACATTATGAAAATCTCGTTGATTGACCTATAAAAGTAAATATTCACTTTAAGCATCATGAATATTGGTCATCTTTTTAAATTTTTTGTCGGGTTATGGATAGTCAGCCTCCTGTATATTCCATAGCTTGCCTTCGGGTAAGTGTAGCTTGTCAATCTTCACTTTGGGATTCATAAGCTCATTCATAAATGTATTAAGTCTAGTAAGCTATCAATTTTTGAAAATCACTGATAAAAAATATACTCAGGTTAACGCTCAACAGGATTAAAATTATGCGCGAGACTGTAGTACGTGGACGAACTGGTGGAATTAAGGTTACTAAGTCTTGGATTTTGGCCCAATATTCATTTATACATTTGATAAATTGCATTTTTGCATTATAGTTGATATCAGTTCTTGTTGGAAACTCTTACTCTTATTTCTAATTCCAAATTCCAACTACTAATCCCAATTCCTCATGCTAGTTTATAACCTTCTTTAACCCTAGTAAGTAGATGAATTTTCCCAAGTTTACTCAATTTATCGTCTCGCCAGATTATAATATGAGTTGGCATAACTTACACTGTTTGACTAATTGAATGATATGCGCAAATAATTCTTCCAATAGACGCAATGTTAAAAAATGACATAAATCCCCATGTAATGTAGTGGGAAATGTCATTTACTGATTTATCCAAGTCAGAAACCCGATTTCAATTAACATTAACTTGATTGAGGCCCTATAATACACGTTTCGAATCTCGGCTTTACATGGACTGATCATATTACAAGGGAATCATAGGATCGAAGTTTACTAGACTGTCGTTCTTTCTGAATAACTTGACTAGTCAAGTCTAATTGGAACATATGATATGGTCGGTAGCTTATTGAGTAAAAGCATTGACCTTTCAGTCTTTAAGGTGATGATCGTCACCCCATCTCACCTACTTTGATTCGATTACCCAAACAATATCACTATCCCTCCCAGCCTAAGTGATTTCAAGATGAATACATACGGGTCGTCCTGCTCATTTACTTTTCCGTTTCTGTTTTTTTTCCGTAGCCCTTGGCATCACTTTTAATTTCCCAGAAGTGTTTTACACGAGATACCTCTTGATCGAAACGTACTAAGTTTTTTTTCATAAACGCGCATCAAGTGAACAGTTTGTTACTAAACAATCATCAATTGGATAAACTGTGTATTCCCATGTGTATACTACTAAAGAAATACTTCGTCTGATAACATTTACTTACTATGCAGTTTCTTATAATTTTCCAGTAAATATTTGGAATTTATCAATGATCATACTGTAATGTAATGGTTTTGATGAAAATAGTCGTTAAACACCGTGGACCTGAAAGGAAAATTGTTTAGTAAGAACTATAGTTCATATGTAACTCTCTAGTGTAAGTATCCGATTATCATCTATCGGATCACATAACTTTAATCCGTTCCACCTAATTTATCCCGATTTGGTAATAGATATGGTTCCATATAGAACCTAAAGGTCTTTAAGGTCACTAAGTTGATTTGTTGCTTATGATATTATAAAACACACAGATTAAAAATGTCAACTTAATCGTATAAATTGACTAAAGAGTACTTAAAATGTCAGTTTTTTTACTTAAAAATCTCGGATTACTAAACGCCCCACAATATGAGTTTGAGTAGCTGGCTGGATAACACTGATAATATACATGACATTGGTTTTAGTCGTATGCTTAACTTGCCTCTAAAAGGTGTCTACATAAATTAAGGTTATATTTGCAGGTTTAAGAGCGACATTTTTGCTTACCTCATTTCAGAAATAGAAAGGGGGTATATAAGTAGGGAGATGCTAGTCATCAAATTTCAAAGTAACTGGCAGTAGATTCGCTGAGCTTTGCGACTTTAATTTATGTGACGTAACACCAGTGAACTATATTATATGCAGCTAGATATAAGAATCGTTTTAATCAGACTAAATGAAGGCATATATTTAGTTAATAGCTGGGAACCCCCAGAAATTCGCCATACATTAGAATTAGCTAATCAGAATGTTAGGGAAGTGGCTCTGTTTTCTAAGCTTTTTGTGTAATTTCTAACTTTAGGAATGAAATACCTCACCTGTGATATCGTTAATTGCAATGCTGTAAGGCTCTTTGAAGAACGGAGCTAACACGTCAAAAACCTTCCATAAAAAGGCCGTGCGCGACCGGCCTCAAGCAGTTGTCCCTTGGGCACTGCGGTCACGCTCTCAGGTCGCTGAGACCGCCTCTAATCCAATTTCCTTTTCAGGTACCTCCAGAAGAACCCTTCCACGGTGTGGGCAACCGGGAAGTGATAACCGCCCTCATGCCTCTAACAGCACCCAAGACCACTGTATTCATAATCAACCTTCCTCTTCAATTCCTATTATTCCTCCTACATCGACTTTCAACCCTAAACTTCCTCCTTCGGCTTCCTCCTCAAGTGTCACCAATGCCAACGATTCTAGTGCTCAAAACTCTGTCCCAGGTCTACTGAAACCTCGCTCCAAACTACACATTGGAGCTTTCAACGTACGCACTCTATGTCAAATCGGTCAGAAGGCTTCCTTGGCTAAAACCCTAGAGTCTCTTTACATAGATGTATGCTGTGTCTCCGAAACACGCATACAGGATTCCAGTGTGGTCATTCACTTGACCTCACCTCGGCAAAACGGAGAGCCAACGAGATACACCCTACGTGTATCTGGTGACCCGATGGCCAGTTCTCGTGGACTGGCAGGAGTAGGCATAGCACTAAGCATGAGGGCGGAACAAGCATTACTAGAGTGGATCCCCATCAACAGTCGTCTATGTGCTGTTCGGCTAAACGGCTCCGTAAGAACTCGGAAGGATAGGGACACACGTCGTTGCCTTTTTGTCGTTTCTGCCTACGCTCCCACTGACTGCAGCTCAGATGATGTGAAAGATGAATTTTACAGAAAGTTATCTGAACTTCTTCAGAGAGCTAAACGCTCAGACATAGTACTCGTAGGGGGTGACTTTAATGCTCAGATAGGTAGCTTAAACCACACAGAAAGGCATTTAGGTGGATATTTTAGCATTCCGGCACAGCGAACAGATAATGGTGATCGTCTGCTGCAACTGTGCTCAGACAATCGCTTATTTTTAGCAAACACAAATTTTAAGCATAAGGAGAGACATCGTCTAACATGGCGACCCCCTACACCAAACCAACGATGGACTCAAATAGACCATATTGCCATCAGTCATCGTTGGAGAGGGTCGGTAGAAGATTGTCGTTCATTCTGGAGTACCTGCTTGGACTCCGACCACGCCCTAATACGGGCACGCATCTGCTTGCGCCTCACCGGACGCAAAAAAGCCACATTGAAAAGACCCATTAGAACTGAATTGAGTAACGAGAAAACCAAAAATAGGTTCCAAGAACAACTGAGTTCACACTTAGGTAGTTCTGAAGACGAGGCTGACCCAGATGTTGCTTGGAAAGATATACAAATAGCTCTGGAAACAGCAATGAAATCTATTAGTGACTTAAACCACAGAGTTTCAAAGGACCAGTGGATTTCTTCAAAGTCTATCACACTGATGGATTCTTGCAAACTCGTCCCATCAGGTTCCGAACATGATGAAGAGCGACAACAAATCAGATCTAGGTTAAGAAAAAGTCTAAGAAACGACCGTGAGCAGTGGTGGGCAACGAAAGCAAAAGAGATGGAAAAGGCGGCGACTATAGGGAACACAAGACAACTTTACAGACTAATAAAAGAAACTGGAATTAATAAGTCAAGTGTAAGTGAGATTATATCGGAAAAAGACGATACTCTCATCCGCTCCCAGTCCAGACGTTTAGAACGATGGGCGGAACACTTTAGGGAACAGTTCAGCTGGCCTTCAGCTACTCTACAACTACCCTCCATTCCCAGACAGCGTGAATGGAACATTGAAGTAGGTCCCCCAACTCTTGCTGAAGTTCATAAGGCTATAGATAATCTGAAACGAGGAAGGGCTGCTGGTCCAGATGGACTGGCTCCAGAAGTCTTTAAGGATGGTGGTCCAATTTTAGCGGTTAGGTTGACTAATATTTTAGCTAAGATCTGGGAGTTAGACGTTATTCCATCTGACTGGTCACAATCACTTATCGTCCCAATATATAAGAAAGGGTCAAAATCATCCTGTGACAACCACAGAGGGATTAGTTTAACTAATATAATATCTAAAATACTAGCCTCGATAATTATCAGACGCCTAACTAAGACTCGTGAACTGCAAACACGAGAAAACCAAACTGGCTTCAGACCTGGTCGTGGCTGCATCGACCACATATTCACCATTCGTCAGGTTCTAGAACATAGGCATACTTATCGGCGTCCGACGATGGTGGTCTTTCTTGACTTAAAAGCAGCATTTGACTCGGTAGACCGCGAGGTTCTGTGGCAGTGTCTGTCATTGAAAGGCGTACCCCAGAAGTACATAAACCTTGTAAAGGCTCTTTACTCGAACACTACTAGTCGAGTGAGAGCTTATGGCGAACTGTCATCTACTTTTGCAACCTCAAGTGGTGTCCGTCAAGGATGTCCACTTTCCCCATTTTTGTTTAACTTCATCATAGACCTACTAATGGAAATAACTTTCTCGTCGACTGAGTTCTCGGGTATTGATCTCCATCCAGGAGGTCCACTTATCGACTTAGAATACGCAGATGACATAGTCCTGTTTGGTGAAGACGCTGACAAAATGCAGAGTCTTCTGGTAGCACTGAGCAACAATGCCAGGATGTTTGGAATGCGCTTCTCTCCCTCTAAATGCAAGTTGATGCTTCAGGACTGGTCTGCGTTAACACCTGAACTAAGGATAGGGAGTGAAGTAGTCGAACGCGTTGACAACTTCACTTATCTTGGAAGTCTGATCAGCCCTAATGGGTTGGTATCGGACGAAATCTCAGCACGGATTCGAAAAGCTCGTTTGGCTTTTGCCAACTTACGTCACCTGTGGCGAAGGCGAGATATCCGTCTATCAATAAAAGGACGAGTATACTGCGCGGCAGTTCGTTCTGTTTTAATTTACGGCAGCGAAACATGGCCTTTAAGGGTAGAAGACACTCGTAAGCTACTAGTATTTGACCACAGATGCCTTAGAAATATTGCTGGCGTCTGCTGGGATAATCGGGTAAGTAATAGTGAGGTTAGACGCAGGGTATTAGGAAAGGATGGTAAATCAGTTGACGAGGTTATGAATCTTCATCGACTGAGATGGTTGGGCCACGTTTTACGTATGCCTGAACACCGATTACCACGACGTGCAATGCTATCCGGTATTGGATATGGTTGGAAGAAAGTTAGGGGCGGCCAAACCAAAACGTGGCATCAGTGCTTGAAGTCACTAACTTCTAGTCTGAGCCATGTTGGTAGATGCAGACTACTTGGTTGGGGTCCGCGTGATTATCGTAACCAATGGTTGGAGACTCTTGGTGACATGGCTCAGGATCGATCACAATGGCGTCGGTGTATACACTCCCTGTCTTCCCTTAAACTAAGAGATTAAAAACGCTTCATATCTTTCTTTCTACGAACCAATTCCTTCTTCTTGTACTATATCTCTATATGCAATCTTTCTCTTATATATTACCACCTTTTACCTAACCACTGTTATGAATCCGGTGTTCATCTTGTTGTGCTGATGCGGTATGGCAACCTGGACCGATGCACATATGTGCCTGGTCCTACGTTGTAACTGACTGACTGACTGACTGACTGAATGCTAAGTGATGCACACCAAAATGTTCTAGGAAGTTAAATAAACATGCAAATAATTGTGTAAACAAATTAAGTCATCGATTACTTAGTTTTAACCGTACATAAAACGGAATGGTTTGGCACATTTCCTGTTTGTTGTATAAATATCAGTTCAAGTCATGTGTGACCGATTAGCAAGCTTAAATAATTGTTTCTATGTCCTAAATACCTTCTAAAACTGTTGATTATCTTAAAAGATATTCTTTCTCCCTCTCATCACAGTGACAACCGTAAACGCAAACCTAATGATTATGCAGTGGTGCCGCGAAAGCATTAGAAAACTGATGGCCGTCTCCGTAAGTTCCAAACTCCCCCCACAAGTATAGTCGAAACGGATTACATTTCGAGATACTGGCATCTATGATAGTAGACTGTCGAGTAGTCTTTGAGTATTGTGAAGCGATATAGAGTCTTAACCATTGACTCTCCAGGTACCTGATAAAAAAGTGAAATTCCCCTCAAATTCTAAAGAACCTTATTCAAAATAGCCAGGTCTTGATACCTTTAGTTTAATCTTTATTTTGATGATTCTCATTCATCATAATATTCTGTGCACGTATTTGAACCTTTAGACAGTGCATCACATCCCATCTGTTCATGAAGTACATAAAATTCCAAAATTTTACTCTATCATATATAAATTCAATTCTGTTTTTTCTCCAGTTGTAGTCATCATGAACAAGTCATGCTTAAATCTTAGTGAATTCCATACTGATCAGTATATAGACATCAAGGAAAGACTTGTGGCTTTGGAGAAGCACTTATCGGACCCTTTTTCCGATTGTTATGTTGAACGTCTCCTTGATGTGGTTGTGGCATGCGTCACAGAATGTACAAAAACTGTGAAAAACGTAAAAAATGAGAACATGTTAGCATTTTTACAAAGGTATGTTTACATCTTAGTTATGGAGTTATTTTAGTGTGTTCATTAATCATGTATCAAATTTTCAATAATATGAAACTAATTTGTTTCTCAGCTATTTTGCTTTAATGGTATTTTGAATATTTACTAAAACTGTCTTTAAAAGCTAATCGTGAAAGTGTTAACGAAGTAAATCGATGCATAAGAACCATGCAAAATTGATTCAACGAAGTGATTTTATTAATCGGTTTACGTGGATATTTTTCTTTTCTGAATAAGTTGTTAGGATTCATACTTACTGATAAAGTACCGCCTGGATGTTATTGATGTTGATGATCCGTATAAATGAGGAATACACTAACTGGACCTTAAATTCAGGAATATCACTTCTCATGAATCTTAAAATGATCTCTACTAAAATGAAGGGTCGCTTTTTGAAACATTCATGTTCGAACAAGTTGTTGTACATATTATTGCTTAGTCAACTTGAAATGACAACAGTGGTTTCGAGAGGATTTTTGTGTGCTTAATTTATCCGAAGTTAGAGTATCTATGTAGTTGATTCCTAACGTCTGTCACCCTAGTCACCTAATGTAGTTAATCCGATTCAGTAGTAGAATCTATGGGTCGTAAGGCTTATTATTACAAGTAAGTCATATTGGATGTAGGACCTGGGATGAATGTGCATCAACCCAGGTTGACACAGTTCAGAATAAATAGAAAGAAGTCAATAAGATGAATTGCACCGAGTCAAGAATAATAGAAGCATTGTTGACAATAAAGCTGAAGTTATATAACACGTTTCAGAAAGAAAAGACGAACTTGTAGAGTAAAAGTATAGAATAATATCGAAACTCAGGATTTACAGGAAAATAAAGAATGAATGCATCTGCACTATTCTGACCGATTCCCAATCATGTCATCGAACCTCTTCAGTAATTAATTAAAGGACGTGCTTTATGATCATAAAATGAAATTGTTGGAACGGCCTTTGAGAAACACTTAATCAGGACCTGCTGGATCTTTTGGGAATTTCAACGTGGCATGCTATGATTGGATTGTAGCATAACTTACCTCCTTGTGGATCGGCTGAATTGTAATGATGTTATGACCGACGCTAATAACTATAAATGCACGTTTTTCTGCACATTTTTGATTATTACCCAACAATCACTTCTGCCTCCTGTTTTCTGGTTTGCGACTTTGAGTTTCTGTACGTTCTTGTGCCGTTAGCTGTATATAGTATTCTGAGTTAACTAATAGGAGGATGTAACAGAAATAGATAGAATTTCTTCTTTAATATGCATACAGATACCGTGTTTAATCCATAGGTAATCTAAATTAAACGTCATCCAATCAGGGTTGATTAAATTTCCATACTATCCAACTTCAACTCACACATAATGGAGTACGTCCGAAACTCCTCAGCCTGGCAATAAATAATCTAGATTTTATACAGATGAATCACTTTCGCTAGGGAAGTATTCTGAAATAATGACGGAAAATGTTGTGAGCAATGTCGTTGAACATCTAAACGATAACATAAAACCTGACTGTTTTGTTTGGTCGAAACGGAAGAGTAACGGTTATGATCGCTATTAATTCTTACGGTAATCTAGCGATTTGTTTCCTTTCTTCTTACATCATTGATATATTTTCTTAACTACCTTAGGAAAGTGCTGTATTAACGTTGTTATGGCCTGCCTAACTAGCATTCAAAAATAGCAGATATAGCAATGTAAAAACTGATTAGGCACCAACTTGATTCTCATTACCATAAATCTAAGCAGTACGATTGGCAATTAAATCAAACGATAAGCTGAAATTAACTAATAAATCTAACATTAAAGAATAGATCTGAATAATTCCATTCTATTTCAAATCATATAGAGGATTGTGTTCAAGCAATCATAGTGTTTCGTGAGCCATAGTGTGTCAAGCTTTGTTTACAAACCTTACTTTTTTCACAGGTATTTTTATTATTTTGCTTGTTTTTTTGTATTCTAGTCTAAAGAATTGCGTAAACTGGTGTTTTTATGGAAATTTGAAATGTTTTCTCTTAGTTGAAGGTGTATGTACAAAATTAAGGTTCTATTTACAAAACAATGTATTGTCATATTGGCGGAAATCAACATAGTAGAAATCATGACTTTTGTTTATGCATGTCATTAACGACTGATGAATCTAGTCAGCACACTGATAAATTATAAATATCAAAGACAGTTACTGAGAAACATCTATGTCATAAATCAGACTGTATTTGAAACATGTTGAACATTGAATTCCAACTCAATTATTATTTATCTCTGTTTTATAGTTTACATCACGGATCAATTTTAGCTAGAGAACAAGTGTTTTGTTTTAGTACAGTAGTCTCCAGCATTAAGAATACAGAACCTCGCCAGTTATCGAACTCAGAACCTTCAGGCGTCTCTACAAATGCTTTTTCTTCGAGATTCATTGGTTTATATTTCTAACTCTTATCAATTGCTTATGATTTTAGTAGCGGAGGTGTATAGAAGTTTCATACTCCTAAGTTATTTCAAATTAAATGTGAACTAAATGTTGATTGGTTGCATGTTTTCGGTTGATTTCTGTTTGAGGTAATTATTCTTTTTACATTGTCGATTCTTCAGAAGTACTAAGAGTAAAAAATATGTTTATTAAAGTATGACTAACACTTTAAAAGATAAGTTTCCTAATGTATCAATCTTAACTGGAGAAAAATTGATGAACAAGTAACATACAACGACTTTTTATTCTAGATTTAGATTCCCTGTCAGTACAAAATATCTTGTACTTCTTGATTTACAATGAATTCTCTTAACTTATGAAAGTCTTTTATATATGTCATCTTCAAATCACAAGACATTTTCGAATAATTTTTCATATTTAAAATAGCTGAACCTTCTTTCCTAAATAACAGTCAGATATGGTATTTTGGGTGTGTGAATATGAGTTATTTGATATGAAATGTGTTCAAGTTGTAGTAAGTGAAAAAAGACCTGTGTATACAGTTCTCATGTGAAAATAAAACAAATGACTATTGTATTGGCGTTGATTGTGGTCAAAATGAATTTGGTCATTCATATATCCTCATAATTTCGTTATTTTTTTCTTTTCTTCCAAGATTTCTCAATGTGGCAGTATGTTTACAGTCATATCGTCGGAAACCGGAAGATTTCTCATTTATCAGTTCATTAGGTCACGGCGCATTTGGTCGTGTTCAACTTGTTCGTGAAATTACAACAGGTCGTGTATGTGCGATGAAAGTATTAAAGAAATCTCGAATGCTCGCACAACACACAGATTATTGGGCTGAAAAGGAAATTATGTCACATGGTGAAAGTCCATGGATTGTACAATTATATTATGCTTATCAAGTAATTTATAATTATTTTTACTTATATGCTATTTTTAATGGCGATTTTTATTTTGATAATGATAAAAAGTAATTTAAGTTATTGAATGAAACCACGTTCAGGATGCCGTAAAAAACCTACAATCAGACAGTCTAACCGATCCTCATTATTTATTACCGATTCATTTGATGATAGTTGTTTTATATTACATACCGGCACTGATTACATTGGTTAGGCATGTTTAATTTGTAAATACCATATGCAAACGCATAGATGTGTAGTTCCCACTCGAAAACACAAAGTATGGACATCTTTCGTAATCTCAAGACAAAATTGTATTCCCGATTATAGTCAACCTCTCATACAAACCACACATCATTCGATAGTATTGTCGATAGATGGTAATAATGAGGAATAAGCAAACTGAATTTCTCTATCTAACACTACAGCTATTTTCGTGACAAGGGAAATAATTGGTTATTTTTTCAATCCACTTGACGTATGTTTATACGAGGTGTTCAATATTGTTAAGCAGTCTATTCGTGAGAAAATTTCTAAATATCGATTTTAGAGTCTAATTCTGTTCAATAATTCGAAGACAAACCTTGTGTTTAGTATTTGCAACTAATAACGGCCTTGAATACTGTTGAAAGTCTTCAAACATTTAGTGAATAGTAAACATGCAAACAACTAGTTCACTGAGATGAAATTCAACATGTTTTCTTAAACCCTAGTTGTATCACATACTAAATAATTTGTTCTGTATTCAGTCATTTGTGATACAGAAAATGAAAACTTGGTCCGTTATTTATCTGCACAAACGTTTGAAGAACGGGTGGTATGAAAACTATTCACAGCAATAGGACAGTCACTTTGCGATATTTTGATGAAGGGTCAGGGTGAAATATCAGAATTAAGATATCTAATAATGTGATATTGGTTAGCTAAAATGCTAATCCATGTTAATCTTTGAATTCACTTTCTTTTCATTAATGCACGGTCATATCACTTGTTGATTGTAGATCGTTATTTTAACTTGAAATAGAAGTCATACGGATTCTGGAAAAGACTTTTAGCTCAAGCTGATGATTCTGGTGGAGTTGTTTCTCTAGGCTGGGTGGTTGATACAAACAATAACAGAACAAGAGAACATCAACTAATCAAACCGAAGTCAGCGGAATGAACTACTATTCATATATGGGGAACTTCGAATAGCCTACTTCTATTTGAAATTTGTACTGATGATGTTTTCTAAAATGACAGTGAAAGCTTCAAGGTCATCCCATTTAACCCAGAGAACACAGCTCCACCGAAAGTACATCCGGGCAATATTTTTGTCATGAAATTACTTGACATTCTGACAAGGAAAATTTCATTAAACACTATTCAAAGTATGTTGTATACACAACTTTAATTCAAGATTTCCTTTGCAGTAGTCTTTCACCACTTACTTTACCATCTTAAATAATTTTATAAATGGTACTAACTATTTCTATTGTTTATGCAATGGAGGGAGTAAACAGTAAATGTACGGTGATTAAACCGAGTTGGTGGGTATGAAGGATCCACCTAGAGGAATTGGAAAACCCTGATTCCGAATTAGTGGTGCACATGAGCTTCAAGATTTTGATGGAGCATATGGCATACGAACCTATTATTGGTGACTGGCTACCATGGGACTGCATCTTCTGATGTCGCTACGCTGCCTTGTTTATTAGACGTCTAGGTCAAATGCGAAGGGAATGAACGCCTAAGGAAATTACCTGCTTCGGCTTAGGTACCTTGATGGTATCCCAGGCCGTACACAAATTTAATGATGTCTTATGTGGCCCATATATGTCTTGGTGCGCAATTTCTCCAGTGTTTATATGTTTAAATAATTAAATAATTTGTGTTATCATCTATTTTTCCCCTTCAAATATATAGGATTTAAAAAATTTGTATATGGTTATGGAATATGTTCCCGGTGGTAATCTTGTCAGTTGGATGGATGAAGTGGAGTTCATGTCAGAAGCAGCTTGTCGATTTTATGCAGCTGAAACAATTCTTGCTTTAATTGATTTACATGCAATGGGATTTATTCATCGTGATTTAAAACCGGACAATTTATTATTAGATGCTGGTGGTCATTTAAAATTGGCTGATTTCGGTACTGCTATACGTGTTGATCCGGAAACTTCATTAATTCATTGTGATGCAGCTGTTGGAACACCAGATTATCTTAGTCCAGAAGTTCTTTTATCACAGGTAAATGTTTCTATGACTTATTTCTCTCTTGAAGAAAAGTTCTTAATCAGTAAGATGTTTTACCTTTCTAAAAAGTTAAAATCCCTAGTATTTTTTCGAAAGTATATTTCCTTTTAAAATAATGGTCAAACTTACTGGTTACATATTAACAAGTCTGGTGATCAGTTCACATCAACTACTTTCTCAGTAATTAAACTATTCATTATACACCATGAACTATAACTTTTCTCTAATTCACTTCATAGTGGTGGTACCCCTGGTAAAGATTTTAAAATATATATTTCTACTTCGAGAGCATTACCGAGATAAATCTGTTTGGAACGAGAAAACGTTAGCTATAAATCATAAGGTTTTCATTTATTTTATGGGGAACAATTTCATAAAGTTTTTCATCCTTGAAAAAATGTTTTCTTGTACTGTAGATAGCTTGATAAACTGATTTTATTTTTGAACATTTCAACCAATGAGCCAAGCGATTGTCTAAATTTTTTGTATTGTCAGTCCGTGAAATATCCTTTTTCCGTCAAGAAATAGTGATTATAATGTCAAACCATTACTCTGGCTAACCCGGGTTCGGATATACCAGAGATAGTACCAGTTCGCCCAAGGTTACCAATATAATTTCGATAGTTCAGATCATCAGTTAATTGAAGCTAGATCACCAAGTCTGGAAGCGTTGGACGACCCTTTCGTCCTATTGTGGGACTCCTCAGCAGTGCGCGTACACGATCCCGCCCAGCAAGGTTCGAACCCAGGACCTGTTAGTCTCGTGCGCGAACGCTTAATCTCTAGACCACTGGGCCGGCCGGCATCTTACGGTGTTAATGTCTAACTTTAACCAATCCACGAAATTGAGCGACACATCCACCATTGTCATCAGTGAGTTACTATCTCACAACAGACCTGGTTGAAATACACTGGTCACTGCTTCTCACTAGAACTTCAGGAAATGCCTCTTGGAGACCGTCACTAGTGAGCATATTTTGATTCGTATCAGAAAGGGTTTTGTGGAAATTGTAGTAAGTTCAATAGTTGAGATCATGAGTCAATTGAAGCTAGACCATCATGGAAAACCTGGAAGCACTGGACGGCTTACAATCTACCATATTGTACACTTTTGAAGATTGAAAGAAATGGATAAATACAACTTTACAAATGTTTACAAAGTTTTTAACGAGATTGACAGTGGTTCACATTAAATTCTCTTATTCACATATGTTCGTACTGGTTTATATTTTATATATATTAACGGGACAATAAATATGAAAGAAGTGTTTATATATGTTACTAGTTAAGAATGAAGAGTATGAGAGCGAACGATCGTTTTCGCTAACACTTTCATCAGGTTCTAGTTTTAAATTCAAAGTTATTATTATTATGATACAAGAGATAAAATATTGAAGTTGATTTAATTCATGTTATAAATTGAAAATTGTAAATTTCACCATCGACTTAGCCTCAAATACTACAAATTACTAATAAAGTAAAATAACGTCATTTATAATGTATAGTCAAGGTCATACATAAAATTATGTACATTAATTAAACTGTTGAGCTTTAATCAATAAGTTGAAATAGTAATATAAACACAAGTGAATACAAAATAGGAAATGTTTTGGCGTGGTTGTTGTGGTGTTAATGATAATAATAATGATAATAATAATAATAATAATAATAATAATAATAATAATAATGATAATAATAATAACACTAAAAGTAATGATGAATAACAGTATCGTGTAAAATAAGAAAAAATTGTTAAAGTCAGAATGAGATTGTGGAAATTGTTGAATTTTGTCAAAGGCATGAATCGATCTCAGACAACCAATGAAAACATAGAGATATTGGCAGGCTGTTTCATACTGGCATGGATTTTTCATCAGCGCTTATTCACATCGCTGCAACCTGGAATGGAACCCAAAACCTTCACGGATACGTAGCCTCTCGACTACTGATCCGGCATCCAACTGTTACAGATAAGAAAAATGTATTGATCGGGAGGTGGGGTACAAATCATAATAAAGAGGGAAGGGAACTAGGAATAAACTGCTAATTTTGTGGACTAAAGTAAACAGGGATTGTATGTATAATTTTTGTATACATATGTTGGGTTTCTTCGAATGAATTCTAATTGCTTCTGCTACACCAGCTTAACGCAATCTTGCGCCAACATGGATTCATTTAACTTCATTCTTTTCTGTTATATCACATTCATAATAATTTTGAATTAATAAGTGTAGAGCCTGATGAAGGAGTTATCGGAAACGATCGTTTACCCTGTTTTTTTGTTTTTAAATACTCAGTGAGAATTTTTATACATATACCACTATCTCAAGAAATAACGTCAGGGAAATAATCGTTAGAATTCCAGTTAAAGTAACCTGTTATGTTACTGAATAATAATAATAATAATTCTTATTATTATTATCATCATTATTTTAACACATAGATATTGGCACAAGGAGGCACCAAATACAAATCTCATTAGATATGTGTGAGGGCTGTGATACTGCCCGGGTGCCCAAACCGAAGCAGGTGGTTTTCTTAGGGGGGGCCACTCCCCGAGCCTTCGACCTGAAGGTCTGATCCACAAGGCAGTGGAGCGTCGTATGGAGATGCAGTCCCATGGAAGCCGGTGACCAACGATTGGTTCATACGTCATTTGTTCCCTCAGAATACTAGATCCCGTGTGCACCATTGGTTTGTAATCCGGTTAAAGCGCCGGACATTCGCTTTTCGTCCTCTCATTTTTGTAAACAACAGTAATGCCACGAGAAGGCAGTGAGTAGGACTTCTCTGTCAGAGGCTATATACGCGTGACCATGTGAGAGCATTTGGCGAGGGAGAGCGAACTCTTCCCACTCTCGGCCGTACCAGGGCATTTGGGGGTGAATAAAAATAAAGAAACCTTTCATTTCATATCTGTTAAGTAAATGATTGTTTTTCATACTCCTCAACCGTAAATTATTCTTTTTCTTAACCTCTCGATTATTATTCAACGTTTTTTTGATATTTTGAATCTCGGATCACTTTACGATGTAATCTTTTTCTATTCTCTTATAAAATTATACCTTTATCAAACAACTGTAAATCCGAATGTACAACTTAGGTAGAATTTTAGTTAATATTTATTTCCTTGCACAGTTACCGGTTAAGAATAATAAATTTATTTATAACAAAAAAAGTATAAATAACTTAGTAGTATTTTGACCTATAATCCTAAATTTATATAATAGGGGGATTTTCATGTCCTAGAAAGTTCATGAACGTAATTATATAATTGTTGCCGATTGAATCTCAGACGATACGTCGGTTTTCTTATAGGTGAATATACCTTTGTTATCAAGTTTCACTTGGTTCATAATTTATAGAGATAGAATTCCCTTCTGGTATCTAACAGAAAATACACTAACTGAGCTAACAAATCTAATCAAACACTTGATTAATGGAATTCGATTAGTATTGTCGACTAAAAATTTTAAAATTAATTACTCTCTATCGACCTATAACTCAGTATACTTATGTGTTATTTAGTTGCTTATACTGCGTTTAAAGTTGGTGTTGCATAAACGACTGTAAGTTAAATAAACTTGCAAGTTTGTAAGCCGATGGTTGTGTAAGCTGTCTAGCTAAATCATATTCAGTTATTTTAATAAATGTTACTAGTAATGGTTTACATCCACTATAACTATTAAAGTCATCATAAACTAATGTTCTTCATTCCTACCTCTTTCTACCGATAATTTAAAATGAGGAATTCGTCTCTGTGACTAGTATTCTTTTTTAATACCTGTTATCTTTGGGATATCAATCCTATTCACTTAACTACCGAAATTATATATATATATATATATATATATATATATATATATATATATATATATATATATATCATGTAAGAGAAAAACAATAATATTTACCTTTATTCGAACCGTTATATGTTTTGATCCGTACACAGAATCTCTTTCATCGTTGTATTATTCATTGGTTTGTTTTCCTACTTTTCAAGGGTTGATATGTGTTGTTATTGATTTACCAAAAAAACGTTTATGGTCAACTTCAATATATATATATATATATATATATATATATATATATATATATATATATATATATATATATATATATATGTATGCATTTCAGTTTGATGTCAGGTGTATTTTTCTTAACTGAAGTTATTTACCGACAACTGACCCTGAAATCTGCATCCATCTGATTCATACATACATATAATAATCATAGTAATGGTATTAATAATGATAACATCCAGTATTCTTTGATTTCATTTTCATTATGTGTTGTATTTTCTACATTTACTTTGCTTTTCTTATTAATATTTACATTTATTATATGTCACTAACCGTAGAACAGCCATTTAAAATTACTTCACTTACTTTATATAGTACAACTTGTAAAAAAAATATTTTACATTTTTTCTATTAAAGTTTGTAGCAGTAGACTGATGTTTAAATTTCTATCAGCCTCGCATTAGTTATTGTTCGTTTCATTAAGTTCTGTATTATTTACTAAATATAAGATAATTCAGTTTAGGCTGCATTATTCGGGTAACATAATAGATTTCATTCGAATAAATTTCTATTCAGAATCTGGTGTAAACTTATTATCTTACTGATTTCCGATAATTTATTTAAAGTTATGAGTTAGGTTCCTTCTTCGGTTTCTAGCATTTCTTTAAACGGATGATAACAATGATCTGTTACATGACATGAGTGTTTAATTATTTAATCTAATGACCTTGGAGCATAGAGTCAATTAGTCAGTCGTAAACAACATAGAAACTAGCATCTATATGAATCGGTTCAATCTGCCACATCACTTTTCCGCAGTGAAATGGAATAATAAAAAATGTCAAAGTAGTAGAAGTCATAAAACAGTATCTGTGATAATAGAAAAAGGTTAGGCATAGACAATATAATTCGAGAGGAAAGAATGAATTCGTGAAATAAAAGTAGTAGTTTAAGATAAAGAGTGAATGCACTCAAACCATCACAAATGGTTCTGAGGTATTTCATCCAACGTCTCCCAACTCCAGTTACGATAATCGTGCGAATTCCAACCAGATTGTTTGCACCTACATAGGCGACTTCACTCAACGGTCAATAACTTCATGATCTGGTGCCACTTCTTAGTTTGGGGCCTCTTCTCCTACACTAGCCACCATCGCTTATCAAGCTTGATCGTAGTTGCGTACCTATTATATATGTTCCAAACGCCTCAGTTGATTAAAACGGACTAATTTACGAACTCTTTTGCCATTTCCATTTATTACTCCGCCTCTAACCTCAATATTGCACACTCGGTGTCCCCAGTATAGATTTACAACTGAAAATGGAGATATAGCCGAAATAAAATTTTATGCTTTCATCATGCAGTAACTGATTATTGTACTTTAGTTTGATTTGTACACTCATTTATCAACATTTCAGTCGTTTTATTAAAATCTTATTAACTTAATTTGATTTTCGTACTTAAATATCTTACACTGTCTAGTACATATTCTTGTATTCAGTGAGTGAGTTGTGCTTTCTTTGTTTTTCCTGTCATATTTGTTAAGTTTTATTGAAATATGTACCAATTTTATGTTTCCAATAATATAATGTTATTATCTTTATTATTCAATGTCTCAATCTACCTCAAACAAAACCGGTATAAGAAAATATGCTGTGATTATGGGACATAGACTGTTATTTAAATGATATTAAATTTGTAATTGCTATTAGCCTTTTCTTTAACATCGAGTCCCTATATGTAATGAAAATTCCATAAATACAAGTGAACATTTTTTTATGAATCGTATTTAACAAAACATTAATTTTTCCTTCTTTTTTGTTCTATTTTCCTACCACTCACTTTTTATCGTACAAAAATGTACACCGAATTGACTTAAAATGTTTTTTTATCCATTGTAAACCAATAATTTAGAGAAGCTCCATCTAATTAATAATTAAAAACTATGTCAGTCAATTAAACAGTGAACAATAAATTAAGGTTTTGTCCAATTCTTATCATCCTCTTTAACTAGATCGTTTTTAAAACTACATAAAAGCATCTGAATATGCCGGCGAGTTTTCAATTCCGATTAATTAATAACGAAATGAAATTTACAGATTAATAATAAATAAGAAAACATCATAAGTGCAATACTAACAACGAAATGAAAAATAATTTATGTTAGTCTTGAAACCAGTACTTAAAACTTCACTTGCTTAACATGAAATACTATAAAATTACGTTCTTAGTACAAATTAGTGATTTGCATAGTTCATGTGTTAATATTCTTTGAATTAATTTACAAACTCTGTTCTATAAATTTACCTACAGATTATTTAATAATAGTTCTTACATTTCAAGGAAAAACTCTAATGTTAAGTAGTATTGTTGAAAACAATAAAAGTTATTTTGAGAATAATATTTTTGATGAATATTGTTTATTTATCACATTGTTAAGTAACCATATGAAATGAAAACTTATTTCATTTACGTTTAAATAAGTGACAAAATATATTGCTAATTACATTTGTGTAGTAAAATAGTTTTGTACAGATTTGCATATAATTTCTTTCATGAAGTGATATTAGTCCAAACATATTTAAGTTGTATGACACTAACTCTGTGACATATAATGAGTATTTTATAATATCACATATTTACTAAAGTTGGAAATCCTGATCCAATAACTTACGGGTATCATGATCGTCTCTAAGCTGAAGGTTCTTGACTTAGTCCTTTACCATAGTCATGAATGTGTATCTCAAAAGACTTTCAGATTAAAAAAAACTGTTGGACGCTTTCTAATTTTTAGAAGTTTTCCATCTGATATCAGTTGATGAATAAAACCACATCCATTTATTTGTCATTAGGTTCTTATATGTAATCTTGAAAACCACATATTCATTTCAAGATATCTTCACTTAGGAATTTTATGTGTTAAGTGACGTTAGTCAGTTTAATTCAGTAAACATTATCAAGAGTTTATATCAAAAACTGTAACATTAGTTTAGAAAGTTATTGACTAAGTGAACCGAAAAAGATACTAAATGTACAGTAAGTAACATTCTATTTCCCGTCTTACTTTTACGACTATTGATCTCCAGTATCATCTTAATCGACTGAAGTGACTGAAACGTGTAGTACCTTTGCCTAACTCCTGCCTACAGCGGCTTGTGAACTTGGCTAGCGGTGAAGTGATATGGGAGAGAGCCAGGGGCAGCAATTCATAGAGTTATTGACCGTTAAGTTGCGCGGTGAAGGTAGATTCAGAGAAGTTTGTTGTGGCAGCAGGATTATCGGAACCATTAGTAGAAAACCTTGGATGACATGAATCAGAATCGGTTACGATGTCACAGATGCATCCATTTTTTGTCTTCCTTTAGAGCCTGAGTTTCACAACAATATTATACCTTTTTTATTCTGGGAATTCGTTCTAGCCTCTCGGATCATATTACTTGCGCTTAATTTTCTCATCTCTTACCGTCGCTGGTATTATTTTTACCACTGTGAGATATTTGTGTCCTGATAAAATATCGTAACCTGAACCAATGCAACTCATATACCAATTTCTAGATCATTTATGAATGACTAACCGACCGGTATCATCATTATAAATAGAACAGTTCTTTTCGTCAAATTCAAATTTATCAGTATAGGGTTGTGGAGATTGTTGAGTTTAGATTGATATCATGAATGAATCAATGTTATACCACCATCGAAAACCTGAAATCACTGGGTTGCCGTTTCGTCCCAGTATGAGACTCTTCAGCAGTGCTCATCCACGATCCCGCATGCAGGACTTGAACCAAGGAACTTCGGACTCGCGCGCGAAGCTACATACTAACACTGTTGGATGCCAGCTTAGTGGTCAAGAGTTCAAGCGTCCACTCACGAGACTGAAGTTCCTGGGTTCAAATCCTGCATGTGGGACCGTGGATGAGCACTGCTGAGGAGTCTCGTACTGTGACAAAACGGCAGTCCAGTGATTTCAGGTTTTTGATGGTGGTCTAACATTGATCCATTTATGATATCAATCTAAATTCGAATTTGCATAAGCATTCTGTGTTGAAAAACTTTGTATATATATAAACGGTGAACAATTGAAACCGAAAACGTTTTCTACATTCCTAATGTCTAATGATTTTTATTAATAACAGTAGTAATGAGAAGGAAGTAACAATACTCACTATTACTATTATTCTGCCTTCAATTAATTAAAAAATTCCCATGGTTACATCCAAACAGATCTTATTTAATTTGATCCATTTTAGACAGAAAATATTTGGATCTCACATTTCTGTCTGTCCCTCTTTAATCAGAATCAAATTGTTCCATTCTCTGTTTCATGTAAATTTCCAAATTTCTGGTTATCAAATTGATCTGTAAAATTGAAAATTATTGATTCCTATTTTCATGTTGTCATGATTTTATTGAAATTGAATTTTGTAGAAAAAATGAACAAATGTTTGTCGTTGTTTTGTTTTATTTCTTTTTTGTATACAGTGAAAGTGGGGTTTCACCAACTGTCATTTTTGTGTTTAAACAAAAATGCGATCTTTTTCAACATTATAAATCCGTTTTCAAAACTTTTTTTTATTGATTTATGGGTGCAGAATATAATCCATGTGTGTGTGTGTGTGTGTTGATGTATCCATGTTAAGGTTTCTTATTTTGACTATTATCATTACTATCATTGTCATTTTGCTAGTTCATTTTTATCACCACTTTTCTCCCGAAATTCTTTTCTTTAAACTTAATCCTTCGTTACCACTATAATTTTTGTTTGCTGACAGCACTTATTTAATTCTATTTGAGTCTACTGAGGGACCCCCATTATTTTATTCGAAATATGAATTAATCATTAAAGTGCAGTTTAGTAACTAAGCCCATACAAATTCATTCCTTAGATTGTTTGAATTGCTGAACTGGATTGGGACAGGTACAGCTCTGTAGATTAGAATTTGTCAATGACTAGTAAGTTGTTGAATGAAAAATGCATTAAGTAGTAACAATTTGATTTTTATTTATCCCACAACCATTTCAAAATTGTTTTTGTCATTAACCGATATTATTAGTAGGGAAATCTCTGAAATTTAGGTATCACCACACAGTTACTTTCATCCTCAATTTAAGATTTTTCTGTAGTCCATACCGGTACGTTCACTTATAATTTGGAACCTTAAGACTTGGGTGTTTTGGCGAGCACAATGTATATATAAACGACTGTTTTATCTCAGACTGGGGTAATTCTTCCCTAACTAATCATAGTCTGTAAGCAAAATTAATTTGAAATTGAAAAATTCTTGACAAATAATCCACCTCTAAACTTATGACAACTCTGATGAAATAACTATCGACAATGGAATCTTACATATGTTTGAAATGGTTTAATGTACTGTATGTCAAACACAATCAAATCACTCAACCAAATAGTGGATGTCGTTATACACTAGTAGATAACTTCATAAATGGTTTTTGGTATACCTGTAAATTCTTTAATTAATCTCATGATAATACTCTATCTGGCTGGAAATTTTTTAACATTTTGTATGTTGTAATTTACTGACCTACTAATTCAGAAAAATGTCATTTTGATGATGAGTACTTTTGTTGTTATCCACATCGCAGCAGAAATCAATTTGATGTAATAAACCAAATTAATTGTTTGACCAGGATGTTAGTTGATAACTTTCTTTTTTTCACTTCTTTGATAAGAAATGATCAGATAATCCATCATGGTTGGACCTGACAGTTTTTAGAATTATGTTATTTACTATAAAATCTGTGAAATCCAGGTATCTATGAATTAGCTGCTTTCGCCGCATAGTTTGAGATTTTTCATCGGTGTTCGCTGTTAAGTACACAGCCAATTTAACTCCAGATCGATAGAAAAAGACTGTTAATTAATTGTGGGAAAATTCTAAAAGCTCATTTTTTTTTTAAGTATGTGTTGATAATTTTGTCCAGAAAGATGAAGAAAAACATTACAGTTAAGTTATTGAACTCAGTGAACACAACACTTACAAAAATGTAGTAACTATGGGATCTGCTTAAGTTGACCTACTTTTATTGGTGATGCCTTTACAAGACCGAATGTCGGTGAAAATGTGACCGTTATTGAAACTGTTACAATTATAACAGTATTCATTGTCAGGGGTTTGCTTGGATGTTATCAATATCACAAATCAGTGTAAATTAGACATCCATTAAAAACCATGAAGGACTGGATAGGTTGTTTATTCTAGTATGCGGTTTAGCACTACTCATTGACGACCAAACAACCGGGGGTTGGACACAGAACTTCCGATCTTGTGGCGAACATTTGACATATAGGCCACTAACCCAGCATCCACTGCTGTATATGTCTAACTCCAACTAAATCATGACATAACACAACCATCTTCCATCATTATCTCCATACTACAATGTTTTTTCGAACTTTTAATTGATCACTGAATGGAGTTTTTGTGTGTGATATATATTTAACTTTAAACCATCGCTCAGTATACTAACGTTTTTTCAACTCAACATTATAATTTAAAATTATCAAAGTGTTTCACTCATGCAGCCATTCGTTTTGCTGTATTTATTACCATAAATTATCTCTGTAAAACTAAAATTCGATGTAAAACACTTTATAAACTATAGTTTTCATGACAACTTGTGTTTTTCCTGTCGATCAATACGTGTTGAGTGTACCCACAAAAGAACGTGTTTGCATTGTCTTGATATACGTATCAACATACTATCGTAATTATTTATTCGTCCGATTCAGGTATGCAAGAATCTACCTGCGAAGATGTTTGCCTGTCTTTCATCAACAAATTTGTACGCGTTATGTCTTGTGTTTTCGATACCAGCGTCATTGCGGATGTCTATCTCTCGATTCTTATTGCTCTCTATTACGTAGTTCTTCTTGAAACATTTTCTTTAAGAACTTAGAATCAGCTTTTCTACCGGAACAGGCTTGAATAGGTAAAGGCCTCACTATACTGACACCCTAATATCGGCAACGATTAACGAGGGTAGTTTATTGCATTTTAACTGAACACCTTCTATTGTTTAGCTGCCGAATGCATTTTAAGCTTTGCACCAATATTTAAAAAAGCGACGGCTCAATCCAGGTGGTTTGATTACGTAAAGTGTAAAAACGTCATGACCAAGGGAGATATCCTGGTTAACCGTTTTACCTTCCCACCATTTTCTGGGCTTGTACTTGTTTATTATAAAAAACAAATCTGTCCACATTATATAAAGAGTGGCGACACTAGAATTTATGGACGAACGAATCAGATGCGAAATAGCTGGTTTTGGATAGTGTTAGCGGGACATATACTGGATTAAAGCATGCTCAATGAACGATTGCGCTGGTGCACGCTGATTGGCTAATTCTTATCCAATCAGCACTAGTCAATACTTGGAGAATACTCTAGAATCTTCTCATGTAAAAACTATAAATGTACTAACGTTTCTCGTATTGTGATTCTTACTTCCATCTAACCTTGTTATTTGGAATATAATCTCTTTCCTGTTCAACCGTGTTCTGATTTAGGGACTTGTCGAGTGAATCGGTGTCCGAGAATACTAAGCAATAGGAATAGCTGGATCATAACCGTAAGAGAGAGATTATAACAGATAGCGTTTTAGCATTGCAGCTGATGTCATTTCTTGATAGAAATCCTATATCTGTTTCCTAACTATCAACTGTAAATCACTTCTTGCTACGTCGTGTGAGTTGATTATATAGTTGAGTTAAACCACACAAAATTTTCCTTTACTACGGTACTTATGGATAACCAACATGAATAGAAATATAGTCCTTCAGTTTTCATAGGGAAGAGTTAAGAAAAGTTGAATCTAAACGCGACAATATACTGTATTGTCCTCTTTCTCATTACCAGGGCTTAAGATTATCATTTGTGTTCAGCCTTGTGTATAAGAATTCATCGAGTATTTTCCAAAAAAATTATTTTATTGATTACATGATAGTGTCACATCATTAGAATTACTACTATACTTTCTTACTGGTAGTAAACAGTACACCCTGGAACTAGATTTCGTGCTAATTGGTACTTGTCAGCAAGCTGTACCTTTTGTAAAGGACTCTTATTTTCCACTTCATTTATTTATACTATTAGTTTCAATTGATAAATTATAATCTAAATAGGATCAATCATCTCGTGTCACTTATCTTACTACTTAACGTAATCACTATTGAGTATGAATTTATAAGATGATATTGTCATAAATGATTAAAATGAATATAGTTTGAGTAATAATATCCCTTTTTGTTTTCTTCAACATCATTTCACAATTCTAAATATTTATTTTAAAAAAATGTTTTCAAAATTAAAGCTATTTACATGTTTAATTCAATTTCCCCGGTTAAGTGCTCGCACGCGAAACCAGTAGGTCCTGGGCTCGAATCCCGCGGTATGCGGGATCGTGGTTGCGTACTGCTGAGGAGTCCCATACTAAGACGAAACGACCGTCCAGTGCTTCCAGGTTTTCCATAATGGTCTAGCTTCAATTAATTCATAATTTCAACCTGTAAACTATTATTAAAAATTGAATTAGACATAGAATCTATATATATTATTATCATTATTATTAAAATAACAGTATTAAAGTTGAACAGATATTTGGTTGAATCATCCATTCGTTTTTTTCTCTTAAAGTGTAGATTTAAAGAAAATCTGCACTTTCAACAATTGGAAATTGATTGATCTTATATGTATATATATGTATGTATGTATTTGTGTGTGTGTGTGTATAACATATTTATTAATCACTCATATTCACACACACATACACACAAACCTTATACACAATTGAATCTACTTTGTTTTTAAGAGAAAAAAAAGTTACATTGCATTACAAGAGAAATGAGGTTAACAGAGTTTGGAAAATAAGAATAATCAATAGGCCAGTGTTTGTGAATAGTATATATATATATATATATATATATACATTTCCTTATTCCCATTTCACACATTATATCTTTTCATTGTCTTGTTTAGTTATACTTCAATAGATACACACGCTTATATACATCGAAATCTATCAATATTTCTTCTACATCTATTCTAAGTGACATATAAAATCTGTTATTCTGTTCTTATCTACACTTAATTTTATATACAAAATTGAAAAGAATAAAAATAAAGCATTTTACAACAGTGTCTGATTGTCTAAAATCTTTTCATGATTACTATTACTATTCATATTACTACTATTAACTGCCTTTTTCTATGTTTTTTTTGTTGGTTTTATAAAAGAAAAATAAAGTAGAAGAGGAAAGTATCAAAATTACTGTGTACTTTAATTTGTTGTCACTATGTTATTATTATTATTATTATTATTATTATTATTATTATTATTATTTCAACATTTTCATGTGTAGAATGTTGTTTGCGGTACACTGATTACATGCAAGCATCATTATCACCATTCTCTGCATCAACATTTATAAACAATCAATTTTTTTTTTGAATTTTCCTTATTGAATCATTTTATTAGTAGATTTAAATGTACATGTTGTATGACAGGGATGTGTATTTGTTATGATTGAGGGAAAAGGAAGAAGGATCACAAAATTTATCGTTTGCGTATGTTATATAGACTTTGATCAGTACTTTTTGAAACTGAAATGTGTTCTTGGTTAATATAACTAGATTTTGTTCTATATATATAGGTCTATTCAAAAAGGAAAATAAACTAAAACGAAGGTTGTTCTGAATTTGCTTTCTTGTATACTCTCTGTGTTGTTTCCTCTATATTTCGGTTGTTTCATTTGAATCCTTAAATTCGGTTTTAATGACATTATGCAGCTGGGGGAATATACAAGTTGATAAAAACGTCTGTTTTTAAATTCTCAGCACTAGTTATATTTTAAAATCAACGACTATCTGAAGTTGAAATAAATATAGTGGTCCTGAAGTTAATCTAAGTTCGATACATGGTAGGTTCGTGATGGGTACAACTTATTTATTCATTGTCAGCTTATGTTCATTTTTAATTTACATTCTTCTTGTTCTTCTCGGATCTTGTTGATTAGTTTGACATTTTAAATTTCAGTCTTACTTTAATGCTTATAGTTACCTACTACTAAACTTGTTGTTTGTCTTGGTTCTAGTCAGTTGACCATTTACCTTATATCATATTTAGTTGGTATAATACTTATCATTTATGTGTACAGTTTTATTCACATTTATGGGATTTTGAAGATTAATAATTAAAGCTCATTTGGTATTTATTCATTTTTGATAAATTATTAAAACTTAGGTTTAATACTAATGGTATTTACCAAATTTTTGATTTATTATATATATATATAAAATATTTTTGAAGAAATGTCTTCAAATGATTCCACATATTTTCTGACTGTTCATTCTGTATTGGATCGATTTTAATGTAAAGAATAATTTGTTTTAATAATTGAGTTCATGAATTAAATTTTCTTCACGTAATCTTCTTCGATTTTTAATTACTACAATATTTCGTGCTGTTTATTTTTTAAAAAAATGAACAGACTTATTTGATTTCATGATTTTGAAAATTTTAGGAAATATTGAATGTTGACTACTGTATATATTCTATTGTATAAACAAGACTACACAGATACATTATGAGTAATATACGTTGACATTGAACACAAAATTTTGCATGCCACCTAGACTTTTTATGTTACAGTTAGAATATTTCATCGAAATCATGGAACAGTTTAAGTTACTCCCACTGTAGTGAAGGAGAACACAGATAAGGACAACCGATTTACATTTAGCACAAAATTACACAGTTACTTGGTAAAATAGAAAAACCATACTATAATACTTGATTTGCAGAATGTTCAATAATTGTCTCGAAATTCGTTGTTCCTGCATTTCCATACTAATTGCTTTCTATTCCCGCTCTTCCTTTCTTGATCTTCCCCATCTTTTGCTGCCAGACATTCCTGACTCGTGTCATTTTCTACTTATATCAATATAAGTAGCACGTAGCACACCACTAGTGGGATCGTGGATGAGCATTGCTGAGAAGTTCCATGCTTGGACGAAATGGCCGTCCAGTGATCCCAGACTTTCGATGGTGGTCTAATTGAGATTCATGGTTTCAATGAAGTTCAACAATCTTCACACCCCCATACTAAGTACCTTAACTTTTTGTTTTCTTCAAGTACACTGTTTTTGGATCTGTGAATAATTTCTAGTTTGTTTCCGAAATGATCATTCTGCCAAACACTTAATTCCTAATATATCGTTTTTCTGATTAAATATTATTCGGTTTGCATAGTTTTCTGATAACGATTTGTCTGTATTAAAATACACTAAATATAATTAAACTGATTCAAGATGTAACGAGTAGTCAACTGAGTGGATACATTATATAATTAAAACTATCATTTATGCATTACATACTCAACCAAAATTGTTTGACTGAGCAGTTAAGAACCAAGATTAACCGAGAATAGAATTATTTGAGGTCACAAAATGACTGATGATTTCCAACTTCTGTTAATCATATGAAAAAACTAGTTTGAAAATCTGTAACTCTATATGTACTGCAATTTTGCTTTCTTGCGAAATTTTATTCATCATATATTGATCCAATTCAAAGATCTATTGTGAAACTTTTGAAAATTATATACTTCCATTGGGAACAGATTGAAATGCTTTAGTTTCGTAAGTAAAACGGCGTTGATTCACGTATATCTAAGGTATTCATTGAAAGCTATGTCTTCAGGAAGACAGTTGATTGATCCAATATGATGATAATAAACATGACAACAAAAGTTTATCGGTTAGTTATATTTTATTTATCATATTCACTTTATAGACATAAAACATGACGATCGATAATGCACATTCTGCACCCATACCATCTACCACATGACAATACCACACTATCACTGTTTTGCAAAAATTACCAGTCTAGCTTAACTTAGGATTCTGTATTCTATTTCCTACAAATACTGACTGAATTTTTGTTGATACGTCCAGTTTTGTTCGTTTCTTCTCCAATTACTATTATTATTTTGTTTTGTTTTACAAGGGAATCGGTGGTGGGAGTTATGGATTCGAAGTGGATTGGTGGGCATTAGGTGTTGTTATTTATGAAATGCTTTATGGTGTTACACCATTCTATTCAGAAACATTAGTTAATACTTATGCTAATATTATGAATCATGCAAATAGTTTGAAATTCCCTGAAAATGTTAATGTTTCCGATGCTTGTTTGGACTTTATGAAAAGTGAGTTTTCTATATATATATATACATTAGTACTTACATACGCATAAATATTTTCTTATCCTTTTTCGCAATAATATTTTTATTTCCAATACTGTTTGAAGTATTTTGTTGTTCAGGAAGTAGTAATCTACCAACGACTACAAATTTTATGCTGTTTAATGAGACTATGCTAACCAAGACTTATTAACCAGTTATCCACTAAGTTGTTCAACGCGTATTGTGTTTGTATTGTCATTAGTGAGGGTCTAAGTCATCCATTTATTGATATTGATAACTGAATTTTGATCAGTTTTAGTTGTAATATGTGCATTCTTTCGGATTGTGACAATAAGACTGATTGAAGTTCAGTCGTGAATATCAACAACGAAATAATTCAAATCTTCACTCATGGGTCGACTCATTATAGTCTCTTCGATTTATATTAGTTCAAGGTAATCAATAAGAAGATTTAAAACTTTTTTCATATCACATTTATTTACATTTATCAGCTTTAAGTGACATGGCTCAGAACCGCCTACAATAAAGCGTGTGCATATACTCTTTGCGTTCCTTCAAAATCTGAGTCTTGAAAGCTCCTTATACTTTTTCTGCTTTTTCTATGCTTAATCTTTACTACTTCGACCACTACCGGTAGTACTATTATTACTTCTACTACTATAAAATTTGTATCGAAATACTTTTATCTCGCTGTTCTGATATGATGTGGAAACTCGAACCAATGCGCGTATATTCCAGGTTTTACATTGCACATGATTTACTGACAGCTATATTCACTACAAAACTCCACACCTACGTACGTTATTTAAGAATTATCAGTGATGTGTTCATATTTTTGACATAGATCAGATTGTTCAGGTAGTTTGAAATACTTTTATAATTATCGTAAATATAAGTACATTGAAGTCATCTAGATACTTAGATTTATTTCGTCTTCATCAAGTATTCTATTTTAAAACATTTTGTGTGGAAGTAGACTAAAATGGAGTAAATTTCTGGTCAATAATTTAATTTTATCCATTTACTATATTTTCCAGCCTGATATACATGTATGAGTACGGTAGTAAAATCTCGTAAGAAACCTTAGAACATGGTTACTAAGTGACCGTTAGTAGAACTATCTCACTGACGTATATTTTTTGATGTTCTTCGTACACTTGAATAAGTTTACCAACTCAATCGGTTTCACTTAAAACAAATATATTTAGAAATGTATTCATTTAAACTCATTAAGCATTTAATACAGACCGGTCATTGACAAAAATAATTTAAAATGGGTATTCCATTCAAGACCTATTTAATGAATACGAAATAGATGTCAGTATTTAACTGAAGATAAAGAAATAATGGTTAATTATTATTTATCAGAAGGGGTTTGTGGGGAGTTTTAGAAATTTTCACAGATTGAAATCATGATTCAGTTGAGGCTAGACCACCATCGAAAACCTGGAAGCTTCTAGGTTTTCAATGGGGGTCTAGCCTCAACTGACTTATGATTTCAATCTGTGAAAATTATTATTTAACTTTCTTGTCTTCGATACTTTATTTTGCATAAGAAACGTTGATCTACTGTTATAATGCAAATGACTAATCTTATATTGAATGCTGACTAGAGTAATGGTTTCTTCACCTTAATGAATATTTTACAAAATAGTGCTAAAAAAGTGAAAATATCCATCAATAGCTTTCTATTGATTGATTCTTAAAACATAATGTCTTACAATACTATATCATTTAACTTAGTTTGTTATGTATTATATTTCTAAGATGATAGAATTTCAGTTGCAAATTGTGAGTATTCCTTTAATTCCTGTCAAATATTTTGATTCATATTGAAATATAGACTTTGAAGTGAGATTCACATACGAATGGTGAAATCTTCAATGATTAAATATTCGATCATAGTTTAATTTAAAAGATCATTCTCTCTCTCTCTCTCTTCCTCACACATACACAAAACCTTTCTCTTGACAATTTATTTTATCATTCTCTGCATTTTTTTATGTAATGGATGTGATAACTATGTGTAAATAAGTAATAAACAGAAGAATTTAGAAATGTAAAACAAAAAAGTAGTGAGTATGTTTTTCGAGAAAAATTAGATTGTTTTTTAGTGAATGTATATTTATATATTTAGAGATTAATTCAAGGATTTTCACTTGAACTATTGGTTCTTTTTTGTTGTTTGAAATCTGTACTTATATTGGTATCATCATCGTCATCACTATCACCGATCATCAGGTGATTTTGCTTAGTTCAGATTATGCACCTTAAACCTTCGATCATATGATATATATATATATATATATATATATATATATATATATATATATATATATATATATATATATATATATATATATAGTGCTTGTATATATCTTTGAAATGATGAATCTTTTCATCATTATCAAACTTACATTTCATTATTTAGTATGAAGATTTGTTTATTCTACGTGTATTTCACTAACTTAGTGTGCTTGAAGTTGTTAATAACCTGAATACTATAAGTAAGGAAGAAAATAATAATCATAAAAGATGTTTTTCATTCAGCATTTTATAAATATTTAGATATATTCTGAAAAAACTATGATTTAGATTCTTGATCATTATTGGAAAAATTATTTTTAACTGAAAAACAAATCAAAATTTTTATATATGCATCAAGTAAATTCGGTATCCGAAAAGCCTGTTTCATGTATGTCTAACAATCTCTTATCTTGATGGTTAGTGTTAGCTAGTGCAGAAATGTTTTGGGAAAAAATTAGGGGGAGTTAATTTTAAGCGTAGTATAATATCAGTCCATGAAGCTACTGACTGTTAGTCTGAGAAATGTTGTTAGTTGCGGACTATGTGACTGGGCTCCTTACAATAAACATCATCAGTGTTTGGAGACGTTGGATAACATAGTTCTCATGTATTCATTCTTTGTCTTGCTCTTAATCTTGACTCTCATCATTCTTTCATCCATACCTTTTATTCTTAACTTTTCAACCAATATTCTCAGTATTTATGCTTTCTTATTATCATGGCTAGTACATTGTGTCGATTTTCTTCGCTATTCATCTCTTGAAATTCATCTTATCGTTGTAATGTTCTATGGAAACTTACGCTAACGCACATTTATTTCAGGTTGTGTTAGGGATGTTAGATCCCCAGAATTCACTTGATAAATGCCTTAATTTCGTAATTTTATTTTGAGAATTCTCATTTCCTTGTTTTCGCGCCAAAAGCGCACTTTTCAACTTCATGTCGTATTTCCCGCTTGGGAGAATCTTTAACGCTATTGGTCCGTTGTGTATTTTTAGTACGCTATTTTTGCAACGCTCCCCACGGACAGTTTTATGCTGTATATATACGTTTGATTTGTGTCTGTTATTATTCACTCGTGCTTCTAGCTTACGGAAAATACTTTCCCTTTCCAAGCTTGGATTTCTTCCTCTAGTTGGCGGGGCTGGGACGCATCAAATAGCTAGCTTATTGGTCTACAGTCACAAGTCTTTTTTTCCGTTCGCATACTAAGTGAACTTGTAATGGCTTCAAACCTAGCAGGCTGCACGTTTGCTTATAACTGACTGATTGGTATTCTGAATTTAGTCTTTTGAATAATGCATATACGAAAAGCCATGTTTTAGGGTTGTTAACGTACACTTATTCCCATAATTTGGTTTCATAAGTCTTATTGGTATTTTATTTTCTAACGATGAATTTATAGAATAAGTTGATAAATAATGGAGTTACTAATTCTGTGGAGTGATTGTGCTTGGAAGGTAAAGCTAGATTCCATTACTTTGTATCATATTCAATGATAAAATGGATATCTAAATATGGGCATCGATAAATTCAGTGTGGTTGTGGTCTGGTATTTTCCTAGTGACTAGCAATTTATTAGGCTAAGAGTATAAATATCCACTAGTTTTGTTGATTTTTACTAAACATAGGTTGCTAGTATCTAACCATAGATTCTGCAGGTACAGTTCTCCCATATGAAGGAATCATTGATTGAATAATACTGAAGCTATACATACGTCAGCAAGTAGAGATGGGAAATCAGTCAATGAAGCTGTGAATCTTCATTGACTGAAATAATTAACTGGTATGTGTGTCACATTTGTCCTTACTTGACATTAATAGGATAAACAGATTTTCATTAGTAACTATTACATTTGGGATTCTTTATTTTTTGTTCTTTCTTTGCTTTATTCTGTTTACCATATTTCATATCAACCAAAAGTCCCACTTTTAATCTCGTTCCATTATCCTGATATATTTTGCCTAATAATAATTTCCTCAGAAAATATCCTAGATCTCGGCTCAGTTTTGAATCTCAGGATATTACCTAATCATTTAGTGATTGAGCTTATAATTCTTCAGATTTATAGGCTGTTAGCCTAAATTTCGAATCTAAACTTGTTTATTTGAATTAATTTTGACAGTCTGTTCTATTCTATTTCGCCTCCTTATCTTTGTCCTAAACTACTGATTACCTAATCGTTCTTCTTAACTATTTCCTATCGGTCATTCCAGAAGTGGTTTATTATAAGATTATTTTTCGAGTTAAAATTGTTATGATGTTTCTCCAAAGTATTTTTCGTTGAAGTTGAATTTGGAAGCATTCTCAGGGTATCCCTCCTACCTAAATTGAGTACGGTTTAGAAATGCCCTAAATGTCACTAATCTAAAGTATCTTCGAATTAGTGCTTTCGTACCTTTATTTGTGATAAACGCTAATTCAATCACTTTAATTTGAGCAACAAGGTGATAGCCCCAACCCCTACACCATATGTGTGACTTAAAGCTTATCGAATCAGTGTATACTGTGTAATCACTTTAAAATAAACTATAGAAGTCCAATGTTTGATTTATCAGTTGGTATAAAAGAAAAAAATAAAACACATTGTCGGAATTTTATTCGTCTTTATTTTTGTTTGACAAACTATTCGTTTGATCTGTTAATTATTATTTCCATTCAGAACTTCTCTGTGATCGTACTCAAAGACTTGGCAGTCAGGCTCATTGTTTATCTGAAGTATATAATCATCCTTGGTTTTCGATTGATTGGATTCAATCCCAACAGACCGATGGACATTTAGATTCTATGGATATATCAATTGCTGACTGGACATGGTCTAATATACGTGCTTCTCGTGCGCCGTTCCAACCTCATTTACGTAGTGAAACTGATACGTCTTATTTTCAACCAGAAACTGATGACGAAGATGATGAATTAATGGTAGATGGTGAAAATGTAGTTGATAAAGATTCTTCTAGCCATGGACGAAATAATGGGCATGATTCACAACTAGCAGATGTAACAAATAATAACAATAATGGAAAATGTAAAGATGTAGCTAGGGGTGGTGACTTTCCTGAATCATCTAACAGTGATCATAAATATTCTGGACGTTGTTCCGATAGTTTGTTAGAATTGCCAGGAAGTCAATTAGTGTTTGCGGGTAAGTGTGTTATTTTTGACGTATTTACTTATACAAAGAGGATGTGGTGTTATCATTAATATAAATTCAATCCTCTGAGAGTTGTTTATATGTCATATCTTTTAACATAGAAAGTCTAATGTTGATCTACTGTGCGCTGAAGTACTTTTTCCATATTTGTTTTCCAAACCTTTTCATTTACGATAGTCTATAAATTCACCTGGTACAAAATCCATAACTGTTGTTGGTTAATAAATAGAACGGGTCCTCTAACAATAAGTTGCTCGGAATGATGAATAAAAATAATATTTTTTGCATCTACTATTAGTTAATTAATTGCAGCGATTCATTCTTAATCTAAATTCATTAAATAAAATTGATCCGATAAACTGTTATTGATACTAAACATATTTTCATTGTTCTTGGATATATGGTAACAAAATAGTGTACTAAAACATTAACAGGTAATAGCTGTTTGACTGCAATTTAAATGAACATTATACAAAGTAGACTGATTTGGCAGTGAAAAATTTTAAGAAGGCTATTTATGAAATGGTAAGTGGTACAAGTTATTTTTCCAGCGATTTGAAAATCCCTAACGAAAACTGTGAGAATAAAGTGCTCAGACCGTGGTTATAATCCCAGAAGAAGGAATGAATTTTCAAAAAGAAGGTATAAAATGATTTTAAAACTCAACAACCAAGTAAAGATAAATGGTGAATATGTCTGCATCGTTATGACCGATTCTGAGTTATATCACCTGACATCTTCAAACATTGGTTATGATAATACTATAAATGCCAACTCGGCAGTATGCATTTACCAATATGTCGCAATTCAGTAGTCATTACATTATAAAATACTTCAGTAAGAATTATCCTTTCATGATGCGTACAACGGAGAAATGACAGGTGCTGACATATACCCCTAATAGCATATGTTAGATATCATATGCACTCTTCACTTTTCAATGTTTATCCTATTCCTACTATAAAATTTTCGCCTATGGTCCCATCTTTTTTTTCTATCTATCATTAATGTCAATCATTTGATTTCACAAAATGCTACATCTAGCTTCCTGAAAATGTGCTCCAAACTCTACAATTTGGAGTTTCTGATGTCCGAATCCTATGTCGAATAGGACGACAGACTTCATTCACTAAAACCCTCGAATTTCCTGACATCTTCGGAACTCCCATACAGAATCCAAGTGTGATCATTCACCTGGCCTCATCTAGTTAGTATACAGGATTAGCGCGACTTACCCTTTGTTTATTTGGAGACTTGACTGGGACCTCTCGTGACGTTGCTGATGCAGGTTCATGACGAAGTTTGAAATGTAATAATAACTAGTAAAAGGCAATGTAAATAATCAGTAGTTGTACTTTTGATAACTTGAAATTATTTATCTTGTTAATGAAAGTTTTGTAAGTCAGCGTTCTCAGTGATTGAGAATCTGATAAATTGATCTTACATACATTCTAATGGTTTTATCACTTACATATTATTATTATTATTATTATTATTATTATTATTATTATTATTATTATTATTATTATTTTAACACATTTAAATTCCTCAGAATTTTACCAATACTCTTTGTTGATATGTCTGTATATTGCAGTACAAAACGGTATATAATTTCTTAGTATACATTAACATTTAAGTGTTAGGAGATAAAGGTTTGTGAATCTATATGGAACATGAACATCCGTTTCACGTTGTATAATAAATAAGTCTTTCTTTTCGTTCTTTTCTCTGAACTATTTTTCTAGGTTTCTCATTCTCCTCCTCTCATCCACACCATTTGGCTTTGCTGAATGGATTACATTCAACTCCATTACGTGGATCAAATCTGACAGCATCAGCATCGTCATCAGATCTACTCAAGAATGGTGATAATATTAATAATAGTAGCAATAAATTAGGCTCAGTTCAACTTGATAAATCAATGAATCATCAATCACAAGAAAATAAATGTGATAATTGTAAAAATTCTTTCCTGAAATCTAATGGTGATGTTAGCAGTATAAATAATTTATTAATAAATAATGAAAATGAAAATGTAATGGATTCAAATATTTCTAATCATGCAAAGTGTGAATCACAGCTAGCTGGTTTACGAATTCAATTAGACGATGCATTAACATTGTCGGATACACATTTAAATGAAATTAGCTCATTAACTATACAATTAGAACAAGCTAGTAAGATTAGATTTCCTGTCTTTTTTTCCCATCTGTTTTAAATGTTATTTACTTTTTATTGTGAACAACTCGTTATATTTTGTGATAAGATATTTCTTGTCATTCAAGGCACAAACAAATAAATTTGAAAATATTCATCAGTTAAGACGGTCAACAATATCTTCAGCACCGGATCAAATTTGCAGTAGAATTTAAAAATAAAATCCAAAGTACGTAATTATAACAATAAAAAAGATGACAGTGCTTGAAAGCATTGGTGTATTGGACAGTTTTTAGAAGAGTCAGAATTTATTTCATAGCCCTCTGAATAAGCGCTACTCACGTGACTCCATCAAAGAAATTGTCTAGCAAATCCATATGCAATCACAGAATCACTCAGAGGACCGGAAGCATTTTAGGGATCACCACCAGGATTTTAGGACTCTTCGGAATTACTATCATTTACTAGCCAATATAATCAATTCGTTCTATTCTGTGCGGACAGAATAACGTAGCAGCAAGTGGGAAACATTGCCTACGAAATAAATTGTATCGATTGTTATAAGCTCTACAATGTTGGAATGACTGGGCACCCATTTCATTTCCTTACATACGTGGTGGAAAGCCACGTTATCACGTCAATGTATGCGGACAACTTCTAATAAAAATTTGATTGAGAAAATGTCGAAAGTCTAGAATGTGGTAATTCCGACATTTAAAAGACTTCCTAAAACCATGGCATTCAAGCACATCTTTGGTCAGTCGGCACATTAATATAAATCCAAGTTATCAGTCAACGCAGAATCGATCGATTACATCATATGGTCTTAGCTCAAAAAAACAATGTTGCATAAAAATAATATAACTTGGGAAAAAAACTAACAAAAAACATGGTCGGCAGAGCGGACTGATTTAATACTTATGACGTAATGAAAATAATTTTCATTGAAGTAGGAGCTAGTCTTCATCCAATAAACGCTTCATAATTAAGCCATCCAGCTCAAAGACTTAAAATCCCGATTACACTTGGGATATTTTTGCTACTATAATTAATAGTGGTTCATGATTGTACATACTTTCTTGTATTATGCATAATTTAATCAGTCGTAGGCAGTGTAGAACCTGGCACATTTATGTATCCGTTCGAGCTAATACGTCACTGGGACAGGACAACGGGCTTAAATCATCAAGAAAAACGCCAACGTAGTAAAAGTAGCTACAGCATCAGTAACATTAGAACGATATGATCCCATAAGAGACTATGAGAGTTGAGGTTGTCCTATTTAGATAATCCTCTTAGCACCATTGAGGGATAAGTTTATGATCAATGACACTTCCAAACATACATCTTCGCAGTATTGATTTCGCTGGACTGTTTATACATGGGTTACGTCCTTTAGAACAACAGAAGTAGTAACTGGCCAGCCTAGAATCCACTGAGTAAAATGAATCATGATCTAGTGCAGTTTTAATGTCCACCGAGTAAAGAATGTATCTCCTCGTACAAATTTACTAAACCAGGATGCGTTACAGCTCAGTACTTTTTCATACAATATTTTGTACCTTCTCCAGTTGCCATTTGTTGTTCACAGTAATAATATAAAACGATATTTATTAATAGCCCAATACTGAGTTATTGCGTCATCATTTAAATAGGCTAAAAGATATTATAATGTCAAAATTATTGCTTCCAATTTGTATCTTGACTTGGATGTCGCTAACTTGGAGGTCATTAGTTTGTTAGTTTGCTATAGTGTTATCCATTTTCTACTGAGTTAGTGTTGTGACACATCGAAAGACGTTTACTTTATTCTGAGTTTCAAATATGATTATAAGTTATCAGGATTCCATTCATTCCACACCTTATTTTTGGGAATATTGCGTATAATATGTATGTCTTAATTGAAATATGTTGGATATAGTTAAACAAATCTGTTTTATCAGTTGCACAGCGAATATTGATTGAGTTCCATCAATATACTAACCTTGGATTTATAACATACTGGAACTAAAAAGTAATTTGTAAGAGAAAAATACTTCTTCTGCAACTTGTCATCTTATTTGATAACATTCTGATTTAAAGTGATTAAGCTTCAAACTTACAGCGATTAGGGTTGTTAAAAGATACTTTAAATTACTACCTCTAGAAATATCTGTATTGAAGTTAATTAAGTTGAAAGTAGACTATTTTTATACCTAAATATATTTGTTATCATCACTTCATAGTTATGAACTGTTTGTCTGACGTATCATTCTATTCATAAGTATTCTTTGAATATCTGTTCACTAATAAAATCTCATAGACCAAGCTAGAAATCAATTATAGTAGCCTTCATTCATTCAATTTTTTGTGTTTCTCTGTATCTTTTATTCATCTTGCTACTGTCACTTAAATATCCATTCGTATCCTACTTTTTCATCTTGTAATTTTACTTCCCTTTTTTACAACATTGTCTTGTTTCTTCGGTATGATATTGCTAGACATTGAAACGAAATTCACCGTTATCTAATATTACACGTTATGTATTATTTTAATCCTACCCGAACCGCATTTTGTTTGTTTTTAAATTATTAATTCATTATGTAATGATTTGAATTATCTTATTGTTGATATTCTTGACTAAATTTTGTTTAATCCTAATTGCCATATGTGCATCCTGTGCGGAATGCTTCGATTTAGCTATTGCATATCACGTTTTTATCGAATAAATAAAGTGCGGCTAGTAGTAGGACAAAAGAATGTCGTTTCGTCTTATTTAGGACTCCCCAGCTCGATGTGCCTGCTTCTCAGTAGTACTGTCCACACCGGGACTCGATTACTAGGATGGAGGTACACCCAACTGCTGTGTCAATCAGGATGAAACGTTCGTCCTGGATTTTACTGCTAGTCACATTCCATTTAGTAAATTAATTAAGGATTAACACAGAGTTCCCATTAAGGATTAAATACGTTTGCGTTTGTTAATTCATTAAATATTTAAAAGAAAATTTATATGAAAATGCTTTTTCAAGTTATTAGTTGCTGTCAGCCTCAAACTGCAGTATAAAGAGGGAGTTGTGTGTGTAGGATATAAATGTTGTGTCAGTTTGTTCGAGAAGATTGCGATATTCATTGCTTCATAAATATATTTAAGAATCGAATTTTTTACGATAGATGAGAGAAATTTACTGTTGCGTTTTTGAAAATTAGGTTATACTATCCAACCAAAATAGGCTACGTGTCATTTACTCGTGGAATAGTAACTCAATGATTACGGGGTTTAACTTTCAACCTCTAAGTCATGAGTTTGAATACCATTCTACTTCTGTTTAAGGAACGGTGTAGTGTCCGTTTGAGGAGAACGAAATAAAAAATAAAATTGATTTACGTGTCTTTATACCAAGATGTAAGGAATGTACTCAATTGCTTGCTGAGGTTCTCTGTTAAGATAAAGATCTTTGATCGTTCACTTTAAGTGACGTTGTTCAAAATCAGTGAAAATGTTTCAATTTTCTTCATTCTGTATATTTCTCTAAATCTTCAGTTTTATTATTATTTCTTATAACCAGGTATTGTTTGATTATGTTTCTTTATTGGCTAAATTAATAGTGAACTATACATCGTGTGAATAAACTAAATAATAGTTGACTTCGAAGTCAGAAGGTTAAAATGTAATATAATATCAGTTTCTAAGATTAAAAGCTTTATATCCTTCATTTATATATGTTGATTCAACACTTTTTTCAAGTAATTACGGTTACAATCAACTGACTTTCACATTTTATGTATGAGTTAATGGATGTACTGAATCACTTTCAATTTAATACCAAAGCATCAGAAATTAATGTATTATTATTATTAACGTAACTGGATCCAACAGATGTCATTTGTGACGAAAACTGAAAGAAAATTTTGTTGTTGTTGGTATAATTGATTTCAAAAGTTGTTGCAATGTTCACATCTCTTTGTAGTTCAATTCAAACATGTAGTAACTGTCACATTTATTTAAACAAAAATATTTCTGCCACAATAGTGTATCAGTTTGAATTAATATATTCTTATAGTGTTCAGTGTAGAGAAATTCTACGGTAGTAAAAGGATAATGTGAATATGTTAAGGTTTTTAAAACTAATTTAATAGTTTACAAATGCATTTTTAAACTTAGAGTCCCCGAACCGTTTGTTTTTCGTAAATATTATTTTGAATAATAGTCTGTGCAGGGTGTCTTCATCCTCTATGTAACAAAAGCGGCTCTAATTGCTTAAAACCTTACTTGGTTCTTGACTGACCATTGTAACTAGAAGATAAAGTAAACGAAACATTCAATTATTCTCAACATCTTAATCCATTTAAACCAGTTTCAGCTTTTCTGAGTTCCATCAATCTTGGTTTTCGATCGTCTGAATCCGTTCCACCGTAGATTTTATTCAATAGGCATACATTGCTTTTTCACTTCACTAGTCTAAGAAAATTCAGTATCATTTTGTGTGAAAATACCTCGAGAGTCAAATCATTATATTATAACTGGGGCCGAAATTCGACATCAGTATCCATAGACACAGACAATTAAATGTATAGTATATATGACCTAAACTTTCACACTTCGTTCACTGAGTTTTCTAAGATTCAATATTTTATATAACTGGTTATTTTGTAAGTTCTTTTGTTCTGGTTAGATTGTACTCTTAATTATTATATTTATTTTTTGCATTACTCTTATGTACTACATATGTTTTGTTTTATTTTTCAACTAAAATTAACAATGATTCTCTAAAGACGCTCGATGTCATGAATTGGAAAATAAGTTATCTTTGCAAGAAATTAATTTCAAAAAAATCCATGAAGAAATGGAAAGGCAACTGGAAAATGTTCATGCAGAAGCCGCTAAAAATCGTTCATATTTAGAAGCAGAAATTATCAAATGGAAGGTAGGATTTTATTATTGTCTTTTTTTAAAGTAAGTGTCTGATATACGTTAGTTAAATGAAAGATAAATTGATTTTTTTCACCGTTGAAATCACTGGGCGCTCTAAACTAGACCATCATTGAAAACCAAGAGGCAGTGGACGGCCATTTCGTTCTAGTAGGGGACTCCTCTGCAGTGCGCACACACAATCCCGCACTCAGGACTCGGACCCAAACCGGTCTCACGCACGAACGCCCAAGCTCTAGACCACTGAGCCAACATCCAAGGGTGTTTATGTCTAACTTTAACTTGTATGTGTATATGTTTCGACCAATTTTCCCTTTTTTGCATTTACATTATCCGAATTTGTTAGATTCAGCACTTTTTAAAAAGTGTTTTTTTAAGTAAATAAAATAAAAGATTTACTATTTGAAATACGTCTGGTTAACCTAATTTAGCTATGGTGATATATAGCGTTAATTAAAGTGTTAAGAAGTGCAACATAATTCATTATCAAACTAAGTTATCAACAATCTCCATAAACCCTGTATACTAGCAGTGATAATAACATGCTAATAATGGGGCAATTCTTAGAATTCTGAAAAGCTAATCGAGTTTGAGACAGTTATTCACCATAACATTGGTATGTGGTTGGGCCATTTTGTGAGTAGGTTGACTATAGAAATGTACGCTACTGAATTCTGGCTCGGTATTCCAAAGGTTAAGTGATGTCAATGACACGTGATGGTCTTGACTTCAACCAATTCATAGGATCGTAGATGTGCACCACTGAGGAGTCCCACAATAAAACCAAATAAGTGTCCAGTATTTCCTACCTTTGTCTAAATAAGATAAGACTGTGATCTGGATTAAGAAGTTCAACAGTTTCCATAAACCTTTCATACCTATCATCAATGTTTTTACTTAAGATCCAATACAATGAATAACTAGTATGTACTAATTATTCTTGTTACATCAACTAGCTGTTTTTCTTGAACCCATATACTCTTAACTATTGTGGTAGTTTCATCTGAAAAGGACTATTGACATGACAGGCTAACTTCAGTTTATGCATGAAAATTAAGTGTTCTAATTTTAGTGTTATTTTTACCTTCAGTTCTAAATTTGTCAAAATAATCAAATTGTGAAAATGAGATTGCGAATGTATTTCGTTTGTTTAAAGATCTAGATTGTTTTGAGATTGTAGACATATTTATCGGTGTCCACCAAACTTATTCACTTGGTTCTAGTAATCCAACGGTGAAAATGTTTTAGCTTTACATCTTGCACTGATTCTAGTTAAATAGCCGTTAAAACACAAGAGGTACTGGACATATGTTTTGTTCTGCTATAAGACTCTTCGATAATCCTCACCCACAACCCATTCAGATATCAAACTTTTGGCCTTTAGTCCTTGCGACCAGTACTTTTTCATTTAAACTACTGAGTTGATAATCGACGATTTATATTCCAAGTACTTCCCTATTTTCATGACTTGTTTAACTTAGCTTAGTCCGTTATGTAAAACAAGTTTTACAACCCTTCTATACTAACAGAAATATTGCCGCTACTTATACGGTAATGATCACTATGTAAATAACTTTTGCTGGTCACCCCTTACATTATATAAAATACTATTAACAATATAAAATCATCCGATAGTTGTGCAGTAGTCTAATTATACACAGGATGAACCTTAAAAATTCACATATTTCATGAAGTAAAATACCATTCAACTAGTAAGCTAATGTTCAATAGTCTTGTGCTTATTTGTGACTTGTTTCTACTTGTAGATTTCAAGTGAACCAATAGTCATGATTATTTTAGACGTTCGATATACTTGTACTATTTTATATTCCGATTTAAATTCTCTCAGGAGTTAGCATTGACTTTGCAATAAAATTTCTGAATAGAATTACATAATATTATTATTAACTATACAATTTTTACTGCCAAATGACTGTTTATTGGTTTGCTATTCACTGTTGATTGTCTTGTCATGAAATTATTTATACTGATCTTCCTTACTATTTTCCTTTCTCCGTATCGAAGTATTATTATGTTGTAATTGATTGATGAGGTCAAATATGTACGTGTGTGTGTACCCCTTCACACTCACTTATACACTTTTTTATCATAACAGTAGACTTGTATATTCTGTCTGTTATTTTGGTGGCGGATAGCAAGATATAGAGCTAGGGGTCAACAGAAGGGATAATATATTATATTACAGCTTACCGTCTATTTTGTTTGTTGTGGTTTTCTCTTATTGTTGTTTGAAGTTGTCAATAGTAGATCCCAACAATGAAAATACACAATACGTCTAAAATGTGCTATTATTATTATTATTATCCATACAGTTGTTGTGTCTGTCGTCTAGTTATTAATTTTTGAATATTCAAAATATTTCTGTTTGTTTCAGAACGATGACATGTAGCCGATTATAGTATATGTGTGCTGTGGTTGTGAATATTCTGAAAACACTTTTTTATACCTATTCTTCATGATTTAGATGAAATACGAGAACCGCAATAAAAGTATACATATTCTGATTTGATATCTATTGTGAGTAAATAGATAATCTATGGGTATTTTAATCCTTATTGTTTTGGGGACTATATATTTTCTAAAGCGTTTTCTCAATTCTGTTTCAATAATATTCTAATACTTTATTTGATATATCACGTACTTATTTAATGTTGTTGGATATGGATCCTTCAAATCTCGGAAACTCATAAAGATTTTCAAACTGAACTGATTTTAGTATACTTTTGGATTGTAGCTAGCACTAGTATCCAAGATGAACGTCTCGTCCTGTTTAGGACGCGTCAGTTGGATATATCTAAACCTCTAGTTTTGATGTTCGTTCTGAGACTCAGATCCACTATCAATCTCTTTAAATCCCATCACGTCATCCACTAAATTATTTAGTGTAGATCAATAAACTTATTAATGATCAAATGATCTTGCTTATTATGTTGTATATTGGTCAGTTTCAATTAAGCTATTATAAGACACTTCGCACTAGTGTGAATTTGTTTATCGTGAGTTCGAATAGATGTAATTCATGGTATATGTTTTACTGTAGATTTCTCTCGATCTCTTTATGAAATATATGATCAACTCTCTGATAGAACGAAGCAAATGTTAGCTACATTTTATTCTTCTGTCCTGTTTTTTGTCAGTTTACACTTGTTCGATTCCTAATAACTATCCTCAACCAAATAATATCAAACATATTTCACAAAATATCCAGTCACTTATATTAGCGGAAACATACGCCTTGGTATTTAACAAGGTTTCTTGCCAACTATCTCCAACCATCTAACAATTATACTATCATTCTGTTTTGTACTATACACATAATTCTCATGTTCATTACATCACGTTTTTTTTTAATTATTGAATAATAATGTGTTATTTTCCCACTTTACTGATGATTACCTATAATCTAATCGTAAAAATGAAGCTTCAATCTTGTACTTATCATATATGTTGTACATATAGTTAATCACATGTACAAAAATATATTACTAATAACTTAAAATACATTTCTTTTTCAAGTAAAAATAAAAGAATATAATTAGCTCTTTTTATTTATCAAACAAAAATCCTTTAATTATCTTTATGAATCTTGAGAAATTTATCTATCTTCAATTACGTCTTATAAATAATTATGATAGATATTACCATTTTCTATAAGTATTCCTTTTGTAAAATGTAAATGGAATAAAATATACTCACTGATTTGTATTAGCTTTTCAGAAGAATGATTATTGATTTTTTGAGTAGTGTTTTTTTCTTCGTCTTATGTACATAGGTTTGTATGTATCTATGGTTTAGAGAGTAATGTACCCAACGTTCAATTTCTGAACAATATATTTTGATTTTCTTATATCGGTATATATATATATATATATATATATATATATATATATATATATATATATATATATATATATATATATATATAATTCAAATGTAACTGTATGAATTTGTTACCTAGTTTCATAGTCCCATCAAATTGAGTTATGGCTTATGTATTTTATAAGGATTAACAGATTCCGATTTCTGTTAATAAATATTATTCACGTTAAATATAAATTATGTGAAAAAGTGATTGAATGGTTCTGAGGATCAAATTTTCGATTATTTGATCACATTTTTAAAGTTTACGTTAGTGTACTTTTTGTTTTGAGTATCTGAAAAATATACATCACCTCTACAAAATAAGTGTTGAACTATGTTATTTTCGTAAATCGTATATTCACTTATTTGTTTAGATTGATTCTTTAGCTGGTTGTAGACAACCAGCTGGATGCTTTGAAACTAGATAATTTACTATTTAGCATTTTGTGAGGGACTGATACTTTCCTAGTATCATTATCAGTTCCCTTGAGAATTCAAGTATACCTTGATCCTGATTGTAAATTAGCATCGGGCGTAAACTTGTTGCCTCCCATCATCTAAAATAAACTAAAGTGCATCGGAATATTGAGTTGTTCAAACCAGTGAACATCTCTTAACTTGATTGGCATAACTCAATAAACATGTATTTAGATAACATAATACTGTTTACTGCTTAGTTATCAATTTGTGTTTTGTAATAGCATTTTTATTCATAATGAACTATCATTTTTAGATACGTAGATAAATATTATATATATATATATATATATATATATATATATATATATATATATATAAGGTTCTTTTCTGCATGATGGGATTGCTAAACCCATGCTCAATCCTACCACTTTATCCGGGCTAGGGAATGGAGACAACCATACGAGGGCTCCAAGTGGATTTTCTTATGCATAAACGGCTAATTTATCTCCAATATTCCATAATTTGGTTAGGCGTTTTCGACTTACAGTGACTACTAATTTAATAAGTTTTAAGCACCGCTTCCTCAAGTACCTGATTTACCAGATACTTTGTCTTTTCACAATATAAATTAAAGATTATTGAGTTGATATAGAGAACTTTCACAGTTTCATACAAAGTGAAGTAGTGAAATATTTCCCATTGTAATAATAAACATTATCAACACTCATGTTTATTATCAGTAATCATTAAACCATTAAGTTGTAGCAATATAAAGATAAACATGCATTCTTAATTCTACTACTTATTACCATTGTGTGAATGGGTTTCTTTTGATTGTTTTTTTTTAATAAATTTAAGCTTGCTTTAATTTAAATTACAGTGTGTGCGCGTACAGTCACACACATTAAATAATTCTGTTGGTTTTGTTATTTGGTGGACTCAAAATCCAGCGCCTTAATATTTACTTTACGTATTAAAAGAATATCTAAATAATTGGCATGCTTATAGGTTATTAATATCCGCATCATGATTATTTCATCAAAGGAGAATATCTCTTAAATATTCTACATAATGCATACTTATGGATCGTTATGTAATTTAATGTATACTTTACTGTTATAGATATATACTACTTTTTAGTAGTCCACCTCCCTTCATCTCTTATTCATCTTTTTCTCAATATGTGAGCACATGATAGTCCCATGATAACTTTGGCTTACGTTTATAATTATTTTTGTTTTACTAAAGAAAAGAGAAAGCCTAAAAATTTGAAGATTAATACTGACAATATCTACGTATTATATTTTTTATGGAGTATATTTAAATGACCTCTTAATACAAATGTAACATGTTATATTTTACAAGAATATAAATATCGTTTATACAGTTATAAATACAAGTATTCAAGTATGTTACTAAGCTTAATTTGGTTTGAAAGTAGAACTCTTCATTGACAAGCAAGCGACAGGAACACATGTAGTGTTATTGAAATGAAACCATTAGGTTTTGTCCTATTAGTCTTTTTTTTAAAATTCTTAATATTACAAAGAATATACAATTTCATAATTTTAAATTAATTAAACACTGGGTTAGATGATGGTTAGAGGTAGTCAACAGGAAACCCTGGACCCTAGTTTCGTGCTACTCGGCGTTCGTCAACAAGGTGTACTTGTAATCTTGAGGGAACTGGTGCTCCCTGAAGGATTAGATCCCGTTTCACCCAGCTTCACTGTCAGAGACGTTACCACTGGGATATCCGGGCCGCAACCGACCTCCTGTAGGACTGAGATGTAATCACAATTGGTTGATGACTGGGTGGTGATCAATGTCATGTGTGTCAAGTCCTTCTTAGTTTAGATCGAATGCTATCGACCAAGTTGCAATGTGGCCATTAATCTAGGTGACTCGACATTGCGTGCACTGCGTTAAAATTAGATGGTGGTTGGAGGTAGTCAACAGGAAACTATGGACCCGAGTTTTGGGTTCTTTATTCATTATAGCAATTATTTATTTTTCTAATATGTAAATAAGATATAAATGGAGTTTTTTCTTTGGTTTTAGTAACTTGTGCATAACTTTCGCCTGCTCTTTTCTCTCGAGTGATCAGTGTTTATTTATTACGAAACCAATATATAATGCCAGTGAGCTTATCGTTATGACATGAAATTTATTTTTTGAGTTTCTAGATTTATTGTACTCTAAAGAAGTGTTATTTTGTTTATTAAGCTTATTGCGTTACTTTTCAAACAAAAATGACTATTCGATACGAGGTCGGCGTATGCATAGAAAGAGTTCATACCTTCTTTGCTCAGAAAAACAGCTTCATATATTTGTTAAATTCATTTGTTGTTAACTTCTGTTGTCTAGATAATTCGGAGCCTGACCGCTTTTGGCGAAATTCTCTTAATTTAAAGCAATTAGTCCCTTTTATAAATTTCTATAGAACAACAACGACAGATTAACTCCGTCTTCTAATCGTTCTATCGAAATGATAACCGATTGACTTGATGGAAAGCACTATTCATTCATAATTACTTTTCTTAAAACGTTGTCTACGAGTTCAAACTTCGCTCCATTTACACATTTCTACAAGCTTAAAATGTTTAATAATATGGATAAATTTCAGTGAACATTTTCCTGGTGCCTTGTACAGTTCTTTCATTTATTCCATCTGAGTTCCAAAAAGTCGAGTATATATTAGTATTGATTGTTCAATTCTTTCCTTTAGTCTATCATTGTTCTTGGTGTCTGTGTGGTTGTTCTACATGGTTGTGCTGTGCTGTTCAGGTCGTAATGTAAAAGATGAAATGGTGTCTGGTTTTCCTGAAAATCGATGTAAAGATACCTTCTTGCACAATATATTTATGGGGAAAACGTCACAAATATATTAAGAATAGTTACTTTTCACAACTTTTTCTAGGGTTATCGAAATCATCACATTTGTAGTTTCACATCATGGACTGTCTCTATAAAGATAACCGTCGAAAACTACGAAAGAGAACAGCTTTTTCATCCTAATATAGAACACTTCAAAAATACTCACTAATGACCCCATCAGTGATTGTCTGCAGGACAGAATGAATTAAATTCATTATTATTTAATGATTTCTCTCTGATCAGCTCCAAACAACTTGAAATCAAGACGATCATAAGAAGAGATAGTGAAAATAAAATATAATATTAAACGGGATAGTTCACATTTATATGTATTTTTTATGTTAAAAATCTAGTTATACTATAGAAGAAAAAGTAACATCCCCACTATTAATATTAATAATAGAAATAGTTATTTGTATAATTAATCTTTCTAGTCAAGAGGAGATTAACTTTATTGATGGACACTTATTAAAAATAAAATTACCTAATGGTTAAAATTATACATCAGCATACATTATAGTTAATGCAGTTGAGATGAAACTATCGTATATTTGTTTCTAATTGCATTATTTTACATAGCTTTTGCTTATTCTCGATCACCATCCATCTCTGCTCATATTAATTACTTTTATTACATAATTTTTTTTATTTACCATTCTTTGAATTTTATGTTTAAAATGCTTGTTAATTTATTAGTGACTTCATAAGTATATTTAGTGGTTTAAAGCATTCAACTATCAATCGTGCAGGTTCTGTTTTGGAAACATTTGTTTCATTTAGGCAGTTGTATATTATCACTAGTCTTCACATAAATAGTATGAATTCAAGCCGTGGAAATAACCCCCTACTTGGCAAATGAGTGGCTGATTCCTTTCTTTGTTTATCCGATAGTTTATTCGTTAATTTTTTATCGATCGTCATAACAGAGTTCATATACATTGACTAGTCACTATGCAGTATCGAGCGTCATGTTTATGTTATTCTTAATGTTGATTGAATTCTATCAATCAAACTACAAAGGCTCTACCAAACTCAACATCTCACGTACTGTGTCTTGATATTAAATTCTTTGCATTCTACATAGTTCAGTCTAATTGTTAGTGTAGGTGACTTATGTTTCAATCCTCTAGGAAGCATCAGTTTCCCAAAGATTTCATGTATGCAACAATAAAAAAATACCAACCAGCATGAAACATCGATTCAATGCATTCTGTTTGCTATCTTTAACCACCACATTGCATCAAAATAAAAAACATCATTTTTTTTCTGAATTGCATATTCTTTAACCATTTTCTAATTTATATCAATCAATTTTAATTGCAAATCGTTTAGCAGTAAATATAACAGGCTTCATTCTTTATGCATTTTTTTTCACTCTCTAAAAAAATATCGATTCTGGTGTTAAAGTGATTAAAAATATTTTTTTTTTAGAAATTTCTTAACCTCTTTATAATCAATAAGTAATTGAGAGGATGCTTGTTAAATTTTCAATTAAAAAAACTATTCAATGTAAACGGAATGGAAATTTTATTAAGTGTATGTACAGTCAAGAGAATTGTGTAACCAATCAATATATGTATCGTTAAAAACTTAAGTAGTCAACTATTAAGTTGTTTCTTTTAAAATATTAAACTTGTGGAGTATAGTTTCATTTAAACTCAACATAACCTTTAGGTAAATCCTTCAAATAAAATAAAGTATATGTATTTTGAACTCCTATTTATTTGTTTATTTAGACCCATAAACATTGGTACAAGAAGGTACCAAATATATATGTAAATGGTTTTCTTAGGGAGTCACACCTCGAGTCTTTGACCTAGAGTTCTAATCTACAAGGTAATGGAGCGACGTTAGGAAACAGTCCCATGGTAGCCGGTGACCAACAATGGGTTCATACGTCATTTTTGTCGCCTAGGATACTGGAGCCCATATGCACCATTTTTTGGAATCATGGTTTTCCAACTCCCTTAGGCTAGTCCTCTGTGTTCATCAACCCGATTAAAGCTCCGAACATTGGCTTTGCGTCCTCGCAATTTCGTAAACAACACTCGTGCGAGAAGGTAATGAGTATTAATTCCCTAACAGCATCTCTATACGCGTGGCCATGTGAGAGTATATTGTAAGGATGAACTGACTCTCCCCACCTTCGACCGTACAAGGGCAATGGGGGTGAAATCAAATAAGCACTAGACGATCTTTTCTTCATTTGAAAGTGGCTTCGAAATGAAGCTTCCATTATTGTCGAAAGTCCCGATCGATTAAATCAGTCAAATTTGCATTGAGACTACAGTATCAATTGAAAATCACACTTAATCGTGAATTAACAGAAGTAAAAATATATGTATGCTATTAAATTGGGACTCCTTAAATTATAAATAACTAATAGTGCCTACAGCTATTCTATTTATTCTTATGTAATGGTATAGGTTGACGCTCTCAATTTTTTTCCAACTAAAATGAAACCCAGTTGTCTGGGTTCCAAACTCTCATCGTAACGTCTGCATGTCATATGTTCAATACATGGTGTACTACTGAAATGTCCTGTAGTGAGACGAAACATCTATCAAGTGCATCCTGGTTCTCTAATCCAAATTAATTTGTTATTCGAATCGTAGAATGAAACAGTTTACTATTGTCTTCGTGTTTGTTAATGTTAGATCATGCAAAAATGTTTCTATAAACTATGATAAATCACTTCTCTTTTCAATTGGTATATATATAGTTGAGTATGTGCTTCATAGTTTACATTCAATTAACAAAATAAATGATTGTACAATATTCCTGACTTACTTGCCAGTTTTGAAGAATAATGTTGAAATTTCATTATTTTTGAACTAATTATTAGTAAACTCGAATGAAATTTTTACTTTAATGTTTCATTTATACATAATGACTTTTCTAATCTTTGTTCCACATAAATTTCAAATCATTTATTAATGTAATCACATAATTGTAAAGTATGTTGATCACTTAATTAAGTTTACTTATAATCGTCTATATGGATTTGAGATCATTTGTTTTGTTTTTGTTTCAATGTTTTATATTCTCTTGTTATAAAATTAAGATTTAGTGAAGTTTACTTAGAGTAATCTGATAATTTTATTTAAACTATTCATTATTCTACAGTCAATATAATGTACCAATAGGTTATATACTTATATTCTGTTATATCTTGAAACTGATTTTTCTCGATATACCGCGTACAACAGAGCACTAGAACACCAAAACCCTTCCAAGTCGCAATAAGAAGACAGAAGACTAATGAAAGGAATATTATTCCAAACAGTGTCAATCATAGTACAAAATTGTCAGGTATTTATAGTTTTTAGTGAGAACAAAATCATCATTACAGTCTTCCAATCCGTATACAGGGGGTTATTAACATTATCCAATCGGGAAGCTACACGTTGGAATTCTAGAACATTCTTCCGAAAGGTGATTGGATGAGATGTCTTCGGCTCGTTCTGAGCCTCTTACAGCTTCCTCGAGTTCCCCGGTGGTCCGTCGTCACATATTCATTTGACGATTTCTTGTGTTTTTAAAAAAAAAAATAGTAAATGAGTATTTTTCAAACTTGAAATCACAACTAATTCTAAAAGGGATAAGTTTAATAGGTAGTTTTTAATCACCTTTATTAATGAACTGTTCTACGAGTATTTAAAAAAAAATAATTTTAGATAATGATAAGAAAGAATACATCTTATTCTGTAAATACCAATTATAAATCGTAGTTGTCGTATGTGATCAATCATCTTTACACTGAATTAAATTGGAACGTACATACATGATAATTACTTAGTATCATTTGTTTGTTTTCAGTTAAAGCTGAACATACTTATATACTTACGCCTGTTACTTCAGGCTGTTGATCAGTAATTCCTAACTAACTTTCTCCAGGCTACCCTTTTTCACTTGTTTCTAGGTGTTATTCATTCTTTCGATGTCCATCTACAATTTATAACCCATTACCCATAATAATTAGTTGACATTATCAACAAATCAATTCAATATTTAGTTTCTGTCTTTGGCGTATATTTTCAGCTTTATATTTCTGGTTTTCTTTTTGTTTCTTTCAAGTCCCTGGCACAATCAGAAGAAGCAGCTAGACAGTCGGCCGAAACAGCTGGCAGCATTGCCGTTGCTACAGCTACTGCTCAGTTAGCTCGTCGTGCAGTTGAGGTAGTTGATCGGTTAGGTCGTTCAGGTGCTCGAAATAATTTATCACGTGTAGCAGTATCACCTAATGCAGTAGTAACCAGTGATCCAAGCAATTTAATAAACTCAAACTCAAATCTTGATTTAAACAACCTATCAGATCATAGTGATATTGATATGCCGGAAATAAATCAATCATTAGATAATCCGAGTACAGCTACAGAATTATTAATTAATCGAATGGAAGAAGTGGCTAAACGTGCACATCGTGCTGAAATTGCCACACAAGAAGCAGTTGATCAATTAGAAGCAGAAAAGCATTTTAGTCGTTTATATAAAGAAACATGTGCAGAGAAAACAGATCAATTAAATGAAAAGGTAAGTTTTGCAATTACTACAATGTGTTAATGAATGAGTTCCATTTATGTGTATTAGTCTTTAAAGAGAGAGAGAGAAAAATATATATATCAACACAATACTATGGGTAATAAATTTTTTTTTCATCAAAAAGAATGATTCCTTGAATACACCTACATTTATATGATTGAATGTAAAATGAAAATGTGCAAATTTTCATCTGGGTTTGCTGTTGTTTTTTCCAAATTTAAAGATGTTTATTACTTTTTGTACATCGATAAAGGGGGACTGAAAAAGAAGGAAAGAGAGAGAGAGAGTAACGGCAGACAGATGTCAGATATTATTTAACAGTTGTTAAATTCATCCTCTAAGCATTAATCAACTAATTAATAGTTATGGTATAATCATATAAGCTTATGGTGTGGTTTTCTCTACCTCTTCATTCAAATTTATTTTGTTTCATTCATCCGATAAACAAGTGTCAATAATCTGTTGTTTTCTGTATCCAGACACAGTATCATAAAACTTATGAGAATATGAGTGTTTTTTCTTTAATACTAAATTTAAAAAAGAAAAAAAATTGTTTATTAAATCTAAACCGGAATTATTTTATATGTTCACTTGTTTCAAACAGTTAGAAACTAGATATAATGTAAACGTTGTGCAAGATTACACATTGTATATATGATCATTTTACTTATCTGTCTGTCATATTAAGCATGATGATTAATTTGGAATCACAGATCTTATCACTTAATTTAATTGCCATTTCAACATTATGTTAATTACTAGTCAGAAAGAAAAAATGTCTTATAATAAAATGAATCAACTTGAGTTAGTTAAACAAAGTGTTCTTCGTTATAAAAGTTTCTATTATTCAACACATAATTATGACAGTGCAATATGAAACCTGTAGCACTTGGGCATCATCCACATTTTAAATGTGGCTGATAAATGAATCTGTTCCTCATCACTCAAGGTCATTTACAGCATCTACTGAGAAACATACCTACCCGTTGCATTTGCAATAGGCAAGCATTAACACTTCTCCAAATCTATTTTAATAAAATCAACTTATGCAATTGTTTTCTTTATTAAAATCGATTCTCTTTTATTATTTTTCCTTACTTTTTATTACAAAGTTTTCACTGTTATTGGTGTGGCAACTCGAACTGATGTACGTACGTACGAAGTTCTACGTTGTTACTGACTGACTATTTTCTTTTTACATTACGTCCTGATTAATCTTACTATTTTCATTTTAATTTATACAAATACCGTCCCATTAGGTAATTCGTTCAGTAATTTCAATATTATTTTACTATTTTTATAACTTGATCACGTTTTCAGTCGATTCTTGTCCTCAGTTTTCAATGACCTTTATTTATCTGGGTTTTTTTCTTGATAAAAAAAACAAAGAAAATTATTCATAGTTTATTCAATTAGTCCTTTAGTGCTAACTGAATTTTATCGATCAAGTTTGCATTATTTTCATTTGACTAAATGGTTCAACATCGTAGTGATTAATTGATGAGGTTTTAATGTAGTCAGTTGAAAGAAAACCTGACTTAAATCGTAAATTTAAGAATAAAAATAGTATATCCAAGTTATTAGACATTGAACAAAAGTACGACTACTTCAGTATTATTATCGATAGGACAACTTTAGAAAACATGAATTAAATTTTAATAAATCATTTTACATTATATTAGACAGAGTAATATGAATATAATAAACACTATTCTATCACATAATGTTACTATAATCCACTGTACCGTATAAAATAGACTTCAAAATCATAAATATAAATATTTGACATTTGTTTTCCGTGAAAATATCATTAAAAAAATTGGAACATGGAAAAGAAACAAACAGTTGGTACATTTTTATACTCCTTTAATCGGTGTTATGAATTAAAATCCCAGAATTTGTGGAAGACAATGAACGGATTCACCAGCGTTATTGCAAGTGATTTTGGTACATGTCATTCAAAGTCTCTAATCTTCGATTATGATAATCACGTTGAACCCAAATCAAGTAGTCCATATCTATTGACATGGCTAAGTTCAGGTGTCAATGACTTCATTGATTAATGCCATGTTCTAGTTTGGCAACCCCCAGCTTACTTCCAACCTGAACCTGCACCGGAAACCATTGCTTATCGACTAAGTCAGTGGTTAGGCATGCGTAACACAAGTCCTAACCACTTCAGTTGATGCAGATTTGTTATATCTTCAATCGATTTCCCATATTTAATTAGTACTCTATTCTCAATCCAGGCATTGCTCACTCCGTGGTCACAAAATACGTGAGCTATGCTTTGTAGACGTCTATAATCGAATACCAGTAACCTACGAATATCCTCCAGTTTCAATGTTTATATTGCACATTTATAAGGTACAATCGATCAAACTGCTGTGTAGTAAACTCGCCCTCTGGTTAGAAGGCGGATATCTTGCCTACGTCACAAGTAACTCATGTTAGCAAAAGCCAACCGAGCCTTGTGAATCCCTGCCGAGACTTCGTGAGACACCAGATCATTAGGACTAATGAAACTCTCGAGATAAGTAAAGCAGTTTATACATTCAAACACATGAAAATCAGACTGGCTTCAGACCTGGTCGTGGCCGCATCGACCACATACCATTCGTCAGGTTCTAGAACACAGGCACGCTTATCAGCGTCCGACGATGGTGGTGTTTCTTGATTTTCAAGCAGCATTTGACTCCGTTGACCGAGAAGTTCTGTGTCAGTGTCTGTCATTGAAAGTTGTACCTCAGAAGTACCTAAACCTCGTGAAGGCTCTCTACTCGGACACTATCAGGCGAGTCAGAGCTTATGGTCAGTGGGAGACCCTAGGTTTAGATTTCGTACTACTCAGTACTCATCAACATTGTGTATCTGTGGTATTCTGGAGAATTGATTGTCCCTGTGAGGTCTGGACCCCTGCCTCATTCAACTCCTCAGTCTGAGATGTTATGTTTGAGATATTTTGCGCCGCGGCTAATCTTCTGTTGATAATATCAGTTTTTCCTATGATATTTTATGATACTAAGATACATTCATTTTTAGGCATTTGAAAAGACGTTGTAATGTTTCGTTTGCATTGTAGGTTCGTGAGCTTGAATTATTGCGTGATAATTATGCGAAAAGTTGTAAAGCAAATCAAAGAGCTTGTGAAAAATATGAAGCTGCTTTAAGAGCTCTTAATGAAGAACAACAAAAATCTGCTCGTTACCTAGAAGCAGCACAGGTTAGTCATTAGGTCTTATTTCATTCTAATTCATTGATATATTGCGTTTGTGTGTAACATACGATATATAAGAAGTAATTAAAATTATTATTATCATTATTATTAATGGCTTTATTCAATATTGTATTTTTGGTACATCTAATTTCAACAAGTTTCCTAGTCTTATTGCTTGATCGATCCTGACGATAAATATTGAAATCTTGTAGTGATATTAAGCAATCTTATTGAAAATCATTTAACCATGATTCTTAAATTGTGATTGCACCACAATTACGATACATGTTTCGACTTAGTAGGAATTGAAGACAGTCCACCTTGCCAATTAGTGATTGCCAGTTAGACGGATCACAGTACTGACTATGTTTTAATCTGAAATAATGGAGAATATATGTAGCTCAGTTGGGTGCTTTTGGTTTTGTTGAGTTTTTCAAACTACATAGTTCAATAGACAAGCTTTAATTGGTGGTGTGGACAACACGATTAACTTTACTTCATGTTGAAATAACCCAACAACATCAAATGTTTTTATGCTTACTAACTAACTACCGAGTATTTTGTTGGCTTTCTATGAAATCTAAACAAATTTAATACTATTGTATGCTGTAGAAAGTAATTTAACCATCAATCGTTTAATTTGTGGTTGATAATTAGTGATTATCCCTTAGATTCTATATATTGTACAAATTTCGATATATATTTTATCGTGTAGTTGCTTGAGTCACATGAGTAGAACAGATTAAAGTCTTTCCTATAAACGAATATCCCTCCATTATACATATATCTATCTAATTGCGATAGTCTCCAAATTTTTACTTTTGTAAGGTTACATTGAACCCTATGATATACATTCAATTGGGCAAGATTATGTCCTACATTCTTCAACCGGCCAATAGTGAGTTCACGAAATGAAGACAAATTGCCTAGTTTCTCTGCCTTTATGTGTATCTATCATTTCGACTGCTCTTACAAAGCTATTTATATAGTAGTAGCTCTACAAGGTTCAGATCTGTACAATAGAACTGTCTTGTCGTTCATTTTGAAAATTGCGACTTTGATGTTGACAGGCAGTTGTTTTGAATTACAGATGCTTTCCATTCGTAGAATTATTGTTCTTGCTTTCTCGAACTATCACCTCATTTCTACATCGGACCCCCCATGTTTATCAGTGATGGTCACCAGGTATATAAAGCTTTTCACCTCTTCCAGAGCTTCTCCGTCAAGTGTGATTGGGTTGGTGTTCTCCGTGTTTTATTTGTGGATTTTGCTTTTCCCCTTGTATGTTGAGGCCTACTACTACAGAGGCTGCTACTACACTGCCTGTTTTCACCTGTATTTTTTGGTGTGTATGGGATAGAAGAACTAGGTCATCAGCGAATTTTAAATCGTCTAGTTGCATCCATGCTGTCCATCTCATTCCGTGCTTTCCCTCAGATGTGGGGGTCTTCAAAATCCAGCCGACCACCAAAAGAAATTAGACAGCTTATTCATACACTGCTCTTCACTCGAATGCATCTATCAGTTGTCCTCCATGCACCACTCTGCAGTGTACTCCATAAGTATTCCCTATGATCGTGATAATCTTCTTAGGTACACCATATGGTCGAAGGTGGTTACTTAGGGTTCTCCTATTCACGCACTCAAACGCCCATTCATGGTCACGGAAGTTGATGTATAATGAAGAGTTCCACCCATCTGATCACTCAAAAATGATTTGTAGCGTCACGGTCTGCCCTGTAAACGACCGATCCTTACAGAATCCAACCTGTTAATCTCGAAGTTGTTCTTTTAATGAATTTCCCATTCGGTTCAGCAACACAAAGTTGAAAACTTTCCCTGGTACCAATAATAGTGTGATGCCTCTGTAGGTCTCACATTGGTTGAGATCTCCTTTCTGTGTTATCCTGTTGAGGTATCCTTACTTCCAGTCTCTTTATGCTTGTTCTTCCTCCCAAATCGTCTTCAAGAGAATGTGGAACGTGTTTGCAGTTACTTCTATGTGTGACTTTAATGCTTCAGCTGGTTTGTTGTGAGGCTCTGCTACTTTCCCACTCCCGATTTATCTGATGGCCATCCTAATTTTTTCGATTGTTGATGGAGCGACAGTTATAGGAAAGTCTTCGTATGCGACTTCGATGTCCGTTCTTTTCAGTGGGGCTGGTTTATTTAAGAGTTCTTAAAAGTGCTCTACTCGCATGTTTCTGTGTTCTTGAATCTCAATGATTGGCTTGCCTTCTTTATCTTTGACTGATCTTTCTGGTTTACTATATTAACCTGTTAGTTTCTTTGTTGTATCATATAGTTTCATATCTCCTCCTTCTCTTGTAGCTTTTTCATCTGTGGTTGCTAGGTCTTTCACGTATTTATGGTTGTCGGCTTTAATGCTCTTCCTCACTTGCTTGTTTGCTTCTGTGCACTCAGCTTGTGCTTTGACTTTCTCTCTTGTTCGACTGTTGTTAATTGCTGTCTCCTTATTCTTGTCTAGGGTTTCCACAGAGACCGGTTCCTTATGATGATGCTTCTTGAGGTCCAGAACCTCTTGACACGTTGAAGTTAATGCTTCTTTGATACCTTTCCAATTGTCCTCTAAAGTATATTTTTCTTCTCTGAGTAGATTATGTAAGGCATGGAACCTTTTATTGAGTTGTACCTTGAATTCGTTGAGTTTCTCATTACCTGGAAGGAAGTTTGTATTGAACCTTTTTGATGCTGTTTCTCCCGTTGTCTAATGATTCTTTAGCTTCAGTTTGATCTTGGAAACCACCAGTAGGCGGTGGTCTGAAGCTATCTCAAACTTCCCCTTTGTTCTCACGTCTTCCATTGACCTTCTGCATTTTTCAGCGATATAGATATGATCTATCTCAATCCCTGCAGTGTGATATGATGAGACCTATGTAGCTTTGTGTATGCGTTTATGGAAGAATATTTTGCTACCTACAACCATTTTGTTAAATGGATATAGTTTTACAGATCTCTGACCGTTCCCTTTCCTCTGTGTTGGTTCATGTCGTCCATGATATCTTCATACCTAGCGTTGTCCATTTCGTCCTCACTGTAGTTTTAATCTTAACTTTTCAAATGTTAAGTTACTTACATTGTTGAATGTTTCCACCACCATCTATTCGGTATTGACTTGCTACTCGTTTTTAAAATGATATATATTAGTGTAGAGCCCAGATGAATATCTAAATACAAAAATGTATTTCTTTGCTCAATTTGCCTTTGTTAATTCATCTTATTCCGGATTTGATCTAATCTTTATCCTAATCTACATAACTTGGTCAGTGTACAGTTTATTGTTTCATTCCATACATAGAACTATTTGCATGATACACATCATGTTATATTTTTTTTTAAAAAGGAAGATGAAATTCATGTTAAGTCACATTTTGTAAATCATTTTTGGAAAAATTTAGTAAATATCTGTTATTGTACTTGTAGACAGAAAACAGTAAGATACGAAGTCATATGGTCAATTGTTTTTTGTTTATTTCTTCTGTAAAATGAAATATTCAAGAAGGTAGTTTCATTGACTACAGAAAGAGAGAGAGAGGGTAAAAGGTGTATACAATGAGATGCAACAACATACAACTAGTCGATCATTTTTAATTTGAACATTTGTAAATTTGGTTTTATTTTCAGATTGACAGTTATTATAAAATAATAATAATAGCTTAATATACTTAGATTGGTAATATGTTCAGATTTTAATGGGAATTCTGACAGCAAATGAGTTTGTTCATATGTATATATTAGTACTTTTCTATGTGACAGATCTATCGTCAAAGTCTTCTAGTTTAATTTTGAAAATGATTGGATATACCAGTAAATTCAATCTTTAAAAGGAAAACTAATCAAGAAGTTAATGTTTGACAATGTTTTATAATTTCTTGACTATTTTATATTCTTTTATCCATTCACTATATCATATAAACAATTGTTAACAATCACTAACCTAAAAGGTGTATACAACATTAATATTCCTTTAATTGAATACTGATGATTATGGTAATGGGTTTTGTTTATTGATTGAAGAGCATTTTACAAGTATCGAACACTATATATTGAGAGTCAGAAAGATATAATCGGAACAAAAAAATTTCCTTAGATATTTTGATTTTGTTGGCATTTTAAACATCAATGTAGCTGTTGAATTTCCCAATTAACATTCATCTGTATTATTTTTTTGATATTTTAAGACTAATCAATCTTTGAGCTCAGGTTAGGTACGTGGACTTCGTAGGTATGAATTATTACACAAAATTAGTTAACTAAGTAGGATTATGAACTTGTACTGATTCAAACAAACAAGAAGCGTGCTGCTAATCTACTGATTATTATTTCAAAGTCCGGTGATCCGTTAATTGACAATTTTTCAACTTAAGACGGTAGTTTAGGACTAAAGTGACCTGATAAAATCCATGGAATTCATCAGTCTGCACAAGTACTTATAATAATCATTACTAGTTTTGTTTATACTAAAACACTTTCACAATTTAATAAACCGAAACTGTTTTTCAGTACTAAGTAAACCAGTTATGTTAAATAAAGTTAGCTAAGGTATTCTATCGGATTATTTTACGTATTTTTTTACTTAGTTTCTTGTCTGTCACTTGGATTGTTTATCTTTTCATTGGTCATTCTTGTGAATTTTCTATTCAATTTACGTTTGCATAGAAAAAGCTAATGATCCATCCAATAATTACTACAGATCACACTAGTGTTTTAAAATTTTTGTACTGTAGATTATACAAATGTTGATTGAATGTTTTGCGTCAGAATTTTGTTGTCTAAAAAATGAATCAAGAAATATTAATTCAGGGCGAAGACTTCTGTGTCGTCTAATTCACCCTCAAAACCGTATGGTCGCAAATACGTTCTTTTCACAATGTAATCAACAATGTTTTCCGTAAAAACAGTAATTTATTAAGTATAATAAAAAAATCACATAGAAGGATTCATTCTTATAAAAAAAACTGCAAATCTGTTTGGTAGGTCTATGGATATTCATTGAGAACATCATACACATGAGGTAAGGGAGTAATAATTATGAAACGAGAGATTGAGTAACTTCACCAATCGAAAGGTTTAAGTTAACGACAATATGTAGTCAAAAAGAGTTTAGAACTGAAATAAGTCGGCTTGTGATAAATGGTCAATATTGAAGGAAAGGGAGGAAATGGTAATAACTTTTGGAAACAGGAGGTCAAGACTACTCGTGGCGGGGGTGTTGTTTACGAAGTTGAGAGGACGAAAAGCGAATGTCCGGTGCTTCAACCGGGTTAGTGGACATGGAGAGTCCACATAGGGGAGTTGGAAAACCCTGATTCCAAACCAATGGTGCACATGGGCTCCAGTATCCTGAAGGAACAAATGGAGTATGAACCAATCGTTGGTCACCGGCTACCATGGGAACACATCTCCGTATGATGCTCCACTGCCTTGTGAATCAGACCTTAAGAACGAAGGCTTGGGGTGCGATCCCATAAGGAAACCACTTGCTTCGGTTTGGGCACTCGGGCGGTATCACAGTCCTCACACATATCAAACGAGATCTGTGTGGCGCATATGTATTTGGTGCCTCCTTGTACCAATATCTATGTGTTAAAATAAATAAAAATAAGGTTTCTGTTGTATGTAAAGCCATAGCTTTTCTAAATATGTAGCAAAAGATTAAGCAGCGCTAAAATGTGGTAGTTTATTATCATTGGCAGATCTCCATTTCCCTTATAAATGACTTTGAATGTTGAATTTGTTTTGATTGGATGACTCATGTTCACAAGGTTTTCAATGATGAAACTGGGTGTATGTATTTCGTTCTGAATTGTCATTGGTCGTCTTCAGTTCGATTATACAAAGCTACTTTTTTACACGATTGACCAGGCAATGTTTACTTATGTAATTATTCTAATCACTTTTTTGGCTAGTAATTTATCACATAAATTATCATTATTATTGTGTATAATTTTTCTTGATGAATTCTTGACAGAATGCTAAAGAAAGCGCTCATGCTGCAACTCAACGAGCAGCATGTGCTAGCAGTGAAGTAGCTCAATTACGTGTTGAACTTGAACGAATGACTCAAGCTTATAGAAAAGAACAAACAAAATGTACTGCTACTGTAAATAAATTAACTGAGGTTAGTTTTTTTTCTTTTGTTTTCTTTTGCTCTTAATCTAATTGTTGTATAAGTAAAATTATGTTCATTGAATTAGCTCCCATTTTATATAGTCGTTTTCTATAAGAAATGAATGTTGTCAGTTTATGACATAACATGTGTTAATTACGTATTGAATGGAATTTATCACTCTACATCAACTTCATTGACTACGAAAAGGCATTTGATAGCGTGGACAGAACAACACTATGGAATCTTCTTCGACACTACGGAGTGCCTCAGAAGATAGTCAATATCATACGGAATTCCTATGATGGATTACACTGCAAAATCGTGCACAGTTGACAAAGTCGTTCGAAGTGAAGACCGGTGTTAGGCAAGGTTGCTTACTCTCACCCTTTCTCTTTCTCCTGGTGATCGACTGTATCATGAAGACGTCAACATCTGAAGGGAAGCACGGGATACAGTGGACATCTAGGATGCAGTTGGACGATCTGGACTTCGCAGATGATCTGGCCCTTCTATCGCAATCGTAACAACAAATGCAGGAGAAGACGAACAGTGTAGCAGCAGCCTCAGCAGTAGTAGGTCTCAATATACACAAAGGGAAGAGCAAGGTTCTCCGATACAACACAGCATGCACCGATCCAATCACAATTGACAGAGAAGATGTAAAAACCTTTACATATTTGGGCAGCATCATTGATGAACAGGGTGGATCTGATGCAGATGTGAAGGCGCGGATCGGCAAAGCAAGAGCAGCATATTTACAACTGAGGAACATCTGGAACTCAAAGCAACTGTCAACCAACACCAAGGTCAGGATTTTCAATACAAATGTCAAGACAGTTCTACTGTGTGAGGCGGAAACCTGGAGAACTACGAAAGCCATCATCCAGAAGATACAGGTGTTTATTAACAGTTGTCTACACAAAATACTTCAGATCCGTTGGCCGGACACTATTAGCAACAACGTAATGTGGGAGAGAACAAACCAGATCCCAGCGGAGGAAGAAATCAGGAAGAAGCGCTGGAAGTGGATAGGACACACATTGAGGAAAGCACCCAACTGCGTCACAAGACAAGCCCTCACATGGAATCCTGAAGGCCAAAGGAAAAGAGGAAGACCAAAGAACACATTACTTCGAGAAATGGAAATAGACATGAAGAAGATGAACAAGAATTGGATGGAATTAGAAAAGGAGGCCCAGGACAAAGTGGGTTGGAGAATGCTGGTCGGCGGCCTATGCTCCATTGGGAGTAACAGGCGTAAGTAAGTAAGTAAGTAATTACGTATTGTACATGAATGAGAGGGATCTATATGAACTAGATATATCCGATGACTAGTACATTACAACAATCCAAAGTCAATAATTCATATTCATATAAAAGAGAGAAGATGAGATTTTCGGAAGAGCCTTTTCATCCTTAATAGAGGTCAAAATTATAATAGAGCAGCTTTACTAATTTGGCAACTAACATGATGCAACAAAAATGGCAAACTAAAAATGATAACAACCAACAGAATAACAGCAAAGGTCAGTGAAAAAATATGTTGGCAAAACGTTATTGCGAAATTCCTTAGACGTCAGAATTACTCTTTCTATTTATCAAGACTAGATAAGTTGCAGACCTTTTAAACTCTATATCCGTGTAGATTGATAGAAATAGTGTGTAGTCAAAACATCATTTTGTGAGCAGATTGATTTACAAAACAAAAATTTTTTTAATGAACAGATTTTCAAACGACAGAATAATTAGTCAGCAAATAAAATTATTCAATACAATGAATGGACTCAGTGATAAGTAAATTAAATGGTACATCAAACGTAATATTAAATACACATTTTGGTCGACCAAACCATCCAGCTCAGAGAACAAAACTACACCAAAATCATCCACCTGAGCTACAAATCTTCTCCACCATCTCTAAATACACATTTATTTTTATGATATGAAATTTATAGGTTATTGGCAAATGTATTAAATTAAGGTTTGATTTTCTGGGTTTTATTTATTGCTGCTACCTTGATAAATGAGATTTATTTTTTTCTTTCTTTTCCAAATTCACTATAAACTTGCGTATAATCCACTTTTTTTTATTTTGAAACAAACAATCACTATTTTTAACTTGAGGTGGAAAAGATAATAAAACACTAAAGAATGAAATATTTCAATTTATAATCCATACAAGCCATTACACATTTTTCCAACCATTAACTTACTATATTACTAAAATTGTTTTCACATTACAAAACTTTAGTTTGCCTCGTCTAATACACTTTCTACTCTTTTTTTCCTTGTTTTGATCATGTCAACAGGACGAAAGGTTAGAAAAAGTTGTTTTTATCCAAAAGAGAGATAAATGTTATTGCCATGTTCTCTCTCTCTCTCTCTCTCTCTCTCTCTCTATATATATATATATATATATATATATATATATATATATATATATATATATATATATATATATATATATATATATAACATCAGTATTGGCATGCAGAATTTATTTATATCATTTCTCTAATTATCTAATCTTTTCGAATTAATTATTTTTTTCCCTAATAATTACATATTCCATCTACTAACTTGATATAGTTAGATTTTCTGCAAAACATGTTTAATCCTTTGTCTGCACTGTTTCAAGTGCTTTTTTTTCACACTGTCTTCTATCTACTTACTTTCTATAAAACCTATTCACAGTTTTTTTTTTCTTAATATCATTCTCTATCAAATAGAAAAGTTCATTGATGTTTATATACAGATTTTCACACCAATCTGTTTACAGTCAAGTGATTTTGTGAGATTTTAACAAAGTGGTTTGATTGGCTCTCCAATTTTCTTAGTTTTTTCTATTTTCTCAGGTTTTGATGAATCGCGTTAGTTAGTTAGTTAATTAGTTACCTTTTTTTTAACTAAGATTGCCAAAAAATCTTCATATTTATGTACTAATTTCTCCAGCGTAGATACATCTTGTCAATTTACTTGTTATTAGTTTTGTTTTGTTTAAACCCATTATCACTATTTTACTCGAATATCTTCCTATTCTATGCTTATTTTATCTCTCTATGTTTATAAATTGAATTTAAATCGGTTCCGAAATTTGTTAGGCTATTATTTCTAAAATATAATTCAAACTGCTTTTAGTAAGACATTTTACCTGGTAAAGCGTTTTTAGCAATCCATGACAGTTGCGCTTTTTTCATATAAGTTCAGTTGTTAATTGTTAAATTTTAGAAACTTTCATGATTAGTGTAAGAGAATGTATTGATAATTTTGTTGTAAACGATATATATATAATCGAAAGTTGATTTTGTAATGAACGCTAACAATATTTTGATTGCTGATGATACAAAACGATATGATCAAGAGACGTCTTCAATTAAAACTACAGCTGTAAATCTTTTAGTCTTCCTTACAACAAATCTATTTATCCTAGAAAATATCAGGGTTCATCTTTTCTTCATGCATAGCATTTGTAAAAAACGGTGTTCGAATGTGATTGATGACGGATACTAAATGTTTACTTTCTATGACCTATGATTACAACCTGAAAATCGAATAGTAAAGTATCTTATAACTTGGAATTTTCAACATATTGGTGTAAATAGCTTAAAATGTTTTAAATTGGAATTTAACCTCTTAGTTTCTGAAATTTGCCAGATTTCCCAATGTTTCGTCATGTCAAATTTCTGCGCAATACATGTTTTGAACCAATCATAGTCTGTTCATTCAGTGTTTCATTACAGATAATTTTTAGAATGTTAACTTGATTTCTACCACTTTCATTTCATTCGATTATGGAGGTAGTTGTATCTATCTTTTAGTAAACCTTTAAATAAACATGTTCACAATCTCAAGAAGATTATTATATTACAAGATATTCAGACCTGTATAATTTAATATTACAGTCAGAGATGCTATCTTTTCTACGACAATTTCGTAATGACATTACTATCATAAGATTCTCTTAAATATACTAATTATTTAGTAGTTATGAACTGATATCTTTCTGACCGCTGCTCATTTTAGACCGGGTTTTGTAGACCACTAGACCAAAACCCTAAAAGACGTATTTCTTACTGAATGTATGTGTAATATAAATTCTGGTGTTAGATAGCGAAAATAAAATTAAGTGCTTGTATAAATTCAGCTCACCTATTTTAATAGTTATTGGTAAAATCCACCAATAAACAGTCCATCAGGTAGCAAAAACTTAATTCAATGATAGATTACGACTTATTTTCATCGTCACTATCAATGAATTATTTTCATTACTATATGACTGGCTTCTTCACGCTTCTCAATTGTATATCTATTTTTTTCTTCCCATAATTCCCTCTTTAACAGGTTATGTCTGGCAAAAATCCGGATACATTAGAATTAATGTGGCTTGCTAGTTTTCAACAACAGGAACAAGAAGCTGGTGGACGAACCGTCAGTCCATTTTCTCTTGGCTCTAATTCAGCCCGTAGTAAAGTAGCCAATTTGAAAGGATTAGGTCAACAGAAACGTATGACTTTACAATTAAATCAACGTCACAAGGAAAATAAACGTTTAATTTCTGAAATTAATCGATTGAATGATGAATTATCTACATTACGGAAAGAAGTATGCAATCATTTAGTTAATTGTATTTTTTCATAATGTTTTTTAGTGTTTTCGTTTTAATTATAAATTTCTAACAGTAATTTGTATGTTGAAGACTTAATGCATAAAAGACGAAATGATTTAATTTTCCTTTAAAGATTTGTCAGTTGATATAAGTCTTGAATCAAAATTTTCTGTTAGGAAATCAAAGTCAAATCAAAACTTTATTCATTCATTTGAAAGAGTGAATATTCAAAGAATAGAAATAATAACGTTTGTTTAAATTATCTAAGTGTGTAATCCAAAAGTGTGTCTTTCAAAAATTGTTCCAGATTTTAATCCCACCAGGTATTCATAGTCATCTATTGAGAAACTAGTTGAAGTGAAAGGGAACGTGCGTCATCTACATTTATCCATAAATCCCCATTCTGATAATGATCATGTGCTCACAAGTGAGTGGCTTCAAGATGCATTCCCTGGTGTTCTAATGAGAAGCAGTGACTAGCGGAGTCCGATCCGTGTTGGGTGGTGACAGTTATCCACTTCAGACGATGAATGAAGGGTTGCACAAGATCATTAATCGTTGGATGCCGATTCAGTGGTCTAGAGGTTAAGCGTTTGCGCGCAACATCAAAGGTCCTCGGTTCGAGTGCCGCATGCGGTATCGTGGGTGCGCACTGTATATCTGAGGACTCCCCTACTAGGACGAAACAGTCGTCCAGTTCTTTCAGGTTTTCAATAATGGTCTAGCTTAGATCGATTCGTGGATTCAACTTTTAAAATACTGCAGTCTTCATAATTGTCCATTCTTCTTTTTATTCGTTCACTGACATTTAGTAAAATATCTTTTCTAGATGTTATATTGAATAATTTTGACAAATCAAGCTGTTCATATATAGTTTGGTTGTAAGGAAAAAAGTTGAAATACTAGTAGGAAATCCCGTTTTTTACCATTTTTATTTACTTGGTTATAGACCAAATTAGATATTAATTACTGTTACAACAATGTCTGTCATTTCTTTTTCCATCACTTTGAAGTGTTTACGTCACTTAACTGATTTCTCAAGAAAAACGTTTCAATATGTTTATGTTTACATTGATGCCACAAAGTTGTGTTTCAATTCATGTTTAATTAAATTGAAATACATACACAAATATGGACTTCATGTCAGTAAAAAAATATGTGTGTTTATACCTCAATTTATTGATGTAAACAACATTTTTGTTCTCTTAAATTGATACTTACTTACGCCTGTTACTCCTTGTGAAGGAGCATAGGCCGCTCACCAGCATTCTCCATCCAACCCTGTCCTGGGCAATCCTTTCTAGCTCCGTCCAGTTGTAATTCATCGTTTTCATATCTGCTTCTATTATCCGATGCAATGTGTTCTTTGGCCTTCCTCTTTTTCGCTTCCCTTCGGGATTCCAAGTTAGGGCTTGCCTCGTGATGCAGTTTGACGGTTTGAGTAGTGTATGTCCTATCCATTTCCATCGTCTTTTCCTAATTTCTTCTTCAGCTGGAAGTTGGTTTGTTCTCTCCCACAGAAGGCTATTGCTGATGGTATCCGGCCAATGGATGTTGAGTATCTTGTGTAGACAGCTATTTATAAATACCTGTACCTTCTTGATGATGGTTGTTGTAGTTCTCCAAGTTTCAGCTCCATACAGTAGAACTGCCTTGACGTTGGTATTGAAGATTCTCACTTTGATATTGGTTGAAAGTTGTTTTGAGTTCCATATGTTCTTTAATTGTAAGAATGCTGTCCTTGCTTTGCCAATCTTCGCCTTTACGTCTGCATCTGTACCTCCTTGTTCATCGATGATGCTTCCTAGGTATGTGAAGGACTCTACATTTTCCAGAGTTTTGCCATCAAGAGTGATTGGATTGTTGTTTTCCGCTTTGAATTTGAGGACTTAAATTGATATAGATTGAAAATCAAATGTTTCATACTTATGAATCCTGGGTCGTCTATAAATTAATACAAAATTAATTCGTAATATTTATATAAGGGCATCTTAAAGAGTTTTTATTTATTTGAATATTCGTGCTTCAACCTTGAGGATAGTTAATGAAAGACGCCAAAGTAAATTTTTTTTAAAAAGAACCAACTACATATATTAACATGGTTTGATAAATGTTATCGTTCTCTTCAGCTCAATTAAACGTATATGTTGTTATATAAACTTTGTAACTAGAACAGTTACACGTAATAAATAAATTTCTTTTCTATGAATTCATTAAGTTATTCCATTTAATGGTTAAGTGCTCGCGCGCGAAACCAGTAGGTCCTGGGTTCGAGCCCCGGGTGGTGCGGGGTCGTGGATGCGCACTGCTGAGGAGTCCCATACTAGGACGAAACGGCCGTCCAGTGCTTCCAGGTTTTCAATGGTGGTCTAGCTTCAACTGACTCATGATTTCTATCTGTGAAATATTCCATTTATATTTTTTTTTAAATCAGTCTATTAACTTTGAAATTAGATTGAAATGATAAGTTAGGTTGCATGTCTCAAGTTCGATCACAATGTTTAAGATTCACTTTTTCACTCTTTTTTCTTTTTTAAATTTTGGGTTTCTTATTCCATGAAATCATTCTTACTTCTTGAATCTTTTCCATATCTAATCTTTTTATCACCGTTTATACTTCTACTGTTACTCTGATATTTTATATTGATAATTTCATCTTGTATTTGTGTGGAATCGTATGAATGGTTCTATTTTTATGTCGATATTGCATTCCCTGTGTGTGTATGTGTATTTTACGCTTACCAAATTTTCTGTTGTTTTTTGTATATATTTTTTTAAAGTACGAAAGCAAATTACACTCAAATGAATTGCATACAATGTCAATGGAATTAGAATTGGCTTCGCTTAGAGAACAGTTGCATACCATTTCAATTACAAATTCATTATCACAACAATGTATAGATAATAATGAATCAATGAGATTATTACGTCATCATCATAATCAAAACCCTTCATCTCAACAGCAATTAAATCAATACTGTCATCGTAATAATACATCACTCAATAAATCTCTTCTCATTTCTGATATCCCTTTTAGTGTAGCAAACAACGATAATAACAATAATACTAATATCATTACAAATATACATAACGATAATATTGATTGTGATTTTACATTAAATAAATCATTCGGTGCAACACGTCCTACTTCTACTATACCACCAACGGTAAGTAGAGTATTTTTACTAATTTTTCGATTAGTTTGTCTTTTTTTCCTTTTTAAAAGGAAGAGCTAAATATAATAAGTAGTATAACTGAACGAATATTCAAATTGATAAAGCATAATAATGACAAAATGTGGACAGTATTAATTTGTATCTAAATCTAAGTAATGACTGATGTACTAAGTTCTCTTTCTATTCGAATTACATTCTCAATAATTTTATCTCTTTAAACTAATAATAATATAAGGATTTAGTCCGTACTATTCTCGTGCTACGAAGATCCAAAGTTATTTGGTTTTTTAAATATGTTTTAGTTCCTTGTTGTCATAATAATCACGAGTATGATATTTCTAATCTCTTTTTCCACGTGATATCAGTTTTTTATCACTCCACGTTTGCTAATTTTTCTGTTTCGAGGTCATGTTTATTTTTTTACATGTTGAAAGGATTTTTTCATTACAGTTTGTCTCAATTAAATACCAACTTTTCATATATACTGCTACCTGATTTTTTGGGGGGGAATTTACTCGTTGGAGATGGTTGTTGAAGTATCTTGTATGTCAGTTGTTGCCTTTGCAAGTTCAAAATAGATTTAATTCGTATCAGAATCATCTCGATCGTGTTCGTAAATAGCAGTTTTTGTAACCGGAACCCGAACAAATCGTGAGGTACAACAATACCAGGCCCAATATGGAAACAGCAAGTGATTCATTTTGAGATTAGATGCAAAGTGTTTAAATAAATACTTTAAGTCGTTGTCTAGGGCGGTTACTTTATGCTGACCGGAGCAACTGGACCGTCATTTGACGTCGGTTGCTACTCGGAGATTCTTTGACGCGGACGCCACAATCGTAATTGTTATACATAGAATGACTTAAAACAATGTGAATGTTTCATAAATTTTTAGTGGAAGGAAACTGGGGATATTTTTTTCAAATCGCTTAATTTGTGTTTTAATAGTTCACACCAATGTTCATTTAAAAAGCACGGTAAACAATAATCAATTTTAGTTAGGATAGGAAGTTTCATGGGCATTTTTCGACTGACGGTCGAGAAAAACAATAGAAAAAATACAAGAGATTTACTGGTGTCTATTGTATTATGCTTCATTCGTCAAAAGTTTAATTAAACTAACATATAATGCTCATTTTGTGGTCACTTTTGACTGGTTTAATGCATAACATAAACTCTATCCTTGATTGTTACTGTTCTAGAAATATTAAGAACTATACATTCAAGAGACAGTAAATGGAAAAATTCAAAAATGATCAACAACTCTCATCTTTTTTAAAAGATAGACGTCAAGTTGTTGACAAAATTTAGAAGCTTCAACCTATTGGTAGCATTTTTTTTTAAAAACCTTTGCTGCGTTTAATTTCAATAGATAAAGTATGATTGAAATATTTGTCGAATGTTTTCAGTTTCTCACATGTTTTTATATTTTAATTTCGCGATTTCACCGTATTGGATTTGATTGGTATTATTGTTATACACACATATTTATACAGGTTCAGGAATTAAGTTAAATTATTATATTATGGACGTTATTACAAAATACATGCATGATTAGGTTGATATAGAAAGCAATATTACATGTAGTGGACAGAGATATATGGTCGAATTGTTTGAAATGATACGGTCCATCGATCGTTTTTGACGGGCATTTTGTCACAAAGATTACAACTATGTAAAGCAGCAGTTTGAAACCATAATTTTTCTCATTAGAAAGATTATAAAATCTTATTGGTGTATGAATAGGATTTTTTCTGTTGGCACTACAGATAATCAGTAGACAAGTACTAAATTCCACTGACTCAAATAGACATTTGAATAAATAAAATCAACCATGGATAAGTAAGGTGTGAAATACTTGTAAAATGGTGAGTTCGATAACTATGTTCAGTAAAAACAATTATAAGACATTTAATTTTCATTCAATTTCACTAGTGAAATGAAATATAATCACAGGTATTAATATTTTTATGACAGTTTCGAAAGAGAGGTAACCATCAATCTAGGGATGGAAAGATAGAAGTGATTTTATTTCATTGACTGATTGTGGAAAACTATCCCAGAGTCTCCAATATTTGCTTGCAAAGTAATTCTCATAGATAGAAGATTCAATATGAGACTGTTTCAGTTATGATAAAAAGTTACAAATACTGCATATTGGATTGCAGCGGTGGGTGTAAAAGTTGGTTTATTTAGAATTTCTTTTTAAAAATTAATACTTTTTCAAAACTTTTGTTTTCATGTTAGCCATGTTAATCAGTATAAGGATTTACAAATTTTACTCTATTTTCAGCCTCATTCATCTGTTTCACAAGAATCTGTCGTAAAGTATCCTATTATCAATCATTGTGGTACTACTACTACTAATAATAATAACAGTAGTCATTTAAAACCTTCACCACTTAACAATATTTGTTCATCAAATAATTCTCGTAATTCTACCGAAATGTTATCCTCCTACACATCACCTACTATTGATGATCCTTTAGTAAGCGATTTCAAATTCTATGGTATCCTTGAGGTTGGACCAAAGCGTGGGAAACGGAATAAACTACATTGGGAACCATGCTTTGCACAGGTGAATGCAATTTGTTTTTGTTTTGATAGAATATGCTTTATTTATATTTTTTTATCTTCATTAAGGTTATCGAACTTTTTACACATTGTTTATGTTATAAAAATAAAGTTCATGAGCATATCCACAACCGTAACATGGTAGACGAGCTTATTTATCGTGAAGACTAGATCTATCTGTTCTCGTTGGAAAACCCGTTCCAGGCAGGTCTGATAGAAAGTGGTAAAACTAGAAGCAGTAAAATCAGTGTTTTAAAACAAAATTATGTTAATTACTCTGGGCTATGATTTCATATCAAGTCATTCTTCAGGCGAACATCATTTCGAGCAATGCTGTCTTCTCACAACGAGGGAAAGTATTAAAATTTAACCCTAAAAATAACATGCCATCTGCCTCTACGAATTTTCATCGCTGATTATAAGGCCTGAACAGTATCAAAGTAATGCATAGAGAAATACTCGAATAAAGGCCATATATAAAAAAGTAAGCACAACAGGACAGGTGACCTAACAAAATAACTCAACGAACCCATAATATTCACTTAAATTTCACAATATAATGGTGGCCTAGCTTTGTTAATCAATCACCTTGATAACTGTTATTATACAAATCCCAGCGGTGTATGAATTCAGAAGGCGACAAGAAGTGGCTACTACAATTTATTACTGAATAGCACAGATAAGAAAGTTACAAGCACATCGAGCGAATCGGAGCAGAAAGGCTTATGTATGTGAACAAGCGAGTACACTGACAAATTTATAGTCAAACCGAATCATGGCGAAGCGAAGACAATTAATAAAATTCAAGAATACTAGTTTATACAGGAATGATAGTGATCGTAATAATAACACCAAGAAATAGATAAATTATTATTATTATCATCATTCGAATAATAGTGTCTGTTATTTAAGTTAACTGAAGAGCTCGACAACAATTAACCATAAGTAAAATTAATTGTAGAAGAGTTGCTAATAATATAAGTCAATCAACACCAATAAATAATCAGTTTCTAAATTTTTTATATGCTGATTTCAAATAATTGGTAGAAGCGGCTTTTTTGTTATTATTTATTTTCGATAGAACAATGAGAAGACGGAGTTGATCGGAAAAAAGGTGATGTATTTGCGTTATACATTTCGAACAATCTGGTTACACATATATTTGTGTATGTGTAGCGAAAATACATCACATAATCGATAGCATTCGATCCGCACTAATAAGGATTAGACACGCATGACATTGATCGCCACCCAGTGATCAATCAATTGTGATTACATCTCAGTCCTACAAGAGGTCAGTCGTGGCTCGGATAGCTCAGTGGTAACGTATCTGACTGTGAAGCTGGATGACACGAGATCGAACCCGCCAGGGAGCACCAGTTCCCTTGAGATTATAGGTACGGCTTGCTGACGAGTGCCAAGTAGCACGAAACCCGGGTCCAAGGTTTCCTGTCGACTACCTCCAACCATCATCTAAATACATCACGTTTTTCAGATTAACTCCGTTTTCTCATTGTTCTATGGAAATTTATAAAAGGGATTAATTGCTTTAAATTATTTATTTTATCTAAAAATCTAACGAGTTATATTGATATTATACCCTTAATTAATTCACAATTAATATCAAATTAGCTAATAAATAATAATGATTTAATTATACTTTACAAATTCCACTTTGATTTAAACAATTAGATAATAAGTAGTTATTAGTAGTTTGACTAAAATTTGATTATTTTTTTTTAAAAAAATCTTGCACTTGTTTAATAACTTAAATTAACATTAAATAATTACCAATAAATACCATTGAAATGAATTAATGGATTTTAATGCCAAAAATAATATCCATATGAATATATTATTCCTTTTTTTTTAATGATCGTACAAAGTATGAAGAATTTCAAAGAATATTTATCTCTTAATAATTATTTTTCTTGTTGAAGTATATAATTAAAATCGCTAGATATTTACATACAAGTTTATCATATAAACTTTTGTAGATAGTTATCAAAACTTTACACTTATTAACTGTTTCATTAATTCCTTACGCCTGTTATCCCTAATGGAGCATAGGCCACTGACCAGCATTCACCAACTTATTCTGTCCTGGGTCTTCCTTTCTAGTTTTATCCAATCGGTGTTCATTCTTCTCATATTTGTCTCTATTTCTCGACGTAATATGTTCTTTGGTCTTCCTCTTCTTCTTTGACCTTGAGGATTCTATGTGACGCAATTGCGTGATTTCTTCAATGTGTGTCCTATCCACTTCCAGCGCTTCTTTCTCCACTGGAATCTGGTTTGTTCTCGCTCACAGTAGGTTGTTGCTGATAGTGTCTGACCAACGGATCTGAAGTATTTTGCATAGACAGCTGTTAATAAACACTTGTATCTTCTGAATGATGGCTTTCGTAGTTCTCCAGGTTTCCGCCCGATACAGCAGAACTGTCTTGACATTTGTATTGACAATTCTGACCTTGATGTTGGTTGACAGTTGTTTTGAGTTCCAGATGTTCTTCAATTGTATATATGCTGCTCTTGCTTTGCCGATCCGTGCCTTCACATCTACACCAGATCCACTGTGTTCATCAGTGATACTGTCCAGATATGCAAATATTTTTACTTCTCCGTCAAGTATGACTCGATTGGCTCATGCTGTGTTGCATCAGAGAATCTTGCTTTTCCCTGCGAAGTCTAGATCGTTCAGCTGCATCCTAGCTGCCCACTGTATCCCATGCTTCCTCCAGATGTCGACGTTTTCATAATCCAGTCGATCATCGGGAGAAAGAGAAAAGGCGAGTGTAAGCAACCTTGCCTGACACTGGTCTTTACTTCGAACGAGTCTGTCAATTGTCCTCCATGCACGATTTCGCAGTTTAATCCATCATAAAAATTCCGTACTATGTTGACTATCTTCTCAGACATGCCGTAGTGTCGAAGAAAACTTCATAGTGTTGTCCTGTCCACACTATCAAATGCTTTCTCGTAGTCAATGAAGTTGATCTAGGATGATTAATTTCACTCAATTGATTGTTCTACAATGATCGTAGTGTTACAATTTTGCTCGTTACACGATCGAACTGTTTCGTTGATTATTATTATTATTTCCACGTATATATTAGATTGTCAATATTTTCTCATATAATTTCTTCTTTTTGTCTCTATTTTGTTTTTTAGTTATCACGGACTCATTTAATGTTATGGGATATACCAAGTGATTTATGCAAACGTGTACATGAATTACAAAATAAATACTTAGTTGTATCTAATTTTGTTGCATCTACAATCAGTTCAAATATAAATAATTTAAGTATACGTTTAGAAATGCCATTGAATTCATTATATCATGTACGCTCGGTGAATTCATGTGATGTATGCCATGAACGTGTTGAAGATTTGCCTCGAGTTTTTCAAATTATCTATGATCGTCAGTACTTGAGTAATAGTACTAGTATTACTAATAAGAATAACGCTAGTAATAATAATAGTATATACACTGGAGGTATGAAACAATCTTCAAGTGGTAATGCAGTTAGTAATGTTGGTAAAATGTCAAATACAAGTCCTTCAGGTAAATCAGTTATTTTCTTTATGTATGTTTGTCTTCCTTTTGTGTGAGTATATTGATATTTTAAGGTTAATTCAATTCACGGTGGTTCGGATTATCCCTTTGTTAATATTTTTATTAAAAATTGATCAGTCTTAGTTGGCGTATGTGCATCCTTCGCTGATCGCCTCGATATAGTCATTATGACATAAGTTTATATAGAATAAATAGAATATGACAAACAGCAGAATCCTAGATATGCGATCCAAATCATTTTAAACTGAAGTAAAATTTATACCATTGCATTAGCGGACAACTCTCTCAACTCAGTTGTTAAATGATTAACGCGATAGCGTCTGAAACAAAAGTACTGAATTTCAAATCTCGGAGTAGATTTCAACTCTGGGATGCAAAAATTCCAGCTGACGTGTCCTAAATAAGATAAAAAACTTCCTGGACTCTAACGCTAACCAGTTTATCTATTCTATATAAATTTTATTCTTCATCATGGGATAACCCCCGTCCGCAGAGCTATCCGATCACCGTAAATCAACAAATAGGTGTTTGTCATTGTGGTTTCAGACTCATGGACAGTCCGTTCGTGCTCCATCTATTCAGGGGTATTTAGGTCCAGCGATAAACATAATACTTCTAAACAATCGCTTTGAAAATCAAGCAGTTCACACATTTAGAACTTCATTCAGTTTGCTATATAGCCCTATCATTAGTGGTTCTGTTTAAATACCCCCAATCTGGTTGAACTTCATCCATCTATGACATCTCATTAAAGCTTTGGGATTGATTTTCAAGTTAGCCACTAATGAACATGTGACTACTACTTCTGTAGAAGATTTGTGAACTGTTCAATTTTTCAAGTTACTTTTCATGGTGAAAAATGAAAGCGAACTTCATATTGAAAAATCTCTCTAAAGACTATCAATATTATTGATAAGGAACATTCCACTACTGAAGTAGATGGTTTCACCACTACTATCTCTAACTCAATAAACTTATACTTTAGAGCGAATAAGGCAGTGTAAAAAAGGTAGATAGAATTCATGATTGTGTTTCTTATTGTTAAAATTTTTCTTTCCATTTCAGTGCACAATAATGTTCTTATTCAATAGTCGACATAATCTTATACTTTCCAAGAATTCATTTGTTTAAATTCACATATTTTTTCTTGGTTCATTTACTCATCATCCTCATAAACTCAAATCGATTATAAAGTCAAGGAGTTGTGAAACAGTAGTATCATTTTAGTTTGGGAATTTTCAACCATAACTGTACTAAAGATCCAGTTTCGCATATTTACTTCATGTTATAATGTTTATAGTTAACTGTACTGGATTGTATACTCCATGATTAAATAAGATTCAGTCCATAACTTTTGAGTCGTATGTTTATTTAGATATGTGGATAGTTTGTGAGATATACACTTTTGATATGATTCTTTACATGTAAGCACCGATTGAAGCAAGTTAAGCAAACAAAAGGTTGAAATTCTTTTCATTTATTAAACAATCATCAATAAAATGCCCAACTTGTTTCAGCGTAGTTGTAGATGATTCTTTTCAAAATATTCCTTTTTCTTTAAAAAGATACACCTAAAGTGTTATCCTTTTTATAAGCGAAAGTGCCTTGCTTAAATAAATAAAAAATAAAAAAAATCAACATCGTTGTGACGTAAAATCTCTCGATTCTTTATCGACAGTCATTGAGATTATAAAGTAATAATAGTGTCTATATTAATAGTAGTTTTACATAACATTTAAATTTCAACGTAGAACTACACCATGGATTTCGTTTTCATGTGTATCCATTTGTATTTGTGTCTAGACAGATTATGTTTCCGTGTATGAAAATCTAGTCGTTTGTTTATTTATTCATCACCGAATTCTATCATAATCTATCTATACTCACAACTTACTCATACAGGAATATCGTATCTAAATAATTCTTTTGATAAAAGTTTTTTCTTTACATTAGTGTCAGTTAAGTATAAGTAAAGGATATTGAAATCAAATAATCGGTTGTTGTACAGTATCGAATTAAATTAGTTAAACTACTTTTTCGTTTTACGTACGTATTTCTTATAGTGATTTTATGGTAAGTATGAGATTTGCAATACAGATTCCATCACTTTTGGAGGGTAATTTGGCCAGGGATTTCTTTTAGTAGATATCAAAAACGTTTTTGTACTTCCTAACTAATATCACTTGTTGTACCGATAAAGCAAATTTACCTTTAATAAAGTCCACGTGTGGTGTGTGCTACTTATATTGACATAAGTAGTATATGATATTAGCCGTGAACAGAAGGTCTGGCAGCAGAGAGACAAGAGGATCGAACAGTAAAGAATGGAAACAGAATGCAATTCGCATGAAAATGCAAGAATAATAAAGTCATGACTAAGATCCTCGTTATAACTTTACGCTATAATTTTTGACATTTTGTGTAATAATTTGATGAATGATTCATTTCATATATTTTTAAAGAATGAAATCAAGATTTTAGTATAGACTATCAGTCAGTATTGTCATAATCATTTCTTTGATGTAACTTGTTCAGTATGACATAAATATTAAAATATTTGTCATGTATTAATGCGTATATGTACGTATTGTTCTGGTGTACTGATACAAGCTGCTTCTACTCATTTTTCGTTGTTATCACAGTTAAAATATTTTACCATACCTATTGTATATGAAATACATCTCTTATATCCATCAAAAAATAACCAGTAACTGATAACACTTAATGTAATTATTTGTAGATAATAAGTTAAATTGGTAGACTGATAGATGGAAACATTGACGTTATTAAACAGAACAACATGGAATCTTGCGTTGAATAACGATTGGTTCAATCTCCTATTAATAACTATTTTACCACTATGGTTTAATTTGTTTAATCTGGTTGGCGTTTTTTAGCAAGATTTTTTTATAGGATGGAGTTGCCGACCCCATACCTAGTCTGTTGCATAGTATAATTCAAACACATGAATGAGTTATTGTCCTATCCGGAACTTGGTTTACTCTACCAGTCTTCCATGAAAAAAAAATAACCAATATTAGGAAATTAATTACGCTACATATATTTTTACATCATGTTTATCGAGTTGTGTATAAATTCATGTTACCATCGTCACAAAATAAGGTTAATTTATGATACAGTCTAATGTTGCCACTGAGCTGTATATATAGAACCATGTCACATTGAATTCAAACCCTACTCCCCATTTTTATGTTTCAACAGTTTAACAGACTACTAGCCTTCATGCTTTAAATACAGATAAGTAGCTTATAAATGCACACGTACTTAGTGCCCTCTGTTGTTTTTTAGAATTATTGTTACCCTATATCTATTTGTTTAACATGCATATTTTATTTTCATTAAAAGGATTAGGGATTTTTAAAGTAGATTCTATAGTTTTTCAGCATTCAACATACAATACTATATTCGTTTACAGAAATTTTACGAATTTATCCATATAGTTTGATATTCATGATACAACAACCTTTTCATACACATAGTTCCCTTTATTATCTTAAATAGAGCAAGAACAAAGATTGGTGCAGAATAATATGAATTCATTTTATTTCGTTAGGTTCTCATCAGCTGCTTACATCCTAAATTATTTGAAATTCAACATTATTACAGATATTGACATATTTATACATAAGAGTGTGAATAAGGATCAATACATGTGTATGATGATGTAGAAAATATTCAGATAGAGTTAATGAGCTCATAAAATGTTTGATTCGAATAAATAAATAAAGTTAGAGAGGGAAAGTTCTGGAACATTGAAATAGTGATTAGAACTCATGAAAATAGATTAATAGTAATAAAGAAAATATGAATTAAAACCAATCATTTATGTATGATGTAATTTAAACTTCAGAAAGAGTTGGAAGATGGGGAATGACGTAATAAATAAATAAATAGGAGTAAATGAATAGAAAGGGTGGGGATTATTGTTACCAGGGTAAAGAAAGATTTATTACTGTCTCTTTTTGTATACATAGATCTGGTTTTAAACGTTTGATTGCTATCGCTTCAGCGAATTTCAAAAGGTTAGAGTTTGATTGTTTGTTGATCACCTTGAAGGACTTCAGTATATCAACTTCATGTCCTGTATTCATATTTTCTTTATTACTATTAATCTATTTTCATGAGTTCTAATCACTATTTCAATGTTCCAGAACTTTCCCTCTCTAACTTTATTTATTTATTCGAATCAAACATTTTATGAGCTCATTAACTCTATCTGAATATTTTCTACATCATCATACACATGTATTGATCCTTATTCACACTCTTATGTATAAATATGTCAATATCTGTAATAATGTTGAATTTCAAATAATTTAGGATGTAAGCAGCTGATGAGAACCTAACAACAACCTTTGTCTATAATTAATTTCTCTTTGACGGTTCTCAAAATCTTGTTAATACGGCTTTTACATGAACAATCTTATAGTTCTCTCTATGCATAAAGATGTTCTTCATTTACCAATAATATTTTAGGTGATTCTGCATCTCATCCGCGTAAATCAAGTTTCGGATCATCTGCCCTCTTTTCTACCTCCAGTCCTCATCCTTCAAGTTCACGCCGGGTTGTACGAAATGACTCTGTGTCTAGTTCTCATCCACACTCCGTTTCAAATGCATCCAATAAACGTTTGAATCAGACTGAAAATTCTACTATTGAGCATCAAATAAATTCACCATCTAGTGAATCACCTCATAACGTAGAGTCGAGTACAATTTACACTAAAGGACATGTTCTACAACGTATTCTCTTCAGATCATATGCAACATGCGATCTTTGTCAAAACTCATGTTCCGGTGTTTTTCATCCTCCTGTGTCTTTTCAGTGTACAGATTGCCAGGTAAGAGTTTATTAATTCCACAATGTTAATACTATTAATTTAAGTTAATTTCCTAAAGCAACCCATTTAATTACTGGAACGATTGTGGTAGTAGAACGGACAATTAGTTGATAAAACCTGTATATCACTTGCCAAGTTAGTGGTCAAAAGACAGAATCACTGGCTAACTGACTGAATTCGTGAACTAAAGCATCAGTTCGAGTAAATTAATAATCTTAATATTTTTTAAAGGCAGTAAATTCTATATCATTGTGTATAAGAAAATAAAAATCTTCAATCTCTTTTTAGTAGCTTCTAGTAATTAAAAATTCTTATTCCCTTCAATATACACACTTTGTTTTGAGAAGCTTTTCTACAAATAGTAATTACAGACATATTAGAATATAAATAGTAGAACTAAACTATATCGATGCCCTTAATACTAAAAGAAATGACCCATCGAGATATAAATAAAGCGATTGTTGAATTTTAGTATAATTTTTAAAACCATATTTTTTTTAATTAGACTTCATATTTTACTCATTTGGATGATGGTGATATATCACCGGTGATCACTTACAGAGGACATTGAACTATTAAAAAGTGGCATAATACGTAATTGTGGGTCAACCTTCAAAGAAATTGTGAAGTCTTGAACAAGGTTGTTTTATAGTGTACTACTTGTTACGAAAAGAAGTCTTTTCGAAGTGGCATTTTTCTTGCAAGTTCAAGGTTATAGATCGTTTACACAACCTCCATTCTGGTTGTTTAGGTTAGTTTTGAGGTTGAGGTTAGGCCCTAACACTTATTCTGACATTCTAAAACTATGTCCTTTGTAGTTTTATCGTGTTCGTAATATTCCATTCTTTTACGACAGCTACATTCTAATTAGCTGACATTTGATTGCTTATTCATTCCTTGAATTGCTTGAGACCATCAGTATATATCAGTTTCATAGAATAGATGGTATTTTCGGGGTTCTAGGCAATTAAGTTGAGATATCTGATGAGATTTTGAATTTCCATTAATTTTGGTATCAGCTGTTTGCTTCATGTGAAGCGTCATAGCCTACTAAAATATACAAATCTAGATATATCGGAGCAAGTTACCAAACAAACCACAGGCAAATAAATGGAAGTTTATTTGATTTTCTCAGTGTGCTTGAAATCATAGAATATATATACGGATTAATATGACTAACAATCTATTACAGTAATATCCATGTATTTATTCTATATTTCACTGTTCGGTCAATTCTCATATCTGTGTGCGCGCGTAACTTTTTTATGCATATCTTTCACGTTTATTTGGAAAATATCTTTTCTTCTTTTTTTGGATAACATGTTGTATTCATCAATACATTAAAACTATTGTCCATGCTTTTTTATATATGATTATTCAACTTGAAAAAAAAGTACACATACACAATAACTATCCAAGGATCGAACCTAGGATCTCTGGTGTTCCTCATGAACGCCTAACCTCTAGACCACTAAGGCGGGATCGAACGTTATCATTGCTTAACTTTAATCAATTCACAATATTGCGCGACCATTTTCCATTACATGCAGTTGATAATTGTCTCACATCCGATATGGTTGAACTCCATTAGTCACAGATCCTTACTAAAACTCCAGGATTCGCATTTTAAAGCTATGCACTAGTGAGCATATGATTACAATTAGTGTATCGAGACTCGTGGAAATTTTCAAATTATTAAATCTTTTCTTTCCCTTTCTTGTAAGCTAATTTTAATTGATTAATACCTCTTATCATCTAATCATACCGTGTACAGATTAAATTACACGCATGTCATCTAGAAAATAATGATTATCCTCTACCACAATGTGCTAAAGCTGTTGGTGTTTGTTTATTACGTGCAAGCACAGTACAAGATAAGGAACAATGGATGGAGTATTTATTATTAACTATGAAAACAATGAAATCTTTGTCTTCAACGCCAAACATAACAACTCGTAAATCTTTCAATCAAGAGTTATCAAATGTGTCAATACCATCTACGACATTGCCATCGTCACCAACAGGACGTTGTATTCCTGTGCATGGATGTGGTCCTCTACAATGTAAGTTCCAAGTTCTTATTATTAGTGTTATATTATCATTCTCAGAGTAATACTATCATTTATAACATTCTATATATCGACATGAATCGTTCGGTTTCGTCTTTAACTTTTTAAAATTGCGTCTTTAACATGTAAATTCAATGGATAAGAAATATCGTGTTCTCAGAAAATCTTCTTACTGAATGAATTAGTGGCAGTAGGGAAGTATTTCAAAGAATGGAAATAATTCCATTCCTTTTCTTCAATAATATTAGACTAGTAAAGTGCATAGTAGTCATTCAAACCTAATGATTAAATAAAGTTTCATAGCTTACGTCTCGCACCGATCTTAGAAAATCATTGAAAACATGGAGGCACAGAACGGCTATTTCTTCCTAGTACGCAACCGTTCAACAATGAATATTCATGACTTCATTAGATATCAAACGCAGTACATTCAAGTCGCATGGAGTGCGCTTAACCTTCAAACCACTAGTTTAGCATCTAATAGTTTACACATCTAACTTCAATCGATTCATAATTATACCAAAAAATAACTATTAAACCAACGCCTGTTCAGCAAGTAAATGAAATTTTTTCTTCAATGTTTTATCCTGATTAAAAAAACACTATTTAGCTCTATCACCAAGTGTACCATCAAGTCCAAGCACAAATCTGGCTATACCAATACGATTTATCAATCTAACACCGTCATCGGATCATCAAATTTCTCACGCTCGTTCAAAATCTTCAATGTGTGTTCGAGATTCACTGAAATCACGTCCTATTGAAAATTCATCTGTTAATAATAGTACTAATGACTGTTCATTATTATCACATCAATCATATATTCCTACATTGATGTCCTATTCATTACGTCCAACATGTACTATTAATAATGATAATAATAATCCTAGTAATGGTAATATTAGTAGTACAACAACTTCGATAGAATCATCAACTCCTTCAGCAACGTCACAATTACCAGGAGTGAACAGTTATCATGAACAACAACAAATGAGTCGGAGCTTCACACTCGGCTTAACAAAATATCGAAGTGAAGATTATACTGATTGTTCAGTCAATGGTAATAGTAGTAGTAATCATCATTATTCTGGTGTTGTGGTTCGATCGATTTCCAAGAGAGAAAGTCCTAATTTCCATATGATCAATAATAGTAATCATCACCATAGTAATAGTTTTACTGGTAGTAATAATAATAATAATAATATCAGTAAAGCATCATACGACCTTTCGCCGCCTATTCTCTCATCACTTCATCATCATCCTCAAAAACAAACTAGCTCAATTGGATCGATAGATTCCACAAGCGGGGGTGGAGGTGGTGATACGTCGTCGTCATAAATCAGCCAACTATCATCTGGACATATTATTATTCAAGTTAGTAACGCAATTCTCTTTTACCAATATAATATCGCATATATTTAAAGTATACTATGTAGGGTTATCATGTGGCGGTTTTTTTAATGTTTGCGGAAATTATTTTTTTCAATAGACTTTCCCATTCATTATCGATAGAGCTATTCTGATTAATGTAAATTGCTATGTTTTAAGGGTGCATTCAACATTTGCTTCTCAAACAACAGTAGTATCATCGGAACTTTACGTAATGAAATAAATATAAATACTTATTTCAAAGTAGTACATGTTTGTTTAATAGAGTAAACGTTGTATGAAAGCAGACATCTGATGTCATTTAAATGATGGTCATTAATGCATTAGTCCTGATTACGATAAAACATGCACCACGTGTAGCAGTCAGCTAATAACCACTATTCAGAATGAAATAATACTTCTGACAATTGATTACGTCGAAATATCGGTTTTGACTAATTATTTTACAATGAATGCTGAAATTTTCATCATACTACTTTATTTATCGGTTTTTTTCGCTTAATCTCCTCTTTTTCCTTAATTTGTTTTATTGTCCTTTGTATCTCTATCATTTTCTGTTCACTAACCTATAGTCTGTGTTGTTCTTATTGTTTTCCGAGCTCTTGTTAATATAACTTCTTTTTCAGAAGCATATTTCAGGGATCGATATATTTCTTCATTTATTTTACACCTACATATTTAGTTGTTACCATTAGTAATAATCTTTATATATATGTATATGCATAATTTTATGCATTAAGTTAAATTTGTCGTTTCTAATATGTATATATAATACAAATACTATTCACTATGTATATATTCATAATTCATCTACGAAAGTTAACTACTTTCAAGAAAATTCTCTTGATGATATTCATTCTGTTATTTCATGTAACCAGATCTCTTGACAAATTTGAACAACGAGCAAAGATAACAAAGTTTGCAAAATAAAATGAATTCATTATTCTACTTCACGGTTCCTCATCAGCGAACTCCATACAGCTTAAAATTACAATTATTAATGTAACTATTAACAAATGTGTAACATATTTTAGTCTGTGGAGTTTAGGTAAATGTTCGTAATGTAATCAAAATCATATGTTGATGATACGTTCACTATCTGTGATGGTATGAATCACGCTTCTTGGTTGCCTAATCATTTCAACAACTCTCACATAAACACAATGTTTTCAATAGAATAGATCTTAGTGTGTGACGGAAAAACAATAGGACTCTTGAGAAAATTATATAAAGAGAAGAAACATGGACAAGAAAGTAATTAAACCCTGATGAATTTTGACCTACCAGTTACAGAAGGTATTCAGTCAAAACGCTCTTCAGTGGAGCTAGAATGTTATGTTTAAAAAGTAAAATAAATGAGGTAAAGAACATCCTAAGGATGATAAACAACTAACTGTTGGTAAAAAACCTATTTTCATCCCTCTTCCGTTAAGGGAGATGAGATTTCAGGAAAGATTTATGGGAGAATCAAGGTGGCACTGAAAAGAAGCTTTCCTTCTGCTCAGTTGGTTTCACCATGCAACAACAATTGCTAGTTATACTATTCAAAGGTAGATCAGTACCTCTCCAATGTTATCTACAATCGTATCTATGATGTTTCATAAACCTGAGGTAGCAAGTATGTAGAAAGGACAGAGAGAAGGGCCTCTACTAGGTTTTCTGAACACATACGATTGCCAAACACCTTTTAGAGATGGTGGACACGCAACGAATGTGTGTAATGCACTCAATAGACAAAAAAACACCACTAATCTCTCTCTGTTTTGCAGAGGCAATCACTCTCAAACGTTTTCGGCCTGACCTATATATACAGAAGAGAAGTCTGATTAACCTTTCCCTGCCATACTGATTCGATATTTGTCTAATAACTTTTGTCAATTTTAATCTTTTTTTCAACCCTATCCCCAACCTTTTTATTTTTATTATTCTTTCATTTTCTGATATTCATCTCTTACATAGTCCTACATACTTGTTTATTTTGTCATGTGGAATGATTACCTAATCACTTATTCATTTTATCACCTTTATATAACATGTGAATTATTTCTTCCCAACATATTAATACACATTGATCTTAATTATATTTGTTCATACATTTTATATCCCTATTCTTCTGATTATTATAATTTCCGTTACATCTTGAACATTGATCTAAACTTCACAAATTAAAGTATGTTATAAACATTTGTTAATAACTATAATTCTATTAATAATTATAACTTTAGGGTGTATTCAAATGATGAGAAACCGTGAAGTGGAATAATAAATCCATTTTACTCTACAAACCATCTTGTTCCTTGTTGCTATGTTGTTGTTGTTGTTGTGGTTGTTTTTAATCATAAATAATTTATAAGTTTATCATAGTAGTTTCTTACAGATCGTATGATTTGATTTTTACATTGTTATCAATCTGTATTAAGTATCTTATCTATTCTTTTCGCTTTTATACACAAATATGAAAACAATTAGATTGTCTGATAAATTATTAAATTAATCTAAAAAGAAATTATTTTAAAAATATTCTATAAAATGTGAATTGGATATTACTTGTAGCATTTTGTTTTTGTTTACTATTAGCTACTAATATTGTTGACGTAACAATCAAATCGATATGTATATAATGTGACCTGTCTAGTTAGCTTATCACTTGTATTTTAACTGTGCTATTTAAGTTTTACGAGGTTACTTTAGTCATGTGTAATGTAGATAATTTTAATGATGTTGCATTATCTGACCATTATTTGGACAGCATTAATTCAGACAATTCAACAAAATCAGTTGAATTCACTAGATCTACGTATATTATGAACTGACTGACTATGTCATACATCAATTTATTCATCCAATACCTCATACTTTATATGATTTAAATAATAAATGTCAAAGTTTTAAGTGATATATACAGATAGAAACTCTACATTGGATGGTGAGTTGTTATTTAGGATTACCGGTTGAAGGAACCAGTAATAAATCAATGAACCTCATTCAAAATAAAGATTTCAATTCATGTAACCACTATCGGTCACTTAAATAATACGTACACAGTGAATATGTATTTCGAGATAATTTTTACTTTCAACTTTGATCAATACCCAGAAGTAGATAAAATTCGACAGATTTCTTTGAAAAGCTCGATAACCGACTGACTGTTCTAGTGTCATAGTTATAATCTCTAATACTATTACCTCGGTTTGCTAACATTTAGGTTACCAAATACTTTGCTATAAATTAAATTTGTTACTACGTAGTCCTCAATGAATTTAATTGGTCTATGTGAGTCTATCTCGTACTGAAATTTGACAATAAATCGGATCCTACTGACGGAATAATCACTTCTAATCATCTTATAAAGATCGTAGCTGATAGCATATTCCACCCATTTGCAAAGCGATAACAATTCTTTTCATGATAGCCACAAAATTACGTTGATACTCAACATAATTATGTAATCAATAATTATCTGGTACACATTTTCGGCTCTTGAAATCAACCAGCTCTAGCAAACTAATAAATTTAATTGATTAAAAGTAATAAATCCCATATTTTCCTGTTCAAATGTTCATACTAGTAGTTGAGTTATGTTATATAATAACCTAACTTAAATTTAATATCTTTGAAATTATTAAAATTAAAACCACAGGAACTTTGACCCACTATTTCTCCCTAAAAAAAGTGTGAAATGACGTTACAAATATGTCTCGCTTGTTCTTCTTAATGTACTTCTTATGAATTTTAATAACTTGATTCATCAATTATTATGCTAGCTATATCATAAATCTGACATCTGTAGCCGTTTAGACGGTACTAAGTTTTTAGTTTCTCTATTTGATATATATTTATCGTGTCTTAAAGTATGAATTGACTAAGTAATCAAGGGATCAGTTAATGCAGACAAGTCCTATTTAGATGCTAAATGTAGACGATATGATTAAACGTTTAATGTTTGACCGTTTGCATTATTATATTGATTCAGTTATATGAAACCAAATAGCTTAATCTGAACTATTTTAAGAATCTTTTGTGTATGAAATTAAGAAGGTTTCATCGACTGGGTTTTTCTATAGAATAGACTGCTTTTTTTGCCATTACAAACGCTGGAATGTCTAATAATTAAAAGTCATAATTTCGAATCACAATTATTTGACATGACAAACAACTAACATTTTAGTCAACTTGCTGATCGAAAGAAACCTTTCATGTCGTTGCTTTCTGTCTTGCTCAATGACCAATCCGTTTTCTTCATTTCGCCTTCCAAATATTCTAATCAACACAAATTTCCCATATCACTGTGCTACTGAGATGCTTCATTTAGTGTAACACAATTTCTCTCATTATTCAACGCGATGTAGTAGTAATTAAAATAGTATTTTATGCTTGATTCTTAGCTACTTACTTCTGGTCAGTAATTCCAGTGAAATGATGTCAATTCATGTAAATCTAGTCTAATCATTAAAGATCATCGCACCAACTTCAATTATTAAAAACTAATGATCTAAAGTTTAAGGTAGCCACTTTTGTTTGTTTTAAATGTAAGCACTAGAGGTTCTCAACATGATTCTTCTGGGAATTGAATTCATCTACAGATTTTGGTTAATTCATTCTCATTTAAATATATGATTCTGATTAACTCTTATTTTGGATTCACAATGGGTTGTTGCGTTATATATTTCATCATGTTGTGAAATATATTGCCTTTAGATTTGGTAACAGTTCATCTTACTGAAAAACATTATTCATATCTGATATGATTTTTTAAAGGAATTATACATAACTGAGACAAAAAACCAACAGTGTAAAAGCTTCCTAGAGAATGTCTGCAGTAAATCAGTATAGTCATTGTTTTGTTAAAATTCCTGTCTTTGTGTGTTGACAAGGTTTTTTACGTCCTAAATATGATTACAATAATGAAAAATATCGATTCAGGACAATTACCTGATGAAATCTTGATTTCCAAACTAGGTTAATAATTTTCCTCTAAAAAATAGCTACATTAATCAATAATTTATACAACATGATGCTCAGCTAATGCTTAATGTAGTTGATTATATGCAATACCAGTGTTTTTACATTTAATACATGTATTCCGCTTGACTGTTTTTCATCTTTTATTTTTTGACCTTATATTTTTACTTCATCGGTTAACAGATCCCCATTTACTGTGTTGTGTCTAGTACTTTGTCAATCCCACATGGGTTATTCTAGCTGACTATAAATATTGAGTCACGCTTGATCTAATCGAGTTGGTCTTTTCGCCTTCTCCGCTTCACTTTTCAGCTTTTCATCCTGAATGTCTGTCTGGATCAAAAAGTGTACGAATTATACTTATCCAAAGTTTATTGTTAGATTTGACTTATTTCATTCCGTTATTCTCTAACGCGAATTAAATTGACAAATATTTACAAGGGTAGCCGATATATATATTTTGATTGCGTCATCATAAGACCAACTTCGCGGAGTCAGATTGACGGGCCACAAAAATGTAAAAACCATATATTGACGTCCATCTAGAACTTTTACAAATTTTGTATATAGTTATAAATTGTCGATGAAAGTGATAAGATAAAACACCGTTATTTTCATTTTTCTGAATGTTTTGAACTATGATAATTTATAATAGACTCTGCGATAAAGAATTAATATGTAATCAACATAACCTACCTTCTGTCACACTATTTAATTCGTAGTATCACAATAAATTCCATTTAAACAATTTTTGGAAGACGAAAAAGGATATTACTTCAAAGTCAAGTCATAAGATCATTGTTTCAACATGTACATCAACAGTTTTTCACATAAATGTTAAAAAGATATTGACCACGTTCAACTATGAGCCAGATTTCTTGATATTCTCGTAGTAAATCTTATTTTACAGTTTATATTACTTGATGTTTTTCACTTTTAATGAAGGATCCAAAATTTTTTTTTTCTGTTTTAAGTGTATTACCGGTCAATATTATTATTTTTGCTACGACTAAATTTTTAAAGGAATATTTAATAATGCTTTCATAGTGTATTATTTCAATCGAATTAATGGTTATTTCATTTTGTTTGCTTTTTTTCTACTTCTCTCTATATATTTTACAGTTGTATCATACACAATACAGTTAGTGGAATAATATATGAGCAATATTGCAAGTTAATTGCAACGAGCTATGTGTACACCATGACATAGTAAAAATCAACAATCTAATTGGAAGAGGATATATTAAATAATCAGAATAGAGTCATAATTCATTCATCCCTACCTATGATCTCATCTTTTATAACCGACCATATATATATATATATATATATATATATATATATATATATATATATATATATATATATATATATATATATATATATATATATGCGCAAATATTTTTACTGTTGCGTTTATCACATAAAATTATATTTGTATTTCAACTTTTTTTCATAAAACTGTAAAGTTCAAATTCTTAATTTTGTTTAAATCTATTGAATATATATATATACATAGTTATACATCTCATAAATCGCACACACGTCACTCACTTACGTAATGCCAGTTCATTGGTATTAATAATATAAATAGATATTATTCGTTTACATTTTAATCTTGGTTGCCATTGTTTTCCTTCTTTGTCATTTTTTTTATTCTTCTTCTTCATTTTTTTTGTCTTACTTTCTCTGTTTTATTTCATATTGTTGTTTGTACTTGTTCTGTTCTAATTTATTCATCTTGTTTTATCATTAATAATAATTATATTGTCAACAGTTTTAATTAATCCCAATAGGCATAGACATTTCATTTTCAATTTAAACAAATAGAGTATTATTTTAGTTCTTGAGCGTATAAAAATTTAATGAACTCAATTAAATAAAGGGACATGATGAGCTCCATACAAAACAAAAAAGCCTGTTTTGTTATTTAAAAGTTGACTACACGGAATATGGCAACAGGTACTGGTATCTTATTATGTTTCATATAATTTACAAGAGCAAAAAGGCTTATATATATATATTGCTGTTGTGCAGAAGTTTCGCATTTTTCATTGAATGTTTTATTTGCTTATTATATTTAAAATATGCTGAAAAGTGTTTCTATGTCATAAAAAAGATTATTGTATTACATGTATACATTAAGTTGGTTGAATATAAGTTGTGAATTTTTTAAAAGTATATCTTTTTGAGAATCTGTTGAGAAACTAAAAAAATCCTAACATGGTAGAAATTCAAAACTTACTTACGCCTGTTACTCCTCGTGAAGGAACATAGGCCGCTCACCAGCATTCGTCATCCAACCCTGTCCTGGGCAATCCTTCCCAGCTCCTTCCAGTTGTTATTCATCCTTTCCATATCTGCTTTTATTTCCCATCGTAATGTGTTCTTTGGCCTTCCTCTTTTCCGCCTTCCTTCAGGATTCCAAGTTAGGGCTTGTCTCGTGATGCAGTTTGACGGTTTGAGTAGTGTATGTCCTATCCATTTCCATCGTCTTTTCCTAATTTCCTCTTCAGCTGGAAGCTGGTTTGTTCTCTTCCACAAAAGGCTGTTGCCGATGGTATCCGGCCAATGGATGTTGAGTATCTTGCGTAGATAGATATATATAAATACTTGCACCTTCTTGATTATGGTTGTAGTATTTCTTCGAGTTTCAGCTCCGTATATTAGAACTGTTTTGACGTTCGTATTGAAGATTCTCACTTTGATATTGGTTGATAGACGGTTGTTTCGAGTTCCATATGTTCTTCAATTGTAGGAATGCGACCCTCGCTTTGCCGATCCTCGCCTTTACGTCTGCATCTGAACCTCCTTGTTCATCGATGATGCTTCCCAGGTATGTGAAAGATTTTACATCTTCCAGAGTTTTGCCACCAAGAGTGATTGGATTGCTGTTCTCCACTTTGAATTTAAGGACCTTGTTTATGTTGAGGCCTGCTGATGCAGAGACTGCTGCTACATTGGCTGTCTTTATCTGCATTTGTTCATGTGTATGCGATAGGAAGGCCAGGTCATCTGCGAAATCCAAATAGTCTAATTGATTCTGATCTGTCCATTGGATTCCGCGTTTTCCCTTAGATGTCGAGGTCTTCATTATCCAGTCGACTGCCAGAAGAAAGACGAAGGGAGAAGGTAGACAGCCTTGTCTTATTCCGGTTCTTAATTGGAATGCGTTTGTCAGCTCTCCTCCATGAACGACTTTGCATTGTAGTCCGTCGTATGAGTTCCGGATAATGTTGACAATCTTCTCAGGAACTCCATAGTGTCGAAGAAGTTTCCATAACGTCCTCCTATCCACACTGTCAAATGCCTTTTCATAATCAATGAAGTTGATGTATAGTGACGAGTTCCACTCAATTCATTGTTCGACGATGATCCGTAGTGTCGCAATTTGGTCTGTGCACGATCGATCCTTACAGAATCCAGCTTGTTGATCTCGAAGTTGGGTGTCTACTGCATCTTTCATCCGGTTCAGCAAAACTCTGTTAAATGCTTTTCCTGGTACTGACAGTAGTGTAATGCCTCTGTAGTTTTCACATTTGCTCAGGTCTCCTTTCTTTGGAATCTTGATGAGATGTCCCTCTTTCCAGTTCGTCGGCACTTGTTCCTCCCCCCAAATCTTTTTGAATAGAAGGTAAAGCATGTTTGTAGTTGCTTCGATATCTGACTTCAGTGCTTCAGCTGGTATATTGTCGGGTCCTGTTGCTTTCCCGCTCTCGATTTGTCTGATGGCCATTCTGATTTCTTCCGTCGTTGGTGGATTGACATCTATAGAAGATCTGTGTGTGCTGCTTCGATGTCCGGTGGATTCATTGGAGCCGGCCTATTCAGGAGTTCCCCGAAGTATTCTACCCATCTGTTCCGCTGTTATTGAATTTCAGTGATTGGTCTGCCATCTTTGTCCTTGACCGGTCTCTCTGGTTTACTGTATTTCCCTGCTAGTTTCTTCGTCGTACCGTAAAGTTATTTCATACTTCCTTCCCTTGCAGCTTTTTCCGCCGTCGTTGCTAGTTCTTCCACGTATTACCTCCTCTCCTGGTTCTCACATCTTCCATTGTCCTTCGGAATTTTTTGTTGATGCAAATATGATCTACATGGTTCTCTGTAGTGTGGTCCGGTGAGATCCATGTAGCTTAGTGTACATGTTTGTGTGAAAATATTGTTCCCCCTATAACCAATTTGTTAAATGCACACAGATTTGCAAATCTTTCTCCATTTTCGTTTCTCTGTCCCAGCCTATGTCGTCCCATAATATCTTCATATCCGGTGTTGTCTATTCCGACTTTGGCCTTTAGATCTCCCATCAGAATGGTGAGGTCGTTTCTTAGGCATTTATCTATGATTGATTGCAGCCGCTCGTAGAATTGATCTTTAATGTCGTCGTTGCTATCATTGGTGGGTGCATAACATTGGATAATATTCATTAAAATCCCCTCCTTCTTTGTTTTGAATGATGCTTTGAGATTCCCATCCTACAAGTGCATTTCGTGCTACTTTGGACAGCATTAGAGCAACTCCCTGTGTGTGCAGAGCATTTTCCTCTTCATGACCGGAGTATAGTAGCATCTCCCGTATTTAGCCTTTGTTATCCAGCTTAGGTCCGATGGGTTTCGCTGATTCCCAGTACTGCCAAGTTGTATCTCCTCATTTCCGTTGCTATTTGACTGGCCTTCTCGGTCTCCCACATTGTTCGAACGTTCCATGTACCTATGAAAATTTTTGCTCTGGTTGTTAGAAGGGGCATCGGCCTCATGGCTTCCGAAGGAACTCGGCTTTCACCATGAAGCGTTACGATTCTTCTAAATGAAGACCTTCTAACTCCCAGGGCAGAGTTTAAATGGTTTGGATTATTTTTTCTGGTAAGCGTTCTTTTAGCGAGTTAGTTTTCTACGGGATGGGAACGCTAACTCCATGCCCAACCCTCCTCCTTTACCCGGGCTTGGGACCGGTAGTAACTCTGGGAGAGCTACAGGCGGAGTTAGAAATTCAAAAAGTAAATCAATATACTTCTGAGTATTACCTTATATTATTTGCTTGTCCCAAATCATATTGTTCTTTGTTTCTAACCTGATTCAAAAATGCTATACTAGATCCATAAATTCTACCATTAAAGAAGCATACCACGGCTCAAAGATCATGTTACATGCTTTCCATGTTTGTAAAGTGCTGTGTAAAAATTCTCGATCTACAAGTAGGAGACAATAAATATGTTCCATGGTTCGCGAGGAATCGACTGCGAGATTAAATACGTCATTCCCAAACATGAGTATGATCGAAATAATCAAGATAGATATTTAATAATCAGAAACACAGTCGGTATGCAACTTTCAGCATTGGCATACTCACGTCCATATAAACATATTACGGATATTCAATGCTTTACGAAGCTGTTGTCCGCAACGCTCTTTAAAATTGATGATTTCAACGGCAGTCAATCCAAAAGTCAGGAGTGAAGAAGTTCGGAAATATATCTGGGAGATGGTCGATGCGTCGACAAGCATATGATCTAACCCGACTAGTTGTTGCAAGGGATGTGTAGCACGAAATACTCAGTTGTGGATTCTTGACTGACGGCCTTCAGATAGGTTGTGTCCAGCGAAACTAATGAGGTAATCATCAATGTCGAAGAAGTACAAAACTACTGATTTTGGAGATCTACGTACATGTAATGGCACCAATAACCGTGTTGAAAAACCAAATAGGAAAGTGAATCATTGATTTTGTAGGAACAATAAGCTTCGTCATTAAATCTACACGATTATCATCAAGGTCTGAAATACATCCTAATTCTGAAGGTTATAGCAGCTCACGAGTTTATCCACATTAAATTTGGTTAAGTCCTTTTGTTGACTTATTTAACAGATATATATATATATATATATATATATATATATATATATATATATATATATATATATATATATATTATTCATGTTTATCGTGGTGCAATAATAAACCTAATCAACACTTCGTATTCACCTTTTGATTAGTACACCGTTGGGCGCTATCTAGTGACAGTTATCAGGACGAACTGTAAACGAAGTTAAGGATAATATTGAATACCAACCACCACAAGGTCATAGAATCAAGTCTGCTTCTGAAAGAACCTCTGAATTTACTAATACACCACCCCTGACATACTCTCCAAATATCTTGAAATTCAGACAAACTGATGTAGATGCTGTCCTTTCTTGTAAAAAATGTTGATTTGGATCTGACTATAAACAGTTATACTGATAATGAACCAGATAATACACTCGATTGTAGTAATTGTACAAAGCCCAACAGGTAAAATTGTTGCGAAAATTACATAACTGATCATGTACTAGACATTGATATGCTTGAACCTGGCAAACCATTGGAAGTGTGCTTAATAACACTCGATTCCCCACCAAATAACAAAAGAGTCAAAATAAACCCTGAAAATAATCGTCTGAAACATGTTACACTTCTATCACATATGAAACGTAATTCGAATTTTAAGTAGCTAATCAGTCGTATACGCAGACCTGATAGCCTTCTTGGTTCGACTCCCAAGATGTACAATGTGCATATATCAGATGTTAAATTCAACAGCAGTCGAGAGGCTTTTACAGTTATCCCAGATCCTCTATTGGCAACGGTGAACATACCACAAATTGTGACAAAATTGACTAGTTCACTCTCCTTACATTGACCAATCCCACGAGTGTCCACTGAGCTACCACTTATCATCTATTTTCTAGCCTGGCCCTTCATGATACCTCACAGTTTTTTATTCTTTCATTAAATGCCCGCTCTCCAATAAAATCAGTGATCTTAAAACCTTTTTATTATTTGTTAAACTGTAGTGACTCACTTTTATCACGAGAACACGATTTGTTTTTTGGAAACAATTATTATTATAGCCAATTGTACACGTGACTGTTTTAATGTGCTTTTGTTTAACTGTGCTTAAAAGTATCCATTATTCTTACACTTTGATTGTGAACTCGCGCGGATTCGGTTACGTTCTGTAACCAAGTTTGTATCCTGGCACGAGCTTGGTATCCTTTCGATACCACGAGATCGCCAGCAAATATATCTCGACTAGGTCTATTAACTGCCTTCTGATATTTGGCTTCCCGGGGATTTTATGGATATCCTGGCACGCGTTCCTTTGTAGTGGTGTTCATAGTCAATTTCGATTCGACGCCACGCTACAAAACCAAGCATCGTATTTATTACGGAAAAGTAGTACAAATCATCCATTTCTGACCACTCCTTAAACACGTTTTCTTTCGGTCTAATAGACACCATGGAATGAGAGATGGTGCATTATCCATGTCCTTTCGAACATACAAGGATGTAAACTTGAGAATGAATGTCTTGATGCTATGGATTTTAATGGCCCGAGATAGACTAGTTGAATCATTTCTGATTGCGATTGAGATGTACATACCGCAAATCCTCGTATATAATGGTTGACTTAACTCGTGTTGGTGAATAACTGAACCAAATAAGGCAGATAAGAGAATGAATTCTTGAATACATATATTTCGTGCAATTGGCAATCGAAACAAATAACCGAAGAAACGAAATGACGCGTAGTATAGGAGTGTGACCCAACTAGATTTGATCAAGTATTAATCGATATTTATAGCCGAACAAAAATAAGTTACTGACATTTGATGAGTAAGATAAGAAATGAACACAAATACGCTCACATAAAAGCGGTCAAGGTTGAAAAGTGAATGACTAACAAGGCCAAACGTGACTCAAGATGAATGGATAAACTGGCCTTTTCAGAAGCTAGAATAAGTTATGTGGGCCTAACCTAGTAACCGACACTACAAGATGACTCCACTTGAGTTACCATAAATCGTGGATAGCAAAATCACCCACTAATGGGATTCATATACAGACTACCACATGTGGATATTAACTTAGACGAATTGTTAACTAACAAATTTTTGATTATTTCCCATCAATCACACACGTCTAAAGTCACTGGACAGAATTTTATTCTTCCTATGAAATCAGCGCCAGGACAACATATCAAGTTGCTTAAAAATTAGGACTTTGAGGATGCAGTATCTTTAAACTTTGCGTTATGACAATACGGTATGTAATATAAAGTATTTAGATTTAACTGAACCCTATTGTATAAATCATAAGTAGCATTAGGGTTAACACTTTTATCAAAATGAGTAGACTGTCAAAAAATGAGCCTTGAAAAGATTAAATTCTTCAAATAATAATGGTTTTATTATTACCAATACCCCATGCTACGTAACTCCTTCTGAACCAGATAATGTTGGGAGTGGACTAACACCACACCTGCTGCTGGATGACTCAGTCTCGAATTTAATAACGAGTTCTATATCAAGATCAAAAAGCATCGATAATATGAAGAATAAAATAGACAAGATCTACTAGCAATTAAGTGATGTGCATTCTACAGTGTAGTCCCTTACGGGCTCTATCAAAGCATGATGATCTTAAGCAAGAAATAAACACACTATCACTACTTAGACAGCTTTTGTCGAGGCAGGTGTTTCCTGTGGAACTTGAAGACGTTATTAAGACAGTATCTGTCATGGATTTTATTGCTAGCGAATTTATCAAGTGAATGATCTCTAGGAATATCGTGATTATTCACAATATATCTGAAAAATAACCCTTAAATATGTAAGGAATCCAATATTAAAAGCAGCTAACCATCAAGATAGTTCAAGTCAATGTATTCGCCTTAATAAAAAGAACGAGAAATACTCGTGTCCTATCCTGTTTAGGTTCGGTTCACGTTTAATAGCTGAACAGCAGAAGGAATCCGAACAGTTAATCTGAGCGCTTACAAAGTTTAGAAACGTTCGTATTGTCTCAGATCAAACCACCTATCCAAGACTTACGGGAAAGCGTACCTTGAACGAAAATAATGCCATTAAAAAAAACAAATCGCGTTGATCCAGCAGCAGGACCGAATAATGCGGCCTACCTATCTCATGTTAGCCAGTACTCTGACCTACAAATAAAGAGTTCTAACTTGCTTCTTATACCTGCAGTGACCTCATGCAACCAATGTATATCTATTGGAGATATTAATCCGTCATCTTCTACTGTAATATTACAGATCCATACCCGAATACCTGGTTCTAACGTGAAAGGTCTTCAAAACACTGTTAAGATTAAAATGTCTATACCATGTGAGAAGAAAGTATATAAAGAACCGTCTAGTTCCAAACCTTATACCAAAAATATTTCAGTGACTCTATCACACAAAAATATACTTCCCGACAATATGTTTTACCTTATTAATCTTGGGGTGGTTATATTGGCACACTTCGTTCAAACAACGCACAAGACGGCCACTACAACCGTCATGTAAGCACTGACAAAATTAGACAGACTTCAGAGAACCAATGTGTCCCACGGTCACCTCCAAACGTTTTAAGTATTAAATCTGCAAGACATAACCTTTTCCATCACTTTCCAAATAGGCATGACGACTACTAAGTTACGTACCATCAACCCATGCCCAACAAGCAGGTGGATTTTCTAACTGTTCATCACGTTAATTTTTGCAATTTAGTCCACCTCATTGAAATAATTTTTTGGTCTTACAAAATCCCTGGTCCCACTAAAACTACAGATTGTTCAAGCCAAAGCCCATACGATCAATCAAACATATTGAACCATAGTCCAGGCAAATCAAAAATACATAATACATAATAATATTACTTATCAATGCACATTAACTTCTAAACAAACTTTCAGTATTGTAAACCTTAACTTGACTGGCCTACTTTCATACTTATCACTGAAACATGGTACTCTGATTAATTATCGCTGTGACATCGAAACTAAATGACAAAGTAGTTGACTTATACAAGCTTTGTACACCCTAGTAGAGATGTCGTCCAACGATCTGTACAAGTATACAATAAAATTGAAGGCAGTGATCATAAAATAGTGGTTTGTGCTCTGCTTATCTATTCCTCTTATAACCAACCTACACGGAAAACACGTCAATATAGAAAATATAAGCATGCCGACTAGGAGCTCCACTGTTATAAACGAATTTAAAACCACTACATATCTTTTCAGTTGTATTTATACAAGCAAATGTAGCGGTAAATAAATCCCCAAAATAAATAGCTCTGTAAGTTTTCGACATTGGATGCTGACCAGATTAGTTTTAGTGGACTCATCTAGCTGAAGGTGCTCAGTCATGCATCCGCAGCAGATCACGTGTGGGAACGCCGTGGTCAACATCTACTGTAATCGCTAGCCAGACTAGATCCGACAACTCCGATATATTGGCAATCGTCAAATACAACTTCTGATCTCCTCTATTCTGTCTTTTCATTTCTCTTGGTGGGTACGAGTTAAATTAGGTGTTGCTGGTAAAAGCGTTGTCAAACACTGAATATCTGTGACATCTTCACAATAATCAATTCCCAAGTGGCGCTGTTTCAAAAGTCATGTTTGTGAATGTAACTTAATAAAATCTATTTCTTTCACATACCTAGAAATTAGTAAAGTTATAAACTCCCTTAAGGTTTCAAGTGGTGATGGAGTAAACGGGATTTCATCTATTCGCCACGAATATGGTGGACAAGATATTGCACTTCTTCATCTAAAGCTGTTCACTCTCTCTTTCTCTCTGATGGAAATCCACACATATCATACCACGTAACAAATTTGGAGATAAGACTGACATGTACAATTATCAGTCCATGAATATTACTCCAGTTACATCTAGCATTATAGAAAAAATTGTTAGTGACGAATACTCCAACTATTTGCTTACTGAAAAATTTATCAATCATTCTCAAAATGGATTTCTTAAAAATCTATCTTGTATGACCAGCCACTTTGATTTCTTCAATTTATTCTTTACTCAACGTAACCGCGTATGCCTTGTCTTAGTGCCATAATTTGACACTTCTAAAGCTTTCGATATGATAAATCACCAACGTCTTATAAATAAACCAGCTTCTTATGAGTTGTAAAACCTTCCGCTTCTATGGTTTAATCACTTCTCCGGCCAACTTGGTTGGTATAAATCTGTAGAATTACGGTATACTTCTTTATTAGTACTGCTCTAAGAATAGACCCTAACCTGAGATTGTAGGTTTGTCATGTTGTAACTGCCTGGAAGCACGGTATTATGAAATAATGGTAAATCCATTTATGAGGTTATGAATCTTCATCGACTGAGATGGTTGGGCCACGTGTTACGTATGCCTGAACACTGATTACCACGATGCGCAATGCTAACCGGTCCTGGAGATGGTTGTAAGAAAGTTAGGGGCGGCCAAACCAAAACGTGGCACCAGTGCTTGAAGTCACTAACTTCTGGTCTGAGCCATGTTGGTAGATGCAGACTACTTGGTTGGGGTCCGTGTGACAATCGTAACCAATGGTTGGAGACTTGGTGACATGGCTCAGAATCGATCACAATAGGGTCGGTGTATACACTCTCTGTCTTCCCTTAAACTAAGAGATTAAAATCGCTCCATATATTTCTTTCTACCAACTTATTCTTTCTCTCTGTACCGCTCACTTATATGAAATCATTTTTACTACCATTGAAGTAAATTCTTTTATGAATCCGGTGTCCATCTTGTTGTTAATGAGGTATGGCAACTTGGACCGATGCATATATGTGCCTGGTCCTACGTTGTAGCTGACTGACTGACTGAAGTGCCTAATCTACAAGATCTTTCGTGGAAGTCACATCATTATCTACACTGATGTATCATATCTTAACAATTACCAATATATGATGGAGAACACATCCATGCCGGAGACTAAACAAGATGTATAATATGAGCAAAAACATTTCATACAGAATAACCACACCTGTAAAGCTGAGCCATGCCACTCGATTAGATTCAATTGAATTCCTTCCTCCTGTCTTCACAATCGTTGGGTTTTTCCCTGTGTTAAGTGTTGAATATCTATTTTCCCACTCGTCTCGTGTTCAGCATTGAGGATTGTGTGGTTAGAGCCCAATACCACTAGAAATCATTTATCTCGGCCCAGGTATCTTATGACTGTGGAGAATAGAGATTTAAACAGCGAAAACCCAGACTTATCAACACTTGGGCTTTTCAAACCTCGCACGAAAACAAGTTCTCTTAATACATCAATTTATTCATAATTAACGGCAGCATTGTAGATGGTCGTAACACCGTTTGTGAACAATGCAGCCACCGTTTCTCTTGATGCCACAACAAAGGAACCGAAACACATTTCATTACGCTTCTAACGTTGACATATATGCATCTATCCACAATTGATTTTACATCTATCACTATCAACCAGCTCCGAACTTCTCTGAAGAAACCTAAGACGGTGGACCTGGTGGCATTCTTGCATCACTCTTGAAATGTGGTGGTAGAGAAGTTCCATTATCCTGTCTAAAACTGTCCAACCTATCCACGGACTATGGGGCTTATCCATCAGTACGGAAAACATCGCTTACCACCCGCAAGTTCAAAATGGGATCACATAGCGATATTACTAACTATAGGCTCATTACACTGACATCCATGCAATCAAGGATCTTGGAAAAATCATCCACAGACGTTGGACCTGATTAGGCCATTTCAGCATGGGTTAATGACTAGACTTTAAAGCAATTAGTCCCATTTATAAATTTCGATAGAACAATGAGAAGACGGAGTTGATCTAAAAAATGTGATGTATTAGCGCTATACATTTCGAACAATCTGGCCACACATATGCTTGTCAGGGCATGTTTATATGAAACCCCCCTTATGTGTACAAAAACAATTTGTCGTAACCTTGAATTTACCTTGGTAATCCTTAAGTCATTCTATGGCCTAGGATAACGCGACAATTTCTTATTCTTTCTCTCCTCTTAGTTATTTTGATTGAACTTTGATTTGTTTGACCTTTATTAATTTTCATATAAAAAATGCCCTGACAATGACTAGACTCTCATACTCCACATTGCACTTGGAATTTTCCGATAACCTAAATCCGGTTCTGCACAAATACTTACTGGGACACTCCAACACTGTTTATGACTTCAGTAAAGCAATAGTTTCAACTTTTCCGAACATATGGCATCACTAATATCTAAACAAGAAGATTCATTAAATTCATAATGATCCATTTTAATAATATAGAACCTGGATTATTATCACTATGTGAAAAAAAGTATCATGCCCGTCGTTGAATGTGGTATTCTAGTCTACAGCGATTGCAAGCATAATATCTTGATGAGAACTGGTTGTTCACACTATTTTGTGTTATTCCGACAATCTCAAGTTAAAACCTCTCTAGATCAGGCATATTAAACAAACTTTTTCATTGACTTCAGGCTTCTGAACAATATTCCTTATTCTTTGGCATCCATCCCTTCGTACTCTATTATATAATCCCACGGCTTACACAATAAATGAACATTCTTTCGATTTCAAGGACCTACATAAACGATGTCAGAATTTCTCCGTTATTCACTATTTAACCATATGGAACAGACTCCCAGAAAGCCTTCGTCGCAGTAAAACTGCAACCCGGTTGAAACGTCTCCTGGATAACTTTGTTTCCGAAAGTGGCTTGTGTCACTAATTATATACAAATGTGAATACCAATGATTCATTCAAACACGGTTGGATATCTATCTATCTATCTGTGTGGCCCAAGAAATGCAAGTGGGCGCTAGCCAAATCACCCATCATCATAGAATATCAAACAGTTCATGATCCTCGTCAAGATCAGTAACAACCACTGAGCATGTCCACTGTACTTACATTTACCAATATATTACGGTAATAGCGTCATTTGTAATGTACGGTCATCAAAGCAGCCGTAGTACCTGAACAATAGGAAAGGTTAATCCATAGAAGGTACTAGCTGTAAGGTGTTCCCCCGACGTTAGCTGGTTGGTCAGAATCATTTGGCACAGATCATACATGTTGTTTAATTAACTCATTTGTATAATTTTTCATTTTATCATCAAATGACTATCCACTGCTACTAGGTACAGAAACCCGTTAAGCGAAAGCTTCTATTCCGTCCACAACTATTTGAACCATTTGACTTTCCCATCGAATCATCGAGTGGAAATCATTCCCTCAACACGTGATTAAGACTCCGTCTGTCGACTCTTTCGAAATAAAGTTGTGTCAAATTCAAATGGTTCAAATGGTTGTGGATGGAATAGAAGAAGCTTTCGCTTAACAGGCTTCCGTGTCTAGTAGCAGGGGATCACCAAATCCTCCAGGCAGGAACCTAGGTATGTTAACAATAAAAGAGGAAAAGAAATTGGTAAATCGTAGTGTGATACTGTCCTTGGTCCTTAAGAATAGGTCAAGTTGCCTCTTGAAGGACTCCTGAGAAGTCGCTTGGACTAGCTCGGCCGGCAGCGAATTCCAGCTTTTGACAACTCTTAAGGAGTAGAAGTTGTGTCTACATCCCGTCTTGCTAGGTTGAGTTTCCAGTTTCTGGGTGTTACCCCTTTGGTTAGTATTCGAACTAAGCTTGAGTAGGTGTTTAAGAGGGTGTCCAGAAGTGTTAAGAATACTATGAGCCATTAATAAATCACCTCTAAGACGCCTATACTCTAATGGGTAAAGGTCTAGTGAATGGAGGCGTTCTTCGTAAGGCTTAGATTTGAGTCCGCGAATTGATTTCGTGGCTCGCCGTTGGATACGCTCCAAAGTGACCTTGTCCTTTTGGAGTGAGGGGGGAGTACTATATTTCCGTACTCTAAATGGGGACGGATAAAACTATTGAAGATTGTATGGAAAGTTTATCCGTCAAACGGGCCAAAAATGCGCTTCAATGTTACCAGTGCAAGGTTTGCTCGGAAGGCATTTTTGTCACAATTAGCGTAAGACTTTAAATCATGGGGCACCAGGACTCCTAAATGTTTTTCGACTTGGGATACTACTAGAGAGGAATTTCTTAAGTTATAACTGTAGTCTGCGACATGTCGCAGATGGACTACTTTACACTTTGAAGTGTTAAACTTAAGTCCGTTATCATCTGCCCTACTTTGAAGTCGAGTCAGATCCTCCTGAAGTGCCTGTGTATCGTCTTGGTTGCGTATCTCTCTCCAAAGTTTCACCTCATCGGCAAAAAGTAATAAGTCTGACGTTACCTGTTGAGGAAGTTCGTTTATGTAGATCAAGAAGAGGAGAGGCCCTAATACTGAGCCCTGGGGAACCCCACTAGGACATTCCATAGCCTGAGATAAAGTGAAATTAACCCTAACCTTAAAGTGTCGATTTTCTAGGTATGAAGTAAGCCAATCGATTAGAGTTGGTTTGATACCTAGTCGTTTGAGCTCATTGATAAGACACAAGTGGTTAACTTTATCAAAAGCTTTTGAGAAATCAAGGTATATGATATCAACCTTTCCCTTGCGATCGAGGGTGCTTGTCCATCTGTCCACCGCAGTCAGCAGGTTGGTTATACAAGAGTAACTCTTCCTGAAACCATGCTGTTGAGGTGAGAAGAAGTTTAAGGACAGTAGATAATCGTTTAAACCATCGCATATCAGGGACTCCATGAGTTTTGAAGGTAATGACAGAAGAGCCACCGGCCGATAACTTGAAGGTTCATTGCGTCGACCACCTTTGAAAATTGGTGTGATGTGAGTCAACTTCCAATTTTCCGGTAGTTTGCCTCGGCTTAGCGAGTGTGAAAACATTACACTAAGCGGCGTTGCCAGGATTGAGGCTGCCTCCCTCAGTATGGCAGAATGAACCATATCCGGGCCAGGAGAAGTATCTAGTCTTAAGTGCTGCAGTTTCCGGAACACCAAGTCAGCGCTTAAGTCCACTTCGGAAAGCCCTGTGGAATCGCAGATGAAACTGTCGTCAATAAAGTTGATGTCAGCCGGCTGAAATGTTTGAGAGTAGTGTGCCGCCAGAAGGTCAGCGGCGTCACCATCGTTGTTGGTCGGGCCGTTAAGACCTAGCAGTTGAGAAACTCCTGTTTTGGCTTGACGAAGAGAGGCTGCATAACGGAATAGGCTTCTAGGGTTCGAGGCAAATTTGTCCATAAGCTTTGTCTGATAATGAAGCCTGTCTTCTCTTATAGCCTTCGTGCATATGTTCCTGATGTGTTTGTATTGAGACGGCACGTGATCTGACTCCATTTCAGATAGTATTATATGAATGTTTGCTATCGCCTATTCTCGTATATCATCGTCGACTTAAATCGCGTTATCCAATAACGGAATTAAATAAGTCGAATGACGAGAATTGACTTGACAATACATATATTTCGTACATGGAGCGAATGAAACAGATCCAAGCAAAATGACGCACAGGGAAGATGGCTGGGAAGCCAACTCCATTTCAAGCTAGGCATTACTTAATATTTATAGGCAGACAAAATAAACGACAGATATGTGATGAGTCACGGGACATAAAGTGTACACATATTATGACTCAAGTAAAATGAACTAAATAGGATGTCCACAAGTTAGAATAAGGTAGATGGGCTTGCCATAATAACTGACACTACAGTATTGCCTATACGCTCCGTCGTTGTCAGTTCGTTTGTATTCCGCCCAACAGTGCCTTTTACGGCTTTGCAGGCGAAGGGTACGGTTCTTGATTATTGTAGGTGACTTGCAGCTTTTGGGAACCGTTTGAGGAATTGAATGGTTTGTAGCACATAAGAGCGTGTGCAGTAAGAAGTCCCAATGACCGTCCACATCGAGTTGGGGGTGAACATCCCAAACCACCTGTTGTAGATAGTCATGTAGAGCTGGTACATTCAGCCGTTTAAAATTCCAACGCAAATTATTGTTGGGATACCTTAGCTTAGTTTTGTTGACAAAACTGAAGGCTATGACGGCATGATCGCTCTTTCCCAGAGGAACCAGGATTGTGAGGTTGTCAACTAGGAATTCTTCGTTTGTGAATATACAGTCTAACCGCGATGGTGTCTGACTGTTTCTCCAAGGAGTTGCCGACCTCACATTTTCATATAAGCCCAAGTCATCGATGAGGTTGAAGAACCGAGCTTCAATTGAGTTGTCGCCTCCAGTCCAGCTTGGTCCGAGAACTGAGAAGATATCCAGGTTTCAGATATTCCTATCAGGTGGGCTTTATTAGCGTTGAAAAGTGTCAACTGAGAAATTACAATTACCAGGACTAACATAGGACACATGGTCTCGTGTCATTTTCAAACTGACAATGAAATATGTAATTCGCCGTAAAAACTTTTAAAAATAGCCTTATTTGTCACATGATCACTTATTTCAATTGAATTTAAAAAGATGGGTTATTCCTAAGTCGGAAGACGTTTTTCACGTCAAAACCCGGATAAAAATAAGATGTTCATTCTTGCTCAATGATTACTTTTAATTGACCCTCAGACTATAAATCAGAAGGCGCACAAATCCGGATTCGGTAGGGAGTTGCGTGGTTTCTCTTCTTTACTGCATATATCTCCAGACATGGTACACGAAATTGTTTTATTTTTATCACCGATCAGTCTTCAGGTATTAAACCCTCAGCAAACTGTGAAGCCACGTACAGAGAACTGAAAATGGATCACTGTTACCGCTATATCTTGTTTAGAATCGTTAATAATGAAATAGATGTAATCAAAGCTGCTCCTAGAAGTTGTTTTCAACTCAATGTAATTTATCCTCCTAGATGAAACTTTATCACAATTTCAAAATGAGGTTATGAATTATCAACACACGGGGTGCTATGGTGTATTAGACTATGAATGTGAAGGTGTTAAAGGGTCGAACTTAATATACTTCTCATTGTATGAAGTCATTTATGTTTCTTAATTTGTTATTCTAGAGTGTCCGATTCTGCACTACCCACAGTAAGAATGTTATATGCGACAACGCGAATGACGCTGAAATCAACTTTCGACGGGATAAAAACTGATATTCAGGCTCACGACATCAATGAACTTATGGAGAAAGTACAAACCAGTTCAGCTACAGATAAATGCAAAACTCGATAAATTATCAATATTATAAGACCATCTTTTGAGTCTGCCACAATGCTATAAAGTAAATAAGATTTTAATGTGTATACTGTTTGCTGTCTTCACAAATCGTCGTAAAATACAAGTCGGTTTTTTCCACGATATTTAACTTATTAACTGAGAAATATATGAGTTGAGATGTAAGTGTTTATATTCAAACCGCTGTTTTTTTTGTCGTCTTGGTTCAAAAATCTTTTGTAAACGTTCTGTCGATCTGGCATTCTTGGACGAAACAGCAAACCTCCCCAGACGACTAACTTGACTGACCCGGTACTTGTGCAAGAACTGTTGGTGTATTGTACCTTAAAATAAGGTTTTTGTTATGTCCAAAATTAAGTTTGTTGGTCCAGGCTTTCTTGACGACTGAGTAACTATCTGATTATTTTTAGTACATTTCACTTTGACACATGAACCTGAATGCTCGTTCGTCTAATTGATTCTCAATTTTGGGATAGCTGTCATCAAGAGTAGTTTGTAGGAGTGATAAGTTCAATCGTTGGTACTATTCGCGGACTTTGGTGCTCTGTCTTTATTTCCGTGTCCATATGTCATGTTATATTGGCTGTGATTTTGGTTTCGATAGTTTCATATAGTTATTGTAACTTCAAGTTGGCATCTTACTACCAATTGTTCAGAAACATTGTTATCTTTGCCTTTCCAAGAACACAGCAAACTGAATGCAACACTTGAGAAATCTTAACGTAATTGTGTATATATCTGGCTCAGAATACTTCCCACTTCAGACATGAGTTTCATGAAAAAGCTTGACGTTCAGTGAAGCTCCATCAAATATGACGCCTGGATCGACATCAAGCAAACTTCTCACCAGACCGGAAGCAGAAGTTAATAGGATATGTTACGCACCAGTTATCACTTGAAGGTTCTGTAGAGATGGAGCCGTCTGTTTCGGAATGCATTTTCTGTCCTAAGATATTGTAGCATTACACTGGTGTTTTTTGATGACAATCATGTTGGTCACTGAAAAATCAATCAGCTGTCCACTATAACCGAAGTAAGATCCTACTTAAGTGGATAGTTTGGCCGTGAAGCTTTCATCATTCTTAACAACATTAGCATAACCCTGCTTAAAGTTTGTGCTGTTGATGTTCAGAAGAACAATAAAAGCTCCACGACGAAACCGTTCGGCTCAAAGAACTAAACAAGTATTTAAGTAAACAATCTGGACTGAAGATTACTTGGGAAATCCCAAGTAAGGACTTGCCTCGTGATTTAGTTTGATGATTTCCACAATGTATGTCCTACTCATCTTCAGCGTCTTTCCCTAATTTCCTATTCAGTTGGAAGCCGACTTGTTCTTTGATACAGTAGGCTGTTGTTGATGGTATCCATCCAACAGATATTGAGTATCTTGCATAGACAACTGTAGTGTAATACCTCTGGAGTCCTCACACTGAGATCTTTCTTTGGTAGCCTGGTGAGATATTCTTCTTTTCAGTCCGTCGGCACTTTTTCTTCCTTCTAAGTCATCCTGAGTAGGACATGAAGCATACTTGTAGTTACTCCTATGTCTGATTTCAGTGCTTCGGATGGTATATTGTCAGGTCCAGCTGCTTTCTCACTCTTGTCTGGTTGGTAGACATATTGATTTGTTCGATTGTTGGTGAAATGATATCTGTTAGATAGTTTGTGTATGCTGCTTCGATGTCCAATAGATTCCTTTGAGTTGGTCAATTCAAGAGTTCTTCAAAGTGCTCCACCCAACTTCCTCTTTCCTTGAATCTCAGTGATCAACTTTCCTTCTGTTTTTAACCGGTCCCTCTGGTTTACTATATTTCTTTGTTAGTTTCTTCATTGTGCCACTCAGTTGTTTGATATTTCCTCTTGTGGCTTCCTACGCTGCTATGTGTTCCATGTATTTCTGCTTGTCAGCTTCAGTTCTCCTCTATGTGTTCAGTTTGTGCCTTGATTATCTATACTTTTGTTCACCTATTGTTGGCTGCTGTCTTTTTGTTTTCCCTTCCTTGAATCCTACCCGGAGTTTCGATAGGTATTCATACCTTATGATGATGCTTCCTGCGACCCAAAACATCCCGTTACTTTGAAGTTAGTGTTTCTTTGATATCTTTCCAGTTGTTCTGCATAGTCGTAGATCATGTAAAGCTTGGAACCTGATACTGATAGCTATATTAAATTCTTCGAGTTAATATCTGTAAAGGCTGTATTAAACCTTTACAATGTTGTTCCTCCGGTTTTCTAATGTTTCCTCGGCTTCAGTTTCCTCTTGGAAACCACCAGATGGTATCTCAAGCGATATCAGTTCCTCCCTTTGTTTTCACGTCTTCTATGGATCTTCTGAATTTTTTTGTGACACTTATATGATCAATCTTTTTCTCTGTAGTGTGGTCCGGTGAGAATCATGTAGCTTTGTGTATGTGTTGTGGGGTAATGTAGTGCCACATATAAAAAAATTTTGAATGCACATCCCAGTCCATGTTGTCCCATGATATCCTCATACCCGGTGTTGTCCATTTCGACTAACACAAGATTATTATTCCAACTGATCGAGTAAACGTATTAGAGAGGCAGGCGATCGTGAGACTGTCTCTGAAATAGATGGAACTATTGTTCGCCCAGTCCAGCATATTAGATCAATTAACAGGATACTTTAGGGAGCAACTTAACTGGCCTCCAGTCACCCATTAACCAGAATGGAAAATTAACGCTACTCCCCTAAATTTTAGTGGGGTTCAAAGACTATAGGTGATCTAAAGCGCGAGAACAGCAGGCTTCGGTGGACTAACACCGGAGATGTTTAAAAATCATTCAATATTAGTTGTTTAACTGATTGAGATACCAAAGAAAATTAGGGGGTTGGACGTGATTTCATCTGACTGTTATAGATAACTGATCGTTCCAATGAGAGTATAAATCCTCTGGTAACAACTACAAAGGGATCAGTTTAACTGGTGTTATCTAGATTGTTAGCGTTAACAACCACCTGACGCTTAAGTAGGACCCGTGGAGAGTAAATCCTTCAAAATCAGGGTAGTTTCATATATGTGCCTTAATGTATTGACCAAACAGTCACCCTTCAGTTTTAGAAGGTAGATGTACCGATACCAAACTGTAACGTTAAGGCACCAGCCAACTATGTTAACCAAAAAAAATTATTGTGTTTATCATTTAAAGGCAGACAAAGAAGTACGTAAACCTTGTAAGGTTCTACCCGAATACTGTTGCTCGGGTCAGAACTTCCCGATCGCTGCTGCTACCTAGACGTGGTGGTCGGGCTTGCCTGTCGTGATGAACCAATCGAGCTATACTGGCTGGAACGATCGTTCCTCAAGGTCCTACTGAACCAGACAGGACAGTTGAAGAGCAGTAAGACGAAAAGCAGAAAACCCAAGGTGCGAAGTCGTACTGCTCTGTGTACATACTTGTGACGGCAGTAATTTGTTTCCCTCAAACAAATAGCATAACAAGGATACTGCATTTCCGCAAAGAAGCGTGGAGTTAAATGCACACCTCGCCTTGTCTCACGGATATCCGTCTCCGGCGGTAAGGTTTCAACAAGTACGGAGCTAACACAAAAATTACCCACAGAAAGTTCGTGTGTGGCCGGCCCCAAACAGTTGTCCTTTGGGTATTGCGGTCACGTTCTCGGGACCAATTCCAACCCAATTACCTTTCTAGGTACGTCTAGAAGAATCCTTTTACAGTGTGGACAACCAGGAAGTGAGAACCGCCCTCATACTTCTAACAGCGCTGAGGACCACAGTATTCAAAATAAACTTCCCTCCTCAACTCCTATTATCCCTCTTACCTTGACTAGCAACTCTAAACTTCCTCCTTAGGTGTCAACATTGCCAATGAATCTAGCGCGCGAAATACTGTCCTGAGTCTACTGAAACCTCGCTCCAAACTACACATTAAAGCTTTCAACGTACGTACCTTATGTCAAATTGGCTAGCAGGCCTCCTTGACTAGGACCCTAGAATCTCGTACGATTGTTGCATGCCGTGTCTTCGGAATATGTATTCAAGATCCTAGTGTAGTCGTTCACCCGATCTCACTTAGCGAAAACGGGAAGCCGACGAGATATACCCTCCGTTTATCTGGCGACCTGACGGCATGTTCTAGTAGGCTGGCGGGTGTAGGCATAGCACTAAATATGAGAGCAGAGGAAACACTTCTAAAATGAATCCTATTGACTGCAGCCCGAATGAATTGGAAGATGAATTTTACAGAAAGTTTTCTAAACTTCATAATGCTAAACGCTCAGACATAGTACTCGTAGCAGGTGACTCTAATGCCCAGGTAGGTGGCTTAAACCAAGCAGAAAGGTATTTTGGTGCTCCGGTTTAGTGAGAAGATAAAAGTGACCGTCTACTGCAATTGTGTTCGAACAATTGTTTATTCCTATCAAGCACTAGTTTTAAGCATAGGGAGAGATCGTGTAACATGGCGACCCCCTGCTCCAAACCAAACGATGGACTCAAATATACCATATTGCCATCAATCATCGTTAGAGAGGGTCTATAGAACACTGCCGCCCGTTCTGGAATACTTGTTTGGGCTCCGATCATGCTCTAACACGAGCAGGCATTCGCTTGAGTCACATTGTACGCAGAAAAGACCCATTAGAGTTAGAATCAGTGTAGAGAAAGCCAAAGGTAGATCTCAGGAACAACTGAAGTCACACTTAGGCAATTTTGAAAACGAGGCTGATCCAGTTGTTGCTTGAAAATATATACGAACAGCTATGGAAACATCAGAGACACCTATTAGTGATTTGAACCAAATGGTCACGAAAAACCAGTGGATTTCTACTAAGTTTATTTCACTGATAGATTCTTGTACACTCATCCCATCTAGCTCCGAACACGATAAAGAGCGAAAGTAAATCAGTTCTCGGTTAACCAAAAGTCTAAGGAACGACCGTGGGCAACGAAAGCAAAGGAACTAGAAAAGGCGGGTGATGTAGGTAACACCAAACAGCTTTTCAGATTAACTAAAGAAACTGGAATTAAGAAGTCAAATGTGAGACTATCTCGGAAAAAGATGACACTTATCTGTTCTCAGCCCAGACGTTTAGAACGATGGGCGGAACACTACGGATTAGTTCAGCTACCCACCATTCGCAAACAGCCTGAATGGAACATTGAAGGCCAATCTGAAACAAGGAAGAGCAGTTGGTCTAGATGGATCGGCTCCAGAGGTCTTTAAGGATGGTGGTTCAGTTTTAGCAACCAATGAAGTTAGGAATCTTCGTCGACCGGGGCGGTTATATATTTGTAATCACCACTTACCTCGACTAGCGATGTTTTCTGTTATAGGGGAGGTTGGAAGAACATTAGGGGTATCTAAACCAAGAAACATTATCAATCAAAGGAGTCGTTGACTGTTGGTTCGAGTCATGAAGATTCCTTGGTTAAAGTCTGTCTGATAACTACGATTAGTCGTTGGATACTCTGGGCGATATGGCTTAAAACCGTCCACACTAATTCAGATTCATCCACTTTTTATCTTCCTGTCGATATTAGATTCCAATAGTTCTTCATATACACCTTTCCGTTCGGTCTTTTTGAACCATATTCCCAACCCTTGGCCTTTCCCGTTATCGTTTCTACTGCATTATTCCGATCACTTTTGCTATGCATCGTTAGTGGTATGATTCTTAAACACAAAGCTTTCGACCTACGGAAATTATAATGCCTATCCAAAATAAGGAAATAAATACTTAAGCTATAATGTTTTGACATTACCATATTTTCAGTAAATTCCTAAAAGCATCTAGATAATGTGAGTTGGTTGTGTTTGTTAAGCAGTTCTTTATTCGGATTGTCGTGATTTGTTTGAGGATTGTAAAAACCCAATGTAGTCAAATTTAATCAGGTGTTTTTATTGGGAAACCACTCTTGAACCTCTAATCTAACTGACCAATTGACAAAGCAGTAGGACAACATCAAAGCTAACATGTGATAAAGGCGGTTTCTTATACCATTCTTCCTTTTGGAATCATGCCACTCATGTGCACCGATGTTCTGGGATTTTTCCAATTTAGTCAGTCAGTCAGCTACAACGTAGGACCAGGCACATATATGCATCGGTCCAAGTTGCCATACCTCATTAACAACAAAATGGACACCGGATTCATAAAAGAATTTACTTCAATGGTAGTAAAAATGATTTCATATAAGTGAGCGGTACAGAGAGAAAGAATAAGTTGGTAGAAAGAAATATATGGAGCGATTTTAATCTCTTAGTTTAAGGGAAGACAGAGAGTGTATACACCGACCCTATTGTGATCGATTCTGAGCCATGTCACCAAGTCTCCAACCATTGGTTACGATTGTCACACGGACCCCAACCAAGTAGTCTGCATCTACCAACATGGCTCAGACCAGAAGTTAGTGACTTCAAGCACTGGTGCCACGTTTTGGTTTGGCCGCCCCTAACTTTCTTACAACCATCTCCAGGACCGGTTAGCATTGCGCATCGTGGTAATCAGTGTTCAGGCATACGTAACACATGGCCCAACCATCTCAGTCGATGAAGATTCACAACCTCATCAACTGATTTACCATCATTCCCTAATACCTTGCGTCTTACCTGACTCGACTGGTAGTGTTTGAGTAAAGAGCCTTCACAAGGTTTATGTACTTCTGAGGTACGATTAGTGATTGTGATCAGTCAGGTGGGATAACGTCTAACTCCCAGATCATAGCTAAAATATTAGTCAACTTAATCGCTAAAATTGGACCACCATCCTTAAAAACCTCTGGAGCCAATCCATATGGACCAGCTGCCCTTCCTCGTTTCAGATTAATTATAGCCTTTTAAACTTCTGCTACGGTCGGGGGACCTACTTCAATGTTCCATTCACACTGTCTGGGAATGAAGGGTATTTATAGAATCGCTGAAGGCCAGTTGAACTGTTCTCTGAAATGTTCCGCCCATCGTTCTAAACGTCTGGACTGGGAGTAGATGAGAGTATCGTCTTTTTCCGAAATAATCTCACTTACACTTATGAATTCCAGTTTCTTTTATTAGTATGTAAAGCTGTCTTGTATTCCCTATAGTCGCCACCTTTTCCATCTCTTTTGCTTTCGTTGTCCACATTGCTCACGGTCGTTCTTGAGACTTATGCTTAGCTTAGATCTGATTTGTTTTCGCTCTTCATCGTGTTCAGAGCCTGATGGGATGAGTGTACGAGAATCCATCAGGGCAATAGACCTTGAGGAAATCCGTTGGTTCTTTGTAATCCTGAGGTTTAAATCACTGATAGATGTCACTGCTGTTTCCACAGCTGTTTGTAAAGCTTTCCAATCAACATCTGGGTCAGCCTCGTTTTGACAACTACCTAAGTGTGACCTCAGTTGTTCCTGGAACCTACTTTTGGTTTTCTCGTTACTCAATTCAGTTCTAATGGGTCGTTTTTGTGCGTCCAGCGAAACGCAAGCAGATGCATGCCCGTATTAGGGCATGGTCGGAGTCCAAGCAGGTACTCCAGAATGAGCGACAATCTTGTACCGACGCTCTCCAACGATGACTGATGGCAATATGGTCTATTTGAGTCCATCGTTGGTTTGGTGTAGGGGTCGCCATGTTAGACGATGCCTGTCATGCTTGAAATCTGTGTTTGCTAAAAATAAAAGATTGTCTGAGCACAGCTGCAGCAGACGATCACCATTATCTGTTCGTTGTGCCGGAATACTAAAATACCCACCTAAATGCTTTTCTGTTTGATTTAAACTATCTATCTGGGCATTAAAGTCACCTGCTACGATTACTATGTCTGAACGTTTAGCTTTCTGAAGAAGTTCGAACAGCTGTTAAATTCATCTTTCACTTCATATGAGCTGCAGTCGGTGGGAGCGTAGACAGAAACGACAAAAGGCAACGACGTGTGTCCCTATCCTTCCGAGTTCTTACGGATCCGTTTAGCCGAACAGCACATAGACGACTGTTGATGGGGATCCACTCTAGCAGTGCTTGTTCCGCCCTCATGCTTAGTGCTATGCCTACATCTGCCAGTCCACGAGAACTGGCCATAGGGTCACCAGATACACGTAGGGTGTATCTCGTTGGCTCTCCGTTTTGCCGAGGTGAGGTCAAGTGAATGACCACACTGGGATCCTGTATGCGTGTTTCGGAGACACAGCATACATCAATGGTACGAGGTTGTAGGGTCCTAGCCAAGGAAGCCTGCTGATCGATTTGACATAGAGTGCGTACGTTGACGGCTCCAATGTGTAGTTTGGAGCGAGGTTTCAGTAGACTTGGGACAGTGTTTTGAGCACTAGAATCGTTGGCTATAGTGACACTTGAGGGGGAAACCGAAAGAGGAAGTTTAGAGGTGAAAGTCGATGTACGAGCAATAATAGGAAGTGAAGACAGAGGTTGATTATGAATACAGTGGTCTTGAGTGCTATTAGAGGTATGAGGGCGGTTATCACTTCCCGGTTGCCCACACCGTGGAAGGGTTGTTCTGGAGGTGCCTGAAAAGGAAATTGGATTAGAGGTAATCTTAGTGACGTGAGAGCGTGACCGCAGTGCCCAAGGGACAACTGCTTGAGGTCAGTCACACACGACCATTTTGTGAGTAATTTTCACTGAGTGGAACGTCCTTGGTCGTAGTCATAAATGGTCAGCCGTATTAGGGTACTAGGTTTCTGCTCATCACTCTTACGTCCTGAGATCTGACGCAACTCAGTAATCAAGCAGAGATTTCTGTGCTCAACTTGAAACTACATCTTTTGCATGTGAATACGTCATGGCTTTTGGACAGTTTATGTCACGTCACCCTGAAATACGGGTTATTTTTGTTGTTCTCGTATTTATCGGTTAATCTAGTTGGCGTCAGTGGATAAAAAGTGACTGCTGATAATGATAATTATAGTTAGCATAGCCTCACTACTTACGTGGTTTGATCAACATTATTTGCAGTTTGTTTCTCACAATATGGGTTCGCTAACCGGAACCAGCTTGACTTAGATCAATTGGGTGCGCTACGAGTTAAGTCTCTGACTTCTCACTTGCTATTGGACAAATGTTACACATCCCCAAAAAGGCGAAAAAATCGGTTTCCCATCAGTAAGATTATTTATTTATTTAAACACATAAATATTGGTACAAAGGGGCACCGAACACATATGCGCCACACCAATCTCATTTGATTTGTATGAAGGCTGTGACATTGTCCAGGTGCCCAAACCGAAGCAGGACCAGTAAGATACAAAGTTACCACTTTAATATAGATCTATTCATGGTAGACGTGACTTTAAGCCCGACTCTTTATCACGTGATTTATCCGCCAATCGAAATACAACTTATACAATCTTAGCATTGTGTCAAAGCAATGACATTCGACCGGTATGAGCAGCCTAGCGTCCTTATTGGTTCTTTGTTCACCTAGCCCGTCCAGTTGAGTCCAGAGCGCTCATAGCAGCTTCTACTATGCGAATCGTTTAATTCAAACATACTTCTTGATTGAACATACTTGAAGAACAGTAAATCGTATAATAATAATAATCTATAGGTCAAAATGAAGCTTATAATAAGAGGAATATAGATATACACAATCCAGTTACTGAATAGTTATACAATAGGAATATATGTATAATATTAGTCCATTAATAGTTCTCAGAAGTTACTCGTAATTTAATCTCCTCTAGGTCAGTCAGTCAGTAACAACGTAGAACTTCGTACGTACATACATCAGTTCGAGTTGCCACACCACATTAGCACAGAGATGCAGTGGTCGATTCAAATCCCGTAGTGGTAGAGGTAATAAGAGTATAAGCAGTAATCGGAAAGATTAGTGTGTGGAGATGTTACTTAAAGAGTAGAATACAGTGAAATAAACTTGAGAAGAGAAAAAAAAGAGACAAAGGCGGATCAGGAGATCAAAATTTGGGAGAACACAAAGAGTGGATGCACCTGCGTTATTGCAAACGATTTTGAGCCATGTCATTCAAGGTCTCTAACCATCGGTTGCTATCATCTCGCGGTCCCCAACCAGGTAGTCTACACCTACCGACATGACTCAGTTCACTTGTCTGTGACTTCATGGATTTGTGCCATGTTTTGGTCTGGCCGCCCTTAACTTTCTTCCAGCCCACTCCTACACCATGAAAGATCGCACGTCGGGGCAAACGGTCGTTGGGCATACGTAACACGTGTCCCATCCATCTCAACTGATGAAGTTTCACCACTTCATCAATTGATTTGCCATCCTTACCTAGTACTCGTTTCCTAACAACTGCATTACTTACTCGATGGTCCCAGGATATACGAGCAATATTTCGAAGACACCTATGATCAAATACTAGTAGTCTACGAATATCCTCTACTCTTACTGGCCATGTTTCACTGCCATAAAGTAGGACGGAATGAACTGCTGTGCAGTAAACCTGTTCTTTGGTTGGTAGACGGATATCTCGCCTACTCCATAAATGACGCGAGTTGGTAAAAGCTAGTCGAGCCTTCTGTATCCATGCTGAGATTTCGTCACACCAGACCACAAGGGCTGATGAGACTTCCAAGATAAGTGAAGTGATCGACACGCTCATTTACTTCACTCCCTATCATTAGTTCGGGTGTCGATGCAACCCAATCCTAAAGCAACATTTTGCATTTCGAGGGAGAAAATCGCATCCCGAACATGCTTGCATTGTTGCTTATAGTGGTCAGAAGACTCTGCATTTTGTCAGCGTCTTCGCCGAATAAAACTATGTCATCGGCATATTCTAAGTCAACAAGTGAACCTCCTGGTAGAAGTTCAACCCCTGGAAATTTAGATGAGGAAAGTGTCATCTCTAGAAGCACGTCAACGACAAAATTGCTTTCAATATTATGTATATGATATACAGGAACCTTCCGATAGTGTCTTATAGCTCTGTTATCTGTTTGTATCAATATTGGTTACTTCTTATTTGTATAACAGATTAACTTATGATTAAAAGTGATGCTGTTTAATAGATTATGACTATGTGGTCATTACTGAAGTAACTGACCACTGTTATTACTTATATATTCGATATGTGGTAAAGTATATTCGTTTGTTTACTAGAATCAGTTATCATCACTACTTAAATACTGAAGTTAGGAGAGAGCATAAGTCAATCGAGCAAATTTGAAGAATGTAGATAAAATCTATTCAATGTTTGAAGTTAGATAATAAAAGATAGAAATTTTGAGTGGGGAGTCATCGGAATTCTTACGGCATGGTCACGTATCTTAGTAGTACACTCCAGTTTTTATTTGAAATATAACCGAGTAACACGTCTTTAATAGTTCGTACTTTCCGTTCACTGGAATAACAAATTGCAGCGAATTACTGACATACTGGACAAGTAGGTTGAAGTAAATAATGATAATATAACGCAGTCACCATTTGCAAGCCTTTGTAATGGATCATAGATGACACATTGGCTATTTCTTACCCAATCTGCGCTAGTCAATATTTGGAGAAGACTCTAGGATCTGATGTAAAAACTAAATATACTAACGTTTCTCTTATTGTGATTCTTACTTCTATCTACACTTGTTATTTGGGATATAATTTCGGTCCTGTTCAATCGTGTTCTGAATTGAGGACTTGTTGAGTGAATTGGTGTCCAAGAATACTAAGCAATAGGAATAGCTGGGTTGTAATGAGAGAAATTACAACAACCTTACCACTTCATTTTTTTATGATGCATAACCTTATCTTCAGATTTTGTCACGTCAGTCAGTCAGCCAATATAGATCGGTTGGGTCATCACGATAGGCAAGCCCGACCACCGCGTCAAGGTAGCAGCTTCGGTCGGGATTTTGTCACGTTCATCAGTAATTTAAAATCCTAGACAACAATTAACTTGTAGTAATATCGGAGCAAAATCTCTTCAAATACTCATACATTCCAGCTCTTTGTTATTCATCCATGTTAGCAGTATAATATATCTTCGTGTCTATTGAGTTTTCTTGAAATCTGGAAGATTGTTCAGCTTATAATTACATTTGTTGTTGTAACCTTTGTTGTTATGACCTTTGTTGTTTTTCTTCATATCTGTCAATTGGACTATTATCTGACCCTTAAATTTTGTTCTTCCTTACCCCTTGGTTAGTACGTTAACCTCATTTGTTATTTATTGTCGAATCCATTTTTGTGATACAATCTTTCTATAGACATACATTTTCCATATAACTATATAGACGAATGTGCAGCTTAAGTAAATGATTTCGTCGAAAAGAAAATTTTCTTCGCTGAATTCTCTTTTTCTTATTTGTTGTTGTATCCAAAAAGACATTATTGATTGGCTAAAGGAGATTTTATTCGGTTTTCTCAGCTCGGGACCGAACTACCCTACAAATATGATAAATACGGACAGTAAGTAAAATGCCGTCAACTTTTCGGTTGACTGAAACTCACTGTTAAAACTACCGCCAACTATGTAGTCTATTATGATTAAAGGTTCAGGAATTAAAAAAGATTACTGTTGCAGTCCATGGTGAAGATGGTTTGACAGTTGATTGGTTGGTACTGACAATGTTTATAATCTTTGCAAAGAACCATTACTAGACCTGTACGGAAATGTGAAAGTTACTAAAATATATAATCAGCAGGCAGTCAAATTTATTTGTAACTACCATCAACGAATCAAAAATTATTATTACTAATTACATCTGTAAGAAATGACTTCAGTTATTCTCGTACATTATTTTCAACATAATGAATATATACTATAAAGAGAGAAAAACAAAAATTTTGAAATCAATAAATTGATTTTCTTCTTAGATCAATCACTTGTTTCACATACATATGCTTACGTGTTAATTGATTTTCTGTGGGATCGTACTCTTCTAAATATGAATATCAATCAAATGGTACTTAAATTTCTCATTTAATTAAAGTACACTTTTTTATGAGGCTGTATCTTGAAACCATTCTAATGCATCTTAGAAAGTCTCGTGGTGGCTACATCACCATTCAACCTACACAAGTCAATTAAAATTATCACCGTATACAAATCTTCATAAAACAATTTACAAAATATCAAAACCAGATTTTTGTTGCCTTTCTGGCTTAGGGATTTCACGATTACGAACAACTCTCTTAAAGTGTTCAATTTAGCATGGTTTTTATTACACAATTCATTTTAAAATATTTCCATATCATTATAAGCTGAGAAGATTCAAGTAATCAATACAAAAATGAATATCCATATCAGTAAATATTTGATAGACTTATTTTAAATTGTACAACATGCTGTCTGGTAAAATGACAAGTATGCTCAATAAAATGGTTGCTTTATCTTACCAGTTTATCGAATTTTCCATACCTTTGGACTATTCTAACTGGGTTGTATATGGTGCATAAATTTATCTATTCTCAATAAAATTTAATTAACCCCCAAAAGAAATTATCATGATATTGTTTTTAAATAGCTGTTAGTATTTGGCCCTAGCTAGGTAAATCAAACTACCAAAACAATGAGTTAACTCAATACAACTACTCTTCAGCCGCGCTTTTATTTTGCACTCATCAAGGGAAGTCCTATTCACTGCCTTCTCGTGGCGGGGGTGTCGTTTACGAAAAGTGAATGTCCGGCGCTTTAACCGGATCCCAAATCAATGGTACACATGGGCTCCAGTATCCTACGGGAACAAATGGCGTATGAACCAATCGTTGGTCACCGGCTACCATGGGACTGCATCTCCTTACGATGCTCCACTGCCTTGTGGATCAGACCTTTAAGTCGAAGGCTCTGGGTGTGGCCCCTTAAGAAAACCACCTGCTTCGGTTTGGGCACCCGGGCAGTATCACAGCTCACACACACAAATATGGTGTGGCGCATATACATTTGCTGCCCTCTTGTACCAATATTTATGTGTTGAAATAATAATAAGTTATTGGTTGAGATCATGAATCAACTGATGTTAGACCACCGTTGGAAACCTGGAAGCACTGGACGGCCGTTTTGTGCTAGTATGGGACTCCTCAGCAGTGCGCATCAACGATCCCGTGAGCGGGATTCGAACCCAGGACCTACTGGCTTCGCGCGCGAGCACTTAACCATTAGACAACTGAGCCGGAAACCAATGGTGTTAGTGTCTAACATCAACCAATCCACGAAATTGCGGGACCAAAAGCTCTCCACAACCCCCATACTGATAATTAACATGTGCTCACTAGTGACTAGCTTCGTGAGGGAATTCTCGGAGTTCTAGTAAGAAGTCGTGACCAGTGGAGCTAATCCGTGTCGGGTAGAGACAGGTATCTACCTCAGTACAATGGAAGTTGGTCGCGCAACTTCGTGAATTGGTTGAAGTTAGACATTAACACCGTTGGATGCCGGCTCAGTGGTCTAATGGTTAAGTGCTCAGGCGCGAAGCCAGTAGGTCCTGGGTTCGAATCCCGCTCGCGGGATCGTGGATGCGCACTGCTGAGGAGTCCCATACTAGGACGAAACGGCCGTCCAGTGCTTCCAGGTTTCCAACGGTGGTCTAACATCAATTGATTCATGATCTCAACCAAAAACTTAACAATCTCCACAACCCCCATACTGATAATAATAAGTTAACTCAGACACTGACTATTGAGAAGACGAGAAAATGTTAAAATTTTATTTCTGCTCCAACCGACAATGATACAATCGGAAAAACGTTATTTATGTGATTTTTGGTAGTGTCCTTGAAGACCAATCACTCAGGATGCGAGATTCATTGAGCATGGTATGCATGCAGTTTAGAAACTTAAAATGGTGATTACTAGAAATTCCTTTATTGATTAATTCGGGTTGAATTGTCGGGATGTAATGCATTTCTCAATGATAATAACTAGTCGATCACAAAAGACTTGATTCAAATAGAATATAATTCACGCTTCTTGTAAACAGATCTAGTCCGTGGAACTAGCGAAGTTAAAAGTAAAGCTGCATAGTCTTGTACCTCATGTTTCCAACGTAGCGCCTCTGTTAGTCGGTTCATTAAGACAGATGTGAGTTTCATATTCAATATCATGAAGTGTTACGTGTTATTTATGTGATATTGCTAATCTGAGATAATGCATCTTTTCACTACTGCTTAGGGATAAACAGATCTCTAGTTGATCTCATTTGATTGAAATCCACTTGTTAGGTGAAAATAAACAAAATCACTTCAGCCTATTGAAAGAACTGGTATACTCAATATCAAGTGTCGTTTAATGCATCTATTACATATCGGTATGTAATAAAAGTAAATATCAATTGTGATTACTGTTACAACTAATGTATCAACTGGCTTAGGCATCGATTGGTGTCACTGCGAAAAAAAAATTAACAACATCCTTTTGTAATCTCAAATTATATAGACAAATACAAATAATTTCTCTGCTCCTACTATATGGAGTATATTTAGTGCTATTGTGCAGCTTCCAGATCAAATCACTTTTAAATGGACCTCTTCGCTAAACCGCTCTCTGTGAAGATTTGTTTTTATACATGTCTCTTCTCATCACAAAGAGGTGACCAGCGCTGGAAAACTAAGTTTTCCAGAAAAATTTGAGTCATCTTTATTCTCAAGTTCAGTTGTGAATAACTCATTTCAAGAAGCAAAAAATTGCATAGATTAGTCACACAAATATCGTTAAGGGACAATTGCTAAGACCAATCAAATCACATTAATATTTCGTTCAACTGGAGTTCCTCAAAATAATTATTTTCAAAACACAAACATCATAATCAACCAGATTTTTTAAGTACTCTTGTAGTGAACGAGAACACAACTGGGGACAATCGTATGTATTACATCTTGTCAGTTAATACCTTATTTGCAAAATTTCAATCAGTCATCCCAGACTTGATTGTTTCTTCGTTTCCAAACCAATTGTTCGCTGTCCTCGTTTTCTTTTCTTCGATTTTCTGCCTCCAGGCATTTCACTTTTGATTGATGATACATATTACTTATATCTGTCGACGTTAGGAGTACAGAACAAGCTTAATATCCAAGAAATCTATTGTAATAGAATGACTTTGTTTATGTAAAAACTATCAATAATCATCGTAATAGTAGTGATAAATAATCACATAAAAGAAAAGGTTATTATAGAGACATGAATTCAGAAATTGTTGTTGCAGTTATCCTTATGAGAAGAAACTAACATTTACAAAAATGTATATAATTTCATATTCTTGGCAAAAACATAAAACAGTGGTGATTACAACATGATTTAATTGTTACTATACAACGGTTTAATAGTTTTCTGGGAAGCAGTATGTGACTACACAATACCCAATAAACTAGAAAGAGTTATTATTCCTCCTACTTTCAAATTTTTAACATTAGATAACTATGTCTAATGAAAACTTAATGGCCAAAATTTAGTCAGCTATAAAGTAGATAACATTACAACGGATAATCTCTATTTGCTGATTAATCACTCCAACAGTGACAGTTAACCAAATATATTGGCTGATATAGAAGCAGCTCAACCGGGACATGGCATCAATCCATGAAGTCATCAAGTGATGATTTAAGTAATATAGAAAGCTGCGGAGCTCCTGGTTGGGATCTCCATAACGACAACAATCAGTTGTTGAAGACATTCGGTGACATGGTCAAGGAAGGGATAGGAGTCCCGGAAGTGATTTGATAAACGATTGTACTGATTTTTTTACGTCCTATGTTTTTCTGTCGTCCTTTACTTCCATTTATATTCCTCTCTGTCTAATTTTTTATACAAATCTGATTATGTAATTATAATAATTTTCAGTGGCTATTTATCCAAGTTTGACCCGCTTTGTATGTTGAACTATTTATATTAGAACTTTTGTTATTTTTGTTATTTTTACTATTACCAATAAACTTGTTTTTTTTACTGTCAGTTTGTACTTTTTACCTATTACGTGTAGTTGTGCAGACAACTTCATTGTGATGATTAACTCATAAATTACCTTGGTTGGTTTAAAATATTCATACAATTATTTCTGTATATTAAAGTAAAGCCTGATGACGATGTAGTTAAAAACTATTGTTTTCTTCACATGTGATGTTCTCATTTTAATGACGGAGTTCTTTTTTACACTTTAACAGTACAATAAATTTCACTGGAACCACGAACCGATCTAGGTTAGACAACAACTGAAAACTTGAGAAAACTAGATAACAGTTTCGTCCTAGTATGGGACTAATCAACAGTGCACACCCACGACTCCCAAACAGGAACCGAACCCAGGACCTCCGCTTAGCCTCTAAATCACTGAGCAAAGGTCCAATACCGTACAAGTCTAACTTCAATCCACGATATTTCGTGACTACCTCCTTTTGTTTTCGGCAGGTGACTTCTTTATACCTGAAATGCTTTAGCTCCACTGGTCACAGCTTCTCACTAAAATTCCGGAAATTCCCTCCCGAAGCTAGACACTAGTAAGTACATGATAACAGTCAACACGGGTTGTGGAGACTGTTGAGTTTCACTGAAATCACTAACCGATTTAATTTCTAGTGAGAGTATTATTATTTTTTCCGAGAAAATCAATTAGAGAAACCAGTGATCACTGATTTTTTATTCTAAACAGTTTTTTCCCCTTAGATTTGGTACCCGAACGATTTGTTGTCTCATTAACGGACAGTTAAACAGTATCAAAACGTTTGACTATGAGTTTTATTGTCAAATTATTCAAAAGCAATACGATAATTGCATTCAAGTTGTGGTTCCAGTAAATCCTAATATATTTTGCTAACTATTCAATATGGTGAATACCCAATGTCATATAACTAATAGTTCATTAATTTAATCATAACAACTCCTATAACTTGACAATATTGCTCATAAATTATATGTGCGTTACTATTCATGCATAATAAGAACAAACCCTTCTCAGTCCATTTATAGACTTTTGGCAAGCATTTTGTTGACCTTGACATTTCTAGTTAATGAGTACAGTATTGATCCAAAAATCAATTCATGTAATATATACATAAGATTTATGTGAGAAATGAATGATCACGTTTTGTTGTTCCATACCCTCACTAGATTCTCTTCGCTTAACATAAATGGTGAATTTCATTTCATTATCTAAATATACATTAACGATTGTCTGATTTAATATACTTCAACTATGTATATACACACATTCAGTTGATTTATAATGAAACAGTTTAAACCAGCAAAATAAATAGTACAATGTTACAATTTTGTTTATTTATTTATAAATAGTCCATATATGGGTATATGTCAATTATCGATATGTACCTAATGAACACCATACAAGGCGTTTGATTTTTATTCACCTATCCAATTACCGGATAGAAATAATCTACGTCTCTCTTAATTAAATAAATAATTGTAAACTAAAGTCAATAATAGTGAGATTTTGAAATGGTAAATAATTATCAATGGAAACAAACATGCGAATAATTGAATTCATGAGTCGATCTAAGTCATACCACCATTGAAAATCTGGAAATACTGATATCAGATGATTGAAAACGATGGACAGAGAACCCTAGACATTAGTTTTGTCTTTTTTGCTACTCATCTGCAATCGTGTATTTGAAATTAGCAGTGCAGTGACCTCCTGTACGAAATTCAAACCCAGTATTATGGGTAGAAAAGTTTCCACCGAGCCATTCAGACAGCTCCTCGAAATTAATGAATGACTGCAATGAATTTACAATCTTACTATTACAGTGAAAACGACCACCATTTAGAACTAAGATTGGATTCTCTTTCTTGAACGATACTTTAATGACGAAAACGAGATAATACGATTAATAAACTATCTTTATATTGCATATTCATGGATGACACATCTATCTTATGTTGACGGTGATACTGATTTCGATTAATCCGTAATAAATTTAGCAGCTCTCTGTCGAAAATTTGAATCGTTTATGAGATACACGAAAACGGTACTTATTAGTTTCTTGATGTCATAATAATAAAAAGAATTTACGTCAGTATCAAGTGTATAGTTTTATATATAAAAGTTATATGTTAGCCAACATAATTCCATACCTTTATCCCTCTTCAGTACTAAAGTATTCTTATTCGTACACTAAAGTCTCAAGGTTCCCTGAGCAGTGTCCAGCCCTGATGCTTAAGAGAACATCTAGACCCATTGTAAGATCAGTATATTCTTGATTGGTAAACACAGAGCACAGCAATAATAAAATCTCACTGTTCACTAGCACATGCAGTGTTCCAGTGAAACTTCCTAGCTGTAAGCACGACTCACTTCTACAGTAAGCAAACTCGTCGGAATATAGCTGAGTATCATGTTACAAAGATATGGAGTTTGTAGCCTTCAACTAACCTGCTGGCTGACTTCAGACTTTTATAACTGAGTGACATTATCAATTCAATCGCCACAAAACTATTTCGTATCAATTCCTTCTTTATAACAAAAACATTGAATCATCCTATGAGGTTGTGGTAAATGTACAAACTATGAGAATTAACGAAATAAATGCAAATTATATCGAAAACTATTTACGAAATAAGTTTGTCGTACCTATCTCAACGGGAATCCAATAGTAAAAGTTTCGATAATTTTTGTTTCCGTCCTAACGAAATCATTCATAAATGATACTCGACATCCAATTTTTGTCAAACTATTCGTTTTAACATTGACGAATATTCGTATACATAAATGATCCAACTTTTTCCCGAGTTTTCTGAAAAAGAACATAACTACTGAGTAAAGGTTTAGAAGGTTTGGCAGGCTAAGATGATAATGACACAGCTGAGATCCATGATTGAACTATCATAGTGATATTGTGCGAAAAAAGGGATGTGTAACCTAATTGACTCCATTGGTTGCCTCAAAAGTCGATGAATGAGTTATGTAAACTGTGTACTGTTGACTGACATATCTGAAATCAAATCATCCAAGGTGACCAATAGTATCAGAAAGTTATGACAGGAAATATCGAAACACCTACTGTTTGTTTTGTTTCTTTGGTGCTTAGTTCATTAACTCTACAATTAACTTCACTCAGCTAAGAAGTAGTATTTTCCCAAATGGTTTGAGATTTAGTCACCCACTTTAGTGAACTGTTAAGTGAAAACATGTTGAATGAATGATTCATAGGTGAAGGTGGAAATATGATATTCATATATGCCTATATACTACAATTGACTGAATATAAATCCACTAGTAATGACTTACTCATTTCCACCTTATATTACTCATAACTACTAAAATACTCAATCAAGATAATGAGAGATATGCTTTAATTTTGAATAGTTGCCTAGAGTAATATTTCACTTTTGATCGATGAAGTAATAATTAGGTTTCTTATTTTTATTCGTACACAATTTTCTACATGTCCCATTTTATTATTAATTCATTATTTTATTTTATCAACTGAGACTGTCGAATTTTATTGAAATCATGAAACGATCGATGCTAGACCACCATTGAAAACCTGGAAGCATTTGACGACAGTTTCATCTTAGTACCGGAACATTCAGCAGTGAACATCCACGATCCCGCATGCAGAGTTCAAATCCACTTAACCTTTAGATTACTGAGTCGGCATCCAACAGTGTTAATATCTAACCTCAATCGATCAACCGCTTTTAGTTTGCTTCAATGGAAAAAGTAAATTGTTCATTTAATAATTTAGTCAAACAACAATTTTTTATAAGTAACTGACTGACGCTCTAGTCTATAGCTTGCTAGTTCATTGTACAATAAAATAACAACCTATTTTTATGGTCTTTAACTGAAGCCTCAACCAATACCGTTCAATATATGCGATTCCTTCATCAGCTTCGCTTTAAATAAGTACAAAGTAGTAAGTATTATCTGCAAACAATATTGGTTAATTGATGGATGAGAGTATTTTTTTTTCAAAAGAAAGTTCTCAGCCAAATTCAAATGCTTACGCTATCACTGTTCTTGTAATTTTTGCTTTTTACGATATTATTTCTATAAACCAAGTGAACAAATAACTGGGTTTTTTAAATATATAAGCATTGTACTAAATATTATTAAGTAGTTAACCTCGTTTTTGTAAATAAAAACCCCATTTTGTGAATGAGAACAACAAATGTAAGTGAACAATATTGTTTTCTGTTGCATCCTAATCAATAGAAGTGTGAATAAAAAGAGTTCTTCAGCATGCCAGTACACACATTTCTTAAGTTTTGTACCAATTCATTACAAGAGAAACCTAATTAGATGTCTTTCAAATAGAGCTGGGAAAATATGCTCAAACGACACCATAAACAAGGAACTAGAGCTTTTTCATAATATGTTGATTAAAATGGGTTATCCACAAGTTTTTCTGAAGAAACACTTGCACGTAATAAACAGGAAGATAGTGATATCAACGGCTAGTAAGAAACCTCTCTTCCTGAGGCTTTAATTTAATGGAGATTTAGCTGGTGATGTGCTACTGGATAGACTGACTAGAACAGTGAAGAGAACGTTTTTGCAGCTAACATCTATCTATCGTTCTCGACCCGATCTATGGTGAACCCTCACGTAAAGGATAGGTTATCTGTCCGTCACACCTATCTGTATCTATGAATTCAGTTGCTCCTTGATACGTTTGAAGCTGTTACGAGTTCACCTAGTCTGTGAATGGAACAAAGACTCTGTGACCAAAGACCAATAAGCTAGTTATTCTGATGTGTCCCAGCCCCGCTAACTAAAGAGAGAAGTTCAAGTCCGAAACGGGGAAATATATTCTTTAATCAGCCAGAAGTACAAGCAATCAAGACAAGTCTAGTCGGAAATATACTCATTTATATATTGATTCATATAACCATTTTTGATTAATAATTAGAATAAAATCACATATATGAAAAATACTTAGTTATAACAAATTATATGTTGAATATAGTTCATGTCAACTTAATACAAGAATATCATACGTTATACAGAATAATATGTCATAGGGGAAAACAAAACAAATACTATACCGAGTAATCACATTGAATTAAAACGGAATTATTGTTGAATAAAAATCATAATGAGTAAATCAATCTAATTCTGACTTTTCATCCCGTCATAACACTCCTGTGTAGAAGATATACAGGGCACAACTAAGCTAAAGAGTTAGTGAATACCTCTCCTCGTGTTTAGGAAAGGGTACCATCAAAACAATACACAACCTGTTCTTTCACATTTGATAGATAACGGTCATGAAGTAGATAGAAACAAATCATTTAAAGTGATTTATCGTATTCCTACTAGTTTTCTTTATAGGGTTCGATTTCATCTCTTACACATAGCAGACGCTATAGGAATTCGAGCTAACAATCCAAATTTTGTATCCTAAAGAAATTTTTAACACCTTTATCTCCTCCTTCACCAAATTAACCTTAATCAAAGACTTGATTTATTGTTATTTTCTATACTCTTTGTTCGTTTATTTTTCCTCATCCCCTTCATTTTTTCTTCAAATATACACATCATTTATACGAATATTCGTCAAGATTAGAACGAATAGTTTGACAGTAATTGAGCCTCGAGTATAGAGAAGTCATTATATGTGAAAATTATATTTGAAATATTCTCAGCGATTGAAATTTAACTAATTCCAACGTTTCGTCCAGCTAACTTGTCTGGACTTCTTCAGGGTAATAATCAAAATCAAAATTATCAAAGGAATAGTTAGCTTTTAACAATCAGGATTATACTGTGTTAAACCAATCATATTTGGATGTTGATTTTTTGTAAAATAGGATAGAATGAGTCAGTTAACTATAATTCATGTCAAATATTCAACTACATGGAAATAAATAACTGAGTAACAAATCGTATGTGTGTGAGTGTGTAGGTATGTATGTATGTGTGAGAGATTGATATGAAGGCATAAATAAAGTTCAAGTTCAAGGATGAAAAATTGATAATCAAACATCGATGTACATGTCGAAACATAAATTGTATTGTTTAAAAAAGTTCATTGAATTCTTTCAAAAATAATAACGATGTATGTGATATTAAAAACAGGTTTAAACAAGAGATAGGTTCCAAATTCACTTGTCAAACGAAATTTGTCAGGTAGTTGCCAGATGAATACCATATTTTCGGTTCAGACTGTTCTTGTTCGCCCATATATCCAGCGCTTGTGCTGTCAATCTTTCTTTATGGGTGTTTAAACCTTTCTGAAGTATTTTGGTCCCTTCAAAATTAATCTTGTGTCCTGTTTCTAACGCATGTAACGCTATCGCTGACTTATTTTCAAGTTTCTTTAAATCAACCGAAGATTTTGGAACATTTTTCAAGCATTGTTTGTGTTCCTTCAATCTTACATTCAGTTGCCTGGATGCTTCTCCAACATAGGTAGCATTACAGTCATGACAGTGAATCTCATACACAATGTTCTGTTGTTCTTCCTTTGCTAACTTGTCTTTAACTTTCACTAATGTCGATCTTAATGTGTTATTCGCTCTAAAATATACTCTTATATCATGTTTGTTTAGAATCCGTTTGATTTTTTCTGATGTTTCACTACTGTAAGGTATGACTACGATGTACTTACTTTCTTTTCGTATACTTTCTAGCTTAGTTTTTCTTTCATTTTTAATAATCTTCTTCAAAAACCTTTTTCGGTAGTTGTTATCCCTAAGAGTAGAAAATACTTTATTTAATTCGGTTCGTTGGTCTTCCTTGTCTGTAACAATCTTAGTACTTCTGTTCATTAGATCTTTTACCACATTAATGTGAATGGGCTGAATTAAAATCCAAGTATCTCTCGGAATGTGTTGATTTTCTGTAAACATTTATTTTTAACTTCTTATTATTGTGTCGACGTTCAACCAAACAATCTAGAAATGCTAGTTTGTGGTCAACTGATTCTAATTCCTTAGTTAGTTTAATGCTTTCAGAAATGCTGTTTACATTGTTAAATAGTTCTTCCATACCATCCCGTTTATTTATAATAAAAATATCGTCTACATACCTTAACCATAACTTTGGTGGACATAAACTTTTTGCGATTGCACTAGTTTCTATGGAATGCATGAATAAATTCGCTACAATCGGAGAAACTGGTGAGCCCATTGCTATACCCTCTTTCTGTCTGTAAAGTTGACCTCGAAATATGAATAGTGTAGATCTTAAACATAATTCTAAGCATTTTATAACCTCTGGTGGATCTAATGGGCATCGTAAATTCAAATCTAAATCAGATTCTAAACAATCGTTGATAATATCCGTAGCTCGACTGATAGGTACATTAGTGAATAAGGAAGATACATCAAAATTTGCCATTATTTCGTCTTCTTCTATATCGATGGTATCAATTAAATTCTTGAATTCCATAGAGTTTTTAATTCCATGATTAATCCGTTTTTCATATGGTTTGAGAATCTTAGTTAAATATTCAGCTAGATTGTAAGTCGGTGAATTTGTATAGTCTACCACTGGTCTTAGTGGAGTATTATTCTTGTGGATCTTTGGTAGTCCATAAAATCTGCATGGGTTACAACTCTTTGGATATAATCTAAACCATAAGGACGATCCTAGCTTAGCTCATTGTCCAATTTTCTGAACACTTCTCAATACATAATCTTATAGTTTTTATGGATGTTATCTCCACAAAACCCATTCTGATATTAATAATCACCTGCTCACTAGTGACTGACTTCAGGAGACACTCCTGGAGTTCTAGTGAGAAGTCATTACCAGTGGAGTTCAACCAGGTCTGTTGTGAGATAGGAACTCACTGAAGACAATGGTGTACGGTAGCGCAACTTCGTGGATTGGTTAAAGTTAGACATTAACACCTTCAGATGCCAGCTCAGTAGTCTAATGGTTAAGTGCTCTCGCGCGAACCAGTAGGCCCTGGGTTCGAATCCCGCGAGGTGCGGGGTCGTGAGTGCGCACTGCTGAGGAGTCCCGTACTAGGACGAAACGGCCGTCTAGTGCTTCCAGGTTTTCAATGGTGGTCTAGCTTCAACTGACTCATGATTTCAATCTGTGAAAATTTTCATTCTGTTTCGTCCAATCAAATAACTAGTTTTGAGTTCGTTATAATTGGTCGTTTATTTGTTTAAATCGATATAAAATATGAGGACTTGACGACAGAGCACATTTCCTTACAATTATGGACGGTAGTAACATGCGAAGCACGAGCTCCGTCGTTCCTCATGTTGTCACAGAAACCGATAACAATATAGAATATCCTATGGGGATTTTTTTTAACTGTAAATATGCTATTGACATTACGTGCAAAAAATATTAAGCCCAATTGACGAGCATAATATTCTATTCATCACATGACTACTTACACAGACAAGTATTTTTTGTCATAATTTTAAACTGCTCAATTGCAAAGAATGTACAGGTAAAAACAAGTAACGCTTTTAATGGATTAGCAAAATAACACAATTGACAATCTTCCATTTATTTATGACACCACTTTTCCGGCGAAACTAAACATCTCTTATTAACTAAGAGTTACTGTTTGGAAAAGAACCCAATCATAAATATTATTTGCTACTTTCTGAGTAAAATGAAGTTGGTATCTTTTATTTTTAAAGTCAACATTTTGAACAAAACTCGGATTGAACAGTCAGACAGAATTATTTTTTTTATTGCAATAGTTGAGATCATGAGTGAATTGAAGCTAGAGGAGCACCATGAAAAACCTATTAATGTCTAACTTCAACTAATCCACGAAATTTCTATTAATCTCAACTGATTATATTGCTTAATCACTAAGGCTTAATTAGAATTCATCAATGTTGGTTCAGTTGACCTTTTCCATAGAAATGATGTCGTTGTACTAGTGAACTGGTAGTACTACATTCGTCTATCGTAACTAGATGACAAAACATTGAAACATTCTGGATAAGTTTTGCATGTACTATTGTTAGACAGATGAGTGTTCATTAGATGACATTTCATATACGAAATCGTTTACTTAAACCATATAGTTGATAAAGCTTAAAAAGCGTTTACGAATACGTGGACGATAACCACATAATGATTACCAATCTTAAATGAATTTGATGGTTTCATCACTTGACCTTTGCCATAGAAATAAGGAATTGAAACAAAAGAATTCAAATCAAATTGTGGGTGGCCTTGAAAAGGGCCTTTCCTCGTTCTCTTAACAGTTCCGAATTTCATGAACAAAGGCGTTGCTATGACTCCGTTATAGCGTCGCACATGGGACAGTGGATTCCATGGACGTGTGGTGATGGGTGGTAGGCACAAAATAAATGAAGCATTGCTTCGCATGGACAAAAAGATCCAGGCAATTCCATCAACAGTTTCATGTGGCGGTTGCACAAGATTGCCAATATCACAAAGTCTGTTGTCATATGCGTTTCCGTCATTGTCGTCATCTCGTTCAGTGAACTCCTCTGAGTTCATCGAACCGATTTCCCCCTCGTCATTCCTTAACGTTGCATCCATATTGAGGTTATTTTGATAGTTGATAACTTACAAAATATGAAGGAAAGACATTGAGTGTTCACGGTAGTCCTTAATGAAAAAATATAATAACACTAATTAAATTACCTCGCTCGTCTACTCGGCTGTGAGGAACCGCTAGGTGTTCTACAGCCATTTCTCCAACATACGAACTTAATATACGGCTTCCGATCTCTATGGAAATGAGAATCCCTCACCACATAATGGCAGTACGTGGCTCTTTCATACGTTCTAATGACGCTCTTCAACGCTTCAAAAGATTGGAACGCTACGAGATACTATGTGCTCAAGAACGAACAGGTTATCGGTTTCTGTGACAACGTTAGGAACGATGGAGCTCGTACTTCGCAAGTTACTACCGTCCATAATTGTAAGAAAATGTGCTCTGTCTTCATGTCCTGATGTTTTATATCGGTTTGAAGAAATGAACGACCAATTATAACGAACTCGAAACTAGCTATTTGATTGGACGACACAGAATGGAAGTTATTGGAAGATGGGGATGAAAATTTTTTTCAAAAGGGACGAAAAAAAATTGCACTCGAAAAAAAATACAAAAATGGCCGTGCACTAAATGTTTTCCAAAAAAGAATACCAAAACTGGTAGAATAAAATAAATTCGTTCTGCCCCACTGGTTTCCACGAGATACAAAAAACTTATTCAGACAATTTAATTAATATAATTCATCGAGATTTTAAGTAGATAGAACTAAGAAAGATTCCATTGTGGCAAAAGGTTAGAATTAGCATACACCTTAAATAAATTCTAAAGAAGAAACTGACTGGTGCTACAGCTCATAATAAACTTAAGGCAAAAGGAGCCTGTTAACTCCGCCTGGAGTCCCTCCGGGGGCTACTGCCGGTCCCAAGCCCGGATAAAGGAGGAGGGTTGTGCATGGGTTACCAACCGCATCCCGTAGAAAACTAACTCGCTAAAAAACGCCAACCAGGAAAAATTATTCAAACCTTTTAACCTCTGCCCTGGGAGTCAGAAGGTCTTCATTTAGAAGAACTATGACGCCTCATGATGAAAGCCAAATTCCTTCGGAAATTACGAGGACGATGCCCCTTCTGACAACCAGAGCGACCATTTATTTAGGTACATGGAATGTTCGTACAATGTGGGACACCGGGAGAGCCTTCCAAATTGCTGCAGAAATGAGAAGATACAACCTAGAGGTACTTGGGATCAGTGAAACACATTGGACGCAAGTTGGACAACAACGACTAACTTCAGGAGAGCTTCTGTTATACTCCGGCCATGAAGAAGAAAATGCCCCACATACACAAGGAGTTGCATTGATGCTGTCCAAACAAGCGCAAAATGCACTTACAGGATGGGAATCTCATGGACCAAGGATCATCAAAGCCTCCTTCAAAACAAAGAAAGAGGGCATTACAATCAATATTATCCAATGCTATGCGCCTACCAACGACTACAATGAAGACGCTAAAGATCAATTCTACAATAGGCTGCAGTCAATCGTCGAGAAGTGCCAAACAAAGGACCTGACCATTCTGATGGGAGATTTCAACGCCAAGGTTGGAACGGACAACACTGGATATGAAGACATCATTGGACGACATGGACTGGGAGAAAGAAACGAAAATGGTGAGAGATTCGCAAACCTATGTGCCTTCAATAAACTGGTCATAGGTGGCACCATATTCCCACATAAACGCATTCACAAAACCACATGGACTTCACCACGCAAAACCAAATCGACCATATTTGCATCAACAAAACGTTCAGGAGGACTATAGAGAACGTGAGAATCAAGAGAGGAGCTGATATAGCATCAGATCATCACTTGCTGGTCGCCAAGATGAAATTGAAACTCAAGAAGCACTGGACAATGGGGCGGACAATATCACAAAAGTTCAATACGGCCTTTCTTCAGGATACTAACAAACTCATCAAATTCAAGATAGTCCTCAGCAACAAGTTACAGGCCTTTCATGATCTACTCAATGGAGAAGGAACTACTGTGGAGAGCAACTGGAAGGGGGTCAAAGAGGCAATCACTTCAACATGTCATGAGGTCCTGGGTCACAAGAAGCATCATAACAAGGAATGGATCACTGTTGATACACTGCATAAGATTCAAGAAAGAAGGAACAAGAAGGCAGTAATCAATATCAGCCGAAAAAGAGCAGAGAAATCCAAGGCACAAGCAGAATACACAGAAGTAAACGAGCAAGTGAAGGGGAGCATCAGAACCGACAAAAGTAAATATGTGGAAGATTTAGCAACGACGGCGGAAAAGGCTGCAAGAGAAGGGAACATGAGACAACTGTATGACATAACAAAGAAACTCTCTGGAAATCGTCGCAAACCAGAACGACCAGTGAAAAGCAAGGAAGTCAAGGTAATCACCAACATTGAAGAGCAACAAAACAGGTGGGTAGAACACTTCAAAGAACTCTTGAATCGACCAGCTGAACCCACCCAACATCGAAGCAGCACCCACGGGCCTCCCAATCAACATTGGCCCACCAACAATTGAAGAAATCAGCATGGCCATCAGACAAATCAAGAGTGGCAAAGCAGCAGGACCAGACAACATTTCAGCAGAGGCACTAAAAGCAGACGTAGCGGCAACTGCAAGGATACTCCACATTCTCTTCAATAAGATTTGGGATGAGGAACAAGTACCAACAGACTGGAAAGAAGGACTCCTGATCAAAATACCGAAGAAAGGCGATCTCAGCAAGTGTGATAACTACAGGGGCATCACTCTTCTCTCAATACCGGGAAAAGTCTTCAACAGAGTATTGTTAAACAGAATGAAGGACTGCATAGACGCCCAACTTCGCGACCAACAGGCAGGATTCCGTAAGGATAGATCGTGTACAGACCAAATCGCAACTCTACGGATCATTGTGGAACAATCAATTGAATGGAATTCATCACTCTACATCAACTTCATTGACTACGAAAAGGCATTTGATAGCGTGGACAGGAGAACACTATGGAACCTTATTCGACACTACGGCGTGCCTCAAAAGATAGTCATACAGAGTTCATATGATGGATTACACTGCAAAATCGTGCATGGAGGACAGTTGACAGATGTCAAGACAGTTCTACTGTATGGGGTGGAAACCTGGAGAACTATGAAAGCCATCATCCAGAAGATACACGTGTTTATTAACAGTTGTCTACGCAAAATACTTCAGATCCGTTGGCCGGACACTATTAGCAACAACGTACTGTGGGAGAGAACAAACCAGATCCCAGCGGAGGAAGAAATCAGGAAGAAGCGCTGGAAGTGGATAGGACACACATTGAGGAAAGCACCCAACTGCGTCACAAGACAAGCCCTCACATGGAATCCTCAAGGCCAAACGAAAAAAGGAAGACCAAAGAACACATTACGCCGAGAAATGGAAATAGACATGAAAAAGACGAACAAGAATTGGATGGAATTAGAAAAGAAGGCCCAGGACAGAGTGGGTTGGAGAATGCTGGTCGGCGGCCTATGCTCCATTGGGAGTAACAGGCGTAAGTAAGTAAGTAGGTAAGTAAAAGGAGCCTGTTCACCTTTCATATATGGTCTTCCTAAAATTCACAAAGCAAATATCCTTTTATGATCTGTAGTGTCAATGACGAATTCACCGCATCATAATCTGGATCAATGGCTAGAGAAATTAGTGGAATCAATTTGCAGAGAAAAAAATTAAAAACTCATACTTTAAAAGACATATTTCAACTCATTAGAAAACAATCATATGGATATATCATATAAATTTATGGTATTACTTGATGTCCATTCATTATTTACATACGTACCAATAAGAGAAATTATTAATATAATATGCCAGTAATCTGAACTACTTGTTTTACCCCTATAACTAGTTGGAAAAAATTATTACCATGCAAGAAAGGGGTTCAATTAAAAGTTAATGACCAGTTATATACAAAGAAAAAAACTCATTAATTTTATAAATGAGACCTGAAAATGAAATGAAACGACAACCGATAAAACCATATTCAGAAGAAAATATAAACAAGGAAATACTTAAATTATATTAATTGTCCTGTTAGTCACAAACGCTATTTAATCAAAACCCTATTTAATAGGGTTAGGAAATTGTGTTCAAGCTACAAATCTACAAGAAGAAAGGGCATAAATTGGAAAATACCTTTTAAAAAATGGATATCCAAAGAAATTTATCATGGAGTACGGAAAAATAATTGAGAAAACTTTCAAACAAACAACTTTTAGTAAAAGCCTGTCTTCATCTATCTCGCATTCAAATATGAAGAGACTTCGGGTAGAAACAATACGAGGATCAAAGAACAACTGATGAGAAGCCTCCCTGTAGCCAAACTATTTTTAGTGTATAACACCAGATCCCCTTCGAACCAATCAAAAAGCTACCTTCAAGTATATTTATAGATTTAAATGCATGTGGGCGCATGGCATTGGATGACGTCCATTAAAACGCCCTCTTGCTTTGTTTTAAAGGTGACTTTAATGATCCTGGGTCCATGAGATTCCCATCCTATAAGTGCATTTTGTGCTTGCTTGGATAGTATCAATGCAACTCATTGTGTATACGGAGCATTTTCTTCTTCATGGTCGGAGTATAACAGAAGCTCTCTTGAAGCTAGTCGTTGTTGTCCAACCTGCGTCCAATGTGTTTCACTGATTCCAAGTACCTCCAAGTTGTATCTTCTCATTTCTGCAGCATTTTGGATGACTCTTTCTGTCTCCCACATTGTACGAGCATTCCATTTACCTAGATTGATGGCTGATCTGGTTGTCAGAAGGGAAATCAGCCTCGTGACTTCCGGAGGAACTCAGCTTTCATCATGAAATTTCATAACTGTTCTAAATGAAGATCTTCTAACTCTCAGGGCAGAGTTTAAATGTTCTGAATTATTTTTTTCTGGTTAGAGCTTTTTAGCAAGTTAATTTTCTACGGGATGCGGTTGGTAACCCATGCACAACCCTCCTCCTTTGTCCGGGCTCGGGACCGGCAGTAGCCCCAGGGGGGATACAGGCGGAGTTAGGATACAAGGAAGGCGGAACAAAAAGACAGCAGCCAACAATAGATGAACAAAAGCATAGATAACCAAGGCACAAACTGAACACATAGAGGAGAACTGAAGCTGACAAGCAGAAATACATGGAACACATAGCAGCGTAGGAAGCCACAAGAGAAGGAAATATCAAACAACTGAGTGGCACAATGAAGAAACTAACAAAGAAATATAGTAAACCAGAGGGGCCGGTTAAAAACAGAAGGAAAGTTGATCACTGAGATTCAAGGAAAGAGGAAGTTGGGTGGAGCACTGAGATGACACTTGAGGAGGAAGCCGAAAATGGAAGTTTAGAGGTGAAAGTCGATGTAGGAGCAATAATAGGAAGTGAAGAGGAAGGTTGATTATGAATACAGTGGTCTTGAGTGCTTTCAGAGGTATGAGGGCGGTTATCACTTCCCGGTTGTCCACACCGTGGAAGGGTTGTTCTGGAGGTACCTGAAAAGGAAATTGGATTAGAGGTGGTCTTAGTGATCTTGGAGCGTGACCGCAGTGCCCAAGGGACAACTGCTTGAGGTCAGTCACACACGACTTTTTTGTGGATAATTTTTGTGTTAGTTCCTTACTTGTTGAGACCTTACCGCCGGGGACGAATATCCGTGGGATAAGGCGAGGTGTTTATTTTTAGGGTCGACCGTTTCTAACCCCACCCCTCTTTGTGGGAAGGCAGCATCGCTCTCATGCTGGTTGTCTGAAGGAAACACCTTACTGCTGTCACACCTCTGTACAGTCAGCAGTACGACTTCGCCTTCGGACCGTAGGTTTGTTGCTTTTAGTCTTAGTGCTCTTCAGCTGACCTGTCTGACATGGTAGGACCTTGAGGAACGGTTGTTCCATCCAATATAACTCGGTTGCTTCATCACGATAGGCAAGCCCGACCATCCATCTCAACTGATGGAGTTTCACTACTTCATCAATGGATTTTCCATCCTTACCTAGTATCCGTTTCCTAACAAGTGTGTCATTTACTCAGTGGTCCCAGGATATACGACCAATGCTTCGAAAACACCTATGATCGAATACTAGTAACCTACGAATATCCTCTACTCTTACCAGCCATATTTCACTGCCATAAAGTAGGACGGAATGAACTGCTGTGCAGTAAACCTGTTCTTTGGTTGGTAGACGGATATCTCGCCTACTCCATAAATGACGCGAGTTGGTAAAAGTTAGTCAAGCCTTTTGTATCCCTGCTGAGATTTCGTCACAAACCAGACCACAAGTTGTTACATAAGTTGAATAATTGAGCTAACATATAAACTAAGCATAACATGTTTGGAAATACTCGTTTTTACCTGACTCTCACAACGAACGTGCGAGATAAATAAAGTCTTGAAAACCCACGTTCACTCTTGAACTTGTGTTTATATCTATGGGAATTGATTTATAATCATTTTAAGTGAACGTTCATCAGATCAATCATGCTAACTACTTGTTTTTGTATCCAAAAAAACAATATACACTATACTTTTCTAAACAATATAATATACAAATTATGGTTCATATGTCTTGATTTAAAATGCGCTGATTCCAACTAGGATGAAAATTAAATATCTTACAAGAGGTTATTTGTATCTCGTGTGTTTCTGGAGGTCAATATTCGTATACTGCTCGTCCTGATAACCGTTACTAGATAACGCCCAACGGTGTATAAATCAGAAGACGAATACCAAGTATTGGTTACGTTTATTATCGCACCACACCACCACCACAGATCACTAAAACCAAAGGCACACGATACAAGAATGATATGCGAGTGCCGTAGAGCAAGTGAGCAAATGAGTCAACGAACAGGATTAAAATGTACATATACATTATATACACAGGAAAATGAATAAGTGATCGAATCATTTAAGCGACTAACACTGAAGCTAGCAGAATGAATATGTGCTTAGGTTGTAGGCAATACTCAAGCATACGTGTTCGTACAAGTGCAACAATAACAAACGTGCAGTGATATAGATAAGTTGTTAATGTTGTACGAATGACTCTGTCTGTTAAATAAGTTAATAAAAGGGTTTAACCAAATTAAATGTGAAAGAACTCAATTATATATGAGCTGCTATAAAAGTTATATTATAAAAATGATTACACCGTCTCATTGTTAATATTCTGTCTTCACACTGAATTACTCATAAAAGTATTTGTGAATGATGTATTGATAGGATTCATATTTTAAAAACTGGTTTCCTGATTCAGATATTAATAATAATTTGTATCAATATGAAATGAAGTGACTCTATGAAACTTAATCACGATACATCTAAAAATCATTCAACCAGGTTACAATGGTAATAAGTTGGTCTATAATTGATTTTGCCGCAATGAACATACAAGCAAAGAACATCAAATAAATTTATACTTCACCCTATTGTACAAGCAGGTGGCTATCAGGACTCAGTAGCTAAGTAGATAATGCAACCTCGTTGAAACGAAAAACAGTACTGGGTCCATGTCCCGCATTGAACGTCATATCTGAGATGCAGGTACATCGAAATGACGAGTCCCAAATATGACGAAACGCACATTATGGATTCCACTGCCAGCCACCAACCATCTTCGCTTCTAAACAAATCTCAGTTAATAAATGCTTTAGAAAATATCCGACTAAAATAAAACTATCATTCTGACGTTTGATTTTAATGCTCACACCAAACAGTATAGCTATTTCACTTCGAGACTGAAGTTTAACCAATATTTGGTCAGCCTTTTCAAACAGATTATTCGTTTAAACAAAAAAAATCTAAACACTGGATAGTTGAGACGATACATTTCGAATACAAACACACTGATGACTCAAATGTAACATGGAAATAATCTCCTCTCAGTATTGATGTACAGAATTTTAAAGTTATTTTACACTATATGATCAAGAATTATTATTCAAATTCAATAGAATCAAGTATCCATTCAATGTTTTCATTAGGAAGGAATGAACAATAATTATCTATTATTATTATTATTATCAGAATGGGTTTTGTGGAGATTTTAGAAATTTCACAGATTGAAATCATGAGTCAGTTGAAGCTAGACCACCATTGAAAACCTGGAAGCACTGGACGGCCGTTTCGTCCTAGTATGGCACTCCTCAGCAGTGCGCATCCACGACTCCTCACCACCCGGGGCCCGAACCCAGGACCTACTGGCTTCGCGCCTGAGCACTTAACCGTTAGACCACTGAGCCGGCATCCAACGGTGTTAATGTCTAACTTCAACCAATCCAGGTCTGTTGTGAGATAGGAACTCACTGAGGACAATGGTGTACGGTAGCGCAACTTCGTGGATTGGTTGAAGTTAGACAGTGCTTCCAGGTTTTCAATGGTGGTCTAGCTTCAACTGACTCATGTTTTCAATCTATGAAATTATCTATTAATCTAGACTAACAATAATTAAGAATAGTGTTTGATTTCATAACCCTTAAACTATAAATATCATTGATGCAGTCGAACACTAAATAGACAAATTTCACATTTTAAAGTGAGACATTTGTTATTCGGCAACCATATCATATTATATTCAATTGAAACATGAATTTTTAAAAGTCAATTAAATCAAGGAGTTACTATCAAATAAGAACTTTCGTCTAAATTTGAACGAATAGTTTCACAATATTTGGGCGTCGAGTTCATGTGAGACATTAAAGAGGAAGAATGTATTTGTTAAATCTCAGCGAAACAATTTGAAGTAAATCCAAAGTTTCGTCTGGCAACCTGGTCCAAGCTTTCTCAACACAACAAAATTATTAATAGGAGTTACGATTATTTACTAATAAGTATTATCAATGATCAACTGTACTTACTTCATGTTTATCGGATTCCCACCTGTTTGATTTTCACTAGTATTCCAGATAATGATAATCGATGAGGAGAATTATCATTTTTTAAATGGAAAAGAAATCGCCATAAATTTACTCATTAAAAGACCCCACAAACTTTCAATCGATCAAAAATGTTTGATCGTTGACTGTGTCGGTACAAATTGACATTTTTTGCTAAATACAAATTTCCACAATACATCATTTGTCTCCAACTGAAAATATCTATCACCTAACTCTCGTGTACTAGTTTGACTGTGAATTGACAAAAAGAATGTTATAATTTTTCAAAACCGAGATTTTTCACGGTAGAAATGAAATACTACTGATACATCTCGGTTTACAACATGTTAGTCAAAAGTATAAGCTTGTTGTGAAAATATGTTTTCAATTGATAAGACAGTTGTTTTATCATTGTGGTTGTTGTGATTAATCACTTAAATCACAAAATAAACCACTCTGATAGCTCAGTAGTAATTGTAGGAAAGCCATTTCCCACAAACAAAATTCTAAACTAAACCCTGTGCTCGACGCAATTCAGAACAAGTAAGCTATTTGGCTTGATAAATGTGAGTCTTTCCAAAATCCCTTTTATCAGTACACCTCTTTGTTTGGTTCCCTTTCCATCTGTCTAGTAGTCATATTCCGTTTTTACATTAATGTATAAATATCTTAAAACACTTTGACAAATTGACACACTGAACAGTTTGAACTCATTACAGTACGATACGGATTAGAACAGTCTAATCTAATCGTAACCGTTACCATATAATCCTCAACGGTGTTTGAAATCACAAGACAAAGAGAAGGAACGACTACAGTTTTATTAACAGATAACTCAGAACACAAAGCAGTGATGAAAATGAGTGAGTCAGCGGACCGAGAGTGTAGAATGTAAATGTACATGTATATATAGGGAAATGAATGGATCATCGAATCAATTAAGCAGCTAGCAGAATGAACATATGCGTAGGCGGTAAGCAATGTTCTAGCATACATATTTCATACAAGCAAAACAATAATAAACGTAAAATAAGTTGTTATAGTAAGGATGACTTTATCCAACTCCGCCTGTAGCTCTCCCAAAGTTAATGCTGGTCACAAGCCCGGGTAAAGGAGGAGGGTTGGGCATGGGGTTAGCGTCCCCATCCCGTAGAAAACTAACTCGCTAAAAAAACGCTTACCAGAAAAAATAATCCAAACCATTTAAACTCTGCCCTGGGAGTTAGAAGGTCTTCATTTAGAAGAATCATAACTCTTCATGGTGAAAGCCGAGTTCCTTCGGAAGCCATGAGGCCGATGCCCCTTCTAACAACCAGAGCAAATATTTTCATAGGTACATGAAACGTCCGAACAATGTGGGAGACCGAGAAGGCCAGTCAAATAGCAACGGAAATGAGGAGATACAACTTGGCAGTACTGGGAATCAGCGAAACCCATTGGACCTAAGCTGGATAACAAAGGCTAAATACGGGAGAGATGCTACTATACTCCGGTCATGAAGAGGAAAATGCTCTGCACACTCAGGAAGTTGCTCTAATGCTGTCCAAAGTAGCACGAAATGCACTTGTAGGCTGGGAATCTCACGGATCCAGAATCATCAAAGCATCGTTCAAAACAAAGAAGGAGGGGATCACAATGAATATTATCCAATGTTATGCACCCACCAATGATAGCAACGACGACATTAAAGATCAATTCTACGAGCGGCTGCAATCAATCATAGAGAAGTGCCTAAGAAACGACCTCACCATTCTGATGGGAGATCTAAATGCCAAAGTCGGAATAGACAACACCGGATATGAGGATATCATGGGACGACATGGATTGACTGGGATAGAGAGACGAAAATGGGGAAAGATTTGCAAATCTGTGTGCATTCAACAAATTGGTTATAGGGGGAACAATATTTTCACACAAACTCATACACAAAGCTAAATGGATCTCACCGGACCACACTACAGAGAACCAGATAGATCATATTTGCATCAACAAAAAATTCCGAAGGACAATGGAAGATGTGCGAATCAGGAGAGGAGCTGATATAGCTTAAGATCACCACCTAGTTGTAGCCAATTTAAAACTGAAGCTAAAGAAAAACTGGACAACTGGACAAAGAGCAATACAAAGGTTCAATACAGCCTTCCTTCGAGATACTGACAGACTCAATGAATTCAAGATAGCTCTCAACAACAGGTTCCAAGCCTTACAAGATCTACTGAAGGAAGAAGAGACTACTATGGAGGACAACTGGAAAGATATCAAAGAAGCATTAACTTCAACGTGTCAAGAGGTTCTGGGTCTAAAGAAGCACCATCATAAGGAATGGATCTCTACAGAAACACTGGACAGAACGAAAGAAAGGAAGAACAAGAAGACAGCAATTAACAACAACCGAACACGAACAGAGAAAGTCCAAGCACAAGCTGAATACACAGAAGAAAACAAGCAAGTGAAGAGGAGCATTAGAGCCGACAAGAAGAAATGCGTGGAAGAACTAGCAAAGACGGCGGAAAAAGCTGCTAGAGAAGGAAATATGAAACAACTTTACGATACAACAAAGAAACTAGCAGGGAAATACAGTAAACGAGAGAGACCGGTCAAAGACAAAGAAGGTAAGCCAATCACTGAAATTCAAGAACAGCGGAACAGATGGGTAGAATACAAAAAGGGGTATGGCAATGAATTATACATCGAACGAAAGCTCATGTTCTGTAGAATAAAACAGGGACAAAAATAAATATCAGTGTTTTACAAGCTTTCAATAAAATGGAGTAACGTCACGAAATATAGCTTTCGTAGTTTGTGAGGGTTTCTTGTTTCCTTGTTCACAACAGACTCTTGATGGCGAAACTCTGGAAGATGTAGAATCCTTCACATACCTGGGAAGCATCATCAATGAACAAGGAGGTTCAGATGTAGACGTAAAGGCGAAGATTGGCAAAGCAAGGGTCGTATTCCTACAGTTGAAGAACATATGGAACTCGAAACAACCGTCTGTCAACCAATATCAAAGTGAGAATCTTCAATACGAATGTCAAGGCAGTTCTACTGTATGGAGCTGAAACTTGGAGAATTACAACAATCATCATCAAGAAGGTGCAAGTATTTATAAATAGTTGTCTACGCAAGATACTCAACATCCATTGGCCGGATACCATCAGCAACAGCCTTTTGTGGGAGAGAACAAACCAACTTCTAGCTGAAGAGGAAATTAGGAGAAGACGATGGAAATGGATAGGACATACACTACTCAAACCATCAAACTGCATCACGAGGCAAGCCCTAACTTGGAATCGTGAAGGGAAGCGGAAAAGGGGAAGGTTAAATATCACATTACGTCGGGAAACAGAATCAGATATGAAAAGAATGAATAACAACTGGAGGGAGCTGGGAAGGATTGTTCAGGACAGAGTTGGATGACGAATGCTGGTGAGCGGCCTATGTTCCTTCACGAGGATTAACAGGGGTAAGTAAGTAAGTAAATGACTTTATCCGCTAAATAAGTTAACAAAAAGGCTTAAATGAGAATAAACTCAATTGCACGTGAGTCGCTATATGGTCTGATTCTGATGTCAATTTCAAAACTCCTATTAATCCAGTGCAGTTGTGTCCATTCCCCACCAGTTGTATTTCATTTTAACCGTGAATTAATTTATGTTTGACGACTAGTAAAAACCTGGAAGCACTAGACGACTGTTTTGTCCTAGTATGGGACTTTTCAACAGTATACATCCATAATCCCTCACGTGAAATACGAACCCAGGACCTTTGATCTCGTATGCAATTTCATTATGATTGTTTATTAATACTATCCATGTTAGTTAATACAAGTACTTAAACATGTATTCCAGGAACATTTGTATTCTACTTCTTAATTGACTCAATTCATTTTCGATTATCTATTGATTAATGTGAATTATTCAATTCATTCATAAATTTCACTTCATCAACAATTATGTGCAGGTTAATTATTTTCACTAAAATAAATTTATCTACCAAATAAATTCAATGAATAAATAAACCATCATTTTGATCTATAAGAAGAAAAAAATATATTTTTTATTTGTTTTAAAACATTGAATCTTTGTAAAGAATAATTTATCACATTGGAAACTAATTTCATACACATAGTTCCCTTTATTATCTTAAATAGAGCAAGAACAAAGATTGGTGCAGAAAAATATGGAACGCTTCACGATTTGGCGTGGAAACTAATTTCTAATTTATGATGATAATAATAAAACTGATTAAGGAAAACATAAATTATCTAAAAAGAAAAAAAAATCAATTTAGTTTATTGAATATATAAATAAACACTAATTAATTGCATGAATAGTGTAAACTTAAAGGTTACTTCAATGATTAAATTGTGATTTAATTTTAACGGAAATTTAACTGATAATTCACAGTTCCTAAATATTGTTTAAATAATTTGAATTATTTTTTCTGGTAAGCGTTTTTTTTAGCGAGTTAGTTTTCTACGAAATGAGGTCACTAACCGCATGCCCAACCCTCCTCCGTTACTCGGGCTTAGGACCGGTAGTAATTCTAGAAGAGCTACAGGTTGAGTTCCTAAATATTGTACTCACATTGAAAGAGTTAGCGTTTTTTTTAGCGAGTTAGTTTTCTACGGGATAGGGACGCTAACCCCATACCCAACCCTCCTCCTTTATCCGGGCTTGGGACCGGCAGTAGCTCCAGGAATCCTCAAGGCCAAAGGAGGAGAGGAAGACCAAAGAACACATTACACCGGGAAATGGAAATAGACATGAGAAAAATGAACAAGAATTGGATAGAAATAGAAAAGGAGGCCCAGGACAGAGTGGGTTGGAGAATGCTGATCGGCGGCCTATGCTCCATTGGGAGTAACAGGCGTAAGTAAGTAAGTAAGTAATTAAAAAAGTAACGTAATTGATAAAATACGAACTGACTTTCAGGTTATGGCCTGAATATTATTATTATTATTATTATTATTATTATTATTATTATTATTATTATTATTATCATGGCATTTGTTCCATCCAGTTATTGTAAAAGAATAAAAGGTTATTGTTACTTTAATACATAAAATCATATATTTCTGTGTAAGACTAACGACTGGTTAAAGAAATATAAACGCATTACTTATTAATAATATTTTCCGTAGATTAACTCCGTTAACTAATAAGTTGGGCGAGACTAATTTATGAATGAGCCAATCAGAAGCGTTTTGGAGATTTCAAGGTGACGGCACCAACTTCAGTGCTTAATGCTAACGTACGGTTGGTTCACAGGGAATTTTGTACAAAACGTGATAATTGAGCGGCTATAACAAATAAAACGGCGAGTCTATAATTTGTGGACGAATCAATCAGGTATAAGATAATAAATCTCGGATTTTAACGCGAAACCCTTTCATCCATTTGGCTAAATAAATTTCTGGCATTATAGCTGATGTCAGTTCGTGATGAAAACCCTACATATAATTACTAACTAAGGCAAATTACGATAATTATTGCGATGAAGAGAACACTGTCTGCAGCCATGTACTACAATATATACGGATGTTTGGGGAGCGTACAGACTCCTAGATAGGTTTGGTTATGTGCATCGTGTCGTTATCCACAAGTAGCATTTTGTGCACTCAACAACCGGAGTGCACATAAACAATATTGAAAGTAAATGGTCGAAACTGAAAGTGTTTTTGAGACTTTATCATGACTCTAGAGGCCGACTATTCTGTAGCAATATGGATGATTTCCTCTACTGCACACATTACGATTCTAGAACCTCTGAACCTCTTTCTAACCTTGACAAGTTTTTGAACCAAACATAAGAAGTGTATCCACTTTATTTCCATGGTTTTTTATAATATATTTTTACTCTATACTGACTGTTTGCTGATTGGTTAATATTTCTCAAGGTCACTCAAGATTAGTTCAAAGGTCGTCTACAAACTATCCTTCAAATTATAAATAAAAATAATATATTTGTAATATCCCAATGAGTAGAAAATTGAACCATCCCTGGATTAGATGGCAGATCAATGAATGTCAAGATGTTTGCCGAGCCTGGTCAGAGTTAGAGATAACCAACTTGTATCAGTCACTTGTACACCATAGACAGGTGCATTTCTTAGTGGCCCTATTATTTATTTTCTAGTCTTATAAGAACGCCCTCCTAATTTATGGACATATTAGTCATTTAACCTCTTCGTTATTTTTGTACACTTATATTTATGAGTAGTATTAAAATAAGATATGGGGCAAGACCTTAGTTTTCTAGACATAACTACAATTTTATTGGTTATTCTATATACATTTTTATAAATACTTCTCAACGTTTTTCGTATAAATATAGACGTTTATGAGTATATGTGCATATTTGTTGGGCTACATTGTAACATCAAAGCTAGGTACCTTAATTTTTATTCAGGATATTTTTAATGTACATGTACGACGACACATAGATGAACATGCTTCCATTCATTTATTTACACACACATTATCTCTGTGTCTGACTGTTCGATTTTGACTGCAGAATAAGTTTGTTTGAAATAAACTTTATTCAATCTGCAGCGAATAGCATTAGCAACAACCTAACATGGGGGAGAACAAATCAAAGGATGAAATTAGGAAAAGATGATGGAAGTGAACAAGACATACGTTTCGGAAATCATTAAATTGCATCACGAGGTAAGTGCTAACTTGGAATCCTGAAGGGGAATGAAAAAAAGGAAGATCAAGCAATACATTGAGCCGGAAATTGGAAGCAGACGTGAAAAGAATGAATAGCAACTGGAAAGGATTGTCCAGGAAATTGTTGGATGGAGAATGCTGGTGGTCGGCCTATGCTCCCGTAAGATGGGTAACTGGCGTAAGTAAGCAAGTACTCACTCTGCAGGGCAAATTGTAATAGCGGTATTTAAGTTAAGTGAACGGTACGAATTAATAAGGACAAGCTAGTAATAAGAATCTTTCAGCTAAAAACTATCAAGGTCTTTTTCCATAATACATATTTAGTACTATTATTTGTTCCTCACAGTTACCAAAGGAATCGATCCATATGGTTATCACGATAGGATAAGCCAGGCTAAATATTAGTCTCGAAGTTTAATTTCGACATAATCTAAGAGGTCACATTATTTCCTTTCAACCTCAATGAACTGATCATGCATGTAAGTCACTCACATCGGTGAATTACAATAGGAATAAAGACCAAATAAAGCAACCTACACTAGGTAAGCGAGTTGTATTATTCTGAAGGAATGAAAACTTTAAAAACCGTATGCATTTTTAGTACGTAGTTTCATGCAATTAATTCCCTTTATGAATTCAAATAAAGTCAGAATAAACATGGATGCAGTTGAAAAAAGATAAATTATGGATAATGATTTTGGTTATAAATCAAATGACACATAACTGTTGTTTTTTCACCGTTTCAAACTGATAATCAGTACTTACATATAACCTCACCAAGGGTTAAACCCAGGATCTTCAAGTTCTACACTTGACTCACGTCTAATGATTCATATTTCAAAATTCAGTCAGTTTGCTGTATAACTGTCAACAATCATATTTGTCTCGACATCACCATCGTTGAACTGAACTGATCATGACCACTCATTGAAAATTTTATTCGGATCTAGTCATTAATAACTGAATAATTGTTCTTAATGGCTGGAGCTCTTAAAGGATTTTCAGTAAGAACTCAGATTTCATCACGCACTAAGATCACACTTGTAAAACATCGCTGATAATTCCCAAATAACCTTAATTTAGATAAAGAAGTTAGGTTAGTGAACTCGTAAATAATTTTCTTCATACTGGCTACTCAAGTTACAGAGCATCAATAAAAACTCAGACCGAATGTTTAAAACCAGTTATACTAGCATCGAATCACTAAAGGTTTCCCTGCCGCAAAGGAATTATGGTAGTAAAAAAATACCATAATATGTCTAACTTATATTGGGAGGTCATGAGAAATAACAGATGCTTTAAGCTTAGAAATATGCATAAATGTAGAATACTTCATTTGAAAACCATTAAAACTTGTAAGATATCCATTGTGAACAAGAAAGAACAGTTGTTTATTTTAGATGGACTGCAATAAAGTAACAAAAACATTATTCAACCAGTTAGTTGTGCACTCAAGTAATCAGTCAAATTTGCACTATATCAAATAATGTACTATCGACGTATGGAAAATGTACGCATTTCACTGTTTATGAAATTCATAATGATCAGCCTACAATCAAACATCTCATTGTAATGTACTTTGAGAACTTCCTCTCCAACTGTCCTGTGATTTGGTGATGATCACGACATAAACACGAACCAGACACATGATATCATTACATCTTGCAGACATGTTCACAATTCCCGAACACTCACTTGACTAGTTGATTATGATCTATCTTTTTAATATGTGTAGAATATTAGTATGAGAGTTTTTGGATAGTGCTGGATGAGTGTTAACATGTAGGATTACTTTGGCTTCCTTGCTTTTCACTGATTGTTCTAGTTTACCGTAATTTCCAGCGAGCTCCTTTGCTGTATCATACAGTTGTCTCATGTTCCCTTCTCTTGCAGCCTTTTCCGCCGTCATTGCTAGATCTTCCACATACTTACTTTTGTCGGTTCTGATGCTCCCCTTCACTTGCTTGTTTACTTCTGTGTATTCTGCTTGTGCCTTGGATTTCTCTGCTCTTGTTCGGCTGATATTGATTGCTGCCTTCTTGTTCCTTCTTTCTTGGGTCTTATCAAATGTATCAACAGTGCTCCATTCCTTGTGGCCCAGAACCTCGTGATTGCCTCCTTCATCCCTTCCCCGTTGTTTTCCATAATAGTTCTATCTCCATTGAGCAAATCGTAGAAGGCCTGGAACCTATTGTTGAGGGTTATCTTGAATTCTTTGAGTTTGTCATTATCCCGAAGAAAAGCCGTATTGAACTTTTGTGATGTTGTCCATCCCGTAGACCTGTGCGTCTTGAGTTTCAGTTTCATTTTGACGACCAGCAAGTGATGATCTGAAGCAATATCATCTCCTCTCTTGGTTTTCGCATCCTCTATCGTCCTTCTAAACTTTTTATTGATGCAGATATGGTCGATCTAGTTCTGTGTAATGTGATCCGGTGAAATCCATGTGGCTTTGTGTATGCGTTTATGTGGGAATATGGTTTTGTAAATCTCTCATCATTTTCGTTCTTATCTCCCAATCCATGTCGTTCCATGGTGTTGTCCAATCCAACCTTGGCATTTAGGTCTCCCATTACAATGGTGAAGTCCTTTGTTAGGCATTTCTCAATGAATGACTGTCGCCTATTGTAGAATTGATCCTTATCGTCTTCATTGTAGTCGTTGGTAGGCGCATGGCATTGGATGACGTTCAGTGTAGTGACCTCTTTCTTTGTTTTGAAGGAGGCTTTAATGATCCTGGGTCCATGACATTTCCATCCTATAAGTGCATTTTGTGCTTGTTCGGACAGCATCAATGCAACTCCTTGTGTATATGGAGCATTTTCTTGATGGCCGGAGTATAACAGCTCCCACCTTCATGAGACAGCTATGAATAATTCTTTCATTTCTGTCTGTCATGTATTTAAAAACACATTAATTTTCTGACGGCTAACTAATGACTGCAACTGATAAACTTGACCAATTAGTCCCACCCCCGAGTGAAATCTTGAAACTTGATTCTCAATACACTTTGAGAATCCAGGTGTGAGACACGGTGTTTTCTACCAAAACTGGAATATAGGCTTTTTCGTCTGACGAATCCCATGTAGGACGAAACACGGATCATTGAGTTTAGTGCTGACCACATTATATTGATGCTATCATCTGTTAGGCCACTAACTTGCACTAGTTAACCTGCCTGTTTTCCCTTCAGACATGTTGACACTTAGGTATGTGCTTATATGAAAGGAGAATCCAGTATAGAATGTGACAAGAACAACAAGTATTATCGAGATGTAACGTTTGTTACATGAAATTTGAAACCGAAAAATGAATAATCGACATAATTAATGATTGATAGTATTCAAAAACCAAAATTATTAGATCGAACATTTCTTCACAACAATTCCTTACTCTAACTTTTCCCCACTTGCTACAATTACTAATCCATGAATTCTTTGTAACAATACACAGCATATCAGTACAAATGAATGATAATTTAAGAGAAAGAACCGAAGAGTATTTATGTATAAGTGATATTTGCAAATGATGATTCTTAATATAATGGGTGTATTTTGTTTCGCTTTAAAAAAGTATCAACAATAAATGCAATGTTGTATTCTTAAGTATAGTAGTCTATGTTGAAATAAGTTGTACTATTTAACAAATTCATCAACATAAAATTTGTTTTCAACTATACACTGTCAAAGCTATTCAATTGAGCAGTATATAATTATGATAAGAAAACTACGCGTATGCAATAATGTAAATCAATTATTGTGCTTGGGGAGTATTCGGTTGGGTTTATTTTATGTAATGTCAGTAGCAAATATTTTGTAAGTATACAGTCAGATGAAATAATGATCTTAATTTTCCAACTTGATTTCATAATGACAACGCCAACCTTTTTAATATCTGAAATATAAAAAATTAAATTTCGCCAATTCATCACTGTCTACTTTATGCTTTATAGTTCACCGTAAAGTAACTTAATCAACTTATTAGTAGCATGTGCTGTACTTCTTAATTTTTTAATTAATCACATCAGAAATCATTTTCCAAATAATTGGATTTATTTGTTAAACGCATTAGAGGGACACTAACAAATTTTATGTACAGATTCGCAATAGGTGAATATGTCACTATCAAAGCCGAAACAGGTAAACGTTTCAATAACTATTATCTTCGAAAAGTAATTAAGATATAAGTAGTATTAAGTGCTAATTACCAGGCTCATGTTTGACATATTCATTTTTTTCGGTCGACTAGACTGCTAAAAGTGAAAGAGGTCAACTGATAGTTAGCTGTAACAACGTTTAATTTCGATGTAGTTAGACATTAACACCGTTGGATGCCGGCTCGGTGGTCTAGTGGTTAAGTGCTCGCGCTCAAAGCCAGTAGGTCCTGGGTTCGAGCCCCGCGTGGTGTGGGATCGTGGGTGCGCACTGCTGAGGAGTCCCATACTAGGACGAAACGGCCGTCCAGTGCTTCCAGGTTTTCAACGGTGATCTAGCTTGAACTGACCCATGATTTCAATCTATAAAATTTCGATGTAATAATTAAAAGCCTATATTTTCCAGCAGAACTAGCTAAAAAGTAATGAAAATGAGTTATGGACGTTTGGATATACTATTATTAAACAGATCAGTATTCATTAGATGAACCATAAAAAAGTATTACTTATATATGGGCTATAATCAACTTATAATTATTATTTAAAACAATTAGTCCCTTTGATAAATTTCGATAATGCAATGGGAAGACGAAGTTTATCAGAATTATGTGATATATTTGCACAATACATTTCGAACAATCTGATTACACATATACTTGTTAAGAACATTTATAAGAAAAAGAGAATTCAGCGAAGAAAATTTTCTTTTCGACGAAATTATTTACTTTAGCTGTACATTCGTATATATAGTTATATGGAAAATGTATGTCTATAGAAGGATAGAATGGATTGTATCACAAAAATGGATTCGACAATAAATAACAAATGAGGTTAACGTACTGATCAAGGGATAAGGAAGAACAAAATGTAAGGGTCAGATAATAGTCCAATTGAGAGATATGAAGAAAAACGACAAAACAACAAAGGTCATAATAATAAACTGAATGATAATCAAGAAAACTTGTAAAAGGTAATAATAATAAATGATTAGAGTTTAAAGTGCAAAATAGTAATTTAAAAATATGGATAATAATAAAAGTGCATTAAAAAAACACCTAGAAACATACCCATTAAGGCCAGGGAAGGATAAGAGGTTGGACAAATCGTTTCTGCACGCAAAGTTCAGGCTTTACTTTGTGGATTCCCAATGCCTCTGCGATGCATAAAATATTGATTCGAACCCCCTTCGATCCAGTTCCTTTGACTATGTAAACTATTTTAAACGAAGAGTCTTTTGGAGCGATATGTCCACAGTTGATTAAGTGCTCCTGTATAGAACTCGTGATTGTTTTTCGCTCCCCTTTCAAAAGCCAAGCCGGATAATGTTCCGAGATGCGTTTGGATAATGATCGCTTTGTGCGGCCTATGTAACATGCCCCACATGAGCAAGAAAATTTATAGATACACATTGAAGTGGCCCAAAGCAAAAGTTTGTCCTTAACAAACACCCGAATGGTAGGTCGGCTAGAGAAGATGATTCGAAGCTTAGCTGCGTGGAATGTTTTATTCACTGATTTCGAAATCCGTTTATTTAGGATTTCAGCAGCTGTATCTCCCTTAAATTCCATATTCATAAATAGAGATTTTTTCTCTACTGTCAAAGATTTACCTTTCACAAGTTTTCTTGCTTATCATTCAGTTTATTATTATGACCTTTGTTGTTTTGTCGTTTTTCTTCATATCTCTCAATTGGACTATTATCTGACCCTTACATTTTGTTCTTCCTTACCCCTTGATTAGTACGTTAACCTCATTTGTTATTTATTGTCGAATCCATGTTTGTGATACAATCTCATTTGTTTTTGTGTACTTTAATATTTTCCCTTAACCTGTCTAGTTGACCTTTTAATTTTCATATATAAATGTTCTTAACAAGTGTATGTGTGATCAGATTGTTCGAAATGTATTGCGCAAATATATCACATAATTCTGATAAACTTCGTCTTCTCATTGCATTATCGAGATGATTATTATTCTCAAATGATTATGTAGCATATTCAATAGGGCTAGATGTGAATTTACCAGTGTTAGTTCAGTTGATCTTAGTCATAAAAATACTTGAGTTGTAGCAGTGAAGTGATCTTGGTACATAAATTAATGATGACAGAAACTTATTAAGCTTTAGTAAACAATTTAATAGTTGAACTCATGAGCCAATTAAAGCTAGAGCACCGTGAAAAACCTGGAAGCACTGGACGGCCGTTTCGTCTTAGTATGGGACTCCTCAACAGTGTACATCCAGAATTCCGCTCGCAGGATTCGAACCAAGGACTGTCCAATGCTTCAAGGCTTTCCATGGTGGTCTAGCTTTAATCGACTCATGAATTCAACCATTAAATTACTACAATCTCCACAAAACTCCTTTAGTAAACATTTAAACATCAAACAACATTTTCATCAGTATTGACTGAATTGTATTACCTAGGAAAGGAGTTAACAGGCATTGATAATGAATATAATAACAATCTCATTTAATTCACAGTTAACATAGTGGCATAAAGATATTGCTTATCGATGAATGCTAATATAAATTAGCCTTAGAGCAGACAATAAAGGTTTTGTAATTATACAGCTGAACGTATTCTTATGTTTTCATGTGTGAAGGACACAAGCCTTAGTGCATGTTGCACATGTACATGTATAAGATCTGAAAAAAATGTGTACCATCGGATGACTGTGTTTTACATTCTTCACCTTCAGTGAAACGGATATCATGCATATGTACCGATAAGCATGTCCAAATAATACTATTTATTACGTACACGGGAAGACTGCAATAACCTTGTCAAGCATCAGTGTCTCTACAGTTGAACAATATATGGAACTCAAAACAACTGTCAATCAACATCAAAGTCAGAATCTTCAATACAAATGGAACTGAAACTCGGAGAACTACTATAATTAATTGTCTGCACAACATATTCATTGTCCGTTGTCAGCAACAGCATACTATGGGAGAGAACAAACCAACATCCAGTTGAAGAGGAAATCAGGAAAGTCAATGGTATATACATTACGGAAATCACCAAATTGTATCACAAGTCAAGCCCTAACTTGGGATTCTGTAGGTAAATGACAGAGAGAAAGACCATAGAACCCATCACGTCGAAAATTGGAAGCAGACATGAAAAGAGTGAATGGCAACTGGAAAGAAATGGAAAGGATTGTCCAGGACAAATTTGAATGGAGAATGGTGGTAGACAGTCTATGCTCCCTAACAACGGGTAACAGACGCAAATAAGTAACGAGTTGGTATAACCTAAACTGAAGGCCATACCACTGTCACCACTTATTATTCCTAAATATGTCGTTAGTACGGTGTAATTGGTTTCCTGTAATCAGAGAATATTACCTGACGATTTTTTTGAATACATAAAAACAATCTCAATTCGGTTACAGAAAAAGAACGTAAAACTAGTTCATAGACAACTGACGTTAAACGCAATGATGGCTGAACTGTCATCGAAAATATAGAAAACGTATATGGAATGCGAAAGTCAGTAATTTAACGACGCAATTTGTAACGAATTAAAATATAAAAATCGAAATCAAATTATGTGTGATCTTATAAAAGGCCTTGCGTCGGTCTCTTGGTTCCGACAACACAATTATTTCTCTTTCAGAGTTCTCCACCTCCCTGATCCCTTATTTTATCACCTTATAGAAAGAAAAACACGTTGGATTCTTAGTCATTAACTGAAATATGAATGTACCATTTTATCTTTGATACCAAGTTTTAGTACGGCCATGCCTTTCATTGAACCTCCGAAACCGCGCCACATATTGGCAATTGAACCAGGGAATTTTGGTTGTGGGTCCTAACTAAAAAACAAATTAAATATAGCACTGCAGTGACAGGCAATCTGAGTTCATTCTTCGGCAGTTTTGCTTGACGGCTGAGCAAGATGGCGTATGTCACACAGATCGTTGGTATGAGCATCTTCCATGTTGAGTCATTATATTTTCCAGAGTTTATGAAAACATCTTCATTAATCAGTATTGCATCCAAATCCGCATTCGTTCGATAGTTGGTACTAACTAACTGTTCGATTCATGGCATTTCTCCATTCATAGAAGTGGAGGCTTCGATACGAAGTCCAGGTGCTTCGGATAACGTCAACTGTGTTTGAGACATCCTTCTAGTGCTCATAGAAATGGGAAAAACGAATCGCGTGATAGCAGTATATCGCCCTTTCATAATTCCTGGTAGTAACTGGAACGCTCGAAACAATAACTCGTGAGTCAGTAACGTTCGTAATTTGGATAAACGGTGATCACTTGAAGAATAGTTACATTTTATAACACTTTCCAGAAAACAATAACCAATAATTACCATTTTGAAGCTAATCATCCCACTGGACAGAAGGGGATGGAAAAATCTAATGTAAAAATTCAGAAGAAACTGGTCAATAAATGATATTCGATTTGGTGACCCATTTCATAACAAACTCCGCACATAATCACGAGTCAAACTTGGTAGACTCAAATGACTAAGGCCTTAATAACTAGTACCAGTTAAACTGACAAACATAAGTAATTCAAAGCTACATTCCGATCAAATATTCCTTGCTTCCAGAAATTTCATACGGGTCCTCAAATTATTTAAAATAATATTCTGCGAGTAATGTACGATAAACGCATTTTGTAAAAACTCACGATTTAACAGATTCACATATCTGGAGAAATTATTCTCAAGAGGTATCGACGAAATGTAACATCAAAGGCAGAGTCCATTCTGACCTACTTAATCTAAGATGTAGATATTTTATTGAAATCGCTAACCCATTAATGTTAAACCAACACTGGACGGGACTCCTCAGGAGCGCGCACCCACGACCACGCACGCAGCCACTTAACCTCTACACAACTAGGCTAGCATTCAACAGTATCAGTGTCTAACACCAATCAATCCACGACGTTGTACACGAGCTTAATCTTTAAATCCACCCACTTTATTTTACTCACACTTTTGTCTAAAGCGCCTGCGTAACTATTCACAGAAGACAAAGTTAATCAGAAAACTAAGTTTATTTTAATAACAATTGCGAAAAAAACACCATAAAACAAATGACGTCTTTGTAAAAAGGTCACACCCAGCATTCTGTTGACAGTTTTAGAAGGGAGTTGCAGCTCTGTCTGACAAATATTTCGCCAATCTCGGTGAACTGGCTAATAGATTTTCCCTATGTTTATGGATCTCCGGATACTTGCCAGTTAGAAATTCTTTATCCAGATCAGTCACATGGTCAATGACAGCAATCAGAACTAAGTCGGCTAGAGTAACTTTATCCCCAACAGCCAGCTTGCCTGTGGACGCTTTCAGAGATTCGCAGATAATCTAGATGAATGTTGAACAAAAGAATGGACAGTTTAGTTAATTAATAAAAGTCTTCATCACCTAATTTGTCTCTTTTAAAAAATACAGTTTCGTTTAAACTGACAGTGGATAACGACATTAATTATCAACCTCAGTTGATATTTTTAAGAAATACCAAAACAAATGACTCACCATGTAAGTGCCCAACGCTTACTACTTTCTACTGACGATCAAAATTTTCCGCGTCCCTATTTAACCTGTTTGTTTGATGAATGTACAATAAGTGCATGACTTTCCAATTCTCCAAATTTCTGTCTCATCACAAAGCTTATCAGAAATTCAAACTACCGGTTCTACCAAGTAACTTATCTTGATTGATACACATTTAGTTGTCAGATATGTAGTGTCCGTTCATATGTTGAACTCACACAACTTATGCTAGCTTCTGAACAGGCCGATCTATTCATTCTTGTTAAGTCGCATCTTGTTACTTATTCACTTGTCAACCCTGACTATTTTTATATGGGCGTATGTGTGTGTATGCCTTAACCTACTCATCACGTCTGTAGTCTATTTTTGTGTGACTACATATATTAATTAACGCTTGATTAAATCGAGTTGGCTCACGTTCCTTCTTTACCGTGCATTATATCGTTTCGCTTCGTTCCTTTGATCGTCCGCCTGCATCAATGATTGTACAAAATAGACGCATTCGGAATCATTTCTCGTATTTGAATTATTGTAATTCTGTTGACCATTGACGCGAGTTAACTGAATAACTATATACGAGGATAGCCAGGATGTATATTTTGACAACAATCATTCATACAATCTAATTCGAGTCGGATATAGGGCCACGAAAATGATGAGCCCGACGTGATATTTTGAGAATCTATCATATGAAACAGCAATTGCAATGATTCCTTCCCAAATTCACACTTCTCCACGTTAATCTTCACGCATTGTCCTTCAAGTTTGGTAAACAACTGTCGTAAATGTTTTTCCATAGTAGCGCTAGCTACTAGTATATCATCGATACATGCATATACTCCTATCAAAGCTCTAACGACCTGATCAATGAATCGCTGGAAGGTTTGAGCTGCATTAGTTAATCAAATAACCCAAATGGATGTGGTAATAAGCCCTAACAAGATCAATCTTTGGAAAGATCGTGCCACCTCCTATATCGGTAGTGATGTCGTGGATGTGTGGCACCGGATATCTATATGCCATAGTTTGTTTATTAAAGACTCTATAATCTCCACATGACCTGATTTCTCCATTCTTTTTGGGAACCATGTGCAATAGCGATGCTAAGGGACTGTTAGATGGCTATTGTTTCGCAAACCTTTTTGGGTCTAACATTTGTGGTCACGCGTTAGTTGGTGAGTCTTTGGTTACGACAGTCAGTCAGTAGCAACGTAGGACTTCGTACGTACGTACATCAGTTCGAGTTGCCACACTACATTAGCACAGAGATACAGTTGTCGATTCAAATTCCATAGTGGTAGAGGTAGTAAGAGTATAAGCAGTATGGTTTGAAGATGTTATTCAAGGAGTACAATTCAATGAAATAAATTTGAAAAAAAGCGAAAAAAGACATGAAGAATTCAGAAGATTAGAATTTGGGAGAGCACAAAGAGTGGATACACCTGCGTTATTGCAAACAATTTTGAGCCATTTCATTAAGGGTCTCTAACCATCGGCTGCTATCATCTCACGGGTCCCAACCAGGTAGTCTACACCTACCAACATGACTCAGACCACTTGTCAGTGACTTCATGGACTTGTGCCATGTTTTGGTCTGGCCTCCCCTAGTTTTCTTCCAACCTACTCCTATACCACATAACATCGCTCGTCGAGACAGTCGGTCGTTGGGCCTACGTAACACGTGTCCCATTAATCTCAACTGATGAAGTTTCACTACTTCATCAATGGATTTGCCATCCTTACCTAGTATCCGTTTCCTAACAAGTGTGTCATTTACTCAGTGGTCCCAGGATATACGACCAATGCTTCGAAAACACCTATGATCAAATACCAGTAACCTACGAATATCCTCTACTCTTACCAGCCATATTTCACTGCCATAAAGTAGTACGGAATGAACTGCTGCGCAGTAAACCTGTTCTTTGGTTGGTAGACGGATATCTCGCCTACTCCATAAATGACGCATACAAGCGGATAACCCTTGTTTAAAAAAAAGACTGAGTTTCTAGAAAAGGTTTAGAGAACAGCAACTAAGCTGATTCATGGAATCGCGAAGCTTCCGTATGATGCTCGACTGGCCAAGCTAAACCTTTTCCCGTTGTCATATCGGAAAACTAGAGGCGACTTGATCAGTTTTCAAATTGCTTAGTCATAAATTTGCACCTGATATGTCCTCATTTTTCTGGTCTTCCAAAAACAGAGAATTTACGAGGACACTCCAAAAAAGTTCATAAGCCCAGAACAAATTACTTGTCAGCTGACTATCGACTTTCCCATCTAGTCATTAGCGAGTGGAATTAACTACCTCAGCACGTGGTTGAGGCTACAACCGTCGACTCATTCAAAAGAAAGTTGGATCAACCGAGAGACCGCCATTCCCAGGACTAACACAGGCCGTCAAGCCTCATATCCTTTCCAAACTGAAACTACTTTAAAATAACTTACATCGAGAAGAACTGGCACTTTGCCGTTCAGTATCTCTTTGGTTATCTTCTGTTTCTCTTCTTCTGGCTTCATCAAAGTTTTGTGATATTCATGTTCTAGATCTTCAGCCTATGTATTGTAGACAAAATTAAAAAGTTAATGAAAATATGAAGTAAAAGTATAATATAGTGACGACTTTGGGCGACTCATCATTCAATCAGGAGACACTGGATAGTTACAAAACAATCAACAGTTAAAACCAATAAAATATCAGTGAAATAACATCCTTGCTCTGAATAAACAACCTTCACATATCCAAATATTATTTACAGAAAAGGTAAGACTTCACGACTACACATTAGGAATCGAACTAGTGTTTTGACTAAGGGTTGTCACCATGTAGAGTTTTCATCACCACACAATATATGTGATATCATAAAATGTGCTGAATTAGGAATTAAGAGAAATGATAGTTTTGAGTTGGATTTACAAATTACGATTGTGGTTTTCCTGAGGAGCCGTTTATTTATTTGGACACGTAAAAATTGGCACAAGGCGGCACCAAATATATATATGCATCACACAGTTAAAACGGAGGTTGCGAAGACGATGATGAGTATAATAGCAAAGAGCAACAACGAACAAAAATTAGTGTGTGGGAATGAAATAATAAAAATAATAATATGGGCAGTGGGATGAGAAGACAAAGGTTATCAGAATTGTGATATATTTGCGCAATATATTTCGAGCAATCTGATCACACATACTTGTCAAGACATTATACATGAAAAACAAAAGGTCAACTAAATAGACTAAAGGTTAGCAGAAAGAAAGATAATGATGAAGTACACACAGTCAGTGTGATTACCAATCTGGATAATAAACCACTATTACCGGGACAAGTTGGAGGTAAGAACAAATTGATTTTGAACGCATATAGAGGGTTTCCGCTTCCAACTGACTTGATATCAACCTTAAAACCAGTCTCGACCAAATGTCCATCTTGATCTCGTTAGAACATCGGTAATCATTTGTTTTTGTAACCACTTAGGTGTGCTCAGACGCCCTTATTTGCAGCTCACGATTAGTACTCCCCATATACGTGATTCCATACATACATATAAATTGATAGATACAATAGGATGTGAAACAACCGTTTACATACTGTTTGAGTTTTTGGTGAAACACAAACCTTGACTTTCGATAATGATAAGTTGCGCTGCATAAAACGTCCTATTGATAGCTTATTTTATTTTTCCTTTCAATATGAGACTACTTGAGTCCCCGCTAAGTGATTAGGTTATGCAAACTCTTTTTTGTTTGGTTAAAACGTCGCAGGACTACCCATAGGCACGTTAATCTGTCGATAATAATAATAATAATAATGGGAGAGGCAGTCCAGTGAAGAAAGAACTTCAATTACTCCCGCCTTAATGAAGTGTAAGAAAGTTACAGCAGGATCGCCACTGTCGTCTGTTCTGAGACACGTGAGATAATGTCTCAAGACCGTGTTGCGCCATCTCTAGGTAAACAACCTACACGAGTTAACCTTTCTGTTTTCCCTCTAGACACGTTGACACTTAGGTATGTACTTACATAAAAGGAGAATCCAGTATAGAATGTCACAAGAACAACAAGTATTGTCGAGATGTAAACAAATAAAATGAAGCACGACGAAGTATTTTCCAGTGGTGAAGTGGATGATTCCCAGTGAACACTATTAAGATACGGCAAATGAGTAATTTATTTGTAATATTCCGAATTGGTAGAAAACTTCAGTCTTAGTCACTTTTTTTTAATAATTGGGATATTTCAAATTTATCATGATTTTTAGTAATCACAACACATTAGTTAACACTCGCCTATAAATTCAAACTTCATTTATTCGACGCAATAAGTTAAACTCACAGGACTCCAACAGCATAAAATTCCACCAATCAGTAAAACGCCTAACTCACCTGACCAATCAATTTCTCAACATTATAATACTCTTCCTCTGTTCCTCCCATCATATGATGCTTCTTCGCCATATACCGTGCAATAGCCAAACTCTCTACCATCCATTTCACGTGCCCATGACTATCGGTGATTTTCACTGCAGGCAATCGTCCACCCGGAATAGTTGGTTTGATTTTCGGCCAATCTTGGAAACTAATTCTCTCATCTTCGTAGTTCACACCAGCTGCCACAAGTGTCATCCGGATCGATTCAGCTCGTCCGCGTCCGTTAAAATAGACAACCTATAGAAACTACAGCTTAGTGTTTTACATCACTTTTTGCTCGAAAACAGTTCTATCATCCAAGTCCTAACCACTTCAGAAAAACTATCACATAACAGATAACTGCTCCATGGATTACATATCTCTGAAATATGAACCAGATGGACTCTCTAGAACCCTCTAGGTTCTCGCAGCAATTTCACAGGCAAACCATAACATTTCCTGAAATACTACACCTAACTTTTCTTAAAACAAACACTGGGTGGTTACTATGTGACTATAATGGTTGTGCATCATATCAGAACTAAGTCTGAACACGTAATTTAGTGGCTTAATGAGGTGAAAAATCACTGCTAATTATGTGTACAGATTTACTGTGCAATCGATATGACTCAGTATTTACTTTCATGCCGCAAATAATATTTATTCTACCAAATACTGCAATTGGGAACCTCAACAACACTCGAAAACCCACCAAGTGACACAAGTGACTAAAAACAACCAAACCAACCTTGATGTGATCACCAGTCATCGTACAGTCAGACAAAACAATGTGAATTAATTAAGCAGTGACTTAAATAGTCATCTGGTAAATAAATCCACCAATAGTGCAACTACTGCATTGTTTAAGCTGTAAATATTTCATTTCTATTCGCTGAGCCATTGAGTGTCTCATTGGCTGTGAACAAGTGACCAATAAAAATTAAGCAGGTAAGTTTAACACGACTCATCGAGCATATAAACCGTTTTTCAACGATGGTTCATTTAATATACTTTTGCTTATTTTATTGATAGTATGCGTTAGCAAGCTGATTTAACTAAGGCTATCATGTTAGGATAGTATATCCATGATCAAGACATCTGAAAACAAATTAACACTAAAGAACCAGTCAATTAACCTGATTTCATGAAAAAAGTATGACTTCAATAATCAGCAAACGCGAAAATGTTAAGTATAGCCTAGTTGATTGGACACTGTTTATACTAACAATTTATCCTGATCAAGTGATGTTTGTTTCCGAATAATCCCATAATTATGTAGCTGTGAGTAGACAGACTTCATTAAATTCTTAACATCCTGCTTAACAATATCATATGCATCTTTGTGATCTCAGGCAAAGTTCTCACAGTTATCAGTAATATTTCCTAGAAATAAGTTGATAAAAAACGCTTCATTTGGCGATTTAAAATGTCATGCACACTTTTTAAACTAATGATCACAGTAGTTTTTCACTTCACTAATTTTGTTTCAGTCGATACTTGATTGATTCTCTCAGAAGTGATTGGAGTACCCAAGTTTTTGTTCCAATCCATTGTGGTGGCTACCCCTTAGGTTTGTATCTAAGTCTAAAAGATGCCATTCTATGCTAACTCATAACACTTAGTGACTCAGATGTTTCAATGACTATTGATCAGAACTAACAATCAACTGGTGGGGTTTATAGAGAGTTATAGTTCAAGCAACCAGCTCATCCAGAGAGAAGTCGAGTGGATTTATTCCATTCACATGATTAAGCTTTTATCCAGGTAAATGAAGTGTACTGGACATTTAAAGTTTCTGTTCGTGAGCCTCTTTTTTCAACTCGATCATTTTCTCGCATACCCATTCCAGTGAACTGTATATCCTTCTATTTAGTTGTTCTGTAATGACGCATACTATCGATTACTTAAGGATAGATTCAAACACAGTATTTTCGAATATTGCATCTAATAGATCAACACTCAATAATAGGAATTTTTCGACCTCAGTGAATCTATCGCGTAAAACGATTACCGTCTATTAAGTATTCTTATTCACTTCCCACTTAGTGAAAATCTATATGAACTACCATACAATAGTGACCAAATTAGATTCATCAGAGAATTAACAGAAAAATACTTAAGTTGTCTTAGTGTCCTAACAAGAGGTATTTATGATGATCAGAAGTATTCGAATTCATGTTAAAACAAGGAATTCCCGAAATGGTGCAATTTACTCTAAGTAGAACTAGATGAGAACAAATGAACGTGTAATATTAGGAATTCTCAATCAGCGGGCCATCAAGTACGGAAGAATCATTAACTCATACAAATACGACAGTACGCTCTCACAGAACCAAATCAGCAAGTTACGAACATTCGACTTCAGAGGTTTTGTCCAGATTTCATACTATTTTCCCACATACAACTACATCAACGTATGAAAACCACTGAATAGTATTACATGTATTCAGAGATCACTCAGTGATCAATAACAAACATGATAAGGTATGCGTTTAATATGGACCAGTTTAAGTCCCTAAACGTTACATGTACTCGGTGGGAGGAAACTAATGATAGTAAAAACAAAGAACGTAAACTAACAACATCACTATGTATTTGGTGAACGAAATGACAAATATGGTTGGAACGGAACATATAAAATTCAGGAAGGGTAAGTATAAACTGATAGTGAAATTTGGGATCTAGGGCAAGATGAAATGTCAGTATCTCTGTACCATTGAGATTGACGTCAAGTTACGTCACTTATAATAACCAATTATATATTTTGTTTGTGTTGTGGATGTAAATCACAGCAAAGACAGGCCTATATCATTCCTTTATTTTGCTTTGTCACACTTTTCTTAGACTACTTCAACGATAAGCATCATAACAAGTCAGAACATTCGTTGACTAAGCTTGAGTAGCACTTTTCCGGTGATTTCACTCTATTCATAGTACCATCGATCAACTTACCACCATTTTTACCTGGTATCCTATGCCTTACCTCAACACTGTTGGCCTAGTTATCCAACCGACAAAGCTTCAATTTATTTATTTGAACACATAAATATTGGTGCAATAAGGCACCGAATACATCTGTGCCACACAGGTCACTTGATTTGTGTGTGGGATGTGGTACTGGCCGGGTGCTCAGACCAAAGCAATTGGTTTTCCAAAGTGGCCACGCCCGGAGCATTCGACCTAAAGGTCGAACATGAATTCCACTTTCGTAGGCTAATTCAAATATCAGCCCACCATAAGCTTTGATTCAACTAATGGTTTATAGGTAAAGAGCGTCTGAATGATATTCGTACTTATTTAATGCACCTTTCAATACATACACTTCCACAACGTCTCTCAGTCGACAGAGTTGAGTGCCAGTATCGTGTCAAGAAAGGTGGTCACAGTCACACTGTAGTAGATTTGCCTATGTTTCTGAATCTACTGTATGGTGAATATCTGATCTATGAGCTCAACGTTGGTTCAGAAACCCATCGGATTTCTTCGAGTGTCTTGTCATTGAGCTCTGAATGAATGTGGAAGGGTTATAGAAGCTAACATTCACTCAATGAGATATGTAGTATCGTAAGAAGTAATAATAAGTTATTCATCAAAATCAATAATTTTCTATTTTTCCAGAAGACATTCAACTTCAAGATATAATCAAAGTTAGTTGTATTATTTTAAAAATGTAAGGTCAGATTTTTGAAACAGTGTGAAGTCGTGTTGCTCGTACTTTGTTCCAATTGGTTCATTGTGAGACCGCCAAAAATTAACTCATGGATGTTGTAATCCAATTAAGCATAGACTGAAAACGGAGTTGTATACTCACATCAGCTAGTCATTTAAACTAGGTTTGGTTCATGGTAAGAATATGAAATAAAATTACGTAATGATGGTAAGATGTAAAATCTAAAAGAATTACGACACGAATACGAATATCCTACTCTAACCGATTTTTCACCATATATCACCTAAGTTCTCTAACCATTGATTATGATTATCGTGCAGATGTCAGCCAGAACTATGGATCTCCTATCACAACTCAGTGCAATATTTAATGACTTCATAGACCTATGCCATATTCTCCTCATAGAATCCACTGTTATCAACTACTAACTAGTATCAATTGAATTATGAAAATGAAGACAAATCCTGTGGAATCATTTATTCTATTTGAGAAATAACATTCAACTAATGATTACGGGAGATACACAAGTTCATGGTAGCAAAATGTGGTTTGAAGTAACAAGACGAATTAAACCGAACAACAGATTACTACCTATTACAAACAAGAATCTACACGGAGATGCACACATATACACGCAAGAACATTGATGAAAAGTGATGTAAGCAAAAATAAACCAATAAACAAACAGCACAATGCGAGGATGATATACTTGGTACAGTATTCAAAATTTAGAAAAATAACTGGCTTTTCGACAAGTACTTTAGAATGAATAAATTTTCAGTAAACTTTGAATATGTAGTGTCTGAAAATGTATGACTTTTGATAAAAACGAAAATGTATTGACATGTTTAGCACGTTGTTATCTGTGACAGCAAACGAAATGATAAAAACCTCAAATCATGATGTATAAATATGGGAAAAGTTTGTATCCTGAAGGGAAAAATAACGTCTCCGGATAAATCTATTACAAGGAAATTATGTACTTTACCATACTTCAAATGTGCTTCGAAGACTTCAGTGTATACTGGATGACGTTACAACTGACCAATGATACTATTTGTTATGTTGGAAAATGATATGAATGATTGTAGAATTTCAAAAGATTATCTAATCTGTTACACAAATCACATTAACAGACGACATGCAAAAACACAATGAAAATAATGATTAGCATTAAATATTGGAGGTGATTTAATTCTCGTTCCACAACAACTTATTTACTAGCTGCATGTGATTTCTCTGATTGTATCGGTGTTGGTACAGTGGTTGTAGTTGTAGTGATCAATGTTACTTCTCCGCTGGTGGTGGTATTTGTTGTTAGATTACTAAAGTCGTCGGCAAATCCATTATTGACACAGTCACTAATGTGCTCATCTAAATCACTGCAACCAATCAATTCACCTGAGCTACCACTTGTATTCAACGCTTTCTCTCCACCATTACCATTATCAATATCGTTATTATTCTTTTCATTATTACCATTATTATCGAAGAAAGGATTTTCGACTTCGATTTCACCAGTCTATTAAAATAAGTAAGTATTAAGAAGGAGCAATTTAGTTTAATAAAATTATCTCAATGATAATTTGATAGAGTGTGATAGAATTTTGAAATCTAATGTTACGAGTATTCAATGGAGTTTGAAGTTTTGATTAGATAGATACATTAGTGTCTCAACCAAGCCAGGTGTCTTCAAATGTTTTACAATATGTGGTAAGTGAAACTATTTCATTTATTTTTTATCGGTGTAACAATTATTGAACTAGTGTCGTTACTATGTCCTGTCGTAGAACACCAGGCTGTCTAGTTCAACTGACTTCTTAATGCAATAAAAGAGTGGCATGGCGTTTGTTATTGTCAAGTACTATTTTTAACAGTTGATCAGTTACAATTAGGACAGACTCGATAATACTATGAAGTAAAGAAATATCGCTCTTGCCTTAAAGCTGTGGCAGACTAAAAATACAATTACCATATATAGTAACAAACGTATTAAATAATATTGTATAAAATTAGATAATGATACACAGTCTAGAACTACACAATTAAAGTTTGTACATTCCTTTTTAAGTGCTGGGTATGGAGTGTTGGATCGGTCATTAAATCTACAATTATAACGTATAATCAATATTTACTAAGTATAGCGTATAATCCAAACATACTATATATAATCCAGTAATGAGAAAAATATGATCTGTGAGCACATATAACAGTTACATCAATGGTCTGTCAATATGGCGACCGAGCAAATAAGAAAAAACAGTGGTATAATATGGTATGATATTGAGAACAACAATCAGTATTCCAAAAAACGGAGTGTGAGTACCCAAAGGGTTCAGGGTCATATGTAAACAACCTTTTTTATAGTCAGTAACTATGATTGTTTAATTCAAATGGAATTATGAAACGTGTGAATAATAACGAAAACTATTTTTAAAAATACGTCTGTTGTGAATTCTAATCGAATCTATGCAATCTAGAATCTGTGAATATTTCAGAGTATGAGAGCGGATATGATGATGCACCTAGAATCTTCACAATGTATTTGATTGATGATCAGCCAACGAAATACTGATTTCAATTATTCAGTAACAAATAGCGTTTAGTGCTCGTAAGATGTACCATGTGAACAAGAAAGAACAGTTGTTTATTTTAGATGGACTGTAGTAAAGTAACAAAAACATTATTCAAGCAGTTAGTTGTGCACTCAAGTAATCAGTCAAATTTGCACTATATCAAATAATGTACTATCGACGTATGGAAAATGTACGCATTTCACTGTTTATGAAATTCATAATGATCAGCCTACAATCAAACATCTCATTGTAATGTACTTTGAGAACTTCCTCTCCAACTGTCCTGTGATTTGGTGATGATCACGACATAAACACGAACCAGACACATGATATCATTACATCTTACATCCATGTTCACAATTCACGAACACTCACTAGATTAGTTGATTATAATCTATGTATTCAATATATGTAGAATATTAGTATGAGAGTTTTTGGTTAGTGCTGAATGAGTATTAACATGTATATAACTTGTACCAGTTAAACTGACAAACATAAGTAATTCAAAGCTACATTCCGATCAAATATTCCTTGCTTCCAGAAATTTCATACGGGTCCTCAAATTATTTAAAATAATATTCTGCGAGTAATGTACGATAAACGCATTTTGTAAAAACTCACGATTTAACAGATTCACATATCTGGAGAAATTATTCTCAAGAGGTATCGACGAAATGTAACATCAAAGGCAGAGTCCATTCTGACCTACTTAATCTAAGATGTAGATATTTTATTGAAATCGCTAACCCATTAATGTTAAACCAACACTGGACGGGACTCCTCAGGAGCGCGCACCCACGACCACGCACGCAGCCACTTAACCTCTACACAACTAGGCTAGCATTCAACAGTATCAGTGTCTAACACCAATCAATCCACGACGTTGTACACGAGCTTAATCTTTAAATCCACCCACTTTATTTTACTCACACTTTTGTCTAAAGCGCCTGCGTAACTATTCACAGAAGACAAAGTTAATCAGAAAACTAAGTTTATTTTAATAACAATTGCGAAAAAAACACCATAAAACAAATGACGTCTTTGTAAAAAGGTCACACCCAGCATTCTGTTGACAGTTTTAGAAGGGAGTTGCAGCTCTGTCTGACAAATATTTCGCCAATCTCGGTGAACTGGCTAATAGATTTTCCCTATGTTTATGGATCTCCGGATACTTGCCAGTTAGAAATTCTTTATCCAGATCAGTCACATGGTCAATGACAGCAATCAGAACTAAGTCGGCTAGAGTAACTTTATCCCCAACAGCCAGCTTGCCTGTGGACGCTTTCAGAGATTCGCAGATAATCTAGATGAATGTTGAACAAAAGAATGGACAGTTTAGTTAATTAATAAAAGTCTTCATCACCTAATTTGTCTCTTTTAAAAAATACAGTTTCGTTTAAACTGACAGTGGATAACGACATTAATTATCAACCTCAGTTGATATTTTTAAGAAATACCAAAACAAATGACTCACCATGTAAGTGCCCAACGCTTACTACTTTCTACTGACGATCAAAATTTTCCGCGTCCCTATTTAACCTGTTTGTTTGATGAATGTACAATAAGTGCATGACTTTCCAATTCTCCAAATTTCTGTCTCATCACAAAGCTTATCAGAAATTCAAACTACCGGTTCTACCAAGTAACTTATCTTGATTGATACACATTTAGTTGTCAGATATGTAGTGTCCGTTCATATGTTGAACTCACACAACTTATGCTAGCTTCTGAACAGGCCGATCTATTCATTCTTGTTAAGTCGCATCTTGTTACTTATTCACTTGTCAACCCTGACTATTTTTATATGGGCGTATGTGTGTGTATGCCTTAACCTACTCATCACGTCTGTAGCCTATTTTTGTGTGACTACATATATTAATTAACGCTTGATTAAATCGAGTTGGCTCACGTTCCTTCTTTACCGTGCATTATATCGTTTCGCTTCGTTCCTTTGATCGTCCGCCTGCATCAATGATTGTACAAAATAGACGCATTCGGAATCATTTCTCGTATTCGAATTATTGTAATTCTGTTGACCATTGACGCGAGTTAACTGAATAACTATATACGAGGATAGCCAGGATGTATATTTTGACAACAATCATTCATACAATCTAATTCGAGTCGGATATAGGGCCACGAAAATGATGAGCCCGACGTGATATTTTGAGAATCTATCATATGAAACAGCAATTGCAATGATTCCTTCCCAAATTCACACTTCTCCACGTTAATCTTCACGCATTGTCCTTCAAGTTTGGTAAACAACTGTCGTAAATGTTTTTCCATAGTAGCGCTAGCTACTAGTATATCATCGATACATGCATATACTCCTATCAAAGCTCTAACGACCTGATCAATGAATCGCTGGAAGGTTTGAGCTGCATTAGTTAATCAAATAACCCAAATGGATGTGGTAATAAGCCCTAACAAGATCAATCTTTGAAAAGATCGTGCCACCTCCTATATCGATAGTGATGTCGTGGATGTGTGGCACCGGATATCTATATGCCATACTTTGTTTATTAGAGACTCTATAATCTCCACATGACCTGATTTCTCCATTCTTTTTGGGAACCATGTGCAATAGCGATGCTAAGGGACTGTTAGATGGCTATTGTTTCGCAAACCTTTTTGGGTCTAACATTTGTGGTCACGCGTTAGTTGGTGAGTCTTTGGTTACGACAGTCAGTCAGTAGCAACGTAGGACTTCGTACGTACGTACATCAGTTCGAGTTGCCACACTACATTAGCACAGAGATACAGTTGTCGATTCAAATTCCATAGTGGTAGAGGTAGTAAGAGTATAAGCAGTACGGTTTGAAGATGTTATTCAAGGAGTACAATTCAATGAAATAAATTTTAAAAAAGCGAAAAAAGACATGAAGAATTCAGAAGATTAGAATTTGGGAGAGCACAAAGAGTGTATGCACCTGCGTTATTGCAAACAATATTGAGCCATGTCATTAAGGGTCTCTAACCATCGGCTGCTATCATCTCACGGGTCCCAACCAGGTAGTCTACACCTACCAACATGACTCAGACCACTTGTCAGTGACTTCATGGATTTGTGCCATGTTTTGGTCTGGCCGCCCCTAGTTTTCTTCCAACCTACTCCTATACCACTCAACATCGCACGTCGAGGCAGTCGGTCGTTGGGCGTACTTAACACGTGTCCCATCCATCTCAACTGATGAAGTTTCACTACTTCATCAATGGATTTGCCATCCTTACCTAGTATCCGTTTCCTAACAACTGCGTTACTTACTCAGTGGTCCCAGGATATACGACCAATGCTTCGAAAACACCTATGATCAAATACTATTAACCTACGAATATCCTCTACTCTTACCAGCCATATTTCACTGCCATAAAGTAGGACGGAATGAACTGCTGTGCAGTAAACCTGTTCTTTGGTTGGTAGACGGATATCTCGCCTACTCCATAAATGACGCAAGTTAGCAAAAGCTAGTCAAGCCTTTTGTATCCGTGCTGAGATTTCGTCACACACCAAACCACAAGGGCTGATGAGACTTCCAAGATAAGTGAAGCGGTCGACATGCTCAACTACTTCACTCCCTATCATTAATTCGGGTGTCGGTGCAACCCAATCCTGAAGTAGCATTTTATGTTTCGAGGGGAAAAATCGCATTTCGAATATGCCTGCATTGTTGCTTATAGTGGTCAGAAGACTCTGCAGTTCGTGAGCGTCTTCTCCAAACAGAACTATGTCATCGGCATATTCCAAGTCAAGAAATGAATCTCCTGGTAGAATTTCAGCCCCTGTAAATTTAGATGAGGAAAGTGTTATCTCTAAAAGCACGTCAACGACAAAGTTAAACAAGAATGGAGAGAGTGGACAGCCCTGACGAACACCACTTGAGGTAATCAATCCTGATGACAGTTCGCCATAAACTCTCACTCTATCAGTTGTGTTCGAGTAGAGAGCCTTTATAAGGTTAATGTACTTCTTTGGTACTCCTTTCGGTGACAAACACTGCCATAGAACCTCACGACCAACATAGTCAAACGTCGCCTGAGAATCGATAAATACTGTGTGTGTCTATGTTCTAGGACCTGACGTATTGTGAATATCTGGTCTATAAATCCACGTCCAGGTCGAAAACCAGCCTGATTTTCTCTAGTCTGTTCTTCACGAGCATTGGTTAGGCGTTGAAGTATTATTGAAGCTAATATTTTAGACACTATATTATTCAAACTGCTTCCTCTGTAATTGTCACAAGAGGACTTTTGTCCTTTCTTATAGACTGGCACAATCAGATGAGATTACTTCCAGTTCCCAAATTCTATATAAGACCTCAGGTAATCTCATTGCTAATACTGGACCATCATCCTTAAAAATCTCAGGGGTAAACCTGTCAGGGCCTGCTACTCTCCCTCGCTCCTATAGCTTTTTCAACTTCGTAGAGTCGGAGGACTTACATTAACGTTCCATTCAGGTCGACTGGAGATCGTGGGAAACTGAAGTGTGGCTCAAGGCCAGTTGAACTGATCCCTAAAGTGTTCTGCCCATCGATCCAATCTCCTGGATTGAGAATGAATAATATGTTCATCTTTTTCCGAGATTGTTTCGCCTACAGTTGGGTTCCTAATACCGGTTTCCTTAACAAGTCTGAACAGTTGTCTGCTGTTGCCCATTGCCGCTGCCTTTTCCATCTCTCGTGCTTTCGCTAACCACCACTGTTCGCGATCACTGCGTGGGCTTCTCGTCAACTTGCGCTTGTGTATTTTTGTACAATATAGAATTCTGAGCTCAAAGTAATTCAACACGTTTCCTTTTCTTATTTTTTGGTCGACATATGAATAGCGTACATCTATTTCGATGCATATTGCCAGCAACCAAAATGTCTCTGACTGGGCTCTTTTGTAACTTACACAGTGAAATGTCTTAAACTTTTCACAAACGCACCTGAATAGGTTATGAGACTTACAGGCATAATGATGCGTTAAAACAAACAAAAACAGACAATGTATGACTTAATTTGTCCTACAGATATACTACTAGAACCGTAAACGCGATACTGACGAGCATAGAGTTTACGTAAAAGCTATAGTCAGAACAAGGACAACTTGGCTTTAAACTTTATCTGTTTCAACTAGTACTACGTGTCTTATTGAAATGAATAAAATTGAGTCACATCAATATAGTAGGATAATAGTCTTTCAATTGGTAGGTCACATGCGACAGGGATAGTTTACAGACACATCAGACCAGATTGGTGTGGTGGTCGCCTAAACAACGATTTAATTGGTTAGTTATGAACATAACTAACAGACAGCACTTCGATGTTGAAAGCTTGTATATGAGGGTGGTCAGTCTACTTAAGTTATGTGATCGTCAGTTTCAACACTGATGACTTTCAATAGAACCTATCTTCATGTCCATCCAGACTATGATTATCAACGAAAATTGAAAGAACCACTACAAATCGTTTCCGATATAATCAATACACACAATCAGCTTACACCCATTAAAGCCATGTTGTTAATACAAACATTAATCATAAAACGAATAATACGTAGGGCTTTTAGTCATGTCGACACTAAAACGTTTTTGACTTTGTATACAATGTTCGTACGTCTTCGAGTTGAGTACTGCATACAAGTGGATAACCCTTGTTTAAAAAAAAGACTGAGTTTCTAGAAAAGGTTTAGAGAACAGCAACTAAGCTGATTCCTGGAATTGCGAAGCTTCTGTATGATGCTCGACTGGCCAAGCTAAACCTTTTCCCGTTGTCATATCGGATAACTAGAGGCGACTTGATTAGTTTTCAAATTGCTTAGTCATAAATTTGCACCTGATATGTCCTCATTTTTCTGGTCTTCCAAAAACAGAGAATTTACGAGGACACTCCAAAAAAGTTCATAAGCCCAGAACAAATTACTTGTCAGCTGACTATCGACTTTCCCATCTAGTCATTAGCGAGTGGAATTAACTACCTCAGCACGTGGTTGAGGCTACAACCGTCGACTCATTCAAAAGAAAGTTGGATCAACCGAGAGACCGCCATTCCCAGGACTAACACAGGCCGTCAAGCCTCATATCCTTTCCAAACTGAAACTACTTTAAAATAACTTACATCGAGAAGAACTGGCACTTTGCCGTTCAGTATCTCTTTGGTTATCTTCTGTTTCTCTTCTTCTGGCTTCATCAAAGTTTTGTAATATTCATGTTCTAGATCTTCAGCCTATGTATTGTAGACAAAATTAAAAAGTTAATGAAAATATGAAGTAAAAGTATAATATAGTGACGACTTTGGGCGACTCATCATTCAATCAGGAGACACTGGATAGTTACAAAACAATCAACAGTTAAAACCAATAAAATATCAGTGAAATAACATCCTTGCTCTGAATAAACAACCTTCACATATCCAAATATTATTTGCAGAAAAGGTAAGACTTCACGACTACACATTAGGAATCGAACTAGTGTTTTGACTAAGGGTTGTCACCATGTAGAGTTTTCATCACCACACAATATATGTGATATCATAAAATGTGCTGAATTAGGAATTAAGAGAAATGATAGTTTTGAGTTGGATTTACAAATTACGATTGTGGTTTTCCTGAGGAGCCGTTTATTTATTTGGACACGTAAAAATTGGCACAAGGCGGCACCAAATATATATATGCATCACACAGTTAAAACGGAGGTTGCGAAGACGATGATGAGTATAATAGCAAAGAGCAACAACGAACAAAAATTAGTGTGTGGGAATGAAATAATAAAAATAATAATATGGGCAGTGGGATGAGAAGACAAAGGTTATCAGAATTGTGATATATTTGCGCAATATATTTCGAGCAATCTGATCACACATACTTGTCAAGACATTATACATGAAAAACAAAAGGTCAACTAAATAGACTAAAGGTTAGCAGAAAGAAAGATAATGATGAAGTACACACAGTCAGTGTGATTACCAATCTGGATAATAAACCACTATTACCGGGACAAGTTGGAGGTAAGAACAAATTGATTTTGAACGCATATAGAGGGTTTCCGCTTCCAACTGACTTGATATCAACCTTAAAACCAGTCTCGACCAAATGTCCATCTTGATCTCGTTAGAACATCGGTAATCATTTGTTTTTGTAACCACTTAGGTGTGCTCAGACGCCCTTATTTGCAGCTCACGATTAGTACTCCCCATATACGTGATTCCATACATACATATAAATTGATAGATACAATAGGATGTGAAACAACCGTTTACATACTGTTTGAGTTTTTGGTGAAACACAAACCTTGACTTTCGATAATGATAAGTTGCGCTGCATAAAACGTCCTATTGATAGCTTATTTTATTTTTCCTTTCAATATGAGACTACTTGAGTCCCCGCTAAGTGATTAGGTTATGCAAACTCTTTTTTGTTTGGTTAAAACGTCGCAGGACTACCCATAGGCACGTTAATCTGTCGATAATAATAATAATAATGGGAGAGGCAGTCCAGTGAAGAAAGAACTTCAATTACTCCCGCCTTAATGAAGTGTAAGAAAGTTACAGCAGGATCGCCACCGTCGTCTGTTCTGAGACACGTGAGATAATGTCTCAAGACCGTGTTGCGCCATCTCTAGGTAAACAACCTACACGAGTTAACCTGTCTGTTTTCCCTTTAGACACGTTGACACTTAGGTATGTACTTACATAAAAGGAGAATCCAGTATAGAATGTCACAAGAACAAGTATTGTCGAGATGTAAACAAATAAAATGAAACACGACGAAGTATTTTCCGGTGGTGAAGTGGATGGTTTCCAGTGAACAGTCAGTCAGTGAGCTACAACGTAGAACCAGACACATATGTGTATTGGTCCAGGTTGCCATACCTCATTAATACAACAAGATGGACACCGGATTCATAAAAGTAGTTAATTCATAGGTGGTAAAATAGAAAAGAAAGATTGCAATAAGGATATAGTACAGGAAGGAATAATAAGTTAGTAGAAAGAAAGATATGAAGTGATTTTAATCTCTTAGTTTAAGGGAAGACAGAGAGTGTATACACTGACGCCATTGTGACCGATTCTGAGCCATGTCACCAAGAGTCTCCAACCATTGGTTACGATAGTCACGCGGACCCCAACCAAGTAGTCTGCATCTACCAACATGGCTCAGACCAGAAGTTTGTGACTTCAAGCACTGATGCCACGTTTTGGTTTGGCCACCCCTAACATTCTTCCAACCATCCCCTACACCGGTTAGCATTGCACGTCACGGTAATCGGTGTTCAGGCATACGTAACACGTAACCCAACCATCTCAGTCGATGAAGATTAACAACCTCATCAACTGATTTACCATCATTCCCTAATACCCTGCGTTTAACCTCACTATTGCTTACCCGGTGATCTCAGCAGGCGCCAGCAATAATACTAAGGCATATGTGGTCAAATACTAGTAGCTTACGAGTGCCTTCTACTCTTAAAGGCCATGTTTCGCTGCCATAAAGTGAAACAGAATGGACTGCCACGCAGTATACTCGTCTTTTAATTGATAGACGGATATCTCGCCTTCGCCAAAGGTGACGTAAGTTGGCAAAAGCCAAACGAGCTTTTCGAATCCGTGCTGAGATTTCATCAGACACCAACCCATTAGGGCTGATCAGACTTCCAAGATAAGTGAAGTTGTCAACGCTTTCGGCTACTTCACTCCCTATCCTTAGTTCAAGTATTGACACAGACCAGTCCTGAAGCAACAACTTGCATTTAGAGGGAGAGAAGCGCATTCCAAACATTCTGACATTGTAGCTGAGTGCTACCAAAAGACTCTGCATTTTATCAGCGTCTTCACCAAACAGGACTATATCATCTGCGTATTCTAAGTCGATAAGTTGACATCCTGGAAGGAGATCAATACCCGAGAATTCAGTCGACGAGAATGTTTTTTCCATCAATAGGTCTATGATGAAGTTAAACAAAAATGGAGAAAGTGGACAGCCTTGACGGACACCACGTGAGGTTGCAAAAGCAGATGACAGTTCGCCATAAGCTCTGACTTGACTGGTAGTGTTCGAGTAAAGAGCCTTCACAAGGTTTATGTACTTCTGAGGTACGCTTTTCAGTGATAGACACTGCCACAGAAGCTCGCAGTCTACAGAGTCAAATGCTGCTTTTAAGTCAAGGAAGACCACCATTGCCCCCGAACGCCCTGGTACGGCCGAGAGTGGGGAGAGTCCGCTCTCCCTCTCGAAATACTCTCACACGGCCGCGTGTATACAGCCTCTGCCAGGGAAGTCCTACTCATTGCCTTCTCGTGGCGGGGGTGTTGTTTACGAAAATGAGAGGACGAAAAGCGAACGTCCGGCGCTTTAACCGGATCACAAACCAATGGTGCACATGGGCACCAGTATCCTGCGGGAACAAATGGCGTATGAACCAATCGTTGGTCACCGGCTACCATGGGATCGCATGTCCTCACGATGTTCCACTGCCTTGTGGGTTAGACCATTAGGTCAAAGGCTCGGGGTGTGGCCCCCTAAGATAACCACCTGCTTCGGTTTGGGCACCCGGGCAGTATCACAGCCCACACACAAACAATGAACTCTATGACTACGGCAACTAATTTCCTCTCTCCGATCAACATTCAATTGATTCAAATAATTGTTAATGTTATTGTCACTATTAATACCATTATTATTATTACCATTATTGTCATTATTGTTATTATTATTATTATTATTTTCCACATTATTCACCCTCCTTTATACTTATACAGCGGCTCGTCTATGGTGGAAATTCGACTGTATCTAAACGTTCTCGAGTCACTGTCCGGTTGAAAATTGTATGTTACCACCGATTACGAGAACTGAAGCAGTTTTTCTGAAACCACGTGCACCATTCAAACTGGCTGCCTTCAACGTTCGCACACTAGTGCAGGTCGGACAACAGATAGGGCTGGCTATGTCTTTGGAAAGTCTCAATATTGATGTTTGTTGTCTATCCGAGACCCGTATTCAAGACTCTGGCGAAGTACTACAAATTCGATCTCCATCTGTCGCTTCGAAAAGCTTGTTTCACGTGCGCTTATCCGGGGACCCTGTGGCATCTTCGTCTGGTCTTGCTGGCGTTGGTGTCGCACTAAGCGCTAGAGCTGAGGCAGCACTAGTCGATTGGATCCCCATTAACAGTCGGTTATGTGCTGTTAGATTAGAAAGTTCCATCAAAGTGAGAAGAAATCGGCGTGAGAAACGATGTCTTTTCGTCATCTCCGCCTATGCCCCGACAGATTGCAGCCCGGATGCAATCAAGGATGAGTTTTACCACCAGTTATCTGTTCTTCTCCAGAAAGTGCGTTCGACAGATATTGTAGTACTAGCCGGAGACTTGAATGCGCAGGTCGGGCGTCTAGGCACAGAAGAGAGTCGTTTAGGTGGCCGATGGGGACTCGTTGGTCGCAGGTCAGATAACGGGGACCGTCTACTGCAACTTTGCACAGACCACAACCTGTTTCTGGCTAGCACTAACTTTCGGCACAGTCATCGCCGATGTGCCACCTGGCGTCCTCCCTCTGCATCCCAAGCCTGGACTCAGATTGATCACATCGCGATCAGCTTCCGCTGGCGTGGTTGTGTAAAAGACTGCCGCTCCTTTTGGAGTACCTATCTGGACTCTGACCATGCCTTGGTCTGCGCCAATCTTGCCTTACTTTTCAGTGGACAACGAAGTGACCACCACCAAAGGATTGATATTAGCAAGCTGGTTGCAACCTCTGTTGCAAATAAGTATCGAACCGAGCTAGCTTCTAGGCTAGCTACCACTCCACCGAAAAGTATAGATGAGCATTGGTTGCAATTGCATGACGCCATGAAAATGGCGGGAACAGTCAGTTGTGGGTTTGCGAAACGTCCCGCTTATAAGCACTGGGTTTCTTCTGGTTCCTTACAACTTATTGAAGCCCGTCGGTCGACTCCGGGTGACCGTGAGTTTGACCATAAACGAAGGATGTTACGTAGGGAAATTGGGCAAAGCTTGCGTAAGGACCGAGAAGCCTGGTGGTCGGAGCGTGCTAATGAGATGGAAGCAGCAGCTGCATCTGGTAACTACCGGAAGCTCTTCCAGCTCATCCGAGCCACTGGCAGCAAGAAGTCTGGTGTGAGTGAAACAATCTGCGAGGATGATGGGATGCCAATCACTAACATCCATCGACGTCTTGGACGATGGGCAGAATTTTTCGAAGGGCAGTTCAACTGGCCTGCTGCTCCGGCAACATCGGTCAGACTGTCCTGCCCTCCATGGCCGGTGACGACTGATCCACCGAACGAGGAGGAAGTCCGCAAGGAACTCCAACTCTTGAAGCGTTACAAATCACCTGGCCCAGATGACTTACCTCCGGCTCTTTTTAAAGATGGTGGTGACTTTTTGACTAAGGAATTGACGACGTTGTTTACAAAGGTTTGGGAATTAGAGAGTGTACCAACGTCATGGAATGAGTCGATAGTTGTCCCTATCTTTAAAAAGGGTTCACGTCGTTCCTGCAACAACTATCGGGGGATAAGTCTACTTCCGATCGCGTCCAAGCTATTGGCTTCCGTCATACTTCGTAGGTTGTTCAAAACCCGAGAAAGATTGACTCGCGAGGAGCAGGCTGGGTTTCGTTCTGGTCGAGGTTGTATTGATCATATCTTCACCCTCCGCCAAATGTTAGAACATCGCCATACTTATCAAAGGCCAACAATCGTAGTGTTTCTTGACATCAGGGCTGCCTTCGATTCGTTGGACAGGACTGTTCTCTGGGATTGTCTATTGAAGAAGGGTGTGCCTGAGAAGTTTATTAACATCCTAAAAGCCCTATATAAAAACACCTCAGGCAGAGTGAGGGCATACAACCACCTCTCTCCATTGTTCTATACGAGTAGTGGGGTTAGGCAGGGTTGCCCAATCTCACCATTCCTCTTCAACTTTGCCATCGATGACATTCTGGAAACAGCTCTGATGAATGTAAGTAATGGTGGTGTGGATCTGTTGCCTGGAGAAAGACTTCTCGACCTTGAGTATGCGGACGATATTGTCTTACTGTGCGATAATGCCCAAGGCATGCAATCCGCACTTAATCAGTTGGCAATCAGTGTCCGTAGGTATGGTATGTGTTTTGCACCTTCGAAGTGCAAAGTACTTCTACAAGACTGGCAGGATTCCAATCCTGTACTCACCCTGGATGGTGAGCAGATAGAAGTAGTCGAGAAGTTCGTGTATCTGGGTAGCTGCATAAGTGCTGGTGGGGGTGTGAGTGATGAGATCAATGCACGTATAGTGAGAGCCAGAGCGGCTTATGCCAATCTGGGCCACCTTTGGCGCCTTCGTGATGTTAGTCTGGCTGTAAAAGGTCGGATCTACAACGCGTCGGTGAGAGCAGTTTTGCTCTATGCTTGTGAAACCTGGCCTCTCCGAGTTGAGGACGTTAGACGACTCTCTGTGTTCGATCATCGCTGTCTCCGAAGGATTGCTGACATTCAGTGGCAACACCATGTTAGTAATGCAGAGGTTCGGCATCGTGTGTTTGGGCACAGAGATGATAATTCAATTGGTGTCACCATCTTGAAACACCGACTTCGGTGGCTTGGACATGTTCTACGAATGTCGTCCCAGAGAATTCCACGTCGTGCATTGTTTGCCGACTCTGGGACTGGTTGGAAGAAGCGGAGAGGTGGTCAGTGCATGACATGGTGTCGTGGTATGAAAGAAAGTTGCAAAGGACTGGCTTCTGTCGGTTCTTCACGACTCCCTGGTTGGGGTCTGAGAGATGGTGCTACACAGTGGCTAGAGACGTTATCAGATATGGCTCAGAATAGAAGCCAGTGGCGATCCTGCTGTAACCTTCTTTTACTTTCTTCATAAAAAGTGGTTGTGTCTCCCTTACTTGAAAGATTTCTTCCGATTGTACCTTTCCGTTCCATCGTTACGACCGCACTACCTTTCACCAATCTCTTTGTTATCGTTCTCTTTTTCTTTTGTGCTCCTTAGTTTTTTTCTTTTTTTTTCTTTTCTCTCTTCGAATTTTCATTGTTTTGTGTGGCGCATATATATTGGCGCTCTCTTGTACCAATATTTATGTGCTCAAATAAATAAATAAATAAAATAATACCATTGTCGGACGCCGATAGGTATGCCTGTGTTCTAGAACCTGACGAATGGTGAATATGAGGTCGATGCATCCATGACCAGGTCTGAAGCCAGCTTGATTCTCTCATGTTTGCAGTTCACGAGTCTTAGTTACGCGTCTAATAATTATCGAGGCTAGTATTTTGGATACTATATTAGTTAAAATAATTGGATTAGAGGTGGTCTTAGTGACCTGGGAGCGTGACCTCAGTGCCCAAGGGACAACTGCTTGAGGTCGGTCACACACGACCTTTATTATGGCTAATTTTTGTGTTAGCTCCGTTCTTCTTGAGACCTAAGCGCCGTAGACGGATATCCATGGGATAATGCGAAGTGTACATTCTTAGAGTCGACCGTTTTTAACCCCACCCCTCGTTGTAGGAAGGCAGCATCGCTGTCATTGCTGGTTGTCTGAAGGAAACACCTTACTGCTGTCACACCTCTGAACAGTCAGCAGTACGATTTCGCCTTCGGACATTGGGTTTGTTACTTTAAGTCTTACCGCTCTTCAACCTGCCTGTCTGACATGGTAGGACCTTGACGAACGGTTGTTCCAGCCAGTATAGCTCGGTTGCTTCATCACGATAGGTAAGCCCGACCACCACGTCAAGGTAGCAACAACGGTCGGGAGTGAACACCATTACGATACGGCAAATGAGTAATTTATTTGTAATATTCCGAATTGGTAGAAAACTTCAGTCTTAGTCACTTTTTTTTAATAATTGGGATATTTCAAATTTATCATGATTTTTAGTAATCACAACACATTAGTTAACACTCGCCTATAAATTCAAACTTTATTTATTCGACGCAATAAGTTAAACTCACAGGACTCCAACAGCATAAAATTCCACCAATCAGTAAAACGCCTAACTCACCTGACCAATCAATTTCTCAACATTATAATACTCTTCCTCTGTTCCTCCCATCATATGATGCTTCTTCGCCATATACCGTGCAATAGCCAAACTCTCTACCATCCATTTCACGTGCCCATGACTATCGGTGATTTTCACTGCAGGCAATCGTCCACCCGGAATAGTTGGTTTGATTTTCGGCCAATCTTGGAAACTAATTCTCTCATCTTCGTAGTTCACACCAGCTGCCACAAGTGTCATCCGGATCGATTCAGCTCGTCCGCGTCCGTTAAAATAGACAACCTATAGAAACTACAGCTTAGTGTTTTACATCACTTTTTGCTCGAAAACAGTTCTATCATCCAAGTCCTAACCACTTCAGAAAAACTATCACATAACAGATAACTGCTCCATGGATTACATATCTCTGAAATATGAACCAGATGGACTCTCTAGAACCCTCTAGGTTCTCGCAGCAATTTCACAGGCAAACCATAACATTTCCTGAAATACTACACCTAACTTTTCTTAAAACAAACACTGGGTGGTTACTATGTGACTATAATGGTTGTGCATCATATCAGAACTAAGTCTGAACACGTAATTTAGTGGCTTAATGAGGTGAAAAATCACTGCTAATTATGTGTACAGATTTACTGTGCAATCGATATGACTCAGTATTTACTTTCATGCCGCAAATAATATTTATTCTACCAAATACTGCAATTGGGAACCTCAACAACACTCGAAAACCCACCAAGTGACACAAGTGACTAAAAACAACCAAACCAACCTTGATGTGATCACCAGTCATCGTACAGTCAGACAAAACAATGTGAATTAATTAAGCAGTGACTTAAATAGTCATCTGGTAAATAAATCCACCAATAGTGCAACTACTGCATTGTTTAAGCTGTAAATATTTCATTTCTATTCGCTGAGCCATTGAGTGTCTCATTGGCTGTGAACAAGTGACCAATAAAAATTAAGCAGGTAAGTTTAACACGACTCATCGAGCATATAAACCGTTTTTCAACGATGGTTCATTTAATATACTTTTGCTTATTTTATTGATAGTATGCGTTAGCAAGCTGATTTAACTAAGGCTATCATGTTAGGATAGTATATCCATGATCAAGACATCTGAAAACAAATTAACACTAAAGAACCAGTCAATTAACCTGATTTCATGAAAAAAGTATGACTTCAATAATCAGCAAACGCGAAAATGTTAAGTATAGCCTAGTTGATTGGACACTGTTTATACTAACAATTTATCCTGATCAAGTGATGTTTGTTTCCGAATAATGCCATAATTATGTAGCTGTGAGTAGACAGACTTCATTAAATTCTTAACATCCTGCTTAACAATATCATATGCATCTTTGTGATCTCAGGCAAAGTTCTCACAGTTATCAGTAATATTTCCTAGAAATAAGTTGATAAAAAACGCTTCATTTGGCGATTTAAAATGTCATGCACACTTTTTAAACTAATGATCACAGTAGTTTTTCACTTCACTAATTTTGTTTCAGTCGATACTTGATTGATTCTCTCAGAAGTGATTGGAGTACCCAAGTTTTTGTTCCAATCCATTGTAGTGGCTACCCCTTAGGTTTGTATCTAAGTCTAAAAGATGCCATTCTATGCTAACTCATAACACTTAGTGACTCAGATGTTTCAATGACTATTGATCAGAACTAACAATCAACTGGTGGGGTTTTTAGAAAGTTATAGTTCAAGCAACCAGCTCATCCAGAGAGAAGTCGAGTGGATTTATTCCATTCACATGATTAAGCTTTTATCCAGGTAAATGAAGTGTACTGGACATTTAAAGTTTCTGTTCGTGAGCCTCTTTTTTCAACTCGATCATTTTCTCGCATACCCATTCCAGTGAACTGTATATCCTTCTATTTAGTTGTTCTGTAATGACGCATACTATCGATTACTTAAGGATAGATTCAAACACAGTATTTTCGAATATTGCATCTAATAGATCAACACTCAATAATAGGAATTTTTCGACCTCAGTGAATCTATCGCATAAAACGATTACCGTCTATTAAGTATTCTTATTCACTTCCCACTTAGTGAAAATTTATATGAACTACCATACAATAGTGGCCAAATTAGATTCATCAGAGAATTAATAGAAAAATACTTAAGTTGTCTTAGTGTCCTAACAAGAGGTATTTATGATGATCAGAAGTATTCGAATTCATGTAAAAACAAGGAATTCCCGAAATGGTGCAATTTACTCTAAGTAGAACTAGATGAGAACAAATGAACGTGTAATATTAGGAATTCTCAATCAGCGGGCCATCAAGTACGGAAGAATCATTGACTCATACAAATACGACAGTACGCTCTCACAGAACCAAATCAGCAAGTTACGAACATTCGACTTCAGAGGTTTTGTCCAGATTTCATACTATTTTCCCACATACAACTACATCAACGTATGAAAACCACTGAATAGTATTACATGTATTCAGAGATCACTCAGTGATCAATAACAAACATGATAAGGTATGCGTTTAATATGGACCAGTTTAAGTCCCTAAACGTTACATGTACTCGGTGGGAGGAAACTAATGATAGTAAAAACAAAGAACGTAAACTAACAACATCACTATGTATTTGGTGAACGAAATGACAAATATGGTTGGAACGGAACATATAAAATTCAGGAAGGGTAAGTATAAACTGATAGTGAAATTTGGGATCTAGGGCAAGATGAAATGTCAGTATCTCTGTACCATTGAGATTGACGTCAAGTTACGTCACTTATAATAACCAATTATATATTTTGTTTGTGTTGTGGATGTAAATCACAGCAAAGACAGGCCTATATCATTCCTTTATTTTGCTTTGTCACACTTTTCTTAGACTACTTCAACGATAAGCATCATAACAAGTCAGAACATTCGTTGACTAAGCTTGAGTAGCACTTTTCCGGTGATTTCACTCTATTCATAGTACCATCGATCAACTTACCACCATTTTTACCTGGTATCCTATGCCTTACCTCAACACTGTTGGCCTAGTTATCCAACCGACAAAGCTTCAATTTATTTATTTGAACACATAAATATTGGTGCAATAAGGCACCGAATACATCTGTGCCACACAGGTCACTTGATTTGTGTGTGGGATGTGATACTGGCCGGGTGCCCAGACCAAAGCAATTGGTTTTCCAAAGTGGCCATGCCCGGAGCATTCGACCTAAAGGTCGAACATGAATGCCACTTTCGTAGGCTAATTCAAATATCAGCCCACCATAAGCTTTGATTCAACTAATGGTTTATAGGTAAAGAGCGTCTGAATGATATTCGTACTTATTTAATGCACCTTTCAATACATACACTTCCACAACGTCTCTCAGTCGACAGAGTTGAGTGCCAGTATCGTGTCAAGAAAGGTGGTCACAGTCACACTGTAGTAGATTTGCCTATGTTTCTGAATCTACTGTATGGTGAATATCTGATCTATGAGCTCAACGTTGGTTCAGAAACCCATCGGATTTCTTCGAGTGTCTTGTCATTGAGCTCTGAATGAATGTGGAAAGGTTATAGAAGCTAACATTCACTCAATGAGATATGTAGTATCGTAAGAAGTAATAATAAGTTATTCATCAAAATCAATAATTTTCTATTTTTCCAGAAGACATTCAACTTCAAGATATAATCAAAGTTAGTTGTATTATTTTAAAAATGTAAGGTCAGATTTTTGAAACAGTGTGAAGTCGTGTTGCTCGTACTTTGTTCCAATTGGTTCATTGTGAGACCGCCAAAAATTAACTCATGGATGTTGTAATCCAATTAAGCATAGACTGAAAACGGAGTTGTATACTCACATCAGCTAGTCATTTAAACTAGGTTTGGTTCATGGTAAGAATATGAAATAAAATTACGTAATGATGGTAAGATGTAAAATCTAAAAGAATTACGACACGAATACGAATATCCTACTCTAACCGATTTTTCACCATATATCACCTAAGTTCTCTAACCATTGATTATGATTATCGTGCAGATGTCAGCCAGAACTATGGATCTCCTATCACAACTCAGTGCAATATTTAATGACTTCATAGACCTATGCCATATTCTCCTCATAGAATCCACTGTTATCAACTACTAACTAGTATCAATTGAATTATGAAAATGAAGACAAATCCTGTGGAATCATTTATTCTATTTGAGAAATAACATTCAACTAATGATTACGGGAGATACACAAGTTCATGGTAGCAAAATGTGGTTTGAAGTAACAAGACGAATTAAACCGAACAACAGATTACTACCTATTACAAACAAGAATCTACACGGAGATGCACACATATACACGCAAGAACATTGATGAAAAGTGATGTAAGCAAAAATAAACCAATAAACAAACAGCACAATGCGAGGATGATATACTTGGTACAGTATTCAAAATTTAGAAAAATAACTGGCTTTTCGACAAGTACTTTAGAATGAATAAATTTTCAGTAAACTTTGAATATGTAGTGTCTGAAAATGTATGACTTTTGATAAAAACGAAAATGTATTGACATGTTTAGCACGTTGTTATCTGTGACAGCAAACGAAATGATAAAAACCTCAAATCATGATGTATAAATATGGGAAAAGTTTATATCCTGAAGGGAAAAATAACGTCTCCGGATAAATCTGTTACAAGGAAATTATGTACTTTACCATACTTCAAATGTGCTTCGAAGACTTCAGTGTATACTGGATGACGTTACAAGTGACCAATGATACTATTTGTTATGTTGGAAAATGATATGAATGATTGTAGAATTTCAAAAGATTATCTAATCTGTTACACAAATCACATTAACAGACGACATGCAAAAACACAATGAAAATAATGATTAGCATTAAATATTGGAGGTGATTTAATTCTCGTTCCACAACAACTTATTTACTAGCTGCATGTGATTTCTCTGATTGTATCGGTGTTGGTACAGTGGTTGTAGTTGTAGTGATCAATGTTACTTCTCCGCTGGTGGTGGTATTTGTTGTTAGATTACTAAAGTCGTCGGCAAATCCATTATTGACACAGTCACTAATGTGCTCATCTAAATCACTGCAACCAATCAATTCACCTGAGCTACCACTTGTATTCAACGCTTTCTCTCCACCATTATCATTATCAATATCGTTATTATTCTTTTCATTATTATCGAAGAAAGGATTTTCGACTTCGATTTCACCAGTCTATTAAAATAAGTAAGTATTAAGAAGGAGCAATTTAGTTTAATAAAATTATCTCAATGATAATTTGATAGAGTGTGATAGAATTTTGAAATCTAATGTTACGAGTATTCAATGGAGTTTGAAGTTTTGATTAGATAGATACATTAGTGTCTCAACCAAGCCAGGTGTCTTCAAATGTTTTACAATATGTGGTAAGTGAAACTATTTCATTTATTTTTTATCGGTGTAACAATTATTGAACTAGTGTCGTTACTATGTCCTGTCGTAGAACACCAGGCTGTCTAGTTCAACTGACTTCTTAATGCGATAAAAGAGTGGCATGGCGTTTGTTATTGTCAAGTACTATTTTTAACAGTTGATCAGTTACAATTAGGACAGACTCGATAATACTATGAAGTAAAGAAATATCGCTCTTGTCTTAAAGCTGTGGCAGACTAAAAATACAATTACCATATATAGTAACAAACGTATTAAATAATATTGTATAAAATTAGATAATGATACACAGTCTAGAACTGCATAATTAAAGTTTGTACGTTCCTTTTTAAGTGCTGGGTATGGAGTGTTGGATCGGTCATTAAATCTACAATTATAACGTATAATCAATATTTACTAAGTATAGCGTATAATACAAACATACTATATATAATCCAGTAATGAGAAAAATATGATCTGTGAGCACATATAACAGTTACATCAACGGTCTGTCAATATGGCAACCGAGCAAATAAGAAAAAACAGTGGTATAATATGGTATGATATTGAGAACAACAATCAGTATTCCAAAAAACGGAGTGTGAGTACCCAAAGGGTTCAGGGTCATATGTAAACAACCTTTTTTATAGTCAGTAACTATGATTGTTTAATTCAAATGGAATTATGAAACGTGTGAATAATAACGAAAACTTTTTAAAAATACGTCTGTTGTGAATTCTAATAGAATCTATGCAATCTAGAATCTGTGAATATTTCAGAGTATGAGAGCGGATATGATGATGCACCTAGAATCTTCACAATGTATTTGATTGATGATCAGTCAACGAAATACTGATTTCAATTATTCAGTAACAAATAGCGTTTAGTGCTCGTAAGATGTACCATGTGAACAAGAAAGAACAGTTGTTTATTTTAGATGGACTGTAGTAAAGTAACAAAAACATTATTCAAGCAGTTAGTTGTGCACTCAAGTAATCAGTCAAATTTGCACTATATCAAATAATGTACTATCGACGTATGGAAAATGTACGCATTTCACTGCTTATGAAATTCATAATGATCAGCCTACAATCAAACATCTCATTGTAATGTACTTTGAGAACTTCCTCTCCAACTGTCCTGTGATTTGGTGATGATCACGACATAAACACGAACCAGACACATGATATCATTACATCTTACATCCATGTTCACAACTCCCGTACATAAGTCTAAAATAATTAGCCTTTTAAAAAATGATGTAAAATATCATTTTGAAAACACGTTCTCAATCAACAACATACTTGACTCATTCAAGGTACATTAGTATTAAACAGGAAAACAAGTTACTTTTGTACAACCAAACACTACAAGATCTACCACCGAAGTCAGAATCAGTAAGTTGGATCATGATAAATAGTATGTGCCCAATCATTGTAAGCAATAAATGTGTATGCACATAGACCACGTATCATCTAAATCTCTATTTATTGCTGGAAAATGTACGCATTTCACTGCTTATGAAATTCATAATGATCAACCTACAATCAAACATCTCATTGTAATGTACTTTGAGAACTTCCTCTCCAACTGTCCTGTGATTTGGTGATGATCACGACATAAACACGAACCAGACACATGATATCATTACATCTTACATCCATGTTCACAATTCACGAATACACACTTGACTAGTTGATTATGATCTATCTTTTCAATATGTGTAGAATATTAGTATGAGAGTTTTTGGTTAGTGCTGAATGAGTATTAACATGTATATAACTTGTACCAGTTAAACTGACAAACATAAGTAATTCAAAGCTACATTCCGATCAAATATTCCTTGCTTCCAGAAATTTCATACGGGTCCTCAAATTATTTAAAATAATATTCTGCGAGTAATGTACGATAAACGCATTTCGTAAAAACTCACGATTTAACAGATTCACATATCTGGAGAAATTATTCTCAAGAGGTATCGACGAAATGTAACATCAAAGGCAGAGTCCATTCTGACCTACTTAATCTAAGATGTAGATATTTTATTGAAATCGCTAACCCATTAATGTTAAACCAACACTGGACGGGACTCCTCAGGAGCGCGCACCCACGACCACGCACGCAGCCACTTAACCTCTACACAACTAGGCTAGCATTCAACAGTATCAGTGTCTAACACCAATCAATCCACGACGTTGTACACGAGCTTAATCTTTAAATCCACCCACTTTATTTTACTCACACTTTTGTCTAAAGCGCCTGCGTAACTATTCACAGAAGACAAAGTTAATCAGAAAACTAAGTTTATTTTAATAACAATTGCGAAAAAAACACCATAAAACAAATGACGTCTTTGTAAAAAGGTCACACCCAGCATTCTGTTGACAGTTTTAGAAGGGAGTTGCAGCTCTGTCTGACAAATATTTCGCCAATCTCGGTGAACTGGCTAATAGATTTTCCCTATGTTTATGTATCTCCGGATACTTGCCAGTTAGAAATTCTTTATCCAGATCAGTCACATGGTCAATGACAGCAATCAGAACTAAGTCGGCTAGAGTAACTTTATCCCCAACAGCCAGCTTGCCTGTGGACGCTTTCAGAGATTCGCAGATAATCTAGATGAATGTTGAACAAAAGAATGGACAGTTTAGTTAATTAATAAAAGTCTTCATCACCTAATTTGTCTCTTTAAAAAAAATACAGTTTCGTTTAAACTGACAGTGGATAACGACATTAATTATCAACCTCAGTTGATATTTTTAAGAAATACCAAAACAAATGACTCACCATGTAAGTGCCCAACGCTTACTACTTTCTACTGACGATCAAGATTTTCCGCGTCCCTATTTAACCTGTTTGTTTGATGAATGTACAATAAGTGCATGACTTTCCAATTCTCCAAATTTCTGTCTCATCACAAAGCTTATCAGAAATTCAAACTACCGGTTCTACCAAGTAACTTATCTTGATTGATACACATTTAGTTGTCAGATATGTAGTGTCCGTTCATATGTTGAGCTCACACAACTTATGCTAGCTTCTGAACAGGCCGATCTATTCATTCTTGTTAAGTCGCATCTTGTTACTTATTCACTTGTCAACCCCGACTATTTTTATATGGGCGTATGTGTGTGTATGCCTTAACCTACTCATCACGTCTGTAGCCTATTTTTGTGTGACTACATATATTAATTAACGCTTGATTAAATCGAGTTGGCTCACGTTCCTTCTTTACCGTGCATTATATCGTTTCGCTTCGTTCCTTTGATCGTCCGCCTGCATCAATGATTGTACAAAATAGACGCATTCGGAATCATTTCTCGTATTCGAATTATTGTAATTCTGTTGACCATTGACGCGAGTTAACTGAATAACTATATACGAGGATAGCCAGGATGTATATTTTCACAACAATCATTCATACAATCTAATTCGAGTCGGATATAGGGCCACGAAAATGATGAGCCCGACGTGATATTTTGAGAATCTATCATATGAAACAGCAATTGCAATGATTCCTTCCCAAATTCACACTTCTCCACGTTAATCTTCACGCATTGTCCTTCAAGTTTGGTAAACAACTGTCGTAAATGTTTTTCCATAGTAGCGCTAGCTACTAGTATATCATCGATACATGCATATACTCCTATCAAAGCTCTAACGACCTGATCAATGAATCGCTGGAAGGTTTGAGCTGCATTAGTTAATCAAATAACCCAAATGGATGTGGTAATAAGCCCTAACAAGATCAATCTTTGGAAAGATCGTGCCACCTCCTATATCGGTAGTGATGTCGTGGATGTGTGGCACCGGATATCTATATGCCATAGTTTGTTTATTAGAGACTCTATAATCTCCACATGACCTGATTTCTCCATTCTTTTTGGGAACCATGTGCAATAGCGATGCTAAGGGACTGTTAGATGACTATTGTTTCGCAAACCTTTTTGGGTCTAACATTTGTGGTCACGCGTTAGTTGGTGAGTCTTTGGTTACGACAGTCAGTCAGTAGCAACGTAGGACTTCGTACGTACGTACATCAGTTCGAGTTGCCACACTACATTAGCACAGAGATACAGTTGTCGATTCAAATTCCATAGTGGTAGAGGTAGTAAGAGTATAAGCAGTACGGTTTGAAGATGTTATTCAAGGAGTACAATTCAATGAAATAAATTTGAAAAAAAGCGAAAAAAGACATGAAGAATTCAGAAGATTAGAATTTGGGAGAGCACAAAGAGTGGATACACCTGCGTTATTGCAAACAATTTTGAGCCATGTCATTCAGGGTCTCTAACCATCGGCTGCTATCATCTCACGGGTCTCAACCAGGTAGTCTACACCTACCAACATGACTCAGACCACTTGTCAGTGACTTCATGGACTTGCGCCATGTTTTGGTCTGGCCTCCCCTAGTTTTCTTCCAACCTACTCCTATACCACATAACATCGCTCGTCGAGACAGTCGGTCGTTGGGCCTACGTAACACGTGTCCCATCCATCTCAACTGATGAAGTTTCACTACTTCATCAATGGATTTGCCATCCTTACCTAGTATCCGTTTCCTAACAAGTGTGTCATTTACTCAGTGGTCCCAGGATATACGACCAATGCTTCGAAAACACCTATGATCAAATACCAGTAACCTACGAATATCCTCTACTCTTACCAGCCATATTTCACTGCCATAAAGTAGGACGGAATGAACTGCTGCGCAGTAAACCTGTTCTTTGGTTGGTAGACGGATATCTCGCCTACCCCATGAATGACGCAAGTTAGCAAAAGCTAGTCAAGCCTTTTGTATCCGTGCTGAGATTTCGTCACACACCAGACCACAAGGGCTGATGAGACTTCCAAGATAAGTGAAGCGGTCGACATGCTCAACTACTTCACTCCCTATAATTAATTCGGGTGTCGATGCAACCCAATCCTGAAGTAACATTTTGTGTTTCGACGGGGAAAATCGCATCCCAAACATGCCTGCATTGTTGCTTATAGTGGTCAAAAGACTCTGCAGTTCGTGAGCGTCTTCTCCAAACAGAACTATGTTATCGGCATATTCCAAGTCAAGATATGAATCTCCTGGTAGAATTTCAGCCCCTGTAAATTTAGATGAGGAAAGTGTTATCTCTAAAAGCACGTCAACGACAAAGTTAAACAAGAATGGAGAGAGTGGACAGCCCTGACGAACACCACTTGAGGCAATCAATCCTGATGACAGTTCGCCATAAACTCTCACTCTATCAGTTGTGTTCGAGTAGAGAGCCTTTATAAGGTTAATGTACTTCTTTGGTACTCCTTTCGGTGACAAACACTGCCATAGAACCTCACGACCAACATAGTCAAACGTCGCCTGAGAATCGATAAATACTGTGTGTGTCTATGTTCTAGGACCTGACGTATTGTGAATATCTGGTCTATAAATCCACGTCCAGGTCGAAAACCAGCCTGATTTTGTCTAGTCTGTTCTTCACGAGCATTGGTTAGGCGTTGAAGTATTATTGAAGCTAATATTTTAGACACTATATTATTCAAACTGCTTCCTCTGTGATTGTCACAAGAGGACTTTTGTCCTTTCTTATAGACTGGCACAATCAGATGAGATTACTTCCAGTTCCCAAATTCTATATAAGACCTCAGGTAATCTCACTGCTAATACTGGACCATCATCCTTAAAAATCTCAAGGGTAAACCTGTCAGGGCCTGCTACTCTCCCTCGCTTCAGATTTCCTATAGCTTTTTCAACTTCGTAGAGTCGGAGGACTTACATTAACGTTCCATTCAGGTCGACTGGAGATCGTGGGAAACTGAAGTGTGGCTCAAGGCCAGTTGAACTGATCCCTAAAGTGTTCTGCCCATCGATCCAATCTCCTGGATTGAGAATGAATAATATGTTCATCTTTTTCCGAGATTGTTTCGCCTACAGTTGGGTTCCTAATACCGGTTTCTTTAACAAGTCTGAACAGTTGTCTGCTGTTGCCCATTGCCGCTGCCTTTTCCATCTCTCGTGCTTTCGCTAACCACCACTGTTCGCGATCATTGCGTGGGCTTCTCGTCAACTTGCGCTTGTGTATTTTTGTACAATATAGAATTCTGAGCTCAAAGTAATTCAACACGTTTCCTTTTCTTATTTTTTGGTCGACATATGAATAGTGTACATCTATTTCGATGCATATTGCCAGCAACCGAAATGTCTCTGACTGGGCTCTTTTGTAACTTACACAGTGAAATGTCTTAAACTTTTCACAAACGCACTTGAATAGGTTATGAGACTTACAGGCATAATGATGCGTTAAAACAAACAAAAACAGACAATGTATGACTTAATTTGTCCTACAGATATACTACTAGAACCGTAAACGCGATACTGACGAGCATAGAGTTTACGTAAAAGCTATAGTCAGAACAAGGACAACTTGGCTTTAAACTTTATCTATTTCAACTAGTACTACGTGTCTTATTGAAATGAATAAAATTATGAGTCACATCAATATAGTAGGATAATAGTCTTTCAATTGGTAGGTCACATGCGACAGGGATAGTTTACAGACACATCAGACCAGATTGGTGTGGTGGTCGCCTAAACAACGATTTAATTGATTAGTTATGAACATAACTAACAGACAGCACTTCGATGTTGAAAGCTTGTATATGAGGGTGGTCAGTCTACTTAAGTTATGTGATCGTCAGTTTCAACACTGATGACTTTCAATAGAACCTATCTTCATGTCCATCCAGACTATGATTATCAACGAAAATTGAAAGCCTTTAATTCGGTAAGAACCACTACAAATCGTTTCCGATATAATCAATACACACAATCAGCTTACACCCATTAAAGCCATGTTGTTAATACAAACATTAATCATAAAACGAATAATACGTAGGGCTTTTAGTCATGTCGACACTAAAACGTTTTTGACTTTGTATACAGTGTTCGTACGTCTTCGAGTTGAGTACTGCATACAGGCGGATAACCCTTGTTTAAAAAAAAGACTGAGTTTCTAGAAAAGGTTTAGAGAACAGCAACTAAGCTGATTCCTGGAATTGCGAAGCTTCTGTATGATGCTCGACTGGCCAAGCTAAACCTTTTCCCGTTGTCATATCGGATAACTAGAGGCGACTTGATTAGTTTTCAAATTGCTTAGTCATAAATTTGCACCTGATATGTCCTCATTTTTCTGGTCTTCCAAAAACAGAGAATTTACGAGGACACTCCAAAAAAGTTCATAAGCCCAGAACAAATTACTTGTCAGCTGACTATCGACTTTCCCATCTAGTCATTAGCGAGTGGAATTAACTACCTCAGCACGTGGTTGAGGCTACAACCGTCGACTCATTCAAAAGAAAGTTGGATCAACCGAGAGACCGCCATTCCCAGGACTAACACAGGCCATCAAGCCTCATATCCTTTCCAAACTGAAACTACTTTAAAATAACTTACATCGAGAAGAACTGGCACTTTGCCGTTCAGTATCTCTTTGGTTATCTTCTGTTTCTCTTCTTCTGGCTTCATCAAAGTTTTGTAATATTCATGTTCTAGATCTTCAGCCTATGTATTGTAGACAAAATTAAAAAGTTAATGAAAATATGAAGTAAAAGTATAATATAGTGACGACTTTGGGCGACTCATCATTCAATCAGGAGACACTGGATAGTTACAAAACAATCAACAGTTAAAACCAATAAAATATCAGTGAAATAACATCCTTGCTCTGAATAAACAACCTTCACATATCCAAATATTATTTGCAGAAAAGGTAAGACTTCACGACTACACATTAGGAATCGAACTAGTGTTTTGACTAAGGGTTGTCACCATGTAGAGTTTTCATCACCACACAATATATGTGATATCATAAAATGTGCTGAATTAGGAATTAAGAGAAATGATAGTTTTGAGTTGGATTTACAAATTACGATTGTGGTTTTCCTGAGGAGCCGTTTATTTATTTGGACACGTAAAAATTGGCACAAGGCGGCACCAAATATATATATGCATCACACAGTTAAAACGGAGGTTGCGAAGACGATGATGAGTATAATAGCAAAGAGCAACAACGAACAAAAATTAGTGTGTGGGAATGAAATAATAAAAATAATAATATGGGCAGTGGGATGAGAAGACAAAGGTTATCAGAATTGTGATATATTTGCGCAATATATTTCGAGCAATCTGATCACACATACTTGTCAAGACATTATACATGAAAAACAAAAGGTCAACTAAATAGACTAAAAGGTTAGCAGAAAGATAATGATGAAGTACACACAGTCAGTGTGATTACCAATCTGGATAATAAACCACTATTACCGGGACAAGTTGGAGGTAAGAACAAATTGATTTTGAACGCATATAGAGGGTTTCCGCTTCCAACTGACTTGATATCAACCTTAAAACCAGTCTCGACCAAATGTCCATCTTGATCTCGTTAGAACATCGGTAATCATTTGTTTTTGTAACCACTTAGGTGTGCTCAGACGCCCTTATTTGCAGCTCACGATTAGTACTCCCCATATACGTGATTCCATACATACATATAAATTGATAGATACAATAGGATGTGAAACAACCGTTTACATACTGTTTGAGTTTTTGGTGAAACACAAACCTTGACTTTCGATAATGATAAGTTGCGCTGCATAAAACGTCCTATTGATAGCTTATTTTATTTTTCCTTTCAATATGAGACTACTTGAGTCCCCGCTAAGTGATTAGGTTATGCAAACTCTTTTTTGTTTGGTTAAAACGTCGCAGGACTACCCATAGGCACGTTAATCTGTCGATAATATTAATAACACTACTACTAATGACAATAATAATAATAATAATAATAATAATAATAATAATGGGAGAGGCAGTCCAGTGAAGAAAGAACTTCAATTACTCCCGCCTTAATGAAGTGTAAGAAAGTTACAGCAGGATCGCCACTGTCGTCTGTTCTGAGACACGTGAGATAATGTCTCAAGACCGTGTTGCGCCATCTCTGGGTAAACAACCTACACGAGTTAACCTGTCTGTTTTCCCTTTAGACACGTTGACACTTAGGTATGTACTTACATCAAAGGAGAATCCAGTATAGAATGTCACAAGAACAACAAGTATTGTCGAGATGTAAACAAATAAAATGAAACACGACGAAGTATTTTCCGGTGGTGAAGTGGATGGTTTCCAGTGAACAGTCAGTCAGTGAGCTACAACGTAGAACCAGACACATATGTGTATTGGTCCAGGTTGCCATACCTCATTAATACAACAAGATGGACACCGGATTCATAAAAGTAGTTAATTCATAGGTGGTAAAATAGAAAAGAAAGATTGCAATAAGGATATAGTACAGGAAGGAATAATAAGTTAGTAGAAAGAAAGATATGAAGTGATTTTAATCTCTTAGTTTAAGGGAAGACAGAGAGTGTATACACCGACGCCATTGTGACCGATTCTGAGCCATGTCACCAAGAGTCTCCAACCATTGGTTACGATAGTCACGCGGACCCCAACCAAGTAGTCTGCATCTACCAACATGGCTCAGACCAGAAGTTTGTGACTTCAAGCACTGATGCCACGTTTTGGTTTGGCCACCCCTAACATTCTTCCAACCATCCCCTACACCGGTTAGCATTGCACGTCGCGGTAATCGGTGTTCAGGCATACGTAACACGTAACCCAACCATCTCAGTCAATAAAGATTTACAACCTCAACAACTGATTTACCATCATTCCCTAATACCCTGCGTTTAACCTCACTATTGCTTACCCGGTGATCTCAGCAGGCGCCAGCAATATTACTAAGGCATATGTGGTCAAATACTAGTAGCTTACGAGTGCCTTCTACTCTTAAAGGCCATGTTTCGCTGCCATAAAGTGAAACAGAATGGACTGCCACGCAGTATACTCGTCTTTTAATTAATAGATGGATATCTCGCCTTCGCCAAAGGTGACGTAAGTTGGCAAAAGCCAAACGAGCTTTTCGAATCCGTGCTGAGATTTCATCAGACACCAACCCATTAGGGCTGATCAGACTTCCAAGATAAGTGAAGTTGTCAACGCTTTCGGCTACTTCACTCCCTATCCTTAGTTCAAGTATTGACACAGACCAGTCCTGAAGCAACAACTTGCATTTAGAGGGAGAGAAGCGCATTCCAAACATTCTGACATTGTAGCTGAGTGCTACCAAAAGACTCTGCATTTTATCAGCGTCTTCACCAAACAGGACTATATCATCTGCGTATTCTAAGTCGATAAGTTGACATCCTGGATGGAGATCAATACCCGAGAATTCAGTCGACGAGAATGTTTTTTCCATCAATAGGTCTATGATGAAGTTAAACAAAAATGGAGAAAGTGGACAGCCTTGACGGACACCACGTGAGGTTGCAAAAGCAGATGACAGTTCGCCATAAGCTCTGACTTGACTGGTAGTGTTCGAGTAAAGAGCCTTCACAAGGTTTATGTACTTCTGAGGTACGCTTTTCAGTGATAGACACTGCCACAGAAGCTCGCAGTCTACAGAGTCAAATGCTGCTTTTAAGTCAAGGAAGACCACCATTGTCGGACGCCGATAGGTATGCCTGTGTTCTAGAACCTGACGAATGGTGAATATGAGGTCGATGCATCCATGACCAGGTCTGAAGCCAGCTTGATTCTCTCATGTTTGCAGTTCACGAGTCTTAGTTAGGCGTCTAATAATTATCGAGGCTAGTATTTTGGATACTATATTAGTTAAACTAATTGGATTAGAGGTGGTCTTAGTGACCCGGGAGCGTGACCTCAGTGCCCAAGGGACAACTGCTTGAGGTCAGTCACACACGCCCTTTATTATGGCTAATTTTTGTGTTAGCTCCGTTCTTCTTGAGACCTAAGCGCCGTAGACGGATATCCATGGGATAAGGCGAAGTGTACATTCTTAGAGTCAACCGATTTTAACCCCACCCCTCGTTGTAGGAAGGCAGCATCGCTGTCATTGCTGGTTGTCTGAAGGAAACACCTTACTGCTGTCACACCTCTGAACAGTCAGCAGTACGACTTCGCCTTCGGACATTGGGTTTGTTACTTTAAGTCTTACCGCTCTTCAACCTGCCTGTCTGACATGGTAGGACCTTGAGGAACGGTTGTTCCGGCCAGTATAGCTCGGTTGCTTCATCACGATAGGTAAGCCCGACCACCACGTCAAGGTAGCAACAACGGTCGGGAGTGAACACCATTACGATACGGCAAATGAGTAATTTATTTGTAATATTCCGAATTGGTAGAAAACTTCAGTCTTAGTCACTTTTTTTTAATAATTGGGATATTTCAAATTTATCATGATTTTTAGTAATCACAACACATTAGTTAACACTCGCCTATAAATTCAAACTTTATTTATTCGACGCAATAAGTTAAACTCACAGGACTCCAACAGCATAAAATTCCACCAATCAGTAAAACGCCTAACTCACCTGACCAATCAATTTCTCAACATTATAATACTCTTCCTCTGTTCCTCCCATCATATGATGCTTCTTCGCCATATACCGTGCAATAGCCAAACTCTCTACCATCCATTTCACGTGCCCATGACTATCGGTGATTTTCACTGCAGGCAATCGTCCACCCGGAATAGTTGGTTTGATTTTCGGCCAATCTTGGAAACTAATTCTCTCATCTTCGTAGTTCACACCAGCTGCCACAAGTGTCATCCGGATCGATTCAGCTCGTCCGCGTCCGTTAAAATAGACAACCTATAGAAACTACAGCTTAGTGTTTTACATCACTTTTTGCTCGAAAACAGTTCTATCATCCAAGTCCTAACCACTTCAGAAAAACTATCACATAACAGATAACTGCTCCATGGATTACATATCTCTGAAATATGAACCAGATGGACTCTCTAGAACCCTCTAGGTTCTCGCAGCAATTTCACAGGCAAACCATAACATTTCCTGAAATACTACACCTAACTTTTCTTAAAACAAACACTGGGTGGTTACTATGTGACTATAATGGTTGTGCATCATATCAGAACTAAGTCTGAACACGTAATTTAGTGGCTTAATGAGGTGAAAAATCACTGCTAATTATGTGTACAGATTTACTGTGCAATCGATATGACTCAGTATTTACTTTCATGCCGCAAATAATATTTATTCTACCAAATACTGCAATTGGGAACCTCAACAACACTCGAAAACCCACCAAGTGACACAAGTGACTAAAAACAACCAAACCAACCTTGATGTGATCACCAGTCATCGTACAGTCAGACAAAACAATGTGAATTAATTAAGCAGTGACTTAAATAGTCATCTGGTAAATAAATCCACCAATAGTGCAACTACTGCATTGTTTAAGCTGTAAATATTTCATTTCTATTCGCTGAGCCATTGAGTGTCTCATTGGCTGTGAACAAGTGACCAATAAAAATTAAGCAGGTAAGTTTAACACGACTCATCGAGCATATAAACCGTTTTTCAACGATGGTTCATTTAATATACTTTTGCTTATTTTATTGATAGTATGCGTTAGCAAGCTGATTTAACTAAGGCTATCATGTTAGGATAGTATATCCATGATCAAGACATCTGAAAACAAATTAACACTAAAGAACCAGTCAATTAACCTGATTTCATGAAAAAAGTATGACTTCAATAATCAGCAAACGCGAAAATGTTAAGTATAGCCTAGTTGATTGGACACTGTTTATACTAATAATTTATCCTGATCAAGTGATGTTTGTTTCCGAATAATGCCATAATTATGTAGCTGTGAGTAGACAGACTTCATTAAATTCTTAACATCCTGCTTAACAATATCATATGCATCTTTGTGATCTCAGGCAAAGTTCTCACAGTTATCAGTAATATTTCCTAGAAATAAGTTGATAAAAAACGCTTCATTTGGCGATTTAAAATGTCACGCACACTTTTTAAACTAATGATCACAGTAGTTTTTCACTTCACTAATTTTGTTTCAGTCGATACTTGATTGATTCTCTCAGAAGTGATTGGAGTACCCAAGTTTTTGTTCCAATCCATTGTGGTGGCTACCCCTTAGGTTTGTATCTAAGTCTAAAAGATGCCATTCTATGCTAACTCATAACACTTAGTGACTCAGATGTTTCAATGACTATTGATCAGAACTAACAATCAACTGGTGGGGTTTTTAGAAAGTTATAGTTCAAGCAACCAGCTCATCCAGAGAGAAGTCGAGTGGATTTATTCCATTCACATGATTAAGCTTTTATCCAGGTAAATGAAGTGTACTGGACATTTAAAGTTTCTGTTCGTGAGCCTCTTTTTTCAACTCGATCATTTTCTCGCATACCCATTCCAGTGAACTGTATATCCTTCTATTTAGTTGTTCTGTAATGACGCATACTATCGATTACTTAAGGATAGATTCAAACACAGTATTTTCGAATATTGCATCTAATAGATCAACACTCAATAATAGGAATTTTTCGACCTCAGTGAATCTATCGCATAAAACGATTACCGTCTATTAAGTATTCTTATTCACTTCCCACTTAGTGAAAATTTATATGAACTACCATACAATAGTGGCCAAATTAGATTCATCAGAGAATTAATAGAAAAATACTTAAGTTGTCTTAGTGTCCTAACAAGAGGTATTTATGATGATCAGAAGTATTCGAATTCATGTAAAAACAAGGAATTCCCGAAATGGTGCAATTTACTCTAAGTAGAACTAGATGAGAACAAATGAACGTGTAATATTAGGAATTCTCAATCAGCGGGCCATCAAGTACGGAAGAATCATTGACTCATACAAATACGACAGTACGCTCTCACAGAACCAAATCAGCAAGTTACGAACATTCGACTTCAGAGGTTTTGTCCAGATTTCATACTATTTTCCCACATACAACTACATCAACGTATGAAAACCACTGAATAGTATTACATGTATTCAGAGATCACTCAGTGATCAATAACAAACATGATAAGGTATGCGTTTAATATGGACCAGTTTAAGTCCCTAAACGTTACATGTACTCGGTGGGAGGAAACTAATGATAGTAAAAACAAAGAACGTAAACTAACAACATCACTATGTATTTGGTGAACGAAATGACAAATATGGTTGGAACGGAACATATAAAATTCAAGAAGGGTAAGTATAAACTGATAGTGAAATTTGGGATCTAGGGCAAGATGAAATGTCAGTATCTCTGTACCATTGAGATTGACGTCAAGTTACGTCACTTATAATAACCAATTATAGATTTTGTTTGTGTTGTGGATGTAAATCACAGCAAAGACAGGCCTATATCATTCCTTTATTTTGCTTTGTCACACTTTTCTTAGACTACTTCAACGATAAGCATCATAACAAGTCAGAACATTCGTTGACTAAGCTTGAGTAGCACTTTTCCGGTGATTTCACTCTATTCATAGTACCATCGATCAACTTACCACCATTTTTACCTGGTATCCTATGCCTTACCTCAACACTGTTGGCCTAGTTATCCAACCGACAAAGCTTCAATTTATTTATTTGAACACATAAATATTGGTGCAATAAGGCACCGAATACATCTGTGCCACACAGGTCACTTGATTTGTGTGTGGGATGTGATACTGGCCGGGTGCCCAGACCAAAGCAATTGGTTTTCCAAAGTGGCCATGCCCGGAGCATTCGACCTAAAGGTCGAACATGAATGCCACTTTCGTAGGCTAATTCAAATATCAGCCCACCATAAGCTTTGATTCAACTAATGGTTTATAGGTAAAGAGCGTCTGAATGATATTCGTACTTATTTAATGCACCTTTCAATACATACACTTCCACAACGTCTCTCAGTCGACAGAGTTGAGTGCCAGTATCGTGTCAAGAAAGGTGGTCACAGTCACACTGTAGTAGATTTGCCTATGTTTCTGAATCTACTGTATGGTGAATATCTGATCTATGAGCTCAACGTTGGTTCAGAAACCCATCGGATTTCTTCGAGTGTCTTGTCATTGAGCTCTGAATGAATGTGGAAAGGTTATAGAAGCTAACATTCACTCAATGAGATATGTAGTATCGTAAGAAGTAATAATAAGTTATTCATCAAAATCAATAATTTTCTATTTTTCCAGAAGACATTCAACTTCAAGATATAATCAAAGTTAGTTGTATTATTTTAAAAATGTAAGGTCAGATTTTTGAAACAGTGTGAAGTCGTGTTGCTCGTACTTTGTTCGAATTGGTTCATTGTGAGACCGCCAAAAATTAACTCATGGATGTTGTAATCCAATTAAGCATAGACTGAAAACGGAGTTGTATACTCACATCAGCTAGTCATTTAAACTAGGTTTGGTTCATGGTAAGAATATGAAATAAAATTACGTAATGATGGTAAGATGTAAAATCTAAAAGAATTACGACACGAATACGAATATCCTACTCTAACCGATTTTTCACCATATATCACCTAAGTTCTCTAACCATTGATTATGATTATCGTGCAGATGTCAGCCAGAACTATGGATCTCCTATCACAACTCAGTGCAATATTTAATGACTTCATAGACCTATGCCATATTCTCCTCATAGAATCCACTGTTATCAACTACTAACTAGTATCAATTGAATTATGAAAATGAAGACAAATCCTGTGGAATCATTTATTCTATTTGAGAAATAACATTCAACTAATGATTACGGGAGATACACAAGTTCATGGTAGCAAAATGTGGTTTGAAGTAACAAGACGAATTAAACCGAACAACAGATTACTACCTATTACAAACAAGAATCTACACGGAGATGCACACATATACACGCAAGAACATTGATGAAAAGTGATGTAAGCAAAAATAAACCAATAAACAAACAGCACAATGCGAGGATGATATACTTGGTACAGTATTCAAAATTTAGAAAAATAACTGGCTTTTCGACAAGTACTTTAGAATGAATAAATTTTCAGTAAACTTTGAATATGTAGTGTCTGAAAATGTATGACTTTTGATAAAAACGAAAATGTATTGACATGTTTAGCACGTTGTTATCTGTGACAGCAAACGAAATGATAAAAACCTCAAATCATGATGTATAAATATGGGAAAAGTTTGTATCCTGAAGGGAAAAATAACGTCTCCGGATAAATCTATTACAAGGAAATTATGTACTTTACCATACTTCAAATGTGCTTCGAAGACTTCAGTGTATACTGGATGACGTTACAACTGACCAATGATACTATTTGTTATGTTGGAAAATGATATGAATGATTGTAGAATTTCAAAAGATTATCTAATCTGTTACACAAATCACATTAACAGACGACATGCAAAAACACAATGAAAATAATGATTAGCATTAAATATTGGAGGTGATTTAATTCTCGTTCCACAACAACTTATTTACTAGCTGCATGTGATTTCTCTGATTGTATCGGTGTTGGTACAGTGGTTGTAGTTGTAGTGATCAATGTTACTTCTCCGCTGGTGGTGGTATTTGTTGTTAGATTACTAAAGTCGTCGGCAAATCCATTATTGACACAGTCACTAATGTGCTCATCTAAATCACTGCAACCAATCAATTCACCTGAGCTACCACTTGTATTCAACGCTTTCTCTCCACCATTATCATTATCAATATCGTTATTATTCTTTTCATTATTATCGAAGAAAGGATTTTCGACTTCGATTTCACCAGTCTATTAAAATAAGTAAGTATTAAGAAGGAGCAATTTAGTTTAATAAAATTATCTCAATGATAATTTGATAGAGTGTGATAGAATTTTGAAATCTAATGTTACGAGTATTCAATGGAGTTTGAAGTTTTGATTAGATAGATACATTAGTGTCTCAACCAAGCCAGGTGTCTTCAAATGTTTTACAATATGTGGTAAGTGAAACTATTTCATTTATTTTTTATCGGTGTAACAATTATTGAACTAGTGTCGTTACTATGTCCTGTCGTAGAACACCAGGCTGTCTAGTTCAACTGACTTCTTAATGCGATAAAAGAGTGGCATGGCGTTTGTTATTGTCAAGTACTATTTTTAACAGTTGATCAGTTACAATTAGGACAGACTCGATAATACTATGAAGTAAAGAAATATCGCTCTTGTCTTAAAGCTGTGGCAGACTAAAAATACAATTACCATATATAGTAACAAACGTATTAAATAATATTGTATAAAATTAGATAATGATACACAGTCTAGAACTGCATAATTAAAGTTTGTACGTTCCTTTTTAAGTGCTGGGTATGGAGTGTTGGATCGGTCATTAAATCTACAATTATAACGTATAATCAATATTTACTAAGTATAGCGTATAATACAAACATACTATATATAATCCAGTAATGAGAAAAATATGATCTGTGAGCACATATAACAGTTACATCAACGGTCTGTCAATATGGCAACCGAGCAAATAAGAAAAAACAGTGGTATAATATGGTATGATATTGAGAACAACAATCAGTATTCCAAAAAACGGAGTGTGAGTACCCAAAGGGTTCAGGGTCATATGTAAACAACCTTTTTTATAGTCAGTAACTATGATTGTTTAATTCAAATGGAATTATGAAACGTGTGAATAATAACGAAAACTTTTTAAAAATACGTCTGTTGTGAATTCTAATAGAATCTATGCAATCTAGAATCTGTGAATATTTCAGAGTATGAGAGCGGATATGATGATGCACCTAGAATTTTCACAATGTATTTAATTGATGATCAGTCAACGAAATACTGATTTCAATTATTCAGTAACAAATAGCGTTTAGTGCTCGTAAGATGTACCATGTGAACAAGAAAGAACAGTTGTTTATTTTAGATGGACTGTAGTAAAGTAACAAAAACATTATTCAAGCAGTTAGTTGTGCACTCAAGTAATCAGTCAAATTTGCACTATATCAAATAATGTACTATCGACGTATGGAAAATGTACGCATTTCACTGCTTATGAAATTCATAATGATCAGCCTACAATCAAACATCTCATTGTAATGTACTTTGAGAACTTCCTCTCCAACTGTCCTGTGATTTGGTGATGATCACGACATAAACACGAACCAGACACATGATATCATTACATCTTACATCCATGTTCACAACTCCCGTACATAAGTCTAAAATAATTAGCCTTTTAAAAAATGATGTAAAATATCATTTTGAAAACACGTTCTCAATCAACAACATACTTGACTCATTCAAGGTACATTAGTATTAAACAGGAAAACAAGTTACTTTTGTACAACCAAACACTACAAGATCTACCACCGAAGTCAGAATCAGTAAGTTGGATCATGATAAATAGTATGTGCCCAATCATTGTAAGCAATAAATGTGTATGCACATAGACCACGTATCATCTAAATCTCTATTTATTGCTGGAAAATGTACGCATTTCACTGCTTATGAAATTCATAATGATCAACCTACAATCAAACATCTCATTGTAATGTACTTTGAGAACTTCCTCTCCAACTGTCCTGTGATTTGGTGATGATCACGACATAAACACGAACCAGACACATGATATCATTACATCTTACATCCATGTTCACAACTCCCGTACATAAGTCTAAAATAATTAGCCTTTTAAAAAATGATGTAAAATATCATTTTGAAAACACGTTCTCAATCAACAACATACTTGACTCATTCAAGGTACATTAGTATTAAACAGGAAAACAAGTTACTTTTGTACAACCAAACACTACAAGATCTACCACCGAAGTCAGAATCAGTAAGTTGGATCATGATAAATAGTATGTGCCCAATCATTGTAAGCAATAAATGTGTATGCACATAGACCACGTATCATCTAAATCTCTATTTATTGCTGAAAATTATCGTTCAGATTGTGTTGAAGAATGAAGATCGGAATCATTCAAAGAAAATGATCTAGATCACAATTCACAAACAAAGACATATAATTCCAATAAACGAGACAGGGACACAGGAATTCGTGAATCCCCACGTGTTCGGAACCTCTTTAGTGGTTTCATAGAATGAATATACAACAGTTCATGTCACATAACTCTCCAATAAAACATGTCCACATATTATTGATCGGATTAATTTCAACTCGAAAATCAATAATCTATGTTTGATTAGCTATCAACAAGTGACCTAATGTTAAGTAAATTCACATCTGAGCGTTGCGTATGATCATTCATTTTCTTTGGTACATTGAATGAATTATCTGACTTTTAAAGTTTTCAGTATTGTTTCATGAGAAAAAAACAAAATGAAAATCACCCGATTATATGTGTATTTTCGTGTTAGTCTTACTAATTAGTGTATTACGATTAAACAAGGTGTCTTGATACCGAATAATCAATACAATGTGATGTCAAGGTCAGAAGTACAATTTGATAGTCTGATGTGAATGTGCCAATCGGGGCGAACAATTGTTGTTCGTGACAGGATACATGTCAATGAAATTGAAACCTAATTGATGGTTGAGAGAAATGTCGTCTGAGTTCCACCAAGATCCATATTATTTTTCAGCCTAAACTGATCATTCTGTAACGATCTGCTACCATTTACTTGAATATTGTTTCTCAATACACTAAATTTTGATTAATTTGTATATTTCGTCTCACATAGTATGTGTAATCAAAACGTGCTTACTCGAACGATACTAAATGGTAGGTGTTTGACTATTGAAGTTGAATGACTCTAACGTCAATAGGAAAACATGGAATCACTCGTTAAAACTTATGGCTCGAAGTTGAGGAGATGAACAGTTCTGATAAGAACGAATCAATTCAGTGAAAATGATTACTTTCACTTTTTCGGAAAACATCGAAGAAGTATAGCATGGTGCTATGTAACGAATGCCGTTCGGATTAATGTCGATCACTTGATGGAATTAGAATCCACTTTGTTCTCCATATCAGTCGTGCCCACAGCTTTTCACATTGTCTTAACTATCTAGTATGAGAAGCACAACTAAATAGGATAACAAACACAAACAGAAGAGCTAATTTTTTAGCCGTATAATATATTGGAAACTATTATACATGCGTATGTACATTTGAAGCAACTGACCACCATAATTCATAAAAGAACAATTAAACCCTTCTGAATAATGGAGGTGTCGAACATGATTTTGTTCACAAATGAGAAACTGATAAGATGTAATTGATTGAAGTTAAAAGACGCTGACCTCTTGATTTTGTCTGTTCTCATTAGCGATAATTTCGTGACGGGTATATCAAATTACTATCAATCAACTGTTATTTTGGTGACACAGCGCAATCAATAATGGTCACATCAAATGGAAACAGATTAGTGACTGTTGTTTATCCATTGAAAACTCATATCACTAGTTGATTATGATCTATCTTTTCAATATGTGTGAAATATTGGTCAGAGTTTATGCATCACGAAGTAAGCATTAACTTGGAATCCTGAATGGATACGGAAAAGAAGAAGACCAAAGAACGCAGTGCATCGATAATTGGAAGTAGACATCAAAAGCATGAATAGAAACTGGAAACAACTGGATATATTTACCGAGGACAGAATTGGATAGAGAATACTGGTGGGAGTTCGATGCTTTGCGAATAGGTGTTACAGGTGTAAGTAAGTATGTAAGTGATGATAGTTTGTAGCAAATGTTAAATTTTCATGCCAGTTTTTTGGTCTAGTCGTGAAGCACTTGTCGCCAAACTCGGGTATTTTTGTAGGTTCGCGTAGGCGCACCGTTGAGGATCCTCATACTATGACGAAACAGCTTTTATGTACTTTCTTGTTTGCAATGGCTGTCTAACTGAGATCAGTCCGTGATAAAGTCTATGAAAATGAATGAAATGAATGTCCATAATTCGAACGGGTAAGCCAAATTGAATCTTTCGGATCGAGTGAGAGCCGATCAAGTGTAATTTAGGCATTTTTTTTCTGATAATACTTTTATTTTTAGATATTTTTAAGCGAATTATGAATTTAGGTCAGTCAGTAAACCATGTACAAACATTGTATACGTCTTAGTTCAGTTATTTTACCGAAATCTTTCTTTGCAGTTTGTGTATTCACCGGTAAATAAACAGAGTAAAAGCCATACGCGATGTTTCTAACTCACTATGGTATAACATAATTTTCTTTTAAATAAACACCGTGTGACTTTTTGTATAAAATGTTTCAAACTATACTCATATTATTCTGATATAAAAAGAAATTGTTAACGGTTATAAATTACTAAAATTATCGTAGTTTTTTTTTATTGACTCATTGTTCTTGTTCTAACAAGTCATAATAACAATTCACTTACTAGTTTCTGATATAAGTTTACCAACCGTTGAGTTTTAGAATTCAACTAATATAAAGAACGAGAGTACAAAACCAAACTGCAACTTGTCGATAAATAAATAACTCCGGATAGAAATAAAGAAAACATTTTCACTGTTCTAATATTATTTACCTAGTTTATTTTTATATAAACGTATGAGTAGCGAAATATCATTATTTCTGATGATGATGATGATGATGAAACTTTTTCTATAAATCAGTCTTGGAAGTTTGACTAGAAATTCCATGATGGAAAGCGACAATTATCATTCTATACAGATGATTAACCGTACTTTCAGTTCACTGTACAAGCGCAACATGTAAAACTTTTTTATAGTGATAATCGATTAAACCTTTTTTTGCCAGATGTAAACGAATGTTATTTACGAATCTATTCATTTGATGATTAAAGCTACTAATAAACCTTAGTGCTATTTGTAAATGACTTAATATACCTTGTTACCAATGTAAATTAGCGATAGAATCAATGTGTTTTTTTGCAAATTCAAACACATTTCATTAGTATGTATCATTACCATGGTTTGATATGATAATTTCGAATAAATTGAGCATTAGGTGGATTGTTATAAATAAATAATATATTTGTAATATCCCAATAAGTAGAAAATTAGATTTTCTGACGTTTCGTGACTTAGTGTAAGTCACTTTTTCAGAGAATAAATAACCATTTTTGAGATAGTGGAGAAGATTTGTAGCTCAAGTGGATGATTTTGGTGGAGTTTTGTTCTATGAGCTGGATGGTTTGGTCGTGGAGCTTTCATCGTTCTTCCGAACGACATCATCAGCACAAACTTCAGATAGAAAACTTCTATCTGAAGTTTGTGGTGGTGTAGATTTAATTGACTCATGATTTTAACCTGTGAAATTTTCTAAATTCTCCACAAAACTCATTCTGATAATAATCAACTGCTCACTAGTGACTGACTTCAGGAGAACCTCCTGGAGTTCTAGTGAGAAGCCGTCACCAGTGGAGTTCGACCAGGTTTGTTGTGAGATATCAGCTCAATGAAGACAATGGTGTTCGGTGGCGCAACTTCGTGGATTGGTTGAAGTTAGACATTAACACCGTCGGATGCCGGCTCAGTGGTCTAATGGTTAAGTGCTCGCGCGCGAGGCCAGTAGGCCCTGGGTTCGAGTCCCGCGTGGCGCGGGGTCGTCGATGCGCACTGCTGAGGAGTCCCATACTAGGACGAAACGGCCGTCCAGTGCTTCCGGGTTTTCAATTGTGGTCTAGCTCCAACTGACTCATGGTTTCAACCTGTGAAATTAAAATTAATCCAGGTTTAATTTGGTTATTTATTCTCTGAAGAAGTGACTTACACTAAGTCACGAAACGTCAGAAAATCTAATTTTCTACTCATTGGGATATTACAAATATATTATTTATTTGAATTTCATTAGGTGTATATCAAATATTGTATTCCGTTTTGAGGTATAAAACGTCTTTTTTTATTTAGTAAACTATATAACAACTTCATTGTCTTTGAAAGGTTTGGTAATTATGGATAATGCTAAGAGGAGGTACATCGTATTCTAGATTATTTATAATTTCCTTGATGATGATCTACTGGCGGTTCTTTTTTTTCTAATAACATGAAACTCATTATTTGCTTTCACTTAACTTTATGATGTTTCTAGAATTTTTAAGTAATTAATTCGATATTTTAAGAAACACCTTAAATTTAGTGAACAATGGATTACTTAAATCCTCAAATGATATATCAACAAAATGGTAGAGATGTGACTAACTTACATTAGCGAGCCCTGGACATTCATAAACTGTGAAATCTCCCTCATCCACATCATCTTCACTGTCATCTTCATCACTTATTCTAGTATGATCATTAACTCTGAAAAACAAACAGAAATAATGAGTTATTGAGTAATTGCAAAAACAAAAATACTTTATTTCATTTTGGCTAGATATATTTACAAACTACATTATCTGATACTATGATAGATGATTATAATTAATTATACTGTGGTTAGTTTTTAAGATGGTGAAGAAATTTCTTTTCTCAATCCATCTTCCTAACTGTGAAATATGTTGTTCTATGTGAAAGAATGAGATGAAACTAATATCACTGGTTATTAATACATAAAAAGTCAATACGAAACGGTAATAACCACCATTTTTCTATTAATGAGCTTTAATAATGTAAGCTGTATTAGATTACAGTCAATAGGAAACAGTATTATTAATTGAAAATATAAGTAGTAAAGGGAATCCGTTATGTTACTGAGGAAGAATTAAGGACCAGTGTATTTCTCAACGATCCTTTTATCTACGCTGTTTATAGTAGCTTTTCATTAGTGTATACATTGAAGAGCAAACGCTGGGAATATGGAGGAGTGACATCAAGTCACTCCATGATTCATGATGTCATCAGAATCAAGAGTCTTATATTATGTTTCCATGCCAGTAGTGCGACCGCCGAAGTTCGTTCTATGGTCGAAGTCATCGTTAAAGTAGGTTCTATTTGGGTTCATGAGTTAATTGAAGCTAAACCACCATGTAAAATCTGGAAGCACTGAACGACCGTTTCGTTCTATTGTGGGACTCTTCAGCAGCGCGCACCCACGATCCTGCCAGCGGGCTAAGAACCTGGGATCTATCAGTTTTGTGCGCGAACGACTCATGAACCCAACTATTAAATTACTATAATATCCACAAAACCTCCTTTTGACAGTTTTTATTTATTTATTTGAACACATAAATATTGGTACAAAGGGGCACTATAATGGACTGATAATGGGGATCCAATCGACCAGTGCTGCCTCAGCCCAGGCATTTAGTGTGAAACTAACGCCAGCAAAACTAGACGTAGATACCACAGAGTCACTGGATAAGCGCATGTGAAACAAACTTTCTGAAGCGACAGATAGAGAATTTGTAGCACTTCACTAGGACTCGCATAGACAACAGATACCAATGTTGAGACTTTCTAAAGACATAACCAACCCTATCTATTGTCCGATCAGCATTGGTGTGAGAACGTTGAAGGAGGCCAGTTTGAATGGCAAACGTAGTTTCAGAAATACTGTTTCAGTATCCGTAGTCGGTAGTCAAAGAAGAAGGTAAAGTGAATAATTTCGAATCTGTTTCCTTTATGGCACAAAAATGTGAAAGTCCAGATTTTACTTACCCAAAGGTGGTGGTCGGCTACTGGACAGTTCTTCAAAGGAAGCTACGTCATAACCATGAGTGTAACTCTCTATCTTATGAACATAATTCACGGATACGAAAGCTGACAAATTTAGACAAAGCAAAATTTCCTTTGCATCACAACAGATTTTTTTCAAAGCAGTGTTATCATGAAGATTAAGTGCATAAATCTCTGATCCACTGTAAATTCAACTAATTTCCTATGGAAGAGATTCAGTGATTGATATACTAATGTTTAAGTGATAATTATTGATGCTTATAAAGTCACCACAACTTCTGCTTGAAGTTCAGTGATACCAGAATTTAGTTTGAGCTTTTAAATACAGTTAAAAACTCCTCTTCTCTTACTCAAACTACATTGTTTACTTAACAATTTTATTGTCATATAATTAAATGTGTTATTGAGAAACAAACTAGATTCAGCTAAGTAAAAGTTTCAGTTCAAATGATTTAAAGTACAAAGAGTTTATCAAAATACTTATTAAAGGAATTTTAGGTATTTTTAAATTAGATTTGTTTATGAACATAATGGTTCAGTGATATAATGAACAAACAAATGATCTAAATTGTAAACTCTTAAATGAAGTAATTCATAAATGAGTAAATGACTTGAGGCATCCAAATCTGATTTTCATTAGTTTTTATGATAACCTTAATTTATGCTTATTTTTTTGTTAAATACTTTATATAGAAATGTGCAATTTTTTAAATATAAAATGACTTGTTTTTTATTGATCAGTTATTCTGTTTTCTGATATCGTTCATAGTTGAGTTAGCTGTTCTCATTTATAAGTAATTATTACTAGGTCATATTAATCATATCAAGAGAAGTGGTCGCTTGTACATATCTTGGAATTCATACATACTTTTGTCTGTCCTAACAGTACAGTAGTTGGTAAGACTTAGTGTTCTAGTTCAGAATGTGTACTTTACGATTCATTATTGATTGTATATAAAGTATGTGATGAAAGCCTAATGTAAGGTTATATAATCTTTAATAGTAAGCATTTTACGATAATCATAAACTTATCAGTTTAGGTGTTGTGGAGATTAAGTTTTTTGTTGTTGAGTGAAATCATGAGTCAATTGAAGCTAGGCCACCATGGAAAACCTGGAATCACTAGACGGTCGTTTCTTCCTATTGTGGGACTCCTCAATAGTGCGCATCCACGATCCCACACCCCACCAGATTCAAACCCAGGACCTATCAGTCTCGCGCCAGGTGCTTAACCAACTAGGTCATTGAGCCGGTATCCAATGGTATTAATGTCTAACCTCAACCAATCCACGAAATTGCGTGACCATCTTCTATTGCACTGAGGTAGACACCTGTTTCTACCCGACACGGATTAGCAGTTACGTGATATTAACAATGTGGATGATATATTTATTAAAACAATGAGAAGACGGAGTTCATCCGGAAAATGTTATGTATTTGCGCTATACATTTCGAACAATCTGGTCACACATACTTGTCAGGGCATTTTATATGGAAATTAATAAACATCAATTAAATGAAGGTTCTAGTAAAAAAGGTAACAAACGGAAGTGAAACAGTTTTACATCGTATAGAAAGAATAAGAAATTGTCGCATTTTCCTAAGCTACCGAATGACTTAAGGATTACCAGGGTAAATTCAAGGTTACGATAAATTGTTTTTGTACACATAAGGGGGGTTTAAATTTATGAATAGCCAAGGCTTTAATAAATCTGAGAATTAGTCCTTGACAATTTCTAAACAACTTTTTAAAGCTGTATTAATGTCAATTTTGTGCCTCGTTTCAATTATATGTTTCACTATCGATGAACTTGGTTTTCTACCTCCCACGTTGATTGGATCACTTAGTAAATTGTATTTACCAATTTACATGTATGTGTGGAACATGTATATAGGGAGGAGTAATCGAACAATGAAATCAAGGGTCATTGAACATGTGCCTAGATAGCTTCAAAAAAAATTAATGTCAGTTAGTGTCCTTTTTCCTGTTTAATGTACTAAATTATCTGTCTTCTGTATACTAACAATGTTAATTTATGTTTTAAAACCGATAGAATATATCAAGCCAAAGAGCTTACTTGTTCTGACTTCGGCTAAGCTAAAATTCTGTGCTCGACACTCTAGGGAACAGTTTAGAATTTTGTATGTAGTAAATTATTTCCTACAGTTAGTACCTAGCTATCAGAGTGGTTTATTTTGTTATTTAAGTGATTAATCACAACAACTACCATGATAAAACAACTGTCTTATCATAAGCAAAGATGGATAGTGGCTAGCAGTGGAATCCAGGACGCGCGTTTCATCCTGTTTTTGCGTTTGAAGCGAACGGTACTGAGTTCGAGTCCCAGAGTAGACATCAACTCTGAGATGCAGGTACATGCATGTATGCATATATGCCAATATGAGACTGATCAATTTCAGTTCAAAAACATCAATGGGAAGATTCAAGTAAAACAATATCAAGTGAATTAAACTGTCTTATCAATTGAAAACATATTTTTACAACAAGCTTATACTTTTGACTAACATGTTGTAAATTACGAGGTATCAGTAGTATTTCATTTCTACCGTGAAAAATCTCAGTTTTGAAAAATTATAATATTCTTTTTGTCAATTCACAGTCAAACTAGTACACGAGAGTTAGGTGATAGATATTTTCAGTTGGAGACAAATGATGTATTGTGGAAATTTGTATTTAGCAAAAAATGTCAATTTGTACCGACACATTTTTAAACACAGTTACCGATCAAACATTTTTGATCAATTGAAAGTTTGTGGGGTCTTTTAATGAGTAAATTTATGGCGATTTCTTTTCCATTTAAAAAATGATAATTCTCCTCATCGATTATCATTATCTGGAATACTAGTGAAAATCAAAGAGGTGGGAATCCGATAAACATGAAGTAAGTACAGTTGATCATTGATAATATTTATTAGTAAATAATCGTAACTCCTATTAATAATTTTGTTGTTTGAGAAAGCTTGGACCAGATTGCCAGACGAAACTTTGGATTTACTTCAAATTGTTTCGCTGAGATTTAACAAATACATTCTTCCTCTTTAATGTCTCACATGAACTCGACGTCCAAATATTGTGAAACTATTCGTTCAAATTTAGGCGAAAGTTCTTATTTGATAGAAACTCCTTGATTTAATTGACTTTTAAAAATTCATGTCTCAATTGAATATGATATGATATGGTTGTTGAATAACAAATGTCTCATTTTAAAATGTGAAATTTGTCTATTTAGTGTTCGACTGCATCAATGATATTTATAGTTTAAGGGTTATGAAATAAAACACTATTCTTAATTATTGTTAGTCTAGATTAATAGATTATTATTGTTCGTTCCTTCCTAATGAAAACATTGAATGGATACTTGATTCTATTGAATTTGAATAATAATTCTTGATCACATAGTGTAAAATAACTTTAAAATTCTGTACATCAATACTGAGAGGTGATTATTTCCATGTTACATTTGAGTCATCAGTATGTTTGTATTCGAAATGTATCGTCTCAATTATCCAGTGTTTAGATTTTTTTGTTTAAACGAATAATCTGTTTGAAAAGGCTGACCAAATATTGGCTAAACTTCAGTCTCGAAGTGAAATAGCTATACTGTTTGGTATGAGCATTAAAATCAACCATCAGAATGATAGTTTTATTTTAGTCGGATATTTTCTAAAGCACTTATTAACTGAGATTTGTTTAGAAGCGAAGACGGATAGTGGCTGGCAGTGGAATCCATAATGTGCGTTTCGTCATATTTGGGACTCGTCATTTCGATGTACCTGCATCCCAGATATGATGTTCAATGCAGGACATGGAACCACTACTATTCGTTTCAACGAGATCGCATTATCTACTTAGCTACTGAGTCCTGATAGCAACCTGCTTGTACAATAGGGTGAAGAATAAGTTTATTTGATGTTCTTTGCTTGTATGTTTATTGCGGCAAAATCAATTATAGACCAACTTATTACCATTGTAACCTGGTTGAATGATTTTTAGATGTATCGTGATTAAGTTTCATTAAGTCACTTCATTTCATGTTGATACAAATTATTATTAAAATCTGAATCAGGAAACCAGTTTTTAAAATATGAATCCTATCAATACATCATTCACAAATACTTTTATGAGTAATTTAGTGTGAAGACAGAATATTAACAATGAGACGGTGTAATCATTTTTATAATATAAACCATGAAATACAAATACCCCCAAATGCGCTAGTGCAGCCTGGAGCCCTCTCGAAACGCTCTCACATGGCCACGCGTATACAGCCACTGGCAGCGAAGTCCTACTCACTGCCTTATCGCGGTTGGGGGGGGTGGAGTTTACGCAACTGAGAGGACGAAAAGTAAGTGTCCGGCACTTTAACCGGGTTGGTGTATATAGAGGATCTAGCTAGGGGATTACGAAAACCCTGATTCCAAACTATTTTTGCTCATGGGCTCCAGGATCATGAAGGGAAAAAAGTTGCATGAACCTATTGTCGATCACTGGCTACCATGAGACTGAATCTCCTGACGGTGCTCCACTGTCTTGTGGATTAGGCCTTCAGGTCAAAGTCTCTGGGTTCGGCCCCCTAAGAAAATCATTCGCTTTCGGTTTGGGCACTTGGGCTGTATCACAGAGCCCACTTAAATCAATGATTGCTGCTACTGGCCTCGTTGTTATTGTGTGGCGTATATGTATTTGGTTTCCCCCTTGTACCAATGTTTATGTGTTCAAATAAATAAAAATAAATAAGTTTTTCATCTTAGTTAGGATCAGTGCATTTTAAACTAAGACATATAAACCATAAATTGTATATATATTGTTTAGAAAACTAAAATGTAGATGGTTTTTTTGATACATAAACAAATAGTTAGCATGATTTATGTGATGGAAGTTCACTTAAATTAACTATAAATCATATCTCATAGATATAAACACAAATATAAGAGTGGACGTGGGTTTTCAAGATATTGTTTATCTCTCATGTTCTTTGTGAGAGTCAGGTAAAAACGAGCATTTTCAAACACTGTATACTTAGTTCACTTTTTATCTCAATCATTCAAATTATGTAGCAGCTAATCGACTCAGTAGATTTGTGATATGATCACTTTATGTTTAATTGATTATAGTGCGAGTGACGTATGAAACTGATCTTTTTCCAATCGTCTGTGACAGTTAATCACATCTTCAAAGGGGTAATTCTATGACTTAGTCAATTTCGATTTATTCATATATAAGTATCAAATAAATCCTCACCTATAGTCTTTGTGTGATTTCTTACGTAATTCGATCCACGATTTCTAGTAGTCTGAACCTTAACAATTAGGTATTTAGCACACACAATAATTATTTAACCATCCATATGGAATGGATTACAAATTACACATAACCAATATATTGTTTAATTACATGCTGTACATAGTTTGACCATTATGTTGATTGTTTGTATAAAGCGATTTCGCTATCGTGAGTGATGTGTAAAAACTGATTGAATGAATTCAATATTGGTTTTACATTTAACTAAGCAAATCTATGTTCGGTGATACTTTTTTGTGAATACTTGTAGTAAACATGTACAAAGAAAAGTATAGATAGAAAATTTTACTTATTGATCCGACATGGAATCCTAATTTTATATCATCTGGAAAATCCTTATAGAACGAGGAAGAGTGAAATAACTTTAGTTTGTAACTTTTTTAAAAGAGGAAATCTGCAAGCCAGATCAAATGGAGAAATAGGTGTTATAATGAACAAATTGTAAGTCAATTACTGAAAGTTTTTTGGTAGACTTATTTGAAATTTTATTAATCCCTGAAAAAATATTGGATCCTAACTCAGTACTTTTGTTTATATTCTAATGAACTTACTCTTAAAAGTGATACATTTCTATTGGAAATGTAACATGTAAAGCTCTTAAACTAGCAATCGATGATGACTTGTAAATTTGTGATTAGATTCTAAAGTTCTGCGCTCCGTTTCAGTGTTCCTATTGTTCGATCGCTATTTAGGTGTCTAGAGTTCTTAATTTAAGCAAAATCCAGAAATTATGGGTTTCCAATTCTTTTGAAATAAGGACTTGAAATAATGAAAGATGATTTTAGGCGACTTTTTCATGAAAACACAATATTACTTTAAATTTATTCATACTCTGAATTAAAATTATACACTATTATGTAAATTATTCAGCTAGTCGGTGAAAAACATGATCAAATGTATTCATTCATAAAATATTACGTTCGGATCGATTATGAAACGTGTTATCATTATTGTATTTTTTTCACAATAGCTTTCAGATATATTTTCTCATCACATATCAAATGTATGTGAGGTGTATAGTTAATTTGTAACTAAACTTAAACCATTTGTGATCATAATAGAATAACGTATTCATAAGACTGCTATTTGTCACAAACCTAATCTCATAGACAAGATGCTATGATAAGAGAACCACATAGATTAATTTAACTAGATAGATTTTGATTAAAATATTAACATTTTTGACTAACTTTTCTAATGCTAACATTTGTTGCTTTTGATGTTGATAGTGATACATTTGTGCTGATTGTGCAAGTTTACGATCATCTTCCGAACTAAGTGATAGCATTTTGTCTGGTAAATTTGAATTCTCTAATGTAAATTCTTCATCTTGACTCAAGCGAGTTTGCTTCCATAGTTTACGTCTTGATTGGAAAAGAACAAGATAGATGACAATAGTTAAGAATAATGGTTAGGTATACAAGTGTAAAATACAATTTCAATTAATATTTTATTAAAAGAAGTTAATTTCTTGATAGTTTAGGTCTTGTAATTGATGGATAAAGTATATTTTGATTTCACTGATAACATATTTACGAAATTTATATGTAAATATTACTAAAAGCATAAACAAGTTGACTTAGTGCTGATGAAGTCATGAGTCGTAATTAATGTAGTAGATTTTGCATTAATTCATTTGATATAATTTTGCTTCAACGAGATGTACATATGAAATAATTTTTCATGAAAACATATTTCTGCAAGAATTAGTTACCAAGTGAACAAAATAATATACATAGCGTCAGTGATCATCGAATTTTATATATGTCCAGAATCTCAATGTTACTAATAAGTTGAATGAAACTTCATGCAACAATGTATTTTGTGTTTATCATTTGGATATAGTCAATAGAATACCATCTATCTTAGTTTCATACAGTGCAGATCACTACAGTTCCAATCAAATAACAATTAATAGTCTTTCATTTATTCATACATGATTTTATTAGCTAAAAGAATAAACATTTTATTACAAATAAATATGATTTTATCTTTAAATATCAAGATATTGGTGGGAAATCACTGCTTAGTTAATTATTTGAGAAGTTTTATTTCTAACATAAGTTCATTTTAATAATATGTAACGAACTAGTCACCATCTCATTTTATTGATCTTATTATTATCAATATAGATATAATAACATCATTGAACTTGTGATAATGTTGTCTAAGTTTCAAACCTATAAGACCTACAATAAACCGAGTAAACACAAAGAATGTTTAGTGAACAATCGTAATAAATCAAAATAGATATTTTTTTAATGTTACAAATCTTACTTCTGATAAGCTGTACCTATTGCTGCTATCACCAATACACCCAATGCTGCACAAACTGAACCAATGACTAGAAAGTGAATGTTTTAAAAAAAATAATAACAACGACATCATGAGAAACTGTAATTCATGATAATTTCTAGTTATTAATTTAATATTAACAGTTGAATTCACGAGTCAATCTAAGCTAGACCACCATTGAGAACCAGGAAGTACTGGAAAGCCGTTTCGTCCCTGTATGGGGCCCTTCAGCAGTGCGCATCAATGATCTTGCACGCGGGACTCGAAACTAAGGCCTTCGGTCTCTCACGCGAACACTTAATCTGGATTAATAAACCCTTATTAGTCAAACATTTGTTTATTCTCAACCTTTTTCGTTAATTGTTGTAGTAATGTGGTGTGCTACTTATATCGACATAAGTAGTATATAAAGTTAGCCAGGAACCAAACTGTCTGGCAGCAGAGAGACAAGAGGACCGAACAGTAAAGAATGGAAACAGAATGCAATTTGTATGCAAATGCAAGGATAATAAAGTCTGAGTCGTTTTGAGACAACTGATGGACGTTTTGCAAATTAAGCATTTACTATATGATTGTTAGATTTTATTAACAAGTCCTATGATTCTCTACCAAGCACATCCGATTGTCCTTAACCGTGTTCTGTTCACTACATTTGGTGTCGCTGCCAATCAGTAGAGGGGAAGGGTGCTGTTCTGCCGACGCCGTTGGGGGCCTGGATCTGGGGTGCCGGTTGGGGCATTCCGGTGCGGCAGGGTGGCGTCGAGTGGAATGTTCTTTCAGGTGGCGTTGGATGTGGCAGGTGCTGTCGGTGGAGAGGAGCAATGGGACATGCGGCTGCTGGGTGGACATCGGGTGATGATGGCTCAGCAGGCCGGTGGAGCACGGGTGTTAAACGTCCAAGGTGCCGGGAGGATGTTAGCCTTGCTTACAATAATTGATTAAGCCCTGAATGCACTCTTCCTTCATACTGGACACAAACAACTTTCATCATATAATTAATTGATTTAGAGAAGAGTTATTTACAATTTCGAGACAATTCACATATCACAGACTGATAAAAGTAATAAATACATTGAAAACCAGCGAGAACTGGGTGACCATTATGTTGTTGCTTGGATCTCCACAGTAATGAACACCTATAATGTCGCTTACGACAAAATACCATCAATTTTAGTAAAGCCTCTATTTTCATAATACGTTAACCACAATGAATCTAACTTAATGTTCTCTAAATTAGATGGGGAATCGTTTGATAGCTAATTTTTATTTCATCACTGAGCTTAATGCTAAGTATTATAATCTCCATATAATTACTGTCCTCATTAAGTTTTACAGGTTTTAAATACCATTTTTTCGTTTTAATTTGTTAAGTTTTTCCACCCTTTCTTAAATCATTGCGTATGTATTTAGAAATGTACCTTGCTTGCTTAAACTAATCTTTGTTGATTTCTATCACAATAAATGTTCCTTTGTGTAGTCGGAGCTGGAAGAGAAAAAAAATTTGTGGGATTTAGGCATAGGTCCAACAAATTACTGGGTTGGTAGTAATTATTGTAAGGGAAATAAATGTCACATTGTACTTACTTGCAGGTTGCCAATTCATATAAGATCGTAATCCATTATTTTGTAGACCACTTATCGCTTCAAAAGCAGGTTTAGCTCTCATATCACGACTTATTATATCATCAGAATAAACACTTGCTGTAATTAAAAAAAAGTTGATTAAAGAAAGTATTATTAAGTGGATAATAATTTAAGCATAATTAAAACGGCTACAAAACAGAAGGAAAATGTATATCTGATCTCGAACTTAACATAAAATATCTTAAATAATTTCTAGAGTTGGCATACTGTTAAATTAAATAACATGCTCAAAAAGAAATATTAAGTGAAGGAATTCGGACTATATTTCCAAAGTTGACATATTACTTTAGTATAAAGAATATTTCGTAGTTCAGCAACTCAGTAAAACTGGTCCTGCAAACTTTTCAGGATTACTGCCGGTCTTAAGCCCGGGTAAAAGTGGAGGGTTGGGTATGAGAAACATATTCTACAATGTAAAAAGGAAAAATTCTAAAAACAATGCCAATCATAAAAAAGCATTTAGACCATTTAAAATCTCTCCTGGGTCTTCATATAGAAGAACTATGACGCCCCATTGTGGAATCCGAAATTCTTCGAAAATCATGGAGCTGATGTCCCTTCTAGCAACCAGAGCAATAACTAACTTATGTAAATGAAATGTTTGCACAGTTTAGGAGACAGGAAAGAGCAGTCAAATGGATGGGTAAATTAGAAACTACAACCTAGTGCTGTTGGGAAAAGTGCAACACGTTGAATGCAAGTTGGACAGAAGGATCAAATTCGGAGCAGGTACTGTTGTGTTCTGATCATGAAGTATAAAATGCTTTGCACACACACACGCAACCAGTTGCATTGCTGCTCCTTAAACAAGTAGGGAATCACAATGAGTGGCATGCAATGTTATGCACCCACTAATCATAGCAGCGAATATGATGGAGACCGGCTTTATGAGGCTGAAGTCGATCGCAGAGAACTTTCAAAGAAGGCAACTGAACATCGTGATAGGAAATCGGAACACCAAATCTGAGATGGTTAACGCCCAGTATAAAGGCATCATGGAGTGATATGAATCTGGGGAAAAGAACGAGAATATTGGGAGACTGGAAAATCTATGTGCTATCAACAACACAGTTATACATAGCAGCATTTCCACTCGTCAATGCACACATAAGGTTACTTCGAGGTCACAGGATCACACTAATGCGAACCAAAATGATCATATTTGGATCAATAAAAAAATACAGACTGTCAATGGAAAGCGTGAGAACAAAGAGAGGAGTTGAAGTAGTTTTAGATCACCACCTGGTTGTGGCCAAGACGAACTTGAAGCAAAAGAAGCATTCGGCAACTAGAGAAACAGTATTACAAAGTTTCAATACAGACTTTCTTACAGATACTGACAGACTCAACGAATTCAAGATACAACTCAACAAAAGGTTCCATGACTTACAAGATCTACTCTTACTTGCTTACTTACGCCTGTTAATCCTCGTGAAGGAGCATAGGCCGCTCACCAGCGTTCTCCATCCAACCCTGTCCTGGGCAATCCTTTCTAGCTCCGTCCAGTTGCAATTCATCGTTTTCATATCTGCTTCTATTATCCGACACAATGTGTTCTTTGGCCTTCCTCTTTTTCGCTTCCCTTTAGGATTCCAAGTAAGGGCTTACCTCGTGATGCAGTTTGACGATTTGCGTAATGTATGTCCTATCCATTTCCATCGTATTTTCCTAATTTCTTCTTCAGCTGGAAGTTGGTTTGTTCTCTCCCACAGAAGGCTATTGCCGATGGTATCCGGCCAATGGATGTTGAGTATCTTGCGTAGACAGCTATTTATAAATACTTGTACTTTCTTGATAGTGGTTGTTGTAGTTCTCCAAGTTTCAGCTCCATACAGTAGAACTGCCTTGACGTTGGTATTGAAGATTCTCACTTTGATATTGGTTGAAAGGTGTTTTGAGTTCCATATGTTCTTTAACTGTAGGAATGCTGTCCTTGCTTTGCCAATCCTTGCCTTTACGTCTGCATCTGAACCTCCTTATTCATCGATGATGCTTCCTAGGTATGTGAAGGACTCTACATTTTCCAGAGTTTCGCCATCAAGAGTGATTGGATTGTTGTTTTCCGCTTTGAGGGAAGAGGAGTCTACTTTAGAGGACAATTGGAAAGGGATCAAAGAAGCATTAACCCCAACATACCAGGAAGTTCTGGGCATCAAGAAGCATCATTATAAGGAATTGACCTCTGTAGAAACCCTAGACAAGATTCAAGAAACGAGGAATAAGAAGATAGGCATTAACAACAGCCGAACACGAGGCATACATGCAAGTGAAGAAGAGCGTTAGAGCTGACAAGCAGAAACACGTGGAAGATCTAGCAATGAAAGCGAAAAAAGCCACAACAGAAGGAAATATCAGACAACGATGTGACAGGACGAATAAGGTAGGAGAGAAATTTGGTAGATCAGAGTAACCAATCAAGAACAGAGAGTGCAAACCAAGCAGTGAGGATTAAGGGTAGTGGAACGGTTGAGTAGAGTACTTTGACGAACTCTTGAGTGGACCAGGACCACTGAACCCACCGGACATCAAAGCAGTACACATCCTATAGATAATACTGGACCAACAATAGATGTTGGTAAAGTTATCAGACAGATCGCGAGTAAGAAAGCAGAAGGATCAGATAGTATACCAGCTAAAGCGCTGGAGTCAGATTTATATCTAAGTGCAGCGAAGTTCCACGTCCTCTTCAGAAATCTATCCAGACAGTTATGAGAGTTCTTTATTCACATAACTTTGGTTATTAAATTGTTTATTCATTCACGCATTATACATGAAATCATTTCTTTTATGTATCGATAGTTGGCGAGGGAGTTTTGTTGTTATCTATGTATTGAACGAACTTTGAGATAATAAATATTCAAACAATTTCACGATTTCTCACCTTGGCATTCATATACACGTTACAAACTAAACTGATTGACTATAGTTCTTAGTTGCATCATGTTTTTATGACCTAATTGAAAATAACGTAAATGCAGCCTAAGAAATGGGAAATGTTCCCTAACATCGAAGTTATGTAAGTTAAACTTTTTGTTTTCATAAACATTTGGAATGTTAAGTAAAAAAGTTTATACTATTACTAGATACCTGTCTAGTTACGATTTTGTTTTCTGTAAACTTGTTATATTTGAAATAACGTTTTTAACCATGTATTAACCACCATGGATGCTTACTCATGATTTTATTACACTACTTCTATACGAAACTTTAATTAAGAAAATGAATCACGATTGAATATGATAGCTATTAAATTAAATTAATACGACATGAATCTGTTTGTTCCTGAGTATTTAGAGTGTTGAATATGCACATATATATGACTCCTTCCCATCAGGCTTCAGTAAGTTCAGTCATCCTATCATTTATTCCTACAATGTGCTCATTACGTGCATGGACTACTCGTGTTTTGTTAAATAAATCTATTGTTTGATCTATGTGCTGACTCTCCCTATATTCATAATAATAATAATAATAATAATAATAATAATAATAATAATAATAATAATAATGACAATAATAATAATGCATTCTGAAAATTACAGAAATCATGGTGGTTTGCATGCATGATCAGCATAACATACAGAGTGATGTGTTCGATCGTGAATCGTGTACCTGAAATAATGTGATCCCAGTCTGAGTATAGAGCATCGATTAAGTATTCTTCAGTCTAGTGGTGATATAAATTCGGGCACGGATCGCATTATCATATAACAAAATCTTATTGTGTTAAGTGAAGATATTTTAAATTACTCATTATATCACATAAATGTGCTTAAATGCCACATAGTTTATTCTAAATTCTACTCTTAGGTACTATTTAAAAGAAAATAGACCAGATAACTTACGATTTAATTCACTGTCAAAATATTCTAAGAAAGGATGGTTAATGTTGCTGTAACTGATAATTCGATTTAGTTCATCGAGTTCCAAATTACTGCGATCTTTCAATGCCCTTGAAATACCTGGAAAGGTTAAAAATTTTGTTGTAAATAGTTAGTTTGAACAGTTTAATGATTTTCAAAATAAATACTTAAATCGGTCAACAAATTTTAGCGAGAGTCGATTACTTGAGTTGAATATAATGAAGGTTATTTCTATGTGAAATCAACTTTCAGTACGAAATAACACTATGTAAAGATATTTTTGAGACTAGAGAATGTTGGATAAGTGTTGTATTCTTGTTTGAGAATCTTCAAAAATAGATACCCATAACAACATCCGTGTTATTAAATTAGATTTCAGGTCTTATGGAGATCATGTTACTTTTAAGCCATGAAACCATGATCTAAAAGCCTAAAATTCCAGTTTATCATGAGTTGAAGGAAATGAAGTAATAGTCAAATTTATGAGTAATAGATATTATTACATGCGGTTGAATTCAATTCTACAATTATCAACTCAACTTCTGATATGACGGAATAAGATGACATTATTTTTTAGATCAGTTGATTTTTAATTTAACCCTATGTATTCCTCCCTAAGTGTGTTTAAAACTTCATACATAAATGATTAAGGGCGTGGTTTCGTATAGTCAATAAATCTTCGTTTTACTAGTCTTTCGTGTTCTTATTAGGCCTGTTGGAACTGAAATGGTTCTTGTTTTAAAGTATGAAGAGTAGAATCAAGGAATTACAGTGGTTCCCGTTTGTCAAACTTAATGAGTAATATTGGGGACTCAACAGAGTGCTTCCAGATATAAGAGCGACGACTCCCCAGATATGACACTTGGCGACCCGGATACAACAGAGCTTACAAGTACACTATCCACACAACGGATACAACAGCGTAATAGAATTTCGGAGACAAATTTTAAAGTTCATCGACCAAACCAGCCTCATTTACTACATTTAATATAATAATGATAGAAAAGTACTCTTATAAAGTAAGGATAATATTGATTTCGAACGTAATTTTCAACATGGATGAATATAAGTTGAATAATCACTGAAAATTAAGGTGTACTGGGCACATCTTAACTAGGAGTTTTAAACTTCTTAGAAGTGTACATTTAGTGCAGGTGACAGTTGCCTTTGAAATATGCAAGAATTATGTAATTAAATTTAAGTCCATAATTTAAAATTAACTGAATAACTGCACCATAGATAAGATTAAAACAAACTAATCAGGACAAAACAATTTGAAGTTTCGTAATAATTACATAGTGACATTTCGATTATGAATTAACATTGAGTTATTGGAAGAAAGAGGATCAATAATATTCAAAGTAATTATTCAAAAATCAAGAAGTTGCTACGTTGCATAATATAGGAAAAAGAGAAGGAACAAAATATTTTAATGGATGGTCAATATAATAGTAGTTATGTAAGAATCAAGAGATGAAAACACAAAGTTCAAAAATACCAAATTGAAAAAAATGGTAGGAGTACGAAAATAGTTCCGCCACAAGCACCCAAGGTAGCGAAAGTGGTTGTACAAATTTTTTTAGGATGCAAAGGTTAGATTTGTGAACATGGATTGCGATGGCTTTTGCATCAAATGCTGGTGGTTGGCTTATGCTCCTTCACGAGGAGTAACAGGTCTAAGTAAGTAAATCACTATTCCAGTTACTTTCTATTACTACTTGAAGCTTAATTCATCGTGTTTTAAAACAAAACAACGGAAAAAAGACCAGATATCACTGAATTAATCAATTAATCCGAATGACATAACTGATTCACACATAAAAATTATTATTTTCACAAGTTATAAAGCATTTAATATTAAATTTTGATAAATTATTTTAGCTTGTTATTACACTTAATTATAAAGTAAACTGTAACCTTAAAAACGAATAACATGGAACTGAAAAATACAGATACTTTAACATGTATACAATACTATAATGCATGAGTTTATTTTCTATGAACTGATTACAGATGACAAGTTATCTAAAGTCAAAGAATTTTACGTATAATTGTTTCGCTTCACCTTAGGAGTCTTCTGTGTTATGAACTATAGACTTTCGTGGGAATAAAACTTGAGATCTTCAGTGATACGCCACCCAGCTATAGTTTTAAGAAAATTTGGAAGCTTTATTCATTACCACTGACCTTGTTTGTTACTCTTATCTTAACTACTTAGTCCTACAGCTTGTGACTGTTTACCAAACAAAGTTGAGTGGGCACTCAAAAATATTCTCAGTCATGAAGTCAAAGAATATGTTTTTTTGGTAAAATGGAATCAGAATATTAATTCTAAAGTATTATCAAACTGTAGCGAACAGTCTGTATTAAATCGTAGGGAAACAGCATCAGGATGTTTCTTTGGTTTGAATTATTTTGGGTCTCTTGTGATTGGGCCGTAGTGACAGAAAAGCAATTGAGTGACCTCTAAATCTAGTCTTGTGATGAATTCTACTTATGTATGTCGACATAAGTAGTATGTAACACCAATGAGAAGTGAGGTACCTGGCAGCAGAAAGTCATGAAAATCGAATTGAAGAAAACGGGCATAATTATAAAGGCAATGAAATTTGAGACAATTGGTGGACGATTTTCAAATGAAGCATTTATTGCATGATTTTCACATTTTACTAAATAGCTCTGTAGTTTTGTATTGAACAATTAATTGGTTATCCCTCCTGAGTTCTCGTTCGTTACAATTCGACTATCTATTAGTTCACCCATATTGCCAGTAGGACCGGTGACCTGTTCGCCAATCGACACATTGACAGATGGACAACTAAGACACCAACAACTATTGATCCTCGAGTCCCTTCTGACCCAGTGGCCAATCAGAAGATGAAGGTAGAAAGTAGGTCACTTCTATGTTAGACTCAATTCAACTATGACTCAAAACTCATAAACACATAAAGAAAATTAAGAAATTACCATAACGGCATAACTACTCCATAAGTGTAAGAGAACTGAGTAACACGTTCGTAATAATTTAACAGTAACTTAAGAAAGGCACAGAATATAGCAACAGTTTATGCATCACGAAAAAGTTTAAAAGCAGGCGAATACAAAAATACGATGTAATTTAAATGATACAGAACTAGTATTTATTAACTTACTATCATAGCTATAGGGAGCTTCAAATTCCTCACGTTTTTCTAGCCACATCGGTAAGCCTTCTGATAGAAGACCAGTATCAAATCGTTTAAATTGATTAAAATATCCTCTCCGACCATATGTTAAATTGTAGTTGATAACGATAAAAAGTGTAAAAATTATATATTTAACAAAAGGAAACATTATTGACAATATGGGCTCTTCTATAATTTGTGCATATCTCACATTCACTATAAAATAAACTTCAATATTTCATAAACGAAATGAGAGAATAAAATGACTATTATGATTTTTATCTTTAATTTCTTTACAACTTAATCCTTATTCTTCATTAAATATTGAGGTCAGTAAAGAGTTTGATATTTTCATTCACAACGTTTCTAAGCCGAAGTAAATCTTCGAACAAAAATCTACTCAGCAACATTAATGAGAAATATCTTATGTTTAGAAATCAATCCCAATGAATGAGAGGAGATTTGAAGGTCATGTCGTATTAAGCCAATCAGATTCATCTCTACCCGCCTCCAAATTTTTATCTACCCATAATGTTAAACTAATAGGACCAGTGAGTAGAAGTGAGATAAATTCAATACTACGATTCCCTTCATTCTAGATTTTATCCAACAAATTTATCAGAGTTTTCATATATTATCTTTCCAACCGACATCATTGGGATTGTTGTGAACATTTGTTTTTATCAACTATACTCGTCTATAATCCAATTAAATTAACTTTGTTTCCACAAAATTGAATGAAATGTAAAATAATATATATATATTCCGAAAGTAATAATTACAGAATTCACTCCAGTTTACAGGTATGATCAGCTTGATATAAACAGTGATATTAAATGTAGAGAACAAACATGTGATATAAGATTATTTTAAGTTTACTAGTTCAAAAATTATTTAGGTAGTACATTTATGACATGTATTGTAGCAATGAAATGCATCAACCGGAAAAGTTCAATTTTCTTCAATGTGGACATTCTGTTAATGTATGAACGATGCATTTAAGGTCATTTTCTGCACCATAATGAATTGATTATAAACACCAACAACTAGAGAAAATAAAAAAAGAAAGGAGAAAGCACGGAAGAACAAAAGCAATAATTACTATGATAGATCAGTCAGGTCTACCAGTTTATTTTATGATATACTGTTCATGTTAGATATTATTCAAATTGGTTAAAGTTACAGGGGACGGCATTAGTGTAAAGTAACACCGACTAAGGAGGTTTACCTAAGAAATTCAGTGATAATAATGTTTAAACATTCAAATTTCCTATAATTTCACTTGTGGAATAAGATATAAAGGTGTAAGAACATTTAAATCATTTCGAGAGGAGAAGTATCACTGGAGCGAACAAAGAATGGAAGTGACTTTATTTCATGGATAGATTGCGGTAAATTATTCCAGAGACTGGATAATTTACTGGTAAAGTACTTCATATAGAGAGATGATTTAGAACGCGTTTGTCTCACTAATGACAAGGAGTTAATCATGCTGTAACTAAGAGTTTCTGCATTTTGAATTACCTTACTGAATGTAAAAAATAGTTTTGAAGAAAAAAGATTAGATTTAGTTTGAGTCTCCTCTCCCATAAAGGGTCGAGCCAAAGTTTAATAAATCTGGAATTATAACCCAAGGTACAATCAGTCCAAAGAATGCGAGTTTAAATCACCTCTAAACGGATTTCAACCTTAATTGATACTTTATGCGAACAGTAAAAGGAATAAAGGTGCGGTATTCTTGGAGTGGTAGAACCCATACTTTATCAAAATACGTGAATCGTTGTAGATGTTTTGAAACATGCACTCCATAAATCGTTGGGAATTGAAGGTCTGCTTCGAGACCTATCCTATGAAGGACAAATTTTAGGAGTATCTAAGTCCACTACTATATGTAGCTTAGTTAACACATTACCGTTTATGGTAAAATCTAAGTTGGGTGATGTATTACCGAAACATATCTATCCATATTTAGCCGTGTTAAGTTCCAACTGCCATTTTGAGCACCACTGCGCTACCTTTTTAGGCTCCATGCTGATGCGATTTTGCATATTGTTCGGCTGATTAGGAGAAAACTAAAATACTACTTTAAGATCGTCTGCATATAGGAGTGACATACCCCCACAAAAACATTAACAAATATCATTGTCAAAAACTAAAATGAGCAAAGGGTCTAAGACACTACGTTGTATTACACCACTACTGACAGGGACGGAGTTCGACAAGAAAGAATTAACTTTAATTATTTGATATCGTTGGCTGAAGAAGTTATCAAACCATACAAGCAGAAGGTTTCAGAACCCATAAGAAGCTATTTTACATATAAGAAGTTGGTGGTTAACTATATCGAAAGCTTTAGAAGTGTCAAATTATGGCACTAAGACAAGGTATACGCGGTTACGTTGAGTAAAGAATGAATTAAAGAAATAAAAGTGGCAGGTTTTTAAGAAATCCATTTTGAGAATGATTGATAAATTTTCCAGTAAGCAAATAGTTGGAGAGTTTGTCACTAACAATTTTTTCTATAATGCTAGAGGTAACTGGAGTAATATTTATGGGCTGATAATTGTACATGTCAGTCTTATCTCCAAATTTGTTGCGTGGTATGATATGTGTGGTTTTCCAACAGAGAGAGAGAGAGAGAGTAAACAGCTTTAAACGAAGAAGTGGAATATCTAGTCCACCATATTTGTGGCGAATAGATGAAATCCCGTTTACTCCATCACCACTTGAAACCTTAAGGGAGTTTATAACTTTACTAATTTCTAGGTATGTGAAAGAAATAGATTTTATTAAGTTACTAGTCACAAACATGACTTTTGAAACAGCGCCACTTAAGAATTGATTATTGCTTGTAAAAATACCACTGAAAAGATATGTAATGGTTTTAAAGTCGTTTATAAAATGTCATTATGCCGGATCCATAGTATGTCTGTATTTTGAGTTGGTTTAACGCGTTTATTGAAAAGGAGAATTAAGTTTTGTACTTTTGAGCTCTCATTAAGTGCTAACAACCGCTCATTAATGACTTTTAACTTGTTCTTTTTGTTAATTTGACTAAAAGTTATAGGTGTCATTACCAAGGTTTGATTTGATAATTTCGAATAAATTGAGCATTGGGTTGACTGTTATAAATAAAAATAATATATTTGTAATATCCCAATGAGTAGAAAATTGGATTTTCTGACGTTTCGTGACTTAGTGTAAGTCACTTCTTCAGAGAATAAATAACCAAATTAAAATTAATCCAAGTTTAAATAGTACAACGGAGCAATGCAAGAATAATATTTGATCAATCAAAAAACAAGTCTGAACAAGTTGATATCATGTCATTTCTGTCAAGATGATTCATAAGTGAAATGTATGTAAATTTTTGTGCTGTATATGTGCTTTGCTTAAGAATGAAAACTTGTGTGACCTTTATGGTAAGAAAGGATAGAGTTTAAATTTGTAATATGATAGTGTGAAATTGTAAATACGATCAGACTGAGTGGCTAGGATAGATGGTCCAAGTAGGATGTATAGTAAGACCTTCCTTTCTATTGAGAGAAGTAGGATTAAGAATTATATGGAACACCTCAGCTACCCTCCTTTCTTTGTAGTTGGAAAAGCCTTTTTGCAATATTTTGATATTTTTAAAATCGCTTTGGTGGTTGTTGAAAATGGCATGAACTGCTATTGCCGATTTAATTTGAAGTTGGTTCAATTCTACAGGATTGTTAGGAGGTTTCTTTGTGTACCTAACATGTTCTTTGGCTCTAGTCACGATTTCGCGGGATGACTCTCCAATATAATAGGCATCACAATCGATACAACCTAGTTTGTAAACGCAGTTCTGTGTGGACATGAAAGGGATTTTGTCTTTCAGGCGAACTAAAGTATTACGTAGTGTGTCTGTTGTATTGTAATACACTTTGATTTTGTGATGTTTTAAGATTCTTTGAATTTCTTCTGTTGTGCCATGACGATATGGTAGAACTACAGTACCAATCCATGGCAGTTCATTCGAATCATTATTATAATGTAATAAACTGTTTTGTTTTAATATGCTTCTATTAATCTTCATAGGAAAATTATTAAATTGTAAGATACTAATTATATTCATTTGTTCTTTTTGTTTGTCTTCCTCTGATGTGATGATCTTGTTTATTACATTGGTAAAAATTAGGAGGCCTGATTGAATATCTGGGCTACCCGTTCCTCCGATCTAGATATTTCATCAAGTCATCTGTTTTGTTGTTTGTTTTAGCACATCATTGTGTCTATTGTGCGCACAATCTATTCAGGCGAAAGGTTGGACTCATATCGATCGGGAGAAAAAGCATCGGCTTGACCTATAATATTTGTCTACTGATACTTGATGTTGAAGTCACAGCTCAGATTCATCGTTACCCGAAGCTGTAATCTGTTATCCGTATGAACAGGGATTCCTTTCCTAGAACCAAAAATCACAATTTAAAGTTTGTGATCTGTCAATAAATTTCGGCCGTAGAGCATTTTACGGGATCTTTTAACATCACCTGTCTTTTTTGCAAGTATCGGAGTGTCCGATCATTAACATGACATGTTGCAGACACTTTTATTGGGTATATCCATTATTCCAATTTTTTTCAGTATATGTAGACCAAGAAAATCAAGGTTTGGACGTTTTGTTAGATGGTATATTCCTTTACAGTTAACTCCATTGAAGAAAAATTCACACTGTAATCAGCCAACAACTTTCAGCACTCCTATTGATGCCTTATTAGTGATATTCTTAGATGGCTTCATTGGCGGTTTTCCAAGTAGGTTACACATTTCGCCGATGTTTTATATTTTAGAGGTGACTGTATTTTGGCGCAGAATGGGTGACTGATCATATGGGATGGGAAATATAGTTCACCAGAGAGACCAGTCAAGGACAAAGAAGGGAAGACAATCACTGATATTCACGAACAGAAGAACAGGTTGTTGGAACACTTTGGAGTATTCTTGAATAGATATCAATACAACACACATAAACCGTCCTATAAACGCCACTCCACCAAAGATCGAAGAAATAAGGATGGCCATCAGATAAACCAGGTGTGGGAAAGCAACAAGATCTGACAATATACCAGCTGAAGCACTGAATTCAGGTATAGATTTAACTACAAAAATGCTCCACGTTCTATTCAGTAAGATTTGGCAAGAGGAACAAGTGCTGACAGAATAAAAAGATGAATACCTCATCAACATAACAAAGAAGGGAAATATCAGCAAATGTGAGAACTATAGAGGCAGCACACAACTATAGATATCAGTAAAAATTTTCGACAGTGTTGTTGAACTGGATGAAAGATTCGGTAGACACACGATTCCGAGATTAATAGGTTGGATTCGTTAAGGATAGGTCGCTCACGGACCAAATCGTTAGCAGCTGAAAAAGTGGTCAGCATCATCAGGAATTCATACGACGGACTACAGTGCAGAGTCTTAAATGGAGGACAACTGACAAACACATTCCAAGTAAAGACCGGAAACATACAAGGCTGCTTACTCTCACCCTTTCTATTTCTCCTTGTGGTTGATTCGATTGTGAAGACCTCGATATCTGAGGGTAGGGGAACACAATGGGCAGCATGGACGCAACTAGACGATTTTAAATTCACAGATGACCTAGTTAGCTGGGAATTCTATATTGTACCAAAATATTATATTGAATAAAGCCATTAATAATGATAATAATAGACTAAAAAATGCAGGTCAAGATAACCAGTGTAGTAGCAGCATCTGCATCAATAGGTCTCAACACACCAAGGTCAATAGCAAGATCCTGAAACACAACACGGAGAACACCAACACAATCACATTTGATGGAGAAACTGTGGAAAAGGTGGAAACTCACATACCTCGGTAACTTCATCGATGAAAAAGGAGGATCTGATGCAGACGAAAAGGTAAGTATTGAGAAAGTAAGGGCCGCATTTCCTACAGCTGAAGTATATGTGGAACTCAAAATAACTGTCTGTCAACATCAAAGTCACGTACCTATATTTTTTTTATCGCCATTAAATACATTCGCTTTGATGTTTCCGAATTATCTCGGATTCCTCTATGATGCGTCCTCAATTTGTCTAGTTGAAAATCCTTCAACTCCCAGGGTAAAATTTCAATGATATATGTTATTTTTTCTGGTTAACGTTTTTTGACAGCGTCATTCTTACGGCATCAGGTTGCCGAACCTATACCCTTTGCTCTTTCTTTATTTGAGCTGGGGGTTGGCTGTAACCCTAAAAGTGTTACTGGCGAAATTGTGGTTGAGTAGTTTTCCAATTATTCTTGTTTATTCAATCGAGCCGGATTTTATGGGTGATGTTTCATACTACTTATAAATTAAAAGTAGTTTGAATAAACGCAATCATTTCTGCACCGCATTTGTAAAACTTTTAATCTTATTATTAATAGTTTACAGACCTATTTTGAGGTCTCTTGCACAGTTCAAATTAAATTTGACTCATTTTACTTTGTTTAATATCTTTTTTGTTTATTACGAGCAAATCTACCGTTTTAAAAACTTAACACCTTGTTCGTTTTCGTTAACCTCTAATATCTCTTCATGATGTAACGATAAAGGGCTTTCTTACTTAAAAATACTATGATTCCTTTCTTATCTGGTTACTCGATAGATCTACTTATAATTTCAATTTGGTTCTTGTTTTCTAAGTACCATACAATTCAAGGTTTTTAAATTCTATGCATTTTACTCATTTTCCGCAACAGTTTCATCTATTTGAGCTGCCTTTTATTTCAGGATTTTAACGATTAAAACAGTCATAAATTTGTAATGGTCTTGTGGATTCAACATATGACAGAAAATCACTTTAACTTAACGTATGACTACCTAAATTTTTGAAGAATTACATTTCGTTTTCTAACTGACTATAGTTAAAATGGATTTATCAACCTAGTAATCTTCATTGTATAGACGAAGAAATTTATCGGTTGACGACGTAAGTTACGTTAAAATCTGATTCATATGATCGTTCAAAATAGTTATCTCTAAACAAATGCTTTAACTCAACAGATAACCAGTTCTGAAATTCAATTCAATTATCTGTTGTTTTATTTGACTGTCATATAACTTATTAGATAGTCAAATAAATATACTCATCATATCATCAGCTCAACTGAGTCTTATTGACTTACTCCAAATTGAGTTGAATTAAAGCGACTAAAAATTTTGGTTATTAAATTGACTTATATATAAAACAATAAATATAATTGGTTTGTCAACATATTTCAATTTGAAAAGCATACAAGAACTCATTCAAACAAAAAATATTGAAATTTAATAAAAATCTAATTAGCATATTTGGTATAGGCTTCAAACATCATGATATGTTATTCAGAATATTGAACAGTTGAATAAGGATCAATAGTTCATCGCATAGTATAGAAATGTTTAAGAGGTTGTAATCTATTTCAATATTTGATAAGAGAACAATTTGATTTGACAGTTATAATCACAATATATATATATATATATATATATATATATATATATATATATATATATATATATATATATATATATATCAGAGAAAGATATAAAATTAATAAGAATGAATGGAGTTTTACAGATGATGATACTAGGTTTCTCTCTGTTTCCTTACTGTTCCTCGCGGTCTCATAAATCAAAAAATGGGCAGAATCATGATTATGTTACAGTTGTTTTACCGAAATTCAAGACACAGATTGATAAAAAGTCAGAATATGTAACTCAATTAAAACAGAGAACAACATTCAACACTGACAAAGATGATGATGTTTCTGGAAAAGATTCAATAGATAACGGAGAATATGAAGACCCCTTCAGGAGACCAGATCTTAATTATTTTAACAGCAACAATGATAATGAAAATAATAATGACCAATCCGATGTTAGTGAGAAAGATCAAGATTATACTGAATCCGGTTACATAGACGAAGAGACAATGAAATATGAAAAAGCAATTCAAAAACAAAGTGGAACTAGTCAAGTGTTTAAACACATACCTAAAAATAGTATTACGAAATATACTGAAATTGATAGACCACTCAGTTTCAATAACAAAGAAGTTTTAAATAATGATGTTTTTGTCACAAGAGATTACAGCAACACCGATTTAAGTGAACTATTTAATAAATATGCTGAAGATACTAATCGAAATTCCAATGCAAAGTTTGATTTGAAGAATTATGATGTTGATATGGACAAATTGTTTAGGGAAAACATAAAATCTAATAAAATAGAGAATAACTACTATAGCGATAAAGTACAAAATAATCGTCAGAAAGAAAATCACCAGAAGAATAATATTGATAATAATAATAATAATAATCGGAGAACGGATTCATTGAGCGATAGGAGACGTCTGCAAAATTTACAGCAATATAAAAACATTTAGGAAGTTCATAAAACAAAGAAACCGAATTATCATGTGAATAAAAAGTGAAATGACAATAGTAATGAGATATTTGAGAATTGCTTCAAGAGTTCTTACTAAAATAAAAAAACAACAACATTAATATCAACGAATCAAATTAGTTAAAAACAATCCTGTGTAATGATAACATCATTATTAAGAGATTTAAACTAACTTTCATAATGTAATCACAATTTTCGAATCTCTATCTTCTTTGTTTAAAGAAATGATATGAAATAGTTTTTACAACTTTTCTCGAGTATATTTTCAGTGCCATAAGCTTTTCATCTTGTTATAATTAAGCAGGATGAATTCCAATAGAAATGTTACTAACAAGATATTTTGACCGATATTATATGAAGACCTGTTTAGAATGAATTTACTGAATGTAATCGGTAAGAATATGTAGAGTCAAACTTCACAATCATCGCCATTGATTTGATAAAATTATTTACATCTTTCAGCAAAGTGAAATACAACTAAATATTGAAATCTAAATGACTTAGCACCCAGTAACTCTAAACACATTGCTTGACAGATGATCTGCGGTAAAACTAGAAAAGGCAGTGGATTAATAAATGGCAAACTGTATGAGTTTATCTTGATCAGTCATGACTTCTTGAAGATAGCCTTTTGATCAGATGATATAGTATACAATGCACTGAGATTTTTTTTCTTTTTTATATTTATTCTCTGAAGAAGTGACTTACACTAAGTCGCGAAACGTCAGAAAATCTAATTTTCTACTCACTGGGATATTACAAATATATTATTTTTATTCAATGCACTGAGATGTTCAAATGAATATCTTGATTAAGACTTATCGAAGTTGATCCATAGAGCTCCCTCAGTATTGAAATGCAGTCACGATGATGGTTATTGTTCATACTGTTACATATTTAGAACCAGATTTTCTATAATTGAAGAGATCCTTCGTTGATGATAGCTGATGAGCATAAAATCTAATTCAAACAAGAACTTTCCCACGTTTAGACGTTACACTTCATGCTGCAGTAATGAATAGATAAGGAGCTTCATTCTGAAGCACCTAGTAACATTGTGCTATGGAGAGTCGATCAGAAATAACCAAAGGTCAATCGATGGCTACCAGAATTAACCTAAAGGTTAAGCGCATTTCATTGGGGGCAATTTCCTAAGGAGAGAGTGGTATATATATTTGTATTTGTACATTTCATTCGGTAGCCCAATACACTTTCTCGTTTACTCTTATGTTCTCGCTCGAATAGTAAGTTAGGGTGTTAGCACTTATAACACCGTGTATCAGTATCAGATTTCGGACACCGCCAGTCACAACATATTGGACATAATGTTGATGTAATGTTAGCCGTAAGATGTACCCATTGAAATCCATCTAACCTGTCCCAGTCCATCGGTATTTTGAATTCTATATATTACATAAGCCAAATCAATTTATATAGACAAACTTTGCCCATATATACGTATGATGTTTATACGATTACTTTATTTACCCTGTTTATTTAATCACTCGAATGACTCATTCCAAAAAGGTACTTTTATTTTTAAAATTTTTTCTTATTCTTCCTCTCATAGTTTCATGATCAGTGTTATTAATTGGCCGGTTAACTAATGCTTTCATTCCTTATAACATTCATTACACAACTGTTTCCAATAATCACAATTCTGTTCTAGATAATTATTCTGTCCACCTTCGGTCAATTATTCGATAGTCAACTGATAATTTGCTTCGGTTTATTTGATAGAACTTTGAATTTTATAACTGGCATATTCATCTAAATTCTTGAGTTACATTTTTATTCAGTAATTATTATTTTGATCAGAACCCCCAAAGTTCATACACGTTGTCAATTAACTCATAATCATACAGTTGGTATTAACATTTTATCCATGGAAAGAACATTACTGATATAAAATATTTCTGCAGTCAACTTATCATTAAAGTAACATCCAGCTGATGATTCCTAAATAGGACGAAACGCGCGTTCTGGATTCCACTACTAACCACTATCAATCTTATGAATTGTCCAACTAACAACACATTGAAAACTCAATAAATTTCATGATATTTATCAATTTCAATGAAATTTAGAGAGAGGGAGAGAAAAAAAAGTGTTTGTCAATTTAAAAAAAACAAACAAACAAAGATTTCAAACTTTATATTTATTAAGTGCATGACAACAATTTATCGATTTTAATTTTTGATTCATCAAAATCAAATAACAAATCATTATTATTAATATAAAAAGAAACAAATCAAGTATTTATTTAATAAAATATGCTCATTTATATTATTGTATTATATTTTGTTTAAATGAACATTATGTATTATATAAGTTTATTGATTTTTTATTATCTAATTAAAATTTATTATTCAGTACAAGGAAAAGTTTATACTACAACATCTAAAAAGCTTTTACCATATTATTATATAAATTCTCAAAAACCTTATCATTATTATTCGAATTATTTAAATCAAAGATTAAATAATTATGATGATACATTAAATCATTATTATCCATCTTATCAACGATCATATTCTAAAATGAATTATTTAATTATTCCTAAAATTGATAAATTTAAAACTATTGAAAGTGAAACAATGAAACATATGAAAGAATTTACTGAAATTATTACAGAACATAAAAAATATAATCCTATTTTACCTTTATCTAATATTAATAATAATAATAATAATAATAATAATAATAATGATATTGATAACATTGATAATGATAAAAGTCAATTTGATAATATCAATAAATTGATCAATTCAAATCAAAATCAAATTAATGATTATTCTATTGATTTATCTATAAAGAATAAACAAACACAAAAAACTTTATTATCAAATAAAAAGTTAAATGAATTAAATCATCCAAAATATGATATTTCATCTAGAATAAATCAGAAACAAGTAAATAATAGTGATATGATATTATATAAATATTCTCATAAAGAACAAGATAAAATAGTTGCTAATAATAACAACAACAACAACAAGAACAACAACAACAATCCGTATGTGTCAAAGCATGTTGATATTCAATCAAATGAAAAATTTCTATACAATAAACAAATAATTAAAAGTCGTCAATCTTCAAGGTATATTATTCTTCGTCCACGAAAAATAAAATAGTGATATTGATGATTTAAAAAAAATATATATTCACTGACCAATGTTATTATCATAGTATGCTGAATTTTGGATAGGAACCTGTAATGTAATATTGAGGATAATCATTGAGTGTAGACAAACAGTTAATTAACCTACTAATTAGTAAATATGTGATTTCTTTTCTTATTATTGATTTCTACTCTGGACTTATTGAATGTGACTGCTGGTAGTTGTATTGAATAAAGTATTATCTAGTGTTATTCCAGTTCTCTATTGTGGGTTGTGAATCCTGGATCTGACATGATATGAATAGTGTAATTATCGTATTAACGTATTATCTTAATATAACTTAAAATGAGAAAAATATTCTAAATCAAGCGTTCTATCAAAACTTATAATTGTTTTTGATAAATCTCTCGTAAGAATTTAAACTGCCTACATGGAAATACATACATTAATCAATACGAGCTGAGATCAGCTGAACACACATTAAGAAAGGCTATGAAGTGCTTTAAAATATACACTGATATCTTCACTTTTCTCCATGGGAATACAATGTTATTAACCAATATGTCCCACCTTCTGATCTAATGAAAATGACTGAAAAAATTTCTCAGTGGCTTAAATGTGAAGTTTCCATTGTTGTTCCGGACAAATCCTAACTCAAATAGAATACAAAACCATCGTAAGCACCTACCCAGGTGAAAAATGCTAAACATACTGTAACAGTGACTCGAAATTTACTTTGGCTTTTTATCAGTTCTGTGGGCAGGAAGCAAACCCTGAACATGTTAGTCTGAAATAATTAATCTTGTGCGTGTAACCATAGCTGTATTCAATACTGAACAAATGACATTCTGTGTTGATAACTTACAGAATATAGCTGACCTATACTTTCCAAAAAAACAGCAGACTTGTGCTAATCTATTTTTTTTTATATTAGTTTCGTTTAGTCATCAGTCTAATCGAAGATTCACTAGATGACTAGTTAAACTTTGTGCCTCGACTGCGAAAAGCACCGGGTATTAATAATTTCATTGGCAACTCTATAATCTCTTATGATAATTAGTTACAACATGCATTTTCAATCCTGTGAGGGTTATAAGAGAGGTGGTTTCTAGGCATAAAATGGTTAACATAGACTGCATTAAATGTGCTCCCAATTGACTTTTTCTGTTTTGCCATATTTCGATTACATTTTTTTATATTTTCTATTGACGAATAAAACTTATGTAATCTGATATGCTGCACTTTGAATCTACGAATACATATGTAGTCATATTCAAATGAATATGCTTCCAAATCCCTTTTAAAAGACAGTAAATAAATTTAATTTTTGTGAAAGTTGAATTATTTCAAGTGACATTATTCCTAATTTTAGTTTTGCTACTTACGTAATAATAAGTAGCTAGAAATGCAAATAAAAATAATGTAATTTAGTATGATTGATAAAGTAATCGCCTGTTTTCATCAAATTGGAAAGACAATGATTTAATTCAATTAATCCAAGATAATTAGATACCCACTTCGTCTCAATGTAGTTTTGATACTATCAAAGTAAAAAATCTGGGAAATGAGTGTTATGTCTTTGTAAGTATGTTCCTAGCCCACAAATCTATCAGTTCCATAATACATGAAACACGTAAGCCTAAAATGTTCAACTACCTTATCATTGTTTATCCAAACTCATTACATTGCAAAGTAGAAAAAATGGTTGGGTTATCTATTTGAACCCCCAAAAGATCTGGAAATAAACCGTGTTCCATTTGCAAAGTACCATTTAATTAGAAAAAATATATGAAAAATTTAATGGGAATATTAAACTCGGACGGTGAGTCGATTCTGATTGTAAGGATGAGAACTTGCAATACAATAAAATAGATACTAGGACGTAATGTTATACTATGATTCTACGTGAGTTTGTAGTCAAGTGATTATATAAATTTTAAAACAAATTAGATACCAAGATATCCTTATTATGTAGAATTTTAGTTATTAACTTATCATAATTCACCCAGATTATATTCATCTATAGATTGAGTTACTTACATAATCAGTATTCTAACGACTAAAAATTAACGCCGTTCATTTTTATATTTGACGACGGAGTTCATTCTAAGAGGTTTCATATACTAAAATAATAATTCAGCGACTGAAATACTCCGAGTTGAAATTTCGAATTTAATGAAGAAATAGATGTTTAGAAATTCGGTCATATCTTTTGTTGAATTTGTTTTTTAATTAACCATAGAATCCAAGACACAAGTTTCATTATGTTTAGGACTATTTATCTGAAATTAACTGTATCTCCTTGTTGATACTCACACTAAGACTTTAACCTTGTACCTATCGCTTTAAATGCTGATGCTATGATAGTTAAACCATCATAAGTCCATTGAACAACCGTTTTATTTGAACTCGAATATTATAATTTATTACATTCATTTTTACCATGATATATCAACCGTATAGTTGACATGTTACCACTGAAGAACAGTTAAACTCACCATTTACTAATCATATATTATGTCCCATATGGTTTACTACATATAATAATTGACTATTCAAAGCTATTTATTTGATCTGTTAGCGTCACCGTAATATAACTTGGCCGTATACATTGAAGAATAAAATAAAAAATGTTTACCGTTAACTGCTCACATCTCTCTGGTTATGTGGTGGCCTGATCAAAATTCTGAGTTACTTATTTTTTCTTCAAATGCGCAAATATTTCAGTTACCTCTTCTACTAAAGACCTATTCTAAGCAATCACTTTTGTATGTGATACAACTACTACTGCTACTGTATACTACTATAATAGGATAATACGACGGAGACCGAGATTTATAATACTACATGTGTTGGTTACTCGATCAGTAAGCTATACACAAACGTTACATCAGATACACAATTCGCGAACAAATATAGAGAACTGGACTAAAGGCTAGACAATACGAGTAATGGATTTAGTGCATTGCAGTTTCACTGTGACTTTCACTGTATATGTTGTCCCATACATGTTGGAATTTACCATCGAATTGGAGTTTTCAATATATACGATTTGAAGACTTCTAAATAACGGTTCATTTTGATAATACTAACATTTCATTGGAAATCCTCATAGAATAAATTTGTTAAAATTGAATGAGTTCAGCAGTAGAATAAAGCCCCTTCCTTTTGAAAACTTGTTGGTACTATTATCAACACCATTTAATGGCATATATAGCTGACACAGTCTAATATAGGCATAACTTCTTAAAAATATCTAACTGAATGGTCTATTTACATAAAAATAATACTTAATGTACATAATTCATTTTACTGTAGCTTAGTGATTACACGCAACTTCTTTATACTTAAGTCACATGGTTATATCATTTCTCATATTGGTTATGTCCAACTAGTTTTCTGTGTATTTTATTTTTTTGATAAAAAAATTATTAGGAAAACAATCTCAGATAATCGAAAGAACCCACTGTGTCACTAAATAGAAATAAGGAGAATCCATACTAGTATTGGGCTCCTCAGCAGTGCGCATCCACGATCCCGTACGCTGTTCCCGAACCCAGAACTTTTAGACCACTGAGCCGGAAGCCAACGGTGTTAATGTCTAACTTTAACCAATCCACGGTATTGCGCAACCGTCTACCATTATCTTCGGTGAGTAACTGCCTCACAACAGACACGGTTGAACTCCACTGGTCAATAGTCTAACTTTGATCCATTCATAATATCAATCTAAACTATACTAATAATTATCATGTGCCCACCAGTGACTAGATCAAAATGGATTCTCTGTATTTTCAGAGAGAAGTCGTGACCACATAACACGCATATGGGATCGTGGATGCGCACTACTGAGGAGTCCCATACTAGGACGAAACGGCCATCCAGTGCTTCTAGGTTTTCAATGGTGGTCTAAGATTGATCCATTCATGATATCAATCTAAAAGAGAATTCAGCGGAGAAAATCTTATTTTCGAGGCAACCATTTCCTTAAGATGTAAATTCGTATTTATAGTTGTTGGGTAAATATGTGTTTGTAGCAAGAAAAGATTGCATCATAAGGTGATTCGAGACTCCAAATATCAAATGAGGTTGTGCAGTAATCAGAGGGTCAGTCAGCTACAACGTAGGACCAGGCACATATGTGCATCGGTCCAGGTTGCCATACCTCATTAGCACAGCAAGATGAAAACCGGATTCATAGGAGTGGTTAGGTCAAAGGTCGTAATATATAGGAGAAAGATTGCATATAAGGGTATGGTACAGGAAGAAAGAATTAGTTAGCAGAAAGAAAGGTATAAAGTAATTTTATTCTCACCGTTTAAGGCAAACAAAGGGTACATATACCTAAACCATTGTGATCGATTCTGAGCCGTGTCACCCAGAGTCTCCAACCATTAGTTACTATAGTCACGCGGACCACAACCAAATCATCTGCATCTACCAGCATGGCTCAGATCAGAAGTTAGTGACTTTATGGACTGACGCCACGTTTTGGTTTGGCTGCCCCTAACTTCATTCCAACCATACCCAACACCATTCAGCATTGTGCGTTGTAGTAATCGGTGTTCAGGCATACGTAACACGTGGCCCAACCATCTCAGTCGATGAAGATTCACAACGTCATCAACTGATTTACCATCATTCTCAAATACCCTGCGTCTAACCTCACTATTACTTACCCGGTGATCCCAGCAGACGCCAGCAATATTTCTAAGGCATATGTGGTCAAATACTAGTAGCTTACGAGTGTCTTCTACTCTTAATGGCCATGTTTCGCTGCCGTAAAGTGAAACAGAACGGACTGTCGCGCAGTATACTCGCGTTTTATTAATAGACGGATATCTCGCCAGCGTATTCTAAATCGATAAGTTGACATTCTGGATGGAGATCAATACCCGAGAATTCAGTAGATGATAATGTTATTTCCATCAACAGGCCTATGATGAAATTAAACAAAAAATGGAGAAAGTGGACAGCCTTGACGGACACCACTTGAGGTTGCAAAAGTAGATGACAGTTCGCCATAAGCCCTGACTCGACTAGTAGTGTTCGAGTAAAGAGCCTTCACAAGGTCTATGTACTTCTGGGGCACGCCTTTCAATGACAGACACTGACACAGAATCTCGCGGTCTACAGAGTCAAATGCTGCTTTTAAGTCAAGAAAGACCACCATTGTCGGACGTCGATAAGTATGTCTGTTTTCTAGAACCTGACGAATGGTGAATATGTGGTCGATGCAGCCACAACCAGGTCTGAAGCCAGCTTGATTCTCTCGTGTTTGCAGTTCACGAGTCTTAGTTAGGCGTCTAATAATCATCGAGGCTAGTATTTTGGATACTATATTAGTTAAACTAATCCCTCTATGGTTGTCACAGGATGATTTTAACCCTCTCTTATATATTGGGACGATAAGTGATTGTGACCAGTCAGATGGAATGGCGTCCAGCTTCCAGATCTTAGCTAAAATATTAGTCAACCTAATCGCTAAAATTGGACCACCATCCTTAAAGACTTCTGAAGCCAATCCATCTGGACCAGCTGCCCTTCCTCGTTTCAGATTATCTATAGCCTTTTGAACTTCGGCAAGAGTTGGGGACCTACTTCAATGTTCCATTCACATTGTCTGGGAATGGAGGGTAGTTGTAGAGTAGCTGAAGGCCAGTTGAACTGTTCTCTGAAGTGTCCCGCCCATCGATCTAAACGTCTGGACTGGGAGTAGATGAGAGTATCGTCATTTTCCGAAATAGTCTGATTTACACTTGACTTATTAATTCCAGTTTCTTTTATTAGTCTGTAAAGCTGTCTCGTGTTCCATATAGTCGCCGCCTTTCCCATCTCTTTTGCTTTCGTTACCCACCACTGCTCACGGTCGTTCCTGAGACTTTTGGTCAACGTAGATCTGATTTGTTTACGCTCTTCATCATGTTCAGAACCTGATGGGATGAGTGTACGAGAATCCATCAGTCCAATAGACCTTGAAGAAATCCATTGGTTCCTTGTAATCCTGTGGTTTAAATCACTGATAGATGTCACTGCTGTTTCCACAGCTGATTGTATGTCTTTCCAAGCAACATCTGGGTCAGCCTCGTCTTCAGAACTACCTAAGTGTGACCTCAGTTGTTCCTGGAACTTACTTTTGGTTTTCTCGTTACTCAACTCAGTTCTAATGGGTCTTTTTAATGTGGCTTTTTTGCGTCCAGTGAGGCGCAAGCAGATGCGTGCCCGTATTAGGGCATGGTCGGAGTCCAAGCAGGTACTCCAGAACGAGCGACAATCTTGTACCGACCCTCTCCAACGATGACTGATGGCAATATGGTCTATTTGAGTCCATCGTTGGTTTGATGTAGGGGGTCGTCATGTTAGACGATGTCTCTCCTTATGCTTAAGATTTGTGTTTGCTAAAAATAAACGATTGTCTTAGCATAGTTGCAGCAGACGATTACTATTATCTGTTCGTTTTGCCGGAATACTAAAATACCCACCTAAATGCCTTTCTGTTTGATTTAAACTACCCATCTGGGCATTAAAGTCACCTGCTACGATTACTATGTCTGAACGTTTAGCTTTCTGAAGAAGTTCGAATAGCTTTCTGTAAAATTCATCTTTCACTTCATCTGAGCTGCAGTCGGTGGGAGCGTAGAGAAAACCAAGAAAAGGCAATGACGTGTGTCCCTATCCTTTCGAGTTCTTACGGAGCCGTTTAGTTGGACAGCGCATAAACGACTGTTAACGGGGATCCACTCTAATAGTGCTTGCTCCGTCCTCACGTTTAGTGCTATGCATACTCCTGTCAATCCACGAGAACTGGTCGTCGGGTCACCAGATACACGGAGGGTGTATCTCGTTGGCTCTCCGTTTTGCCGAGGTGACGTCAAGTGAATGACCACACTGGGATCCTGTATGGGTGTTTCAGAGACACAGCATACATCAATGGTACGAGGTTGTAGGGTCCTAGCCAGGGAAGCCTGTTGACCGATTTGACATAGAGTACGTACGTTGAAGGCTCCAATGTGTAGTTTGGAGCGAGGTTACAGTAGACTTGGGACAGTGTTTTGAGCACTAGAATCGTTGGCTATGGTGACACTTGAGGAGGAAGTCGAAGGAGGAAGTTTAGGGTTGAAAGTCGATGTAGGAGGAATAATAGGAATTGAAGAGGAAGGTTAATTATGAATACAATGGTCTTGGGTGCTCTTAGAGTTATGAGGGCGGTTATCACTTCCCGGTTGCCCACACCGTGGAAGGGTTGTTCTGGAGGTACCTGAAAAGGAAATTGGGTTAGAGGTGATCTTAGTGACCTGGGAGCGTGACCGCAGTGCCCAAGGGACAACTGTGGGTAATTTTTGTGTTAGCTCCGTAATTGTCGAGACCTTACCGCCGGAGACGAATATCCGTGAGATAAGGGGAGGTGTGCATTTTTAGGTTCGACCGTTTCTAACCCCACCCCTCCTTGTGGGAAGGCAGCATCTTTCATGCCGGTTGTCTTAATGATACACCTTACTGCTGTCACACCTCTGTACAGTCAGCAGTACGACTTCGCCTTCGGACCTTAGGTTTGTTGCTTTTAGTCTTACTGCTCTTCAATCGACCTGTCTGACATGGTAGGACCTTGAGGAACGGTTGTTCCAGTCAGTATAGCTCGGTTGCTTTATCACGATAGTCAAGCCCGACCACCACGTCAAGGTAGCAAAAACGGTCAGAAATCAGAGGGTTAGAGAAAAATAAAGGTATGAAAATAATTTACGGGTCAGAATTATGAAAAAATTGTTCGCTTGACAGATATAGATAAAAAATTATCATAGATGTCTCAATAATAACTGATTACGGTTTAAAATTAAGAAAACAATACTTAAAAAAGGAATGATTTAAGAAAGAACAAGACCAAAACATACTGCAGAAGGAAATCAGGGCCAAAGAAAAATGGGAGTTTGGATGTATTGTTTTTGCACGCAGAGTTCGGGTTTGAATTGGTGGATCACCAACGCATCAACAGTGGATAAGCTTTTGATTCCGCCTACCTTTGATCCAGTCCCTTTTATTGTGTGGATTATTTTAAAAAAGACTCTTCTAGAGCAACGTGTCCAAATATGATTAAGTGCTTCTGTATCAAACTGGTAGCTGTTTTGTATTCTCTTCTTAAAGGATATGCGTTTGGAAAGTGATCGTCTTTTTGATGTCAATGTAACCTTCCCCATATGAGAGACCAAAGATGCACATTGATGTGGCACAAAGCGGAAGTTTGTCATTGACACATCCGTGAATGGTAGGTCGGCTTAAGAAGACAATACAGAGCTTGACTGAATAGAGTGTTTCATTCAGGGATTTTGAAATCCGTTTATTAAAGAGTTCGGCAGTCGTATCTCCCTTAAATTCAACATTTACAAAATGTTTTCTTTTGAGTTTTTGGTGCTTTTTCAGGATGTCGTCTTGTTATTAAGTTCCTGTCGACAAATCTAGATGAATAACCATTTCTGATGAATATTTGTCGAAGTTGAAGTAGTTCCTCATCTATTGTATCATTAGAGCATATTCGCTTAATCCATGAGGATAATGAGTGAATTTTCTCTTTCTACGTAATGGGACCCAGCTATGGAAATTCGTATAATGATCATTCCAGTTCTGTTTTCTATATAAAGATTTCTATGCATCTACCAGTTCACCTGCTGTTGTTGAGCAATGTGCATACGCCGTAACCAGCACTTGCTTTCAACTGCGGTGCGAGAACGTGTTCGAGTGTGGTTCTACAAGAGTGAGAAGAAAGCAGTTAGAAATTCCATTCTTGAACACATAATCGACTCTATTGCTATTGTGTTATTATTAGCTTTATTCAATATCATATTTTTGATACAATATAGAATTCTCAGCGCAAAGTATTTCAACAAGTTTCCCTTTCTTATTTCTTGACTGATCCTGACGATAAATTTTGAGTGGTCACCAATTAGATGTTAGCAGTTCAGAAATCGACATTTAAATAGTGCACATTCTTTTCGATACATATTGCCAAAAAACCATAATGTATCTGGTTGTGCTCTTTCCTAACTGAATAGGTTATGCAATTAATTGAGATAATGATCTGTTGAAACAAACAAAAGACAGATAACTTGTTAAAATATCTAGATGTCAGGAACAGGTAGCCCAGATATTCAAACAGGCCTCGAATTACTCAACTGATGCACAGTTTGATTTTAAGGCTGTGCATACAGTTCGTCCAAATCTACCTAGATTTCTTAGTACCCAACCCCTTAAACATCAGAAGCTCTAGCCATCCATGATTTGAAGCCAGAACTGTGTGCACAAAAGAGTTACGAGTTATCTTTATAGTTACCTTGGCCTTAAAATATTATTATTATTACTACTATATTTCATATTTTAAAATATCCCCCTCTTTCTAATTATGTTTCATATCCTCATGATTTTATACATAGCTGTTTCTGATATCACTTAATTTCACTTAGCCCCTCTATTACCTTTGATTATCGTAACAAAAACATTTTGATCATCTAACTTCATTTACATTATAATCCTCTGCTAACTTATTAATCTTATAGGGCTTTCTTTTTGCACACACAATCTCTTATTGTTATTATTCACATTAGGTAATGTGGCATTATAATCTTTCTATTATGTCAGGTTTATTCCATGTTCATATGTCTTCACGGAACTAATACTTTAACGAAATTTTCATATATATGTACGATTGTACAGCTTGATAAGAAATTCGTTGAAAAGAGATTCCTGCTCTGAACTTTCTGTTTTTTAAATCGTGCTTTCATTAACCACAAATCTGTATATTAATCGCATAATCAATTCATCAAATTTCCAAAGAAAGCTTACTAAATACCGAAGAACTCCGCTGGAACTGCTGTAATCCTCGATATACTACTTGTCTATACTTTGAAGAAATGAAAGGCAATCAAATTAGTGTTAATAGATCAAACATAAAAGTGAATTTTTTTTTAAAAACGAATTTGTAAAATAACCTATGCCTTGTACTGGGAATTCCTTCCCGGAACCTAATATATTGATATCGACTAAAATGACCAGTTTTATTTGCAATGATGAGACTGGAGTTAAAGATACACTAGATAACTTGACGTTTAATAAAAGCTTTCTTACAGATACTGACAAATTCAACGAATAAAAGATATAACTCAACAACAGGTTCCAAGCGTTAAATGATCTACTCAAAAAGAAAAGCAAGTCACTATGGAGACCGACTTAAAGAGGATCAAAGAAGCAATCACTTCAAAGTAACAAAAGGTTCTGCGCCTCAACAAGCACCATCATAAGGAATGAATCTCCATCGAAACCCTGGACAAGATTGAAAGAAGGAAGAACAAGAAAGCAACGAACAACAGCCAAACAATAGCAGGGAAAACTAAGGCACAAACCGAATACACAGAAACAAACAAGCAGGCGAAGAGGAGAATTGGAACCGACAAGCGGAAATACATAGAAGACCTAGCAACGATAGTGAGAAAAGCTGCACGTTGAGGAAATATCAAACAAGTATATGACACAACGAATAAACTAGATGGGAAATACAGTAAACAAAAGAGGCCGGCTAAGAATAAAAAGGGAAAGCCAATCACTGACACTCAAGAACAGAGGAACAGGTGGGTGGAACGCTGGAGAACTCTTGAATAGACCGACCAAATTGAACCCACCGGACATTGATGCAGTATACACAAACTTTTTTATAGATTTCATTCCACCAACGACTGAAGAAATCAGGATGGCCATCAGAAAAATCAGGTGTGGGAAAGCAGCACAACTTGACAACATACAAGCTGAACCAACGAAGTCAGGTATAGAAGAAACTACAGACATGCTCCATGTTCTATTCAGGAGGTTTGAGAGGAAGAACAATTACCAACAGATTAGAAAGAAGGATACCTCATCAAGACATCAAAGAAAGATCTCAGCAAGTGTGAGAACTATGGTTCTCACACTTAAAAACTATAGAGGCATCACATTACTGTCAGTACGAGGAAATGTTTTCAACTAAGTGTTGCTGGACCGAATGAAAAATTCAGTAGACACAAAACTTTGACATCAACAGCTTGAATTCCGTAAGGATCGGTCATTCATAGACCAAATCGTGATACTGCAGATCATTGTTATGCAATCAACTGAGAGGAATCCGTCACTGTATATCAACTTCCTCGACAATCAGAGAAGGCGTTTGACAGCGTAAATAAGAGAACATTATGGGACCTTTTCTGACACTATGGTATACATGAGAAGGCTGTCATAATCATCAGGAATTGATATGACGGACTACACTGCAAAGTCGTAAATGGAGGACAGCTGACAAATGCATTCCATGTGACGACCGGAGTCAGACAAGGCTGCTTACACTCACCCTTTCTATTTCTCCTGATGGTTGACTGGATTATGAAGGCCTCGATATCTGAGGGTAAGTATAGAATACAATGGACAGCATGAATGCAGCTAGATGATTTGAACTTCACACATCACCTAGCTCTTCCATGCCATATACACCAAAAACTGCTGATGAAGACAGTCAGTGTAGTAGCAGCCTACGCATCAGGAGACTTGAACACACAGAAGACAAAAACCGAGATCCTGAAATAAGGCGCAGAGAACATCAGCACAATCAGACTTGATGGAAAATCTATGGAAGAGATAGGAAGATTTGTGCACCCCAGCAGTATCACTGATAAATTAGTTGAGTGTGATATAGAAGTAAGGCGATGGATTAGCCAAACAAGAAAAATATTCCCACAGTTGGAAAGCATCTGGAACTCAAAACAACTGTCTGCCAACATCAAAGTCACAATTTTCAATACAAACGTCAATACAGTTTTATTGTACTAGGGAAAAACTTTCTGAGCTACTACAACCACCATCAAGAAAGTACAGGTATTTATAAACAGTTGTCTATGCAACATACTTAATATGTGTTGGTCGGATACCATCAGCAACAATCTACTGTGGTGGAGAACAAATCAGCTTTCAGTTGAATCAGAAATTATGAAAAGACGATGTAAGAGGATAGAAAATACATTGAGGAAATCACCAGAAATCACTTCATCACTAGGCAAGTCCCAACTTGAAATCTTCAAAGAATAAGGCTAAAAACACATGCTACTGGGAATCGGAGGCAGATCTCGAAAGAATGGATAGCACTTGAAAGGGACTAGAAAGAAATGCCCAGGACACGATAAGTTAGAGTTTGCTGTTTGGAGACGTGTGTTGTTCTACGAGGGTTAACTGGCATAGATGTTCAAGTAGTAATTATTTTTTAGGTTATATATGTATATTGAATTGTTTCAATACACAACCAATATCAAAGCCACAATCTTCAATACAAACGTCAAGGCAATTCCATTGTACGGAGCTGAAACTTGGAGAACTACAACAACCACAATCAAGAAAGTACAAGTATTTATAAATAGCTGTCTACACAAGATACTCAACATCCATTGGCCAGATACCATCAGCAATAGCCTTCTGTGGGAAAGAACAAACCAACTTCCAGCTGAAGAAGAAATTAGGAAAAGACGATGGAAATGGATAGGACATACATTACGCAAATCGTCAAACTGCATCACGAGGCAAGCCCTAACTTGGAATCCTGAAGGGAAGCGAAAAAGAGGAAGACCAAAGAACACATTGCGTCGGATAATAGAAGCAGATATTAAAACGATGAATTACAACTGGACAGAGCTAGAAAGGATTGCCCAGGAGAGGGTTGGATGACGAATGCTGGTGGGCGGCCTATGCTCCTTCACGAGGAGTAACAGGCGTAAGTAAGTAATATGTAAATTCTTCATAAGCATTCAAAAGACCAAACATAAATTTGGGTGGTTTCTTATCATTTAAAGTTCTTTTTCATAATTATGAATCAATGATGAATGAATTGAGAGAAAAGCGTTCAAATCATCAAATCGGTTCATAATTCTATTTCAGATCTTAGAAAAAAAAACATGATAAACATACAAAGATGACATTCAATTACAAATATTAAATCATTTTAACTGGAAAAATCTAGTTTAATAAATAAGCCTTTATTAACTTTTTGTATGATATCGGTTGAACAAAGATATTTTAAAAATAAAACATATTTTTGTTACAAATATATCCATGAATTTGAGTAATTATTAATCATTTAGTTAGCATAAAATTTAAAAACCTAACCCTCCATTTCCCATTTGTCCTAAACCGAACATACCACCAAAAGCACTTAAACTGTCCATTGGATTAACATCTTGTCCTTCTGGATTAAAATCTGGATCTTTCTCATTTTCTTTCCCATATTGATTACTTTCTTGATTGTTTGATTGTTCATTCTCTGTATTTGGCATTGATGAATAATTTTGTTCATTACTTTTTTCTGCAGGAGTAGAATAATCTGATTTACCTAATTTACTTCTAATATAACTACTACCGTAATTAACAGGATTTCGGTTAGTTTCATAATCTTTAGTATTGTACATATCATGATAATTATTATTACTATTATCATTATTCACATAATTTTCAACGTTATTATAATTATTGTTATTTTGATAGGGTATATTACGTTTAGGATGATTATTGGTTTTGTAATTATCATATCCATTGTAAGCGTTATTGTTATTGATATTATAATTGACATTGTGATTAATTCGTTTGTTATTGTGGTTATTACGATCATTATTGTAATTGTAATTAGATTTGTCATTGAAATTATTCCGGTTATTATTATTATTATTATTATTATTATTATTATTATTACCATTGTAGTTGTACTTGTAAGCACGATAGCCATTCTGATTGTTTTGATTACCGTTACGATTGTAATTGTTATTATTCCCGATATTACGATTTTCATTATAACGTCTTTGGTTATTATAGGCTTTGTTATTATTATTATTATTATTATTATTATTATTATTATTATTATTATTATATCTTCTATTATTTCTTTGCCTACCATTATATCTGTTGGCATACTTGTTAAATTTAGTATTTTTAATCATGTAATTTCTATTGGAGTTTCGATTATTCCTACGGTCATTATTGTCAGATATATAAGCATTGCGTGTATAATCACGATTGTAATTTTCAGCATTGTATTTTGCATCATTATTGTAACTGCCAGTGTTTTTGATGTAATCATGTGAATAGTAGTCGTTATTATTATCATCATTACCATTACTGTTGTAGTTATTGCCATTATTATTATAATTGTTATTATTACGATTGTAATTATTGTCATTGTTATTATAATTGTCATTGCCATTGTAGTTATTGCCATTATTATTATAATTGTTATTATTACGATTGTAATTATTGTCATTGTTATTATAATTGTCATTGCCATTGTAGTTATTGCCATTATTGTAATAATTGTTATTATTACGATTGTAATTATTGTCATTGTTATTATAATTGTCATTGCCATTGTAGTTATTGCCATTATTATTATTACGATTGTAATTATTGTCATTGTTATTATAATTGTCATTGCCATTGTAGTTATTGCCATTATTATTATTACGATTGTAATTATTGTCATTGTTATTATAATTGTCATTGCCATTATTATTATAATTGTTATTATTACGATTGTAACTATTGTCATTGCTATTGTAATTGTCATTGCCATTATTATTATAATTGTTATTATTACGATTGTAATTATTGTCATTGTTATTATAATTGTCATTGCCATTGTAGTTATTGCCATTATTATTATTACGATTGTAATTATTGTCATTGTTATTATAATTGTCATTGCCATTATCATTATAATTGTTGTTATTACGATTGTAACTATTGTCATTGCTATTGTAATTGTCATTCCCGTTGTAGTTATTGCCATTATTGTAATAATCGTTATCATTATTACTATCGTAATCATTGTGATTGTTATTGTCATTACCGTTGTAGTTATTATTATTACCGTTATAATTATTATTATCATTATTGTGGTTTTTATCATTGTGATGATTGTTATCATTACGATTAGTACTACTACTACTACCTGAATATGTGTATTTCTTATTAACATTATTGTGATTCTTTGTTTCCTTTTTATCATTATAACTATTAGTTTTCTTATTCTGATCAGTATATTTATTCGATTGTTGATTATATGTCGGTTTTGGTATATGTTTAATAACTTCACTAATTTCTCGACGTTTTTTTACAGTTTTCACATATTTCAATGAATTTTTATCTTGATATATACTTTCTGCACTCATAGTTACATTAGGTTTAACATTGTATGCACCATTATTCTTTTTCACATTATTACCATAAGATGATGATGATAATGATAATGGTGTTATTGATAATGATGCTGGAGACAAAGGTGAAGTGGATGTATTTGTTGTTTTTGTATATGTTTGAGTAGCAGTATCAACTTTTGTTTTTTCTTTCAGATGTATTAATGCTTCATCTTCTGTATATGATCGTTTTTCAATTTTTGGTGAACGTACTACATAATAATAAGATGATGAACTTTCTTTTTGATTATTTGAAGTAGCTGATAAAATGGATGGAATACATTGTATAATGATTGTTATAATTGATAATAATCGAATTTTCATGTGTCTTTATGTAGGAATTCGTTTATTTATTCTTTGTTCTAATGTATAAAATATATATTGATAAAATAAACAGTAGTAGATCCAGAGGAAAGTTTAAAATGGGCAATTAATGTGTTAATATATATATTAAATGAATAAATATGAACTATTGAATATTATCTTATGATGTAATCATTTATGGTATAGTAGTATATGGATAAATTGCACTTTTCTATTTAATTTTCAATTATTTACGCATATTATTGATTGTATCACATTAATTTTTATACCAGTTTAATGAATGCTTATTTCTAAAATCAATTGATAAAGTTAATCATTAGTAAAGTCATTGAAATTAATCTATAGTGACTGGTATTATGTTGAACCATGATAATTTATTCGAGCTTCTGATTAAACCAATTCAATCATTCTTCTCGAGTTACATTTTGACCTTGTCATTTATTGCTTATCTTACACATCATATGTCTGTAACTTATTTTTGTCTAACTATAAATATTGATTCACACTTGGTTAAATTGAATTGGCTAACTCACCTTCTCCAATGTGCGTCTTTTCATTTTGCTTCTATTTCACCTCTGTGCTTCCTTCACTGTGATTCTCTGACTGTCTGTTCTGATTAATTATTGTATGAAACATAAGTATTCAAATTCCATTCTCGTATTTGACTTATTTAATTCCGTTATTCAGTAAAGTGAGTTAAGTCGATAATTATATGCGAGAACTGGCGAAATGTATATTTCGATAACAAACAGAAATTATCTAACTGTAGTCAAATATATAGCTACTAAAAATCGACTGTTTTACGACTAAACTAGGGCGTAACTGATTTTTCAACTTCTTGCAGAAAAACATCTTTTTCATTGTTATTTGATTACTTTTGGATAAAACACCATATCAACATTAGAAACTAAGTATATTTGGTCATTATAACAATATTGGAACTATTAACGTATTGTTTTACATTTTAAATGATTGATTAGCGTTTATTCGAGATACATATACACATTCAAGTTAGTGAACTTTGAGTATCCAAGGTAAATGTTTGTTGAAAGTGAAAGTCCTTTTTTTTTCTGTTTTCTTAGTGAAATATAATTTGTTAAGTGACATATGTGATAAATAGATAGTAAGACATATATATCAAGATATTTTATCTATTATATTTTGAAAATGGATTAAGCTTTCATCATTTGATAGTTAAATTATTGGATAATTCATTTAGCAATTACTAGATAATGAAAACATTTCAGTATTCAAATGGAATTTAGTCTTAATCTGTTGTGATTGGACACTGAAGTTAAAGCATACTATTGGTTAAATTTTTTTTGGAGAGTTTTCCATCATTCAGTTTTACTATGATAGGATGAATTCCTCAAGAAACAATTATCCTGTATATTTAGAATTCATTGTATATATGAATAGATAATGAAATTTGTTTGAAGCATAACATAAATGATAAATAAAGTAGTTTATTACGACTACTATTGCTGTTTGCATTGTGCATTATGAAAAATATAATTAGATTAACTACCATGTAATCAATATTATCTATTTTTGGATTTGATTTGATCACCGTCTCATTCCTGTTCTGTGTTTTTGAATTCCTTACAACTTCTTGTGAACAGATTTAATAAGGTCATAACTTATAATCTTCGTTACTCGAATTCCTTCTGTCATCAATTTTGATTGATTCATTCAATGTTATACTTGAACACGTAAATAATTGTAAGCGGCTGATGAGAAATTACGAATTCATATGATTCTACTTCGCTTATTGTTCTGGCTTGAATCATAAAACTCGTTAAGGGAAGCAACTGTATGAAACGCTTAGATCAGATGAAAATCAGCGTAAGTTAATTATTTCACACTAAATTTTCATTGTATAATAACTTAGTTATTTTTGGTATACTTATTTTACAAAAAAAACTATTCCTGTCATTTATACTCTATGGTATTGTATAAATTCTATTTAACTTAAATAAATAGTAATTTCAATAGTTGAGATCATGAGTCAATTGAAGCTAGATCACCATGGAAAATCTGGAAGCACTGAACGGCCGTCTCGTACTACTGTGAGACTCCTCAGCAGTACGTATCCACAATTTCTTTATGAGAAATGACACTAAACACTATTTACATTATTTAAACGACTATGAATGGTACTGGATTTATTCATCCTACACTACTATAAAGATAGGTTATTAACCTTATAAAACTGAAGTATAAATGTATGCTATGTTTTTTCATACTATATATGTAAAAAGTAAAATTGTATTGTCTATTGTACTGCATATATTTTGATGGAGTTTTGTTCTCTGGGTTGGATGGTTTGGTCATAGAGCTTTCATCGTTCTACTGAACGACATCATCAACACAAACTTCAGATAGAAATGAAGTGTTCGAATTTCTCCATATGCGTTTCACAGCTTGTTCTGTACACCTCGACGTTGATTGGTTCTTACTGACCTTAAGCTCAGAACACGCTATGAAACGCAAATGGAAAAATTCGAACACTTCACTTCTATCTGAAGTTTGTGTTGATGATGTCGTCCAGAAGAACGATGAAAGCTCCATGACTAAACCATCCAGCCCAGAGAACAAAACTCCATCAAAATCATCCACCTGAGCTACAAATCTTCTCCACCATCTCAATATTTAATATATTTTTATCACAATTTATTGGTTAACATCTAAAGTAAATACTTATACTTGTAATCTATTTATTATAATTTGAATTCTTCATTTACGATCACTACGAAAATGTTTTCAATTTTGTTCTCAATAAATGGAAGTTTATTCTAAAGACTATCATATTCTAATATGGTTTGTAATTACATGCAACTATTTAAATGAATCAGATTTTAGTTATCAATAAAAATAATTATTTTTGTAATTTTAAAAATGTGTAAAAGTCATTGGTTGTCTTTGAGGAAAAAATGTACTACAGTAATGTGAATTATTATAAGTAAAGCATTCTATTTCTAATGTGTTACATTTATTTACATACATCATAGAGTATGTGAAATATGAAGTTAAAAGGTTACATTATTAACTGTTAAATCTCAGGATTATTTGTTGATTTTAAAAAGAGTAAGAATAAAGATTCTAGTAGAATAGCATGAATTCATTTTTACCTTGTAGGTTCTCATCAGCTGCTTATAATTCGTGATATTTAAAATTATAATTACATAATGAGTTTAAATTACTTACATGAATTTATGCTATACTACTAGAATCTTTGTTCTCAGTCAGTCAGTCAGTAACAACGTATAACTTCGTACGTGCGTACATCAGTTCGAGTTGCCACACCACATTAGCACAGAGATACAGTGGTCGATTCAAATCCCATAGTGGTAGAGGTAATAAGAGGGAATTATGTGTATGATAATTATTAATTGTTTGAAAAACCCAAAAAAAAGAGTTTTTAAAGTATTCACTCAAACATTTTTTCCTTTTTATTAAGTAAAATGAAATTTCCATTGGTTTCATAATCAGACCATAAACAAATAGTTAATGAAGAAATATGTCTATTTCATGTAAATACGATTGTATAGCTTTTAGAAATAAAATCAATTTAATGAAAAACCTTTCGGTGGAAGTATTTGTTATGTATTAACCTTATTGTTCTAAATCTATATTATACACTTTTAATCAGACAGACAAAAATCATCAACATAAAACTTGGGACAGATATGCGTTGACCTAAGTTGACAATATGACATGAACACAACGAAATGAACAGAAAATAAGAGTTTGAAATACTGTGATAGTAATCATAAAAAGAAAGAATAAATCTTGGGAATATAGTTCTAAAAGACAAAGAAAAAAAAGAATGTATGAATGAATACTGGAATTCAAGAACGAGAGGAAGATAAAGAGTGGAACGATATTCCGAAGTCACTATATTTACTTTTCTAAAATCTGAAGAAGGGTGAATATTTGGTTAACACAACCACGTTCAGGTCTTAAACAATCCTCGTTTTCCCACATTCACTCTTCGCAGACACTAGCTAGGTGTCCGATGGTCATGGAGGTTAATATTTATTTTAGTCAAACTAAAACCTCTGTGAAAGTTACAAGAGTATTTTTCCTTTCTTAGAAACTGGAACGATCAACGATTGAGATCATTCAGATGGGATTGCGTTCATATTCCAGATTATAGTTATTATCTCTGTCAGTTTAACAGTTAAAACTGCATAAGGACAGTTTGTTATACACAGTTTTAGACTACCTTTAGGATTCTCAAATTCATCAATAGTTGAAGCACTTCCGTCAATGTGCCATAAAGGTTTATTAGTGGTAGAGGGTAACCATAAGCCAGTTAAACTATCAGACGGTCGGTCATTCACAAAGTCTAACCCGTACGTATGTACATAGGTTCAAGTTGTCATGCTCCATAAACACAGAGAGATGAGATGATTAGGTCAAGTCTCAGAATAGTCGAGGTAGTATCAGTATCAGTGCTAAGAAAAACCATTCGGGACAAAAGATACGATAAGAGAAGAAAATACAAATCAGTGCAATAAGAAAATTTGGGGAATTCAGAATCTCAGGATTCGAGGGAAGATAAAGAATGGATGCACCTGCGCCAGTGCAAACGATTTTGAACCACGTCATTCAAAGTCCCTAACCATTGGTTACGATAATCACGCGGACCCCAACCAGGTGGTCTGTACCCACCTGTACGAGATTGGAAACTATTCCAAGAATCTGGATATAAACAAAATACTGGTGGAAACGTTGGATTTACCTCGTATTCATTCGCTGAAATTTTAAAAATACATTCTTCCTCCCTAAATTATAAACTATCCCATTTTTTCCAAGTATTTTGTTTAGCCACACTTCATGAGAACCATATCATAGAAATACCATTTAGAATAATTACTTTTGGATTCTTCCTTTGTTGTCATGTGGAACCTACCGTGTTTCCGAGTCATGTATGCTGCCATAATAAAAAATGTATCTGAGATTTTAAAACCACAAAACATTGTTCCGCTAAAACTTTCAGACAGCTAACTTACAACATGATTTCGCCACTCTAATGCTAGATAAACTAGTGGTGATAGTTAATCATCTAAGCATTTTTAAGTTTGATTGTTTTCCGAAATCTAACAAATAGAAACGTAGAAATAAATATATAGAAAGAATAAAACCCTATTTGTACGGGGTTTTAAGACACTAAAAATACCAGATTTCAAGTAAAAATAAGATCCCGTCTACACCAGAAACCGCATGATTACGAACCAACTCCACAAGTAGATCCGGTTACCTGGAATTATATTTTTTCGCCCTGGACTACTAACAGATTAATCTTAAGAAGTAATCCCTGTTGACTTTTGTAATAATCCAACAATGGGGATTCTATAAAAATAAAAACACATTCATGTGATCGAAAATATTCGTACCATTTCAACAATAATCATGAGCAGTTATATAGTGAAAAATGAAATTCTAGACCAAGTCAGCTGATTTTGTGGCATGTTTCCAACTAAACTAGAGTACATGACGAAGTTTTGAACTTCGATAAATGTCGGCTGGTAAAGATGGCAGTCTCAAGAACCTAACGAAACGTTAAGTCATCTATGAGTAACATAGAAATTATTGAGAAAAGTAACAGTTTGTTAAGTAATTGCACTGAAGTCACCTGAGAATGTTTAGTGTGTGGACCTAAACAATTGCACACTGCACATTTTATCCATAATAAGCAACAGTTGCCACTTCTAATTATAAATAATTTGTTTATTTCCACTGACATTTATTCTCTGATATGCTGGTCACAGTTACGAAAACGAGAGTTCTACACCCATATGTTTAGAGGCTTTCATTGATAAAAACTGGTGTTAAATTATGACACAAATATGATCTGCTTTTTAAAAACTAAATCATGGAATATTTTCCTTAACAACAATGTTCCAGGCATTTGGGTAAGGTAAATATATTTTTTTAACTATGAACTGATACGATTTAAGAAAAAACTAACGAAAGACAAACTGTTTTTCTCTTGGTTTAAATCCTTAAGTAGTGTATAGTATTTGTTATATTTCAAACATACTGTACTGAATTTAAGAAAAAATGGTGCCTATTGGAAATAAGATCGAGACTCCGTCGAAATATGCTATTATTAATCAATTAAGTATCTGTAATGTAAAGACACAAACACTTGTTCCTCAATAAATTACTCTCTAAAGACAAGATTCGTGACTTCATTTTCTTTAGTCTGTTTTTTAGTCTTTACTGTTTTAAAATTCAGTAAAGTAGAAGTGATCCTATTTGTTCCATAAAGGTTGTCGACCAAGATTGTTTCGTATGTAAACATACGAAATTCAATGGTTAGTTTTTCTAATTAATTAATTAATTAATTAATTAATTAATTAATTAATTAATTAATTAATAATAATAATAATAATAATAATAATAATGCAAACGTCGGTGAAGCTGCTTGCAAAAACGTTAGAAAGTTGCTTCAGATCTTGTTACATCTATTTTGAATAAAAATAATAATCTGCAACTCGTGGATGCTTCATATAGCAAAAATGGAGGTAAAAAATTATTAACCATATGATACTTCTTAAAATATCTACCAATTATATAACGTGTGAACGTTTACCTCTCACAATTTTAACCCCATCACTACTGTAAAAAAAAATTAATCTCCATAGGACTTACACAGAAACTGAAAACAATCTAAACCAAAGGTTTTAAGTGGTATTTTCCAGAATTGTATAACTCTGAAATCTTATTGAAAAATATTTTTTTTAAGTTCCATGACTTAAAAATATCGTATAACAGAGTACAAGAATAAAAAAATTTGATCTTACCCAGTTTTATCATTATTATTCTAAATCAGTTAAGTTAAGCATAAACTTCTGATATAGTGAAAATCATGATGATACGTCCACAACAGTAAATAACAAACAAATTAGTTCACATTTCATGAGCATAAAAACTACTAAAGATTCAATGAGTCATTCCATATATCAAAGCGAACATAAGAAAGATGTAAATATGAGTGAGGTTGTTTTTTCAGATGTTCGAGATAATTACTTAAATATTCGAAAATATATTTATGTTTGTTTTATGAATGGAATGGGGTTTTTTTTGAACCAGGTAGACCTACACAGAATAATTAAGATCAAATAATACGAATAGGTTGAATGATTAAAAACCTCTCTTGATTCAGCATTTCTAATTAATGAAATTTACCGAAATACAAAATCCTAATAAATAAATAAAAGTACAGTTCTTAGGCCGTAAAGTTCTTGTGCATGGTAGCCAAGTTACAATACAATTAAAAAAAACTGGGGTTAGTGTAATTTAATATAAAATATAGTAAATCATTATGTTCAATCGTTCACTCAATAGCCACCCAACAATTCGAATAACACAATCAAAGGTCGATAGGTGTCCCTTTCATGTAATCACCAACTGTGTATACAAATTTACATGCATCTGCCACAGCAGTTACATTGGTAGGACAGGAGAGCCTACGTCTGATTCAAAGAACATATTCCGGAAAGTTTAAGATCAAATGGATTAGAAGCGTTCAGCAGTGCCATCGCAAGACATCTCCTTGACACAGGAGATCACGTCGATGCACTAAAGTCTTTCAATGTGACTAACAAACAATCAAACTCTAATCTTTTGAAATTTGCCGAAGCGATAGCAATCAAATGTCTAAAACCAGATCTATGTATCCAAAAAGAGACTAATAAATCTTTCTTTGTCTGGTAACATTAAACCCTTTTTATTTATTACGTCATTCATCATTTCAACTCTTTCAAAAGTTTAAATTACATCAGTCATTTTTCTTTAATTCATAACTTTCTTTATTACCATTAATCTGCTTCCAGTTGCTTCATTACACAATCATCTAATGTTTGTTAACCCTATAAGTTTTAATCACTATTTCAATGTTCTGGAACTTTCCGTCTCAAACTTTTTCTATTCGAAACAAAGAATTTTCATGACCTTATTAACTCTATTGAAATCTTCGCTACACCATAATGCATATATTCATTTTGAATCGCCCTCGTATGTATAAGAATGTCAATATCTGCAATAACATTGATTTTCAAATATTTTAAGTTGTACGCAGTTGATGAAAACCTAACGAAATAAAATAAATTCATATTATTCTGCACCAATCTTTGTTCTTGCTCTCTTTAATCCTCAGACTCCTAAATTAGGACCATCAGACCAAGAAACAATTAAAAATATCATGATGGTTGTTGTCTTCAGGAGTGAAACAAATCATAACACATAGATCTGCTACCCCTCAGCTGACGAAGAAACCATATATATTTAACAGATCCTAAAGCTTTGATTTATACGAGAGATTCTAGTAAACATTGAGATGGTTTTTACTACAAATGTAATATTATTAAGTGGTGGTAAATATTTATAAACTGAAAGCGTGTACTTAGATTCAATTCAAAATAATGCATTAGGCAATAAAAAAGAAACATCTTATCAATAGTTAATATAATCAACGTGCTCGTCTTAGTATTTACTCTAATTCATGTAGTCACTACAACACAGTAGCATATACACACTTCTTACTTTTTAAATACATATTTCTTCTAGCACCACAACCAGCCTGTGTCAGGCTCCAAGATGGTTGAACTGCATTTACCATCTTTTTTAATGTTAAAATGATTACCAACTAAAAAGTTTTTATGATGAGATTATCCTGCTTTAATATATATCTGAAAGACAAAACTTTGACGATTAGTTGGACTATTATAACTCGAAATGATTCTCCGAATTCTCAGTGACAATACAAACCGTTTCAATCAAAGTTTAGTTATCCAGTTTGAACTTGATATTAGGAACTAATTGTCAAAAACATGTAAATACATTAATTTTTTTATTAATGAATGAATAACATAAGTTTTTCATAACATTTAATCTAGGATTAAAACAAACTCCATTTAGTTGAAAGATAATACAAAGTATTAGTCTGAAGTGAGTTTTATAATCAACGACTAACTAGTTGGCCAGCCTCTTGATCTTTCATGAGTCTTTCAAATGAGCGATTAACACCAGTTGGATTAACTGGGACGAAATACCAAGCACGAAAGTCGCCTTTTTCAAGTTGAGACTTACGAAACCATCTTTCTTCATCACTAAGAAAAAGGTGAAAATGAAAAGGATACATAGTTTTATCGAACTGGACAACAGACATTAATAGTTTGACTCATACTAAGTGGAAAAAAAATTCTTGAAGAACACAAATAAATAAGATACAATATAGCGCAAATGTCTATTGATTCAATTTGCTACTTCCTATTCGTGAAGTGACAGGAAGTCAAAAAAGAAATGAAGAGTGGTGAACCAAAAATGATAGCAGTAATGGTTGAGAAAAATTCGACAAGGGGAATGCAGTGTAACAATAAAACAGCTTGAACTCTTCAGTCATACACCTAAAGTTTACTAAAAATAAAATCAATCATAAAAAAAGCACTTAGAACATTTGAAATCTCTCCTGAGTCATCATATAGAAGAATTGTGACGTCTCATGGAGCTGATGTCCCATCTTTTTCCATTCTTAGAAACTGGAACGATCAACGATCGAGATCACTTAGATGGGATTGCGTTCATATTACAGATTATAGTTAATATCTCTGTCAGTTTAACAGTTAAAACTGCATCACGTTCCTTCATCACCTTTTGCGTCAATCCATAAGGACAGTTTGTTATACACAGTTTTAGACTACCTTTAGGATTCTCAAATTCATCAATAGTTGAAGGACTTCCGTCAATGTGCCATAAAGGTTTATTAGTGGTAGAGGGTAACCATAAGCCAGTTAAACTGTCAGATGGTTGGTCATTCACAAAGTCGAACCCGTACGTATGTACATAGGTTCAAGTTGTCATGCTCCATAAACACAAAGAGATGAAATGATTAGGTCAAGTCTCAGAATAGTAGAGGTAGTATCAGTATCAGTGCTAAGAAAAACGATTCGGGATAAAAGATACGACAAGAGAAGAAAATACAAATCAGTGCAATAAGAAAATTTGGGGAATTCAGAATCTCAGGATTCGAGGGAAGATAAAGAATGGATGCACCTGAGCCACTGCAAACGATTTTGAGCCGTCATTCAAAGTCCCTAACCATTGGTTACGATAATCACGCGGACCCCAACCAGGTAGTCTGTACCTATTAACATGACTTAATGGACTGATGCTATATTTTGGTTTGGATGTCTTAACATTTGTTCCAGACAATTCTCACACACGATAGTTGCTGCTGTGGTGCATGCTACTTATATTGATATAAGTAGTATATGACGCGAGTCAGGAATGTAATGTCTGGCAGCAGAAGATGGGGAAGATCAAGAAAGGAAGAACGGAAATAGAAAGAAATTGGTATGGAAATGCAAGAACGAATTTCGAGACAATTATTGAACATTTTGCAAATTAAGTATTATAGTATGGTTTTTCTATTTTACCAAATAACTCTGTAATTTTGTGCTAAATATAATTCGGTTGTCCTCACCTGTGTTCTCCTTCACTACACTGCTAACATGAGTTGGTGGTCGAGCTTGTCCACTGTGATGACTCAATCGAGCTATATTGGTCGGAATAATTGTTCGTTTAAGTCCTATTATCCCATGCTGGTCAGTTGGAGAACGGTAAAACTAAAAGCGGCAACCCAAGGCCCGAGGGCAAAGTCGTACTGCTGACTGTAGAGGTGTGTGACAGCAGTGAGTTGTTTTCCTTGGAAAACCAGAACCTTTCGTTTATGCTGCCTTCTCACAACAGAAGGAAGGGGTTAGGAGTGGTCGACCCTGGAAATGTCACATCTCACCTTACCCGATGGATTTCTGTCTCCAATTATAAGGCCTTTTGAAGAGCGGTACTAACACATCAAAAACGTCCCATAAGAAGGCCATACGCAATTGTCGTTTGGGCTCTGCGGTCACTCACCAAGGTCGCCAAGACCACCACTAATTTAGCTTATTTTTCAAGTTCCTCAAAAGGAAATATCCTTCGACGACGTGAGAAACCGCCCCCATACCTTTATCAGCACCCGAGATAACCTTGTTCGTGATCGAATCCCTCCCTCACCTTATGACAATTCTTTCATCCTCACGACTAACCCTCCTCAATTATCTTTATCGCCACGCGTCACCAATGTTAATGATTCGAGTTCACGAAGTGTTATTCTTGGTCTCCTGAAACCAGGCTCCAAACTACATGTTGGAGCTTTTAGTGTTCGAACATTGTGTCAGATAAGACAATAGGCTTTCTTAGTTCAGACTCTAAATATCCAATCACTGACGTACGCTATGTCTCCAAAACGCACATACAGGGTCCAAATGTAGTCATTCATTTGACCTCAACTTGTCACTATAAAGAACGGACACGATTTACTCTTCGAATATCTGAAGTCCCCGCTGCTACTTCTCACGGCCTCGTTAGTGTAGGTATAACATCAAGTTCTAAATTATAACAGGCTGTCAGACAGAATTCTAATACACATTTGCTTTTGTGCTGTCCGACTAAAAGGGACAATAAGAACTCGGAAACACAAGGGTACACGCTGTTGCTTTTTCGTTGTCTTTGCCTACGCTCACGCTGACTGCAGCTCGGATAAAGTTAAAGATAAATTTTATAGGAAGTTGTTCAACCTCTTTCAAAAAGCTAAACGCTCTGATGTAGCAATACTGTCAGGTGATTTTAATGCTCAAGTAGATAAAATAGACCAAACTGAGGGGCACTTAAGCGGATCCTACGGTGTTGAGGTTCAGTGAATAGATAATGACGACCGTCTGCTAGCCAGATAACCGTCTACTTCCGCCAAACACCAACATTAAATATAGGGAAAACATCGTCTGACGTGGCGAACTCCACAACTGACTCAGACTAAATTGTCATTGACCATCGTTGAAGGGGCTCGATAGAAGACTGTCGTTCATTCTGGAAAACATGTTTATACATGGATTATACTGTAGTTCAAGCACGTATTTGTTTGAGCATTACTGGATAGGGATATTCGTCTGCGTCTCACTGGACGTAGGAAAAACGCTTCAAGGAAACCTCTTAGGGTCTTACTTAATGATAGTCAAGCTAAAAATATATTTCAGGAACAACTAGAAAAAGAGTTAGGCAGCCATGTAAGTGATGTCCACCCCGAGGCAGCATGGAATGATATCCGAAAAGCTGTGGAAACAGTAGTGATATCTGCTAGTAAGGTAAATCAGAAGGTTAGGGAGCAACACTGGATCTCAGCAGCATCTACCGCATCGATAGATGCTCAAAAACTCATTCCATCTGGATCTGAACATAGTGAAGAGCGGAGTCAGCTTAAGCGCAAGCTGACAAAAACCCACGCAATGATCGCGAACAGTGGTGGGTAGTGAAAGCAAGAGAGATGGAAAAGGCAGTGGCAATATGCAACAGCAGACAACTATTCAGACTTGCTAAGGAAACCGGTATTAGGAACCCAACTGTAGGTGAAACTATCTCAGAAAAAGATGAACATATTATTCATTCTCAATCCAGGATATTAGATCGATGGGCAAAACACTTCAGGGATCAATTCAACTGGCCTTCAGCCACACTTCGGTTTCCCACGATCTCCAATCAACCTGAATGGCAAGTTAATGTAGGTCCTCCGTCCCTTTACGAAGTTGAAAAAGCTATAGGAAATCTGAAACGAGGGAGAGTAGCAGGCCCTGACAGGTTTACTCCTGAGATTTTTAAGGATGGTGCTCCAGTATCAGCAGTGAGATTAACTGAGGTCTTAGGTAGAATTTGGGAACTGGACGTAATCTCATCTGACTGGTCTCAATCACTGATTGTGCCAGTCTATAAGAAAGGACAAAAGTCCTCTTGTGATAATCACAGAGGAATCAGTTTGACTAATATAGTGTCTAAAATATTAGCCTCAATAATACTTCAACGCCTAACCCGCGAGATGATAGCAGCCAATGGTTATAGACCTTGAATGACATGAGTCGAAATTGTTTGCAATGGCGCAGGTGCATCCACTCATTGTGCTCTCCCAAATTCTAATCTTTTGAATTCTTCATGTCCCTTTTTCTTTCTTTCCAAATTTATTTCACTGAATTATACTCCTTGAATAACATCTCCAAACCCTAATCTATCGTATTACTGGTCATACTCTTACTACCTCTATCACTACGGAATTTGAAAGGACAACTGCATCTCTGTGCTAATGTGGTATGGCAACTCGAACTGATGTACATACGTACGAAGTTCTACGTTGTTACTGACTGGATATGGAAAAGCCACACCAAGAAAACACCTTAGAGTTCAAATCAATGATGAAAAAGTTAGTTAGTCAACCCTGAATGTGATATCCACCCCGAGGTGGCTTGGTATGATATCCAAAAAGCTGTGGAAACAGCAATGACATTTAATAAATTGAACCAAAAGGTAAGGAAAGACCAGTGGATTTCAGTGGCGTCAACAGAACCGATAGATCCTCGGAAACTCAGCCTTTCTAGCTCCGAATACGATGAAGAGCGGAGGCAGCTTAAACGTAGGTTAATAAAAAGCCTACGTAATGATCGTGAGCAGTGGTGGGTATCAAAAACAGATGATTAGTTAAGTAATGTTATATACTACTTTAATTTATACAAACCTGACTGTTAATCTGAATGCAAACAAATAATACAAAAGACAGTGTACGCATACATCATTTTGATTTACTTCCGTGATCAAATAAATCTACATCACGAGTCTTTTTTTCTGTCGTCGGATTGGAGTTTCCAGTACTAAACACAAGCCAGTTAAGCAGACCCATAGCCACAAAAAGTGACGGTCATAACAGCTAACCGCGAAGACTAATAACTTTTGTATCATCAGACTCAAAGATGGCCTCAGGGACACTATTTTTCTTATCAATAGTGACTTATATGCGGTGAAATAGTATATATTTCATCAGATGCAGTTGCTACTCCAAACTTGTGAGAACTATCTGAACATCAAATTTTCTATTCCTTGTGTAAGATTTGTGGGATCTCATACATAAAACACTTATACGCATTGTTTTACTGGTGCTGTGGGAGGACGTGTTTCGGCTGGATCGCTCTCAAACTTCTAAACAGGCTTTGGTGTCTTTGTGATGTAGATAATCAAAAACAAAATAAGGTTTACTGAATATCTGGATACGGGCTGATATAGTCGTCCTAAATGCTAATACGCAGAAATCATCTGTTGCATAAATACACACTCCTAGGTGGATTGAAACGGGAAGAAATGTACACTTATTTTCACCCATGATTACTAGTTTTATATAGCCACATTATGGTCCTAATAGTTCCACTGAATATTCTGGGTATTAGCAATAAAAAGTCACTGACCATAATCTGATACCCACTTAAGATTAGTGGTTTGGGTCGATGAGCGACTACGATCGACTAGTCACCTGGTCGAAGTTAATCCCACTGCAATATCCCAATTCAGTCAGTCAACATAGAGCCAGGCACATATTATGCATCGGTCCAAGTTGCCACACCTCATTAACACAACAAGGTAATCGTCAAATTCATAGAAGCATTTACTTCAATGGTAGTAAAACAGATTTCATATAAGGATTTGATATAAGGAGAAAGAATTAGTTCGTAGAAAGAAATGTATAAATTAATTCTAATCTTACAGTTTAGGGGAAGACAAGGAGTGTATACACTTACGCCATTGTGATAGATTCTCAGCCATATCACCCAGTTTCAAGCCATTGGTTACGATAGTCGCGTGGAACCCAACTAAATAGTCTTCATCTGCCGTAATGGTTCAGACCAGATGTTAGTGATTTAATGGACTGATGCCACATTTTGGTTTTGTCGCCCTAAACTTTCTTCCAACCGTCCCCAACACCACAGCAATCGGTGTCCAGGCATACGTAACACGTGGCCGAACCATCTCAGTCAATGAAGATTCACAAAGTTACTAACTGACTTACCATCATTCCCTAATACCCTACGTCTAACCTCACAATTACTTACTCAGTGATCCCAGCAGATGTGAACAATATTTCTAAGAAATGTGGACAGACTAGTATCCCGATTATTTTATTATAACACTTGGTTAGGTAAAAAGGAGGAACGCGCTAAACACCTTAGTGGTTCCTAAATGCCACTTCATAAATCTCTTGGAACAAACCCAACAAGTCTGGATGTTTTGACTATCTTTATCCACAACAATATTCCCTTCTTTACATATGTTTCTGGAGAATGGAGTTACATACTGTTCCAGTCACTACTCTTAGGAAAAGGGAAATGGTTAGGACTGGAGGATGATTTAGTTTTTACTGGGATAATGAAGTTGATATTTGATGATCAGTAATGTTACATATTATTTGATTGTTCAAAAATAACACCAAGGATTATACGAGTATTCGTTCACACCGTTAGTTGCACAAACAATGATAGTTAACGACTTACACCAGCTCCTTAGTATATCGAACCTCATCCAATTCTGCTAAAGAAGATTCATACAACTTCTGGGGATGTTCGCACATGTACTTAGCAATGAAGCGCGTAATAGGGTGCTAAAAATGAGGAAATGAATAAAATAACCCACTTTATGATATTCCCAGTGACGTGGCTCATAGTCCTCTGGTATGTCTGTCAACTCTGCTGGCCCAATAAATAAGTTGACGAAAAAAATTAGAAGCAGTGAAGGAACAAGACCCAACATAATATAGAAGTGCTAATTATATTTAGCAGTGATGTAAGTTGCCTACCATATTATCAAAGAATACACGTGACATGAAGTCTGAGACTCTTTTAGGCATTTTTCTCTCATGACTTGCGTTTCTAGAAACTACTGTAGAAACTAACATACGTAAATAACAAATAATAGGGACACTAACCAAGTGGTAAGGGCATAATTTTACCGGGCAAAACTGCATACAAACGGTGCTGTTTTATCAAAGTATGTGTTTGCGAACAAAGAGGTTGAAGTCCAATATGTTTTGGAGAGAGCAAAGCAACACTTCGGAGAACGATGTACATACCTATGTAACCACCTTGAAAAATCGAACCTCCCGCATCGTTCGCGACAAAATTTGCTAATTCTTTAGTGACCTAGATTGTATTTCATCGGGTCTCATGGATTTGCCTATATCAAGCTCATTCGGTAGACTAAAAATTGAGTTTTTTAATGATCGCAGTGTCCAGTGTGTGGGGGGAGTGTTGTATAAACTGAAGAGAAGGAAGTCTCTACCATATACACTGATATAAACCTTTAGCAAGGTGACTTCAGAAATATCATAAGGCATTAGGTAGTTAATTAGCTCTTTTATGAGCTCGATTTTGTGCTTCAAACGAATTTTGGGTTCAATCTCAATGACTCTATGAAAGATAACTTAACTATTACTATGACCAGTCTTCAATTTCTCAGCTGCCGTTTAGGGGACCGCTATTTCTCTAGGAGCATTGGTTCATTCCTCATTCTCCATTCGTACCCATTTATCAACTTTCATCAGTTCCTGGATGATTATCAATAACTTAGGTAGTTATGTTGTTGTTTTTTCTTCCAGAAACAGACATAGCATTGAGATTAGGTTTTCCAGGCGTTTCCTGCTATCTGCCATTCAGAGGGTGCGGGATAGAAGTAACTTCCATTTCTGAGCTTTTTTTCTGACAGACCTACTTAAAGGCCATCCCTCTTCAATTGACCCATGTAAGCCGATCGAATGTGAGTTTATTTGAGGTAACTTCACATCAATCTATGCATCGACCAAGTGAGCACCATTTGATGTGTTCCGATTACACTTTCCAGTACATCTTTTATCAGCATTTGCCATTGTACTGGTTTCGGATAGAAGGCTGTTCGGAGCAGCACTGCTGACAACCACACTTATCTATTTTTGCTAAACAGTTTGAAAGCCACAAGCATTGGATTCGTGCAATTTTCGTGATACCATCCTTTATACTCACCTCACTGAATACCAATTTCCAGAGTATTGACAGCCTGAACGTTGACAACTGCTTTTTACACTGTCTAGTCATCAATCAAAGGTTATTATTGTTATTCACAAGCTACCTATGGGTACGTAAATCCTGTGAAGAAGCAATTTGGATTTCTTCAGAAATGTAATGACAAACGATTTTCAATAATATTGGCATTATATTCAAATCATTTAAAGAAAACAGGTTCTGTGTAATTGAGAATACTGAGTTGACTTTAAAGAAGGACAGGAGGAAAATAGGGGAATAGAAATGAAGAGAACACGAAATATTCAAATAATTTAATAGGCTTGTTTGTGAACGCAGAACAAGAATAAATTATTATGTACGCATCTACAAATGATTGACAAAAAAAGAATAAAAATAAATAAAAAAGAAAACAACTTATTAATGCAGTAAGATTTGACTGCAGACTAATCGTTTGTGAATTAAGTGTTTGAAGTGATGCTATGAAAGTCACAATTAATTACAAACGATAATCAAGCCTCAATTACTGTTTCACATATATGTGGTGAAGATAAAATGAATCTCATAAGTTAATTTATTTAGGTGTAACACAAGATAATTTGTATTTAGTTATAGGCTTTGGATGCTTATGAATAAAATGCATTTAGAAGTAAAACAAGAGACGAAAAAAATCTAATTTGTCGAGGGACCAATCATAATAATAATAATAACAGTAATAATCACAAATATGAACGTAAGCAGACTTCAGGTATTAAGATAAATAGAAACAAAACGAAAGAAAACAAATGAGAAACGTTTTAGAAGTTCTGTTCTTTCTTCTCTTCATATATATGCAACGTAGCAACTTCTTGATTTTCGAATAATTACTTTGAATATTATTAATCCTCTTTCTTCCAATTACTCACTGTTAAATCATAGTCGAAATGTCACTATGTAATTATTACGTAACGTATCCACTCGATGAGTATTATTTCATTATTTTAGATCATATATATATATATATATATATATATATATATATATATATATATATATATATATATATATAAGTGTAGAGTCATGATGAAAAACTAGTTGTAAAGAAATTTCTTCGTTCGATTCGTTCCTTCTTCATTTACCAAATGCAAAAATAGTAATTTTCACAAAATTAACTCAGCTATGGAAAAATACCGCTGTATTAGGTATGTCAACTAAAAATGGTGAATATTTTCATGGTGACTGAAAGTAGTCGGATAGACCAATTTAAGACGGATAGAACTAGATGACCACAGTTTTATTTTATTTGGAATTAGCAATAAGTGAGGAATCAAGCATTTAAACTGCCACAGCTCAAGTGAATGTTGGGGTTTTTTTGTGACTTATGGTTTGTCTTTCGGACAGCTTTCTTGAACATATCTTTGATTTTATTTTAAAGTTATGTTTATTACTACCTAGAAGAAACTCATTAGTACTGGAATTAACGAAGTAAATCAAAATATACTCACCTGAGTCCTTGTAATGTGTTTGGTCGATGTGACTGAAATGCATACGGGAAATAGATATTCAACACTTGAGACATAGAGAAGGCCAACAACGATGAATGCGGAAACAGTTAATTAATCAACATGGCATGTCTCAGCCCTTCAGGCATGATCATTTTGTGTAGTCCAAATCTTTTCACATTAAACACACTGTTCTCTCTTTAGCCCAAACTTTTCCTTCAAAAACACTAGACTTTATGTTGCTGGTTCTCACGATACGACGAGTCTTTGTAGACAATGATGGGACTCCCACGTAAAATCTCATAGATCAGATAGTCACATTGTTGCAAATCTACAATTTCAGGATTAATTTTATTATTAAGGTACCATAGCCGAACTGGGCCATAATCATACAAATCTAACACTATTCTTAAGCTGTTGAAGATCGGTTCTGTGATAGTATGTAACGTCTTCACACTGTAAACATGCAACATCTGAACGAACATTTTTCGTCCGAGCAATTTTGTCAATGTTTCTCTTGTATTCGGTCTAGGATCGCTGTAATAAAATATCTCATCTATTCTCCTCTCCGGGTCCTCAAATATTGCAGCAGTAATAGAAATAGCATTTTTTTCCCAAGTTCTTAGCATGTTCTCCCATAGTATCAGAATATAAACGTTTTGAAGTTGTGAACAAATCTTACCACCTCGATTCTATAGTCAACAAGTCATCAGGCCGTCCATCAGAGTTTCCCTCAGTGGTCACCTAGGAAAGTTGTAATTGAAGCATTCCTGAATTTTTAGGATAGGAACGGATTTCCCACACTCAGAGATGAAAAATCCATAGATTATGACTGAAGATTTGCCGTCTATGATAGGTAAATTATAACGTCCCACAACAGAAAGTGTATGATCAGAAATACTTGAAGCAGGAACTTCTGTAGGTCTAATTACAGAATCGGGTTTTAATGATTTCAGGCCTCCAACTGGAATCAAAGATTTGGTGCAATTCATGACCATAATAGAATCAGGAAAATCACCATCACTTATATGTTATTATTTTTTAGGTGCGAAGTGTGTTACTCGAGGTAATAAATAACTATAGAGTGTGGTTACTAGAATCATGCAAGTTTGTAACATCCGAATTACTGAGCTTGTTATTGTTGGTGGCTAACAAAGAGATCTGATATGTCCAACTTCTTCCAAACTTAGGGCAGATAGCGTGACAAAATATATATGAATTACGTGGATGAGGTTCAGCACGAGATAAATGTCTGCCAAACATTTATATTTGAATGTTCATACAAGTGTCCAATCGCAGTCACCATCGCAACGATAATATGGTGACCAGAAGTAATGAATTCATTTACTAAGTAATAATTCCCGGAAAATTCCAATCTAGGACAGATAGAACTAGGTGAATACAACTGAACATGTCATATTTGAATTTGTAATAACTACGGGATGAAGTGCAAATCAGTCATCAATTTGAACGAATGCCACTACTTTGTAATTTCATGACTGTGTGCTCATAAAATTTGTATTTCGCACATTATATGTTCAGGTACTCTGCGCAGCATATACACAGGAGTCTTGTAGATTGAAAACGACACGTGGGGTAGGTCATAGTTGTGTTGATAGAAGTAAAGTATGTAGTGGCCCCGCAAACGAACTGAATTTGATACGACAATACGCAAGACAGGTAAGGAAATACCAAACCGTGTCAATATTATAAACCGAAATGTATATATACGAGTAGGAACGACGGAAAACCAACACATACAACAGATTGAAATCTTGAGTCAGTTGAGGCTAGACCACCATTGAAAACCTGGAAGCACTGGACGGCCGTTTTGTCCCAGTATGGGACTCCTCAGTAGTGCGCATCCACGATACCTCACCCCGCGGGACTCGAACCCAGGACCTACCGGCTTCACGCGCGAGCACTTAACCATTAGATCACTGAGTCGGCATCCAACGGTGTTAATGTCTAACTTCAACCAATCCACGAAGTCTTATATTAAATGACAAAATGATAGCAACCAATGAGTAGTAAATGTCAATTGGCATTTCCATCTAGGATAAATAACACAAGAAGGGTTCAATCGACCAACGACAGTGGTGGTTTTCTTGGGTTGGCCACACCCAGAACTTTAGACCTATAGGTTTGATCTACAAGGCAGTGGAGCAACGTCAGGAGATGCAGTCCAATGTTAGCCGGCGACCAACCATTGGTTCGTGCGCCACTTGTTCCGTCGGAATCCTGAAAAGTCATCTGACGGTTATGCAAGTATGTTGTCCGTATGAGTTTATTTTCACTTGCATTCGCACTAGTGAGATGACTAAAAGAACAAAAGTATGATCAAGAGGAGTAAGAATTCCGACTCTTGTTTCAGTCAGTTTGTTATGTTTAATACATTTTATTTGATTACAGGGAGATTTTATTGAACTCATTATTGCTTAACCATGATATGATTTAATCAAACTACTGATACATATGAATTGTTATTAAAAACGTTTTTAATACGCATTAATGGTGAATAATGTGAATTTCGGATACCTGAGAGGAATTCATTTAAAATGAGTGGATCCGCGACAGACTCATTGCTCAATACTTTGATTATTTATGTTCATGCTTGTAGTGGCATTGGGCCCTAACCATTCAATCCTCAAATCTGAACAGTAAACAACTAGAAAAATAGATTATTAATATTTAACTCTGATGTTTTCAGTTTTCAGGAGATTTACTGGAATGCCTGTATTAATGATTTACATGAATGATCGTGTCTCTAAATCTCTAACTAGACTAATAATCTTTTGTGATGTTTGCTAAATGATTAATTGATAAAGAAACGTACTGAAATTATCTATAATCGCTAGAGGAGAATATAATCTAATGATAATTGGGCTGCAACTAAATGCAACTCAATTTCGTAAATGTGCCCTTCAGCTTAGCAACCAATCAGAATGAGGCGGGAATTAATATATCCGCCATCTTTGTAAGTAATGGCGGTCGGCTTTCTTCTTTCTGTGCTTCTTTCAGCTATTTCTTTTGTGTAGCTATGTAATTTAATGTTTCGGCCTGCTAAAATGCCGCAGTTAATGTAATGTTCTACATGTTGGTGTGAAATTTACTTCGAATCAGCATTGTTTTTTGGGTTTTTGCTGCTTCTACTCAAACCAATGTATTTCTTCAGCCAAGCTGGCTAGTCTTATGTTTTAAAATGGAAATCGGTTTTGTTTTGACTTGTTTTCTAGATATCCAAAACCGAAGTTAGTTTTTTAGCTGAAATTATTGTTGCTACCGCCTGTGACTAACTGTCTGCATGTTCATTCCTAACTGTCCTTCATGATGTTATCAGCGAAATGAAAGGAAAAATTTCCGGTTTTTAATTTTCTTCAGTACTATGGACAACACTATCCCACCAACGAGTAAAACTAATACTGGTTGCCCAGCAGTAGGGGATATCAGTATTGTTTTCGAAAGGACCCAGACTTCCGACAACCATAGACGAAGTCACAGATGCTACCAAGCTATTTCAGAGGGTTTGTTATGAAAAATATGCCATATAGCAGTAATGGAGGGGTTGTACGCATTACCAACACTAACCTAAGGTGTAACACCCAGAAACTAGAGACACAACATAGCAGAACGGACTGTAGACGCAACTTCTATTCCTCAGGAGTTGTCAAGTGCTGGAATTCGCTACCCGCCGAGCTAGTTCAAGCGACTTCCCGGGAGTTCTTTAAGAGGCAATTGGAAATATTCTTGAGGACAGTATCATACTATGATTTACCAATTTCTTTTCCCTCTTTTATTGTTAATATACCTAGGTTCCTGCCTGGAGGTTTTGGTGATCCCCTACTACCAGACACGGAAGCCTGTTAAGCGAAAGCTTCCATTCAGTGCACAACCATTTGAAGACATGAACTAGGTGCTGAGAGGCTCGCTTATCACTAGTTTCTTGCAACGATTTAGTAGATAAAACAAAGTAGCATTAGATCCAAAAATTTATTCAAGAACTTTCATTAGGAATCGAATATCAAACAAAGGTTTAAACCAAGTTCCCATTTAAAAGTTGTATTGGTAATGTAAAGCTGCAGTTTTTGTTGTTTTTTCCGAACGAAAGACTAAAAGAAATCAAAAATACTGGAAGTGATTCTGAGACTAAAATGGACGTCCAGCATCCTTTTTATAATCTGCTGTTAGTTGGGCCTCCCGTAAACACTTTCATAGTTCTAGGGGCGAAACAGTTCTTAGGATCTGTGAAGGCTCACTCCTGTTGCATTCTAAATGAAAAAATAGTGATGAATTTAGTCGGAAATGTGAAATAGATAAATAACCAAATCACATGTTTTTTAGCAAAGAATTTATGCAGTTGTGATTTACCTTGAGTTCATGAATATTAGATAAGGTCAGCTACTATTACTTGTGCAAAGCATCACATTGGCTTAGTACCGTATCGCAATCCTTTTATTATTTTGCTCCCATTTAAGTATTCCCATGCATCTGCGTCTATTTTAACAGGAAGACATACAAGCAGAGTAAGTGTCTGATAAACTAAAACTCCCAGTTGTCAAAAAGATTCTTAACATTTGGCCACAGCCAGCTGCATTTAATTGAGACACAGAACACTAATCTTCTAAGACTATATACTGCTCTTCTACAGGCAAATAAAAGCTCACACACTTAGCTATCCTGCTACCGATGTTATTGCTGGGGAAACCGTTTAATGACAGTGGTCTTGAAACATGAACAGTGTTAGACGTACTGTCTACGAATAAACACCAAACGTACTTAAAGCTATCTTATAATGTATGACAGCAACAGCATCATAGGCACGTTCTTTCCTATTTTTAATCAGACTGATTTGAATCAGTATACTCATCAGAAACAGGCAACTCTACTTACTAGACTGATCTGTTTCGGTACAGGCTTCAAGCACTACACTTAAGAATAACAATTCTTTCAACTAAACTGAACTATACGACAACCAAGAATACTAAACTAAGTAAGTGTCATAATTATTGTTTCATTTGCACAGACATGTTGCTCAAAGTAGTTAAATGGACATAATTAGGCCTATAAAACCAAAGCACGAAATATAGGCCATATGAACTAACCTAACAGAAGATAAAGAATATATATTGCTTTCCGACTGAAGACAGCAGTCAGTTAATCATAGAAACATAGTTTACAGTACAACGAACCTTTCTTCAGTAAAATCATGCACTGAAAGTTAATCTGGAAACAATCAACTATGTGAATAAACCCACTGTGACTTGAGATATCATCCCAGCGTGCAATGGACCTGCAGTGTAACGCAGTCGGACGTGGCGAATAAAAATTAAAAAAGAGCAAAATTAGCTACATAATCTAGTTATTTAATTAAAAATACATTATGAAATGACAAAATATGTGGTTACTTGAACGCACAAATTACAGTGTGCGATACATTAAGTTTACATGGTTGCGTTGCGGATAAGATCACCCGATAATTGTAAGTCGATTTATCGACCGAGCTTGTGTGAATGGTTTCATCATTGTTTCAATAATATCACGTGAACATTAAACTGTGACAATATCCTATGACGATATCCTGAGACCATTATGAATGACTAGGTATATCGTTCAGACAATAAGTGATACAGTCATTCGTGTTTTTAACACTATAATCTCTTGATACACTTTCCGTTCTCATAAACAGCCTTCCTTATTCTAACTGCGACCTCCATTCCATCATTTGAACCTGCCACACCTTGTTAAATATCATAACTCGTTCTTTATTACTGCATTCTCTCATCTGGAGTCATAAACAACATGCCACTCTAGCAGCAAGATCTAGTTTGAAATTAATCTAATATTTTATTATACCTGCCTATTTCGATACAAAATGTTGAGCATTGTGTACGTTCGTGTCCAAGTGCCCTGTTGCTCCTCTGTTTCTCATTTTTTCAGAAGTTTGCTATGAGGGCACGCCTAAGGAACGTCTAAAGCCTGGAACGAACTTGATGTGCGCGTTTTCCCGAGGTCACAGTTCACATCAAGCGCTCTACAAGTCTACTTTATAACAACTATAAACTTAAAACATTATATTGCATAAATACTTAGTTTTTATTTTGTAAGCCTGCTTGACTAAAAACTATGTAATAGCTTAGTTATTGTACCAGTGTAGTAGGATAACATCTTGATACGATGTTTTTATATCGCAACTATGTTCAACGTCTTTTTGTGCAACCAATGTGATAGTCCATTTCATAAACCCAAGTACGCAAAGCGATAACGGCTGTGAAGGGTTTGGTGGAAAATGTTATAGGTGGTTCAAATGGCTGCTGAATTAAGATGGCATAGGGATGATATGATGCAATACATGTACAGGCCAGGTTCACATGTGGTTTGATGAGGAATATTCTGATAAAAAAATGAACTTGGTCAAAAGATTTAAAAGTTGGGAAATGACTTATCGGACTAAAACTGAGAACATGACAGGTATAATATATAATTTTCATGAGTGGTTGCTGTTGGTATTCAAGTAACATACACAAATATGTAGTAATGGTAACCAGAAACAGGTAGAGCCAAAGTGATGGTTAATTTAATATTGTTCTCCTGAGAACAATACACTTTCTCATGGGAGTATGTTGTGATTTGAAGCTACTAGATATATCAGTCACTGAAATCGACTGTCAAACGGAAGAAAACAACATACCAGGAACTTACGGTGAGTTGGAACTGTAGAGCTTTTAGGGCATTGAGTTTCATTTAAATTGTTCATGCAGGCAATGGCTTGTATTTTGTTTAGATAATGATAGCCGAAATTTGTTATCACTCAGTAACGAGTCACATAGTGCATGCCAGTTTGTGGTTCAGAACAATTAGTTCTTTTTGGACCTTCGAAGAATCATTCTATAGTGGTATGTAAATGCAAAAATTGGCTCAATAATAGCTCGTGTGTGGTTTGCCTTCCTTTGGATTGATGTTATATCATGCGAAAAGTTACTTTCAGTCTGATCCATCATATAAAATGCAAATGTAACCTAGGCGAATTTCAAAATTTCAGTTGATGATCTACTATGTTTGTGATACTTTATAGTATCTGGCAGTTGATTTCACTTAGACTTGTCATATGTTCTTTCAAAGAGACGTTACTTTCGATAAACTGTCGTCTTAGTATTACTAAATGCGACTTTGAGAAAGTCTGCTGATCCAGGCAGAGCAACGTAAATTCGGTATCAGCTTGAGTATACTCGGCAGTCCTTATTAGCATGACTATATAACTTAGCTACAGTGAACTATAGTAAAAAAAACCATGTTGTCAGTTGTGTTCTAAACTGTAATCCCATAGATAATGTCTTAAAACTTGAATGGACTTACAACGATCGAAATTCTAGTATTTGTTCTGGATGCATAGCTAACAAAGCAAAGTTAATTCGCTTAGGTTAAACTATGTTCTTCTGTATAGCTCACGAAGCATTTTTTCAGTGACCCGTATTAAATTTTATCAAAACACAAACTCTGTGCTCAATTTATTCAATCCAAGATTACGAAAGAAAACAAATTGCATCAAAAGTACGAAATACCTTAAACAGCATAGTCTGTGCTATAGAGTCACATTTTCACTCGAACAAGATAATGTACTCGATAGAAAAAAGATCACTATATAACTGTTCGGTGCCTGGGGATCTATTGGAGCATTTCCGAAAATACAAAATTAAATATCTACCTACAAGGATTCCAGTGGCCTTTACCAGCAGACACTCAAAGGTTAACAAGTATCAAACGAGCAACCTGACGACCTTGAGTTTAGCCGAATATGACTTTGTTTTAAATGGCCCGGCAAAAAGGAGCATAAAACTAAACAATGATAGTACATTTTTAACAAAAGCCGAGTCATAAAAGTCCGAAGAAAGAAGAACATAAAAAGTGGTTACAAGAGACATGATTAATTTAAAGTACGAAACAGGGAGAAAAAACGAAGAAATTGTAGTGCTGTCCAATAAAACTTTTCGATGGGATTTTCAATGTATTCTTTCTGTTACGGCCATTGTTCAGTTTATTTTTTGTATTTTGTATTGAATTTAACACATCTGACAGATTAATTTGAATTACGATATCTTTATGTGTTTTGAGATTGTCAGATTTTCCAGCTTTCAAACATGAAAAAATTCCGAGCCGCCAATAGTATCAAGCGTTTATAGAAAAACTACCTTACATTGACCAGCAAATGCCTGATCGAACTCTGTAAGTAGTTTTTCGCTGTGATTCTCTCGGCATTCTAATATGGGATTTTTGTTACTTCACAACGTCATAATATCATTTGAAAGATTTATTAAACTTTTCAAAAAGTCACTAATTTAAATTATAACCGTCAGTAATGGCAAAACTCGTTCCCATACTATTGTTTCACTCATTGGAGCCGGCAATTCATTAAATGATGCCTTCGAATAATGTGCGATTACAGAAAATATAACTCCGTTGCGGAGAACCCTAGTGTAATAAATCTCCCGAAAAATGTCATTGTAAATATTACCCCTTTCGAATGGTTTCTGATATACTTACTGTACTCAAGCCTTGAATTTACTGTTCATAAGTTTTGCACTGAGTTTTTGGCTTCATCTTTGCTCTTTGATTGTCTGTCTGGTCTTGGACTCCAAAAAGTCGTAATAGCGAAGGTCTGCTATAAGTTTGTTTCAAGAATTGTGGAAAAGAACATTTTGTAAAACTCGCAACTGTTGTTAGTAAATGTTAATTTGACTGCATAATTTACTTGGTCTTGATATTATTAGGTTTGGAGTCGTAAATTCAACGAACTGGAAGTCCGTGAATTCAAACGTACTAGTCTTCATTGCATGCGGATGTAAGAATAATTGTACGGTTTAGATTGTAACCTGATGGTGAAGACAAGCAAGTTCTATCCTGTTCAGACGTGTGACGGTTTAATGAAGTGGTATTTATTTACATGAATCAATATGTGTGGTGTCATCACTCTTATAGTCGAATGCTCCTGTGAATCTGGTCATTTGGTTAATGGTGTGAACAAACAGGGCATGAATTTGATGCCTGTCAAACAATTTAGAGCCCATCATGGAGATGTGACGGCTTTCACAACCGTGGATGTTGACGATTCACACTGTTTAGAAATCAATCTTAAGATCAACTATGATTCATTTTGATACGTAAAATCATTAGTACAGAGATGTTTACTAATGTCATTTGATTAAAACATAAGGATGTTTGAATAGAACACTGTAGTGCTGTTTGAATATTAGTCGACTGTAGTTAAATTAGTGAAAGTTATGCGAACACAGAACGGAGCTTGTATTTTGCCCCATACGGCTTCGTTTTGAACTTTGCTAAACTTTATATAAATGGATGAGGGCCACAGAATATTCATGAAGCACCTGATCATTTTACTGGTTTGATAGTGTCTGTTTCAAGATAAGTGGGGATATTCAGCCATGTCGAATGCGCCCCAATAATGTCTCTAGACAAGGAAACAAAGTACAAATGACTGAAGGGTTTATTTAAGCGTGAGAATTGTGTTAACAGATGAACTGCAGAGGATAAAAATACTTATTTTGTACTACAGTATGCAACCTTAACTCAGCTTGCGTATCATTTTTCATGGACTCTACAGTTTAATAGACTACTTTGTAGAGTGGCTGGTGAATAAATGGGTGGCATCGATTACCTAGTTGTTAGAGCTAATTAAGGAACATTTTGAGCATAAGCTAACACGTTGTGGCAGGGAAATGAACGATCCTTAACACTTATAAACCATGATCTGCGAGTTTGTAATGGAGCACAGAGACCTGATTAAAAGGTTAGGGACCTTATTTTAGAATTCAGCTGAGAAATGAATATTTGTCCCACCATGTATCACATTGAGCACACGACTTCCTTGAGGTATGTCGTACACTACCACGATACTGATTGGAAAGCAATGTCTTCTTGATCGGCTTCGTTAGTGCTCAGTTACAATAGGATTTTTTAGCGTCTTGATAAGATCTTAGCTTCTTTTTCTTTGATATAGTTTGTCCCCTTAAGGAGTCTAGCTAGTTGCCGGCACGTTAATTTAAATAAGATGAATGAAAGTCATGCTGCAAGTCTTTCTCACCTCTTAGTCATCGAGGAATTAGTTAAGACAAACTGCTACTGAAGGTAATAAGAGAGCTTCTGTGTTACACTAAGGTATTTCAGGGGATGGTATGACAGCCTTTGACGTAAGTTTGTGTGTATTCGTGTGCTTGTTAGTGAAAATCCCCCAACTATACACTTTGAATATAAACTAGCGATTATTTTTAATTTCGGATTAAAGATTTTGGTACCTTCGTCTGCGTAAAGGTGTACTCTCACATTTTCAACATTTTTTAGCAATTTGGTAGCAGATAAAAGCAAACATTAATGGCTTAACAGCGTTATAGTCTTAAGCGTATATATTATCATGGGTTTAAGTTCAAGGTTATTCAATCACTATGTTACGTATTTACCACTGAACAGTGCACCATATCTGACCGTCAGTAAGAAGATGATTAACAACTGCAAAGTCGGAGTTCAGGGCATGAGGGAAAACATTTGAGATAAGCATACAAACAACGGACTCACATCTATGGGTGATAATCAACCAATACCAGCAAGGATGGATGTTGGCTAGCAGTGGAATCCCATTTGGAGCTCATCAGCTGGATCTGCCTGCACGCCAGAGTTGATGTCCGCTGTAAAAATCGAATCTAGTACCGTCCGTTATGAGCGCCATAGCAGTATCCATTTAACTACTGAGTTCAAATGGCGACTAGCTTATGTAGTATCGAGGCCATCAACACAGGATGCTCATTTGTCAATAATAGACTGATCATTTGGGTTCTAAACATCAATGGGAATATTCAAACAAACAATACAAAAATGGATTGAACAATCAACCAAAACTCAAGTCGACAGAACATGCTGCTGGCCATTTGTGGAGAAATTCCGATAACTCACCTCCGCTTGAAGTTTCCGCTTATGATGCTTTCCTGAAGAACAGGGTAATTTCCATAACAAGCTCATCCAACTCGTAGATCACGAAATTCCAAAATCCCTATCCTGTGCCTCAAATACCCTCTGTAATCTCAATACTACAAACGGTCAATCGGAATAGCAAGTAACTATAATACGCATATAGTAAATATCACCGCTGCAAATATAAAACACAAATCACTTGGAGGTATAATAAGAGTTTCACAGTCGTCACCATCAATAAAATTTCGAAGATTATTTTCTCAAGTTCGGAACGATCAAATATCACATGGAAATGCAAAGCGTTATGGTAGTAATCTATTTCGTTGCCTTCATATCTTTACTTTTGTTCCAGCCTTATTGATTCGTTTGGAAACTAAAAAGGTTGTTTTATTCTGAACGTCCTAATCTCTTAGGTTACCTTAGTGTGGTGTTTTTCTCCAATTATTAACATCGATTCCATACCACAGTAATTTAAGTGTGGTTGAGAATTGCAGTACAAACTGGGAATCCCAGAAATAACGCAATTTAGACCGAGAAGAACCCGGTGATCACAAACGAACGTAATGTAATTGGAATTCTAGAAAAGGCAGTCATCAAGTGCATTAGTTCATGCAACACCACAGTGATTCTTCGTGAATGCAATCAGGCAGGCTACCTAGAGTGACGATTTGTCCCTAATGAAGTGTACTGGGGATTGCATTCCATTTCATTCCATCTAAACAAACATATAACTGGTTGAATGTCTGAATGTATACACACTTCATGAACGATTACAAATGAAAACCATTTCAACAGAGGCATTTTAGTTTCGGAATCAAACGATATAGGTTTCTTTCTGTTGGTACCGATATTATTAAACTTATGAGGAAATTTCGTAGTCGGGTCACTATAAACTTCGGAAATCTGGTGGATGGTAATTATCATTTATCCTGTGCTCAGTGAGCGAAGAAATGTCAAAAAATCACTTGACAGGTGCTCGAAAATGATTAAAGATATGGGTGCGTGCTTGTTTCACCATATATTTTGTAAGGTAAGATTTTGACAAGAAATGATTTGATGAGGACTAAACGTGGAGGTAGAATGCTACAATGAAAAAGACAGGTTCAGATGCTGGCTCTTTGAGTTACATTGAAGTTCAGTAAAATTAACGAGATTAATGTTTCGTTGAAATGTCATTATCCTAACAACCACAAAGACGTCACGGATATTTAAGGTTTGATGACTTTGTTGTTTGCAACACCTTTATGATTGAGGGTCAAAAACCCAGTCAAATCAGAAATTAGGAACTTAGGAGTCCATTGTTTGCTCCAGAAGTGTGTTGTGTGTCTGAATTAAGCTGCGAAATATAGTCTAGTTGTCGATAATCTCGAGGTGAGTACTTCTTTGAAGTTGAGATTAGAGAGAAGTTAAGAGGTTTATGATCATTGAAAACAGTTCAATGCATAACTAAGAGTTCATTACCGAAACTGCTCTACCTCAATTCAGTGTCTAACAACGGTCTCGAGAGGAATGCCAAAGATTGCCAGGTGTGGTTAGCCGATTGTTGTAAGACTCTTTCGATTGCTAAGTCGGATGCGTTTACTGCTATACTAATGGGTGCCTGGGTGTCCTGATGTGCAAGCATGGCTACTTTTGTAATAAGTTCCTTAACTGTGGAGAATGCTTTTCGTCTAGCTTGATGGATTTCGCATTTCCATGAAGTTGGTTCGCTAGCGATTTCTTAAGGGACATGCGGTTTGGTGCAAATCGTCTATAGAAATTTGGAAGGCCGTTAAACTTGCATAACTGCTTAATTGTGGTCGGTTCTGGCTAGTCGAAAATGGCCGCCACTTTACTTCTGATAGGTCGGATGCCTTGAGCATCAATAATGTGTCCGAAGAAATCTAAGGAGTCAGTTCCGATTTGGCATTTCTAAATGTTTACAATAATGCCATCCTTTCGTAGTCGATCGAAAACAAGGTCCAGACACTGAAGATGTGATTCTCTGTCCAGACTTGCTATCCAGCAGTCATCGAAATAAGCATGTACGATGTTTAGACCTATAAAAACGTCATCTATGAAACTTTGGAAGGTCTGGGCAGCATTTCTTAAGCCGAAAGTCTTGCTCGAAAATTCGTAGAGGCCGAAACATGTGATGATAGCTGTTTTAGGATTGTCATCGAATGCCATAGGAATTCGGCTATAGGCTTTAATCAAATCGATTTTCGAAAAGATAGTTGTACCATGCAAGGTACCTGTCAAATCGTGAATGTGAGGCGATGGGTAACGATCGGAAATGGAAAGAAATGCTCAGGATAGGGTTGGATGGAGAATGCTGGTGAGCGGCCTATGCTCCTTCACGAGGGGTAACAGGCGTAATTAAGTAAGTGAAATCATGAATGTGGGGCAATGGGTGACGATCACGAATGGTTTTTGCATTCAGTCGCCGATAGTTACCAGTTGGACGTCAGTTGTTGCTGTCCTTTTTAGGGACCATGTGCAACAAAAATACTCATACGCTGTTTGACGGTCGTGTGATCCCCAAGTCTATCATGTGGTCGAATTCTTTTTTGACCAACCTTAGCTTTTTGATGGCCAGTCGGTGTGCTTTTGAGAATACAGGTGGTCCTGTAGTCGTGATGTGATATGTAACGTTGCTGGTTACACACGGCAACTTCGGTCGCTAAATTCTGCGCCAGTATCGACGAGGTATCGAACTCTAGTTCTCACACCTGTGACGTACAACAGACGGCTATGTTCGCCGGCTACGGATGCTGTTAAAGTGTGACGGCTTGGAAGTATCCCGAGTTGTTTTTCGCGTCTGTCGTTTTGACTTGGGAAAATTACAAGGTGTTCTGCAATTTCCAGAACAGTTTCCGTACTGGTTGTGATACCAGAACCAGTCGGGGTTGTCCGTTTCTCGTGTTCTAGAAACAGGTCGGCTATGTGAAGTGCTTCTTCGCTGAGTGTGTGACCGTTTACGGCCATTACAAAACTGCATATAACGTGTCGACGAATGACATAGTTCCATGATGTCATTCTGGGTCGTTTGAGGTTTTTCTTTGATTGAGAAAACTCCGGCATTAAGAGATTTCGTGATTTCAGGGATGCGGTTGGCAGATGCAGCCAGCTCGTCTACAGCGTTGTTTTGAGACGAGACCAGCACAGCTTGCACCTGTTGAGGAAGTTTAGATAAGAAATGTTGTAGAAATATGCCGCCATCGAAAATTCTTTGGCCAATCACCTCTCTCATTTTTAGCAACATATCTGTCGCAGAACCATGTTGCAAGTCAATATTATTAAGGACTTGGTCTGACCTTTGTCAATCGGTTAAATCTTTGCGTTTAAGAATAGATCGTTTAAGTGTTTCGTAGGGTTCCGAAATATCACTAGTAAACACACCAGGCGTGACGTAACTGTTAAATCCGCGTGGAAGTGCCCTGACTACTGCGAGGAGTTGTGCACGTATGTCGTTCAGTTCGTGGTCGTAGAAGTCGGCTTCTATGTGCCAGAACTGGGATTCAACGTTGTCTGGCCAGATCGGCATTAGTTGAATTGAAGGTGGATTCACGGTCTTTAACTTGAGTGCATTGAGTGTCTGTTCCACCATGGTGAAATATCAAGTACGAGAATGAAAGAGGAAAAAATATCACACTATATAAAAAATAAAATAAAACAATGATTTATGAAATTCCAAAAAGGAACAGACTCACAGTCTGCAATTCGGTATACCAGATCACGTCAGGCTCACCAATGAAGATGTCACAGGTATTTGAGGTTTGACAACGCCTTAATCAGTAACACCTCATATGAATCGCACCCACCAAGTGAAATCAAAGGACAGAAGTGAGGAGGTTCGAAGATATATTTGATAGGCTATCAATATATAGAGGATCGACTGATCTACACTGGCTAGCGATTGCAGGGAACGTTGAGAACGGCGTTCCCACTTGTTATCTTGTGCGGATGCATGACCGAGCGCATTCACTCAGGTGAGTCCATTAAAACAAATGTGGTCAGCATCCAATATCGAAGACTTACAGAGTTATTTTGGGGATTTGTTTACCACTACAACACCTTCTATAATCCAAACGTACCAACTCGATAAAAACAGAAGTCAAATAGAAAGAGACTTGAAGTTATATTTGAAAGAATATCGATATATTGAGAAGTGAATTACTTACTTACGCCTGTTACTCCTCGTGAAGGAGCATAGGCCGCTCACCAGCATTCTCCATCCAACCCTGTCCTGGGCAATCCTTTCTAGCTCCTTCCAGTTGTAATTCATCGTTTTCATATCTGCTTCTATTATCCGACGCAATGTGTTCTTTGGCCTTCCTCTTTTTCGCTTCCCTTCAGGATTCCAAGTTAGGACTTGCCTCGTGATGCAGATTGACGATTTGCGTAATGTATGTCCTATCCATTTCCATCGTCTTTTCCTAATTTCCTCTTCAGCTGGAAGTTGGTTTGTTCTCTCCCACAGAAGACTATTGCTGATGGTATCCGGCCAACGGATGTTGAGTAACTTGCGTAGACAGCTATTTATAAATACTTGTACCTTCTTGGTTGTGGTTGTTGTAGTTCTCCAAGTTTCAGCTCCATACAGTAGAACTGCCTTGACGTTGGTATTGAAGATTCTGGCGTTGATATTGGTTGAGTTGTTTTGAGTTCCATATGTTCTTCAGTTGTGGGAATGCGGCCCTCGCTTTGCCAATCCTCGCCTTTACGTCTGCATCTGAACCTCCTTGTCCATCAATGATGCTTCCCAGGTATGTGAAGGATTCTACATCTTCCAGAGTTTCACCATCAAGAGTGATTGGATTGTTGTTTTCCGCTTTGAATTTGAGGACTTTGGTTTTCCCTTTGTGTATACTGAGGCCTACTGATGCAGAGACTGCTGCTACACTGACTGTCTTCATCTGCATCTGTTCCTGTGTACGTGATAGGAGGGCTAGGTCATCTGCGAAGTCCAAAACGTCTAATTGATTTCGAGCTGTCCATTGAATTCCGTGTTTTACTTCAGATGTTGAGGTCTTCATAATCCAGTCGACCACCAGAAGAAAGAGGAAGGGAGAGAGTAAACAGCCTTGTCTGACTCCGGTCCTTATTTGGAATGCATCTGTCAGCTGTCCTCCATGCACGACTTTGCACTGTAGTCCGTCGTATGAGTTCCGGATAATGTTGACAATCTTCTCAGGAACTCCATAGTGTCGAAGAAGTTTCCATGACGTTCTCCTATCCACACTGTCAAATGCCTTTTCATAATCAATGAAGTTGATGTATAGTGACGAGTTCCACTCAACTGATTGTTCGACGATGATCCGTAGTGTTGCAATTTGGTCTGTGCACGATCGATCCTTACGGAATTCAGCTTGTTGATCTCGAAGTTGGGCGTCTACTGCATCTTTCATCCGGTTCAGCAACACCCTGTTGAAGACCTTCCCTGGTATTGACAACAGTGTAATGCCTCTATAGTTTTCACATTTGCTCAGATCTCCTTTCTTTGGAATCTTGACGAGGTGCCCTTCGTTCCAGTCCATCGGTACTTGTTCCTCCTCCCAAATCTTTTTGAATAGAAGGTGTAGCATGTTTGTAGTTACTTCGATGTCTGACTTCAGTGCTTCAGCTGGTATGTTGTCCGGTCCCGCTGCTTTCCCGTTCTTGATTTGTCTGACGGCCATTCTGATTTCTTCCTTCGTTGGTGGGTTGACGTCTATGAGAAGATCTGTGTGTGCCGCTTCGATGTCCGGTGGATTCATTGGAGCCGGCCTATTCAGGAGTTCCTCGAAGTATTCTACCCATCTGTTCCGCTGTTGTTGAATTTCAATGATTGGCTTGCCTTCTTTGTCTTTGACCGGTCTCTCTCGTTTACTGTATTTCCCTGATAGTTTCTTCGTTGTATCATAAAGCTGTTTCATATTTCCTTCTCTAGCAGCTTTTCCCGCCGTCTTTGCTAGTTCTTCCACGTATTTCTTCTTGTCGGCTCTAATGCTCCTCTTCACTTGCTTGTTTGCTTCTGTGTATTCAGCTTGTGTTTGGACTTTCTCTGCTCGTGTTCGGCTGTTGTTTATTGCTGCCTTCTTGTTCTTCCTTTCTTTGATCTTGTCCTGTGTTTCTGTAGAGATCCATTCCTTATGATGGTATTTCTTTAGACCCAGGACCTCTTGACATGTTGAAGTTAATGCTTCCTTGATGCCTTTCCAGTTGTCCTCCATAGGAGTTTCTTCTTCTTTCAGTAGATCTTGTAAGGCTTGGAACCTGTTGTTGAGAGCTATCTTGAATTCATTGAGTCTGTCAGTATCTCAAAGGAAGGCTGTATTGAACCTTTGTAGTGCTGTTTGTCAAGTTGTCCAGTTTTTCTTTAGCTTCAGTTTTAAATTGGCCACAACTAGGTGGTGATCTGAAGCTATATTAGCTCCTCTCCTGGTTCTCACATCTTCCATTGTCCTTCGGAATTTTTTATTGATGCAGATATGATCTATTTGGTTCTCTGTAGTGTTGTCCGGTGAGATCCATGTAGCCTTGTGTATACGCTTGTGTGGAAATATTGTGCCTCCTATGACCAATTTGTTGAATGCACATAGATTTGCAAATCTTTCTCCATTTTCGTTCCTTTCTCCCAGTCCATGTCGTCCCATAATATCTTCATATCCAGTGTTGTCTATTCCGACTTTGGCATTTAGATCTCCCATCAGAATAGTTAGGTCCTTTCTTGGGCATTTCTCAATGACTGACTGCAGCCGCTCGTAGAACTGATCTTTAATGTCGTCGTTGCTATCATTTGTGGGTGCATAACATTGGATAATATTCATTAAGATCCCCTCCTTCTTTGTTTTGAATGATGCTTTGATGATTCTGGATCCGTGAGATTCCCATCCTACAAGTGCATTTCGTGCTACTTTGGACAGCATAAGAGCGACTCCCTGAGTGTGTGGAGCATTTTCCTCTTCGTGACCGGAGTATAGCAGCATCTCTCCCGTAGCTAGCCTTTTCTGTCCAGCTTGAGTCCAGTGGGTTTCGCTGATTCCCAGTACTGCTAAGTTGTATCTCCTCATTTCCATTGCTATTTGACTGGTCTTCCCGGTTTCCCACATTGTTCGAACGTTCCATGTACCTATGAAAAGTTTTGCTCTGGTTGTTAGAAGGGGCATCGGCCTCGTGGCTTCCGAAGGAACTCGGCTTTCACCATGACGCGTCATAATTCTTCTAAATGAAGACCTTCTAACTCCCAGGGCAGAGTTAAAATGGTTTGGAATATTTTTTCTGGTAAGCGTTTTTTTAGCGAGTTAGTTTTCTACGGGATGGGGACGCTAACCCCATGCCCAACCCTCCTCCTTTACCCGGACTTGGGACCGGCAGTAACTCTGGGAGAGCTACAGGCGGAGTTTGAGAAGTGACTGATCTAATAATAATAATAATATATTTCTGCAAGCTGGCTAGCTGTTGTCGGAGAAGTTGAGTATAGTTTGCCAACTCGTGATCTGTTGAGGAAGTATGACCGAATGCGTTCAGCTAGGCGAGTCCACTAAAACTAATTAGGTAAGCTTCAGATGTCGAAGACTTATAAAGCCATTGGTTTTGGGGATTTATTTACTGCTATATGATGATCTGGTGCAAATGCGTGATCTAGTACTTCCAACTGGATTGTGTACAACAAAACTTATAACCGCAACATCAATGCTGTCTCTTTTGGGAATTTTGTAATGGGAACATTTTCAGTACCACTATACTACCAACAACTGGAAATCCATACTTTAATATTCTACTAGACGTTCTTCGTGAGTCATGTTTCTGAAAAATGTCTATAACGTCAGAACTAGACCATGTCTTTCAACCTTCAGAATCAGTAACCGGAGTAATTGTTTAAGTGTGTATCTTCGTGAGTAGAAGATAAATTTCAAGGTTCATCATCAAGAATGGCCTCAAGGAATGATGGTATTCAGCTCCTTTTGCAAGCCGAAAAGAGTGCCAGTGAGAAAGTAAATGAGGCAAAAAGGCGTGAGTTAGTTTTATATATCATTGCTATCAGGTAAAAAGCCTATATTCCATCGATAACTTTGGACCCTTTCTGGAGGTTTGACCCAGTTGATTACTTGGTCACCATTTTGTTGCACCATTTAAGGTTTTGTAAATCAAATGCGTATTGGTTTCACTAGCCAGGCGACCTTTTTAGAATGCTCATTAAATCGTCAGTAACCTGGTCACGTACTAAAAACGTTTAAATAACAATGAGGGTCTTTTGGTATGGCCAGTGGGATAGGCTGTCATTTATAAGGGTCCACAAGATAGTACTTAAAAGCAAGATTTAGATACTTCACCTAGTGTATAGCAGTACAATTGTAGGTTTTAACCATTGTTCCGATGACTCTTAATGTGTCTACTCAAGACATATCGATGGTTTTGTGACAACTGTTCCCAGACAGCAACAATCCTCATTTCCAGTAATAGTCACTTGGTGAATTAGTTAACGCAATATTTTCTATTATTTCAGCTACATGGTTTTCTGAATTTCTAAATAAAGGTTGAAAGTGTCTTATGAATTAGATATTATTCAACATCCCCAGCTTCAAGTCACACTTGAGTTCAGGGATAATAATACTACTTCTCGTCCACTCAGATCCGAGTGGAGCAAAGTTCGAACCTGACGTGCCAGTTAAAAACAATTGCTCTGTCCGCAAGACCACTGAGTTTCTTAATACTTTGTTGTTCTTCAAAGCTACTTTTCGGATGTGAGCTACGTCGTAACGCTTTGACTATGAAAAGTCAGATGTTTAACAGTATGTTTCTGTTCGAAATCTCTCAGATCCTGGATCAAACAGTAGTTACTTCCTTTGTCACTAGGTTGTGTTTCCGATAATAATGTGACTAGTATGGTCTTGTATTTGAACATTTTAAAATCGAAGCGAGAAACTACTGTTTCTTATTTGTTTGCTCATGGTATCTTAATTATACATTGTTTTATGTACAAATTTCTATATATTCACATTATTGGTTTGTTCGCATGTGGAACATTTTTTAGAACTCATGTCCAACACGTTTTCGTTGACACAAAAGGGTTAAATCCAAGTGCAACTATTTCAGTCGTATACTGTTGCTATAGCGTTGTATTTTTAATAATTTCCTGATTTTCTCTTTACTAAGATCTGCTTTCCATATACTGTAACAATGAGAATGAGTTTTCTACCACTCGATAATCAATGTGTTTTCTTACTGTCTCAGGTAAAGCTAAACGATTAAAGGAAGCTAAAGCTGAGGCTCAGGCAGAAATAGAAGCTGAACGAGCTGAGCGTGAGCATCACTTTAAAATTTGTGAGGGTAAGGTGAGTTGTCTGTGTATGTGATTTTCTGTTTATTCCGTAATGCTAACTTTAAGATATTTAGACACTTAGTTACGCCTGTTACCCCTCGTGAAGGAGTATAGGCCTCCCACCAGGACTCTGTTAGACCCTGTCCTGGACAATCCTAGTTGCTACTCATCCTTTTGATGCCTCCTTTCGATTGCTGACGGTGTGTTTGGTTTTCCTCTTTTCTGTTTCTTATCAGAACTCCATGTCAGTGCTTGTCTCGTGATGTAGTTTGGTGATTTCTTCAATATATGTCTCATCCGCGTCCAGCGTCTTGACGTTCGTATTGAAGATTCTGATTTAGTTGTTGGTTGACAGCTTTTTGAGTCATATATATTTTTCAATTATAAAAATGCGGCCTCTTCTTTGCTAAAACTTGTCTTCATATCCATATCAAATCCTCCAAGTTCATCGATGTTACTGCCCAGGTACGTGGAAGTTTCGACCTCTTCCAGAGCCTCCCCATCACGTATGATTGTGTTGTTCTCTGTGCCATATTTCAGGATCTTGGTTTTTCCCTTGTATGTGTTCAAGCCTACTGATGCAGAGGCTGCTGCTGCGCTGTCTTCACCAGCATTTGTTGGTGTGTATGGCATGGAAAAGCTAGGTGATGTGTAAAGTCCAAATCGTCTAGCTGAATCCATGCTGTCCATTGTATTCTGTGCTTCCCGTAAAGCTGATCTTTATCGTCTTCATTGTTTTTATTGGTGGGTGCATAACACTGGATAACACTCATTGTGATCCTCTCCTTTGTTTTGAAGGGTGTTTTGGTGATTCTAGATCCATCCTATAAGTGCGTTTTGTGCCTCTTTGGACAGCATCAGAGCAACTTCCTGAGTATATGTAGCATTTTCCTCTTCGTGACCGGAGTACAGCAGCATCTTTCTTGTTCAGCTCGGGTCCAGTGGGTCTCGCTGATTCCGAATACCGCCATGCAGTATTTCCTCATTTCCGTTGCTTTTCGACTGGTCCTCCCTGTTTTCCACATTGTCCGGACGTTCCATATATCTATAGAAATTGTTTCTCTGGTTGTTAGAAGGGGTATCTGTCTCATGACTTCCGAAGAATCTCAGCTTTCATCATAAGGCGTCATAGTTCTCCCTTCAACTCGGAGGGCAAGGTTTAGATTGTTTATTCTAGTTAGCGTTTTTAGCAACGTTTTTAACGAAATGGGGTTGTCGACCCCATGCCCAACCCCCTTTGTTGTGGGCTTGGCGCCGACAGTAGCCCTAGAAGAGCTGCAGGTGAAGTTACTTAGGCAGATAAGATGTATTTTAATGGTAAAATGTCTCACGGATTTAAACTTTATTTTAAAATTTTTACTAGGTACTTGGTCGTCGATCAGAAATTGAGTCACAGATTCAAAAGCTAACCCAAGAAATAATCGATACTCAGACTGCCTCAGTAAATCTTCATAAAGAAGATGCCATAAATATGTTGTTGAATTGTGTAATGCAAATTCAGCCACAGCTACACAAAAACTACCGCAATGGAATAACGGGTTAATCAGCAGTATTTGAAATTTGGCGATGCACAAATCAGTAATTTTAGACAATAAAACTGCAAATGCATAATAATTGATCATTTGGTTTCTCTTTATTATTCCTAATATTTATTATTATCTGCAAATAATCAAACAAATAAATTATTTTCAGAATAATATTTTCTAACCTGTTTGGTGTGTACATGTTGTGTATCCACTGTTTGCATATATTTCCGACTGTACTGATAGGTATTAGGATGCCTTAATTTATTTCCTGTTAATAAATTAATACCAGGATATTTTTAGTGTTTGATTGAATGTGGCCGTTTACTATATCGGTTTACATTTTTGGATGGTCTGTACCAGTGTCTAGATTAGTTGTTGGGAGTGAAGTAGTTGAGTTGTCTCGGAAGTTTTACGAGTCCTGATGTGTTGGTGTGTGTTGAAATCTTCTCACGAATTTAGAAAGCTTGGTTTCTTTTTGCCAACTTGAGTCATATGTGGTGTAGAAAAGTTATTCGTTTCCAAACGAAGTGGTGACTATGCCACTTAGTAGTCTTCCCTAGTTTACTGATGGATATGGATTATGACATTCGGAGACGTAAGTCGCAGGTTTTTTAGTCGAGAAATCACTATCGTATCGTTGGTCAATCGAGGAAGCGATTCTGTGTTTGGGGAGTTGGTGGGTTTTTATCAACTGAAGTAGATGGGACATGTATTGTTTATTCCCAACCAAAGCCTGTCTTGACATGCAATTTTGGTCGGAGTTGGAATAAGCTGGAAGGAAACTAGGGACTACTAAACTAAGGAGTAGTACCGGTGTGTAAAGTCATTGACTTTTAGGTTGCTGTGTTGTTAAATTCAGATTACCTAGTTGTAGTCCGTGCTATCAGTGATTGGAGACGTTGAGTGAGGTGGCTGCAAATCGATCACTGATACAAATGTAGATGTTTGTCTTCCCCTAAACCTTGGGGTTCAATATTATTCCGGACTTCCTATTTCTAGTATCCACCCCTTCTTTCCGAACAGTGTTCGTCAGTGTCTAGTCTTCCTCACTCACTACTATTTTTACTCTTGGTATCGCCCTTGTTAATGTCACATCGTGCTAGTGCGATTAGGTAATCGTAGTTTTGTGTTGGTTATGATTGCCTAAGATAATCTAACGAGTCTGCAGACATTCTCTACTTGCCCGGTATTCATAAAAAATTCCTTGTGATTAGGGTCCTGTTAATAATCATGGGTTTGGTATGTACTTTCTCTATCCGAAGTCCTAAGTGTGTTTACTGGGAACAAAGTTGGATAGTCCTATCACAACTATTGTTATGCATTCATTGAAATTAAATCAATATATATTTAAATTCAATTCCGGCCACATTTCGTTCTACAATTGAACTGTTGTATTGAGTTGTAGAAAAGTTTGTGTTTAGTTATTCTGCTGTAGTTCCATAGTCTTGTCGTCTGAAGTTTGGTTACCAAGTTTTTATTCTTGAGCCTCATCCCACCTATTTCAACTTAAGACACTGAATAGTAACTCGATTCCGCACAAGTAAAGCCCGAAACTATTGGGCAAACCTGTGCTTATTTGTCAAACCATTACTTATGATAATAATAATAATTATTATTATTTAGTTTTACTTATTTTCATCCACCTGCATAAAACATGCTTGTTTGTTTGTCGGAATACAACGATACCAGTCAGTCAGCTACAACGTAGGACCAGGCACATATGTGCATCGGTCCAGGTTGCCATAACTCATTAGCACAGCAAGATGAACACCGGATTCATAGGAGTGGTTAGGTCAAAGGTCGTAATATATAGGAGAAAGATTGCATATAAGGATATAGTATAGGAAGAAAGAATTACTTAGCAGAAAGAAAGATATGAAGTGATTTTAATCTCTTAGTTTAAGGGAAGACAGGGAGTGAATACACCGACGCCATTGTGATCGATTCTGAGCCATGTCACCCAGGGTCTCCAACCATTGGTTACGATTGTCACGCGGACCCCAACCAAGTAGTTTGTATCTACCAACATGGCTCAGACCAGAAGTTGGTGACTTCAAGCACTGATGCCACGTTTCAGTTTGGCCACCCCTAACTTTCTTCCAACCATCCCGAACACCGGTTAGCATTGCACGTCGTGGTAATCGGTGTTCAGGCATACGTAACACGTAGCCCAACCATCTCAGTCGATGAAGATTCACAACCTCATCAAGTGACTTACCATCATTCCCTAATACCCTGCGTTTAACCTCACTATTACTTACCCGGTGATCCCAGCAGACGCCAGCAATATTACTAAGGCATCTGTGGTCAAATACGAGTGTCTTCTACTCTTAAAGGCCATGTTTCGCTGCCGTAAATTAAAACAGAACGGACTGTCGTGCAGTATACTTGTCCTTTTATTGATAGACGGATATCTCGCCTTCGCCAAAGGTGACGTAAGTTGGCAAAAGCCAAACGAACTTTTCGAATCCTTGCTGAGATTTCGGCAGACACCAACCCATTAGGGCTGATAAGATAAGATAAGTGAAGTTGTCAACGCGTTCGACTACTTCACTCCCTATCCTTAGTTCAGGTGTTGACGCAGGCCAGTACTGCATTTAGAGGGAGAAAAGCGCCTGTGTTCTAGAGCCTGACGAATGGTGAATATGTGGTCGATGTGGTCGTGACCAGGTCTGAAGACAGCTTGGTTCCCTCGTGTTTGCAGTTCACGAGTCAGATGGAATAACGTCTAACTCCCAAATCTTAGCTAAAATATTAGTCAACCTCTCTCCAACGATGACTGATGGCAATATGGTCTATTTGAGTCCATCGTTGGTTTGGTGCAGGGGGTCGCCATGTTAGACGATGTCTGTCATGCTTGAAATCTGTGTTTGCTAAAAATAAACGATTGTCTGAGCACAGCTGCAGCAGACGATCACCATTATCTGTTCGCTGTGCTGGAATACTAAAATACCCACCTAAAAGCCTTTCTGTTTGGTTTAAACTACCTATCTGGGCACTAAAACCACCTGCTACGATTACTATGTCTGAAAGTTTAGCTTTCTGTAAAATTCATCTTTCACTTCATCTGAGCTGCAGTCGGTGGGAGCATAGACAGAAACGACGAAAAGGCAATGACGTGTGTCCCTATCCTTCCGAGTTCTTACGGAGCCATTTAGACGAACAGCGCATAAACGACTGTTAACGGGGATCCACTCTAATAGTGCTTGCTCCGCCCTCATGTTTAGTGCTATCCCTACTGCTGCCAGTCCACGAAAGCTGGCCGTCGGGTCACCAGATACACGGAGGTTGTATCTCGTTGGCTTTCCGTTTTGCCGAGGTGAGGTCAGGTGAATAACCACACTGGGATCCTGTATGCGTGTTTCGGAGACACAGCATACATCAATGGTACGAGATTGTAGGGTTCTAGCCAAGGAAGCCTGCTGATCGATTTGACATAGAGTGCGTACGTTGACGGCTCCAATGTGTAGTTTGGAGCGAGGTTTCAGTAGACTCGGGACAGTGTTTTGTGCACTAGAATCGTTGGTTATGGTGACACTTGAGGGGGAAGCCGAAAGAGGAAGTTTAGAGGTGAAAGTCGATGTAGGTGGAATAATAGGAAGTGAAGACGGAGGTTGATTATGAATACAGTGGTCCTGAGTGCTGTTAGAGGTATGAGGGCGGTCATCACTTCCCGGTTGCCCACACCGTGGAATGGTTGTTCTGGAGGTACCTGTAAAGGAAATTGGATTAGAGGTGGTCTTAGTGACCTGGGAGCGTGACCGCAGTGCCCAAGGGACAACTGCTTGAGGTCGGTCACACACGACCTTTTTGTGGGTAATTTTTGTGTTAGTTCCTTACTTGTTGAGACCTTACCGCCGGAGGCGGATATCCGTGGAATAAGGCGAGGTGTTTATTTTTAGGGTCGACCTTTTCTAACTTCACCCCTCCTTGTGGGAAGGCAGCATCTGTCATGCCGGTTGTCCTAATGATACACCTTACTGCTGTCACACCTCTGTACAGTCAGCAGTACGACTTCGCCTTCGGACCTCGGGTTTGTTGCTTTTAGTGTTACCGCTCTTCAATCGACCTGTCTGACATGGTAGGACCTTGTGGACCGATTGTTCCAGTCAGTATAGCTCGGTTGCTTCATGACGATGGGCAAGCCCGACCACCACGTCAAGGTAGCAACAACGGTCGGGGGTCATACAGTACTCACATAGACGAACAGTAAGTATTTCATCTCACTTACTAGACTACAGGTTGGACGACCGGTCAGAAACTTTCGCGGACCGTAGCATTACTGTGAGTTCTTCTATTTGAACATTGCTTGTTATATCTGGTTATCACTGATTAGTGCGAGCGCGTATTTGCTTGCGTCTTACTGGACGTAGGAAAGACGCTGCATGGAAACCTCTTAGGGGCCTACTTAATGATAGTCAAGCTAAGAGTATATTTCAGGAACAACTAGGAAAACAGTTAGGCGGCCATGTATGTGTTGCCCACCCCGATGCAGCTTGGAATGATATCCGAAAAGCTGTGGAAACAGCAGTGATATCCGCCAGTAAGGTAAACCACAAGGTTAGGGAGAAACACTGGATCTAAGCAGCATCTATCGCACTGATAGATGCTCGGAAACTCATTCCATCTGGCTCTGAACATAATGAAGAGCGGAGTCAGCTTAAGCGCAAGCTGACAAGAAGTCTACGCAATGATCGTGAACAGTGGTGGGTAGCGAAAGCAAGAGAGATGGAAAAGGTAGCGGCAATATGCAACAGCAGACAACTATTCAGACCTGCTAAGGAAACCGGTATTAGGAACCCAACTGTAGGTGAAACTATCTCAGAAAAAGATGAACATATTATTCATTCTCAATCCAGGATATTAGATCGATGGGCAGAACACTTCAGGGATCAGTTCAACTGGCCTTCAGCCACACTTCGGTTTCCCACGATCCCCAGTCAACCTGAATGACAAGTTAATGTAGGTCCTCCGTCTCTTAACGAAGTTGAAAAAGCCATAGGAAATCTGAAACGAGGGAGAGCAGCAGGCCCTGACAGGTTTACTCCTGAGATTTTTAAGGATGATGGTCCAGTATTAGCAGTGATATTAACTGAGGTCTTAGGTAGAATTTGGGAACTGGACGTAATCCCATCTGACTGGTCTCAATCACTGATTGTGCCAGTCTATAAGAAAGGACAAAAGTCCTCTTGTGATAATCACAGAGGAATCAGTTTGACTAATATAGTGTCTAAAATATTAGCTTCAATAATACTTCGACGCCTAACCAGAGCTCGTGAAGAACAGACTAGAGAAAATCAGGCTGGTTTTCGACCTGGACGTGGTTGTATAGACCAAATATTCACACTACGTCAGGTTCTAGAACACAGACACACGTTCAGACGCCCGACAATGGTAGTATTTCTCGACCTTAAGGCAGCATTCGACTCTGTTGATCGTGAGGTTCTATGGCAGTGTTTGTCACTGAAAGGAGTACCAAAGAAGTACATTAACCTTATTCAGGCTCTCTACTCGAACACAACTGGTCGAGTGAGAGATTATGGCGAACTGTCATCAGAATTTATTGTCTCAAGTGGTGTTCGTCAGGGCTGTTCACTCTCCCCATTCTTGTTTAACTTTGTCGTCGACGTACTTTTAGAGATTATACTTTCCTCGTCTAGATTTCCAGGGCCTGAACTTCTACCGGGAGGTTCACTTGATGACTTAGAACATGCTGATGACACAGTTCTGTTTGGTGAAGACGCTGACAAAATGCAGAGTCTTCTGACCAGTCTAAGCAACAATGCAGGCATGTTCGGGATGCGATTCTCTCCCTCGAAATGCAAAGTGTTGCTTCAGGATTGGGTTGCATCGACACCCGAACTAGTGATAGGGAGTAAAGTAGTTGAGTGCGTCGACCGCTTCACTTATCTTGGAAGTCTCATCAGCCCTTGTGGTCGGGTGTGTGACGAAATCTCAGCACGGATACAGAAGGCTCGACTAGCTTTTGCAAACTTGCGTCATTTATGGCGTAGGCGAGATATCCGTCTATCAACCAATGGACGTGTTTGCTGCGCAGCAGTTCATTCCGTCCTACTTTATGGCAGTGAAACATGGCCGGTAAGAGTAGAGGATATTCGTAGGTTACTAGTATTCGATCATAGGTGTCTTCGAAACATTGCTCGTATATCATGGGACGATCGAGTAAATAACACAGTTGTTAGGAAACGGGTACTAGGTAAGGATGGAAAATCCATTGATGAAGTAGTGAAACTTCATCAGTTGAGATGGCTGGGACACGTGCTACGTATGCCCAACGACCGACTGCCTCGACGTGCGATGTTCAGTGGTATAGGTGTAGGTTGGAAGAGAGCTAGGGGCGGCCAGACCAAAACATGACACAAATCCATGAAGTCACTGACAATTGGACTGAACCATGTTGGTAGATGTGGACTACCTGGTTGGGATCCGCAAGACGATAGCAACCGATGGTTAGAGACCCTGAATGACATGGCTCAAAGTCGTTTGCAATGGCGCAGGTGCATCCACTCTTTGTGTTCTCCCAAATTCTAATCTTCTGAATTCTTCATGTCCCTTTTTTCCTCTTTCCAAATTTATTTCACTGAATTATACTCCTCGAATAACATCTCCAAACCCTAATCTTCCTGATCACTGCTTACACTCTTGCTACCTCTACCACTACGGAATTTGAAAGGACAACTGCATCTCTGTGTTAAGGTGGTGTGGCAACTCGTTGTTACTGACTGACTGACTGACTGATTATTATGTTGGCATTGCTTATCACTTATACTCGAAAACGAAGAAACACTGCAATTCCCACGACACGAATGTAAACACACAACTAGTACAAATGAAGAATTATTAACCCCTAAATCTGTCGATTCTAGTCGGAAATACACTCATTTATATATTGATTGTGTACGCATTTTGAATAATAATTAGGATAAAATCACATGTGGAAAATACTTGGTTATAACAAATCACATGCTGAGTCTAGTTCATGTTATACAGAATAAAATATCGCACCGGAAAACAAACATTACACTGAGTGATCATCACATTGAATTAAAACGGAAGCAGTGTTGAACAAAAATCATAGTGAATAAAAGGATGTCGTTTTGACGTCTCATCTCGTTATATCATTTAATAACCATCAAATCAAATGTGAGATTCGAAGCCGAACGTATAGAACTGGACATGATTGGGGGGTTGCTTAACAATAGAATCCCTATCTTGGATTTGAAAGTTGTAGTGTTCAGGATGGGCCCAACATTTCATACCATCTCTTACTATCACTCATTAAATGTTCAGCTCTAACTAGTAGTAACATATTTGTGTCAGGGTGGGAGTGCCTGTGTTGAAATGAGTAATGTATTTAGCACGATAAATTATTACTAGATGATTTCTACGCGTACCGTAATTCATTTATCAAATGGTTAGTATTTTAAACAGTGGAGTTAAGTAGAATGTAAGTATATGCGCGGGATAAGTTATAAATAAGATGGGGCATCCTCCCTCTGTTTACATAGATACTTAGATTCACATGTAACATAAATTGGGGTAGATACAGAATTTTTAACGTTCCTGACATTTTCACTGGTCACAGGTAGGGATTTAAACATTGATAAACGAACAACTAGTACGAGTATTCGTCAATAACCTGATGAATGGTCTCACAGAAAATTAGTGTGTAAAAATAGTCACTAAATTCAAATGAATTCTCATCTCACTGAGAGGTTTCTAAGAAATTGTTACGACATTCAATCGGTGTAGTAAATTAGTTTGTTCACAAAGTTCGTGCAAATAGTTTAAATTTTTATTTAGTTGTAACTATTTAATTATATGTTAACGTATGATTTGTGGAAATGTTTACCGAATTTTCGGCATAACACGAAACAACACATATTATGTGTCGCGTGAACTACAAAAAATATCGATCTAATAAGTATGAATTTTGGAAAACTAGTAGGAATGTAAGCCAATGGATCTGATGAGTCGTTTCATTTAGGATATTATCATTATATACAGCTGAAATAAAGTGGTTTGGTGTTATTTGAAATTATTCAGTAATAAAATGTCTTTCAACAGGTCAGTATTACTAAGCTCGGAGAGTAAACATGGACAAGAATTAGACATCATTTATTTTAAGTTATGACAGGATAGGTACTCCAACCTTTTTACCATTCTTGTTTATTATTGCCTTTGTCGTTTGTTTCTACCTTTTGAATTACTCTTTCCAATGTTCTCTTTATTTCTACTCATTCGATAGCAAACTAAACTTATATAAAATAGTGGTATGTCTACCTTTAATCTAGTCTGATATTGCTTATGTTCCAGCCTTTAAATAAGCCAGACAACCAAGTTCTGCGTTTTAACCGTCTTAGAATGATGAAATGATGTGATTAACATGAGTGTTATGTAAGTTCCAATGTTGATACGTTGTGTAATTCTAATGTAACCTGAGATTTTCCGTATACTCCTCATTATCTGACTTGTAATTATCTTTTTTCAATCTTTCTGCCTCATACCGTATTATATATTTAACAATTTACTTGTTAATTTCTAGGAATACAAAGCTGAATTGCATTATAGGTGTACAAAAATTGCACAAGAAATATCTAATAAAGAGCAATGTGAAGTCAATATGGATATAATTTGCTTGATGACTGAATTGATCTTCCGTTTTCACCAAATTCTTGCCACAGATCTAGAAACATTTAGTCGGCATGCAAAACGTTCAACAGTAACTGTAGATGATGTCTTTTGTTTCGTCCGAAGAAATCCTCAACTGGTAATTAGTGAATTAATTTTATTTTCTTGTCGATTACAACAGTATAGAACAAATAAAACGATAAATGTTAAATGGTTTATGTTTTATTTGTTCATTTTCATTGTGACAAAGATAATGCTTCGTTACTCTATTTTCTTCACCCAAATAGCAAATCAAATCAATGTATTAACTTCACAACTTTTAGGTTTAATTTTTCTTATTCCTACTACTTTCCACCGCAAAATAATAGAAAATGGAATTACATCAGCAATATAGAACATGTAGCAAAGTTTACACAGTGAAGTAAATTCATTTTATGATATGGCTTCTCTCCAACTACAATAAGCTAAAAGTATGTGTGAAATTGATGTCGATTGCAGCACACGGCTGTCGTTACCTACAATAAGTAGAAATTGGTGTGTCGTAATGAACTGAAAAACGTTGAGAGAAATGTTGGTGATACGATCAATGCTAATGTGTGAAGCTATGGCTTAGTGATTAAAGGTTTCGACTTTTGAATACTAAGTCACATAGGTTATCCTAGCTTCTGAACAGACCTTTTTTGGTTTAAGCTCCTGGATGGTAAGCTCTTACCATGTTTCGCAGCCGTAAAGTAGAACAGAACGAACTGCCGCGCAGTTAGAGGGGGAGAAACGCATTCCAAACATCTTGGTATTGTTGCTCAGTGCTACCAGAAGACTACATTTTGTCAGTGTCTTCACTAAACAGGACTATGTCATCTGTGTATTCTAAGTCGATAAGTGGACCTCCTGGTAGGAGATCAATGCCCGAAAATTCAGTCTACGTGAGCGTTATTTCAATCAGTAGGTCTTTGATGAAGTTAAACAAAAATGGAGAAAGTGAACAGCCTTGAGGGACACCACTTGAGGTTGCAAAAGCAGATTACAGTTCGCCATAAGCCCTGACTCGACAAGTAGTGTTCGAGTAAAGAGCCTTTACAAGGTTTATGTGCTTCTGAGGTACGCCTTTCAATGACAGACACTGCCACAGAATCTCGCGGTCTACAAAGTCAAATGCTGCTTTTATGTCAAGAAAGACCACCATTGTCGGACGTCGATAAGTATGCCTATGTTCCAAAACCTGACGAATGGTGAATATGTGGTCGATGCAGCCACGACCAGGTCTGAAGCCAGCTTGGTTCTCTCGTGTTTGCAGTTCACGAGTCTTAGGCGTTTGATAATTATCGAGGCTAGTATTTTAGATATTATATTAGTTAAACTAATCCCTCTATGGTTGTCACAGGATGATTTTGACCCTTTCTTATATATTGGGACGATAATTGATTGTGACCAGTCAGATGGGATAACGTCTAACTCCCAGATCTTAGCTAAAATATTAATCAACCTAATCGCTAAAATTGGAGCCAATCCATCTAGAACAAATGCTCTTCTTCCTTTCAGATTCAGTCAGTCAGTAACAACGTAGAACTTCGTACGTACGTACATCAGTTCGAGTTGCCATACCACATTAGCACAGAGATGCAGTTGTCCTTTCAAATTACGTAGTGGTAGAGGTAGTACGAGTATTACCAGTAATACGATAAATTAGGGTTTGGAGATGTTATTCGAGGAGTATAATTCAGTGAAATAAATGTGGAAAGAAAGAAAAAGGGACATGAAGAATCCAGAAGATTAGAATTTGGGAGAGCACAAAGAGTGGATGCACCTGCGCCATTGCAAACGACTTTGAGCCATGTCATTCAAGGCCTCAAACCATCGGTTGCTATCGTCTTGCGTATCCCAACCAGGTAGTCCACATCTACCAACATGGTTCAGTCCAATTGTCAGTGACTTCATGGATTCGTGCCATGTTTTGGTCTGGCCGCCCCTAGCTTTCTTCCAATCTACTCCTATACCACTGAACATCGCACGTCGAGGCAGTCGGTCGTTGGGCATACGTAGCACGTGTCCCAGCCATCTCAACTGATGAAGTTTCACTACTTCATCAATGGATTTTCCATCCTTACCTAGTACCCGTTTCCTAACAACTGTGTTACTTACTCGATCGTCCCATGATATACGAGCAATGTTTCGAAGACACCTATGATCGAATACTAGTAACCTACGAATATCCTCTACTCTTACCGGCCATGTTTCACTGCCATAAAGTAGGACGGAATGAACTGCTGCGCAGCAAACACGTCCATTGGTTGATAGACGGATATCTCGCCTACGCCATAAATGACGCAAGTTTGCAAAAGCTAGTCGAGCCTTCTGTATCCGTGCTGAGATTTCGTCACACACCCGACCACAAGGGCTGATGAGACTTCCAAGATAAGTGAAGCGGTCGACGCACTCAACTACTTTACTCCCTATCACTAGTTCGGGTGTCGATGCAACCCAATCCTGAAGCAACACTTTGCATTTCGAGGGAGAGAATCGCATCCCGAACATGCCTGCATTGTTGCTTAGACTGGTCAGAAGACTCTGCATTTTGTCAGCGTCTTCACCAAACAGAACTGTGTCATCAGCATGTTCTAAGTCATCAAGTGAACCTCCCGGTAGAAGTTCAGGCCCTGGAAATCTAGACGAGGAAAGTATAATCTCTAAAAGTACGTCGACGACAAAGTTAAACAAGAATGGGGAGAGTGAACAGCCCTGACGAACACCACTTGAGACAATAAATTCTGATGACAGTTCGCCATAATCTCTCACTCGACCAGTTGTGTTCGAGTAGAGAGCCTGAATAAGGTTAATGTACTTCTTTGGTACTCCTTTCAGTGACAAACACTGCCATAGAACCTCACGATCAACAGAGTCGAATGCTGCCTTAAGGTCGAGAAATACTACCATTGTCGGGCGTCTGAACGTGTGTCTGTGTTCTAGAACCTGACGTAGTGTGAATATTTGGTCTATACAACCACGTCCAGGTCGAAAACCAGCCTGATTTTCTCTAGTCTGTTCTTCACGAGCTCTGGTTAGGCGTCGAAGTATTATTGAAGCTAATATTTTAGACACTATATTAGTCAAACTGATTCCTCTGTGATTATCACAAGAGGACTTTTGTCCTTTCTTATAGACTGGCACAATCAGTGATTGAGACCAGTCAGATGGGATTACGTCCAGTTCCCAAATTCTACCTAAGACCTCAGTTAATATCACTGCTAATACTGGACCATCATCCTTAAAAATCTCAGGAGTAAACCTGTCAGGGCCTGCTGCTCTCCCTCGTTTCAGATTTCCTATGGCTTTTTCAACTTCGTTAAGAGACGGAGGACCTACATTAACTTGCCATTCAGGTTGACTGGGGATCGTGGGAAACCGAAGTGTGGCTGAAGGCCAGTTGAACTGATCCCTGAAGTGTTCTGCCCATCGATCTAATATCCTGGATTGAGAATGAATAATATGTTCATCTTTTTCTGAGATAGTTTCACCTACAGTTGGGTTCCTAATTCCGGTTTCCTTAACGAGTCTGAACAATTGTCTGCTGTTCCATATTGCCGCTGCCTTTTCCATCTCTCTTGCTTTCGCTACCCACCACTGTTCGCGATCATTGCGTAGACCTCTGGTCAGCTGTCTTTCCCTATCGCTTAGTTTACATACTTGAGCATTAAATTCACCGACCATTATTAACACATCAGAGCGCCTAGCTTTTCGGAGAAGGTCGGCGAGCTTTCTGTAAAACTCATCTTTTACATCATCTGAGCTGCAGTCAGTGGGAGAATAGGCAGAGACGAGTGTCCCTATCTTTTCGGATCCTTACTGTTCCGTTTTGTCGGACAGCGCACAAACGATTGTCTACTGGGATCCACTCTAAGAGAGCTAGTTCTACCCTAGGACTCAATGCTGTGCCTACGCCGGCGAGGCCACGGGAAGCAGAATCAGGGCTTCCAGATACACAAAGTGTGAATCGAGTGGGTTCTTTATTTTGGCATGGTGAGGTCAGATGAATGACGCCACTCAGATCCTGTATGCGCGTTTCGGAGACGCAGCACACATCGATGTCGTGGGATTCTAAAGTCCCAGCTAAGGACGCCAGCTATATTATTTGGCACAGTGTTCGGACGATGAAAGCTCCTACGTGTAGTTTAGAGCGTGGTTTCAGGAGACCGGGAATAACGTTCCGCGTACTCGAATCGTTTGCTCTAGCGGTGCGCCGGCTGTAGCTCTTCTAGAGTTACTGCCGGTCCCAAGCCCGGGCAAATGAAGAGGTTTGAACGTAATATTAGCGACCCCACCCCACAAAAAACTAACTCGCTAAAAAACGACAACCAGAAAAAATACAAACTATCTAAACTCTGCCCTGGGACTTAGAAGGTCTTCATTTGGCGGGACTATGACGCCTCATGGTGAAAGCCGAGATTCTTCCGAAGTCACGAGGGCGATGCCCCTTCTAACAACCAGAGCAGCAATTGACATAGGCACATGGAACATCCGGACAATGTGGTAGACCAGGAAGATCAGTCAGATAGCAACAGAATAAGGAAATACAACCTGGTAGTACTGGGAATCAGCGAAACCCATTGGACCCAAGCTGGACAACAAAGGCTCGATACGGGAGAGATGCTGCTATACTCCAAACACGAAGGAGAAAATGCTCCACACACTCAGGGAGTTGCTCTAATGTGTCCAAAGATGCACGAAATGCACTTGTAGGATGGGAATCTCACGGATCCAGAATCATCAAAGCATCGTTCAAAACAAAGAAGGAGGGGATCTTAATGAATATTATCCAATGTTATGCACCCACAAATGATAGCAACGACGACATTAAAGATCAATTCTACGAGCGGCTGCAGTCAATCATAGAGTAGTACCTAAGAAACGACCTCACCATTCTAATGAGAGATCTAGATGCCAAAGTCGGAATAAACAACACCGTATGTGAAGATATCATGGGACGACATGGACCGGGACAGAGAAACGAAAATGTGCATTCAACAAATTGATCATAGGGGGCACAATATTTCCACACAAGCGTATACACAAGGCTACATGGATCTCACCGGACAACACTACAGAGAACCAAATAGATCATATCTGCATCAATAAAAAATTCCGAAGGACAATGGAAGATGTGAGAACCAGGAGAGGAGCTAATATAGCTTCAGATCACCACCTAGTTGTGGCCAATTTAAAACTGAAGCTAAAGAAAAACTGGACAACTTGACAAACAGCACTACAAAGGTTCAATACAGCCTTCCTTTGAGATACTGACAGACTCAATGAATTCAAGATAGCTCTCAACAACAGGTTCCAAGCCTTACAAGATCTACTGAAAGAAGAAGAAACTCCTATGGAGGACAACTGGAAAGGCATCAAGGAAGCATTAACTTCAACATGTCAAGAGGTCCTGGGTCTAAAGAAATACCATCATAAGGAATGGATCTCTACAGAAACACAGGACAAGATCAAAGAAAGGAAGAACAAGAAGGCAGCAATAAACAACAGCCGAACACGAGCAGAGAAAGTCCAAACACAAGCTGAATACACAGAAGCAAACAAGCAAGTGAAGAGGAGCATTAGAGCCGACAAGAAGAAATACGTGGAAGAACTAGCAAAGACGGCGGGAAAAGCTGCTAGAGAAGGAAATATGAAACAGCTTTATGATACAACGAAGAAACTATCAGGGAAATACAGTAAACGAGAGAGACCGGTCAAAGACAAAGAAGGCAAGCCAATCATTGAAATTCAACAACAGCGGAACAGATGGGTAGAATACTTCGAGGAACTCCTGAATAGGCCGGCTCCAATGAATCCACCGGACATCGAAGCGGCACACACAGATCTTCTCATAGACGTCAACCCACCAACGAAGGAAGAAATCAGAATGGCCGTCAGACAAATCAAGAACGGGAAAGCAGCGGGACCGGACAACATACCAGCTGAAGCACTGAAGTCAGACATCGAAGTAACTACAAACATGCTACACCTTCTATTCAAAAAGATTTGGGAGGAGGAACAAGTACCGATGGACTGGAACGAAGGGCACCTCGTCAAGATTCCAAAGAAAGGAGATCTGAGCAAATGTGAAAACTATAGAGGCATTACACTGTTGTCAATACCAGGGAAGGTCTTCAACAGGGTGTTGCTGAACCGGATGAAAGATGCAGTAGACGCCCAACTTCGAGATCAACAAGCTGAATTCCGTAAGGATCGATCGTGCACAGACCAAATTGCAACACTACGGATCATCGTCGAACAATCAGTTGAGTGGAACTCGTCACTATACATCAACTTCATTGATTATGAAAAGGCATTTGACAGTGTGGATAGGAGAACGTCATGGAAACTTCTTCGACACTATGGAGTTCCTGAGAAGATTGTCAACATTATCCGGAACTCATACGACGGACTACAGTGCAAAGTCGTGCATGGAGGACAGCTGACAGATGCATTCCAAATAAGGACCGGAGTCAGACAAGGCTGTTTACTCTCTCCCTTCCTCTTTCTTCTGGTGGTCGACTGGATAATGAAGACCTCGACATCTGAGGGAAACCACGGCATACAATGGGCAGCTCAGAACCAATTAGAGGGTTTGGGCTTTGAAGATCACCCGGCCCTCCCATGGCATACACACGAACAAATGCAGATAAAGACAGCCAGTGTAGCAGCAGTCTGTGTATCAGTAGACCTCAACATACACAAGGGGAAAACCAAGGTCCTCAAACACAACACGGATGACAACAGTCCAATCACTTTTGGTGGCGAAACTTTGGAATACGTAGAATCCTTCACATACCTGGGAAGCATCATTGATGGACAAGGAGGTTCAGATGCAGACGTAAAGGCGAGGATTGGCAAAGCGAGGGCCGCATTCCCACAACTGAAGAACATATGGAACTCAAAACAACTCAACCAATATCAACGCCAGAATCTTCAATACCAACGTCAAGGCAGTTCTACTGTATGGAGCTGAAACTTGGAGAACTACAACAACCACCATCAAGAAGGTACAAGTATTTATAAATAGCTGTCTACGCAGGATACTCAACATCCATTGGCCGGATACCATCAGCAACAGTCTTCTGTGGGAGAGAACAAACCAGCTTCCAGCTGAAGAAGAAATTAAGAAAAGACGATGGAAATTGATAGTTTATACATTACGCAAATTATCAAACTGCATCACGAGACAAGCTTTAACTTGGAATCCTAAAGGGAAGCATAAAAGAGGAAGGCCTATGAACACATTACGTCGGATAATAGAAGCAGATATGAAAAGGATGAATAGGAACTGGAAGGAGCTGGAAAGGATTGCCCAGGACAGAGTTGGATGGGGAATGCTGGTGAGCGGCCTATGCTCCTTCACGAGGAGTAACAGGCGTAAGTAAGTAAGTAGCGGTGCGAGGTGATAAAAGGACGTGAGAAGGGTTAGTCGGGGAGATAAGAGTGGTATTAGGAGGTGTAGGAAGTATTTGAATGTGACCAACTTGGTTTCGTGCGCTTTCAGATTAGCTATAGCTTATTTCTCTCTGACTATAAATATTGAGTCACTGTGATATTTAGCAGTATAAGAACTAGGGATCCCATATATAACGCAATTAAGGTCAAATAGGACTAAGTGAGCACAAACGGACGTATTGTATTTGGAATTCGAAATCAGGCCCACATCAAGTACAAAAGAATCATTAACTCATACAAGCACCACAGTTGTGGGGAATAGTGTAACATCATGTGTTATGTTAAACCCACATAGTTTATTCTAGCTTCCGAACAAGTCAATCTATTCATTCTTCTTAAACCACATTTTGACCTCATTCTGTTTTTTTTTGTGTAAGCGTATGTGTGTGCATATCTAATCCTACTCATTACATCTGTAGCTTATTTTTATCTGGCTATAAATATTGATTAACGCTTAATTAAATTGAGTTGACACACTTACCTTCTTCAACCTGTTTCTCCCTGATTACCTGTTCAAATAAATGAGTGCATGAAATATACACATTCATAATTCATTCTTGTATTTGGCGTATTTAATTTCGTTATTCTCCAACGCGGATTAAGTCGATGATTATATATGAGGATAGATGACATGTGTATTTCAATAACAATCATTCATACGATCGACCTCAATTCAGATATCGGGCCACTATACAGTCGCACTTGAGGAAGTTCAGTTGGCTCATTCTCCTAAGCTTCGCTTTCCCGTTTTTCATTCTGAATATCTGTCTGGATCAACGAGTGTATCATATATACGCATCCGAAATTCATTTCCTTATTTGACTTATTTTATTCCGTTATTCACTAACACGAATTAAGTCGATATTTATATACGAAGGTATCGGGGCTGTATATTTCGTTAACATCATCATATGATCTAATCGGAATCAGACAAACGTACCAAAAAACTACCTGGATCTCACTAACCTCATAATTTAAAAAATGTCTTGTGACAATTTTCTTGATTTCTATCGTCTTGATACATTTTCTTGGATATATACATGTACCAGATACAATTGAAAGTCAGACCGTGTGCTCATTCTTTGTTGACTGTAAGATAGAACATATATTATTGTACTCAGTATAGAACTTATTGCCTAAAAAGGATATGGGAACATTTGAAATTTTCTGAAGCTTCGACTGATTCAAACTGCTGATCAAATAAATAGTGTTTTGTTTTTTAAATAAGATTATTTTCAATACATATATTGGTTAATAGCGTCATTGAAAGATCCAACTGGCAATCTTGACGTACAATCGAAATATAACTAAATGCAGATTTATGATTGACTTCATCTTTTTCTACTACAAGGAATTCAGGTAGGGTATAAGTACTCATGTAATTGGGATGACTCCGTCGGAAAACTAGTGAGGCTTCATTAGATGAATCATAATTCAAAGCTAGGATATAAACAAAAACGGTTGACTAACTGGTATACTTTTAGAGTTGTATCTACTGCTATATTATGCGAAGCTAACGGACTTCCATCTTTGTTTATGATTTTATTGGTCGTAGTATTTTTCAGGAAGCCTCATGATTTAATGCATAATACGGTCATTTATATATCTCACTCCCTAATCTTCATCAACTTAATTTGTCTTTGGAGTATAAAAATTAAAGTATGAACATTAAATTACTCTTCTGATGCTTCTCTGTTACCTGAATGATATCAATATATTCTGTTTAAATACTGATATTGATATATGTGATAGTGAAATTAAAATATGATTAATCAGTGTGTAGACAAACAGGCATTCAGCCTACTTGCTTAGGTAAGTACGCTAATCTTATTATCCTAGTATACTTGAGAGCGAGGTAAGTATTTTAAACATCCGTTATATCAGATATATGCTCTACTTTTTCAAACCATTTCATTGTATCATTGTTCTGGAAGCTCTTCTATTTGTATTATTGTGCATTTTTGTCAATTTCTTATAGTTACAACATTTAACGGATTACCACAAAAATCAAATTGGGAATAGTAAACAAGAATCTGATTTGTCAAGCGAAACTTTCAAAACAAAACCAAAGCTTAAAGCTGCTAGGAAAAAATCTAACTTAAATAAGATTGGCTTTAATGAACCCAATAAACCGAACGAAGCAGTGCAAACTTCATAACAGTATAATCACGATGTCTATTGTTTCTAAAATTGTGATTGTCATACAGTGTATATAATTTTTTAATATTAAAAAGGTAGATAAATAATACTAACTTCTTTTCTGACTAGATTTGTTAGTTCTAAGAGTGTGAGTGAAACTTACAATATTAGTCTGATGGTTGTTTTTAAGTTTATTCATGTTACTTCACAACTGTTGTTGAAAGTTTCAGTGACTGCATGTCAATATCGAGGTGATCCGTTCGGGATGCATACCTACCAAAGGAGACTAATCATTTGCAATCCTTAACATCAACAATGAGAAAATACAAACAGTAAAATTCACACAATTTGTACAACGTAGTGTTACAACTTGTGGCCTGTGTGTCCTGTTAATGTATAACGTAACGATACCGCCAATTAGAAAGCAGTGAATTATCGATCGGACCAATGACGCATAAAACCCGTACGAACAGTCTAGAGTCCTTATTGGTCCTAGCCCAGCCAGTTAAGTTCAGAATACCAATCTCAGCCTCTGCAATATGAGTCATTTATTTCAAACATACTGGGTTTATATACCAAACAAACAGACCACATCGTACCAATAAAATAGGAAACAACATTTTTACAAGATTTGGCCAAATGTGGCTGTGAATAAGGGAGATAGTAATTAATAGACAGGGAATAATTCAAGAATGGGAAATCGTATAATAATAGTTCATAAGTCAAAATAAAGCTTATGATAAGAGAGACATTAATATGAATAGTTTGGTTAATGAACAATTATACGATAAAAATATACGTTTAGTATTGGTCCACAAATGGATCCCAAAAATTACCATTCATTATTCTTATCGGGACATAACACGTAGTGGCTATCTGAACTCACTGACCCAGTGGATAATGTGTTGAGCGTTTAAAGCGAAAGGGTCTGGGTTCGAGTCTCGGTGTAGATAATAGAAATGAGATGGGAATTCATCCACAGGAAGAGTCCTAAATAGTGAAAACATGCGCTTTGAACTCCATCGCCAAACACAATCAAGCTTTACTAAAAAACTGTAGTCATGAGTTTGGAGAAACTGAAAGCGATATATCCAACGGAAGCATTTTAAACCTAGGTCTGTTAACAATTACGATTTGATTTACTTCAATACCTTAGCCATTTCTTGAAATTAAGAAAAAGCTCCTCATGAAATGGCACCTATTTGCATTTCATCAGTTCATCAGTAATATTTATTTAGTTTTGTCAGATGTATTCGTATTCTTCTACCTAGGAATTACCCATCAATGACATTGGAAGTTAATTGATTAGTATCGCGGATTAATTGAGGTTAAATGCGTGTGACATTGGATTGCTGGATTAGTGGTCTAGAGACTAACTCTCGCTGCAAAAGTTGAAAGTATTGTGTTCAGTTTCCGGTGGAGTCATACTTAAGGACTGCTGAGGAGTTCTATGCTGTGACTAAACGGGGCTGGCCTGAAGTATACAGTTGAATTAACGTGGAACGATAAAAATCACCAAGTGAATATCGAAACAGTTAGGGTTTTCATCATGAGCTGATGTCGACTGTAATACAAGAGTTTTAAAATCATATCTCAATTCCTAGCATAATGATTCATTCACTTTCTCTGTCTCCTGACTGGGTAAGACGGTTCACACCTTAAGATCGTTCGGTTGTATACTTCATGCCTATCCAGAATAGCTGTCCAGTGCTTTTTGGTTCTCAATAGTTGTCTAAAATTAGTTTGTAATGCAAACTATGGAAATTAAATAAAGCCAGAACGAATATGCATGCAGAATATTATAAAGTTATTATAATCTGTGGTTTCCCATCAGCTGCTTGCAACCCCAAATATATATGAGGGGTGGTAATATAATAATTGAGTGACGTTCAGAGACATAAGATAAATTGTGTGATAATTTTAGAGGTAATGAAGGATTTGCACAAGATTCCTGGTTTTTAAAAAAACTGGTAAGATGGATTGTAAAGTAATTGAACAGGATTTGATGAGTTCACATAAATTAAGAGAATTGAGTGGGTGGAAATGTACATGTGAAAGGGTGGTTTAAATGTACATAAAATTAGGATTTGGTAAGGGAAGAACACATAACGAAATAATGATAAAAAATGATTTACCAGGGTAGTAAAATATTTATTACTGTTTCTTTTTTAATACATATATCAGGTTTTAGTGTTTTTTTATCGCAATTGCTTCAGTGAACCGAAGAGAAGCAGTATTTCTTTGTCTTCTAAAAATTTTGGAAGCTTGAGGAATGTTAATAGTGTGCCCAGTGTCAAGTAAATGCCGAGCTATTGCATTGTTGAGAGACCTTGTCCCTCGCAGTCTCAAGTTCTTTGGAACATTCTCGGAAATACGGACATGTACTCTTCTCCGACTTCTTCCAATGTATGTACTTTGGCATATACAGATAAGTTGGTAAATGCAGTTGGAGCTACTGAGAAAAGAGGACCATACAATTTTAGTTTGTTTGGGCGGGCAGTTCGTTTCCTATACCGTCGTCAGTTTTGCTGATGAGTAAGTCACCTTCAACGTGGAATTTATCCTGTGGTTAATTATTCCATTGATTTAATCTCCTTTAAAGCTCAAATATAAGAAGCCGGTTTTCTTTTCAATTGTATCGTAGTTAGCCCGAGGGTTGATTTCGGCATATTTCTGGATGAACTTCGCCAGGTATGCATTTTCCCACAGACAATTTGTAATGAGAGGAATTTCATCTTTCAGGCATTCCTTTGAGCAAATTTTGTATGCGTGGTCAAAAAGGGTTCATACGTTACCCTTTTTGTAACTCATTGGACAGAAACTGTGATCATTGAGATAAACTCCACTCCAGGTATTTTTGCGGTGAATGTGCCGTCTGACATTCGTCTGATTCCAATATCTAAGAAATGGAATTTAATTTCTACTTTTTGTTCCATAGTAAAATCTATATCCTTGTGTGCTTTGTTGAACAGATTGAGTAGGTTTATGGAATGCTTATGATTGTTGCAGACGATAAATGTGTCATCAATATGTCTACAGTAGAGTGTAGTTCCATAGATTGCATGCTTGAGCTTCCTCTGTTCCAGGTTTCCCACGAATGTATCTGCTAGAATTGGACCCATAGGGCTACTCCACCAATTTGGCGGTACAAGACATTGCTAAATCGAAATTGTATGTTTTTTGTACACAGAAACAGGTGTTTGAATTCATTTATTAGCAAAAACAAAAGTTCAGTATTTTTGTAAGCAATGATGGATATTGGCTATTAGTGGAATCCAGGACGCGCGTTCCGTCCTATTTGGGACTCGTCAGCTCGATGTACCTGCATCTCAGAGTTGAAATTCACTCCGGGACTCGAACCCAGTACCATTCGCTTCAAACACCATCGCGTTATCCACTTAGCTACTGAGTCCTGATAGCCACTTGCCTGTGCGATGGGGTGAATTTCAATTCACTTGGTATTATTCGGCTTGTATCTTCCTATTGAGGTTTAAGACTGCAATTGATCAGTCTGTTATCGGCATATGTGCATACTGTGCGTATGCCTCGATATTACATATATTCACAAGCTTTTTGTAAGCAATGATGGATAGTGGCTAGCAATGAACAATTCCAGTCTTAAATCTCAATGGGAAGATAGATACAAGCCAAATAATACCATGTGAATTAGAAGTTCAGGATATTCATATTCTGATATCTCTTCCAAAAGGATCTCTGTGAAGAGTGATGAGACATCAAACGAGATCATGAATTTGTTGGAAGCATTTAGACTATCAAGCTTTTGTACAAATTCAAAACTATCCTTCAAACTGTAGGGTTTTAGTTTCTTACGGATTGGTATTAAGCACCTTGTCAACCAGTTGGTACTTCTGACTGTCCACATCGTGGAAACGAATTTTCGTGAAAAACTGGAAGCAAACGATGGTTCTGTTAGTCTTTAAATCTGACTCTAGTGTCTGAGGAACACAAACTTGACACAAATCACACACGACAAGTCTATCGCAGTTGATGTTGTAAACTTTGTTACTGATATTGACGATCCGTAGTGCAAGAGATCATGCACTTCTTTTAAAGTTTATTTTCGCTAACTGAATTCTGTGTGCTAAGAAGTTAACATCCTTTGCAGTGCCAGTTATCCGACAAGAAAACCCTACTCACACCCATTCTGTTTAAGTTGACAGTACACTTTTATTTTTTAGATATATTACTTTATCGGTTTGATATTTTAATAGGTAATAAGTTGTTAATATATTCTTCATTAAACTCAAGTGTAAACAATGGTGTCATCAATCGTAGCTTAACATTTAGTATTTACGTTAATTATAAATGAAATTACCTGCGATTTTATCTAGCGAAAATTTTGAATGTATACATTCAAAAATACCGTCTTATCTAAGTACAGTGTAGTAGTATATTATTTTTCTAACTAGTGTTCAGTATACTTCTAATCAAATATTTATCATTTTTTATGATTGGTTTGTCTGATGAACCGATATTTACGTTACTCAATTACTTCACCTACTTGTAGTTCATTAACTACTTAGCTGTTAATCGATGACCACTCATAAATGATAAGTAGTTTATTATGTTATCTTAACTAGTATTTGTATATAAAATAATTCCATATTTTCAGTCAGAACTCTATATAGTTGAAACAAGTATATATGCATGCATTTAATCAAATTATGTATCTATTCCGTTTACAATGATAATATCAAAATTATTCAGGATATATGTACCTATTAATACTGATTTGATTTTATCAGATACCACGTATTATCAATGATTGTAGATAATTGTTACATAATATTACGAATTCACTGAAGTTGAGGATAAGCGCTACTGTGTCCTGAAAATGGTCTAAAAAAGACATACTTCTCATGAAACTTGAAGGTCTTGTGTTTGATTCGGCGTATGTGAACTACTACGGAGTTCAAACTAGAGAGAGAAACGCTGTTCATTGAGCTACCTGGTTTTTACTGGGTACTTCGGCTGGTTTTAACCCTTAATCTGCAAACTAAGCTTATCTCTACCGAACATCCACTTCAGCTATATATCTGTTCCACTCGCAATATGTGAATTGCAAGAGGTACCTTCATAACCTCTCTCAGTTAAACAACATTGAGTGGGGCATTAATACGAACACATTAAGAGAACCACTATATTAATTTATTTGATAGTTAGAATATTATTATAACAGTTGGTCATAAATGTTCTATGTAATCTGACTGCTATAAAAAAGTGTCTTGGTCAATAATATAGATTTTGTACAAATAATTTCAACTGTTTCAGTAGTTCAACGCTTAAGAATTGAAGTAAATAAACTGCGAATAGATGTGGTATTATTTAAAACACACTGTAATAAACGATAGACATTGACCTACATCTTTTGCATACAAGAGGGTAACTTTCAAAGTCATCTGATTCTTAAATACTAACACTCAATAGGTGGTAGATACTTGTCATAAAGTTTTGTTTCTTCTGTAAAATGAATGTATTTATGTTAGAACATTCAATTAGTAACAGTCACTACTTGGACGAATTAGTTCATTTTCTCTTAGATTTTCTTCGCTACTTTATCAAAATAGACAACAGAACTCTTGGTAACATTACTAACCATAATTTTAGGACATAATCATATTGTAATAGAACTTTAAACCAAGAATTTTAGGTCTTCTTTTAAAAAAATGGTTACTTTCATGGACTTGATTTTCATCTTAGTTTTTTACTCTATATAAAAGTAACGTCTTACTATTATCAGAAGGGGTTTTGTGGAGATTTTAGAAATTTCACTGGTTGGAATCATGAGTCAATTGAAGATAGATTACCACGGAAAACCTGGAAGCACTGGAAGGCCGTTTCGTCCTAGTATGAGGCTCCTCTGCAGTGCGCATCCACGACCCCGCCCCCTGCGAGATTCGAACCCAAGACCTATCAGTCTCGCGCCAGGCGCTTAACCAACTAGACCACTGAGACGGCCGGCATCCGACGGTGTTAATGTCTAACTTCAAGCAATCCACGAAGTTGCGCTACCGTACACCATTGTCTTCAATTAACTCATGATCTCAACCATTGAAATTGCTACAGTCTCCACAAAACCCCTTCTGATACTAATCGACATATGATCACTAGTGACTGGCTTCAAGAGGTATATCCTCGAGTTCTAATGAAAAGCCTTTACGAGTGGAGTTCAACCAGGTCTGGTGTGAGATATCAACTCACTGAAGACAATGGTGTACGGTGGTGCAACTTCGTGGATTGGTTGGATGCCGGCTCAGTGTTCTAGTTGGTTAAGCGCCTGGCGCGAGACTGATAGGTCCTGGGTTCGAATCTCGCGGGGCGAGGGAGGAGTCTAAGATTAATTTAGCACGCTGTAGTATTCAACTAACGTTCAGCAATGGTGGTTATAATCAGAGATGGAACTATTCTATGAACTCAGCCACTGTTGATTTGAGTTGTGCAGACCTATTGGTTGAAAACTTTGGATAAAATTTCTCAAACATGTCACAGTAATGCAAGTAAACCCATATTCATCCTTAACAATGTTTTACTTAATTGAAGATTACTGTTGTGGCTTGTTACTGCTGATTTAGATAGCAGCATATTTATCGATCGGATCAATGACACGTAAGGGCGACCTAGAGTCCCGATTGGCCCTGCTTCCCTGTCTAGCCCAGCCGGTTGAGTCCAGAACGCAAGTCTCAGCCTCTGAGATACGAATCGTTATATTTCAAACATACTCTGTTTATATACCAATCAAGTAGACCACATCGTACCATAAAATAGAAAACAACATTTGTAGAATATTTAACAAGTGAAATAAACACTGACCAATAGGGAATTTCCATTTAAAGTCCAAGGACATCATTAGACTTAACAGGATAATTATTGGTATATTTTTCTGAATATCCCAACAATTACACCCGTTTCTCTAGCTGTTTCATCATGTTTTCCGCTTCTTGTGTTACCATGGGTAAATAAGTGCTAATGCCAAGTAATAAGTAATTGATGTAAGCTTATATTTCACGGACTTCAATAGCTAGTATCAAATTGAGTGTTTTACATTTTCAGGAGACAATATTGAGCTTAATAGAATAAAGCTACTTTCTAATTTTTTGATAGACGTTTTAGCGGTAAATAAATCCCCAAAATAAATAGCTTTGTAAGTCTTCGACATTGGATGCTGACCACATTAGTTTTAATGGAATCACCTAAGTGAAGGCGCTCGGTGATGCATCCGCACAAGATAACAATTGGAAACGCCGTTCTCAACGTCCCCTGCAATCGCTAGCCAATGTAGATCAGTCGATCCTCTATATATTGATAGCCTATCAAATATATCTTCGAACCTCCTCACTTCTGTCCTTTGATTTCACTTGGTGGGTGCGATTCATATTAGGTGTTACTGGTTAAAGCGGTGTCAAACTCTAGATACATGTGGAATCTTCAACGCCCATAAGTTTTCTTCTAGAAAAATGATTCATTCGTGATCATACTTTTACTTTAATATGGAACGCGACTGAATCTAAAAATAACATAGTCATTTACTGTTCATTTGAGTTTCGCGATTATCATTTAAAATAGACTACTATTTCTCATTTACTGCACATCTATTAGAGAAGTATTTTTATTCTACCTGTTTAACTCATTGTTAGTATTCATTGAATATTGAGTGTTTACGATTTATTGATTCTCTACAAATTACTTATTAACATAATATGTTAATTGAAACGTTCAAGGTGATGAAAGGTTTTAGTACGAGCGTTTTTTCAATTACCGTAAAAGGATTTGAAAGATGATTGAATCGAGCATCAAATATATTTCTTAAAAATTAACTTAAAGGTCACTTTTAAAAAAAGTCATTTATCAATATGAAATAATAATTAACTCAAAAGCTGATTACTATGAATATTCACTTTGTTTCTTTGCAAACAGACTTTTAGTAGAACGACCTACAAAATATGGTAAGTGTTGTAGCCATTTCGCTGGTGACTGAACCAAAATCTTCAAAAATTTGTAGATTTATTATCTATGAGTAGCAGTTTGAGAGTTTAGTAACTGAGTTATGAAAATTTTCTGCGTTCATTACACCTAACAATAAATGTGAAGATAGTTCACGTCACGAAGTAAGATCAGTTGGCGAACCGCTAAACGTCAGAGATAACTGGACGGTTGTTCCCCACCAATATGAGATTGTTACTTGGTGTTTATTTACGACCTAACGTGTAAGTGAACCATCATCGCTCAAGATGAGCATGACTAAATGTAATCGTTACTGCGTTCACTTAAAATCCTAACAAATTTCTGATGAAATGTGTAGATATCTTGAAATAAGTAAAAATGTTTATATGCTCAAAAAGAATGTGTCACACACTGACATTTTTATCCAAGAATATGGTTAAAATTTTTATATGTCAACTAGGTACTCAGCAGAAGTAAAATATTACAGATCTATGAAGACGTACCATCCGGCTAATATCTTTTTTTCTTTCTGCATGGTGAATCACCTATAGTTAAGTTTATTTTTTAAACTAGTAATTGCTACTACTCAAGCAAAGCAATATGTTGTTATCATAACATAGCCTAAGAATTACAATAACGTATACAGAAATATTTTTCTAACTTAAAATCAAGAATTGTGTAGTAACAATCTGGTAACGAATGATCAATAGACCATCAATTATTATCTAAACATCTCTCAATAGATAATACGCGTAAAATTATTCCCGAAAAATTGTTACTGTAGTCGAGGTCGATACAGGAGGACCAAATGATACTCATGACAAACTGTTTACCCTGCTAACCAAACGAATGATTAATAAAGAATACAATAAACAAGCCGACATGAAATAGTCTATTTCATTGAACGGTCTGAGAGTGGAAGGAATGGCTTATGTAAGATATACATTGGCAATAATAATGTAGATGTTAAATAAACGAGCTAAAAAGAACGAGGTAATCATCAAACAATGAATAAATTTTGAGGCAATATTTTAGTTTACAACTAAGTATGAATAATTTTTATCATGGCAAATAAAGTTTTTGGTTTCTTTTATTTTTATATCTTGTGACCTGTTAATTATATCGCAATACGATCGCCAATTTGGGACGACATAGACTGGGAGAGGGAAAAAATAATAGGGAGAGATTTGCAAATCCATATGCATTCAACAAATTGGTTGTAGGCGATAGAATATTCCCACACAAACACATACACAAGGCTACAGAGATCTCACCGGATTACACCACAGAGAACCAGATAGATCATATTTGCAACAATAAAAAATTCAGTAGGACAGTGGAATTCCGTAGTGGTAGAGGTAGCAAGAGTATAAGCAGTAATTGGAAAGATTACGGTTTGGAGATGTTATTCGAGGAGTATAATTCAGTGAAATAAATGTGGAACGAAAGAAAAAGAGACATGAAGAATTCTGAAGATTACAATTTGGGAGAGCACAAAGAGTGGATGCACCTGCGCCATTGCAAACGACTTTGAGCCATGTCATTCAAGGCCTCAAACCATCGGTTGCTATCGTCTTGCGGATCCCAACCAGGTAGTCCACATCTACCAACATGGTTCAATCCAATTGTCAGTGACTTCATGGATTTGTGTCATGTTTTGGTCTGGCCGCCCCTAGCTTTCTTCCAACCTACACCTATACCACTGAACATCGCACGTCGAGGCAGTCGTTGGTTGGGCAAACGTAACACGTGTCCCAGCCATCTCGACTGATGAAGTTTCACTACTTCATCAATGGATTTGCCATCCTTACCTAGTACCCGTTTTCTAACAACTGCGTTACTTACTCGATCGTCCCATGATATACGAGCAATGCTTCGAAGATACCTATGATCAAATACCAGTAACCTACGAATATTCTCTACTCTTACCGGCCATGTTTCACTGCCATAAAGTAGGACGGAATGAACTGCTGCGCAGCAAACACGTCCATTGGTTGGTAGATGGATATCTCGCCTACTCCATAAATGAAGTAATTTAGAGTAAGCTAGTCGAGCCTTCTGTATCCGTGCTGAGACTTCGTCACACACCAGACCACACGGGCTGATGAGACTCCCAAAATAAGTGAAGCGGTCGACATGCTCAACTACTTCACTCCCTATCATTAATTCGGGTGTCGATGCAACCCAATCCTGAAGTAACATTTTGTGTTTCGAGGGGGAGAATCGCATCCCGAACATGCTTGCATTGTTGCTTAGAGTGGTCAGAAGACTCTGCATTTCGTCAGCGTCTTCACCAAACAGAACTGTGTCATCTGCATATTCCAAGTCAACAAGTGAATCTCCCGGTAGAAGTTCAACCCCAGGAAATTTAGATGAGGAAAGTGTCATCTGTAAAAGCACGTCAACGACGAAGTTAATCAAGAATGGAGAGAGTGGACAGCCCTGATGAACACCACTTGGGGTAATCAATTCTGATGACAGTTCGCCATAAGCTCTCACTCGACCAGTTGTGTTCGAGTAGAGAGCCTTTACAAGGTTAATGTACTTCTTTGGTACTCCTTTCCGTGACAAACACTGCCATAGAACCTCACGATCAACAGAGTCGAATGCTGCCTTAAGGTCAAGAAATACTACGATTGTTGGGCGTCTGAATAATTGTCTGTGTTCTAGAACCTGACGTAGTGTGAATATCTGGTCTATAAAGCCACGTCCAGGTCGAAAACCAGCCTGATTTTCTCTAGTCTGTTCGTCACGAGCATTGGTTAGGCGTTGAAGTATTATTGAAGCTAATATTTTATACACTATATTAGTCAAACTGATTCCTCTGTGATTGTCACAAGAGGACTTTTGTCCTTTCTTATAAACTGGCACAATCAGTGATTGAGACCAGTCAGATGGGATTACATCCAGTTCCCGAATTCTACCTAAGACCTCAGTCAGTCTCACTGCTAATACTGTAACGCCATCCTTAAAAATCTCAGGAGTAAACCTGTCAGGGCCTGCTGCTCTCCCTCGTTTCAGATTTCCTATAGCTTTTTCAACTTCATAAAGAGACGGAGGACCTACATTAACTTGCCATTCAGGTTGACTGGAGATCGTAGGAAACCGAAGTGTGGCTGAAGGCCAGTTGAACTGATCCCTAAAGTGTTCTGCCCATCGATCCAATCTCCTGGATTGAGAATGAACAATATGTCCATCTTTCTCTGAGATTGTTTCGCTAACAGTCGGGTTCCTAATTCCGGTTTCCTTAACGAGTCTGAACAATTGTCTGCTATTACCTATTGCCGTTGCCTTTTCCATCTCTCTTGCTTTCGCTACCCACCACTGTTCACGATCATTGCGTAGACTTCTTGTCAGTTTGCGCTTAAGCTGACTCCGCTCTTCACTATGTTCAGAGCCAGGTGGAATGAGTTTCCGAGCATCTATCAGTGCAATAGATGCTGCTGAGATCCAGTGTTGCTCCCTAACCTTGTGGTTTACTGTACTAGCAGATATCACTGCTGTTTCCACAGTTTTTCGAATATCATTCCACGTACCCGGATAGCCTCATCAACGAACGAAAATGATCCGATGTAGACGTAAAGTTAAGGATTGGTAAAGCAAGGCAGCATTCCTACAGTTGAAGATCATATGGAACTCTGAACAACTGCCAATCAATATCAAAGACAGAATCTTCAATACGAACGTCGAAAGTCTTACTGTACGGAGCCAAAACATGGAGAACTACCACAACTATCGTCGAAAATGTACAAGTACTCATGAATAATTGTCCACGGAAGATTCGTTGGCCAAATACCATCAGTAACAGCTTTCTGTGGTAGAGGACGAATCAGTCTTCTTTTGAAGAGGAAATTAGGAAAAGACACTTGGAGTGGACAGTGTTATAACTTGTGCCCTCTGTCGTATTAATGAATAACGTAATCAAACCGCCAATCAGAGAACAGGGAATTATCGATCGGACCAATGACGCATAAAACCCGCACGAGCAGTCTAGAGTCCTTATCGGTCCCGCTTCCCGCCTAGCCCAATCTATTAAGTCAAAAACACCAATCTCAGCCTCTGCAATATGAATCATGTATTTCAAACATATTGGGTTTATATACCAAACAAACAGACCACATCGTACCAATAAAATAGGAAACAACATTTTTACAAGATTTGGCCAAATGTGGCTGTGAATAAGGGAGATAGTAATTAATAGACAGGGAATAATTCAAGAATGGGAAATCGTAAAATAATAGTTCATAAGTCAAAATAAAGCTTATGATAAGAGAGACATCAATATGAATAGTTTGGTTAATGAACAATTATACGATAAAAATATACGTTTAGTATTGGTCCACAAATGGATCCCAATTCACCATTCATTGTTCTTATCGGGATACAACAAATAGGACATGCATTCCGGAAACCATCAAACTGCATCACAAAGCAAACGCTAACATGTCATCCTGAGGGGAAACGGAAAACAGGAAGACCAAATACCACACTAAGTCGGGAATCGGAAGCAGATATGAGAAGGATGAATAGCAACCGGAAAGGCCTGATCAGAACAGAGTTGTATGGGAAATCCCGATGGATGGCTTATACTCCTGCACGAAAGGTAACAAGCCTAAGTAGGCATTTCATTCGATGAAGATCCGATAGTTTCCCAACCGATTTATTATATACACCGACTGGCCTGTTTAATCGACGGTCTCAAATTACTCAAGCGATGCTTCGAAGGCAAAATTAGAAACTACCTATGACTATTTTTTATTAATGAAAGCCATGTTTCATAGCTATGTACGAATCAGATCGAAGCAGCATACTTATGCTTTACCCGAGTTCATGACTGTATGTCCATAAGACTGAAAATTCAGGCGACTCTTAAATATAGATGTATGTGTAGTAGGTACTATCTGACTAGTATACACTGACCAAATGGAAAGTTAGTGTTATTAATTATCAAAAGATTGAAAGGAAAGCTCTCCAATTATTTTGTCGATAGTATTTTATTTGACTTAAATGCAAGATAAATAACAACCAGCTTCTTTCCAATAACTAAGTGCCCACGTATTGTAGCCTTTTGCATTTCCTATGCTATAAAAAAGGTTGGAGTACCTATCCTGTCATAACTTAAAATAAATGATGTCTAATTCTTGTCCATGTTTACTCTCCGAGCTTAGTAATACTGACCTGTTGAAAGACATTTTATTACTGAATAATTTCAAATAACACCAAACCATTTTATTTCAGCTGTATATAATGATAATATCCTAAATGAAACGACTCATCAGATCCATTGGCTTACATTCCTACTAGTTTTCCAAAATTCATACTTATTAAATCGATATTTTTTGTAGTTCACGCGACACATAATATGTGTTGTTTCGTGTTATGCCGAAAATTCGGTAAACATTTCCACAAATCATACGTTAACATATAATTAAATAGTTACAACTAAATAAATAACTAAACTATTTGCACGAACTTTGTGAACAAACTAATTTACTACACCGATTGAATGTCGTAACAATTTCTTAGAAACTTCTCAGTGGGATGGGAACTCATCTGAATTTAGTGACTATTTTTACACACTAATTTTCTGTCAAACCATTCATCAGGTTATTGACGAATATTCGTACTAGTAGTTCGTTTATCAATGTTTAAATCCCTACCTGCGACCAGTGAAAATGTCAGGAACGTTAAAAATTCTGTATCTACCCCAATTTATGTTACATGTGAATCTAAGTATCTATGTAAACAGAGGGAGGATGCCCCATCTTATTTATAACTTATTCCCGACCGAAGCTGCTACCTTGACGTGGTGGTCGGGCTTGCCTATCGTGATGACCCATCCGAGCTATATTGGCTGGAACATATGTTCCTGTAGGTTCTACCATGCCAGGCAGGTCGATTGGTGAACGGTAAGACTAAAAGCAGCAACTCAAAATCTGAGGGCGAAGTCGTACTGCTGACTGTACAGAGGTGTGACAGCAGTAAGGTGTTTCCTTCGGACAATCAGCATGACAGCGATGCTGCCTTCCCACAAGGAGGGGTGGGGTTAGAAAAGGTCGACCCTAAAAATGTCACACCTCACCTTACCTCACGGATTTCCGTCTCCGGCGGTAAGGCCATCTGAAGAACGGAGCTAACACGTCAAAAACCTTCTACAAAAAGGCCGTGCGCGACCGGCCTCAAGCAGTTGTCCCTTGGGCTCTGCGGTCACGCTCCCAGGTCGTTAAGACCAACACTAATCCAATTTCCTTTTCAGGTTCCTCAAGAAATACCCTTCCACGGTGTGGGCAGCCGGGAAGTGACATCAGCCCTCATACCCGTAACAGCACGCAAGACCAAGTTGGTCACATTCAAATCCTTCCTACACCTTCTAATACCTCTCTTATCTCCATGACTAACCCTCCTCATGTCTCTATATCACCTCGCACCGCTAATGCAAACGATTCGAGTACGTGGAACTCTATTCCTGGTCTCCTCAAACCACGCTCTAAACTACACGTAGGAGCTTTTAACGTCCGAACACTGTGCCAAATAGGACAGCAGGCTTCCTTAGCTAGGACTTTAGAATCTCGCGCCATCGATGTGTGTTGCGTCTCCGAAACGCGCATACAGGATCCAAGTAGCATCATTCATTTGACCTCACCATGCCAAAATAAAGAACCGACTCGATTTACGCTTCGTGTATCTGGAAGCCCTGATTCTGCTTCCCGTGGCCTCGCCGGCGTAGGTATAGCATTGAGTCCTAGGGCAGAACTAGCTCTTTTAGAGTGGATCCCAGTAGACAGTCGTTTGTGCGCTGTCCGACTGAATGGAACAGTAAGAATCCGGAAAGATAGGGACACCCGTCGTTGCCTCTTCGTCGTCTCTGCCTATTCTCCCACTGACTGCAGCTCAGATGATGTAAAAGATGAGTTTTACAGAAAGCTTTCGGACCTTCTCCGAAAAGCTAAGCGCTCGGATGTAGTAATAGTGGCCGGTGACTTTAATGCTCAAGTAGGTAAACTAAGTGATAGGGAAAGACACCTGGGTGGATCTTATAGTATCGTGGCTCAAAGAACAGATAATGGCGACCGTCTGTTGCAGCTATGCTCAGATAATCGCCTGTTCCTTGCAAATACTAACTTTAAGCATAAGGAAAAACATCTTTTAACATGGCGACCCCCTAATACGTCCCAACGTTGGACCCGAATAGATCACATCGCTATCAGCCACCGATGCAGGGGCTCGATAGAAGACTGTCGCTCATTCTGGAGCATATGCCTAGATTCAGATCATGCTCTAGTACGAGCGCGTATTTGCTTGCGTCTTACTGGACGTAGGAAAACCGCTGAAAGGAAACCTCTTAGGGGCCTACTTAATGATAGTCAAGCTAAGAGTATATTTCAGGAACAACTAGGAAAACAGTTAGGCAGCCATGTATGTGATGCCCACCCCGAGGCAGCATGGAATGATATCCGAAAAACTGTGGAAACAGAAGTGATATCTGCTAGTACAGTAAATCAGAAGGTTAGGGAGCAACACTGGATCTCAGCAGCATCTATTGCACTGATAGATGCTCGGAAACTCATTCCACCTGGCTCTGAACATAGTGAAGAGCGGAGTCAGCTTAAGCGCAAACTGACAAGAAGTCTACGCAATGATCGTGAACAGTGGTGGGTAGCGAAAGCAAGAGAGATGGAAAAGGCAACGGCAATAGGTAATAGCAGACAATTGTTCAGACTCGTTAAGGAAACCGGAATTAGGAACCCGACTGTTAGCGAAACAATCTCAGAGAAAGATGGACATATTGTTCATTCTCAATCCAGGAGATTGGATCGATGGGCAGAACACTTTAGGGATCAGTTCAACTGGCCTTCAGCCACACTTCGGTTTCCTACGATCTCCAGTCAACCTGAATGGCAAGTTAATGTAGGTCCTCCGTCTCTTTATGAAGTTGAAAAAGCTATAGGAAATCTGAAACGAGGGAGAGCAGCAGGCCCTGACAGGTTTACTCCTGAGATTTTTAAGGATGGCGTTACAGTATTGGCAGTGAGACTGACTGAGGTCTTAGGTAGAATTCGGGAACTGGATGTAATCCCATCTGACTGGTCTCAATCACTGATTGTGCCAGTTTATAAGAAAGGACAAAAGTCCTCTTGTGACAATCACAGAGGAATCAGTTTGACTAATATAGTGTCTAAAATATTAGCTTCAATAATACTTCGACGCCTAATCAAAGCTCGTGAAGAGCAGACTAGAGAAAATCAGGCTGGTTTTCGACCTGGACGTGGTTGTATAGATCAGATATTCACACTACGTCAGGTTCTAGAACACAGACACACATTCAGACGCCCCACAATGGTAGTATTTCTCGATCTTAAGGCGGCATTCGACTCTGTTGACCGTGAGGTTCTATGGCAGTGTTTGTCACTGAAAGGAGTACCAAAGAAGTATATTAACCTTATAAAGGCTCTCTACTCGAACACAACTGGTAGAGTGAGAGCTTATGGCGAACTGTCATCAGAATTGATTACCTCAAGTGGTGTTCGTCAGGGCTGTCCACTCTCCCCATTCTTGTTCAACTTTGTGGTCGACGTACTTTTATAGATAACACTCTCCTCATCTAAATTTCCTGGGGTTGAACTTCTACCGGGAGATTCACTTGTTGACTTAGAATATGCAGATGACATAGTTTTATTTGGTGAAGACGCTGACAAAATGCAGAGTCTTCTGACCACTCTAAGCAACAATGCAAGCATGTTCGGGATGCGATTCTCCCCCTCGAAACACAAAATGTTACTTCAGGATTGGGTTACATCGACACCCGAATTAATGATAGGGAGTGAAGTAGTTGAGTGTGTCGACCGCTTCACTTATCTTGGAAGTCTCATCAGCCCTTGTGGTCTGGTGTGTGACGAAATCTCAGCACGGATACAGAAGGCTCGACTAGCTTACGCTAAATTACTTCATTTATGGCGTAGGTGAGATATCCGTCTACCAACCAATGGACGTGTTTGCTGCGCAGCAGTTCATTCCGTCCTCCGGCGGCAAGGTTTCAACAATTACGGAACTGACACGAAAATTACCCACAAAAAGGTCGTGTGTGACCGACCTCAAGCAGTTGTCCCTTGGGCACTGCGGTCACGCTCCCAGGTCACTATGATCACCTCTAATCCAATTTCCTTTTCAGGTACCTCTACAACAACCCTTCCACGGTGTGGGCAACCGGGAAGTGACAACCACCCTCATACCTCTAACAGCACTCAAGACCACTGTATTCATAATCAACCTCCGTCTGCACTTCCTATTATTCCCCCTACATCGACTTTCACCTCTAAACTTCCTCTTTCGGTTTCCCCCTCAAGTGTCACCATAACCAACGATTCTAGTGCACAAAACACTGTCCCAAGTCTACTGAAACCTCGCTCCAAACTACACATTGGAGCCGTCAACGTACGCACTCTATGTCAAATCGATGAGCAGGCTTCCTTGGCTAGAACCATACAATCTCGTACCATTGATGTATGCCGTGTCTCCGAAACACGCATACAGGATCCCAGTGTGGTTATTCACCTGACCTCACCTCGGCAAAACGGAGAGCCAACGATATACACCCTCCGTGTATCTGGTGACCCGACGGCCAGCTTTCGTGGACTGGCAGGAGTAGGGATAGCACTAAGCATGAGGGCGGAGCAAGCACTATTAGAGTGGATCCCCGTTAACAGTCGTTTATGCGCTGTTCGGCTAAATGGTTCCGTAAGAACTCGGAAGGATAGGGACACACATCGTTGCCTTTTCTTCGTTTCTGCCTACGCTCCCACCGACTGCAGCTCAGACGAAATGAAAGATGGATTTTACAGAAAGCTAAACGTTCAGACACAGTAATCGTAGCAGGTGGCTTTAATGCCCAGATAGGTAGTTTAAACCAAACAGAAAGATATTTAGGTGGGTATTTTAGTATTCCGGCACAGCGAACAGATAATCGTGATCGTCTGCTGCAGCTGTGCTCAGACAATCGTTTATTTTTAGCAAACACAGATTTCAAGCATGACAGACATCGTCTAACATGGCGACCCCCTGCACCAAGCCAACGATGGACTCAAATAGACCATATTGCCATCAGTCATCGTTGGAGAGCGTCGATAGAAGGTTGTCGTTCATTCTGGAGTACTTGCTTGGACTCCGACCATGCCCTAATACGGGCACGCATCTGCTTGCATTTCGCTGGACGCAAAAAAGCCGCACAAAAAGGACCCATTAGAACTGAATTGAGTAACGAGAAAACCAAAAGTAGGTTCCAGGAACAACTGAGGTCACACTTAAGGTAGTTGTCAAAACGAGGCTGACCCAGATGTTGATTGGAAAGCTTTACAAACAGCTGTGGAAACAGCAGTGACATCTATCAGTGATTTAAACCACAAGATTACAAAGAACCAATGGATTTCCTCGAGGTCTATTGCACTGATGGATTCTCGTACACTCATCCCATCAGGCTCTGAACATGATGAAGAGCGAAAACATATCAGATCTAGGTTAAGCATAAGTCTCAAGAACGACCGTGAGCAGTAGTGGGTAACGAAACTAAAAGAGATGGAAAAGGCGGCGACTATAGGGAACACGAGACAGCTTTGCAGACTAATAAAAGAAACTGGAATTAATAAGTCAAGTGTAAATCAGACTATTTCGGAAAAAGACGACAACCTCATCTGCTCTCAGTCCAGACGTTTAGAACGATGAGCGGAACATTTCAGAGAACAGTTCAACTGGCCTTCAGCGATTTTACAAATACCCTTCATTCCCAGACAGTGTGAATGGAACATTGAAGTAGGTCCCCCAACTCTAGCAGAAGTTTAAAAGGCTATAATTAATCTGAAACGAGGACGGGCAGCTGGTTCAGATGGATTGGCTCCAGAGGTTTTTAAGAATGGTGGTCCAATTTTAGCGATTAGGTTGACTAATACTTTAGCTAAGATCTGGGAGTTGGACGCTATTCCATCTGACTGGTCACAATCACTTATTGCCCCAATATATAAGAAAGGGTCAAAATCATCCTGTGACAACCATAGAGGGATTAGTATAACTAATATTGTATCCAAAATACTAGCCTCGATAATTATCAAACGCCTAACTAAGACTCGTGAACTGCAAACACGAGAGAACCAAGCTGACTTTAGACCTGGTCGTGGCTGCATCGACCACATATTCACCATTCGTCAGGTTCTAGAACACAGGCATAATTATCGACGTCCGACAATGGTGGTATTTCTTGACTTAAAAGCAGCATTTGACTCGGTAAAACGCGAGATTCTGTGGCAGTGTCTACCACTGAAAGGCGTACCTCAGAAGTACATAAACCTTGCGAAGGCTCTTTACTCGAACACTACCAGTCGAGTCAGTCAGTCAGATACAACGTAGGACCAGGCACATATATGCATCGGTTCAAGTTGCCATACCTCATTAACACAAGATGGACACCGGATTCATAAAAGTAGTTATGTCAGAGGTGGTAATATATAAAAGAAAGATTGCAATAAGGATATAGTACAGGAAGAAAGAATCAGTTCGTTGAAAGAAAGGTATGAAGCGATTTTAATTTTATTTTAAGGGAGGACAGAAAGTGTATATACCGACGGCATTATGATCGATTCTGAGCTTATGGCGAACTGTCGTCTGCCTTTGCAACCTCAAGTGGTGTCCGTCAAGGCTGTCCACTTCTCCAATTTTGTTTAACTTCATCATAGAGCTATTGATGAAAATAACATTCTCGTCTATTGGATTCTTTTGCATTGATCTCCTTCCAAGAGGTCCACTTATCGACTTAGAATACGCAGATGATATAGTCCTGTTTGGTGAAGACGCTGGTAAAATGCAGTCTTTTGGTAGCACTAAGCAACAACGCCAGAATGTTTTGAATGCGCTTCTCTCCATCTAAATGCAAGCTGTTGCTTCAGTGAAGTAGTCGAACGCATTGACAACTTCACTTATCTTGGAAGTCTGATCAGCCCTAATGGGTTGATGTCTGACGAAATCTCAGCAAGGATTCGAAGAACTCGCTTGGCTTTTGCCAAATTACGTCACGTATGGCGAAATATCCGTCTATTAATAAAACGACGAGTATACTGCGCGTCAGTCCGTTCTGTTTTAATTTACGGCAGCGAAACATGGCCTTTAAGAGTAGAGGGCACTCGTAAGCTAATAGTATTTGACCACAGATGCCTTAGAAATATTGCTGGGATCACCGGGTAAGTAATAGTAAAGTTAGACGTAGGGTATTAGGGAATGATGGTAAATCAGTTGATGAGGCTGTTAATCTTCATCAACTGAGATGTTTGGGCCACGTGTTACGTATACCCGAACACCGATTACCACGACGTGCAATGCTAACCGGTGTTCGGGATGGTTGGAAGAAAGTAAGGGGCGGCCAAACCAAAACGTGGCATCAGTGCTTGAAGTCACTAATTTTTAGTCTGAGCCATGTTGATAGATACAGATTACTTGGTTGGGGTCCGCGTGACTATCGTAACCAATGGTTGTAGACTCTGGGTGACATGACTCAGAACCGATCACAATGGCGTCTTCCCTTAAACTAAGATTAAAATCGCTTCATATCTTTCTTTCAATGAACTGATTCTTTCTTCCTGTTGAATATGGCACAGGTATTCAGTGTCTGACAACGCTTTACCAGCAACACTTTCTAATATAATTTGTACCCACCGAGAGAAATCAAAAGACAGAGTCGAGGAGATCGGAAGAATGTATTTGGCGACAACCAATATATCGGAATTCTCTGATCTAATCTGGCTATCGATTGCGGTAGATGTTGAGCACACCGTTACCACACGTGATCTGGTGCGGATGCATGACCAAGCGCCGTCAGCATCCAATATCGAAAACTTAGAGCTATTTAGTTTGAGGATTTATTTACCGCTACACTGTACTATATCCTTATTGCAATCTTTCTTTTATATATTACCACCTCTGACTACTTTTATGAATCCAGTGTCCATCTTGTTGTGTTAATGAGGTATGGCAACTTGGACCGATGCATATATGTGCCTGGTCCTACGTTGTAGCTGACTGACTGTATGACCTTGTGACGAAGTACCTCGCACTAATTCCCATTAAATAAAAGTACGCAGGCAAAACACCTAAAAATATCGTGGTGAAACTGATCAAACATGTGGATCGTTTTTGATGTCGTGACTCCAAGAAATGAACATTTCCTTTACCGAGAGGTCACTGTCGAGAAAAATGATTGAATCGGTTGTGTAAATTTAACTTCTTATTAACCATGGAAACTTCTCAATGCTGATGGTTAATGATATATCGACGGTGGTATCCTACGTTAAAATATAATTGATCTATCCGCTGGAATCATTATTACTATTAATATTACCACTATCATGTTGATATTTGATACTGCGCCTGTGTGGTTGCAACTAGAGCGGATAAACGTATATATCAGGTTCTATCTTTTTTATTGTCACAGTTCATTTTATGGGAAACGAAGATATCCCTGGTGTGTTACAAGTCGAACATATTTGTGTATAAAGAAATCACATTGAAATTCCAAATAGTGCATATATACGTTTGAACCGTATCTGGCACATGTTTAGCCATTGACAATGTCGAATTTTTAAGGTCGCTAACACAGAAATAGGAATAACATTGTCATAAACGAGATATATTAGTGATCAGCGGAACATCAATCATAATCCTAGTGAAAACATGAGATGGTTTATGTGATTTCTCAGGAGTCTTACGAGAGGAAACTGGACATCACCAAGGTCTTAGAACAGTACTTCAACGCTATTTACCAACAGCACTTTTACGTTTGTTAAATATGCCCAGGTTCATACATCTAAGCATCGGCAATTCATGGATACGGAAGTTCATTCACCGAAAGTCATTATTTTGTTTACAACCATTAGACGTTGCTTAGGCGATCAAGACAATGATCTTACAACCAACTCACTTTACGTTACTATGAGCGATTGACTTGATAATGTATATACTCACTGAGAAAAGTAATAATTCAGAAACATATCACATTGTATTTGTAAATTACAAGGTGTTCATGAGTTCCAAGATTCTGAAGACGAAGTGCCTCACTAAATTCATGATTAAGAAAAGGAAGCCAACTTACATATTTTTCCTGAATCAATCCATCCTTGAAGAAAACGAAGTATGGTGTCATACCGTCCTCACGGAAGTTCATCAAAACTACCATGGCTTCAGGATTAGTTGATGGCCCCGTGAAACATTCATATTGGTCAAAGTTTGCAAATACATTTTTCATGTACTTGTTGACCTGACTTTCAAGTAAGGGTATCTTGTCTGGATCAGTCTTTTGCAAACGTTGTGTTATAGCTTTTAAATACGACTAGAACAATATCAATTTAACTAGATAACTTACTTTAAGTTGAGCTTTGTATGATTTTAAGTCGTAGGGAACACTAATGAAACCATTAGCGTGAACTAAATCAATGACTCTTTTACTCGTATCATCCAAATTTTCATCGTCTTCACCCTCACCAGAAGGGTTGGCGCCAATAAGTCTCCCATCCACCTTACTTGAAGCTGTCGTAAACCTCGATTCTACTTCATAAAAGAAATCCGCGACAACACGAGGACAGTGCGAGTCTGTGAACATTTCATCCTCTGAAGAGAATATAATAGATATTTGATCATACCAGTAATCATGTCCTTAAACACAATCATGGTGGGAAACAAACAAGGCGCACTGAGTTGTAACGCTGATGATGTGAAACAAGTTTAATGTACGACGTTACGACTCATTCAATTTTCGATGGTGCCGAATTTTTGTTTTTTGTCCAGCAGCGATAAAAACAGAATTTTACATTTCCTTGACGTTCGATGCAAATAAGTGTTTTTAAATATCGAAAACTTTAAGCTGTAGTTTTGATTCACGAGTGGCGATAAATAAATCTCCCAAATCAATGGCTCTATAAGTCTTTGGTGTATAGCGACTCACGTGCAAATGGGTTTATTCTCATTTGACTCAGTTAAGCCCTTTTGCTAACTTATTTAGCGGACAAAGTCATCCGCACTATAACAATTTATTGTACCCTTATTATTATGTTGTGCTTGTATGAAATACGTATGCTTGAATATTGTTTACTGCCTACGCATTTATTCACTCTGCTAGTCTTACTACTAAGCGCTTATTCGATTCGATTACTCATTCATTTCACATGGTATATTATGTCCATGTTGTTCATACACACTCGCTCACTCACGCGCTCTCGTCACGCTCTTGCTCTCGCTATCGCTCGCTTGCTTGCCTTTCGGCACAACTCTTCTATGCTTGGTTAACGCATCTGTACATTTGGATATATGTGTGTGTTCTCGCAATAAACGTAATCAACACTTCGTATTTGCCTTCTGATTATTGTACCGTTGGGGCGTTATACAGAACGGTTAGCAAGACGAATTGTATACGAAGTTAAGGATTATATCGAATACCGACGACCACAGGTGCTTAGCATAAGTAATTTTACTGTAATAGATTAGCTGAAGCGATCTGTCCAGCATCCACACCAGATCACGAGTGGGTACATCGTGCTACGCATCCCTTTCAACTACCAGCTGGTTTAAGTCAAATGTTCGTTCGACATACGGGTTGCCTTCCAAATATATCATCGAACTCCTTCAATCCTGACTTCTGATCTGATCGAGTTAGCATACTTCAGTTGTAAAAGTGCTACTGGTTCAGGCCTTTTTTATCTACGAATACTCTTGGCATTGTTAAGGAACCTATGAAATGCCTAAACGCTTATATTCTTATATAAACCATGGGACTAAAAGAAGAAATAGCCTAGCACTATGGGGAGACAGTAATACTTCATTATGAGTGGAGGACGATTGTGGCAAGGCTCAGGTATTCTCAAACTATTTTAGCAACGTATACGTCGTAGAAACACCCTTTCTATCAGTTCATATAATTACCCACCACATACACACTGGACAATGTAACCATAAAAGATGTCTTTGGTCTGTCTTGGTCTGGTTACTTAGTGATAACTTTGCACATAGGCTATCTTGTCTCCTTTACTATCCAAACTGAAACTGATCTGTACACTCTGACTAAAAAGGAATGGAATTTTTCACGTTTCGACAAAACTGGCTTCTGTTGCGTCAATGGAATATGTGGCTAAAACCTAATGCTTTTGGCTGAAGCTAGATGAAAAACTATCATTCCACACTTTTTAAAATTTGACTTCAATCTGTTGAAGTTTTATGTTCAGTACACTCCTATTTTTTAGAGCTACGCACGAAAAGCCGTTATCGTCACTCACGATTTTAACTGATTTTTTGGAAATTTCCAAAGTACTTTTGCTATTCATTTGGTTAAAATGGCTGAAAAAAGTCATTGGTATGGTGGCATTTTGTGTATGCTATCATTCGAATATTGTCTGGAATGTGACAGCTGGCGAAGCTGGCCACACAAATGTGAATCATGCCACCACCAATTGTGTACAAGCTTTTCTGCAAGCCAGCTTCTCCTCGGTTATGCAGTGAATCCTGCCATAAAATTCTATGCTCCTAGGTCAAACATTTTAACTTCTCATTCCGTTATAGATACCGGAAAACGACGAAAGAACATACTCAGTGAATCTGACACCAGATAATGATGATACAGTGCCATAACTAAGATAACTGGTTCAACAGTTACCCTGATTTGAGAGGTCGTGACTGCTATTTCCGTTACTGTTGGCTAGGAAATATTACCAGTTTAGACCATAGTTTTTATTATTAACAAAAAGTCTTTATCTACTGATAAGACAAACGACCGTTCCCCGAAAATGTGTCTTATGTAAGCACTGTCATGTGGTTGAATGTGAACATACGGTATTGGGAGAGCATAACGCCTACAATCGATAAAGTGGTTAATATAAAAAAATGGACGGATCTGAAGTTAGAGGTTCCAAGACGAAAGAGAAAAGATATGGTTTTGGTTCTGAAAATCAGTTAGGACAAATTCGATTATGATTTCAGGGTTTGTTTTAAATAGAAATTGTTGTAGAAGTAAGGGATTTGACCACGTTCGGTCCCACCCGCCCACCAACCAGTATTCCTTTACAAAGAAACTAGGGAATTCAGTGCGCCGTTACCAGAAGCACCATGGCGTAAATGCTCTTCAGAATACACCTAATTTTTAGACAGTAATCATTCGCCTCAACGTATATATTCTTTGGCTATGGAGAATAAATCATAAAGTAACGAAAATCTAGGCTTATCAATACTTCGGCTTTTCAGAACCCAAATATAATCCGTTCCCCTTGAAATAATCAAAATCTTCATAGTTAACGAGGGAGCATGGAGTTCGAATTTCGCAACGTTTTGAGTGCTTATTTTTTTTTCTCATTGGATTTTTACTCAGAGTTATTATTTATCAGCGAAAAATACCATATTTTGATATAGGTTTCATTAATTTGATAATTCATCTTGACGCTCAATTTCATGCACTTATTCCGTTAGATTTCAAGAAGTATGTCAAGTCTTCTGAAGATTATAGAAGACCCATGACTTTCCGAAAAACGATACGAGGAACTACTGCGCGAGGGCGCGTTAACGACAGCCATAGCCGATGAACATGACCGTTTATTATACGTCACGGATTTGATTGCGGATATTTGCCACCTCGATCACACATGCGCAGACGTTATTGTTTCTCTTGCAAATCCTGACGAGTGACTAAATGATGCAGTTTTCAACTTGCAGGCTGAAAATGCGAAACCAGTCAACACATACGGTAAGAGGTATGTGTATCTCAACATGGGCTAATACAAACCCATCTACTGGATTTTCGTTGTTGCAGATGTTTCTATACCAATCATCTGTAAAGACGTACTACAACTTCAAAATCTACTAATCGACACGTGCAAACGGAGGTTAATAGACAGAAATACTAATTTAATTGTTTGTGTGACATCATTTTTTGTTGCATATCATTTTTAACCACTGTTAAGCGCGTAATCAACCTACACTACCAACCGTTACACGAAAAGTACTCTGACCTGTATCAAACGCAATCGAAATTGCCAAGAATAACCACCAATTCTGCACACCACATCACAACTATAGGATCACCTGTATTCTCAGTAGCGAGCTGACCAGCTCCCAAAAGGCTAGGGTCGGCCAAAAATGAGCTCAGCTATGTGATAGGCCAAGGAATCATCCGCCCGTCGAACAACCCACAGGCATCTCTCTTGCACATGGTCCCTTAAAAGAATGGCAATGATTGGCTTTCAAATTGTGATGCTCGGCGACTGAATACGAAAACCACTCTCGGTAGTTACTCCTGACCATTAATCCACAATATGATAAATACTTTAAAAGATATGTGTTTTCTACGAAATCGATTTGGTTAAAACATACAACCAGATTCCCTTGGCTTCAAACGACATTCCTCGAACGACTGTCACCAGTCCCCTCGGACTATATGAGTCTGTAACAGCATAGGTTGGTTGGTTAAGAGTTGACCCCAAACAACCAAGCATATGCCAAAACAGTATTGTTTAAGTATTCATTCACTTCCTTATTTTGTATAAGCGTTATATTCCTTATTATCTTATATTGAATGCTGAAAGCCTTTGTTTGTCTGAACAGATAGTCCCACGCTCCACTGTGGCTGCGCTAAGATCGAAATAAAGAAATATTCACTTTTTGCCAGGCTTCTTCTATCAATAACACGAGGGTTATCTATAGGCACGAAATTGGTGAGCCCTTTTTGAACACAAATTAACCTCATTTTTGTTATTAATATTATTTTTTTTACTCAATCGTAAAAGTAGACCTGATAATCCGTAAACTAAGTTGGGTATATAAATAGTTTATTCTTTTTATTATCTTAAGTTATTCGTGTCATAGAAACCATTTTTCTTTTTTTTCGTGCTAATTTTATTGCTATATTTGTCACGTACCTCATGTCAGACTTAAAAGAAACCCATAATCTGGAGGATTTGTCACCAGTGGAGATAGACACTGTTATGACTACGAAATCCCGACTTCCAGAATTTGATCGTAGTGATCCTGAGTTGTGGTTTGCTCAACTCGAGCATTATTTCACGAGACACAATATCAAATCTGAAGGGATTCGCTATAGAGATTTGTGTTCTATCCTTCCTCCTTCAGTCGCCAAAGAAGTCCGTGACTTGATTTTAGATCCACCATCACCACAACCGTACACCGTCTTAAGACGAGAGATAATGAACCGTTTATCATTATCAGATAGTCAAAGAATCCAAAGACTTTTTCAAGGTGAAACACTAGGTGATCGGTCGCCGTCACAGTTTCTACGTCACCTCCAAGTCTTAGTGGGTGATAACACAGTGGGTGAAGCAGTCCTAAAACAAGGATGGATACAAGCTCTCCCATACTACGTCCAACACTGTTTGGATGCACAAGATCCTGAAACCTCATTATCTCATTTAGCGCGTATAGCTGATAGAATAATGGAAAGAGGTCTTCCAACTGGATCAGGCACAATAAATCACACACAAAAAGTAGAATCAGCAAAAGACCCCGTCATAGAAGGACTCATTGCGAGTGTTAAGAGTCTCACTGAGGCTGTCACCAGAATGCAAATGGGTCATACAAACAGGAGCAGGTCACCACAACGATCACGATCCAAGTCACAAAATAGGTCACAAATGTCCAGACAATCTGGGCAGTTTTGTTGGTACCACTGGAAGTTTGGTGTCAACTCAACCAAGTGCAGGCAACCATGCGCCTGGCCTAATCATAATTCCAAGAGAGCGGGAAACGAGTAACCCCTCCCCAGGTCGCGACAACTGAGGAGGGGCGCCTAAACAGTCGCTTGTTTTATGTCAGAGACAGAAACTCTGGCTTGAATTTCTTGGTGGATACTGGCGCTGCTCTTAGCATCATCCCTCGAAATAAAACTGAGATTAGTCGAGAAACATCCCCGATTACACTTCAAGCTGCAAATAAAACTACAATCGCGACATTTGGGTAGAAAACGTTAACCCTAGGTTTGGGGTTCAGAAGGCAATTCCCTTGGGTTTTCACGGTAGCCGACTTAGATCTGGCAATACTGGGGATGGACTTTCTAGACAGATACGAATTTCTAGTTGACACCAAGAAACGGCGATTAACACTAAAAGAAACTTCGTTTACACAAAAGGCAAAGAAAGTCACATCAGCTCTCTTAACTTGATTCAAACCCCTCCAGTAACAACAGCGAAATTCCAAGATATACTCGCGGAATTTCCAAACTTAACCAAACCAAACCCACAGCCTTCCAAAGACAAACTAAAAGTAAGTCACACTATCAAAACCGAAGGTGCACCGGTGTTTGCAAAACCCAGGAGACTAGCACCAGATAAGCTCAAAATCGCTAGAGCCGAGTTTGATTATATGCTACAACTGGGTATTATCCGTCCCTCTGATAGTCAATGGGCATCCCCTTTGCATATGGTCCCAAAGAAGAATGAAGGTGACTGGCGACCGTGTGGGGATTACAGAGCCCTCAACCGTCAAACCGTACCAGATAGGTACCCAATACCGCATATCCAAGATTTCACAAACGGTTTACAGGGTATGAACATATTCACTAAAATTGACTTAGTCAGGGCATATCACAATATCCCGGTGGCTGATGAAGATATCCCTAAGACAGCTATTACAACACCCTTTGGCTTATTCGAGTTTGTACGCATGCCATTCGGCCTGAGAAATGCGGCACAGACATTTCAAAGATTCATAGATAACCTACTTCGAGATATGCCATTTGCGCAGGGGTATATAGACGACTTGTTAATTGCCAGCCCCGATTTGCAATCACACGAAGAGCATGTACGAGCAGTGTTGACAAGATTGAATGAACATGGAATAAACATACATCAAAGTAAGTGTGTTTTCGGTGTTCAAACTTTAGAATTTCTTGGTCACACAATAAGCCCAGAAGGGATTAAACCTATAAAAAAAAGAAGTGGATACCATCAAACAATACCCGATACCTAGCTCTCTAACACAAATGAGAAGTTTTCTAGGTCTAATTAACTTTTATCGCAGATTCATACCAGGTTGTGCACAATTAATGCAACCTTTAACAGATTTACTTAAAGGAAAACCAAAAGAATTCAAACTGTCTTCTGACGCCGTCGAAGCTATTAAACAGCTTAAAGATAAACTGGCTCAAGCAACTACGTTGATATATCCGAATTCTCTTTCCCCACTTGCTTTGATGGTGGATGCTTCAGATAAAGCAGTAGGCGGTACCCTTAACCAACTGATTAAAAGCGCCTGGAAACCAATTGCTTTCTTCTCGAAAAGACTCGCTCCAGCGGAGACAAGGTATTCTACCTTCGGGCGAGAACTTCTTGCAATCTACCTGGCTATTAAACACTTCCGACACATGTTAGAAGGTAGGGAATTTATAGTCTTTACGGATCACAAACCACTGACGAATGCATTAAAAGCGAGAGCCGATAAGTACTCACCTCGAGAAGTCCGACACCTTGACTATATATCACAGTTCACAAGCGATATCCGACATGTCAAAGGTCAGGACAATCAGGCGGCAGATGCTTTATCCAGACTAGAAATGAACGTGATACAGCAGTCTACAGTAAACTTCGAGACGTTCAGACACGAACAAGAGCAGGACCTAGAATTACAAAACCTACTTAAAACAAGCAATTCAAGTCTTAATTTAAAACAGTTCCCATCACCTATCGATGGTATTCTAATTTACTGTGACACGACCAAGGCAATGCCGCGACCTTTCGTTCCCAAAAATATGCGAAAGTTGATATATAATAACTTTCATTCTTTGTCTCATCCTGGCGCAAAAGCTTCAACTAAACTAATCAATGCCAGATATATATGGCCGAATTTACAGAAGGATGTACACAAATGGGTTAGAGAGTGTTCAGCATGCCAACAATCAAAGATTAATCGTCACACAAATTCACCCATAGGTGTTTTCTCGCAACCAGATGCACGTTTTGCACATGTGCATATCGACTTGGTAGGTCCTTTGCCCCGTTCAAATGGTTTTAATTATCTTTTTACATGCATAGATCGATTTACCAGATTCCCTATAGCCATCCCGATAGCGGACATCACAGCGGAAACAGTAGCCAAAGCTTTCATGCAGAACTGGGTAACCATTTTTGGTACACCCATAACAATAACGACGGATAGAGGAGCGCAATTCGAATCCGAACTATTTAATAACTTGTCTAAACTTCTAGGCTCCAATAGGATACGCTGCACTGCATATCATCCTCAGGCTAATGGGATGGTAGAACGTTTTCACCGTCAGCTAAAAACCGCCCTTATATCTCACTCAAACCCCAATCAGTGGACAGAATTCCTACCATTAGTTATGTTGGGAATACGAACATCTGTCAAAACTGACGCACAATGTTCAGCTGCGGAACTGGTTTTCGGAACAACTCTGAGACTACCAGGTGAATTTATTAACCCTAATACTAACAGTCAAAAACTTAATTTAGAAAATTACGTAGATCAACTACGGGACCATATGTCCAAACTTAAACCAATTAATACTCGCGAACAATCGCGCGCCGTATATGTACCTAAAGACCTAAGCAATTGCACGCACGTCTGGATAAGATGTGATAAAATAAAATCACCACTCAGTCCTCCATTTGAAGGTCCTTTCAAAGTCGTCTCAAGAAAATCTAAATATTTCGTGATAGAAAAACATGGAAACATCGACACAATAAGTATTGATAGGCTAAAACCGGCTTATCTAGATCATGAACCACCATACGTATTGTTAGATCGTATAACTGACAAATCCATTACGGAATCGAAATGTAAAGATGATAAATCTTTACAAATGACTAAAACGGTCCGCTGGGCACATCCAATTAGTCAATCAAGGATGTTGACAGTTTCGGCTGCAGGATAAAATCTAACCACGTAGCTAATCAGACCCTGCATCTACTCAAAAATATTTTTCCCCTCATTCCGCCTCACCTACAACTCCCTAGACCTTTTACCTTTGATACATAAATGTTATGTTAAATTTTTTTTAAATACTGGACACATAAGCTAGGTATTCCGAAACGATGGCTGAGGATTTTAATCAAACTCATACAACTAACACTGGCAAATACAACGAATTCACAAAGCAACCCAGGCGAGTTTTATAATTTCTTTTTCTGGTTAATTAACTATGTTGGCTGTACTCCTTATATATCTTTATACATTTTTCACGTAGACTGGCAATACATATATACAATATGAACTACTTCTAAGAGTTTCCGGTCGAAGATATGTTTAGTAGCTTGATACGATTAATACTACTATTAATAAGTGGTTTTCTAGACAAAACATTTTGGATTAAACCATGGCCAAGTACTTATTAAAGTTCTCATCATTTTTTTCATGTTTAGGAAACTTATATAATGACTTAACCAGTTTTCCTGCAGCATGCTTTTTAGTGTGATCATATAACCCATCTTTATTGGCAATATTCAGATTTTTTTTAAAATTCTGACATTTAAGAATCAATAACCGTGGAGATATAGTACAGTGCGTTACTGTAAGGTTACTATGTTAGCCGCATTGATTCCGCATACCTAATTTTAAACACAACTTATAAAGGAACTCTTAAGTAATCATAACATTGAACTAACGATATGACTATCACAACTGTTAACGTTAAACCAATTATTATTAGTGGTCCTGACAAAACCCTGGAACTTAACACTAGAGTTATAAAAAAGACATGTTATGTCAGTAACTTTTATATATATATACTTTTTCTCTCGGTTTAAGTATAACGTAAAATGGAAATGACAAAACTTGTAGATTTTTTTTTCTCTATAGTATTATTAGTAATCCAAACAAAGAACTTGTACTGTTCCAATATGGCATTCTGATATATCAACCAGTCCTCCTGTTATTTTTCTCTCATATCTGAGCAACTTATGGCCAACAAACATCGTATTGAAGGGGGTTTCGATTAACAAATACGCATGACCCACACGCACTCGAACCTCAACCCTTCTGAATGCTAGACCGCGTGCCTAGCCATTAGGCCACATCAGACCACGAGGGGTGACTGCAATCTTTCCTTTTACCAATTATTCATTCATAATACTAATGAGTAATATGACTTACACACTTCTAAGGTGCAGACAAATTCGTTAATTTGATGAATTGACGAAATATTGCCTCAGTATATCATACATATTTAAATCAAACCAGAAAAGAGTATTTGACACAACTGTACTTGATCCTCATACTCTACACAATTTTCTCCCCTCTTTAACCGTATATTTTCTTCCGTTTTATGGAGTAAAATTATGCACCCTTGGTTACGTACCTGGTTAGAAAAGGCGGTTGTCACGTTCCCAAGGTCACACATTTGAACGGGTTTGACAATGGTCCAACCTCTAGCAAGTTTACACTTTTACATATATACATTATAAAAAGATTTTTTTTTGTTTCATACCTTTCCGTACACAAGATGGCTACACTGTGTCTATTTTCTTCCAGAATACCAATCCGTTCTGGAGGCCAATCACTTACGTGGAACCGAACAATTATCAATTATGTTTATGTATTTCCATTTTGTATCTTATTATTTTGATGCAGGCAGTGGAGCAGTTCTTTAGGTTTGATTGGTTTTCACCATTCCCTTTGAAGTAGATTCTTCTTTACTTTTTACTTGAGGGCGACTGAAGAGGCAGGTGAGTAAACACCTGATAGCCGGTCTGAGCATGGAAAAATCGTACCTCACCAACATGGTGTTGGGTAGCCCGCTCGCGGCACTTCCTCAGATATTCTTATTCCACAGTTTAACACTCTTTCTCATGAAAGCACGCAGTAAACCGTCAGCTATAGTTGTAGAAGAAATCACATGCTACAAAATAAGATGACAAGCTAGTAAATGAAGAGACATCCATGGACTACCGTTGACAGCGTTAGTTGCCACTTATTGTAAGTCAAACATTGAGTGAGTTGATAATTTTCCCTTGAGATGAGAAATAGAACTAAGGTGTTTTTGAAAGATAGGTTAATCGAACCGACGTTCCTACGGAAGTCGATTCTAGGGGGAAGCTAATGTAACAGCATAGGTTGGTTGGTTAAGAGTTGACCCCAAACAACCAAGCATATGCCAAAACAGTATTGTTTAAGTATTCATTCACTTCCTTATTTTGTATAAGCGTTATATTCCTTATTATCTTATATTGAATGCTGAAAGCCTTTGTTTGTCTGAACAGATAGTCCCACGCTCCACTGTGGCTGCGCGAAGATCGAAATAAAGAAATATTCACTTTTTGCCAGGCTTCTTCTATCAATAACACGAGGGTTATCTATAGGCACGAAAAATCTTCGCACATGTCATTCGGTTTAACAAATGGTGTACAAAAGATTCAGGGATTCATCGACTCCATCTTTAGAAGTCTCAACGTCGTACACGCGTACGCTGATGACTGAATGATTGGACATCCACACAAAGAATCTCATCTCCAGCATCTGGACCTTGTCTTCGAGCGTCCCCAAAAACACAGCATTGCTGCAAACATTCGGAAGTGTCAAGTCGGCACTGCCTTCCAAGATTTTCTCAGACACACCTTGATGCTCATGGCGTCCGTTATCTGAGAATCAAAATGGCAGTCATTCTGGATTAACCAGAACCAACCACAGTCAGGCAATTACATGCGTTCAATGGCCTGATAAGTTTTAATCGACTCTTTATGACGAATTGCTCATCTTATGTGAGACCTTTAACAGATCAACTTTGTGAAAAAGCGAAACTCAATTTGTAGGACAATGCGACTAAAACATCCTCCACAGCCAAGCGACTTATTACCTAAGCAACAATACTCGTACATCAGAACACCAAAGCACGCATTAATATCGCAGTAGACCCATCCTACTCAATTTGATCTTGCCTGTAGACTGGCACGCCTCATGTAACAAACTGTTATTTGAGAATAAATTATTATTAACTGACGGAGTCTTGCGACGATCGGTAAAAACTGCTGTCAGCCTTTAGGACTCTTCTCAAGACAGTTGCAAGACACTAAATCGAGGCACAATACTTTCGATAAGGGACTCACAGCCATGTATTTTTCTGTAAGTTACTCTCAATGTTATGTGGAAGATTAAGAATTCACTCTGTTTACCAATCATAAACCTCTTACTTTCCCTTTATGCTCATCTTCAAACAAATACTGTCCTCGTGACTCTCGACAATTAGACAACATTTCGTTTCAGATATACAGCACATTTCTGGGGCAAACAATGTAACTACAGACGCTTCGCCTCATATAACTACCTTGAACAGTTTTCAAGGAATCGGTCTTCGTAAACAGGTTCAGCCTCAAAAGGAGGACGTTGATGGTCAGCACGAGTTATTTTTATAAAATGGCTCCCTACACTACCGTTTCCCTGCAAAAAGCAACAAATCCGATACAATAATTACGCCTTATCAATATAGAGACTATGCTAACGCTGACAGGGGAAAACGTTCAATTTTTAATTAAGCACTTTGACTGGAGTAGTTTCTTTATTAGTAATAAGCTTTCACAAACACTAGAAACATTCATTATCACCACTAACTCCATAAAAGACACTACTATCCTTTCCAGAATGGTTTTTCAAACAATAACTTCTCATATCAGCCAAAAATCTATGGCTGAATTTCGAAAACTATAGAGGATGTATTAAACACGTTGAGAGCAATCACGCACCGGCGGCTACCAAACTATGGATAAGAGTTCTACAGGTATTGCCGAGCTGCAGAACAAATGGAAATGGGAGTGATAGCCACTGATCGGGAAATAGCGAGTAATAAGAAATCTTGGGATGTTAGACTTATCGATGTACTCAAACAGTTTGACTTACAGGTTGGATGAATGTCAAGGAATTAACAATGATAATAGTGAAAACCTACAAAGTATTATATTTCTATCAGGTAGCTTCGAAATATGTTGCGCTGTAAAGTGGCTGAGTTCCTTTGATAAGTAACATTCAGTTTACCGCAAGCGTACTGATACAAATTTAACCATCACTTTGTAGTCAGAGTTTGAAAAAACTGATGGTTGCTGTCACGATCAGTAAGGGGTTTAGACTACAGATCAAGAGTGAACCTGACACCATGTAGTTGTCTCTACAAGTTGATAAAACTCTGAGTGATGGACAAATCTCCAATAACTGAACCGAGGAATATTAAGAACACGAGAGATCAACAGTCTTACAGTGGAATGATGTAAATGGTAGTAGTGCGAAATGCCCTCAGTGCCGAGATAGAGGTGACAGTGTTGCTAAGAGTTTGCTAGAGATTCGCTCGAGTGCATAACATGATGATTTGCGCGAATGATTTTGTCATCATACCACAGACTGAAATGGACAATTTTCAGATCGTCGAGTATTTGAACGGCCGATTGACGTAACGGAACCATCTTTTGGATAACAGCCACAAGGAATTAATACCTTATAAAACACAGAAAGTGCAACGTCGAGGTTAAATAATTACAGTAGTTCATATGTCTCATAATGTCAAGGCGAAATAACGTTTTTATATAAACCAACAGTTGAGCTGAGCCTTCGTTTGGATATTGTTACTGTAAGTTGTGTGAGTTAATACAAATATATATGAAGACTATGGCGGGGTTGGCAGAGAATTCCCTAGGTCGTTTAGATATTTGTCACACCAGTATTAGATGTAATTAAACCGAAAACAGAATTAAGATGACATACGTGTGATACGAAATTCGAGTCATGGCTTATCATGAGAGATAACAGTAAATGGAAAGAGTAAAATAAACATTAGTAACCGGAAATGTAACTAAGATTTAGAAATTGAAGATAACGTGCCTATTTCACAAACGGCTGATTAAAAATCTCATTATTTAGCGTTGCGTAACATATTACGTACAGTAATGCGATAAAATATCTAGTTAAGACATAGACAGAGACTTTTTGTTCATATGCAATAAGTTTTTCCACAGTTGGTCGACTTACGATTTCGATTTTAACTTGACGGGAGTGACAGAACATATGACTACTTCATGTGAAGCAACTGGGAAATGCCATTAAGCACGAAATAACATAATGCCGTTAGATCCAAACTAAGGTTTAGACTGAAGAATAACTGTCTAGGTAGGTTAGATACGCATCGTTGCTCGGTCGAAACCAAAACAAAGTGTTTGGGTGAAATGACGATTCTACAAACTATAACTGCACAAACATTTATTCTAGCGTCATATCTTACTACAATGATAAATTATTTTTTGTTACTAATTTAAAGATACACACATGGTCGTTTATTCTTGTTCTGTGTTTATAAACACGCCTATTACACTGTTTGCGTATTTCACGTCTCCTTTATTTCCATTCCCTTATTTTCTCCATTTCCTTCTTTAAACTCAATTCAATATTCTTCTCAATTACACAGACCCGATTTATTACTATTAATATTCTACTATTATTATTCTAAATTTTTTTTAAATATGGCAAGTATAATGCTAACATTATTGAAAATTGTGTATTATTGCATTTTCTGAAGAAACCCCAAATGGTTTCTTCACAACACTTATGTACCCATAAGATGTTTGTGAGTAATAATAATAATAATTCATCATAAATTTAAATGTACATTGTTACCTAAACAAACATGACCACCCAGCAATTCAACCAATAATTGTTCAGTTAATCAAATCAGTCGCATCAAATAACTGTTATACATCCTGTCTGGATAGACCACACACAGATTTGTTCAAAAGATAATGTTTAGTTTCTTTATAACACAGAGTATTTCAATTCTGGAAGAGTGACTCAATTCACAATCAAAAATGCACATTTCCAGTCAATACAAATAACACAAACAAAAGGAGGAACAAACCAATATGGCTGCTGCCGAGACTAAGTATCAAGTAAAACAACATAAATGCAGTTCATGAAGAAACATGGAAACTTAGTGAAGGTGTAAGAAAAATAAAAACCATGATGAAATACAATTATTTCCAACTCAAATAGAATTAAAAACACTTGCAAAACGTACGACTAAAGGAATCAATAGGAACAAACTGCAAGTGTATACATGGAGGGATTTTCACTGACAAAACGTTCAAAATGGATCTTACAAATGCAGTTATGGAACTTGAATGGGTTGGTTTCGCTTTCTTTTGAAGGAGATTTGGAGCAAACGGTATGTATTGACAAAAATAACCTTGTTACAACTAGCTTTGATCATGGTAGTATACAAGCCGCCATCAAAACACTTAACCCGAATGCAAGTTCTGGTTTTGATGACATCCCATCGATTTATTACAAAATGTCAGGACCCGACAAACGAACACTATACCACAAAGTATTCACATTATCTTTAGATGCAGATACATACCAAGAAACCTGGAAAGTAACGTATATCGTCCTCAAACACAAATCAAGACCGGGAAACCTGATCCAGGATCACAAATTTGTAAATATCACCTCAGTTATATTACTAATAAAGGAAAAAGATCAATTACCTGTTTACCTATTAAAGAAAGGCATAATCGACTCACTGCAACGCAGCCTCATTAAAACAGGGTCCTGAGAGCTTTAATTAACTTGGCTACTAGCATATGTGACCGAAAGCAACTATTGGTTGTACGATATTTCGATATCATGAAAGCTTTTGATAAGGTAACACGTAACTTCTTATTCAACATACCTCAGTCAATTGGAATTAATAACCGTCTGTTGCAATGGATTAAGTCTTTTGCCACGAACATATACCAAACAACTAAATGTAACTCTACAACATCTGCATCTCGACCAATAACCAATAGCGTTGTACAGAGCAGTGTCTTGGGTCCATTGCTCGTTATAATTTACATCACAATATGTGCAGATGCTTCAACATAGGTAAGACCTACCTTTACGCTGATGCCTTCAAAGTCTTCTATAAAGCTAACATTTGCAACTAACGTAGTGCTATGCAAAGAATCCAGCATTAAATTGATAATTTAGACAATTGGTGTAAGCGCTGGAGCTTCAAATTCAGCGCATAGAAACTTGGCTGGCTATGCGTTGGCCCTCCTACAGATTATCCTTCCTAATACCATACCTTAGATCCTGACATCATCTGAGAGGGGAGGCTCGGCGCGACACTAAACAGAAGCTTGAGGAAGCTTCTTTCTCATCAGTATCCGTATATAAGCAATAGCTATCCTGCATAGAAATGTATGACAAATGAACTTCATGAGTTTTTAAGGCTTATTGATGAAACCTTTTGTGATGAATAGGAGTATTCGAACTACTTTACTAACTAGGAATCCCCGAAATAGCACAATTTAATTCAAATAGAGCTAGGTGAGCACAAAAAACGTATTGTATTTTGAATTCAAAATCGTGCACATACCAAGTAAGAAAGAATCATTAGTTGATGCGAACACCACACCATTTCATTAACTTGTTCCCTAGCATGTGCGTACACTTATATGTCCCGCTGATATATCATATGCTCTTTACAAGTTTAAATTCTAAGTGTTTAAACATTCAAATTTGCACTAGTTTCTTTTATAATTCTGCAAGCCTTTTTCTAATATTCTCTGAAACAAGACGTAAAAATGCTACTAAAATATGGTTTTACACAAACACTGATTAATCATCAGTGACTTCGCATTTTTTATGCCGACCATACAGAATCCTTAGGGTAATCCTAGGGTCGGAGACACAACGTGATCTTCTGTTGAGCAGCGCTCGTATTCACGACAGTAATAACATTCGAGTAAGACCTGATATATTTCCTAAAGATAGAATAAAAAGGAAGACAGCAGTACCTGCACTAGAAACCCGTCGACAAAACGGTGAGGAAAATCTCCGATTATTTTCTTTTCTAGTAGTCAGGTCTTGTAAGCGAATGCTGCCAATGCCTGTATGGATAAGTCGTTTCCCCCCGGAGTTTTGTATGCCAACACTCGTAGGATAAAGGATAAAGTTTATGAACTAGAAGCATTGGTGTATAGACCAGGGGCCATTCATTTTAGCTGTGATAGAAACTTGATTAGTCCGTGACTTCGAATTTACTCCAGAATTATCTGAACACCATTACCAGACCATTTTGTTTGTATCAGGCTCTTTATGTTTGAGAACAAGTCAATCAATCTGTGATATTGATGTCGTTTTCCTACGCTCACCATTCAGACTCATGTTTCAAATTTTATGCTGGATTAGCTATTTTACTATGATAACCTATATCATGCTAACTCGAAATTTTACATTAAGAATGTGTAGCAGGCATAGGATGAAAAAAATCAGACATTAAAAAGCATAGTTATTAGTTTTCTAAACACTTCACTCTCTTTATGCACTTTCTATTCTAATAAAAAGCCTACTTTATTCCAACTCTGGCTTTGCTTCCTTCATTTGAACTTACGACACCTTGGTAAATATCACAACTCATTGTACTTTATTGCTGCATTCTCTCATTTGGAGACTCTGATCACATTTCACTTTAGCTACAAGATCTAGTATGAGGTTAATCTAATAATTTATCATCCCTCTGTCTGTTCCTCTACAAAATGTTAAGTAATGTTTATCGTCCATATCCAGGTGCCTTGTTGCTCCACGGTTTCTCTTATTATCAGAATCATGCTCTGAGGGCACAGCTATGGAATTTCTGACATCTGGAACAACCTAGACGTACGTGTTTTCCTAAGGTCATAGTTCACACCATGAGCTCTACAAGTCTACTTTATAACGACTATAAACTCAAAAAGTTGCATTGCATAAGTACTTGATACGAACAAAATCCTAACGTGATAATGCGGAGATTAGGTCTGGTGTGTGATGTGGACGCGATGCCACTTTGAAGAATATTTTCAAGATTACTCAGTATATCTGAAGGAATGAACTGATATTCGCTTTTACGATCACATTTATTTAAGGTGCATACTGTGAAACAATAAATGTAATTCATAGATTATGCCTGTAAAAATGGTGTGTACCTGCCATTGCAGAAATATACTATATTATACCTAAGAAGTGATAGACATGGATATAGGGAAAGAGTGGGCGTCCTTTTATGCATGGTCAATAATATAAATATCAGCTCCTATATTTGAGAATGCCATTATAGTGGAGGGAGGCAAAATCCGACTCACACGTCCGCTTCATGCCTCCTGGATAATGGGTCGAATGACTCATGAACTAACATGAGCGGTAACCCGGGTGGTAGAGATCGAGCTAATCACCCACTCTTACCGAAATTCACAAATCGATTACGAAACCCACGGAGAAACATATCACAATTACATTTGGATTGGAAAACGACAAAAAGTTTTCAAAAGTGGTGGGTGTAACACACGGAGTTGCTCATCATAGGGCGAAAACAACTATTTCAGCCTCGATAATTGTGCCGTGCTTCGATGTGGCCTGTTTCTCTCCAGAAGGGCCTAACAGGCTTCACCAACTTGTTTGGCTGGAATGGGGGCATGATAGTGGAACTCGTGAAGTCATTAGCTGTGAGCTCACTATCAGATATGGTACATTTTTAGTGGCATTGGGCCTCAACCACACAATCCTCAGTGCTGAATACGAGACATTTGAGATGACAGATGTTCAACATTTAACACGGAGAAAAACCCAACGATAGATAAGGCAGGAACAGAGAATTGAGTCAATCTCAAATGATCGGATGGCATGGTCCAGCCTCGCAGGCGTGGTCGCTCAGTACAACATACTTAAGTACGACATATTAAATATATTGTTCTATCTCCAGCCTGAGTGTGTTTTCCATCATATATTGGTAATTGCTACGGTACGATGTGTCAGTGTAGACAACAATGTTATGTTCCACATAAGGTCTTATAGAGTAGACAGTTACATAATGAAAAACATACAATTTTAGGATTAGGTCTATTATTAGAGCAGTACTAATATCATAGTCGACCTAGTTCTACATTGGTAGGCCCGAATAAGGGAACGCAACCCATTATTATTAATCCGTACATCACTTTAACTTTCTTGATGGATTTTTATTTATGTAAACCCATTATTTTAATATTCCTCTGATTAATGCTCAAATGTATGATCGTGCTGTTAAATTCATTAGTACTCATATCATAATAACTCAATCGATACTAATTACTGGTCGTCTATATTATTTAACTATGATGGTTCATTAACAAGCTTTAGTAGCATTAACATGCTTCAGCGAAACAAACTTGTTGAAAAATCAAGCTCTAGCAAATATGACTTAGAAATAACCTCAATGTACATTGACTAGCAACGTAAGCAAGCATAAATATTTATTTAGATCTAATTCTTCGCCAACAAAGAGTACGGGTAAACTCAAATTTATCTAGCTGGGGAACTGTGCTTAGTGGAGTGCTCCAGGGTACAGTCTTGGGGCCAGTGTTATTCCTCTAGCATGTAAATGACCTTCCTCGTCTCATATCACCATCGGTCTTGCTATATGCTGACGATGTCAAGATATAGAGAACGATACGATGTGACGGTGATAACTTATAACTCCAAAATGACCTGGAGAAATCATCTAGATGGTCTCAAACTTGACAGTTGCCGAGAAATACCTCCAGGTGTGTTGTGATGCATATCGGTCATCAAGATACAAATACGTACGCGATGAATAACATTGAGCTACCTGTCGTCCAGACATATAATGACTCAGGAGTCATCGTTAGCCAAGACTACAGCACACTGCCGTGCAATAGCCGCCAAAGGTTTTAGAACCTTATGGCCATTACGTAGGACCCTACTAAAAGCCGGCTTTTAGTCATGTCGACGCTAAGACGTTTTTGACTTTGTATACAGTGTTCGTACGTCCTAAACTTGAGTACTGCATACAAGCGGATAGGCCCTGCTTAAAAAAAGATAGTGAGCTCCTGGAAAAGGTTCGGAGAACAGCAGCTAAACTGATTCCTGGAATAGCGAAGCTTCCGTATGCTGCTCGACTGGCCAAGCTAAGCCTATTCCCGTTGTCATATAGAAGAACTAGAGGCGACTTGGTTACAGTTTTAAAATTGCTTAGTGACAAATATGCACCTGATATGCCCTCATTTTTCTTGTCTTCCAAAACAGGGAATTTACGAGGACACTGCAAATTATTCACAGACTCGGGACAAATTAATTGTCAGTTGACTATCGACTTTCCCATCGCATCATCGGCGAGTGGAATTCATTACCTCAGTACGTGGTTGAGGCTTCGACCGTTTACTCTTTGAAAAGAAAGTTGGATCAACTGGGAGACCACCATTGCGAGGACAAACACAGGCCATCAAGCCTCCTGTCCTTTCTAAACTGGAACTGAATATGGATCTAATCTCTTACGCAAGCAAGCATACAAACGCAACGCGTTCAGTTAAACCTTTCTACACTCGAGTGCAATCAAGTGATGTTTCACTCAACCTGCCCTACGTATACTACACACGTCATTGTACGGTGCGAATCACTTTGGTGGCACTTGATGGACCCAACAAAGTTCTTCAGCGTGAACCTAAGTACTATAAAATTGATAAGAATGTAACTAACAATAACATCAGAATCGATCGCCTTAAAGCAACGTATGTAGAACGAGATCCCCAAAATGTTGATTTTCCTTCGGTACAGGACTACAAAATGCAATACCCCACCCGATAATCAACAATCATGAACTAATTTGGGTGGTATCTGACAACAAGGCTAAAATAATGCGTTTCGGAAAATAATGATTCCAGAACACTTAAACGTGCACTGTTCGTAGAACACTATATGACATTTTGTTTCATCTCAATAATTGTGTATTGTTGCGTCAAAAAACCATGAAACAAACACTTTAATCATATATATATATATATATATATATATATATATATATATATATATATATATAATTTGTTTTAGAAATCTGGAACTTATGTCCACATGAATCAAATGTGAGTCTAAAAGATACAGCATAGTTCAACGCAACTGCCAACAATATGTATCTAGCGTCGCAAGTACATTCAACAAACGTCAAAACTCTGAATGAAAGATAGAGTTGCGAAAGTCAGATACTTTTCATATTCTAAAACACATTACGTTGTCATGTTAACACCACTCAACAGTTTGAAATATTGCGGTACAACCTGTTTCAAATCTTATTCATATTATGGAATCAGAACCTTACTGTATCAACTTTCCCAATTATTTGTAATTGAATCCCATGTTTTTGCTGCAGTAAAAACGACTTTTTTGTCATAGCCTCATTTTTGCGCTTAGTACTAAGCGACGTCGCATTTCCAGATCCTAATACACATCCTTGTAAGCTACTCCATCAAAAAAATACTTCACCAGATACAGTCATGTCAAATATGAGAACTCTTATCTTAATATGATAGATAAGTTTCACAGTATTTGGGCGCTGAGTTGATGTGACATAATATTCCTCTTTAATCAACCGCATCAAATACTGGATGTCACACCAAGCATTACTGCGGACCCCTTAAGTATATGTTTTAATATATCTGCAAACCAACTTAGGTTACCAAAAGTCGTCCTCCAGTACTGAAGGAACGCCATACTATGTTCAGTTTTCTAAACGGATGACAATTATCGACTCGTAAGCCTAACTAGCGCTGTTGGTAAAAGATTAAAAATACCTATTGAAAAGGGGTTATCTAAGTATCTAGACAAAAATATTAATCTTCATGAAAACCAGCATGGTTTTAGGACAGATTATCTATATCTCATAAAAGTGCGCTCTTAAGGATCAGAATTTACCTATACATGTGTCTTACATTGACTTCAGTAAGGTTTTTGACAAAACTCCACACAACCTGCTGTTATATAAGTTTAATTATATCAGGATTAGAGAGTTAATTGATTTGGAAAAAGGGTTTCCTAGGTGGACGTAAACTAAGAGTAATAGCCAACTCAAAGTTGTCTAACATATAAACTGTGCTTAGAGGAGTTATCAAATTATAATTTCTGGGTATGTTGTTCTTCATGTAGTTAAATAAACTTTCTAGTCTCTCATCGTCATTGGTTTTGTTATATGCTGACAGTGTCAAGATAAGAGGAGCGATAAAAAGTGAAAGTGATTGCTGAGAACTTCGAAATGACCTAGAGGAATTATCTGGACGGTCTAGAATTTGACCGTTGCTTCCAAGTGCATTACTACGAATATTGGTCACCAAGGTACATATATATAAATGTTGAGTAACACTGAGATAACTATTGTCCAGACACAATGACCTAGTAATCACAGTTAGCCGAGACTTAAGAATTACTGCAGAGTGCCCTACGATTGCCGCCTAAGGTTTGAAAACCATATGGTCAAAACGCAAAGTCTTTGACCATGTCTATGCCAAAAACTCTTTGACTTGTGTACGGTATTCGTTCGTCCTAAACTTTTGAATCGCATACAAGTAGATAGCCCCTACCTAGAAAGCGACAGCAAGTTATCGGAGAAGGTTCAAAAAACCGAAACTAAACTGCTACCTGGAATAGCCATGTTCCCGTATGATGAGCAACTTGCTGAACTAAATCTATTTCCCTTGTCATATAGAACTGGAGGTGACTTGGTCAATTCTTAATTACTCAGAGATAAATTTGCATCTGATATGTTCTTATTTTTCTTGCCTTCCAAAACAGACTATTTGCGAGTGCACAAAAAGCTCAAAAGCCCAGAACAAATTACTTGTCAGTTGATTATCGACTTTCTGATTAAACCATCAATAAGTGGAATCGACTGCCTCAACACGTGATTGAAGCTTCATCTGTCGACACTTTCAAGAGAAATTTAGATAAACTAAGAAACCACCACCACCAAGACTAACACAGGCCACCTAGACTTCTGTCCTTTCCAAACTTAAAATGAAATATAATGTCTGGTAAATTGGGTAGTAAATCGTCCGCTTTATTTCAGTTGTCTATCGAACTATCCAAATTCATACTAGTTTTGTTCATTTTAAGTCAGATAGCTGTATTTGTGTATAAGTTTTCCACTCTACCATATGAAAGTTTGGAAATGTTTTACGAAATATTGATTCTTTCGTCAATGTTCATATTTGATATCGTCCGACTTTACATTTGTTCTATGGCTAACCGATCTCAAAGCTCTATCTTGTTAGCTGCCTCCTATATTTTGCTTGGAATTTGTGTGGTATATTGTGCATGGATAGTAATGTGGCAGTTAATTACTATTAAACTTGAATTATATTTTGTATCAGTTCTCGTTATATTCTATGGTTTAAATTTTTGCGCAGGAATACATGGATTTATCTCGTTTAATTCAGAAATATAAAAATATTATTCGACAATACTCTCTCTTGTTTGTTTTCATGATCTTATGTTTCAAAATAACCATCAAAAAGTAGTGATTTGCCGTACAAACATACATGACATAGTTAACGTTCCAATTTCTTTTTTTGTTTATTATATTGGAGAACAGAACGATGATCTAGATGTTGGTAAGTACGCCAGGGGCAAACAATTACTTAACGCTCTCGACCAATTATAGTTGCATAAAGTTCAAGCCATTGGTTTATGTGTATAGAACCAAAATTCCATTATATCTTAAATAAAAAAAACATTTTGTTTAAATTATCTGGCACTCTTAGTTTGTTATTTACTCATATTTTTCTGTACACTTTCAAGCATGGTATTTATATGGTATAAACTAACATCATTCCTGTTGCACGTATACTGATCTCAACCTTAATTTATCCTTTATGCGCACACTACTAAGAATGAACGTGCAGTTTTCTAGGGGTCGTCGAACACAAACTTTGTACATCAAAGTACGTGACTCGCTTTTATAAAAGTTTCGAGTTATGCAACCCATAAGACGTTGAGACCTGGAGGTCTATTTCAACACCTGTTCTGTAAATGACAAATCGTAGGAGCACCTAAGTCTACTAATGTATGTAACTTAGATAACACCTCATCGTTTATAGTAAGATATAAGTTGAGTGATGTATTACTGGGGCATATCCATGCGCTGTCTGGTATCACATCAAGTCCACATGGGTTATTCTAGCTTTAGAACAGACCAGTTTATTCATTCTCCTTGAGTTAAATTTTGACCTTGTCAGTTATTCGCTTATTAACCATGACTATTTTTATATAAGGGTATGTGTGTATTGCTTACCTCATTGAATAAATGTCGATAGCTTATTTTTGTCTGACCATAAATATTGTCCCGTTTAGCAAAACGAGTCGGCTCACTCGCCTGTTTTCGTTTTCCACTTTTCCAACAACAATCTCCGCTTCACAACTCTTTTCCGCATATATAATCTGGGCTCACCTCTGTATTTGCTTGCGCGCATTAGCTCTTCTGGTAGAATCCTCCTGGTGAGCTTGTGGCTTGGTGATCTGTTTTATTAAATAAACTGACGTCGGCGCTTCGTGTTACCTTCGAAATTCATACACAGTTGGGATTTATTTGGCAACGACTACCAGGGCGACTAATGCACGGATATTAAGGGATTATTTTGAAGTTAATCCACTATATTATCAGCATATTTTTTAGTTATTTTTCAGATAAAAACATGAGTTGAATACCACAACGTACAGTGCAAGTCTAAGCTGAAATATACTGAATATCATCTATACGGTAATTAATTACGTTCAACAAAGTTGTACAACTAAATTTCGCACCAGATAATCTGAATGCAGTTTACTGGTTTTATGATTATGTACTTTTAATGAGAGTTGTATAAAATCTTTGATAGTAAAGATCCTGATTACTTTAAAAGCTGTATGTAGAATTAAAATAGTTGATTCCAGCTATTTTCACTTTCAAGTTATTTCTCAACCTGATATTTCAGTACCTACATCACTGATCTGACTATATCTGCTTTTATTAACGTACTCATGAAATTATTTTTTTATCACACTTTCAGTAGTCCCTTCCTAGCATGTCCCCTTGGAAGTTTACTGAAAAACATTCTGGGAATGTCTGTGCGTTTAAAAGATTATATGAAGACTGTTTAGGATTATTCTGCTGGATTTCGCGAGGTCAAAAAGAAAAAAAGCAGTGGTATCATAAAATGTCAGGACTTCATCATTATATATTTGAGATTTATTTAATTCATTGTAGGATTATACTAAGGAGAAGTTACACTAATGACACGTTTCAAAGTATTTTGAAGTTAGGTTACGGACACCTTGAATATGTTCGTTATGGAAATGAAACTACTTGCCACAAGATAACTTTTGGTTGGAGTATTTTCATGTGATTCACAATGTAAGGTTTATGAATCAGATCGACTCAGTGTAACATGAATCCGATCCCTAGATTCGTTTATCGTTCAACATATCTAGACTCGTGTTGATCCCAAGGATTTTTTATTAAAAGTTATGTTCACTCATTGAGAAGTAATAAGTTAATTTTAACATTATGAAGCTTTTAACCCCTCTGCTCCTTAGTTGTAACTTGTGAACAAGGTTATTATTTACTGTTGGGTGCTTAATTTTGTTATACGTTTTCTTGTAATCCTGATATACTTGACAGTGTGCTTAACAACCAAACTTCTAATGCATTTTGGTATCACAACATATTTCTTTCTGAAAACCACTATCAATGACGAGTTTACAACACTCCTACTCATAAGATTACCACCGGTAGTTTGAGTGGATTAAAAATAAAGAATCTTTGACACTTTACCATTTCATGACTACCAAGTTGTCTCATTATAACTATTCTTGTCATCAAAAGCTTTGATTTTTAACGTTCGGCCCTGTTTTAGAGGTAACTACGATGAGTTTGTGTCCAAGTACTCAAGAAAAGACATCTATTATCGATAAAACTTTATTCTATGATACATTTCTTACGTAAGTTGTTGGGTCGAATCATAAACAGAGGCTGAATAATTGACGTTGGTGAGAAGGGCCAATTTTAGTCAAAATTCACCCAGACAATCAAAATGTTTTTCATTGGCTTATGCCTAACTAGATACAGTAAGAACAATAAAAAAGAGATGGTACCTTTATAGTGAACCCAGAGTATTCAAAGTGACAAAATGCATTCTATTATCGAACAGAAAGAAGCATGTAGGTCTACTACAATAATGTCTTGCCTCGGCAATGTAAACTGTTAAATGGATATAGAGGGCTCAACACAAAGAAATTACTTTAAGAACCGAAAAAGACCGAATTTATAGACAAATAGTATTTTAAAAACGATAAACACTGAACACCAGAAAATTGTGTTTATCTCATGCTGACAAAAGGAATACGAGAAGACTACTGCACAAATGGACTGGCTGATCTACTAAGTGCAAACCACTTGATAAACTTTTGGTACTCGCAGTATAAGTACAGTCCGAGAAACTGATATAAAACTGACGCTATCCAAAGACAAATACTTTTACGATACTGTAATTAAAATTCACTTTAGTTAAGTACAAAATAAGCTTTTAGACGTTAGAACATAATCGAAACTGTAAGATTCCCTCATTGTGGCAGAGGTACTACCGCCATTTTTGAATAGCTTGTAAAATTATAATTGAACAAAAAAAGATAATGAAAGTGCAACAAGTAAACAAAAACCAAACAGACTTTGTGTAATGGATAAATTCCTCAACGAACATGGGACAATGTCCTACCAGGCAACTTTTGTTCGTTCTGTCTGATTATAATACATAATCAACCATATTACTTCATATCACAAGACGACTAGTACCCACTATATAGCTCAACATTTCAACCTAAAATCCTTTTGCAGCAACTTAACAGTCGTTTATTTGTGGTGAAATTAGTTGAGGATTATTATCGAACTATTTAAGTACTTACGAAAAAAATGAAATGTCCGGCTTGAAGATCGTTAGAAATGTAACTCGGATGAGCGTGTCTTATTTCCACAACTTCAGCTGATTATTGTCATTAAATCTTTCTATTTCCATACTAAATACTATGTCTTCTAATAATGTGATTCTGATAATCCACCTAAAATTTCAATTAATTGGTGGGTATGAACTCCCATGTTTATAATTAAGAGTGGAATTTACCGGTTGCGTTTATTGGAGTATGGTAAATTTGTTCAAAACGTTTGTTAGCAAAAGAAAATAAATAAATATGATATATCCTTGACAAGTATAATGGATGGTAACTGTTGGGATCTATTTATAGAGTAATATTACACATGCGTTTTTGTTGTATAATGTTAAGTAACTAAACTATGCATACTGATGTTCCTTTTATTATAAGCTTTATTTCGATCCATAGACTATTATTATATGATTTACCGTTCTAGAGTTATGCCCAGTCTATCAATTAAAGTCAACCACATTCATAGCCACTTTTGGCTAGATCGTGTACAAATGTTATTTTCTATTTTATGGTGTTATGTGGTCTGTTTAGTTCGTATATAAACCCAGTATGTTTGAAATACATTATTCATATAGCGAAAGCTGAAATTGATGTCCTGGACTCAATAGGTAGGGCTAGGCATGAAGAAGGACCGATTAGTGCTTGTGGTGGTCTGTGTTCCATACAATCCTTCAGCTTCGCATACAGTTCGTCTTGATAACCGTCACTAGATAACGTCCCAACGGCGTATTAATCAGAAGGCGAACACGAAGTGTTGATTATGTTTATTATGGGACCACACAGAGATATCCAATATTACAGGTGCGTTAAGCAAGCCAGTCAGTCAGTAACAACGTAGAACTTCGTACGTACGTACATCAGTTCGAGTTGTCACACCACCTTAACACAGAGATGCAGTTGTCGATCCAAATCCCATAGTGGTAGAGGTAGCAAGAGTGTAAGGAGTGATCGGGAAGATTAGGGTTTGGAGATGTTATTTAAAGAGTATAATTCAGTTAAATAAATTTGGAAAGAGGAAAAAAGGGACATGAAGAATTCAGAAGATTAGAATTTGGGAGAGCACAATGAGTGGATGCACATGCGCCATTGCAAACGATTTTGAGCCATGTCATTCAGGGTCTCTAACCATCGGTTGCTATCATCTCGCGGTCCCCAACCAGGAAAAGCGTTCGCACACGAGGCCTAAGGTGCTGAGTTCGAATTATATGTGAAGGGTCGTGAGTGCCTAATACCGGTGAGTCATACGCTAAGAAGAAACGGCCATTTAGTACTTCCAGGTTTTCAGTGGTGGTCTAACATTGATCAGTTCATGATTTCAATGGAATACAAATATCTCCACAATCTCGAGCTGAAAAATAAATTTTTTTATCTTTTCGTTTGAAAGCTTTGTTCCTTGCGTTTCCAATATTTTAACTATTATGTTTTTCTAGATAATAATTCAAAAATATGACTATTGGTTACTCTTATTTGCTAAATCCTCATTCGATTATTAAGCCACTGGTTCGAGCCCACGGCCGAAAATTAAAGTTCCTCCAGAAAACGAGTTGTTTAGTGTATGAATTTTTCATCCCAATAGAACACACTAATGATCATTCTCTAGTTGCTTAATGTATTTTAACGTCTAATTTCAGGAATTATAATATAATCATAAAAATTAAACAATATTCAGATTTACAACAGATATAGGATTGTAAATAGTCACTGTATATGTTAATTTGTGGTGGATTCCAGCAAAAAAGCTTATTTAAAATATAACAATACACAAAGTTATCAATAATATACGAAAAAGAATTGACACCAAAACCTTAGGTATTTGTCTATGAGTAAAGCAAAATATAACAAATTAGTTACAATATAAATGGACCCAAGCTGGCAACTTTGGGAACATCCCCAAAGTTTGGGGAAATTTAGGGTTTTTCGTCTCATTTCCCCAAAATGGACCAAATTTTCCCCAAAGTTGGTAGCTTGGGGAATATTGAACAACAAGATGACAACAGTTGTTATGAAATGAATGTTACTTTTAAGCTGCTATCTGAGCCAACAACCACAAATGAGTTCACTTGATTAACGAAGATTCCATAATAAGTATTATTGAAACTGTACGGTGTGGCACAAACGGCAAATGAGGAAGATCGAATCCAATTGTATTATTAAGTAATTATCCGGGCCAAAGCATTATGGAAAGGTCAAACAGTACATTGTAATATTATTATAATCTTCAATCAATGGCCGCGGCCAACAGGACAGAGCAGCCAGTAATTATATTCCAACCAACGCGGTAGAATACCCGTGAATGTATATCCAAACGGTTATATCAGTTTTTCAACAATTGATACAGAAAAACAATAAGTATTGATTATATATATGTGATTAATTATAAAGTGTGACAAACTGGATAAAAAATGTGTTGTTTTAGTCGTTACAAAAATCACTGAATATACATGTCACCGTAAATTCCTCTATGGCTGACTCCAATAAATAAATGGTTCAAACAGTTGTGGACGGAATAGAAGAAACTTTCGCTTAACAGGCTTCCGTGTCTAGAAGCAGAGGATCACGAATAACTCCAGGCAGGTACCTAGATATATTACTGATAAAAGAGAAAAAAATGCTAAATCATAACATGGTACTCTCCTTAGACCTTAAGAATAGATCAGGTTGCTTCTTAAAGGACTCCTGGGAAGTCGCTTGGACTAGCTCGAGGGGCAGCGAATTCAAGCATTTGACAACTTTTAAGGAGTAGAAGTTTGTGTCTATAGTCCTTTCTTATTTGTAGTGTCTCCAATTTCTTGGTGTATCGTTAACTGAGCATTTACATGGGCTATATCACCTGGTTGTATTATAAATTTACTCAGGATTATTCAAAAGCGCGAACCCTGGTTGTAGAGCTAATTTATTGTTAATGACTGGTAAAAATCCATAAGCGTTTCGAAAGCAAGCACACACGGAAACAAGTGAGTGTGTGTGCTAAAAATCCGCATATATTTACTAGTGTTAATTGGTTGTGGATAAATTATTGATTGTCTGTTCTTACAACCAGTGATAGAACAGACAAAGATTGATATGTGGGCACGTGGTCAATATGACCCATTATTTTACATAGGGGAGATTAAGTGTCTAAATTACAGCGAGTAGACAAATTATAAAATAGTTCAATAGGCTTACTATAACACTATAGTCGATATTTTAGAACAGTACATATTCACTTTCTGTTTTCAATGACAATGATGCATTTTGAAGCGGAAAGTATATTTATTCAGTGTGAATTAAACTGATGTAAAACGATCAACATGTAGTTTTATATATTTTAGGCTGCTCTTAAACTTCATATATCAATCGTCTTGATAACTAATATTGCTGCAGTTCTAAGTGGTGTAAAATTTTAAGAAGACTAAACGAAGTCTTTGCAATAATTGGTTTCGCCAAACTTTGAATCAAATGATCAACAATCACATAATGCAAGAGACAAGTTGACCTTGTTTATGAAAATAATAAAACGAAGCTACCCTGTTATGCATTCAGCTATATCGATCAAATTCAAAGTGATTTTCTGAATTTATCGAATATGATCAGACAAAGCCAAACTTCCAGGTATGTTAACATTCTTCCAGATTGAACATCGTGTAAACGAAAAGAACAAAAAGCTAGTTGCAACCCGCTAGCGTCAAGGTCCGAAAATCATCCTCGCCCTTAGCTCCATAAAATCAAGTTTGATTATGAGAGAACCTCTGATTTAAAAAATACGCCACCACTAATGAACTCTCCCAAATCTCTTGAAATTCAGACCCAGCTGAAAGTTATTATTATTATTATTATTATTATTATTATTATTATTATTATTATTATTATTATTATTCACAAACATCTTATGGGTACATAAGTGTTGTGAAGAAACCATTTCGGGTTTCTTCAGAAAATGCAATAATACACAATTTTCAATAATGTTAGCATTATACTTGTCATATTTAAAAAATAAAATAAAATATAAAATTTTTTTAGAATAATAATAGTAGAATATTAATAATAATAAATCGGGTCTGTGTAATTGAGAAGAATATTGAATTGAGTTTTGAAGAAGGAAATGGAGAAAATAAGGGAATAGAAATAAAGGAGACGTGAAATACGCAAACAGTGTAATAGGCGTGTTTATAAACACAGAACAAGAATAAACGACTATGTGTGTATCGTTAAATTAGTAACAAAAAATAATTTATCATTGTAGTAAGATATGACGCTAGAATAAATGTTTGTGCAGTTATCGTTTAGAGTGATGCTATGAAAGTCACAATTAAGTGAAAAGGATAATAAAATATCACTCTGTATGAGTCATATATGCATAGTGAAGATAAAATGGGTCTGAGAAGTTAATTTAAATGTAAAACTGGTTATTGTTTTAATTACAAACTTTGTAATCTTAAGAATAAGATTTATTCAGAGGGAAAGAAGAGAAAGAAGTTAACACCAAGTGAAAAGGTTCATCCATAATATGAATAATAATTGTGTAATGAATATCAACCTGAGAAGGAAACCAGCAATTGGAAAAAATCCTTTAAAGCACTCGGATGAATACATTTAGATTTATGTAATAGTATACAGAATGAAACCGGATATTAGTATAAATATTTGTGCAATAATAATTAAGATTGATGATATGAAAGTCAAAATGATTTCAAAGGACTATCTGGAGTTAAATATGTTTAGAAGGATAAGAAGAGATAAAAAGAATACCTAATGTGTCGAGGAACTAATAATGATATCAATAACGGTAATAATGATAAACACGAACATAAGCAGACTTCATATATTAAGATAAATAGAAATAATACAAAATAGACGTGAAAAGATTTAAAGTTTTGATTTTGCTTTTCAAGCAATTAAATAGATGACGGACCTTGTTTGTATAAATCATTATTGAATACATTGATATTCAATCGGTGACATAATCCACTTTCGGAAAGAAAATCGTCAAGGAGACTTTTGAACCGGGTTGTAGTTTCACTGCAACGGAGGTTCACTGGCAGTCTGTTCCACATGAACGTTCCATATGAACGTAGACAGTATCCTTTCTCATAGAAATGTTCATTTGAATCTCACTATAAACAATTGTTCTGATAATGATTGCGGTAATACAATTAAAATGTCTGTGAGCACAACCTCGGACATCACTGTAAAATGGTTAGGGGCAAAGTAGTTGCAAGAATTATGTGACTAACCGTTCATTAGACATCGATATATTCGAACATTGACAACCATCAGAGGTCCATTCTGCCTAACATTAACCAATCCCACGAGTGTTCACTGAACTGCCACTTACTATCAGTTATCTAGCCTAGCCCTTAATGATTACTCTCGGCTTCATATTGTTTCATTCAGTGTTCACTTTCTCTCTCTCTCCAATAAAATTGGTTATCTTGAAACACACTTATTCCTTACAAATTCAAGCACTAACTCTGCCTGTAGCTCTTCTAGGGTTAATGCCTCTTCCAGACCCACACAAAGGAAGAGTGTTGAGTGTGGCTTGGCAACTCCATCCTGTAGGAAGCGACTTTGACAACGACATGCTAACCAGAAAAAAACAACTTAAACCAATTAAACTCTGTCTTGAGTGTTGAAGGAGGAATGACGACACCTCATGATGAAAGCTGAGTTTCTTCGAAAGTCATGAGGCTCATTGTAATGTTTGTATGAACTGACGACTTCTTTGTACTTAATTAGTGCCTGATATCGAATTCCGAATGCAGTACATTCGTTCGTGCTTATCTAGTACTTCTTGATCCGATTAAGTTATTTCTAAGATTCTTAGTTCATACTATAATTCAAATACTCCTAATCATCATACAATAGAACTTTCATGAACCAATTATGGGCGCCGTAGGATCACAGCCAATTATGACTAAGCACCTCGATCATCAGTAGCATCACTGTGAGACGAAATATGAAGATATTCATATGCTTCCCTATATGAGACGACCCATCTTATGATATATGTACACAACTAACCTCAAGAAATTCATCTTGGGATCCAAGTTCGAGCAAGTTTTATAAATCCTTTGAGACAAAATTTTATTTTGTCTCCAGTCATGAAATCAGTTAAAGAATCTTATTCAAGTCTTATGAAGACCGCCTCAGGTCACTGAAATTTTACCCATTGGAGTGCGGGTGTTTCTGAAGATGACTTGAAGCACTCCACACACTCCTGGGCATTCTCATAAACACCCACCCGCGCGCTTTTTGAAAGGGAAGTTTAGTACTAACGTGATTTGCATTTATCAAACTTTTGCTGTGTTCTTACGCAACAAAATTAGCATTTCGGTTCTAAAGAATCTATCCTGAGCTATACGTTCGGTAGATTACTATTTTTTTGAGTTTTGCCTCAGCTTACTATTCGGTTTTTTTGTTTTTCACGTATAGACTAGTTTCAGTTTATAACACTCGTGTTATCCATTTTTGTCCGTTTTCAGTGTGCTTTTCAGTGGTTTTAAAGGTCTTCGGCTTTTACAAGCATCTATAACATAGTTTGCTTCAACATAGTCATGAAAAACTCATGCCAACGTCCGGGATGCCGTTTTGCTGTTGCAACTGGCATGCAGTGCGACAACTGCAAAGGTTGGTTCCACGAAGCATGCACAAATCTGACATCAAATGCTTACAACAGACTCAGCAAGTCACACCAAAAATGGGTATGTGTCACGTGCAGCACGGATGCTGTAGTCTTGCTGAGTAACATCATTGTCCTACTGACAGGTCTTCGGAACAAGTTGTCAGTTAACTCGGACAATGATAGTAAAAAAACCGGTAGACAAACAAGAGCGTGTGACGGATACAAAAACAGGAATGTCGATAGGTATACCATCAATGGAGCATCCATCAACACTAATGATGACGTGTCGAGGCTCAGAACCATCATTACATCGAAGGTATTAGACTTCCTAAGCAAACTCGGGTCTCCCAGCTCAGGGTCCCTGAACACAACAGTGGTTCCCAAAAACCCTGTAGGTGATTCGACCCACGTTAAGAGAGCCCAAAAGAACCAGGCATCACCGCCTATGCCGAGCAACCCAAGTGTTGCTGTACGGAAATTAACTGGTGATTTGGTCGCACAGTCTACTCTCAAGACTGTTCATCCGGTCAAGAAAGAGCCCAAGCCTCAAAAACGCACACTGACCTCCAAACAGCAAGTCATTAAACATGAACCCATCGTGAAACCTGGTAAATTAACAACAGTTCGTGACGACTCTCTCATTATCATGAACCTCGTTGATAATCCTGACCTTCCTCTCAGTCTGCAGGACAAAAACGACAGGATGCTCTAGGGTGAATTGAACAAGAAGCTCGAACTTCCTAGAATAGAGCCTTCAATGGTCACCCGGCTCACTCGAGGAAAAGACTCTAAGCATCTAAATCACCCAAGGCTTCTCCGAGTAACACTTAAGAATGCTACGGATGTAGAGGACGTCTTACTAGCAAGTCACTTGCTGAAATCAGATGGTAACGTAAGAATATTGCCCGACATACTGTTCTCTGAGCGCAATATCATACGAAACATCCCTAAAGAATCTCGCGAGAAGTTTTTCTGCGGAAGAAACATAATTGTGCAAGGTATACCGGAAAATGCAGACCTTACTCAAACGAATTCTGACATCAGGGAATGGAAATTCATCAAACAGTCCTTGAGGCTCAAACACATACTGACTCAGCATGTGACGAGATTAGCCGAGAAGGACGGTGATTCTAGAACCCGTCTAATGAAGATAAACTTCCCATCTTCCCATGTGGCGGCTGCAACTCTGGAAGCATTTCGTGCCAACAGAATTCGACTGCGACCTGGAATCCACATGCACCCGGATAGGCCATACGTTGCTAGGACCAAACACAAAGGCAAGTTGGAGCTGACCATTCCACTTTTGGACAATCTAGACGATTAAAAAAACGTGTGAAGGACAGGGCCAACCACCTCGGCAAACCTCATATAGGTGGGTTACCTGTCCATTCAAGTAAGGCTCATACAGACAAACAGGAAGAAGCTCACGCGTTCCAAATTGAAAGCATAAACTGCTTATATATGAACGCCTCGAGTCTACCAAACAAACTGGATGAAATACGTGAACTTTGCAACGCTAATAAAGCCCACCTGATATGAATATGTGAAACCTGGATATCTTCTCAGTTCTCGGAACAAGAGTTAGCACTACCAGGGATGACTTTGTTCCGCAACGACAGAATAACAGGAATTGGGGGCGGAGTAGCCATATACATACGTTCTTGCTTGGAGGTACATCAAGTTCACAACCTCTAGTTTAACAATCTTGAACAATCTATGATGCTTTGTAAGATTGTCAAGTACTTTGAGGTGTCTAGTCGAAGTCATTTACAGGAAGCCAACTGCCGAAATCGAGTACGATAGTCGTATGCTGGAAGGACTATCCCGCTCTACTCGTCTCGGTTTCACACCCATCCTGATTCTAGGGGACATTAATCTCCCTAGAGTCAACTTCGCGGAACACATGTATGCTGGGGGCGAGAACTCAATTAAAGCTCGGTTCTTCAACTTCATCGATGACTTGAGATTGTACGAAAATGTGAGGTCGGCAACTCGTTGGAGAAACAGTCAGATACCATCGCGCTTAGACTGTGTATTCACAAACCAAGAATTCCTAGTTGACAACCTCTCAATCCTGGCTCCTCTGGGAAAAAGCGATCACCTCGTCATAGCCTTCAGTTTAGTCAGCAAAATTAAGCTAAGATACCCCACCAATATCTCGCGTTAAAATTTTAAACGGTTGAATGTGCCAGCTTTACACGACTATCTACAACAGGTGGTGTTCACCCCCAACTCGATGTGGACGGTCATTGGGACTTCTTACTGCACACGCTCTTACGTGCTACAAATCATTCAGTTCCTCAAACCGTTCCCAAAAGCTGCAAGCCACCTACAATAATCAATAACAGTACCCTTCGCCTGCTAATTTGCAAAAGGCACTGTTGGGCGGAATACAAACGAACTGACAACGACGGAGCGTACAGGCAATATAAACATATCAGGAACATATGCACGAAGGCTATAAGAGAAGACAGGCTTCATTATCAGACAAAGCTTATGGACAAATTTGCCTCGAACCCTAGAAGCCTATTCCGTTATGCAGCCTCTCTTCGTCAAGCCAAAACAGGAGTTTCTCAACTGCTAGGTCTTAACGGCCCGACCAACAACGATGGCGACGCCGCTAACCTTCTGTCGGCACATTACTCTCAAACATTTCAGCCGGCTGACATCAACTTTATTGACGACAGTTTCATCTGCAATTCCACAGGGCTTTCCGAAGTGGACCTAAGCGCTGACTTGGTGTCCCGGAAACTGCAGCACTTAAGATCAGACACTTCTCCTGGCCCGGAAAAGGTCCATTCCGCCATACTGAGGGAAGCAGCCTCAATCATGGCAACGCCGCTTAGCGTGATGTTCTCACACTCGCTTAGTCGAGGAAAACTACTGGAAAATTGGAGGCTGGCTCACATCACATCAATTTTCAAAGGAGGTCAACGCAGCGAACCTTCAAGTTACCGACCGGTGGTTTTTCTCTCCATACCCTCAAAAATCATGGGGTCCCTGACATGCGGTAGTATGCCCATTTACTGTCCTTAAATTTCTTCGCACCTCAACAGTATGGTTTCAGGAAGGGTTACTCTTGTATAACCAACCTGCTGACTGCAGTGGACAGATGGACAAGCATCCTCGATCGCAAGGGAAAGGTTGATATCATTTACCTTGATTTCTCAAGAGCTTTTGATAAGGTTAACAATACATGTCTTATCAATGAGCTCAAACGACTAGGTATCAAACCACCTCTAATCGATTGACTTACTTCATACCTAGAACATCGACACTTTAAGGTTAGGGTTAATATCACTTTATCTCAGGCTATGGAATGTCCTAGTGTAGTCCTTTAGGGCTCAGTATTAGGGCCTCTTCTGTTCTTGATCTACATAAATGATCTTCCTCAACAGGTAACGTCAGAATTATTACTTTTTGCCGACGACGTGAAACTTTGGAGAGAGATACGCAACCAAGGCGATGCACAGGCACTTCAGGAGGATCTGACCGGACTTCAAGGTTGGGCAGACGATAACGGACTTACCTTCAAAACTTCAAAGTGTAAAGTAGTCAATCTGCTACATGTCGCAAACTACAGTTATAACTTAGGAAACTCCTATCTAGTAGTATCCTAAGTCGAAAAAGATTTAGGAGTCCTGGTGCCCCATGATTTAAAGTCTTACGCTAATTGTGACAAAAATGCCTTCCGAGCAATCCTTGCACTGGTAACGTTGAAGCGCATTTTTGGCCAGTTTGACGGAAGAACTTTCCATACAATCTTCAATAGTTTTATCCGTCCCCATTTAGAGTACGTAAACATAGTACTCCCCCCTCACTCCAAAAGGACAAGGTCACTTTGAAGCGTATCCGACGGCGAGCCACGAACTCAGTTCGAGAACTCAAATCTAAGCCTTACGAAGAACGCCTCCATTCACTAGACCTTTACCCATTAGAGTATAGGCGTCTTAGAGGTGATTTATTAATGGCTTATAGTATTCTCAACACTTCTGGACATCCTCTTAAACACCTAATTAAGCTTAGTTCGAATACTAACCTAAAGGGTAACACCCGGAAACTGGAAACTCAACATAGCAAGACGGGATGCAGACACAACTTCTACTCCTTAAGAGGTGTCAAAAGCTGGAATTCGCTGCCGGCCGAGCTAGTCCAAGCGACTTCTCAGGAGTCCTTCAAGAGGGAACTTGACCTATTCTTAAGGACCAAGAACAGTATCACACTATGATTTACCAATTTCTTTTCCTCTTTTCTTGTTAACATACCTAGGTTCCTGCCTGGAGGATTTGGTGATCCCCTGCTACTAGACACGGAAGCCTGTTAAGCGAAAGCTTCTTCTATTCTGTCCACAACCATTTGAACCATTTGAATTTGAACAAAACTTTGAGGCAACACCCAGGAAATGAAGGCACAATACAGCAGAACCGACTATAGGCACACGTTCTATTCCTCAAGCGTAGTCAAATTCTAGAATTAGCTTCCGACTGAGCTGATCCGAGCGACTTCACAGGATTCTTATGCGAGAAACCTTGATATATTATTAGGGACTATTAACAGCATCTCATAATAAAATTCTCTCTTTTGTCGTTAAATATATCTAGACTCATATATGGAGGTGTCTATTACCCAGATACGGAAGCCCGTAAGGCGAAAGCTTTTATTTAGTCTGGTACATATTTAATTCGGATTCTCGTAGTGAATATAACCAGTCTATACTAGATGTTTTGCCCTCGTACGAGTACGTTTATCCTGTAGGCATGCCTTGATTAGTCTTTACATAAAGTAAACCTTTATTAGCTCTGCATCCATGCCTTCAGAAACATTTGTTAAAATAAGCTGATGCTCATTAACACTTTCGCTTTCATGATTTCGCAATGTACAAAATGGGGCATGAAAAGTGTGAATCTATCTTGAAAGGTTTTAAACTGTACGTATTTTTAAGTCGAAATCATCATTCTAGAAATTGGATGAACTTGCGCGATGCAGATTCTGGAAAAATTCTGTGGCAAAGCACCGATGATTTGTGAGTTTGAAAATATTATAAATTTTATTTGGTGTTTTTACGACAAAATAGTTCAGTTCCTGACATAGAACACGAAGGTAAATGTGCCATTAAATCAGATATTTTAAAAAGCGCGTGTTCCGAGGAAAATTCTCAAATGCAAATCAGTTTCTCGCGAAATCAATTTTTCGTCAAAAGAGCAGTTGGAGAATTTCTGGCTTGAACAAGAAGTATTTCTTAGAGACCAGTCAATTGAAAGTGAGTGTTTCATAACTCTATGGGGCTCGGTATTTTTCAAACGATGTACTAAACGTTTCATAGCTGATTTGATATTCTGGCCATAAAATACTAAAATATGTATTATTCATGTTATAAATAATTCTTAGTTCAAATGAATATATCTTTTAATAAAGTAGTATGTTTGAGTGATTCGACCAAACTGACAAATTTTCAGGTTTCGCTACCCTTCCGCGATGAGAATTATCTGTTAATTAATTTTTACAGTATATTTTTCTATGAAGATCCCACTTACCCTGGAAGTGTTTACCATTAACTATATACTCATTTTCCGATAGCTCTTTCCAGTTACTGACCAACTAGTGGGAAGTTGAGGATCACTGGATAGATGCATTTTTGAAACTTCCTGGTGGCCTGGGAGAAGATAAATCCTAAGAAGACCGAAAAGATACATCTTAACAGTTTATCCATTCATCAAGATATGAAGTGTATTTTCAAGAGTGCCTTACATTCAAAAGCCAAATAAAGCAAATGGATCTCAACGTTGTAACATCTTGAAAGAGGGAATATTTGAAAGTTTTATCACCTCCTTAGGATCTATCCTTTGTACATGATAAAATAATCGACATCTTTGATAAAATATAAAATTGCTTATAAGACAGCGCTCCGATTGATATATTGTGTATATTTGAATATAAACACCTAAGGATTTTCCTGTCCAAGTACTTGAAGGTTTTCTAACGTGACCACACAGACTGAACACTTTAACAACAGCCATATTGTAGTGTGAAATCGTTTTTAAAGCACAACTTAAAACTGTTGGTGGGTTTTTCGTTCAACCGGTGGTGCGCTTGTCACCGTTACCATGGCAAAGGTCGACTAGAGCACATTCTCTGAATCAGACATGTTAATGGTGATATTTTTGTCACTTGTTATTTTTGAACTACTTATTCAACTGAATATAAATTGCGAAGTTTAACTTTTAATGTTAATGCACGCCTTCCGATTTAACAGTTATATAGTCTTCCATATAAAACACCAGTTTTTAGAATTAATTTACATAAGCTTACATTTTAATATCAATTAGCTAAAACAAAGTCTTAAAATAAAATAATTTCATTTCTCATATCTTACTTGTTACTTCTAAAAACTTCCTTCATTAGTATAAAATTTGAGTGAATATTTTGTCGATGAATACCACAATTCTCTCAGAAAGACCTGTTTTAATAATAATAATAATTTTTCTGAAAAACGGTAAGTTCCACTCCATCTTTGACTTGATTATACGTTTCTTTAAGTACTTAAGCAGTATTTCAAACTGAGTCAAGCTGAAATTACTTAGTTTCAATTACTGTTTCATTTAAATGCTTTGTCACTGTGGCAGACATGCAGCATCTAGGATGAGTAGTTTTCTAAGAACTTGTCGGCAGTAAAAGTGACATTTTTTGTAGATGTTAAGACAAACATTCCCTTATTCAATATCGATATACTGAGTATCCTTAGATCATTAACTTTGTGAGAGTCAAAAACCCAGACTAAAACTGGGAGGACAGCCGTGATTTTAGTAGTGGTTGAAGATGCAAAGTCTTTTGCCTATCTGTCTTACATTGATTATGATGAAACAAAACTCTAAATGATAGCTAGTTCTGTTTTTTAATCACATAATGGTTAAAGTAGAATAAAATTATCATCTGAAAGTGTCTTAGCAGAAAGGAAGCTATCATGTAAAAAAACGTAAAAGTTGACCTTCAGAAACCTTTACAGCTACCACGTGTTGCTACCGCCGTAATTTGTGATCACTTGGCTTCAAAATACTGACGATCGAACATGATCCGAATACAAAACAAACCTGTCTAATTTGACACATCAAGCAAATAACATAAAATGACCGTTTAATAATCAAAAACGAGCTGAGGTAATAGAAAAAGGATGGAATTTCGTAAGAGCTTTAATGTTTTGGAGAAAAACCATGATATCATCAAACATCATCGTACATCTCTTATTTACCAAAGTGAAATGGTTAGTAGGAATAGGTTTCAGTTATGTGAAATCATAATAATATTGGGGTCCAAAAGCTTACCATAACTGTTATTGTGGGATCTCAGCAGATTAAAGATGCCATATGTATTCGGGTTTCGAAAATAACTTTACACGTAACACCTTTGTAATAAAGGTATTCTAACCCAGTCAAGTCAAAATTGAAGAAGTTCGAATTTATATCTGAAAAGCTAGCGACATCTCCAGTGGCTTTTATTCTAAGTTGGCTAACGGTTGTAATAGATGCGTAGCACGGTGTACCTACTCATGATCTGGTGCAAGTTCGTGGCCGAACGCCATCAACTAGGTGTGTCCATTAAGACTAATGAGGTCGGCATCAGTTGTCGAAGACTTACAAAACTATTTATTTCGAAGATTTATTTACCACAATGTTGGTTTTCATCGGCCCCAACATAAGAAAGTCTTTGTATCCAACAATTAGACTGTATAATTCGTTTATGTGTCTATTTGTTGGTCAGACATCACTTTAGAGTATGCGAACCGAGACACTGAATATTTTCACATCTTAAAAGGTCTTTATACCCCCCCTCAAATATTTGAACTTTTAATGCTAATCAAAATAGACAAAGGTCATTTGCTCAAGAGAGCACTCGTAAAGGAAATTCGATTACTTACAAAAATCGGTTTGTGTACACAGATTGGTTTCATAATAATTGGTCACTTCACGACCTTCAGGCATTACCCCTAGCTTAATTCAATCTATGATGTAAACTATCTTTAAGTCAGTCTCCATAAACCTTAAAACGTTTTTTGGTATTAGATGGTTGAATTTTATCGCCGGAAAGCCTCGGCTGTAAGTTTGGTGCTCACCATGGGAAAATATCTGCAGTGTGAAATAATTTCGGTCCAAAATTTTGGCACATAATCAGATCACCAAGCCTTCAGATACACTCGCCAATAAATGCCAACGAGCGCAAAGCATATCCATCGTTTTTACCGACGTTTTCCAGACATCTAATACTTAAAGATATTTTAGTCTCTGGTTCTATTTACAGTACATCTGAATTTCAAACCGATCAGTAACGAACCAAGATTGCCCATAAATAATCATCAGCTGATGATTATCTATCTATTACAACGAATCAATCTCCTCACTCTGTCGCTACTAGATAGTCGTTGCTACTTATACATGACCCTCAACTTATTCTTAACTCTCGATATTTTCTTTGTTGCTAATATCAAATGAATTCCCTCTATTACCTTCATTCCATATAGTCTGCAGGTTTTTTGCCTTCATGCAAAACTCACAATTAGTTAACATCTGCTTAAAAAATGTAGTTTCAATAGAAAACCTGTTTATACATCTTGTAGAATAAATATTCCCTTTTCTATCTGTTAGTCTAGGGACATTCAGGCACGCAAATAACTAAATTTATAAACAATCAAGTAAGCGAATATGCGACTATAACTCGATTAGTATATAGACAGATAGAAAATTAAATTACAAAAAGGAATAGGGTTTGAAATACATTGTATTCATCAAGTAAACGCAACCGCCCTACATAGTATTGATTAATCTCAATGAATAAATAAAAACTATATGGGTTAGAATTTCATTTGTTCAGAAAATTAAAATAGGGCGTTTACTGCCGATAACAATAGATAACTTAATTGGAAAGTAAATTAATGGTATATTGCCGTTAAAAAGGCATCATCTTCCTTTACTTTCGTTCTGTTTTGAGATTCCTTTACAGTTCATGCCTGAAAACTTATATACACGGAAACAGTATCATCAGGCTTCATTCCAAGTTCTTTACCCCTAAACTACTAATTTGAAATTCAAACGGTTCATTTTTCCAACTGCAGCTGATTTAGGACATTGTAAGACCATTATCTTTCACGTTTCCAGATAAGTTAACTGCATCTTTTAAATGAAGCAATTCTCAACCAATATAAATATTAAACAAATAATAATGAAATAGTAACTCATTGAAGACAATGGTGGATGTGTCAATTTCGTGGATTGGTTGAAGTCAGACATTAACACCATTGGATGTTTAGTGGTCAAGAGGTTAGGCGCTCGCGCGCGAGACTGATAGGTCCTGGATTCGAATCTCTCGAGGCGGGGTCGTGGATGCACACTGCTGAGTAGTCCCGCGGTAGGACGAAACGGCCATCTAGTGCTTCCAGGTTTTCTATGGAGGTCTAGCTTCAATTGACTCCTGATCTCAATTATCGAGATAATAATGAATTAACTAATTAAAAAATCAAATGACATCATGGAATTTTATAAAAGTGCTTTTTATTTGTTCTGGCTTATCAGTTGTGTTATTTACTTTCATTAGCAGAGTAACGTTTTTCGAAATTCTTCTTTTCAAAACATAAAATACCAATTTTAAAATAAGCGATACAAAGAGATGTATGATGATTGTTGTGTAATTCTTAATATTTGTTCGGAAATGAAAAGAACGGTTTTATTTTACGACTATAATACATGATTTTGGTAAAGTTTCATTCTCTGAGCTTGATGATTTAAACATGAAGTCTCCATTATTCTGCTAAACGCCATCATCAACAAAAACTTCAGATCTAAGTGCATTCTTAAACTTTCTCTACATATGACTCCCAGTTTGTCCTGTTAACACTGATCTTGATTGATTATTGTTGACCTTTATTCTGTGGCTATCTCCCTATTTGACTTGATTTTTGATCCTGTATTTGCCGATGATTTTTCTTCTTGGTTGATAAAGTGGATCAATTTAAATGTGTTTAGTGATTTCTGACAGACCCGAATTTCAAGCCTCTATAAATCCTCTGTTCTTCTTTAGATTTCGTCTAACCAAAAACCAAAACATTTTTCCAGTCCAATATGTGACCACAATTGTCCACGTGCGTTGACACTAGCGTTCGATAGTTATTTGACCTTCATGAAGAGGGTTCTCACTTTTTCCAACTTAGTGTTTTTCGCAGCTGAAACAGCGTATTTTTCATGCGACGTTTAGCTTTTCTTTTAAAGTTTCATCTCTTAGTTTTCACAAGATTGACTTTAGTAACTCTGCTGATCTATGTGCCATTACTATTCAAAAGGGCTCCAATAATGTCAATATAACTTCAGACATGTCTTTTATCCATCACAGGATAATTCATTTTTCACAATTCACTTGCTAAAAAGAATAATAATTGTTCATTTTGCACAATTATAAATAATTGCAAATATTCATTTATTTGAATAATTGACTAAACATAGGAAGTTACACATACACATCAATGAACTAATTTGAAAAGAAGACTTAGGAAATATATCCCTTACAATATTAGACGATTCGGTCAATAAAATATAGATTAAATTAACCAAAGAATTTTATCAGAATGGGTTTTGTGGAGATTTTTAGAAATTTCACAGGTTGAAATCATGAGTCAATTGAAGCTAAACCACCATGGAAAACCTGGAAGCACTGGACGGCCGTTTCGTCCTAGTATGGGACTCCTCAGCAGTGCGCATCCACGATCCCGCACCCCGCGGGACTCGAACTCATGACCTACTGGTTTCGCGCGCGGGCACTCAACCACTAGATTACTGAGCCGGCATCCAACAGTGTTAATGTCTAACTTCCAGGTTTTCCATGGTGGTCTGGCTTCAATTGACTCATGATTTCAACCTGTCAAAAAAATTTAATCTGAAAAAAATTATTGTTTCTTAAAATGCTTTAGCTGGAGTTTTGGTCGTTTTTCTTTTTGTTTTATAAAAAAAACCAATCACCAATATAAATTATATTCAACTATTGAATTTCGTCATATATTAACAAAATCTTTATATTTAATAACTTGGTATATTTTCTAATAATATTTAGAATAATTTCAATATATCTATGTGTCTGCCTATGATTGAGATATTAGATCTTCTTTATTTGTTGAATATATTTGTTAACGGGACATAGACTAGATTAAAGCATGCTCAATGCACGGTTTCTTTTGTTCACGCTAAGTGGCTAATTCTTATCCAATCAGCACTAGTCAATGCTTGGATAATACTCTAGAATCTTCTCATGTAAAAAACTATAAATATACTAACGTTTTCCCTATTATGCTTCTTACTTCCATCTAATCTTGTTATTTGGAATATAATCTCTTTCCTGTTCAAACGTATTCTGATTTGGGGACTTGTCGAGTGAATCGGTGTCCGAGACTACTAAGCAATAGGAATAGCTGGATCATAACTGTAAGAAAGAGATTATAACAATATTGTATTTAAATATACAATTATGTATAATTTATATAATGTAAAATGTACAAGAGAATATTTTTTTTACAACTGATTGTTAATAAATATATATACCATTAGTATACACCTTTATTTTTATATGAATTAAATTATAAAATAAATATTTATTGAATATTCAATTTTAAATAATTATTTATAAAGTTTTTTATTATTGTTTATTTAATGATTAAATCTTTCATTTAAAATTAATATAAATTCATGGACACAAAAAACAGTCAAAATCATTTCCCATTAGAATTATAACTTAAGTAGAATCTAGTTATTTTTGTGTATTGATGACCAGAACTTATACTTCCATTACATAAATAATGTACTTTTCAGATTTAATTATTGTGTACTTGATGTTAAATCGTTTGATATTAAAAAGGTTTAATTATCATGCTTCATAATATTCAAGTCTAAAGTACTTCAATAAAATTTCTTTGCTGAATAAGATAAAATTATAATTAAATGTATCCATTTGAATGAGATCAAACCAAACAGTGCTTTAGCCAATGAAGTTGCCTACTTTTCTAAATGACCAGTGTGAAGAAAGAAAAACCATTTAAAGCACATTAATCATTGAGAGTAAATATATCACTGGTTGTTGATTTGTGGTCGAAATTCCTAACTATTGATGAAAATATCATAGCTACATTCAGACCTTACCATTTAAATTTTGAACATCTATTTTTTTTCTGATGTATGTCTTTCTTGTTTGTATTAAAATTGTTTTTCTGTGCAGCCTTAAAGTATGTTTAATTGAATTGGTGTAAGTTTTTGTCAAATTTTAGGTTGATGATGTCCAATTGTTATTCACTGCGTCTAAAAACTTAGTATTCATTATTTATGGACAGAAGTATCTGTTCGAGTGTAAGTATGCTTATATTGGGGTGTTTTTATCTCAGCTAATTATAACTGTATACTCGTGTAGTCATGGATTTTGTATTTTTTATACAGTTAGATCCCAAAAGATTCTAAAATTAACACTATTTTTTTTATTTTGAGATAAGGACAAACGGTATTTTCTGTACATTGAATCACTTATTATTTATCTGAACCATGTCAGTAAATACAGACTACTTAAGTGAAGTTCTCGTCATAACCGCTATCAGTAGTTGGAGACATTGAGTGTCATGGTTTAGAATCGGTGAAATTAACGCGGATCGATGTACTCGTCATTTTATTTTAGATCCTGAGTTCCAGTGTTCCTTCATACATACTTTTCCTTCTTCTTCTTCTTCTCCTCCTCCTCATTATTATTATTATTATTATTATTATTATTATTATTATTATTATTATTATTATTATTATTATTATTATTATTACTATCAATGTATTTTCAAACCATAGTCGCAGTGCTTATTCTTTCTCTTCAGCACTGTTGTAGTGACGGAGAACACAGTTGAGGACAAGCTAATTGTATTTAGCACAATATTACAGAGTTACTTGCTAAAATAGAAAAAAAACCGTATAGTAAATCGTTAATTTGCAAAATATCAATGCATTATATCAACCTGAACTGTTCAACTGTTCCTGTTGCGAACAGCAATCCATTGTCTCACATTTGATTGTTCATGCGTTTCCTTACAAATTGCATTGTGTTGTCGCACTTCCTTTCTTGATTTTCCCCATCTTCTGCTGTCAGACATTGCGTTCTTAATTCGCGTGATATACTACTTACATCGATATAAATAGCATGCACCCCACTGTCATTAAATTGTTTCGAATTCTGAGATTTATTTCGTTAGTTCCATTTGGTTATCTCAGGGTGGTTTAGAAAATTGTGTCAACGCATTTTTATATGACGCTTTGTGTTGTTACTGCTCATGACTGAAAAATACTAGGCTGTGTAATTTAGCTATATCATTATGTTATCTCCATTAATATACTTTTAATGATAACAAATCTTTTTACAGTAATTAAATGGAAAATTTCCTTAGTTTATATCATAACCAGGCTACTCATTTTTCTTTAAAATCTAACCAGATTATTTTATAGCTAGTGAATAAATGTTTATCTTTTTTGCTTATTTTCATTTGTTCCTTAAGTATATTTGATGTATAAAGTAACAAAAAAAACTATTTAATTTAAAACTTACTTTCATTGAATAACCTTATCAATCCTTTTAAACTGTCCAATTACTCTTAATCTTTAAAATTCAAATAGTCATGTAAACTTTGATTAGTTAAGAAAAACAATTGATGTATGTGGCACTGTAAAGAGTGCTAATTATCAACAAGTATTTATCCTAATAAATTCGTATTTATTCGTAAAATTACTGATGAATGTGATCAGTTTAATACATTTGCCAAGACCCTGCCTACAGTGATAAAAATAGTTAGAATATTTTAATAAAAACCTGAGACATGTCAGTGATTCACTAACTTTTAATTTAAGTCGTATGGTCAACTATATGTTTATTGGCTGAAATCTAAAAAACATTAAAAACGATGCTAGAATGTCTTAAGTGCAATGGCTAACAAGCATCCACCTACTATTGTGTGTATCTTGCTTATTAATGTTTAAAGATGAGTTTGAGAACAATTCTTATCATTTAGTATTATGTAATATGCAGGTTAATTTTATCTACATCCTTAATATAATGTAATAGATTATATTGGGAAGAATAGAATATGATAAAGGAATCAATTTTCTTGGTTTAATCTCTTTGCTAAAGCATTTTACACTTCGAAATGATAATACAGTCTAGCTAGAAAGATTGCTGATAGAGGCAATTAAGGATACAGATAAACTGTATGTTTGAATGGATAAATATCAAGTTTCCATTCCTGACAAATTGTTTGAACGATAATTCAAACTGATAAATATCTTAGTAATCATGGTTATCAGTCTTCTGAATGAATAAATTACTTTAAAGCTAATTATCATCAAACTTATTATTACTTATCAGTCAAAATACGTGAAACCGGTTTGTTTTTGAGGTTAACAAAATTTTTGAGTTCATCTCAAGCTGGAATTTATGTAAATGTTGTTTATTAAGTATTAATAATCCCGAGTTTTGCACCATTAACCTAATTAAAAAGGTTTTGTATTAAAATCTTTATTTATTGACTCCTAATGGAATGGCAGACTGGAGTTTTGAATTTGGTTTCGTAATACCAGGTTCTACAAATACATGGCAGTCGTTAATACAGTCCGACTCAGCTGATCGAATGATTCCGGCTAAAGTATTAAGGTAAATTTTTAACTAGTAAACTTTGATCTTAATATGTGTATTGATAATTAATGGTACTTAAAATGGACATTCAAAAATCTAACTAGTAAACATCTACTGAATATCAAACAACCTATTTTATGTCCGTTCAGTCACACTGATAAACCTTTGAAAAGTTTGAATCAAAGATTAAATAAGTTACTTTCAAATATAGTAGATGGAGATAATCCTGACTAAATAATGAGCTATTTCATACCAGTTTACGTCAAAAAGCATATATATATATACGTTAGTTTTTGGTCGATATGCATTCTCTGAGCTAAGTGGTTTAATCATGAACAATATAGAAATAGATTTCCCATCAAAGTCAGAAAATAACTACCAAAATCCTCTTTCTGAGTTATAAATCTCCACCATCTCAAAAACAATTTAGTCTTGGTGCTCTGATAAACAATTTCTGACAGTAAATATCTGTAGTATTGCTCCGCGTAGTAAAATTTCCTCTCTTATGAAATATTAACACTCAGTTTAGTGTAAATACGTTTTAAGACTTATTGGCGTTAACCGATATTTAGTTATCTCCTTTCGTTTTCTTTTTAGTGGTAATGTTGTTATTGTGACACATTTCTATGATGGCGACCTTTTAGTAAGCAAATCTAAAGTGCGAATATTTTACGTTTAAATGAAGACGCATTTTTTTCTACATTGAAGACATCCTTTAAACAAATCAAAAGTCCAGGTGTAAAACAATTGCTTGTCATTCACTTATTACTCTTAAAACCATTTAGAGCATTTTTTGCAAGATACTTTTTAGTTTATTTACATTTCCGTATATACAAAGCTTATTTTGCCTATAGCTCAATTTCACCATTAACATTGTGTGTCTATATATGCTCTCTATTTCTAACTACCCGTGTTAATGTAACTAAAGTATGACTTTATTCCATTCTCATAGCTCGTTGAACAACTTTCCTCATTTTTGTACGCATTGTTTATTACCTCTTCTATTCTATTTATCATGATTACTTCCCAGGATAAAGCTTTACAGCTCTTTTTATAACACCAACAATTCGTGATATTGTTTTTGTGCAGCAAGAACGATGATACAATAAGACAATCTCTAAGCAATAAAATATGAAAACTAACTGTTGTTATCGAGGGATTATATGCCTTTAAAAATTATTTTATGGAGTGGTCGTCTTTGTTTTCAAACATGAAACTTTGATGGGTTTTTTTACATATCATCAACAGTATAGTAACTTAACACTGGCCTCCTCGATTCGAAATTTAAAGATTATGTGATTTTTTCCAGTTTGGGTAAAATTAACTTACATCCTAATCTACTATGAAACACATGCTCATCATTTTTTTCATTAAAGAAACTCTAAGATGGTAACTAGGACCTACAGGAATTCAAAATAAATCAATCACTTACTTGGAAAATTAGTAAAGAAATCTGACCGAATTTCGATTTCACGGTAACTGGTGAATGACTTGTGGACTACTCTGTAAGATAACAACATGTAATTAACTACAGATTACCACGCAATCTCCCGTATTATCTTTTCGTCCTAATACAAACCAGGCTCTATTAAATGTGGTGACTGACCGGTTGGTTACTAACAAAATTATCTGAATTAGTGCTGTTATTTACAACACCCGTTATGTAACTCGACAAAAACAGTGACTGTACACGTAGATATGCGTTATTCTGCATTATTGTTTAATCTCAAGACCTAATAATTAAGAAAACTGAAGGACCTTCCAAGTTCATTAGGCCAGAAACCGAAACGAAATTTACAAGAAAAACTAAAAAAAAAACTGAAGAGGTAACAAAACTAAAATCCAAAACACGAGGAAATCCTAAATGCACTATAACCAAGAAGCCATCAAACCTGAAAAACTAAAAACATACAAATATCGCGGCTAAGAAGTCAGTTCCTAGGAAAATAAGCTTTTAGAAAGGACGGGCTATTCGCCAGTCAGTCAATCATCTACAACGCAGGACCAGGCACATACATGCATCGGTCCAAGTTGTAACACATCATTAGCACAAAACGATGAACACTAAATCTATGGAAGTAGTCACTTAATCGGTAGTAATATATAAAAGAAAGATTGTGTATAAGAATATAGTGTATGGAAAAATAATTAATTCGTAGAAAGAAAGGTGTGGAATAATTTTAATCTCGCGGTTAGAGAGAAGACGGAGAGTGCATACACCAACCCCGACAGTTGTTGCCACCTTGACGTGGTTGTCGGGCTTGCCTATCGTGATGAAGCGACCGAGTTACACTGACTGGAACAACCGTTCCTCAAGGTCCTACCATGTCAGACAAGCCGGTTGAAGAGCGGTAAGACTAAAAGCAGCAAACCCAGAGTCCGAAGGCGAAGTCTTACTGCTGACTGTACAGAGGCGTGACATCAGTAAGGTGTTTCCTTCAGACAACCAGCATTACAGCGACACTTCCTTCCCACAAGGAGGGGTGGGGTTAGAAAAGGTCGCCCCTAAAAATACACCTTATCTCAACAAGTACGGAACTAACACAAAAATTACCCACAAAAACGTCGTGTGTGACCGACTTCAAGCAGTTGTCCCTTGAGCACTGCGGTCATTAAGACAAACTCTAACCCAATTTCCTTTTCAGGTATCTCTAGAAGAACCCTTCCACGGTAGGGGCAACCGGGAATTGGGAACCGCCCTCATACCTCTAATAACACTCAAGACCACTATATTCATAATCAGTTTCCATCTTCAATCCCTCTTTTTCCTCCTACACCGACTTTCAACTCTAAACTTCCTCTTTCGGCTTCCCCTCAAGTGTCACCATAGCCAACGATTCTAGTGCTCAAAACACTGTCCCAGGTCTACTGAAACCTCGCTCCAAACTACACATTGGAACCTTCAACGTACGCACTCTATGTCAAATCGATCAGCAGGCTTCCTTGGCTAGAACCCTACAATCTCGCACCATTGATGTATGCTGTGTCTCCGAAACAAGCATATAGGATCTCAGTGTGGTTATTCACTTGACCTCACCTCGGCAAAACGGAGAGCCGACGAGATATCTGGTGACCCGACGGCCAGCTCTCGTGGACTGGCAGGAGTAGGGATTGCACTAAACATAAGGGCGGAGCGAGCACTATTAGAGTGGATCCCCGTTAACAGTCGTTTATGCGCTGTTTGGCTAAATGGCTCCGTAAGAGCTCGGAGGGATAGGGACACACGTCATTGCCTTTTTATCGTTTCTGTCTATGCTCCCACCGACTGCAGCTCAGATGAAGTGAAAGATGAGTTTTACAGAAAGCTATTCGAACTTCTTCAGAAAGCTAAACGTTCAGACATAGTAATCGTAGCAGGTGGCTTTAATACCCAGATAGGTAGTTTAAACCAAACAGAAAGATATTTAGGTGGGTATTTTAGTATTCCGGCACAGCGAACAGATAATGGTGATCGTCTGCTGCAGCTGTGCTCAGACAATCGTTTATTTTTAGCAAACACAAATTTTAAGCATGAGACATCGTCTAACATGGCGACCCCTACACCAAACCAACGATGGACTCAAATAGACCATATTGCCATCAGTCATCGTTGGAGAGGGTCGGTAGAAGATTGTCGCTCGTTCTGGTGTGCCTGCTTGGACTCCGACCATGCCCTAATACGGGCACGCATCTGCTTGGGCCTCATTGGATGCAAAAAACCAAAGTAAAATGACCCATTAGAATTGAATTGTATACTCTCTACTACTTATCAAAGGCCAAAAATCGTAGTGTTTCTTGACATCAGGGCTGCCTTCGATTTGTTGCACAGAACTGTTCTCTGAGATTTTCTTTTGAAGGGTGTGCCTGAGAAGTTTATTAACATCCTAAAGGCCCTATATGCAAACACCTCAGGCAGAGTGACGGCATACAACCACCTCTCTCCATTGTTCCATTCAAGCAGTGAGGTTAGGCAGGGTTGCCCAATCTCACCATTCCTCTTCAACTTTGCCATCGATGACATTCTGGAAACAGCTCTGATGGATGTAAGTAATGGTGGTGTGAATCTGTTGTCTGGAGAAAGACTTCTCGACCTTGAGTATGCGAATGATTTTGTCTTACTGTGCGATAATGCCCAAGGCATGCAATCAAAGGTGCAAAGCACTTCTACAAGACTGACAGGATTCTAACCCTGCACTCACCCTGGATGGTGAGCAGCTAGAAGTAGTCGAGATGTTCGTGTATCTAGGTAGCTGCATAAGTGATGGTGGCGTGAGTGATGAGATCAATGCACGTATAGTGAAAGTCAGAGCGGCTCATGCCAATCTGGGCCACCTTTGGCGCCTTCGTGATGTTAGTCTGACTGTAAGAGGTCGGGTCTACAACGCGTCGGTGAGAGCAGTTCTGCTCTATGCTTGTGAAACCTGGCCTCTCCGAGTTGAGGATGTTAGACGACCCTCTGTGTTCGATCATCGCTGTCTCCGAAGGATTGCCGACATCCAGTGGCAACACCATGTCAGTAATGCAGAGGTTCGACGTCGTGTGTTCTGGCACAGCGACGATAATCCAATTGATGTCACCATCTTGAAACGTTGACTTCGGTGGCTTGGACATGTTCTGCGGATGTCCCAGAGAATTTCACGTCGTGCATTATTTGCCGACTCTGGGACTGGTTCGTAAAAGTGGAGGTTGTCAGTGTATGACGTGTTGTTGGGGTATAAAAGAAAGCTGCAAAGGGCTGGCTTTTGCTGGCCCTTCACGACTCCCTGGCTGGGGTTCGAGAGATGCTGCGACACAGTGGCGACCCTGCTGTAACCTTCATAAAAAGTGGTTGCTTCTTCCTTAACTGAAAGATTTCTTCTGATTGTACCTTTTCGTTTCCCCTATTATTATTATTACGCTACCTTACACTATTCTGCTCGTTATTGTTCTTTTTTTTACGCTCCTCACCTTTTTTTCCTTCTCTTCAAATCCTGATTGTTTTGTGTGGCGAATATATATTTAGTGCCCTCTTGTACCAATATTTGTGTTCAAATAAATAAATATACAGAGGGACGTAGTCTGGGCTAATCAAATAAATTTTTGTTCATTAGCTCTACGTTCAAACCAAATATTGGCGTTTCGGCCTTTATACTTGTAAAGAAACTCCTCCAGTCAGAATCCTTTATCAGCAATCAGAAGTTTTCTCAGTCAGCGTGCACACAAATTTTACATTGAAAGCGCGTATTTATTGTCTTGAATTTGTTGTACTTTGTAAGAAACGGTGGAGCGGAAATGACTTTTGTTATCGCTGTAGTTAAATTTTTCTCCAACGACCACAGGTGTTAGTGTGTAATTGTAAGTCAAGAATGTTTGTTGTTCCGTGTAGGCAGGTGTACATGCTGCTGTCAACCGTGTGTCTAGGGAACTAATTACGCTTTCAAAGTACAGTGCGTCAGATAGTTTCCCAGTCGATACTTGGGGGCCCGAAGTCACCACAGACAATTTCTTAGTCGGGATCTAGTGAGTCAGTCTTAACAAGTGACTCGCATATTGTGGTACCATATGTACTATTAGTGTCACGAGCTCGATATACATACTTAGTAACTTTCACATTTTTGAGCGAGTACGGTAAGCCATATCTAACCAGGTAATTTGCTGAGGACAACATCGCTATAGATCCCTGCTTTCATATTTTTAGATGCTTACATGGAATAACCCCCCACGCCTCCAGTGACTCGATTACAGCGGGTTTCAGTAGACCCGGAACAGTGTTTCGAGCACTAGAGTCGTTGACAATGGTGACACTTGGGGAGGAAGTTTCAACTTGATAGTCGAGGTAAGAGGAATAATAGGAATTAAAGAGGGAAACTGATTATGAATATAGTGGTCTTGAGTGTTATTAGAGGTATGAGGGCGGTTCCCAATTCCCGGTTGCCCATACCGTGGAAGGGTTCTTCTAGAGGCACCTGAAAACGAAATTGGGTTAGAGTTTATGTTATTGACCGCAGTGCCCAAGGGACAACTGCTTGAGGTCGGCCACACATGACCTTTTTGTGCTAGCTCCGTAATTGTTGAGACCTCACAGCCGGAGACGTACATCCGTGCGGCAAGGTGTGTATTATTAGGCTCAAACCCCTAACCCCACTTCTCTTTTGTAGGAAGGCAGCATCGCTGTCATGCTGGTTGTCTGAGGGAAACACTGCTGCCACCACACTTCTGTACAATCAGCAGTGCAACTCCGCCCTCGGTTTGCTGCTTTTAGTCTTACCGCTCTGCAACCGACCTGCCTGACATGGTAGGATCCTGAGAAACTATCAGTTCATCACGATAGGCAAGCCCTAGCACCACGTCTAGGTAGCAACAACGGTCCGTTTGCTGGTGGGTCAGCCCTGCTCACCAACTTGCTCAAATCGACGTTCAATACGCAGTAGTTACTCTAACACACATTATTGTTAGCCACAAGTAGATTTAAGTACACACAAGCACCAGAGTGATTCTTCCTCAACACGAAGTTGTACGCAACATTCAGCCATTAACAGATATGTCTGCCGTGAACGACCGCTGTATGCAGAGTGAAACAATGATAAATAACCTGAGCCAGCAGCTCGTTAAGCGTACAAAATGCACTTAGAAATTACGATGGGAACAATCGATATTCATTAACACAAGCGCGAACTTAAGACAATCTGCAAATGGAAAAATTAAAGCCTTAAATGTATTAACGACAGCTATGTACTGAATAATATATTCGCCACCACTACCAACCATTTAAATAAAGAGCATGTGGTGATTTTTTACATCGTTTTATGTGGCTTCGAGAATCAGTTAGTATGATTAAGATATTTCGCAGGCCAGGCGTGAAAGAAGTGGTAATGAACTTCAATGTAAATTTATTCACAGCCTAACTCATACCGGAATACTCAGACCACAGATAATACCTAAACCGATGTACTAAATTCATTTTGAACCTTATTGCTCAGACTCCAGCAGCTGATTGTCTCTCGTGGACACTAATAAGGAAACATTGTCCCTCTAGGCGTGAACTAGTTACCAGGCACGAGAATTTGGATGTCAGGTTGCCAACATCAGTACACCTACTTCCAATTTAAAACGGAAATAGCAGTTAATTCTGATCTTGTTGCCAAATCAAGTAAAAATCTATCACTTGCCTTTGAAAGACCGAGTGATGAAGTGGTACCTTAATACGATAACCCCAAATAAAACTTTCACAAAACTACTCCTACGTAATGGGACTGAGCACTACCATTAAATAGAGGTAATGTGAATAACATTAGGAGCAAGTAATTTTATGTTTCATAATTTAGCGAAAAGTGAGGATCTGATCAACATATAATTGCGCCCTGTTAAAAGACTCCTCATTTAATCTTGACCATTATTCCCTACCATAATCTAGCCACTGAAAACCTTTAACTTAAGATTTCAAAAACTGTTGAGCGAACTAACTGCTTTGTAGGTAATACAGGATTTATAACTCATAACGTAAAAAGAACAGGTGAGATCTGCCTGGAGACACTCACTAAATATTGCAATGGATAATTTGATTACCACGGCGCAAAGACGAAAATTGTGAATTAAGCTCGAGGTTTGTTATATTCTGTTGTAGTAGGTCACTCACACTCACCTTGACCATTTGTATACTTCGGGATCCAAATAAATGGTAATGAGTTTACATGAAAGGTTTAAATAACTTTATCATTGCATGAACTGGCGTCGCCCAGTCATACGCAACATGGAGCGTGATACACAAAGTCATCGATTCAATTCGTTAAACCCATATCAGTTTAACGATATGGAGTTATCTAGACAAAACCCGATGTTAGTAGAATCATTAGAAGTAGATAAAATTAGGCATAAACAATATGATTCGAGAAAGAATAGGTTCGTGAGAAAAGAATGTATATGGATATCGAAACTTTGGGGCTAAAGGGAAACAAAAGGTTAATTCATGTGCTACCGATTCTCAGCCATGTCACCCAAAGTCTCGAATCATCGGTCACGATCGCGCAACCAAAACCATGTAGTCTGAACGTACCAAACCAGACAACCGTGTAATGACTAAATGCGTTATTCTTATCCTACGAGTTATTCTTTTTCTTAATATGATTAGTTATAAACTGACTCACCCACGCTTTGATATACATATTTGTTTGACCTACTATCTTATTACATTAAGCCTGTAGATTATATCTATCCAGGATACATATACAAATACATTATTACTCACTTCCTGGATTTTATACATTTAGTCTACTAGTGCAGTGTCCCTTACATACTATTTCCCCTAACGCCTTATATTTTGACACCGTTGACAATCATCGTGGCGTAAATGTTTTCTAATCGTATATTTATGCGAAGTTATATGGGATACTTACGTATTGGAGTCAAATTTGCCTACGAAAGTGATTAACTCCACCTAGCAACGTTTAAAATTACAACCACGAATTAATTATTTCCCTCCCGCAAGTTTACTTATCATATATGTCCAACAACATTACTAACTTGATTTATTATACCTGCTTTCTTTAGTCACCAGTGCGAAATACTTCAGGCATTCCGTGAGCTGGTTGCATTTTGTTATGTAATTTTATTTCATATTATTTGATAGTTTAGCATCACTAATAATATCACATAAATTGAAAATGTATTTTTTCAAAAACTTAAGAATGGTTAGCAATTTGAAGTTTGCTAGTTAAGAGTAACATATTTACAAAAGTGAAGAAGAATAAGAAAGTTATGACATCACAGACAACTCATTTCTACTCTTCAAGAGCTGGAAGCCAGAACGATGTTTGGTTAGATCCTGTAGCTAGCATTGCGAACCGGGGATTAAAAGCGAGACTATGAATAGCTGCGTTTGGTAACTGGGTAGCAGCTTCATAGCCTGGTAGGCTTGCCACACGTACTCCAGTTTCAACAGACCAAATATGTACAACTCCGTCTGGCGAACCAATTAAAACAAACTGACTATCTGGTGTGAAACTGGCATGTAACGTTTGTCTGTCAGTATTTGGTATAACCTGTCAAGGTGAAAATCCTATTTAGTAGGAAACTAGTAACATAGAAATTCTGGAACACATTATTCAAATAAAATTAAAATTATAGCATACGAGCAACAACTTCATATGTCTAACTACGAATCAACTGTTAATCTGGACTGCAGTGATGAAATCCAACTCAACTACTGTGTATGGGTTTGTGCAAAAAATATATGAATCACACATCAGTTGTATGAGGGCTGATGACAATGTCTGATTTTTAAACCCTTATAAATGAAAGCCAATTCAAGCCACCAATCCTATTTTCTAAAAGTCAATTAATTGAAATAAACCAAAATGATAATAAATATGTAAGGAGTGAATTCTAGTCAAATATACAGAGGACAGGTTAGATGCACAAAATTTTCGCTGATACAGCGAATTCGTAAATTTAATTTTCATCTCTATGACCGTTTTATAATGACGATAAAACTATCAGTTCCCCAAATAATGATATAAGCTGACATTTTTACGGTCTTAGATGGGCTTCAACAAATTAAATAAAGTCTAGTGAGTCCAATCGCTATTTAATAAAGAAAGCAAAATAGAAATTTGTACTCGATTAAAGACTTGAATCAGATGCGTTTTGACCAACCGAAGATTATTTAGAACAACGAATAGTTAAAATTAGATCCAATTAGTTAAGTATACATAAAATAAAACACAAAGATGAATATTAATCAACAAGTTGTCCTCAAGGAATAATAAACTGAATGCTTAACTTTATTACGCAACAAATCCTGCCGAGTATGCATAATAATCGATACATATTTCACTTGCTCGTGATGCTTAGTGACCAGAAGCCTCGACTATCAACTACTACGTCCGCCATGAACTATAGTTTTGAATTTTGATGATGAGCAGGGTTTTCTTGTTAAAATTATGAAGAGAATGTTGACTGGTAAATTATACGGTGATACAATGTTGCCAACTGACTGCTAATCGAGAGATTGAACTACTGGCACATCTAAGACTAACTGATATTAAACAGATAACACAACTGGTTTGCGGGGATTTTCCTTTAGTAAAATTATATGATGGACATATATTAAATGAAAAGGAAACATGATTATATACCATTAAATATATGAAGAATTGTGTGATTGGGGTTTCATGGGCCATTAATGCGCCAACAAAATTATGGTCTATCTACAGGGCTTAAATTATCACCCATTACATCGGAGTTGCATGCTTAAAACCCACACTAGCTACTCTTATTTGTGTGGCTGAGTAGTATAACTATTCCTCACAAAAATTTGCAGCTCATAGCTCAACGGATAAACGTAAACTACGATTATGAACCATTTGCCCAAACCTGACGATAGCAATCCACTCCACCTGTCAGGGCCACGTGGTAAAATCTAATTGTTAATTAAAGAAGTGTTGGACAAGCATATAGCACTAATGTGGTCTTCAACCTGCACACTCACAGTTACGTAAGAGCTTTATTGCGACTGATCGTCTGAAGTGACTATGACAGTCGATATTCGTTGAGATTGTTTACTCTCTTCATTTTTTATCCAACTTCACGTATGCACTTCTAGAAGTAATACACCGTTACTCTGATACCGTACTAGTCGATCCCCACCCATAAGATTCCTCTACTGACCTGGAGTACCCAAAAAAAGTCCTGTTAAGCAATGATAATAAAATCCAGCTTTTAAAACACCTTTTAGACTGCTGCTACACGAATGTATGGAGTAATTGTATGTGCAGCCGAAGCTCCTGACTTAATTCGAATCATGTAGAAAGACGTAAGTATCCAGGTTGATGTATGAAAGATTACTTGGGGACCTTAGCTAATGTAGTTTAAAATCAGCCTAGTATAACATAAGCTTCCTCAGCTTTTTATTCCCTCTCGTAGATTTGCTTTCGTATTTTCACCACTGACAATACCATAACTTTAATTTTCTTCCTTTACGTTGATAATTTTGAGCTTTCAATGAAAATGGGAATGATGGAAAGGTGACCGGGAGGTCATAGCACCCGACTTTTAGTCGTCAGGTTCCCCTAACTACTCCCTTTCTGATACCAAAATGATATAAATATCCCTTGCACTAAACGTGTAGTTCAAGATCAAATGCAAGAACTTACGCTTGATTACTAAGTTGCACAGAACTTATTAATTACGGTCTGGTAAGGTGTTGAATTAATAATAGCTTTGAAAGGATAATACTTAAGCTAATTCCTACAAGACTATGCCGAAAAGATCTAACCTCCAACAATCAATAATATTCTATGATTGACATGATCAAACCTTACGACCTAAACAGTAAACCATAGTAATAAGTAAATTACTTATCACCACGTTAGAAGACTCCTCAGGGTCACCTTACGAGGCCATGGTTTTATTTTTTAGCTAAAACTGTAAGGACCAGTAAACGGTTGCATAATGTTGTACAGTACAAACATTACTTTCGGTTATGACATCGTAGCCAGTACTATTGAAACGGCTTACAATTCATAAAATTTCATAAATAAACTGGTCAAAACCCAATATTACAGGTAAAATATGACCGGCTAAGATAATGCGGACTGTTTGGATTTAATCCAGTTTATATACAGTTAAAAGTCTAAAGTTGACTCATTTATTTATTTTGCTTATTACTTGATGTTAACCAGTTGCAGTAATAAGCGACGTAACAACTGGCATATGTGCATCAGTGCAAATTACGAAACCACGTTTGTATAGGCAGATAAAATTATCAAGATAAATCCCAGTAGCAAAAGTACTGGCAGTGTTCTTGGTAGCAAAAAAATTAGACATGAACAATATGATTCAAGAAAGAATTCGTATAAAAAATACAAGATGATTTAGAAACTCAGAATCCAAAAGGAAGCCTAAGAGTGAAAGCATGCGTCATTCCAACAGATTCTGAACCGTGTCACCCAACGTCTTAGGCTACCGGTTACGATGATTGCATGACCGCAACCTGTAAACAAGGTTCAGTCCAAAAGTCAATTACTTAAAGAACTAATACTGTGGCGTATGCTACTTATGTTGATATAAGCAGTATTTAGCATGTCAGCAGAAGATTTAATTGAAGAGAACAGAAAGTAATTGTAATAGCAAAAGAATTTAAAGAAACATGAAGTATGTAAAGGACGACTGATGGAAGATGTGCAAATTATGTATTTAATGTGTGGTTTTCATATTTTATGTAAGCACTCTGCAAATTTGCACTCAACAACGAATTGGTCTTCCACACCTGAGTTCTCGTTCATTACGACACCACGTCTTGGCTTAACCGGTTGGAGTTTTCTTCCAACCCACTAATGCACTAGCGATAATCGTGCATCGAATTATCAGTGGTCTGGTACACCTAATGCATGTACCAACCACCTCAGTCGAGAAAGACTCACAACCTTATCAACCGAATTGCCATGTTTACCAATTACCCTGTCTAATCTCAGCCTTTTTCACTCGACAGCCTCAACTTACGATAGAGATGCTTCGGAAACATCTATGATCAAACAAAAGCAACCTGTGAATGTGCTGTTCTATGAGTGCGTACAGTAATTTCTGATTACAAATGATTTGACAGGTTCTTCTAATAAGAAACTGAGTAGATCTAACAATTGATACATAACACTTAGATGACAACCTGCTGAGTAATTTGCTAACACCTCTTATCTAACGCTATGTAATGCCACAACCTTTGTTTTTAAAGGACACGTTTTAGTCTAAAAAACGAAGTGACGCACAGTAAACCCATCCTTCTGTTGACAAACGGATATCTCATCTACAGCACGATCGAAGTAATTTGGTCGAAGCCAAGCCAGCATGCTGAATGAGTTAAGATTTCACCAAGCACCAACACTTCAGAGATGATGACACTAGCAAGATAACGTGTTTTCAATGAAATATACTAACCGACACAGTTCAACTATAAAATTTAAATCTACACTTAGCTCTAGATTATATGAGAAATGTTTCTATGGACATTAACTTCTTGATTATTTAATACTTATAACTTAGTGGTGAGATATTTCGGTGAACATGACCACGTACCTTTAGCCGAGATTTCTACAAAAAAGTGGATTTATTTTTGCTTAACTATGTTGTGACAGTGAAAAAATATGCAGTGTTTCAAAATATACCCCCCCCCCAATTCGTTTATAAAAGTGTATTGAAATTAATCTTACGGCTAATGTATGCAGATGGGATCCCTTAAATGCGTCAACTAGACGAATATGAGTTCCGTTGGTCGTTATTAAAAGAGCCTTTCCATCAGAGGAAAATTGTAAACCGGTCCAAATGCATCCGCTTGTTTCCATGCCCAATTTGAACGTAGCAAACGGTCCCTTATCGAATGATCGTAGGTCATAGAGCTTAACAGATTCGGAATTAATCCCCGCTGCAAATATTAATCCTTCTGGATCAAAAGCCGCTGTCGGTCGACCGGAAACATGCATTACACCCTTGGGAAAAAGCCGTTAAAAAAGCAAAATAAGATTATGGAGGATTTTAGAAAATATCCATGTACGTATATACTAGCCTCAAATCATTAACAAAACTTATGCACTGATGAAACGTTGGTAATTCACTAATTCAAGCCCGAATACCGCTTTTTAACAAAATACTGCAGCTATACAAGATTTTATTAACCTCTTTTCAAATGCTTTCATCCATACAGTTACAGAGTACATAAAACAAGTGATTCTAAGAGATTAACTGCTCCGTTTTTTAGTCACGTATAAATAGACAGTGCAACTGATGATGGCTTCAGCGGATTAGTTGTACGAAACTACATAGTAATTCATTTGACGTCTTCCTGCACTTTGATGTTTAACTAGCGTCTATAAAAAATAATTTTTCGGTGTTTATCAGTTATTTCTTTTTGAGTTTCTATTGCTATAGGCAAACTACAAACTTGTTAACATTTGACGAATGCTAGGAGACCCATCAACAAACCCATAAAAATCCCACGAATTTAAATTTTTGTATCCGATATAGACTATCTGAACAAAGTGTATTCTCTTAAGTGTTAGTTACCATGTAGATGTTCACATAATCGGCCTTGAGCCATATTGTAACGGCGAGTCTACACAGCTTTCCGAATTAGAGTAGCTACCTAGAGGCTCGAATCTGCGACATACGTTTTAACAGCCGGGAGCTTTAACTATTGAGATGCTTTTCAAACCCATACTTTACCTTCTTGATGAACCGCAATACCACATAAAAGCTTTATGGCTGGCTGCCTGTGTAAAAGGTGTTTCGAGGAACTTGACAAATGTTGGGTAGAAACTAGTACACATATGCGCAATAGCATGAAACAATCACCAAATAAATATTGTTAGCGGAGTCACAAAGCTTTAAAGTGAGGAAGCAATAACTAACCAGTCTTTTAGTCCATCAACTAACCGACCCTCGAAAATTTATTTATTTGAACGTATAAAAAGGGGCACCGAATACATAGGCGCCACACAAGTCGCTTGATTTGCGTGTGGGCTATGATACCGCCCGGGTGCCCAAAACGAAGCGGGTGGTTTTCTTAGGGGGCCAAACCCGAAGCCTTCAACCAACAGGTCTGATCCATAAGATATTGGAGATGCAGTCTCATCGTAGCTGGTGACCAGCGATTGCGGCGAGAATATAGCTTATGGACGAAACAATCAGATTTACGATAACAGGTCTTGGATTTCTGCGCGAAATTCATTCACCCATTTGGCCAAATAGTCTTGGCACTATAGCTGATGTCAGTTCGTGATGAAAACCTTAAATTTAATTCCTAACCATCAACTGTAAATCATAATAAGTAGACACTCTCAAGGTCACTCTAGCGTCGATGAAAGGTTGTTCACAAATTATAGTCTTACCACGATTGCTTCATATGCCACTTGCTCGCTCAGGATAATAGAGCCCATGGTTCGAAATCAGTTTTTCAACTTCCCTAGGTAGACTGTGTCCACCAACCAGGTTAAAGCGCCGGACATTCGCTTTTCGTCCTCTCAATTTCGTAAATAACACCTACCGCCACAAGAAGCCAGTGAGTAGGACTTCCCTAACAGTGACTGTATGTGCTTAGCCGTAAGAGAGCATTTCGAAAGGGGGAGCTGACTCCTCACCCTCGGTCGTACTAGGGCATTTAGGGGCTCCCAAGGTAATCTAGTCTTCAGTTATACGGATAGGTCTATCGACCTATATTAATCCAATATTTTCCTAACCAAGATGTGAAACCACCCAATCCCCCAATTTCGGGTAAGCTCCTATAGAAAATTTTGGGGAAATGGCACCGAAACCCCAGAATCTTATTACACTTTGAGGAAGTTCGTATGTATTTATTTATGAAACCGCAAAATTTTGCGCAATTTCAGTGAAATAATCCAAAATGTCTTATTTTAACGCAATACTTCCCCTCATTTTTCGACAGATATCACGGTAAAACATGCAGGTTGGAAACTGTAAATGAAAGCCTCGAAATCATTCGAAAAGCAGAACCTAAGGAGCTCTGTTGCTTGGACATTAGGCATGATATGGACGAAGAATAACAATGAAACGACGACAGATAATAAATCTTAATACGAAGCAAAACATACATGGCAGTTGGGTGACCTCAAATCCCACAAACGAATGGTACTATCCATTGAGCCAGACAGGAACGTGTCATCAATAGGTGACATACACAACGAAACGACCCTGTGTATACGAACGTAAATTCTATTAGCTTACCTTTTAGTGTGACTCTGGAAGTACCTGATGTACTTGTTATCATGCAAAGAAAGGTAACGTATTGTATCTTGAGAATGTTAGTATCAAAAAGTAATTACCATCAATCTTTGTAGAAGCGTGAATCGCAGTCGTCGGACTGTGAGTGAATTGTATCAAGTTTACTCCATATTTCTTGCTGTTAAGTGTACGTTTAGGTCTATGGTCGAATATGAGGACATGATAAACGTGATAATTACGTTCCGCTAGAACAATCGTAAGTCACCATCTGATCATCATCGCTGCTAGAAATAAGCGTCTCACCATTACTCGAATAACTGAGGGAATTGATACGGTCTGAATTTTCTTTAAAATATTTCACAGGTTTAAAAGTTCGGATGGTAGAATCAGTCAGCTTCATTTGTCCCCAAAACAAGATAAAAGGTAACTCCTCAGCGGCAACGCTCCTAGGGGGTTGCGAGCACTTGAAGGTCAAACTGTCGCAAAATGATTGGTGCGTCACATCGACAATCCGTGAAAATTTTCAGAAGCGGTTAAATCAAGACATTTTCAGATATGAATTGAGTTCAGCCACACTATGTCTGATAACGTTCATTCTTCAAGTAACGAAAACAATTCCATCGTGATGATGCATGATATAGGACGAATCTTTAATGATATTATGTTATGAGTTTCAGTTTGGAAAGGACAGGAGGCTTGATGGCCTGTGTTAGTCCTCGCAATGGTGATCTCCCAGTTGATCCAACTTCCTTTTGAAAGAGTAAACGAACGAAGCCTCAACCACGTACTGAGGTAATGAATTCCACTCGTTGATGATGCGATGGGAAAGTCGATAGTCAACTGACAATTAATTTGTCCCGAGTCTGTGAATAATTTGTAGTGTCCTCGTAAATTCCCTGTTTTGGAAGACAAGAAAAATTAGAGCATATCAGGTACAAATTTGTCACTAAGCAATTTTAAAACTGTAATCAAGTCGCCTCTAGTTCTTCTATATGACAACGGGAATAGGCTTAGCTTGGCCAATCTAGCAGCATACGGAAGTTTCGCTATTCCGGGAATCAGTTTAGCTGCTGTTCTCTGAACCTTTTCCAGGAGCTCACTATCTTTTTTTAAGCAGGGCCTATCCGCTTGTATGCAGTACTCAAGTTTAGGACGTACGAACACTGTATACAAAGTCAAAAACGTCTTAGCGTCGACATGACTAAAAGCCGGCTTTTAGTAGGGTCGTACGTATTGGCCATAAGGTTCTAAAATCTTTGACAGCTATTGCACGGCAGTGTGCAGTAGTCTTGGCTAACGATGACTCCTGAGTCATTATATGTCTGGACGACAGGTAGCTCAATGTTATTCATCGTGTACGTATTTGTATCTTGATGACCGATATGCATCACAACACACCTGGAAGTATTTCACGGCAACTGTCAAGTTTGAGACCATTCAGATGATTTTATCCAGGTCATTTTGGAGTTATATGCTATCACACTTACATCGTTTTGCTCTCCACATCTTGACATCGTCAGCGTATAGCAAGACCGATGATGATATTAGAAGAGGAAGGCCATTTATATGCAAGAGGAATAACACTGGCCCCAAGACTGTACCCTGGAGCACTCCACTAAGCACAGTTCCCCAGCTAGATAAATTTGAGTTTACCCGTACTCTTTGTTGACGCCCAACTAAAAAGTATTTTATCCACATAAATAGATTGCCTCCAATCCCGACATTTCTCAACTTATATAACAGCCGGTTGTCAGGAACCTTGTCAAAAGCTTTGCTGAAATCAATGAAGGCAACGTCTACTGATAACTTCTGGTCCTTGACAGCGCGCCAGCTCTCACGAGCCACCAATAGGTAAGTTAGACAAGAATAACCTATTCTGAAACCGTGCTGCTTCTCCGAAAGGATCGGGTTTTCATCGAGGTCATTAGTGTAACAGATCCGAAGCCTACTTAAATGGCTTCTTGCTTCACCCAGATTGGCTTCGACATCACTCTCTGTCGAAGCCGTACAACCCGAAAATTTAAAATTTATGTGTTTTTTTCGCCAGCGTCTAATCCAGTTTGTAGTTCTTTTTTGGCTTCCCGTCTTTTTACGTGGTCTGCCGACGGCAAATCCTTACGGATAAAAACTCCTGAACCCTTTAATTTATGTCTATTCTGTACCCATTCGTCAACGTTACTAGTAGAAGCAACCAGAGTTGAGTCAAACATACTGTGTGATTGCGGAGGATTGTCGACAATTTGGAGGTCTGGTTATGTTTTGCGCTAGGAGCCGATCTAACCTTGCTATTGTGGCTTCTGGGCGCTTCCTGCTGGATACCATTTAGAAGACGGGGACAGAAGAAGCTTCTTTTCTTTTGTTTTCAGTCAAGTCATACCTCTTTGAAGACTTTTTCCTCATTTGGTCGGTATGAGTCACCTGTTTTCGAACTCACCTGAGCGAGTGCTGTCCGATGTGTCCAGACCACGCTTGCCAAAACACTATTTCGCAGCATTTGCCAATCAGATGGCCTCGGTTAGCAAGCTGTTTACATCCGAACAGCATTGTTGACAAAGCCGTATGCCACCGTTTCCACAGAAAAGTTCGAAAGCAGCAGGCCTTAATTTCGTGCAAACTTCGTGGTGCCAGCCTTTGCATTCATTGCATTGCATTCCGCTTTCAACGGTATATCGAAAGCCCTGACGTTGACAATTACTTTTTTGCAATGTTCAGTCATCAAACATTGGACTTCTTTAAAAAAACTGGATACAATAGTACTCAGAGACAAAAATGATCTATGAACAAAAAAGTGGAAAACTGTAAGTCGTTGGAACCAGAAGTACTAACAGATACAATAGAAAACAAACAAATCAAAAGTACCGATGATAAACTGCTTTCGAAACAGAATCGATGCTCTAATCGCATACTTTAATTGAAATAGATTCAATTACAGTGAAAGCAGTAGTCTTGATACGTGATAAACGATTAAAACAATAGAATTTATTCAGCGAGGAAGAATATCACTGTCTTATCAATTAGCGCGCGCGTTCAAAAAAGGAAGGATCCACGAACTCTCCTGCAAGTGGGTGTGTCATTCTTCAGACAAGTTGAGCTGCAGTGTATTTAATGTCAACTTTCACAGCATTGTGAGTACCGAGTAAAATGAGTTGAAGAGCGTCGGTCCATTGTGAAATGTTTGCAGCTGGGAGTGGAGCTTCAAGCTGTCGGTAGAAGTGTCCTGCCAATTGGTTTGCTTGTGGGTGGTAGGCTGTCATTCGGAATTGCGTGAAGGTGAAAAGAGTGAAATCTTGGCATTTCACAGAGTGTTGGAAGTGCTGTACGGCACAATACACGTCTGTAAGTTCCTTTTCAGAACTGCTATACCGCGATTAGGTGTTTAGCAAGCGTTTTGAGAAGAATGCCAAGGGTTTCTATGTCCGGTTAACCCACACATAGCTACCACTTTGATCTTCAGATAGGAACGTCATGAGTATCAAGGTGTGTCCCAGAAAATCTAGCATGACGGTGCCGACTTGACACTCCCGAATGCCTGCAGTAATGCTGTGTTTTTGAGACGCAAGAAAATGAATCAGTATTTCCGTCTACCAACCTCCATTTTCATGTGCCGATGTGTAAATTGTAAGGTTGTGGCAGGTCTGTACCAATGATTGATATTGAAACATATGCAACAACAAAAACTTAGTGGATGCTTTGGAGTCAGATTACGTTGAGATACACATACCGTCCATTGGCGATCAGTAAGTTGAAAACTGACTCATTCAGCCAGTTGTTAGGATTTGTAAGAAAAACTCTAACTTCTGAGTCGGTGTCGACGAGGTTGCGAACATTCATAATCACATCAGTATTATATAAGAGACGGTTATATTCGTCGACTACGGTTGCCACTGTGTGCACCTGAGAAGTTTCCTGAATCGTTTTTCAAGTTAGTAGGTTTAAGGCTCGGGAACTTGAAGTTTTCCGAACGTTTGAGATTTTCAACACTTTTTATAGTACCATCACAAATCACGATTACCTGTCTCGTGTGATCTAGAGACAGACCAATTTCTTGAAGTACTCCCTCGAGGAGTTTGGGATCGTCCACGTTTAGAGTATGACGAAGTTTGTTACGTCATTTCTTGTTGTATAGGGTTTTTCTCGGAGCTAGAAGTTCTGTTGATCTTTAATATTTGATCGGCAGATGCAGCCAGCTCGTCTATATCGTTGTTTTGAAACGAGACTCTTTGCACTTATTGGGGATGCTTAGATTAGAAGAGCTGTTTAACCAGGTCATCGTCAAAAATTCGTTGACCAATGACCTCTCCCTTTCGTCGCAACATTTTTGTTGCTATGACACATTGGAGCTTCACGTTGTGGTAAAGTTGGTCTAATTTTCCCTGGTCGGTTGGGTATCTGCATTTTAGAATAGCCCGTTTTAAAGTGTTGTAAGGTTCCGAGACACTACTGGTAAACATACTAGGTGTGGCGTACCTATTGAAATATCGAGGTAGTGCTTTCAATACTGCAAAGAATTGTACATGTGAACCTCTCACGTCATACTCATGGAATTCACATTCTACGTAGCAGAACCAGGCTTTTTTATTGTGAAACTAGAATGTTATTGGCTGACATGGGGAGTCGAAAAAGGTTTAATCTAAAGTAACTTAGATGTCTGTTTCGTCATGATGATTTTAAAATATACCAATAAACAAAAATTATCCAAAAATATCAAAATATTAAATTAGATAAAAATCGAAGTTGAAAGATTATGTTTGATGTCTTTAAAGCTAATGTAAATGACGATCTGAAACCCATTCACACTAGAAGTTTGGAATGAAAAAGTTCAGCGTGTGGAAGATAGTCGCTTCGTCGTGAAATATGTGGTTCGAGATGACTAGTTGCTATGACGAACATGCAGCCCGGCGTACTAAATGATGATCAGATGTGCGCACTTGACCGAGCGTCTTCAGGTTGCATGAGTCTAGTAAAAATAGTGAAGTCGACACCAATGTTGAAGACTTACAGAACGTGTATTTTTGGGACTAAAATTCAGCTGCACAGGGGACGTATAATGTCTTCATCTAACTATGTATAGTAGTACAATGTAAAAAAGACAAAGTTCTCATTTTGTTTTTTTTGGTAAGATACTTAATATAGGAAGCAGTTGAGCAGTTGTGCTTCTGACTGTTTCGGAATTATCTGATTAATAATCTAATCTGGGTCTTGTCAACTTTTTATAGTGTTTTGGCATAAATAGAGGTAGCTAGAACTCGGTGAACACAATTGAATTCATTGTATTGCAATTCTGTTTCAAGGCTGCGGCAGACATTTCAACGTTTAGTCATTGATTACGATGAACAGTGAACTATTTTGACTTTGTCAAGCAAGTATCATCTGATTTATTGCTTTTCGCTGATGATGAAAGTTTGGAGATAACTCTGGACCAAAATAATAAACCGACACTCCAGGAGAAGTGACTAGACTTCAAAGTTGGGCAGACAACAACGAAGTTGTTGTGCAATACAATCCACGCGAGACACGTTACAGACTGACATTACAAGTTAAGCTATTCCCTTTTAGAATCATTCCAAGTAGAATCAGATCTAGGAGTATTGGTGACCTATGAACTGAAGTTTTACGCTGACTGTGACAAAAAGGCTTTTCGAGTGAACTTTGTACTGAAATTTTGAAGCGCATTTACGCCCAGTTTGACGGTGAAACTTTCCACCGAATCTACGACAGTTTTATGCCATTTCATCCAGAGTACACAAACATAATGTTTCCGTTCGCACTCTCAGGGATAGTGATATATTGGGACGTATCCATGTGAGAGCCACGAAAACAATTTGGGACTCAAATTCAAGTCTTATGAAGAGCGTCTCAAGTCACTGAAGCTTTACCCATCAGAGTAAAGATATGTGAAATTGAGTCACCAGGTTATGTTACTTCTGCTAGTAAATCCATATTTCTTCAACCAATTCTCTACAAACGAATTTTCAGTATCCAGAAGAAAGTGTGGGGTTTATCTCCGTAGCGGCATTTAACTTACATATAATGGAGATGTAGTTAGTACCTTCTGTTAGTGGGAAGTGCCTATGTTTATTAACATCGTCTGTGTCAGCGAGGGGTAGAGTCAAGAGAATTTGAACAGTGTTGCTCCTAGTATTGAATAGAATCTACCCATTGATGGACCATAAAAAAGCATAATACGGTTGCAAACAGTCTGTAATCAAAATAGTTCACTGGTGACTCTAAGCCTAAAACAAGCCCAGTTAACGGATAGTGGAGATTAAAGTCATTTTTAATAGACGACTCAACTGCAGACGTTTAGAAACTAACTGTTGTGTTTCGTAACGTTTATTGTTCCGAACTCCCAGTATTTCCTGGAATAGCTTGAGTATTAGGGACTTATGTCATGAAAAAATCTAGATGATACTTTCTTATCAGAAGTCACTTTTAGTTTATGGTAAATGAATGGCTTATCTGAGGGATTTGACTTGGGAAACTGAGATTACTTTACACAATTATTTATTTGGATTTTTAACCAGGTGACCAATTTATACTTGGTCTTTGTCTTTGCTTTTTTCACTAACTCTCTAAAAGACCCTTTGGTTAGTCACACGCTTTACCATAGTTAAGTTGATTTCACAATGTCTACCCTTTTATCAGCATTAGATCCTGGTTATGAATTTCCTGTGTTGCAGTGTGCTCATAAAGACATATCTGGAGAACAAGCTTAATCATGAGCCTAGTATCCGAAAAATGCTTTCGCATGTTAGATAAATGTTTCCCTTAGGTCTTTAGCAAGTCAATCATTTCAGCATAACCCCATTTCGAAAATCTGTCATCATGGTTTCGACATGTCCGGAACCTAAATTGGCTATTCTGTGTCTCTTGTAGCATATTTTTTGTCAGTGAAGAGTTTTGAGCTGTGTTCATCAGCTATATGACCTCAAAGCTAGGGAGAAATTTTGTTGGTACATTCGTTTACCAAGTTTTAAATAGGGAAAATGTGTTTCCTAAATGCTGTAGGGCCAACGAAATGTCACTGAGCCCTAGCCAAATTATCCGACAGTTGGGTCACTGAATATCGAACAAATCATCGATCCTCGTCAAGGACAACCAACACGCATCACTTAATCGTACGCCATGGGCTGGCCCATGCAGCGGTAGTCTTACTTTCGCTTGTATCTACTTTAACTAATATAGTTATGCAATAAGTCCTTCGTGTTGTACAGTCTTCAAAGCATCTATAGTATCATGATACGTCGATGGGACAATCCACGTAAGGTGCTGATCGTGAAGTGTGACTTCGACATTAGCTGGTTCGTCACACCATTCCCGTCTAACTCTATCAGGCCCACAATCATTCGACATAGATCATCTACGTTAGTGATCACTAATGCTATAGCTGACTGCTATCTAAATCAAAGCAAACTTTAAAATGTATTAAATGCTTGATTTCACCCAAAACCAAAATATGCGTAAATTGAGAAATATTTAATACTGTAAACTGCTGAATGTATATGTAGTGTTTATTGGAAATTGTTCATAACAGATGTTTCGTGGCTATACCGAATAAATGACATGTTGGTGATGTAAACTATGATTATTATTATTATTATTATTATTAATGGCTTTATTCAATATTATATTTTTTTGGTACAATATAGAATTCTCAGCACAGGGTATTTCAACAAGTTACTTACTGAAAAAAAAAACGAACAAATAGGCAGTAGAAAATACAAAAAGAAATTTTTTTTAAAAAAAGTTTTTTTTTTAAAAGAAATTTTTAAAAAAAGACCAAAAAAAAACTGTGCAAACTTTTTAAAATTAAAGACATGTTAAGAATGTAAGTTATTAACTAGGTTATTTCTAACAACCTGTTCGTCACATAGTATATTTGCTAGGTAAGGAATTATAGAACTTTTATACTTTTCCTTACGTGCATGGATTTTAATGTAATTACGTCTCGTTCTACCAGAAGATATACAAGGAGAAAGATAAGAGTGAAGGGGATGGCTAGTATCTGATAAAATAACACCTGCCAGGAGTTTGCATGATTTTAAATGTCTATCCACAACCATATTAATTATGGCCTCGAAAGATTCACCACACATCTTGCTAACTGCCTTCAGCACTCTTCGCAATACAGCAAAGTCTTTTCTCAAAAGCCCGGGAAAGAATAATGGAGAACAGTAAAGAATAATAGGTAAAATGCAAGAATTGACAAATTGTAAGAGTAAATGACGAGTAATCCCAAGAGCATGCAATCTCTTTATGTAGTAGGTCAGACGGAAAACCTTCTTCGATAACGATAAAACGTGGGAAGACCAAGACAGATCAGAGGAAAAGGTGACACCAAGATAATTGACCTTCGACACTGAGTTTATGAAAGAGTCTCCGATGGCACAAGCATTATGGGATCTCAAAATGGTGTTTATATTCCGTTCATGTCTCATGCTAAAGTTAACAGCTTGACATTTAGACGGATTAAGTATGAGACCATTACCAACTGACCAACAATCAATATGAGACAAAAACTCATTCATTTCTACGGGATGTAAAGAGGAAGATATAGGCATACATACAGTGAGATCATCCGCATACTTCACAAAAGTGTTTTCTGTAGAAGATGGCAGGTCATGCAGAAAAAAAGAGAATAGAAGAGGTGAAAGAACAGCTCCTTGTGGTACACCTTCCTGAGACAGTAGAGACTCCGAACACTTTCCTCCAAACACAGTGTACTGTTCTCTTCCAGAGAGGTAGGAACATAGCCAGTTGGTTATCCAGCTGTCAGTGTTGACGCTGATTAACTTGTTAAGTAAACGTTGTCTTGGTATAGAGTCAAAAGCTGAAGTATAGTCCAGAAAAGCACAACGAACATACTTCTTACCCTTTTCTAAGTTGAACACTATGTTGTGGTGCAGAACTGCAACAGCATCTAAAGTGCTTCTTTTGCGCCTGTATGCAAACTGGTATGGGTCAGTATGCTCTTTTATCGCAAGCTGAAGTGGAAGTATTAATAATTTTTCCATGGTTTTGAGGAAGGGTGAAGTTATTGCAATAGGTCTAAATTTTACATTCTTATCACCAGATGCTTTCTTGGGTACAGGAATTATCTTCATCTTTCTCCACATTTTCGGTATGAGATTAGATGAGAAGGATCTGTTAAATATAGTTGTGAACGGATGACACAGAACGTCAGCACATTTTTTAAAAAGGATGTTTGGGATACCATCAGGTCCCAAACATCGAGATGAATTAAGCGATCGGAGACATCCTCGTACATCAGTTTCAGTGAAAGTAGGAACACAGCTACTTTTTAAACCCGTGGATAGAGGGAGCATCACATCAGATGACTGACGAACAAAAGACTTATTTAAGTCACAAACATTCAGCTGGTTATCGCTTCTAAACTGTCTGTCGCCTGTAAGTTCTTTAAAGAGTTTCCACATACTTGGAGTGTTTCTGCAAGATAAGAGCTTTTGAGTAAACATGCAGTTGAGACGTCTGATCTCTAGCTTTATCAGACCATTTAGCTTACGAACTTCATTAGAGTTCTTCTCCTTGTACATTCTTTCTTTCATCCTTCGTAGTCGTTTTAGTTGTGTAGATGTAAATCGATCAAAACTTACAAAAATGGTTTCAGTGGGACAGCAAATATCAAAACAGAATTTAAGGTAACAAGTGATAACATCAGTAGTGTTTTCGAGTGAGTCATCTGTAAATAATTCCCAGTTTGTCGTATGAAACATGCTTTTCAGATTTCGGATATTTTCTTCTGAGTAATTCCTATATTTGACTTTCTTGGTTTGACGTAAGAGTGTACTCTTCTCATGCTTTCCATATACTTTAGGTAGAACACGAATTATACAGTGATCTGAGCTAGACAATGGAGCACGTTTACGAGTCGCATATATACCCACATCATTAATGAAGACGAAGTCTAGATAGGCATCCAAACGGGTAGGAAAATCCACTACATTTTGGTGACCCAGTGACGTAAGGAAGCTACAGTCACATGAATTGAAGTCACCACATACGACTGAAAGTGAATCACTGAAGGCAGTAAGAGCGAACTCAGTGAATTCATCAGAAAAATCAGATAGTGCAGATGATGTGCAATCTGGAGTAACGTAGATATTGGTAACATAAACATATTTGTATTTATTTAGATGTTTTGGACGACATCTTAGAGTTAGACAGTCGATAAAGTCATTTGAAAACTTAAAACACACAAACGAAGATCGACACCAGTTTATGTTTACAAACGTAGCTACACCGCCACCACACCTCTTTTTATTGTTCGATCGATCCTGACGATAAATTTTAAAATCACGTAGTGATACAAGGCAGTCATCCTGTAAACCATTCAACCAAGATTCTTGAATTGTGATGACACCACAATTACGATACGTATTTTGACTAAGTAGGAATTGCAGATAGTCCACTTTGTTGATTAGTGACCGGCAGTTAGAATTAAGAAGCTCGGGAATCGACATACTATTAATGTTCATTCTTTTTAACGCATATTGCCAACCACCACGATGTCTTTTATAGTACTTTTTCGTAACTTGTGCAGCGAAAGGTCGTAAGCTTTTCATAAAAGCGCCAGAATAGGTTATGCGATTAATGGACATGATTATAAATTAAAACAAATAAAAACAGATAACTTGTTGAAATAATCAGATGGCAGAAACAGGTAGCCCAGATATTCAAGCAGGCCGCCTGTTTCTCACCACTTTTTTGGTTATGACCTTTCATTATTCTACTTATCTTCAGACGTTGCTAAACATTCCAGACAAATTATATGTTGCATAAGGGGTTGAAAGGTAATTTTATTGCATTAGACGGCATGATTATGAATATGGCTATGAAAAGTCATTTGAAATTTCGCGGACAACAAACAAGTACCTTTTATCAAAAACAATATATACGCTAGCCTTACAACCTTTACATTTTCTACTGACTAGAAGAACAAGATACAAATACATGAAAATCATATGCACGAGAAAAATACAGAAATTTTTAAAATTCCTTCATCTGTGAGGAAAAAGTGTAGCAATTGCATTATCTCAAATAACTAGTGTTTGAAAATAAATGCATGTTATTTTTTACTGTACATTTTATTATTTATAACTTGCTTATGTACATATTTTCTGCAGTGTCAGTTTACACTAAAATTTACATTTTGAAGTACTTTATTTCCAATATACTTTACCGTACTAAACATTTAATATTGAATAAAGCAATTATTGTAATTCATGTTCACATTTGAGCTTTCAAATTTCGTTATGATAAATTAGCTTCTTTAGTAGATAACCTTTCAATAATTTTGTGAACATTTATAATAGATGGCCCAACAACATGCAAAACGAATGATCGACTAAAAAATAGTTAGAGGTTAAGGGCATTATCAAGCAACAGAACAATACTTCAGTTTAGTGATTACGACGAATTTATAAAGAAAATGCCGAATCTATCATTTTTGTAGCAAATACAAATGAGTGTTAAAATGATGGCGGCAGCAATAATGTGATATATTTAGTGTCATATGGGAGATAAAATTACAGGTGATAATATACATCATTTGATCGGTTTATTGGATTCCATCTAATGGGTATACTGCCGGAGGATTATGAAAAAGTTTATGGATGAAAAAAATAACAGTTGTTTAGTTTAAATTACCTAGAAAGACGTATGGTGTCATATACATCTTGAAAGTGTAAGGTAACTGTATATTATTTGTAATCGGAATACAGAATACCTTCTCAACCCATATCTCTATGATTTAATTGATTTCTACAATTTTGTGAAGGTGTAGTATCGTCAAAAAATAATTCTAAACATGAATTATGTGCCATATGTTCACTAAATTTTTCGTCAAAGTATCCTCCTGTTACATTTGAAAATTCATAGTCAATAATCTCTTGGAAACTTCTCACTAGAACGGCAATTAATGTGGTTCCAAACACCAAATAAACTAGAAACAAAAGAGTAAGTAAAAATGTTATTTGTAATTAAAATAAGGTTATTATTTGATATAGTAGGCTATGTTTTTTTCATTGAACTTTGTTATATCATTTGCTGATTTCAAGTACAGGATTTATTTTATGGTACTTTTCGACTTGGACTAACAGCAACTTAAGAAACAAATATAACCAAAGAAATGAAGTTTTTTTAAATAAAATATTGTAGTTTGTATATAACAATTGTCACGGATCAACATAAGCAATCGAGAGATCTTTTGTTTGATTGTGGGGTCCCCCCAAAGTACGCTCTCATGATTCTACCAGAGACCGAACCCAAAACCTCCCTGTCTCGCGGATATCGCTTAACTACTGTATTAAAATCCAATAATGTATATTTCAAACCTAAGTAAATTGGATAAATGTTGCAGCGACCGAAATATTCATTACCAGAGAAATTGGATGATAGTTGCACTCCATACCATTTAGTTAATACTATCTAAACATAATACATTGGTTTGTGATGAATTGGGTGTTTATTCCGACTGTCAAATTATGAGTGAAACGAAATTTTTTTTAAAAATAACGATTTACTCTATAATAACTTTTATCAGGAATTAGCATCCACTGATATTAAAAATATAGAAGCACCGAATTTCTGCTTTGTTCTGTTTTGAAATGACGCGAAAGTAAGTAATGATCTATCACTCTAAATAGGAACTCAGTGTCTCTAGGTTTCAATCTGCTCAATGAATAAGTTAAGATTACTTGATTTACAAATTTTTAAACAATTCAATAATTAATCAAGTCTTCACCATACTGTATATTAATATCTATAATCGAGTTTCAATATGCAAATCTTTCGTGACTTTTTGGTTTGGATATTTGCACATTGAAATATACAATAAGTAGATGTTGAATATAGCTAGTTATATATTAATATAAAACCTCTAAATGTAGAAATCGAAACTTTCCGATAGAAATATATTTTACCTATAGTTCAGTTGAACATAGATATTTTTAGAATGTGTTAATTGCGCACTTTATCTACAAAGCTATGAAAGTGAAAATCAATAATTGATTGATTAAATTTAGCAAATACTTATGGATATTGGTAGGCCCCACAGGTTCATCAAACGTAATTTGAAATCAAAACTTCAATTTGGAAAAGTTCTTACGATACTGAAATAGATTTTGTTCACGAATATTGAATTCGAACAGCACCCAGCAGCAGAAATTCTGAAAACCAGCCATCAATGAAATAAGATTCAATGAAATAATTTTTATTTTACTGAGCTCTGAATTCGTCACTCGAATAGATGTTTGGTCGGGAGGGGGAGTATTAAGGATAAACTGCAACTTTGAGTGAACTTAGTGTTGATTTGTAATTTTATTTGTTCTTAGGTAGTAGGTAATATTGATTGCAAAAGCGTGAACTTTATGACCGCGTGTCCTAGTACTATCTGGAGTGGCTATCAACCAGTTAATGATTGAATTATTGAACACATAGTTAACTTTGGTCACGTAACTACTGGAATTGTCTTATAAGAGCGTTTTCAAAATAAAAAACTGGCTTAACAGGAGTTCGGACCACAACTTTGTGCACCGATTTGAATTTGCTTTAGTATATAAGACAAAAATTGGCAATTCTTAACTTTATGATGTTCTTGACAATCCTAATTTAAAAGATTGTGGTTTCCCCTTGATTTTTGACCCTATATCCTTTTTAGACTCTTAGAATGGATATTCGTCTTCCCTTCGTAAGTTGTTTTTGTTACTTCTACACGGTTCGATGGAGAATGCTGGTGGGAGGCCTATATATCTCCACAAAGGGGTAAAAGGTGTAAGTATGGTTCTTCCCCTTAAAAACTATAAGTGAACGTTTGCTCAGTATTCAAAAACATTCGATGATTTTTATTAGCTTCGGTAAATAATGCAACACCTCTCTTTGCTGTTAGAAGCTGTGTGTAAAGTGAACTATAAATACGATTGTACATCTTTGACAGCTGACATTGTTGAGAATAAAATTTCCTTAGCTGAATAGCTTATGTTTTCGTGATAATGGAGTAGGTTTCTTCTGCTGTCTTAATTTTAGGTTATAGGTGAAATTTAAGTTTCTTTAAACTTGGAAGTACTTTTGAGGTTGTCGTTTATATGGCAACAGTGAGCCGTTAGAGGGGTAGATTTACGACCTGCTTACGTTTTTATTGAAGCAAAACTATTCAATTGATATGTTTAGTATTGAGATTAAGAATATAATGCAATCAAAAGACAACTTAAAAATAATAGTTGCATTTCAATGGAGACTCCCCAATTAACTTTTGAGAAATATATTAACATCATATATTATGTATAAATATGGAGGTACAACGAATTAATGTGGTGCTAAAGAGAATAAAAAAAGTAATACATTTAGTTGAGAATTCAGCTCTATAGCAGTCTAATTTGAAAATGTTCTTGGAAAGTACATTAATAAATGTAAACAATATACTAATTTATTTTTTTACTACTAAGACTATGAAATGTGACACGTTATTTTATGTCGCCATATTAGAAATATGAATTTCCTGAAACTTGAATATACGCATTTCTGGTCAATAGAGAAATTTAGTAACACTTTACACAAAATCTTTATATTATGTGATCTGTTTCCAAAAGATATATCAGTCAAGTATCCAAAGAATGATTAAATATATAGGACTCACTTGCAGTCATTACTCTGTAAATATTCTTCACATATAATATCGTTACTAATGATGATGCACTGCTGTCTTTACTTTCACTTGCAACCATATCACCAAAACCAACTGCACTAAGTGATATGATACAAAAGTAAATTGCATCAAAATATGTCCAATTCTGTTCTAAATATGTAAATATTATCCCAGGTATAAGTATTGAGCATGTAATTACTACACAAAATACAATGAAGAAATGTAATAATCGTAAACGAAATATACCATGATGTACATTCACATATCGAAATTGTGAAAGTTTAACTTGTGTAGTTAAAGCCAAGTCACTTCTAGATAACTGAGGTAGTAAACAAAACAAAAAAAAGTAACTGAAATAATGAGTCAATGCCAAAAATAGTAATAACTAATTTTTTTGTATTTCGACTTAACAGTTAAATAATCACAGTGTAATAAAGTCTACAAGTGAACAAAAAATGCATTTTTATTATGTATTCTTTGAAAATTAAAAACATGAAGTTCAACGAAGGGATATCTTTTCAATGAATTTATTATCAGGCTGTACAATCGTATATATCTGAAAAATGCTTTTCTTAATATACTAGTTCCGTGAGGAAATGCGAACAAGGAATAACCAGGATGATGTAATAGAAAGATTATAATACTAGATCATGTAATACGAATATTAACATTAGACTTAATGAGTTAGTAACGAATTATAACGTCAGTGTACTAATATGATAAGAATGTTTTTGTTACAATAATTGTAGGTAATTAAAGGTGATAGAGGTGTGAAATAAACGAAGTGATATCATGAGCAATTCTGAATAAAATAATGAGAATATAAGACACTATAAGAAAAGGGAAGAATGCCATAATAATAATAATAATAATAATAATAATAATAATAATAATAATAATAATAATAATAATAATAATAATAATAATAAAGGCCAATTAAGGTCCACATTACTAGACTGTGGTCATGGCCACATTAATATACAACGTAGTAAGAATAACTTATTAACTATGAATCATTTGTATCAGCTAGTGCTTCTGAAAAGAAATGAGGATTTGCTCCTTAGTAAACCTGGCAATGGACAGCTCAAAATTAATTAGACGATTTGGACTTCGCAGATGACCTAGCCCTCCTATCGCATACACACGAACAGATGCAGACAAAGACAGCCAGTGTAACAGCAATCTCTGCATCAGTAGGCCTCAGTACACACAAAAGGAAAACCAAGGTCCTCAAATTCAAGGTGGAGAATAGCAATCCAATCACTCTTGATGGCGAAACTCTGGAAGATGTAGAATCCTTCACATACCTGGGAAGCATCATCGATGAACAAGGAGGCTCAGATGCAGACGTAAAGGCGAGGATTGGCAAAGCAAGAACAACATTCCTACAATTGAAGAACATATGGAACTCAAAACAACTTTCAACCAATATGAAAGTGAGAATCTTCAATACCAACGTCAAGGCAGTTCTACTTTATGGAGCTGAAACTTGGAGAACTGCAACAACCACCATCAAGAATGTACAAGTATTTAAAAATAGCTGTCTACGCAGGATACTCAACATCCATTGGCCGGATACCATCAGCAACAGTCTTCTGTGGGAGAGAACAAATCAGCTTCCAGATGAAGAAATTATAAAAAGACGATGGAAATGGATAGGACATATATTACGCAAATCATCAAACTGCATCGCGAGGCAAGCCCTGACTTAATCCTGAAGGAAAGCGGAAAGGAAGAAGGTCAACGAACACATTACGTCGGACAATAGAAGCAGATATGAAAAGGATGAATAGGAACTGGAAGGAGTTGGAAAGGATTGCCCAGGACAGGGTTGGATGGAGAATGCTGGTGAGCGGCCTATGCTCCTTCACGAGGAGTAACATGAGTGAGTAAGTAAGTAAGTACTTTTAGACGATAATACTAAATTTTCAAAGCCTAAAGGAGAAGTAGACGAAACACAGCAAATTGAAAGACAGCTAAAGAATGTTGTTAAAAATCTTAAGAATAAGGGGATAATAACCTAAGACATATATGATCATATACATTCGGTGGGTTTGATCATCCTGCGCTTATATGGATTACCAAAAGTACATAAACCTGTTTACCGTTACGAACTATTTTAGATATGTCGAGTTCACCATACCACCGAGTCGCCTAACGGTTGGCTGAAGAAGTGAAACCGTTTAGAAAGCAATTATCTAAATATTCTATTCATGTTAATTTTCAATTTACTGATCTTTCTAAAGGCGTTAATACTCTCGGAAAGCACATGTTCTCGATTGACGTTAAGATTTTGTTCACTAGTGAACTTTTAACCGAAACGACATGCTATATATGTGAGTAAATTGATCCTAACAACATAAATCTATGTCTGTCAACTTGTCAATTGAAAGACCTAAGGGTATAAGCTTCTCCGTCTGGTCGCCTCCATATGCATCTACCAGTTCATCTGCTCTTGTGGAGCAAGGTACATTGGCCGTAGCCAGCGTTCGCTTTCAACTCGGATACGGGAACATGTCCCAGCGTGATTCTACAAGGGTGAGAGGAAAGCATATCGGAGTTTCGTACTTGAACATCTAATCGACTGTATTCATCCTACTAATCCACAGTTTGATTTTAAGGCTGTATGTACGATTCGTCTAAATCTGTCTAGATTTCTTCGTATCCAACTATTAAAAATAGCCGAAGATCTTACCATCCATGGGCTCAAGCCAGAACTATGCGTAAAAAAGAAGAACACCTTATCGCTACCATGGCCTTAATTCTTATTATTATTATGGCATTCTTCCCTTTTCTTATAGTGTCTTATATTCTCATTATTTTATTCAGAATTGCTCATGATATCACTTCGTTTATTTCACACCTCTATCACCTTTAATTACCTACAATTATTGTAACAAAAACATTCTTATCATATTAGTACACTGACGTTATAATTCGTTACTAACTCATTAAGTCTAATGTTAATATTCGTATTACATGATCTAGTATTATAATCTTTCTATTACATCATCCTGGTTATTCCTTGTTCGCATTTCCTCACGGAACTAGTATATTAAGAAAAGCATTTTTCAGATATATACGATTGTACAGCCTGATAATAAATTCATTGAAAAGATATCCCTTCGTTGAACTTCGTGTTTTTAATGTTTTAATGGAACCGTATGTCAATTCTTTGAATGACATATAGATTTTGAATGAAGTAAAAATTAATTACTGTAATTAAATGCTATCTTTTACTGCGATATCAAGTGTTGCAAATGTTACAACTAGGAGATTCTCTGAGCTGATGTGTGGTTACATGTAGCCGTAGCATTTTATTTTTGTCGCATAATTTAGTTTAGAAATAAATTAATATTGAGAAGTGAAATCAGAAGAGAAGCTCTTTCTGAAACAAATGTAACATTCTTATTTTGAATAATAAATTAACAGAATAAACTAATATGTACGTTATATTTCCAATATCAAGAATAACACTTAACTACCTAATGTTATGGACTCTAAGGAATTCAAAAAAGTTTCCCATCATTTACTTATCTACTCTAATTCAAATATTTATTCCGAAATAGCTATTCCATACTCGTACAATTTTTCGAAATGTACGGAAAGACAGTGTATTGGTAGACACAGATTGTTTAAGTATCAGTATTCTGTACATGACTTCAGTTTACCGTTAGTCGAAACTTGCTGATGCTTTTATCGCTTTCAGTTAATGTGTTTTTTTTCAATTACACAGTATGATGTAAAAGTGCTCTATGTTTTGTATTTTAAACTTTCCTAAAACTATACATGGTATGTGAAATGATGTTACAGAAGAAATAACTGAGTAGAAATTTAAAAAAGCGATATTGAGCTCAAAATCTTGTGAGATAGTCACTCACTGTAGATAATGGTGTATGTGTCGCTCAAATTCGTGGATTAGTTGAAGTTAGACATTAACACCGTTGAATGCCGGCTCAGTGGTCTAGTGGTTAAGTTTTCGCACGCGAAACCAGTAGGTCCTGGGTTTGAATCTCGCGGAGGGCGAGGTCGTGGGTGCGCACTGCTGAGGAGTCCCACAATGGAACGGAACGGCCGTCCAGTGCTTCCACGTTTTCCATGGTGGTCTAGCTTCAACTGACTCATGATCTTAACCATTAATATATAGAAACATTTACTCACCAAGTAATGTAGAAATGCTATGCAAGAAATATGAGCACGATCAGCTAGTGAAGTTTCTGTAGAAAAGCAATCATTAAGATTACATGTGTTTTGTGTTACTTCTCTAAATATTTCACTCAATGAATGTCGAGCTGGTTTATTGACGCTTTTTACATAAGCTTCTTTTTCAATGTGTCTACTGAATTGACTAGGAGATGATTGAGTTGTATCCAGCTGATTTATTCTGTTGTCAGCTGCACCTGGTTGGTTATTTGCTGTAAAACTTAAAGAAACTTTATGTGTTAATTTTTTCGGTACATTAGTGTGATCAAGTATCATTTTCGGCCTGTTAATTTTTACCGAAGCTAAACTGGGATTCATTGATATGTCATTATTTATATGAAGTTCATGATGTTTCATAATAGATAATATTGGTTTATTTGATTGCTCATGTTTTGAGATGCCATGATTGTTTTCAGCATTATTAAAATCTTTTGGATAATTTTCCGTTTTTATTGCCAGAGAACTTTGAGAATGAGTCTTGTTTGTCGATAAAGACGTTGATAAGGAAGTCACTGAGGCAGTTTTGTTTGATAATCCGTCATCTTCGACGACATTCTTTGGCTCAGTGATATTGCATTCCGTTGGTGGAAGTTGTTTTTTCACGATGTTATTCGGTAAACAACTGTAAGAAAGTGACAAGAATGTCAAGCAAAGAGAAGTGAGAAAACAAGGTGCTATGACAAAACGCGAATACTTGAGTGGATCAATTGATAAAAAGTTAAATATTATTCCGGGAAGCATTAAAAGTGTAAACTAGATAACCACGATGGTATCAGATGAACCAAAGACTCTTTTCATGAATATAAAACTAAGACAATGAACAGTTTATGCTTTTGCTTACCTTAGGAACCCACTGTTATTCACTCTATATACTACCCAAAAACTTATACCGTATCTACTCTATTGTCCATATCCACAATATCTTTTGCTGAAGTTCTGCTGAGTAAATTGAGGCCATTTACTGCCGTATCCTTTAATATGCTTCTATTAGATTATTTTAGATAAGATCAACTCAGTTTTCCTAACGTACAAATGCATGAGTTTTAAAAGCAATAAGTAATTGTAATATTTCGTTCGTTGAAAAAGTGTTTGTGAATAGACTTTACAAGAAAACCAGTGTTTATGAAAGTTCTTCTAATGCGTCTCGATACATTAACAGATGAATCCTCAAAACATAGTTTCAGTGCTCTCGAGGACAGTGTGATAGTAAGACGTTTTATATAAGGTATTGGATAAGACAGTGGTTATCTCACTAATTTTACTCAATTAGCATTATTCTTAATGTCACCAATATTATGAAGGCCTTACAATTGTTTTTCATTTCTTAATTACTACCAATTTTACCACTAGACATGGCTTATTAAAAGTACGTTTACACGTTTCGAGAGGTCGATTATTGTTAAGTGGTATTTTCAGTTATATGAATTTCTTTATTTTAAAAGGAGTACTTATGGTTTTAGCTATCCAAATTGATTTTCTGATGAAAGTCAACTAGAAAGCGAAACTCTGAGATAAGGCATTCTATACGCAAATAGAAGGGTAAATAATGCGTTTACCAAGTGTCTGCTATCGGCAGTTGACATTTATGATCTACAATCACAAGATATTTCCAGACGTTAACTAGTTATGGTTTAAAGTGTTAACTGGTATACTGTGTCTATTGATTGACATTGCGTATATAGAGTTGTATAAAGCGTATGAGATACATTGATTCGGTAATTTAATAAATAAACTAAGTGATGACATTAAATTTACGGATTTCTTTGAAATGTGAATTAAATAACTGAATATGATAAAAATTTATTCAACAAAAATCATGTTTCGTTTAACTAGAGATGTATGCAATTAATTAAGTGCAATGTGAGAGGTTTTCAAGGATGCGGATCATAATTTTAATCGTTAGTAACTACTTTTTGGCTGTGAAACAGCCTTAGTCGAGAAAATAATCATTGTATTAAATCTAACAGTTAAAACATTGATATTTACATTTTTCGGATTAGTCAGGATTATTATTGATAAATTAATCACTTACAAATACCAGATAGAATAAAATGAATAGATATAAAATTGAAGAAATAGTGTGAGATAAATAAATATTAACAATAGATATGATTATGGTGAGAGTAGTTGTTATTCAGAAAAGTCGTCAAATATCAGTGAACAATTTACAGGAAACTATTGTACAATGAACTTACACATAGGTTTGTTTATTTACCTACATAAATACAAATATAATTATTTGTGAATAAATTTCAAAACTGTTGTAACGGGTGACTGCAGGTTTTGATAAGCAGCGTTTATATTGATCGTTTCAGTGACACGTAAACACATACGAACGACCTAGAGTCCCGATTGGCCTTGCTTCGCTGTCTATCCCAGCCAGTTGAGTCCAGAACGCAAGTCACAGCCTCTGAGATATGAATCATTATATTTCAAACACACTCTGTTTATATACTAACCAAGCAAACCACATCGTACCATAAAAATAGAAAACAACATTTACACAATATTAAACAAGTGAAGCAAATATCGACCAAAAGAGAATGTACATTTAGCGTCCAAGGACAACATTAGACTTAACATGATAATTATTGGTATATTTTTCTGCACATCCTAACAGAAACTACGATTCATAACTATTTTGAGACACATTGAGGGAATGGACCATTGTTTATTCTTCTAATTACCTAGTTCGATTTGATTACTCTGTATATGTGATTTATAGATTCATGAGCTCACCTACTAGTTGTTCTATTCACGTACGACTTGTACATTTCATTACGTTACATTACGGTACCTCTAGAAAGCAAACATAAAAATGATGAATAGCAACTCGAAAGTAATGTCCAGGACAGAATTGGATGAAGATGATGGTGGGTGATCTATGCTCCTCCACGAGAGGTAGCAGGCATAACACATGATTTAGCAAAAATATAAGGAATTTCGATTTGACATTAATGAAGACATGGTTGTCATAGGAGCCGTTGTTTTGATTAGTTTAAATAAATTTTACTGAGTGTGTATCTTTACTTTTCATTGTATGGCTAGAATGATGACATTTATATAAAAAGGAATAATATCTAAGTTTTTATGTTTTATCGGTAAAATATTTATGTGGTGTAGGAAATAAAGTAGAACTTAATTTTTGGTTACAACGTACAAATCATAGTTACGTAAAGTAAAATTTCATTACATCTCTCTAGTACGATTTCGTTCCGAAAAGAAAGACAGTTTATGATTGGCTATCAAATTAAACTGAATCAATGGCCTAATTAAGTGGAGAGTAAAGCTGAATTCTAAGATGATATCGACCAACTAAATCTATTATTATGAAGCTTTGTTTATAGAAAACAAATCCACTAACAGTGTCTATATAAAGAAGAGGATAATCTGAGTTAAAGTAGTATTGTTGATAGCTCTGGATATTCCTTACTTATTTACGTGCTGTTCAATATATATGTGCATTTGCTTTCGTCTTAGACTTGTACAAAATGCTACAGATCTCTACTAAGTTGCGCTTATACAAGTGGAGAATGTATACCCTTTTCACAATCCAAGCACCAATATGAAATGGAGAAAAACAAAACTACGGTTGACTGATAAAAGCATGTGTAGTTTTTAAAAAAAATAGTACTTAGTAGTGCCTTTTGGTGTCGGTTGCTGTGTTAAGCTCACATGGCTTATTTTAGCTTTCATAAAGATCAGTTTATTCATTCATCTTGAGTGACATTTTGACCTTGTTAATTATTTGCTTATCAACCTTGACTGTTTTTATATGAGCGTATGTGTGTGAACTTCTTATTCTATTCAGCACATGTCTGTAACTTATTTTTGTTCGACTACAAATATCGATTCACGTTTGGCTAAATTGAGTTGGCTTACTCGCTTCGCTATTCAACGAACGATTATACGAAATATATGTATTCAAAGATCCATTATCATATTTGAATTACTAGGATCCGTTATTCACCAGCGCGATTTAGGTCGATGATTATATACGAGGATTGGCGGTATGTATATTTCGATAGCAATCATAAATACGATCCAATCTAGAGTCAGATTTAGGGCCGCAATCTATCTTGGATGCGTTGAAACAATCTTGACTTTTATTAGCCAGCTCTTAATAATGAATAAAAATGAACTGTTATTTCAAAACATTTTGGAAATCGTTTTCATTATTTACTGGTGTAAATTTAAGTAGTTATGGAATTCTTCATGAAAGTTTCATTTTGTATTTGAATTTTATTTTAAGTATTCACGTATTTAATTAACATTTCTGGACTCAAGCACATAGGTGAATTTTCATCGATCAATTAAAAAATTCGTATTATTCAGATAGCAATTGGAAACCATGTGATTTAATATGCGAGAATATATGTATATTTTAAATAAATTAGTTGATATATAAAAATTTAATTTGTCAGTAAAACAACAAACTAACCTGTCGGATAACGATTTATGAAGCACACTTGATTCACTTCGTCCGTCTGGAGCATTAACTTGTCGTCGGAAAAGAGATTTAAGCTTGAAAAACAACTTTGAAACTCTATGTTTATTTTCCTTATTTAGGCATGGTTTAACATCTTCCATACATTTCCTATGTCCGCTTGAAGAACTGAAATTTGAATGTTTCCAATTTTTATTATGTTTGTTATGATATGTATCATGATCGCTTGAATAAGAATAAAAATTAACTAGGGCATTTCGTGATTTCCGAATAATGGGCATGCACAAAGAAGCTAATACAGAAACCAGGATCACATTCATTGGAATTCCAACAGCAACCAAAAATATACAAAAAGCTTTGCCGTATATGGTAACTGGACTGATTGTTCCATAACCTAGAAAAGTTATTCAAAAATCAAGCATTTATACTGACAGTAATAACATTAAAATGTTCATTTTCACAAAAATTGAAAAATAAAACATAACTGAACGTTATTTTATTTGACCTAATTATTTTTACATTCTTTTAAGGTATTTCACAGTTGAAATTAGTTTCTTTAAGTAGATGATATGGAAGAAAAATTAAGTAAGCGGATAAACAAAATCGGTAAGGGTGAAATAAAATTTTATGATCACCAAACGTTATATCTCAATAATGTGACTGGGTAGAATAATGTGAAGCTTAAGATACTGAAGCATTCTTTCTATTTTTTATGATGACAAATAACATATAAAAGAAATAAGAATAAAAAAAGTCAAAACTAATGGTTTAATGCAAAAAGGTTTTGGGAAGTAAAATTGTCAAATGAGTGAACCAAATTAAGTGATATATGAATATAAACTAATTATTATAAATCGACATCGGATAATGATAATCAAGTACTCAGATATAATATATACTTCACGGTAAAACCATTTACAAATTATTTTTCCTAACCATAATGTAAACATCTTTTGATTTAAGTAAATAAAAAGATCATATTTCAGAAATAATTACAGAATGAAACCCATTTTAAAGTCATGGTCCAAAGTTCTCTAGAAGTTGATTATTCGTCAAAAGTGCGATTGACAGTTTAATGAGTTTTAGAATCTTGAACCGATCAATGTTAGACCACTATTGTAAATGTAGAAGCACTGGATGGTCATTTCGCCCTAGTATGGGACTCTTCAGCAGTGCGTATCCACGATATAGCACTCGTGACCTGGACCTAAAACCTTTGGTCTCGCAGACGAAGCAGCCTTCCAGTGCCTCTAGGTTATATATATATATATTGTTGACAAACGAAAAATTATTTAAATTTAATGTTTGTTGGACATATTATCTACTGCATTTTTCATATTAAATTGGAGCTTCCAGTTATTAACATTTTGAAAAATCAATTAAATAAATGAACAAACATATTTGATGTTGTTTCCTTAACCAATATTGAATAATTAAAATATGCCTGAAAGTCAATAAATTCTTAGAACCATTGTCGTAGTTTATGTTTCTTTTACTGAGAGTATTTAACAAATTCAAAACAAAATGTTACTATAGTTCAATATCTAGGAACTCAACTCTCGCGATTTTATCAGTGGCTCTCAAAAAACCGGATTCTCTAATCATATTATGATTAAATGAAACTTTCTGTCTATGAACTATTTTTGCGGAAAACGAATCATTTATCTAAAATTCACAACACGACATCGGAATTATAAGTTTCATTTCTTGGGTTCTATTACTCAATGAACTGTATATGCATGTATGTATATGTATGATACATTGTAATGATATATTCACTGCAAACATCTGTAGAATGGTATGTTTTATTATAACAGATTTTGTCTAACAAGTTACAAGATAGATTTGCGAACACCTTCCAACCCCATTGGCGAACTCTGCTTTAAGGCGAAGTTGGAGTAGAAACCCATGTCCAAGGACGTTTATGCAGATTACGTGTGCGCGGAAATTCATAACTAAGTGGAAGAAAACACAAACAAATTATATTGAGAATACAGCTACCTCTTAATATCTCTACTTCAGAAGTAATATCGTCAGCAGAATAATTAACTGCGAAATAAATGACTTGGTGAAGATTGCCTATTTGGCTTCTGCTTTTTCGTTTGCTATTAGATGAACGTATCACCAAAACAGTTAAATAGTGACGATTTTCATATTAACGTCAACTGCATTTATCAAATACCTTATGCCAGCCAGATCACATAAACTTGAGCAACAAAGAGGAAATTACATTTTCGTATTTTTGAGCTTCTTTCATATAAATTCCTAATCAAAGGTTCGAAGTCCTTTAACGATGCAATAACTTACCTGTTTGTTGAAAGCAGTTAAGTTGTCATATTTATAACTTTTAAACTATTTACTGAGTAGAGTGATGTGAGTTTTTTTTTTGGATTAGTTGCTATCATGATACTTAAATCTAGCTTCTGGATTCAAAAAAGCGTAATTTATCAATACCATTGTAATTTAAAATTTTGATTACCCTACTTCAAATCGTTGTCTTCTTTCTACTTATCAATTACCACATCTACTTCAAAAAACTTTATTATACGATACTTACTTATTCATTTCATTTAAGGTCAAATAAATCTTATCAAACATTTTAAAAATAACTAGTCTTGTTTAATTTTTTATTGTTAGGTAATTTCTTTTTCATAATATTTCTTCAACTTTTTCATAACATTCTTTATAATCCAATCTTATTGATAACGATTGTTATTTACAATATTCATAGTCTCCAGTTTTGATCATGTATTATCATATTATGTTTTAGTCAAACCAATGCAATTTTTAAAATTTAATTACTTTTGTAAACAGATAATTAGAATTCATAATATATAAAAATAATGCAATGTCATTTTATCTCATATTTTATTTATGTTATATCCAAAACTATAAAAGGGAAATGATTGCGCAATACATCAAGTAGTAATTGGCATTTCATTTTGTTTGTTAAAACTATTAAAATATCACACAGTAACATAAAATAAATAAAATACAAAGATATCAAACAATACATTTCAACATTTTTCTACATTTGACCTTAAACAGTTATGTTTCATGTTGAATTCATTTACAAATATTAAACTACGATATAAACATTGTCTAATCTATTCAAATTGTTTTTTGTTATATTCACATGATGTAATTATAAAGTTATTCATTCATTCCAGAAAATGTTGAATTCAAATAATTGACTGGAAATCCACAATATTATATAATGAATTTATTTAATACATTTTTATTGTAACAAGTCTTGTCATTATAAAGCTTAATTATTGACAAGCATCACTTGTCATATGCTCATCCTCTTTCATCTATATTATTTGATCAAATGTTATACTTGAGCATACATAATGATGTCTTAAAATGATGAATTAAGTATCATTTATTGATGTTGAGATTATTAAAATATATTAAAAAAGCCTGATAAAAAAATTATAGAAAAGTGCTTTTTCGGCATAACCCATGATTTTGATCGACTTAAGAAGTGACTAAATTGACTGTGAAGTATTTTAGTAATTTTATTGGAAAGAATCATATAACTAAAATAAGCATAGAAAAAAAACAGCTCTTGATTAATACTAACTTAAGATCGATGAAAATGATAAATCCAATTTTTCGATTTGGAGCCTGTCAGTTATTTCACCATGGTATATTGCTATGCTAACGAGTAGTTGACTTATTAGTCACTAATTCTTTTTCAAAGCAACTAAATTCCCTCGTCTAAATTTATATATATATATACTGTGAAAAATGAAAATTACCTATTAAAAGAGCTATGTTTTTCCTGGTTTTGTCAAAAATATTAATACAAATATGACATTTTCACATGATAGATCTGACACCATATCTAATGATTAACCTCTTAGTTCCATAGGTGTATTGGATTAGCAAATCGATTAGAAGTATGCAGGAAGCTAAGAGACTGACATAATTCTGGCTATTTTTAGCTTCAAAAAAGTGCTGTTTAATAGATATTCTGTAAAAGTTTACCAATTCTTGTATAATATATGCTTAACGGCTTCAAATTTCTGTTGTTTAACATGTTGTGAGGTTTGATGATAACGAGAGATTGGTTTGACAATTTGATTTATCAATATTAAGTCATATGTTATTTAGTGATTAATGTTTACACTAAGCAAACAGATCAGTTTATGTTTCAAAAACCTTTTCGACCTATGATAAAGCACACTATGACAGTCATCAGTTTAATGACAATTTTCAAACTCCATTTGACCTCGTGAAATACTAGTTAAAATAAGTACTATGGTGATTACACATCGAAAATGCTATAAAGGCTGTTACTAATGAATAAAAATTATTAAAGTAACTATAAATGTTGTAATATATGTGCAGAAATATTTGAAAAGTACAATTAGAAAAAGGGAAATCGTCAATAAGATAAAGATGTTAGTAGACGGTCATAGGCGGCACAATATTCCCACACAAACGCATACACAAAGCTAGCCTCATGGGTCTCACTGGACCGCATTACACAAAACCAAATCGACCGTATTTGCATCACTAAAAAATTCAGAAGGTCGATAGAAGACATGAGAAACAGGACAGAAGCTGACATAACTACGTATCACCACCAATTGGTGGTTACCAAGATGAAACTGAGCCTAAAGGAGCACTGAAAAACTGGGGGAAACAGCATTACAAAGGTTCAATACAGCGTTCCTTCAAGATACTGTCAAACTCAAACAATTCAAGATAGTTGTCAACAATGAGTTCCAATTCCTACAAGATCTACTGAAACGAGAAGAAATCACCATGGAGGATAACTGGAAAGGCATCAGGAAGCAATAACTCCAACGTGTCAGGAAGTGCTGAGCCTCAACAAGCATCATCATGAGGAACGGATCTCCATCGAAACCCTGGACAAGGTTCAAGAAAGGGAGAAAGAGAAGACAGCGAGTAACAACAACCGAACAAGAACAGAGCAAGTCAAGGCACAAGCTGAATTCATTGAGGCAAACAAGCGATTGAAGAGGAGGATTAGATCCGACAAGCAGAAATACGTGGAAGACCTAGCAAAGGCTGCGAAAATAGCTGCAACGGAAGGAAGTATGAAATAACTACATGACACAACGAAGAAACTAACAGGGAAATATGGTAAACCACAGAGACCGGTCAAAGACAAAGAAAGCAAGCCAACCACTGAGATTCAAGAATGCAAGAAAAGATGGGTAGGACTCCGTGAGAAAATCTTAAATAGGCCGGCTCCATTGAATCCACCGGACACCGGAGTGGCACACACACACCTTCCTATGGATGTCACTCTACCGACGATCAGAGAAACCAGGAGTGAATAAGCGGCAGGACTTGACAATATACCACCTGAAGCACTGAAGTCACACACAGAAGTAATCGCAAACATGCTTCATGTTCCATTCAGGAGGATTTGCGAGGAAGAACTAGTGCCACCGACAGACTGGAAAGAAGGATATCTCAACAAGATACTCAAGAAGGAAGATCTGGGCAAGTGCGAGAAATACACAGTCATCACACTATTGTTAGTATGAGGAAACGTGTTAGCGGGACATAAATTAAAGCATGCTCAATGCATGATTGCTTTGGTGCACGCTGATTGGCTAATTCTTATCCAATCATCACTAGTCGATTGTTGGAGAATACTCTGGAACCTTCTTATGTAAAAACTATAAATATGCTGACGTTTTCCCTATTGTGCTTCTGGCTTGCATCTTGCTTCCATCTAACCTTGTTATTTGGAATATAACCTCTTTCCTGTTCAACCGTGTTCTGATTTGGGGACTTGTCGAGTGAATTGGTGTTCGAGAATACTAAGCAATAGGAATAGCTGGGTCGTAACCGTAAAAAAGAGATTATAACAAAACGTATTCGACAGATGTTGCTGAACAGGGTGAAAGATTCAGTAGACGCCAACTTCGAGATCAACGGGTCGGATTCCATAAGGATTGGTCGTGCACAAACCGCATCGTGACACTACAGATCATCGTTGAACAATCAATTGGATGGAATTCGTCACTGTTCATCAACTTCCTTGACCACAGGGAAGCATTCGACAGTGTGGATAAAAGAAGCTCATGGAACCATCTTCGACACTAAGATGTACTTTAGGGAATCCTCAACACCATCCGCATTCTATACGATGGGCTACACTGCAAAGTGGTGCATGGAGGACAGCTGACAGATGCATTCCATGTAAAGACCGGAGTCAGACAAGGTTGCCTAGTCTCCCTCTTTCTCTTTATTTTGTTGATTGACTGAATTCTGAAGACCTCCACATATGAGGGGAAGCACGGAATACAACGGAGAGTATGGGTGCAACTAGACGATTTGGACTTCGCAAATGACCTAGCCCTTCTCTCCTATGCACACCAACAAATGCTGGTGAAGACACCCAGTGTAGTAGCAGCCTCTGAAGCAGTCAGCCTCAACTTATAGAAGGTAGAAACCAAGGTACTAAAATACAGCACGGGGAACACCAACACGATCAAACTTGATGGAGGAACTTTGGAAGAGTTGGAAACGTTCACGCATCTGGACAGCATCATCGACGAACAAGAAGGATCCGATGCAAACTTAAAGGCAAGGATTAGCTAAGCAAAGACAGCATTCCTACAGTTGCAGAACATATGGAACTAAAAACAACTGCCAAACACTATCAAAGTCAGAGTCTTCAATACGAACGTCGAGACGGTTCTACTGTACGGAGCTGAAACTTGGATAATCACGACAACAACATCAAAAATGTACAAGTATTTATAAACAATTGTCTACGTTAATACGCAATGTCCGTTGGCCTGATACCATCAGCACCAGCCTACTGTAGGAGAGAACAAACCAACTTCCAACTGTGGAGGAAATTAGGAAAAGACACTACAAGTGGATAGGACATGCATTTCGGAAATCATCAAAATGCATCACGAAGCAAGCACTAACCTGGAATCCTGAAGGGAAACGGAAAAGAGGAAGGTCAAAGAGCACATTGCACTGAGTACTGGAAGTAGAAATCGAAAAAATAAATAGCAACTGGAAAGGACTTTTCAAGACAGAGTTGGATGGAGAATGCTGGTAAGCGGCCTATGAATCTCCAAGACAAGTAGCAGGCGTAAATAAGTGATTAATTTCTAAAAATCATTCATTTATTCCCGCGTATGATAAAATTGTTAATATTCTCACCTGTTTACATCATTTCTTTCTATTAGACTTTAATCTGGTAAACAGTTTTTTTCAGTTTTAATGATTGGATTTCAAATCTTTTTCCGGATCAGTTTATTCATTATTAAGAAGATGGAATATTATAAAAATAATGGATATAGTCCCATTTTAAATTAGTTTTTAAACATTTAACAATACTACGACTAATATAAAAGTATTCCAAGTGGAAAAATATGCTTTTGTGTAATTAACATGTACAAATAATTTTCTTATATCACATGATTTTAAAAGCATCTTAACTATAGAATAATAAGTTCCAGCTATATGTGGTTTTGGATTCGGGAAACAGAGTAAGCATCTGTACTGATAGTGCATATAGTAAATCGCTTAACATTGATTTCATTGCTTTGAATACACATATTAATTATATGAATAAAAATATTGGATATCCAATTCGTCTGTAACCAGTTGTCATATTTCTCTTAAACATTAATGGAGTGATAGGAGTGTGTTTGTCAAAGATATTTTAGCCCTGTTACTGAAATAATGTTTCAAAATAAAACGTTGAAGTATTTTCTTGTTCAATTGTTCATAAATCATTAATGTCTTTCAAGTTAACATAAATTTTTTTATCAACTGTTCATTTACTACTATTACTTATGATCATGAAAAGTTTTTCTCTTACGGATAATAAATAATTGGACTGGTTAATAGCGCTCAAGATAAAAACGATTTAAATAATTGATCTTTTCGAACTGAATATGCAGAAACTTGCAATTGATGAAAATTTCTAATAAACAAGTCGTTCATTATTGTTATCACTTTCATCAATTAAAAATTGGAAGTTTCTGGCCATGGTCACTTGATCAGCAACGAAAAACTATACTTTAAATTCAAATATATGTCACCAAATTGTTTTTAAGTCTTAGGAAAAAGTAACTGTTTTATCTGCGTTAAATAACTAGTAATAAGACATTTTGAATAAAATATGAATATTAAGATGGGCTTGAATAATCCCGTTGTTGAAATAAAGGACTGCATTTTGACCAGTTTTTGTTAGTACACGTAGATCCTAAGTGGAACGCTTAGATATAATCTTTTTGTCACACATTTTACAAAATAAATGGATAGTGGCTAGTAATGGAATGTAGGATTTGTGTTTTGGCGCAAAATGTAATAGACTTGAGTCCTAATGTAAACGTGAACACTGAGATTTACGTTCACCATGAATAGGATGAAACGCGCTCTTTGGATCGCAATGCTGGTCATAATCATCTTGTTCTATGAAATTCTTTCAATAAAAGTTCACATTTTAACTAAGTTATCAATTTTTACTGCCTAAATTATTATTTTCCAGTGACGTGAATGCAAAAATCTGTTACTTAATATATCCATGTTAATCATAACACTATTTTAATCTTACCTATAGTTGTAATAACTGTTATCACAAAAAATACTGATTCATAAAAGTTCCAACTGCTGTTATTTATTTCTTCTTCAGTTAAAATACGTCTGGCGATTGATTCCAGTTGAGCATTTACTTCAGCATTCATTTTCAAATAAAAATTTTCGTGCCAATTTTTAGGAATGTTCAGTGAGTCATATTTGCTGATATTTTTAATTGGTGTCATTGATATACCCATTTTTGTGGCTGATACAATATAACTAACAAACTTCTGAAGTTCTTCATCTTGAAGAAGAATAAGATAAATACACAATCTTGGTGATTTAATTCATCTTAATAAGTAAAATATTTTAATACACATTAGTATTTATCATATGCTATCTAAAAAATAATCAAAATGAAAACTCTTGTCTGTCAGAGCTTAAGATTGATCATTTTCACCTATTGATTTTTAAAAAAAAAATCAATGCTCACAATGACATACTTTACAATGGGGGTACAATGAGATTTAAAATTACTAATGTTTTCTAAATCTGTATTGAAATGTTTTTTTTTCTACTTAGTTTCGGATGTTATACCTTTTTTTCCGTAATTTCTGTCAGGATTTTGGAATTACGTGTAAAATTACTTTACAGTTTTATAATAAACCACCATAGATAAGAGAAATAAGGCTTAAAAATCTGGGCTATCAGCGAAAAAACTATGCATTTACAGGTTTTTTAAGTTATAATTCTTTAATTTGATAACACTATGTATTTGTGTGGAAACGATGTACAAAAAGTGTTGACACGGAGAGACTAAATAACATTATTGGTAGACTACTAATGAATAAATATGAAACATTTTTTGGGAATATTTGTAACAGTATTACTGATAAGGAAATCGCAATGACTTATCCGGTTTCATATAGAAAGAAAGTCAATACTAAAGTAAAACTAGGAACTAGATGTGGGCTAAACTCACTATACTGTAAGTTAAAAAGTGACTATTGTAAAAAAATGAGCCTATGTTTCCATAAAACTCCATCTATTGAATTCGATTACCAGTTAGTTGAACACCTTCATGTAAATTAGTTAGGGTATACGTCTGTTACAATTCGTGTTTAAGACTAAAAAAGTACCCTTAAACTTAAGAATTATGTCAGGAGAATAAATAATTAACTCATGTTCAGGTCGTAAACGAAATGGTCAACCTTTAACCTTTAAATAATCGTTGAACACAGTCACAGGTATTCTGTATAAACAATCGTTACTTATTTTGTTTTATTTTTATTAATGGTATTTTTTACCTTAAAATTTCCTATTCTATAGATTGGTGTATTAATGAGATCTCAGTGATCCATTAACTTTTAAAATACCACCAGTAATGAGATCTGACACAAAGCAAAAAATTACTGAATAACAAATACACATATATTACTTGATACACATGGATTAGTCCTCAGAAAATTGATTTGTGAAGCGTGTAAGCGCAATCTTTCTAGTCTTTCTGTAGGTCGTTCTAGTAGGGTTAAACAAAGTGCGCCAAGACAACAAAATGATATATAGGCCATAATGAATAAAAGTAATGGCAGTTTCTTATAGCATTCAGAGTGTTTTGAGGTTGTTTCACTATTTTTCGAGGACAGTATTGAGTTATTATCTTGTTTTGGCCGTTCATCTTCATGATGTTCTTGATTACCAATCATATTCAGAGTAGAAGTTCTTGGCTGGAATTCGCTTTTTTTTAACAACTAAATGCCTAAACTAAAGAAAATAAATTATTTTGATTATATATCTGATGTTTCTTTTTAAAATAAGTCTATAGAGGCCTAATTTATCACAATTTTAATATATTATGATAGAATAATATCTTATAATGAATATAGGATGAACTTAAACAGAGATATTTACTAATAAGTAACATTAGCCTATTATTTTATTTAGACAAAAAGTACCATTATAAAGCATAAACTACAAGTGACATTAGTTAGAACGATTCGCTAAAACCTTAAAAATATTTGTAATTAGTTGACAGAATTTTATACCAGTTTTTGAATCAACTACAAAGTCAAGTTAACAGTTGTAGTTATTTAATCAATTCGTATCTAATGTTTGTGAGAAATCAAATTGTTACCCATTTGGATATAGTCAAATGAAACTATGAAGCCATTGAGGTGGTGGAGAAGATTTTTAGCTCAGGTGGATGATTTTGATGGGGTTTTGTTCTCTGAGCTGGATGGTTTGGTCATGGAGCTTTCATCGTTCTTCCAAACGACATCAGCACAAACTTCAGAAAGAAGTGAAGTGTTCGAATTTCTCCATATATGGTTGGCAGCTTGTCCTGAAGACCTTTCGGAATAGGTGTTGCACACAAACCAACAAAATCACAACAGTCTTATGTAAACCACAGGATGAAATGACAAAAGATGAAAAACCGAACATAATCTTCAAAATAAGTTGTGTCAACTGTGAAAAACACTACATTGGATAAAAGGGATGCCTTCTTCATCGTTGCCTGCATGAACATCAACAAGCGGTCAAAAGCCATGACATAACCTCACTTATATCAATGCACGTGGACAACTGCGGATACATATTCGACTGGAAAATGTGGAAATCTTGGATAGAGAAAATTTTAAAAACACCAGAGAATTTTTAGGAGCTTGAAATTCACGTCAATCAGCGATCAACAAGCACATTGAAATCGATCCACTTTATCAACCAATCAGGAAAATTGTGGACAAACATAGGACCAAAAATCAAAATAATGGGAGATGCAACCAAAACAAAGAAATAAACATTGACAGATTTAAGGTCAGCAAGAACCAATCAACATCGAGGTCTACAGGACAAGCTGCCAACCATATGTGTAAAAATTCGAACGCTTCACTTCTACCTGAAGTTTTTACTGATGATGTCGTTCAGAAGAACGATGAAAGCTCCACGACCAAACCATCCAGCTCAGAGAACAAAACTCCGTCAAAAAATATGAACCTATTTTATGTTATAGTTAGGACCCTTCAGCAAGGTCTATATGAAATGGTGAGGAAACTGATTCCTTCCATTAGTTCAAATACACATCGTCCAGGTTCACAGCCAAGACTGACCTCCTGTAGGACTGAAACATCTACAGTCGATTGATCATTGAGTAATGACAATTATCATATTTTCCTAGTCTTTTACGGATTATTGAGTTCGATTGACAAGTGTTAATATCTTGTGACATTAAAATTCATTCTCGATAAAACAAAGTTCATTGAGGTTATAAATTGGTTTGATGTGATAAATACTTTTAATTTTTATATTTGTATTTCATATGTATTATTCTCAATGCGACCACATCCCGACGTAGACAAAGCAACATGTCTGTTTGTTATAAGGTGACTGACTAACTCTCATTTCAGGATCAAAAATACTTACGTACATTTCAATAAATATGAATGTATCGAAAAGTTTTCAATAAATTTATTTCTAACGATATGTAAGCACTACCATTACTATTAATCAGGACATTATTTACATAGTTGGCTATCTAAATAAGCAAATAAGTCAGGGGTTATAAATAGTAGAAAATAAATAGCCAGTCTAATATAATCAGTGTCTTTAAGCACATTAAGCTGAAAAGAATACAACATGCAATGTAATACGAACAAAGATTGCAGACTAAACATAAAATAGACTTGATGGAAAAGATTTCAGTGACAAACTACCGGTTCTATGGTCTCATAATTGTGATGAGTGTATGTACGAATTCAGCTGTTTATATTGAATAACCTATTTGAGTACTTAAATGTCTAATAATCTATTACTTATAAACTTGATCCAGAAACACCAAATGAAACTTCTTAAATTTTGTTTATTGGCTTATTTGATAAACACTGGAATCCGAACATATATTAATTTAACGGTTACTAAAGTTCGCTGTTCATCAATTGTGTTGCGCAACAGTATCCGTCAACCCCATCTCTATACACAAGAGACCATTTCAACAAGTTTGCTGAAGACAGACCTGAGCCTCCTTAATTTCCTCATCAGAGCTTACAGTCATAGTAATTTTGACGTGCTTCTTCACTTCACACATCTCTAATTCGGTCTTAATTTGTACAAAAAATACTAGTGAGTATTTCACTATTGAAATTATCAATAAATTTCGAAAATTCCAGTAACTTTTTTGAAATGGATTTTCAAATATTTACTTCTTAATCAGTTACGATTACTTTATACCTCTTGTTCTCTTGATACTTCTTCAAACTAAGAACAACAAGATTTGGAGAGTAAGATGAAATAAATCTGTTGTAAATCTTTTCATCAGTAACAAACAGTCTGAGGTTGTCATATTTGTGTGGTATAGAACCATGAGATCACTTTATTAGTGCTCCAACACAATTCGTAAACGAAATCAAAGATGAACCGCCAACACAGCAAAATAATGGTATTCTTTCCGTGTTCCAGCTCTATTCACTTCAAAGGAAGCAGAACCTACCAAGTACACTATTTCACAACTGTTAAGCAATGAGCAACAACTCTCATAAAACACAAAAACATGATTAGATACCTATGACAAAATATTTTTGTTAGCTGTCAAATTTATGGACAGATTAAAGTTCGCTGGGGTCACTACTATTACGGCTAATCAATGACGCTATTATTCAACGATTACTTTACATTCCTAACAATTATCAAACCAAAGATTTAAATGTGCTGTTCACACAATACATTTTATTACTGTCAATGTGCTCATCCCCATGCACTCAAAAAACCAAAGGTGATAACGTAATTGGCAAAATACTGGAGTCGTGAGTAGATAAAATTTAGAAGATATAAGATACATCCAGCTGACGGGTCCCAAACAAGATAAAACGAGAGTCCTTGACTCTCCTGCTAGTTACCATCTATCTCTGCCTTTGACTTAAGTCGGTATCGAGGTAATCCGCACAGAACGGGCATATATCAATAACAGACTGATCAATTGCAGTCTTGAAAATCAATGAAAAGATTCAAACAAACAAAATGAACTAAAAATAAACGTTTCAGATACTTCAACAAGAGACAGAAGTCCAAACAGACGAGACATAAAAGACACTGAACACTGTAGCTGAGATTTGTGCATGCTTATATGAATAATCTAACCACATAAAATAGGGGGGTGAAATAGTAAGTAATAGCTGCAAGAAAAACAAAGAATTGCGTGACCAAATTATGTCGTTAAAAGAAACATAGCAAAATGGTCACAATATTTATCTTAAATTTATTCAAAGTCACAATCAAAATGTTTATGTCTCACATGGTCGAAATGGGCAGACGACAGTACAACTTGACTCAAACATATTGGTAAGTACTACCATAGAATTTGTAAAGAAGACAAAACTTCCAATCCTTCCTTTGTTTGCCCTAGCATGGTAATGTGTGACTGAAACGTTTAGCACTCAGTACAAGAGAATAGATCCACAAGAACAACTGCATATAATCATTAATTTTACTAGTGTAGAGATTTGAACTTATGTCTATAGTTTTCAACCACCTAGTGTATTTTTTTAATTTTATATCTCTGTGATCTCATAAAAGTTTGCTTTTTGAACTATTTAAACCGTTCACCCCAATAAAACAGATTAGGTGAAGCCCTAAAGATGTCACAAACAAAGCAGATTTTGTTGTTCAGAATCAAAAAAGTCTTAAACAAATTGTTTGAAAAGCTATAATTATCACCAGTGTTTTTAATTGCGCTAGTGAATAAATACAGCAATAATATTAATAATGATAATAATGATAACACGGACCATTCATAAAGTTATTTTACTCAACTACATCCCTTACGGTTCTTAGGGCTACTCAGTGAATGCAGCATAAAGATTATCAGCATCTCTCATTCTTAAATTTTTTGATAATGGCCACACAGTTCTAAAACGCTTGTTTTGTATGACCGACAAGGCAGAAAAAAGCCGAAAACTATTTTAAAACACTTTTATTTACGTTGATGTAATTTCATGAAAGTCGAAGCAATGTGTTCAGTAGATGACTAAGTGATTCATGTTGTAAACCTTCATTGAAACTCTTGCTACATTACTCAATAATGCCGCTAAATAACCGAACAATTAAGGTTGAATATTATTTGTATTACTGACTGTATTGAAGTACAGTTACGATAATGTGCTTTCTACAGATAATCAACCACAATACTCAACCATTTTCTTTTTTCAGCATCATCTACAAAAAAATCTTTCATTTTATCCGCGATCGCCAGATTCTAGTCACTCAGAAACATACACCATCACTAAACTGCACATTTTGTACAGCCAAATTTCCTTCATTTTGTACAAATTTTATAGTTTTTTTGTTGTCAGTATTTTTCTACTTACCTTGTCGTGATATACGTGGACAAGTGCTCAAATTCCGGATTTGTGATGCCTTTAGATCTGAATTCAAACAGGTTTCAATAATTTGGTGAAGTCTAGATTTTTTATTTGAGGTCCACGACGCACCCACAGTGTGCAGTTTAAGGTCTGATAATGATTGGAAACGATGCTCGTGAGTTTATCCTTTATTTTATTTCGATGCTTGAACTTAAAACTACGGCATATTTTTGCTTACCAGTTTTATATCTTTCCAAATTATAACGTCATAGATTACAATATCTGGTGAACTGACTTCCAGTCTGACATTAAACATCAGTTTTATTAAGACTGAAGATATGCTTTGATATCTAATTTCGCCCAGAACAAAATCATGTCCAAACATCAAAGCACAGTGCTTACAATATAGATTTGCTAAAACCACTGCTCGAACTCCGATTCGATTCATAAGATCCTGTCATTATTAAGGATTAAACAATCAATACGGTGATGACAAACCACTTGTCAACCAGTCAAACTTTAGGTTATGCACAAACACGCTTTTAAAGAGTAATTCTTAGTTTTGAGTAAAATCTAGGTTAACTAGGTAAATCAAAGATAAACACTAAAGAAAAAGCGAGACACTTAAAACAAAACTTTCAAAAGGTATTATGCTATGAAACAGAAGCTAATAAACTAGGATTCTGCAATGGTACCAATTTAAACAACAAATAGTCCGGTATTTTATTTGAAATTATCACAAAAAACCTTATTTGTTAAACGATGAGTGAAATATAACTTAGAAATTTACCTTGTGTGACCGGGTCAGTTTTTATATCAAACTCAAAGGATATCAAAATATATTTCATGTAATTGGTTCCCTTTATGAATTTAAATAGAGCAAGAACAAACATTGATGCATGGAAGGACTGCAGTAGGGTCAACATACTTTTGCGTTTCAAGTAAAAAGAGGACGTAAAAAGTTTGATCATAACCCACACGTTACAATTAACCTGAATTTGTTTTCAAAATTTCATTTAGAGAATTATTATTTAAGCTAACATGGTTTTTCCTAAATAACAAATGGCATAAGATTTTTTCAGTTAACGAAGCTTCTCGTGATTATAAAACAGACTGCTTTGAAGTATGATTTTATTTTGGATGTTGATCTAGCCCAAAATTTGATTTTACTCGTGCTTAGTATGACTGAATACGTTTATTCTTGAAAGGATGAAACTTTAAAGTTTTTTGAAAGACTACCGATGGATTGTTCAAAAACACTTCTGTAGGCTTAAGGACTCTTTGCCTAACAAGGTAAAGCAAGCATGATTGGCAGGCATCCTTTATATGGTCTGCATCTGAATCCTCTCATTATATATATATATATATATATATATATATATATATATATATATATATATATATATATATATATATATATATATATATATATATATATATATATATATATATATATATTGAGGCTTCGATTATCTATCAAACGAATTTGTTATATAATGGCTATAAGTACTGTTGAACTGATTATATGAGTGATTTAGGTACTTAAATCGTTAAAAGTGGTTTCATCAATGGATCTGTAGATCATCTTTAAACAAAAAATGTAATTCGCTTGAAATTTTAAATGAGTTGTATGCGTATTTCTTCGAGTGCTTTCTACTCAAAAAATAAACACGCAGTAAACAATATAAACCCTTTCAAGAACGAGTTCATGATAACTATGTGAAACTCAAATATTCATAGGCTTTAAATAAAAAGATATACAGCTGTGCTACGTCACGCATGGGAACGGATTGTTTGTTCACTGTCGAATAATTCAGAGATCGATATGGTCACTCCAGAAAGCTTTAAGAGAAACAATCAAGTTTGTGTACACTTTCATGTCGAACACGCAGTCAATCTTTACTTTAGTCTACTTTTGAACAGAGGAAAACATGAATAACCAAACAAATACTTAGAAGTAATATAGGTGACTTCGGTAACCAAATCACAATAGAACGCGTTTCTCCTCATTCGTGCTACAGCTGCCTGAGTAATTCAAGTCCAACTGAATTTTTAAATAACCAGACTCAAGGTACCATAAATCATCAACCAACCAAAAACCCAACCTCAACTTTTGACAGAAACAATATAATAAACTAAAAGCTTAGTCATATTTAAAAAAAATACCAAGATTACCAGCTTAAAAATATTTACTCGTGTAGATTGTAGCTCTAATTGTCCTAGCGCCAAGGTCCTTCCTCGCATGTCAACGCGATAAGTGCCTAAGAAATCATAAACGTGCACGATAGAAGGATTGACGTAGTAATTTAAAACAAACCAGTTCAAAGCCAAAGTGCATATGGTGAAATTCTTTCTTAATTGCTTGGAAAATTTTAAGAATAGCTTTGTTTCTTATGGAAAACACTATTTAATTCTAGGGAAAGTGTTTGCTACTAGTAAAAAATTCTTGGGGTTGGAGCAAAATCGTGCAAAGAGTCGAGGGATTACTTATTTAATATTAGTCTCCCACGTCAATAGATGAGAAGTGAGGTAAATTTAACAGTTGAAAATGTTTCGAATTCATAACGGTAAAATCATAAATAGAGTTTTACAAATAATGGTGAACGTTATGAGTTCATTGAGTGTTTTTATAGAAGAATTCCATTTCACGTGAATAGCAATTAAGACGTACATTGAAACTATGTGAAAGTTACTTCCGCAGTCATTTGATGTTATATTACATTCGTATAGTAAGGACAGAAAGCCTATGGCCCAAGTTACTCCCTTTCTAACATACCTCTGTGGGTATCTAGTCTTTTTTGAATGATTCAATTCAAATGGTTCAAATGGTTGTGGACGGAATAGAAGAAGCTTTCACTTAACAGGCTTCCGTGTCTAGTAGCAGGGGATCACCAAATCCTCCAGGCAGGAACCTAGGTATGTTAACAATAAAAGAGGAAAATAAATTGGTAAATCATAGTGTGATACTGTTCTTGGTCCTTAAGAATAGGTCAAGTTGCCTCTTGAAGGACTCCTAAGAAGTCGTTTGGACTAGCTCGGCCGGCAGCGAATTCCATCTTTTGACAACTCTTAAGGAGTAGAAGTTGTGTCTACATCCCGTCTTGCTAGGTTGAGTTTCCAGTTTCCGGGTGTTACTCCTTAGGTTAGTATTCGAACTAAGCTTAAGTAGGTGTTTAAGAGGATGTCCAGAAGTGTTGAGAATACTATAAGCCATTAATAAATCACTTCTAAGACGCCTTTACTCTAATGGGTTAAGGTCTAGTGAATGGAGGCGTTCTTCGTAAGGCTTAGATTTGAGTTCTCGAACTGATTTCGTGGCTCGCCGTCGGATACGCTTCAAAGTGACCTTGACCTTTTGGAGTGAGGGGGGAGTACTATATTTCCGTACTCTAAATGGGGACGGATAAAACTATTGAAGATTGTGTGGAAAGTTCTTCCGTCAAACTGGCCAAAAATGCGCTTCAATGTTACCAGTGCAAGGTTAGCTCGGAAGGCATTTTTGTCACAATTAGCGTAAGACTTTAAATCATGGGGCACCAGGACTCCTAAATCTTTTTCGACATGGGATACGACGATAGAGGAGTTTCCTAAAATGTAACTGTAGTTAGCAGATTGACTACTTTACACTTTGAAGTGTTGAAGGTAAGTACGTTATCGTCTGCCCAACTTTGAAGTCGAGTCAGATCCTCCTGAAGTGCCTGTGTATCGTCTTGGTTACGTATATCTGTCCAATGTTTCACGTCGTCGGCAAAAAGTAATAATTCTGACGTTACCTGTTGAGGAAGGTGCCAACACGACTGCTTAGCGTAACAGGTCTCAAGAATTGGTCACTCTGTGTGGAAACCGCGTATGCCACTGGTACTTTTTCGTTCTAAGCTTTTCTACTCACCTGCTATGTCATCTGTGAAGTCCTGATCTATTGGAAATAAAAAAAGAGAATATGTTAGGTCAAAAATCATTTCTTAGTATTCTACACACCAAAATCAGATCACCTCTTAATATGCTGTAGTGGTAAATAAATCCCCAAAATATATAGCCCTGTAAGTCTTCGACATTGGATGCTGACCATATTAGTTTTAATTGATTCACCTCACTGGGGGCGCTCGGTCATGCATCCGCATCAGATGACGAGTGGGAACGCCGCGTTCAACATTTCCTGCAATCGCTAGCCAGGTTAGATCAGTCGATCCTCGATATATTGATAGTCTGTCAAATACATCTTCGAACCTCCTCGCTTCTGTCTTTTGATTTCACTTGGTTGGTACGATTCGTAGTAGAAGGTGTTACTGGTTAAAGCGTTGTCAAACTCCAAATACCTGTGGCATCCTCACTGCGATAGGACAGAGTAAATAGGTCTAGTTTTTAAAACCACTCTTGGTGTGGTGAACCCTAGAATTCTGAGATTGCACAGGTAGCTGGGCTGCAATTAAACGCAACGCAATTTCGTAAAAGTGCCCTTCAGCTTAGCAACCAATCAGAATGAGGCGGGAATTATTATATCCGCCATCTTTGTAGGCAATGGCAGTCGGCTTTCTTCATTCTGTGCTTCTTTCAGCTATTTCTTTTGTGTGGCTATGTGATTTAATGCTTCAGCGTGCTTAAATGCAGAAGTTAATGTGATTTTCTAAATGTTGGAGCGAAATTTTCTTCTGATTTAGCTTTGTTTTCTGGATTTTTGCTGCTGCTAATCAAGTCAATGTATTTCTTCAGCCAAGCTGGCTAGTCTTATGTTTTATAATGATAATCGGTTTTGTTTTGACTTGTTTTTTAGATATCCAAAGCCGGAGTTCGTTTTTCTAGCTAAAATAATTGTTGCTGCTGCCTGTGACTCTAACTGTTCGCATGTTCGTTCCTAACAGTCCTTTATGATGTTATCGGCAAAATGAAAGGAAACAACCAACGGTTTTTAATTCTCTTCAGTATTATGGACAACGCTATCCCCTCAACGAGTCAAACTAATACCGAGTGCTTAGCCGTAGTTGATATCAGCACTGTTTGCGGAAGGACCCAGACTTCCAACAACCATAAACGAAGTCACAGATACTACCAATCTATTGAAGAGGGTTTGTCATTAAAAATATGTCATATAGCAGTAATATAGGGGTTGTACTCGTTACGTAGTGCGTTAAAGCAAGCCTAACAATGAAAAGCCGGAAATCCGCTATCAGTGTGTAGTGTATGTTTGCTGTTTTGGCCATAAAAGGAAGCCGAAGGGTCATGATCAGGGAGTAAAAAGGTAATTAACTGTTATTAAGCTTACATCTTTATAGATCATATTTCACCACACGCAGATCTGTGTTTTTTTTACAGTATGACATCAACCTGTACCTAATATTTTCACCCTTACGATGAAAAGTACCTGGAAATTCTCACTTTCATATTCGAATTATTTTTGGACAACTGCCTTCCAGTTTGATTGCTTCGTACGCCCTGGAAGACTAGATTCCTACATTATTCGTAGTTTCAGTATAACTCTCACACAGTAAGTTCAAATTAGACACTAGTCTTTCTAAATAAGCCTGTAAAGCTAATATCTGCATTCTCTATTTCAGTTAATCGATGAAGACATGTACCACGTGCATCTGCTGTATGTTGCCATTTCACTCCAATTCTAACTGTTATATCTTTTAAAAAATAAAATTAATATATGCAGTAAACATAGACTTATTTGTTTTGATGGAGATAGGGGGGTTCATGGGATTTTTAGCAGGACTGTAGTAATATTCTCACTAAAGGGCTGAGCGAGTGCGTAGACCAATGTAAGTTACCACACAGGGTGCCTTTGAGTTACTCGTGTTCCATTAGTGTGGGTAGAAGCATTACTTACCATATGACATTTGAGTAAGAAGCTATGATATTAGACACGGGGACGGTTAGGATGTGTAACGCGTGTTCGTCCATCAGCTGCCCTGGCAAATCATGGTGCCTAGAATAAGTTGTAAGAGGACCCGAGTCTGTAGGTTTCCCAAGAAAATGACGAAAATATGCACCAAATCACCTTATGAAGAGCGTCTCCAATCACTTGACCTCTACCCATTAGAGTATAGGCGTCTTAGAGGTGACCTGGTGGTTTACAATATCCTTAACACTTCTGGACATTCTCTTAAGCACTTACTAAAGCTTAGTCCCAACACTAACCTAAGGTGTAACTTCCAGAAACTAAAAACGCAACATAGCAGAACAGACTGTAGACGCAACTTCTATTCCTTAGGAGTTGTCAAGTGCTGGAATTCGATGCCCGCCGAGATAGTCCAAGCAACTTCCCGTGAGTCCTTTAAGAGGCAACTGGATGTATTCTTGAGGATTGAGGATAGTATCATACTATGATTTACCAATTTCTTTTCCCTCGTTTATTGTTAAGATACCTAGGTTCCTGCCTGGAGGTTTTGGTGATCCCCTTCTACTGGACACGGAGCCTGTTAAGCGAAAGCTTCTTCTATTCCGTCCACAACCATTTGAAGACATGAACTAGGTGCTGAGAGGCTCGCTTATCACAAGTTTCTTGCAACGATTTAGTAGGTAAAACAAAGTAGCATTAGATTCAAAAATTTATTCAAGAAATTTCATTAAGAATCGAATATCAAACAAAGGTTTAAACCAAGTTCCCGTTTAAAGGTTGTATTGGTGATGTTAAGCTGCAGTTTTTGTTGTTTTTTTCCAAACGGAAGACTAAAAGAAGTCAAAAAATACTAGAAGTGGTTGTGGGACTAAAATAGACGTCCAGCATCCTTTTTATAATCTGCTGTTATTTGGGTCTCCCGTAAACAGTTTCATAGTTCCAAGGGTGAAACAGTTTTTTAGGATCTGTGAAGACTCACTCCTGTTGCATTCTAAATGAGAATATAGTAATGAATTTAGTCAGAAATGTGAAAAAGACAAATAAATAAATTACATGGTTTTTAGCAAAGAATTTATGCAGTTGTGATTTACCTTGAGTTCATGAATATGAGATAAGGTTAGTTACTATTACTTGTGCAAAGCATAACATGGGCTTAGTACCGTATTGCAATGCTTTTATTATTTCGCTCCCATTTAAGTATTCCCATGCACCTGCGTCTAGTTTAACAGGAAGACATACAAGCAGAGTAAGTGCCTGATAAAATAAAAATCCCAGTTGTCAAAAAGATTCTTAACATTTGTTCACAGCCAGCTGCATTTAATTGAGACACAGAACACTCATCTTCTAAGACTGAATACTGCTGTTTTGCGGGCAACTGAAAGCTCAGACGCTTAGCTATCTTGCTACCGATGTTATTGCTGGAGAAATTGTTTAATGACAGTGATCATGAAATATGGTCAGTGATAAATGTACAGTCTAGAAATAAACACCAAACATACTTATCGCTATCTTATAATGTATGACAGCAACAGCATCAAAGGCACGTTTTTTCCTATTTTTAATCAGACTGATCTGAATCAGTATACTCATTAAAAGCAGGCAACTCTTCTTACTAAACTGATCTGTTTCGTTATAGGCTTTAAGCACTATACTTAAGAATAACATAATTCTTTCAACTAAACTGAATTATACGACAACCAAGAATACTAAACTAAGCAAGTGTCATAATAATTGTATCATTTGCACAGACATGTTGCTCAAAGTATTTAAATGGACATAATTAGGCCAATAAAACCACGAAATATAGGCCATATGAACTTACCTAACAGAAGATAAATAATACATACGCAGATTGTCCTCGAGAACGTCGAACTTGTTCAGGGCATGAGGAGTTGATTGGATGTGATCATGAAGTATCATATATATATATATATATATATCCCTCCTCACCCTAACAAATCATCGACTCGTTTCATCAACAAACTGAACGTAAGATAGTGGTGACCCCACCTGTAGCACTTCTATGGTAACTGACGGTCCGAAGCCCGAGTGAATAGGGTAGGTTTGGCATGGAATCAGCATCCCCATCCCATGAAAAACGACTTTTCTAAAAAGATGTGCTAATCAGGATAAACAAATTAAACCAATTGACCATTCCCCTCCGAGTTGAAGGAAGAATTAATAATAATGATAATTATATATTTCTGCATGAGCAGGTACACGCCATTCTTACAGACATGATCTATAAATTACAACATTGTTGGCGCACATCATGCTTTCCAATTTATTAATTTTATAGTTGTTATAACGTACACTTGTAGAGCGCTTGCTATAAACCATGACCTTGAGGAGACGCGTACGTCAAGTTTGTTCCAGACGTCAGAAGTTCCATAGCTGTGCATTCAGAGCGAGATTTTGAAAAAAAAGAGAGAAACAGAAGAGCAGCAAGGCACTTGGATATGAGCGCACAACGTTGCTTAACATTGTGTAGTAGAACAGACAGGGGTATAATAAATTAGATTAACTTCATATTATCTCTCGTTAGAGCGAAATGAAATCAGAGGTTCCATATAAGAGAATGTAGTAATAAAGAACAATGAGTTGTGATGTTTAACAAGTTGGAGTAAGCTCACATGAATGAAGGGAAGTCAAAGTTGGTACAAGGAAGGCGGTTTATTTGAAGGGAGTGTGCATATAGAGGGTGAAGTGTTAAGAATACTGATGACTTTATCTTCTATTGTCTAATTTTTCTTTCTTTTCTTTTTTTGTCCATCCGATACTAGTCAACATAGTGTACAAAAGAATAAAAAGCTAATAAAGAATAAACGGGAAGTAATTCACACTAACTTGGTGCCGATGTTATTTTGTGTTGTCCTAACCAGCTGATGGGTAACAGGTCTCATAGATGCAAGACCACTGGTATTAGGCAGTCGGTTGTGTGGTCCTCTTGACGTTTTAGGGTGGTGGTGAGTGTCCCTTAGTGACTGAGTTTAGTTGAACAGTATCGATAAATCCAGTGAGTTACCTGTCTACTTCAAGTGAACAAATAGGTGAAAAAAGTAACCTCTTACTTACTTACTTACGCCTGTTACCCCCAATGGAGCGTAGGCCGCCAACCAGTGATCTCCAACCTACTCTGTCCTGGGCCTTCGTTTCTAGCTCGATCCAATTTTTGTTCATTTTTCTCATGTCTATGCTTGTTGAGGCTCAGCACTTAGAACTCGTTGTTGACAGCTATCTTGAATTGTTTGAGTTTGACAGTATCTTGAAGAAACGCTGTATTGAACCTTTGTAATGCTGTTTCTCCCAGTTTTTCATTGCTCCTTTAGCCTCAGTTTCATCTTGGTAACCACCGATTGATGGTGATACGTATTTATGTCAGCTTCTGTCCTGTTTCTCACGTCTTCTATTGACCTTCTCAATTTTTTAGTGATGCAAATACGGTCGATCTGGTTTTGTGTAATTCGGTCCAGTGAGACCCATGAGGCTATCTTTGTGTACGCGTTTGTGTGGGAATATTGTGTCGCCGGTGACCATTTTGTTGAATGCACATAAATTTCCGAATCTGTCGCCCTTCTGGTTCCTTCCTCCTAGTCAGCCCATGTCGTCCCATGATATCTTCATATCCGGTGTTGCCCATTAGTACTTTTGCATTTAAATATCCCATCATGTTGGTTGAGTCATTTCCTGAGCATTTCGTTCTGATTGACTGGAGCCTCTCATAAATATGACCTTCATCGTCGTCGTTGCTATAATTGAAAGGCGCATAACGTTGAATAACATTCATTGCGCTTCCCTCCTTCTTTGTCTTGGAACGTGCTTCCATGATTCTATCTCCTTGAGATCCACATCCTATGAGTGCTTTACGTATTTCTTTGAACAGCACTAGAGCAACTCTATTTGTATGGAGATATTTCTTCTTCTTGACCAGAGTACATCAGCTTCTCTCACGAACCTATCCTTTTCTGTCCAAATTGTGTCCAATATTTTTCACTTATTCCGAGCACCACCGATTTGTATCTCCTCAATTTTTGCAGCTATTTAGTTGGTCTTGCTGGTCTCTCACATTGTTCAAACATCACATGTACCTATATTAGTTTATCCACTGGATAAAAAAACTAAAACGAGTCAGACAACAAAAGATATAGTTATTAGTTTCCTTATCACTTTACTCTCCATATTCACCTTCCATTATAATAAACGGCCTTTCATATTCCAACCCTGAATTCCCTTCCTTCATGTGAGCTTACTCCAACTTGTTAAACATCACAACTCATTGTTCTTTATTACTACATTCTCTTATATGGAACCTCTGATTTCATTTCGCTCTAACGAGAGATAATATGAAGTTAATCTAATTTATTATACCCCTGTCTGTTCTACTACACAATGTTAAGCAACGTTGTGCGTTCATATCCAAGTGCCTTGCTGCTCTTCTGTTTCTCTCTTTTTTTTCAAAATCTCGCTCTGAAGGCACAGCTATGGAACTTCTGACGTCTGGAACAAACTTGACGTACACGTTCTCGAGGACAATCTGCGTTAAAGTATATCCATATTCTCGTACCGATCGTTTTATAATTTGGACGCATGAGTACACTAACAGAAATAAAAAAGTTAGGCAACTCTAGTTACCAAAATCATGTACTTCGTCACTTCCTTCAAATATTATTATCATCCACCGAACTACAGACCTGTCAGCCTCACCGGTGTCGTAGTTAAATTACTGGAAAGAATTGTCAAAAAGACCATAATGACGTTTGTGGAAACCAACAAATTGTTAAACAACGAACGACATGGTTCCAGAAAAGGTTTCTCTTGTACAACAAACCTCCTTATAGCAAGGGAGCAATGGACAAGGGCTCTAGACAACGGGAACTCAGTAGATGTTGTCTATACAGACTTTAGCAAAGCATTTGACAGGGCGCCAACACATAGACTGCTATGGGAACTAGAAAACCTTGGTATTGCCGGACCTCCACTAAAATTGCTTAAAGATTTCCTAGTAGGTCGTAGACAGAAATTAAGGATATATTCGAAGTGCGCCACCTGGAGACCAGTACTTAATAGGTTTTGTCATAGGTTCTTTATATTTTATACTGTATGTAAATGATCTCCCAAGTATAGTAGTCCCTAATGTTTCTATAAGCTGACGATGTAAAAATCTGACATTTAATAACGGAAGATGCAAATGCATGTGCACTTCAGGCAGATTTGAATATTGTGATTAACTGGTCCAAGGAGTAGCTGATGCCTATTAACACCGCAAAGTGTGTCTACATACCCTATGGGCTATAAGACGGATATTCGCCAAGTTAAATACTACCATATTCACCACAGTATACACAACCTTAGTGAGAACTAGGCTTGTGAACTGCGTTCAAGCTGCAAGCTCCCGTTTAAAAGGTGACTCGGATATCCTGACAAAAATACAGGTGCAGCTACCTGTGCAATTTCAGAATTCTAGGGTTCACCACACCAAGAGTGGTTTTAAAAACTAGACCTATTTACTCTGTCCTATCGCAGTGAGGATGCCACAGGTATTTGGAGTTTGACAACGCTTTAACCAGTAACACCTTCTACTACGAATCGTACCAACCAAGTGAAATCAAAAGACAGAAGCGAGGAGGTTCGAAGATGTATTTGACAGACTATCAATATATCGAGGATCGACTGATCTAACCTGGCTAGCGATTGCAGGAGATGTTGAACGCGGCGTTCCCACTCGTCATCTGATGCGGATGCATGACCGAGCGCCCCCAGTGAGGTGAATCAATTAAAACTAATATGGTCAGCATCCAATGTCGAAGACTTACAGGGCTATATATTTTGGGGATTTATTTACCACTACAGCATATTAAGAGGTGATCTGATTTTGGTGTGTAGAATACTAAGAAATGATTTTTGACCTAACATATTCTCTTTTTTTATTTCCAATAGATCAGGACTTCACAGATGACATAGCAGGTGAGTAGAAAAGCTTAGAACGAAAAAGTACCAGTGGCATACGCGGTTTCCACACAGAGTGACCAATTCTTGAGACCTGTTACGCTAAGCAATCGTGTTCGCACCTTTAATTGAATCATTCAAAAAAGACTAGATACCCACAGAGGCATATTAGAAAGGGAATAACTTGGGCCATAGGCTTCTGTTTTCACTAGGCAATTCTGAATCTGGAGTTTTAACTACACTGGTTTTGGTTAATATGACCTTGATGTACGGTCAACATATAAACGTGGTTGTTTCTGTTCATGTGAGTTATAACTTTTTTTGAATAATGGTGTCTCTAGATTTTAATTATATGGTTTTTCGAGTGTTTTGGATTGCCAATTAAAACAGCAGTCCTGGTAAATGATTTCACTTGCCCAAATATATGTAGATGAACTTAACAGTATATACCATGTATGTTTATAGTATTAAGTACTCTTGTCAAAAAACGTTGGGTTATCCAACATTTAAGGCTAACTGTTTCATGTTCGGTTCCAGGTTCACGATAAGTGTACGTGTTTTCTTGCATTTATTTTCACCTGCATCGTGCATCACTGCATGTTCTTTTTCGCCCTACGAAATTGTTGACCAAACTTTGTTTAACATGGAAATTCGATCATAAGCATTGGGGATTCTAAAAACAGCCTTATCTCATCCACCAAACAAAAAACCCATTTTATGAGACACTAGTTCGTTAAAGCTGCACAAAAGAAGGAATTTTCTAACAGGAAGTATGTTCTAGTTAGGTGTAGGGTTTAGGTGCCTCTAGAGAGAGCGTGTAAAATATTTGTCCGGGCACTTGTAATCTATTGTAGTCTATTCCACATGCTTTATCTTCGGCATCGTAAACAACGCATTTATTTTTTGGCATGAAGTCTTCAAAACTTTTGATCATAAATGTGACCAGGTTTTGATTCCACACCGGCAAGACTCTAATTTATGGACGAGCCAATCAGAGGCGTTTTAAAGATTTCAAGGTTACGTCGCTTAGTGCTAACGTACGTTCGGTTCACAGGGAATTTTGTACAAAACGTGATAAATAAAACGGCGAGACTATAATTTGTGGACGAATCTATCAGGTATAAGATAATAGATGTCAGATTTGGGCACGAAAGCCTTAGATCCATTCGGGTAAATAAATTTTTGGCATTATAGATGATGTCAGTTTGTGATGAAAACCCCATATATAATCCCTAACTAAGGTAAATTACGAAAGTTATCAAGAACTGGATAATAAAAGCACCAGTAAAACCGGCTGCAGCCAGGTACTACAATATATGCGGATGTTTGGATAGCGTACAGACTCCTACATAGGCTTGGTTATGTGCGTCGTGTCTTATCCACAAGTGGTATTTCGAGTACTCAACAACCGGAGTACACACAAACAATATTGGAACTATGTGGTCGAGGCTGAAAGAGTTTTTGAGACTTTATCATGGCTCCAGAGGCCGACTATTCTGTAGCCGTATGGATGATTTCCTTTACCTCTGAACCTCTTTCTAACCTTAACAAGTTTTTGAATCACGTATAAGAAGTGTATCTATTTTATTTCTTTGGTTTTGTATAACATCTTTTTACTCTATACAGACTGCCGATTGGTCAATGTTTCTCAAGGTCACTTAAGATTCGTTCAAAGGCCGTCCATAAATTGGAGTCTCGTCTCCACACCTACTTCAGTCTTCAGAAGTAAGGATAGGAGGTAAACCCATTCATGTCAATCCCTACGACTTGTAGCACTGTAAAGTTCCAATCCCGCTTTCTATTAACGTGCAGTCAGTCAGTCAGCTACAACGTAGGACCAGGCACATATGTGCATCGGTCCAAGTTGCCATACCTCATTAGCACAGCAAGATGAACACTGGATTCATAGGAGTGGTTAGGTCAAATGTGATAATATATAGGAGGGAGATTGCAATAAGGATATAGTATGGGAAGAAAGAATTAGTTAGTAGAAAAAAAGATATGAAGTGATTTTAATCTCATAGTTTAAGGGAAGACAAAGTGTATACACCGACGCCATTGTGATCGATTCTGAGCCATGTCACCAAGTCTCTAACGATTTGTTACGAAAGTCACGCGGACTCTAACCAAGTAGTCTGCATCTACCAACATGGCTCACACTAAAAGTTAGTGACTTCAAGCACTGATGCCACGTTTTGGTTTGGCCGCCCCATACTTTCGTCCAACCATCTCTAACACCGGTTAGCATTGCACGTCGTGGTAATCGGTGTTCAGGCATACGTAACACGTGGCCCAACGCAGGGCCTAGGGAAAGAGAGTGAACACATGTACGCATCAGTGGCTTTGTAGTATTTAGTACTATTTCAAGTCTACCTAGATTGTTTCAGCTTTTGGACGTTATATACTCATATACATTGTCAATTGTTTAGTTGTAACCTTGACTGCCTTCATATGAGCGTATCTGTTCGTGTTTTTCTTATCACTTACTCTATTTGTCACATGTCTTCAGTTTTTTCTAACTATAAATGTTGAGTCATCCTCGATAAAATCGAATAGGCTGAGAATCCTTTCTCCATGTTGCACTTACCGTCTGTCTGCGTAAATAAAACAGGTTCTTATTAAATTTGTATATAGCTTTTCTCACAACCGTTGCCCAACAGGGTTAACTTAAGTATGGTATACAATAATAAATATTTACATTTCGTGGTCCATTCACTGTAATTCATAATAAAGTCAGAACGTTGACACAACCTATTCTAAGTCATGTCACTTAACGTTTCCAATCTTTGGTTACGATAATCGCGCGGAGTCCAAACAATCTGTACGCAAAAACTTAAATCCGTCCAACCATCTTATTTAAAATACATAAACATTGGTACAAGGAGGCACCAAATAAATATGCGCCACATAAATCATTCGATTCGTGTGAAGGCTGGGATACTGCCCGGGTGTCCAACCATCAGTGGTTTTATGATCTAGTGCCACGTTTTGTTTAAGTTGCCTCCAATCTTGTTTCAACTGACTCCTACGTCAACAAACGTTCTTCGTCGAGGTAGGCAGTGGTTTAACATACGAATGCTACCTTAACGAAGCCAATCTCATCCACCAATTAGCTATTCCTACCTAGTATCCTCTAAATTCTTAATTACGTGGTCCCAACAGCTCTTCAGAGGTACTTATGATCAAATACTAGTAACATGTGTATCTATTTTCAAAGGATATGTTTCAAAACAAAAATATGGAACGGCGGGTACTTCTGTTTAGAAAACTCGGCCTTTGGTTGGCTGATGGTAATAATGCCTACTCCTCGAGTTGGCGGGAGTCAACTTAAGTTTTTGAATTTGTACCGTGATTCCATCAAATACCGATCATACAGGGGTGATAGGACTTCTCAGATAAGTGAAGTGGTCTAAGAATGCAACTACTTCTCTGTCATTAGTTACATTTTATCTGAATAACTGTTCTGGCCTTGTGGGATATTATTAACCCTAACCCATTGGGTGTTACAGGTCTGTGCCCTCTCCCCCCGATCCATACAATCAGTGTCAGGGCTGGTAAAACTACCAGGTTGCAAAGTTCGGACCTGTGGCTTAGTGACTAAAAGTCAAACATGCATACCACTGAACCACCGTCCTGAAAGTGTTCATCAGTATATCAAGCTACCTGTATCACTGCACTTTAAATACATACAATTGATGCTTCCCAGGAAGAGTAAATTTTATTTGGTTTATTTACGCATTCAATGACCTCGTTCGTGCTGTTATTCAATAACTCTCCTCTTGTTTCCTCATATAATTTGTTTTGTGTATTCCCATGGTTTCTTACTGGCAATTTTTGAATTACACATAAGCAAATAAAAACCACGCTTTCCACGCCAGTCTGATTACTTCTTAAATCATTGATCGACGAATTCCGTCGTTCAGATAATCTTGTCATAATTTTCAATACTAAATCTTATTTTTCAGATTTTGGAAGTATGACTGGTTCACTTCAAAAAAAGTTAAATACACACTGGGCGAGGTCTGTTCCTGATAAACGACTTGCAATTCAGTTACTTCGAGTTACTCCATTTATTTTTACGGCAAGTCGATCAACTATGGGTAGCCTTCTTTGCTGTGACGTAGAAGAGCCTTTTGCTGTACTGTCTACATCTAACCAAGTAAAAAGTTTGTTCTAACTTGACGTTTATAGTATCCTAGGATCTACGACGGTAACTTATGGATTAGCGCAAAATTCATGTCCTATGTACGCGACCCTTTACCCAAGTGCAGGTATATCTACAATATTTGCTTTTCTGCTAGCACGGGTTTAGTCGCCGTATACGCGTTATCGAAACATGCTTTTGGTTAATTAGAATTTTGAGCTATTCTGTTCAGTATCTTGAAGAGAAGGTTTTTTCATTACTCATTAATATATTCATCTTTCAGAAGGAGCACTTTGCTTTTATTGAATCTTTTTCAATTATCCAGGAATTTCATACCAACGCAACAGTTTTCTCTCAGATGATTGGAGTGTGAGTTTTTTTGCTGAACTATTAACTTGGATTTATAAACGAGTGACCGTATCATGTATACAGTCGTGTTATGCAAAAGGAATGCAGATGAATAGCAGATTGTTTACTACTTTAATTTCATAAGTTCCTGTTCCATTAAGCCTTCCGCTTTATACATTTCTGATAATGAAAACTCACCAAACGATCAACTGATAGGTCTAAGGTCCGAACCCTGCGTCACCTTCGGTCCGTGCAACCATGTAATATCTCTAACCCTCACACTCAAATTAAGTGACTCAAAGTCGAATACATCAGTCTGTACTTGATAGACTCGTTACAATCATAATATGGCGTTAGTGATTTCTGGTCTCTCTGGTAAATTCCTTTAGGCTTAACAAGCTGGTAGCCGTAGGTCGTTTTTGAGTTGACTTTTAATTAGTCAGCAATATTCTATTTTAAGTATTGGGTTACAGAGATTGTTGAGTTTCATTAAAGTCGTGAACCAATCACTGTTAGATCACCATTAAAAACCTGGAAGCACTGGGATCTAACAACAATGGGAGACAGTCGCTCAATATGGATGCCGGCTCAGTAGTCTAGAGGTTAAGCGTTTGCGCACGAGACCGAAGGTATTGAGTTCAATTGCTGCGTGAGGAGTCGCAGATGCGTACTGCTGAGGTGTCCTATACTGGGACGAAACGGCCGTCTAGTGCTCCCAGGTTTTTAATGGTTTTCTAACATTGATCGGCTCATGATTTCAGTGAATATTTAATTTTGTTTTGCGCTCTATAGATCGAACAGTTCGATTTGGTTTTATCTTATTGAACTATCAAAATTTATTTCCTTAAAGTGTTAAACGATGTATCTGGTATGTTCCTGTTTTATAGTCAGTCGTTTTTACAGTAATAATGGGACACTTAGTTTTTAGATGTATCATACTATTTTCTGAGAGTAAAACTTTCATTTTATTTTGACTCCATTGAATGTCTGTGTACTAATTACTTTAGGACTGAAGCTATCGGCGACACGAATAAAAACCTTATTCTTCCACGGTAAGTTTCTATGTATCGTTATATTTACCTTCCTCTTAGTTTACCATTGCGGAAAAAAGCCATATCCAAAAAGAAACGTGTTGGTGTTAATAAAAAATGGTATGAACTATATTTAATTGGTTTCTGATAATAAATTTTTTCTATCAAAGAAAATTTGACTTTAATTTCCGTTAGTGGTTTGCCTAAAATGAATGAATCATACGCCGAAGTTATGTATTGAGATAGTTAAGGCGTGTTATATATATACAGAGCAATTGACTAGTAATATCAACTGAAAACACCAAATGCAGCTTCACCCGATGGAGTTTTACTTGCAGCATGTTTCATGAGTCGTGGGTTACGCACTATTTTTGACATACTCATTTCTACTGAAATTATTGCTTGTTTTTGCTCTGGAATGATTTAAACCGAAACATGGATAACTCCCATCAACCTTATCTTGAAGCATTAGTAACAGTCGATTGTTGGGAGCTACATTTGTGTCAGACAAAGTCAAATTGTGAGTCGTACACACAACTCATCACGTGCCGCCAGCACAATTTCCTGTTACGTTCAAAAAATTGAATTGGTTACAAAACGCGTCGTCAAACAAGCTACTCAAACTTTGATGATGCACCTCTGATGAAACCTGTACGGCTGAATCCTTGGTATGCACTGTACGAATAAATCCTACGAGCAAATATTTTAGGAAGCGGTTATTTTCATGAGTTGTCAGTACTGTGTGCCTTTATACCAAAACCTGTTACAACGTCGTTCGTCTCATTAACGAGCTCTAACAATTTCGTATTGCGGAAACAGTATTAGCTACTGGTTATGTCACCCGAACGAAAGTTTTTTTGATTGAATTGTTGTCTGTACTATGCACGTAAACGAATGTTTTAAATCAACTGGATTTATTTATCGTCTTAAGTAGCTATGGCCAATTCTCAGTTGAGTTAACTAAGAATACCATTTGCTGTGTTCAGTTTGTTCTATAACTAATTTTTTGCCCTAATTCTTGATTTTATTGTCAGTGACTTTCTCGGACCATGCTCTAATATACCTCCGACAGAAGATCCTCCCCAACAATACTCTCCTTTAAAAACATCGTCTAAAACGTCGTTTACTGTTGATAGCTTGCCTGGCGTTTTCGCTGTTGACAAACCAACAAATTATTTGGTCACAAATTCCTCAACAGTTATTGAAAATAAAGAAGTGGGTTTTTATACAAGGTCTTTTTCACACTCAAATGTGATTTTCCATCTTGATGTTTATAGTTTTATCTCATATTATGTCTAGCAGTGTATTGGTGATTATTTTAGGCAGCATCATGAAAACTATCCATTCACTTTGTTCCCTGTACGAATGTGAACAAAGAAAAATACAAATTTCACTAAATTGGCCAAATTCATCGTATTTTATTTCTTCTCAGTTACACTTAAGATAATTTAGGCTAATCATTAAAACAATTTACATGTTAACATAATTTATAAAGAAGAAATAGATAGTTATCTATTTCTTTGTTATAAATAACTTGAATAGACAAAATAAAAAAATGTTATAAACAGACCTTTTAAGTACCTTTTAAGTACTATTGTACCAAATCAGTATGATTATTTTTGTTGCAAATTACAATGTATAATATAAATTTCAATTTTTTTAAAACTCAACTATTAAATTATTACAATCTCCACAAAAAACCCTTCTGATAATAATCATCATGTGCTCACTAGTGACTGGCTTTAAGAGGTATTTTTTTGAATTATTATTTCCCAACTTCATCTTTCTTAACAATGTAAAGAGCTGTTAAAGTTGATTTAGATTGGAAAAACATATTGTTTTCGATTAGATCCTCATCAGGCTTTAATCTAATATAAAGTAATATTGTGGTGTGAGCTACTTATATTGATATAAGTAGTATATAACATGCGTTAAAAGAACGTAATGTCCAGCAGCGGATGACGGCGAAGATCAAGAAATGTAGAGCGAGAACACAATGGAATTTGTAAGAAAATGCATGAACAATGGAATGGGAGACAATGGATTGGTGTTTGCAACAGAAACAGTCCAGTTTGGTCTGATGCATGAATATTTTGCAAATTGACGATTTACTGTATGGTATTCGGATTTTCTTGAGATAGTCTGTAATTGTAGTTCTAAATACATCAGTTTGTCTCCACCCGTGTTCTTGTTCACTACAATATTTCTATGCATATAAGAAAATTATTAAACCAATCACTTGATTCATATCGGATATGAAGCTGACTTAAATACACCTTCAAGTTTATCGTATCCCATTTAATGTAAACAACTGAGAACATTAGATTACATCTGCAGAAACTAACAATATGTATTGGAGAGAAATCTATCGTACTAACCTCACTACCTTGCTAATCAATACGACTTAAGCCTTAGTCCAATACAAACTACCCTGAGTTGCCAATGTAATATCATTCTTCAACTTCTTTCTTCTCTTCAGAATTGAACTTCTTGGGTTTTATTTCTCACATAGTCATTACTAATATTCATCTTTTTTTTCTTACGTAACTGTTATTACTATTCAACCTTGTGATAAAATGTTATAGGTGATTGGGGTAAATCAATTTGTAGGTCACTCATTATTTAATCAATGAAGAGCTGACTATTGCGTCTAATCTTTGGGCGTCGTATTAACCCCCTATTCTCGCTCTAATCATCCATCATTGCCTTCATGAGTTTTTCTGATTTATAATTTTGTAATTTGTTCTATGACATTAATGTGCAACTGTGTTGAAAAGCTAGTTAGAAAGAAATCCTATTACTTTTTGTGTTTTCAAATGTCTGGATTCAAACTCATTTTATTTTTTATTCAAACAGAATATCCCAATCACAGAAGCTTCAATTATTGATTCAACCTCACCCTTTTCAAAAGACTCATCACTTTTCAAGGATCTCTTCGATAGCAACGATGGTAAGAAATTGCTGACATTTTTTAATATCTAATACAGTGATTACTTGAATTTTCACATGTATTTGTGGAAAAGGTAGTTTTTCAATAGTGCTTTCGATTGACTGCATCATGCAGTTATGAAAAAGTCACAATGTGTTTTATATTTCAGTATTTGTGTGGACAAATAGTGCAGATGTAGGGGAAAAACTATGTTGTATGGACGCCCTTAAGCGACTAATTGAAATCTAGATTGTCGATGTTAAATATTAGCACGAATTTAAAACTCATTATGGATAGCTTGTTAATAGATATCATGTTTTTGACTGGATTTTGTATTTTATGGGGACCGCTCTTCTTGTGGGATGAACAGTGCGATTCAGGATGTGCTAACGTTAGAACGGTAGGGATAATAAATAAAAATAAGGTTGAATTATACCTGCGAACAACCTCCAAGTCCCAGCACTTTTAGTCATCCAGGCGATGCCAATGATGAACGATTCACGTATTATGCTAAAAATTAGGATGTAGAGATTGATTTTAAGACTTGCTGAGAGTGGGGAGAGTCCGCTCTCCCTCTCGAAATACTCTCACACGGCCACGCGTATATAGCCTCTGCCAGGGAAGTCCTACTCACTGCCTTCTCGTGGCGGGGGTGTTGTTTACGAAAATGAGAGGACGAAAAGCGAATGTCCGGCGCTTTAACCGGATTCCAAACCAATGGTGCACATGGGCTCCAGTATCCTGCGGGAACAAATGGCGAATGAACCAATTGTTGGTCACCGGCTTCCATGGGACTGCATCTCCTTACGATGCTCCACTGCCTTGTGGATCAGACCTTTGGGTCGAAGGCTCGGGGTGTGGCCCCCTAAGAAAACCACCTGCTTCGGTTTGGGCACCCGGGCAGTATCACAGCCCTCACACATATCGGATGAGATTTGTGTGGCGCATATGTATTTGGTGCCTCTTTGTACCATTATCTATGTGTTGAAATAATAATAATAATACTTGCTTCATAACTAACGTCAGTTCGTGATAAAAACCCTAACTCTTTCATAAAATTTATATGCTTATTGGCTAGCATCTGATTTGTTGGTTTTAGGGTTACTCGTTAAATCTCTTAAAGCCGTCCCTATAGTATAGCTTTACCAGGCGAATGTGTGACTTCAGTAATTTCCATTCAAATTATGCACGATCGTTATTTCCCATTTTTGTGTTATTCACGAAATCCATCATCTGATTTTCATTTTGTTACGCTTATATGTAAAATATTTGGACAATGATCCAGTTAAGGGATAGAGAAAAAGTTACATCAAAAATGACATTTTTTGCACTCAATATTATTCTCTCCAAACTGTTCGCTGTTGATCAGACAATCTATTATCGGTTCGCCTATTATATTTTACCATTAAAGCTGTTTAATCATAGGGAAATAATAATTTACAATTAATCCTAATTTGATATAACAGGTTTGATAGCAAGGGCTTGTGTTAACTGATACAAATTAGAACACTTATGTGACCCTTGTTCAGGTCATTATAGTCATATCTATTGATTATATTGTATACAACTTCTTGTAACTTCTCATCTATGTACATTTGTTATGTGTAGTTGTCTATCTTCGTTCGTTGATTTTACCATTCGTCCATTTGAAAAGTATATCAATTGAGGCACAAAATTATATAACGAGTTAGCTGGTATTGCCAATTCCAACACTGAATTTACGCGATTATTCTGTTTGTCTGCTAATACGCTTGCCTGAAATACAATCTTCCCATCATGTTGAGTTTATAGCTTTTAATATCACTGTTGTCCAAATAGGGTCAAGCGAATTATATGCGAAATACAAACTTTAGAGATAAGTAAATTATAGAGTCAGATCTAAATACAAATTTAATGATTGCTCATTTAAAATGAGAAATATCTTTGTTTCCCTTTTAGTTTGAATATATGTTAAAAATAGTTAATATGAATTGTGTAGTGTAGATCTAAACTTCTGTATTTTTTCCGCTGCTAAGTTCTCCGTATGAGTCACCCTTTATTTTTATTACGTTTAGAGACATTATCTTATTCGTACTTGTCCTTAATGTATCTTAAATCTTTTTTTTATAAAATAAACAACAGGTTAACAGGGTGGACATCATTAGTCCATATTGTAATTGACTATTAATTTAAACTGTTTACGGGAAGTATAATCTTTCTAGTTGCATGCCTCACGATAATTGTAACCGGTGGTTTGAGATCTTGAATATTTTGGCTCAGTATTATATACGCTGCGATAGATTCATTTCATCTTTATTTACCTCTAAATCTTGAAATGTGATACTATATCAATACTTTTCGTTCTCTGATCTTATTCAAGTTATCGGTTAGCTAATTATTGCAATGGAGCGAATATTGGGAGATTTTTAACTTTCGCAACATTTTTATGGAGAACTATTATTTGTTGCCTTATTGAATAATGACTAGGTAATTAGATTGTTGGGTTTTTATATTCCCTGCGTTGTAGCTTTCGCTCGAACTCATTAACTATTTTTATACGTCTTCTGTTCCCAACTTATTGTCCAACTTTTTATCCGTTTTTTAAAAAACAATTATGATATAGTCGTCTATAAACTATGATTTTTTATATGGGGTGTGGTGTAATCTGTGAATTAATGTATATAATTTTATGACTGTTTAAGTTATGGTAACTGGAAGAATGGTTTATTGGATGATTGAGCAAAGATAGAAGGTTTACTTGCTCGTCGTGTTCTGGTGTCCGACTTAATGAGGGAATAGAAGGGTATGGGTTCTCGACCAATAGGAATTAAAGATATCCTGATCACATTTTAAAGTTAGTTGTTAATAGTAAAAACAAAAAATCAGTTTATAAACTAGAAAGTATACTCGGGATTGAGAATTATCAACTTGATTCTGAATGATGACTTTTTTCTAGTGATTAAGGTGTGAATACGTAAATTCAACAATTCTAACACTACTGGCTCTGTTTTGAGATTTACACGTTACTTTCAGCATTTGTTTGAATGGTCACTCTGACTGTTTGTCGATCACCAGTCACGATACGAGTATTTTACCACAATTACGTAGAGTAAAATAAATCTGCTAATTGAATTTTTCATGTTATTACAGATTATTCTATGGAACTTACAAATCTCTCCAATAATTTTATGACTAGTGAAATATTAACGCCTTCTGCTAAGTTATCTCCAAACAATAATACAAATATAATCACTTCCACAGTAGCACATTCTCTGGTAAGTCCCAATTTTACAAAATATGGTTGCTGTTCAAAATTTTATCTGTTTATTTCTGTCTTCTTTATTTTATTATACAATATATAGGTTGTTATACTTTTACGTTTTGTCCTGATTATTTTTTGATGTATCTGTACAAATCGTGCTCCTTCACTGTGCTGTCAAAAATATTTGATAAGTATATAATCCATCCAAGGATTCTAACTCAACTACTGATTGTTGTATATAATTCAGAATACAACAAACTTCATTAGTAGTGATATCGTCCAGAGTAAACAAAGTTCCGAAGAGTAGCGACGGAGAGATTATGAAAAGCTTTGACAACTGCGGAAACAAACTGACAGACTTTAGTTGGAATGACTTGTTGGGACTGAAATGCGTTAGGTATCAGAACTTACAAACTTTCGAAATAGATTAGCATAACTCTGGTTTAAGCTAAATATTTCAATGAGAAGTTTCTTTTTGGTGTTTTCACTTTCAAAAACTGTTCAATTCGTTTTAAATGAGAAAAAAAGTGTTATAAACAATTTTTGCGTGTTGATTTGTGAAACTGCAGTGTATCGGCATAAAATGTTTTCTTCATTTATCTGGCCGTGCAAATCCTTAAGATTTTGTTTTGAATATCACTGTCGAGTTGCAGATCAATATGTGTATTATTCAGTGCGTTCATATCTTTGGTAGGACTATGGGTAGAGTAATGTTTGTAACTCTCATACAACAATTTTTACTCGAATTGTTGTTGTGCTGGAATCTAAATTAGCTTGTCATTTTGCATAAATTTCTGGTAGTAGGAATCCTTTGCTTAGAGAAGTTAACGCAAGTCATTAATAACTTTCGTTATTTAGAATGAAAAGACATAATTTAAAAGAAAATCTCGGTCTTCTGAAAGAAGACTTGTAAATATCAAATCATTTATATAGGATTCTCTGTATATTTCTGTCATTATAGTTAGCCTAAATACCATTTTAATTATCTGTGTTTGCAAGATACTTCATGTGCTATTTAGAGGTTGCTTAACTTTCTATATGGCTTTCAAATAGATTATTCATAGAAACTGTGAAAATTTATAACTGACAAAGTTGCAATTTGTATAAGCAATATTTTTTAACATGATTTGAAGTACACTCTCGTTCACTTTACTTACCACTAGCCTGCATATTTTTCTGTCGAAATATGTAGCACGAGCTTAGATTGCTATATTTTTTATTGAGTCGTATATTTGAATTTTCTGATACCATTTTAACCTTTTTTTATTCCGAACTTTTAAGCAGGCGTCACTTTCCGAGTCTCAAGAAAATAAATCATATTCACCCAGTACTCAGTATTTTTCTGTTCAGAATGGTAAGTCATTTATCTAATTACTGACGTTATAGTTTTTAAATACCCATTACATTTGACTTATAAGTAGAATATCTTTGCCTCTTTTTTAACTACAACCAATAAGTCTACAGCTCTTTGTAAAGTTCTGGTCAGGAGTCTTTATTATTATTTTAGCACATAGATATTGATACAAGTAGGCACCAAATACATATGCGCCACACAGATCTCATTTAATATGTGTGAGGGCTGTGATACTGCCCGGGTGCCCAAACTGAAGCAGGTGGTTTTCTTGGAAGACCATACCTGGAGCCTTCGACTTGAAGTTCTGATCCACAAGGCAGTGGGGCAACGTAAGGAGATGCATTCCCAGGGTAGCCAGCGACCAACGACTGGTTTATACGTCATTTGTACCCTCAGGATACTGGATTTCATGTGCACCATTGGCTTGGAATCAGGGTTTTGCAATTCCCCTAGGTGGACTCTCCATGTCCACCAACCCAGTTAAAGCGCCGGACATTCGCTTTTCGTCCTCTCAATTTCGTAACACAACACTCCCGCCACGAGAAGGCAGTGAGTAGGACTTTTCTGGCAGAGGCTATATACGCGTGGCCATGTGAGAGCATTTCGAGAGAGGGAGCAGACTCTCTCCACTCCCGGCCGTACCAGGGCATTTGGGGGCCAATGATTGACGTCTCCTAACTTCGATTGAATGCCAGCAGAAAAATCTCACTGTAGAGGAAGTGAGTTTAGACGTTTCATATTATGAAAGCCAGATAAAATTGCATGTCTCAAGAGTACGAGGTTGGTGAGAAATTACAAATGAGGCATGCTATTAGGAAAAGTGGTTTATATACCCTAATCAACGTCTTAGCTTTCATGTCGTTATATGTTTCAGTCAGGACCAGCATATAAACACCTATAACTTGTGTTCATTGTTATAGAACTTTAAATTCAAGTTTTTTAGTCACTCTCAGTCTTCTTATTTTGCACGTTTACAAAACATATGTGTATTGTAATCGAGTCGGATTACACATCGCATCAATTTCCTGTCATTTGACAAAGGCGGTGATATGAATAAACCTTTGCTTCTAGGTTAATTTGGTTACGTATATGTGATTTAAAAAAAGATATCAATTGGATAATAATTTTGTGTTTAGCAAACCAGTTCAGGGAAAATCGTGAAAACATGCTGTTTCAAGATTTATTCAAATCAGTTAAAGGTGCCAATTACCAAAACTTTTTTCAAGTCATTTAAAAAAAACTAACCGTAATGACTTAACAGGTCAGATCTTAGTGATATTCTCTTCTGACTTAGCGAAGTTTCTGTAAGTGGTATGCAGTCTACATACACATACACACACCTACTAATTACATTTCTCTTGAAATTCGAATTTAGGGTCTCAGATAGTAATTATAAAGTTTTTCTATATTATTATTATTATTATTATTATTATTATTATTATTATTATTATTATTATTATTATTATTATTATTATTATTATTATTATATCAGCAAGCGATGTCTCAAATCTGAAAACTTCGATCTCTTCAGTTACGGAAATTAACCCAGATGGACAGGTTAGTGTTTGCTGTTACCATATGAGCTAATAATTATAATAATGTCTTATATTCATTTGTCCCTTGTTTGGTAGGCAACATTAGTAAAAATGAGAGAGTTAACCCGAAATTACATGTTTTTTTCAAGGTTGTTTCTTTTTAAAATCATTTCTTCATATTTATTTTTATTAAACACTAAAACACCTGGAATCTATTTAGCAATTTTACGTAAGATGTTTTGTGAATGGTTGAAATTGCCGCCAATTTCCTATGTTTATAGTTATGATTAACCGTTGTTAATATTATGGGAGCTACTTTTTACTTGTACAGTAAATTACTTGTAGAATCGTCCTATTTACTATAAACGGATTGTTTTATCATGAAATATGGTTGTGGTTGTCAGGGTTTCTTCTTTAGACGTTATGCTTTGACTTTTTGGGTAAACTATAAGTTTTTATGGTTGTCTGTTTTTAGTGAATTTGCCCACCCCTTTTTTAGAAGGTATCATAGTTTTTAATTGATGGATTTACTATTGAAGCGTGAAATTGTCTTTAAAGGTGCTAGGTCATAATGAACATTGAAAATTAAAGTGTAGTATGCATTTGTTCCATTCGAGATGCTTCATTATTGTGTTTAACATATGATTCCATTTTATTTCTCCCATTTTATTCCAGATAACCGACTCACTGCTTGAATCATCCTATGGGTTGTCCAATAAAACTGATTTAACAAGTCATTCCGTTGTTTCTAGTACTGACGAACAAAATATGAATTGTAAATAGATCTAACATTTCTACTGTTTTGTATTATTTTATCCTTCGAAGTTTTGAGTACGCTTTATTGTATAGGTATTTCTTTTTAATATCTATTAACTGTTTGTGTCTGTTGACCGTTGTAAACATTTTTTATGAGTTTATGAACCATTTTCTGTCAAGGTGTTTGGAATATGTCTGGCAGGATAGAAGTAGTCGAGAAGTTCATGTATCTAGGTAGCTGCATAAATGCTGGTGGTGGTGTGAGTGATGAGATCGATATAAGTATAGTGAAAGCCAGAGCGGCTTGTACCAATCTGGGCCATCTTTGGCGCCTTCGTGATGTACGTCTGGCCGTAAAAGGTCGTATCTACAACGCATCAGTGAGAGCAGTTCTGCTCTATGCTTGTGAAACCTGGCCTCTCCGAGTTGAGGACGTTAGACGACTCTGTGTTCGATCATCGCTGTCTCCGAAGGATTGCCGACATCCAGTGGCAACACCATGTTAGTAATGCAGAGGTTCGGCATCATATGTTCGGGCGCAAAGACGATAATCCAATTGGTGTCACTATCTTGAAACATCGACTTCGGTGGCTTGGACGTATTCTACGAATGTCGTCCCAGAGAATTCGTTGTCGTGCATTACTTGCTGATTCTGGGACTGGTTGGAAAAGGCGAGGAGGTGGTCAGTGTATGACATGGTGTCGTGGTATGAAAGAAAGCTGTCCCGGACTGGCTTGTGTTGGTCCTTCACGACTCCCTGGCTGGGGTCCGAGAGATGGTGCGACACACTGGCTAGAGAGGTTATAAGATATGGCTTAGAATAGAAGCCAGTGGTAATCCTGCTGTAACCTTTTTTTACTTTCTTCATAAAGAGTGGTCGTATCTTCCTTAACTGGAAGACTTCTTTTGGTTAAACCTTTCCGTCTCCACCCATTATTATTGTCATTACCATTATTATTATTACACTGCCTTACACTAATCTTGTCGTTATTGTCCTTCTTTTTTTCTTTCACGCTTATTACCTTTTTTTCTTCCCATTCTCATTGTTTTGTGTGGCGCATATATATTTGGTGCCCCCTTGTACCAATATTTATGTGTTCAAATAAATAAATAATGTCTGGCAGCCACTTCCCACTCCCAACGTGGTAGTTTGTTTTGAGGAGGGTAAGTAGCTGTTGGACTTGGGGGTTTCATCCATTCATGATGTCATAGTCTTTGGAATTGGTTTGTGTAAGCGGCTGCGAACCTTTTATTTGTCGCTTGCTAGACAATCGTATTTAATTGTTGGTATCACTAGCTTTCACATTGCACGTATGGTTAAAAAATCTTAGTATATAAACACACATTTATTTCAATGGTTGAGATCATGAGTCAGTTGAAGCTAGACCACCATGGAAATCCTGGGAGCACTAGACAGCCGTTTCCTCCCATTGTGGGAATCCTCAGCAGTACCCATCCACGACCTCGCCTCGCGAGATTCGGACCCAGGACCTATCAGTCTCGCACGCGAGCGCTTAACCAATAGACCACTGAGCCATACATATTTATTTGACAAGTCACACTAATGATACTGTTTTATTTTCAGGTCAAAGTGTTGATGTAACCATCAACGCAACATCGCCGACCCTTCATAAGGATCCATCTATTGTTAATTGTGTACGGGACTCAGTTGTTCATGTTAGTTCTCATCATTCATTAATTAATGTCTCGTTTTTATTATTGTATTATAAATATGCTGTATGTCTGATATATTAGATTTTAATGAATTTCCACTATGACACTTTGTAGAGAAACTTATGACTAACTTTGATTAAATGTGTTCTAATTTCATGGACCAAATTGATATTCAGTGATTTGATACTGCGTCTTTTTTCTATATATATCTGACCCAATTATCATCACATTTCTTTTAGTCATAGTCGGATATTCAGATTGCAGATTATGAATCGCAGTCGTTCTAAGTTCTCAAAGATTGTGCTAAATCTCAAAACTATTTTACCGATAGTTCTATCACTGACGAACGTAGCCAATGGGGTTTTTTGTGAAACTCCAATATCTTTTGTTAATCATTCTATCAACGCACATTTGGGCAGTGGATAAGCACAGTACTCACTGTGTGATACATCCAGCTCAGAGAACAAAACTCCACCAAGATACACCACAGTTCTAAGCTATGGACACATTAATAGTGAGCATTTTTTTTCAAATGATCATGAAATGTATAGAAAAGGATTCTTGTTCAACTTTGTGGTCGACGTACTTTTAGAGATAACATTCTCCTCATCTAAATTTCCGGGGGTTGAACTTCTACCGGGAGGTTCACTTGTTGACTTAGAATATGCAGATGACATAGTTTTATTTGGTGAAGACGCTGACAAAATGCAGAGTCTTCTGACCACTCTAAGCAACAATGCAAGCATGTTCGGGATGCGATTCTCTCCCTCGAAATGCAAAATGTTGCTTCAGGATTGGGTTACATCGACACCCGAACTAGTGATAGGGAGTGAAGTAGTTGAGTGTGTCGACCGCTTCACTTATCTTGGAAGTCTCATCAGCCCTTGTGGTCTGGTGTGTGACGAAATCTCAGCACGGATACAGAAGGCTCGACTAGCTTTTGCCAACTTACGTCATTTATGGCGTAAGCGAGATATCCGTCTATCAACCAAAGGACGTGTTTACTGCGCAGCAGTTCGTTCCGTCCTACTTTATGGCTGTGAAACATGGCCGGTAAGAGTAGAGGATATTCGTAGGTTACTAGTATTTGATCATAGGTGTCTTCGAAGTATTACTCGTATATCCTGGGACCACCGAGTAAGTAACGCAGCTGTTAGGAAACGGGTACTAGGTAAGGATGGCAAATCAATTGATGAAGTAGTGAAACTTCATCAGTTGAGATGGCTGGGACACGTGTTACGTATGCCCAACCACCGACTACCTCGACGTGCTATATTCAGTGGTATAGGAGTAGGTTGGAAGAAAGCTAGGGGCGGCCAGACCAAAACATGGCACAAATCCATGAAGTCACTGACAAGTGGACTGAGTCATGTTGGTAGGTGTAGACTACCTGGTTGGGGACCGCGAGATGATAGCAACCGATGGTTAGAGACCCTGAATGACATGGCTCAAAATCGTTTGCAATGGCGCAGGTGCATCCACTCTCTATGTTCTCCCAAATTCTAATTATCTGAATTCTTCATGCCCCTTTTTTTCCTCTTTCCAAATTTATTTCACTGGATTATACTCGTTAAATAACATCTCTAAACCCTAATCTTCCCGATTACTGCTTATACTCTTGCTACCTCTACCACTACAGGATTTGAATCGACCACTGCATCTCTGTGCTAATGTGGTATGGCAACTCGAACTGATGTACGTACGTACTAAGTTCTACATTGTTACTGACTGACATAGAAAAGGATGGACGTTGTGAATGTAGCACATCATCAGTATTTGTTTTCTGACCAGTCTATCATTTCATTAGGAAATCCTGCAATGACGTTAGTTCAATCACAAGAAGGTATCATTTATTATTTGTATACTGATAGCCTAGATACGGTTCAAATTTCACCACTCACTTGTCCCCGCTTTATTAACATATCTATGATTATTGTCGAAGTTGAATCACAATTACACATTCTGATTCTTTAGTACAAACATATCATTTTTATCATTATTGTTATTCTACCGATCTAGTTCGTTCAAGGAATAAAGAGGAAATTTTCACCGAAGGGAACATGGGTTAAACCACTAATGGGTCGTATTCTGAAGCCGATTTCTGGGAATGAACTACAGGTAAGTGATGTAAAAATATATTTATGTCTACTAAGCGGTAACCTTCAGTTAATGTTACCAATCAGTGAATGTTGTAATTCCATGCGTATCATTTTATTACAATCTAGACTTTATCTTTCTTTCATTTTAACGGTGTATGTCAAAATCATTATTACTTTCAACTGTCTCTTTTTAATGTATCATATTGTACAACGTCGACCATATGGAAAACTGTGCTTAATAAATTAGTCAATAAAATCGTTAACAACCTTAACTTTGAACTTTGTCTGTTTCTAGACAAAAAGGTTTTCTATCAGTAACAGAAAATAAACATACATGTTCAATAGTGCATTAACTACGATACATCAAATAATTTAAAGTCTAAGAGGAATTGACAATTTTCCCAGTGTAAAGATAGTTTTTCTCTCGAATATTTGTAAAATAGTTTGTGAAAGAGGGACTTACCTAAAATAAGTTAGGCGACCTCATAAAGGTTAACAATCTAAAACTGGAATTAAGTTGATCAAATAGTGTGTAGTCAGGTGAATCAGTTAATACTTATATAAAGTCGGCTTAAAAACACTTTGATTACTTTGTTTTTCATCCAGTTTTCATATTGTTACTGCCATCGTTTTAATTTTAAACTTGAGTGTAGATTAAATTAGTGAGATCAAGTACTATCAAATAATCCAATTAAAAGCAAAGCTTGTGGATTACAACAATGAGCATTTAAATAGTAGGAAGCAGGTTCAAACCCTACCTCATTCTTTCCAGGTTGAAATGCCAGGTAGTCCACATTATATTACATAGAACTATACTTGGTAAATTAGTTATTGGACGAATATTTATTGGGTTACTTCCAATCACATCTCAAAGACATGTGTTAGCATTTGTCTGTGTGTTACAGTTTTATCCATACCACCTTTGCTAAATGGATAGTGAAGTGTTGATCGACTGTCATTTTCATTGCCAACTGTTATTCGTCTATAACTTTTCTTATTTTTCGTCCCTCATATACTTTAAAAATCCGTTTTTTAATTCATTGTTTACTATGTTTTATGAAGCCTGATGCTAAGCGTCCACGAAAATTCGCTTCAGCCCATTCTCCCACTGCTTTGACATCTGCAATAACTGTTTCATCCCCTAATATATCGAGTATATCGTTGACAGATACTAATAGTTCACTTGGAAATCTGGGATTTTCTTCATACACACTTAATAGATCAAAATCTTATCCTTGTAATCCTGTAAATACTCCCAGTTCCCTGCCGATAGTTCGTTTTACAGAACGACAGCGTAATCCACTGCATGAAGTAGTTTCCTCCAGTAACAGTAGCGTGAGTCCCGTAATTTTTATTTATTTGGTATAATATAGCCTCGTGAAGTCATCAGTATAAGTTTCTTGATAATTTGGTTGTTTTTATATGTTAATATTCTGTTGAATGTTCTGTATGCTTCATAGGCAATTAGTGTTTGTGGTATAGATGGAATTGTGACCAGTAGCAAAATTCAGCACGCGCACTTTGTTCTTCTTGAAACTCGTCAGCTGGATATACTTGCATTCTATCAGTGCTGGTGTTCAAATAATGATATTGATACCTTGTGGACTAAGTAACTCAGTGAATGATAACACTTTGGACGTTTGATGTTAAAGGTAATAGGTTTGAGTCCTGGCGCATACAACAACATTTTCATGTACGTAAATCCAGCTAACGAGCTTCAAATAGGACTGAACGCACGTCCTGAATTTCACCGCTAGTCAGAAATTCATTTATTCTATAAATATTTGTGAAAGGTGGCTAGACGGAGGCAGTCCGCACATGATACTCTTATAACGACTGAACACTTGTTAATTAGTGTCTAAATCTGACCTTAAATCACACTCGGTTAACTTTTTATGCATTCTTAGGCTAAATTTCGATTTATAGTTAACTTTATTTCCACTTGAGATATTGAAAAGCCAAATATAAAATTGGAATTTATTTTTTTTACAGAAGCATTAGCAAACCAAGTGTATAGAAGTCAGACCATCTAACAGAATAGAATATATGCAAATTTAAATATGAGTGTATATGTGAATTATTTATTGAGTATATCTACAACCAATAAGAGAATATATGAAAGGAGACACTGGATATGCACACATTCACGCGTACATTGGAATATATATAACTGATCAAATGTCTGAGCTACAGAAAGAAATTACTAGAAATACGATTACATTTTTTATCTGCCCATAGAAGGGTAGTTTTTATGTTCATATAGTTGAAAAGAGTTTGCTACAATACATATATGTCAACAAAAGCAGATCAAGATTATCAACAATGGATTAATTTGAATCCTTCGTAGTAAAGATACAAATAGAGTTTTTGTCAGACAGTGAGTGTAAAACTGCCTTAAGAGTGTAAAAAGTAAAGTCTATTTTTATCCACTTGCTTATTTTTTATAGACGGGAGTGCATCTTCTCTAGTGTTTGGATCCCTTGTGTATTCAGTAATTTTAGCAACTAATCGCTTGTCCACAAACAATAAAATACTCTGAATAATTATTTTATCGTATTTCATCAGATTTTCCTTAATATATTTCGTTTTGAAACTGTAGAATTTAAAATCAACCTATTCCACTGAATCTCCGTCATGCTCTGTAACTAATAGTATAAGCAAACAAAAACCACTGAGTAACTGTGAACAAAGGATTCTTAAAAGTGTAAGTTTTATTTTCAGTGACTTTTTTCGTTTCACAGTATCCTTTTGTGTGATTGCTAAGTGTTTAGTGAATTGTTATTAGCCATAAATATATTCTCTAACCCATGTATTTTTCTGTACATTGTGGAAACTTATATTTAGTAATTCTATTTCATACTATCATCTTGTTGATCTTTGTCTGCCTTAAATTATTCTCCATATCACTTGATGTTTAATAGACTATGCTAGTATGTAGCACACATCATTATATAGTCTCCGTCGTTTAGGTTCCGTAAACTCAATAACTAATACCCCCTTTTCGAATTTACACGTCTATTTGTATTAGCTTTTTTACTGTATTGTATATTGGGTCGATAGAAATATTATCTCATTCATACGTCCCACAACGAGAACGGTTGATATGCTTCTGGTGTGGATGAACTGTGGAAGTTTTGAGATTGAGATTTACACTTACATTTGATATTAGCTTGTAAAATAGCTCGCGTAATTTGACTAGTTGGTTGTTATAATGACAGAATTACATCGTCCACAAGTGTAGTTCTGTACGTTTGAAAGCGTAGAATTTAGAAAATTCTATGTCAGAAAAATGTCTTCTGATTTATGACTTTCAATGTATATCAGTTACTAGTTTAAGCTTTACTGTTGTTGTATTAAATATAGACAGTTCATCTCTTTGAATGGAAGCTAAACATAGCTTTGTTTTATCCTGGCTTAGTTCTTATAAATATAGCCTTTTATGTATTTTTGATGCTATGCAGTAGTATAATTTTCACCTTGTTGTCAGTACTTGTATTGAAAGCTTTTATGATAAAGGTTATGTACTATTCTTTATGTGTGAACTTCGATTACTTCACATCATGCGAACTCCCGCTCGCGGGATCGTGGATGCGCACTGCTGAGGAGTCCCACAATAGGACGAAACGGCCGTCCAGTGCTTCCAGGTTTTCAATTGTGATGGTCTAACATCAATTGGTTCATGATCTCAATCAAAAACTTAATAATCTCCACAACCCCTATACTAGTAATCAAATAAAATAGTTGTTATTAAAGAGTTTATAGGTTATTTTCTGTACGTAGTCAGTTAGTTTAACAGTTTTTTCAATTTATTGTTAATTAATAGACAAAATTATTCTTATCTGATTGTATCAAATTACCTTAGTTTACAGAATTACGTAAACAGTGTTTTTATCACACCCATCAATAATATACTTATCAATTTGTGTATGTATCACTAGTTTATTGGCTTCATTTAGAATTTATGCATTTCACCTCTATATTTACCCTTTAAATTGTATTCTTCAGTTAATATTTGATATGAAACGTTTTTATATTGAATTTATGTCAAATTGAATATATGATGACGTTCAACAATGCACCATTTCTTATATTTTCATTCTACAGTACATTGATTCAATTAATGAAATTCGTCGAATTCCAGTGAACGAAGACAATTTTTCAGAATTAAGGAAATGTTTTAACTTGTAAAAAAAATTAATTTCTTTTATATCCTACTTGATATTCTGTATATTTCCTATTTATTATCTCTTCTTTTAAAAAGACTATTTTTCTACCAGACATAAATATAAATGATAACAGTAATGATTACTAAAGTAATTATCATTGCTCAGGAGTTTACTTATAGTCTTTTATATTACAAAACTAGTATATGTATATATTGGGGAATGGTGGTAGTGTTCAGACTATCTTTTGTATCTTCTCGTTGTTTTCATGGTAATACATGGAATCCTCAACACATATGGTCACAGATTTATCAGTGTTAGTTATCCGGTGGTGATTGAGTTCAACTAGTTACAATGTTAGTGCGAACGTGGAAGCTATTTTTCAGGTCAAAAAGCATAAATTACATCAATTCGGTTGTTGAATTAAACTCAGGACTACCAGAGTAGGATCATGTGAATAAATCATTTTTTCAAATACAGCAGTATGGTTTGAATTTTCGAATGAGTAAGGCGTAAACAAGTGTAGATATTGATCGCTTACCCTTTTTATATAACACTACAAGACTGAATTCTATGACCTGTTTCAACCCGATAGTTTGTAGTGGCGATTTGTAAGTATTAGTCGTCGATTATTTTTAGAATATTGGAATTTATTCGCTCTTACTGTTGTTCTTGTACAAATTTAGCCACCTTTACTCCTTCCTGATCTCAATCTATTCATGTAACAATGAGTGTGATGCGAATAATTGTATACTGTTTAAGACCTTGTTGAAACATGGATTTTGTTTTGTCAATATTAGTGGGAATCTAGTTGGTATGACATGAAACTATTTATGGGAAAAATTTCTTTCACTGTATGAAAATAAAGTATTTTATGAGTATTCTCCGTCTTATATTTCTCATCAAACATTCCATAAATCTGTCACAAACAAAATAATCAGTAGTGTTTATCAAATTGGTAGCAAACGTTTCTAGTTCATGTGGATAATTTCTGTAGCTTTTCGTTCTCTTAATCGCAAAGTTTAGTTGCTGTTTTGTTTTGGACAACATCATTAGTATAATCTTCAAGTAGAAATGTGATGTTTTAATTACTTCACCGATTCTAGGTAGATACATATGTCGAAAAGTATCGTTAAGTTAACCATCGTATGGTGAATTTTAAAAGAATTGATTGTTAAAATCAACGTAAATGCCTTTGATATGGGAAGTAGTTGTCGTTTTCGTCTTCCAATTAACCCTAATCGGTTTAAATGGTTTTTTCTAATTAGCGTTATTTCAGCAAGGTTTTTTCTACGAGGTGAGGTAGCTAATCCCGTGCGCAACCCTCCTCCGTTATCTGGGGTTTCATTTTTCAATAATGAATACAAATCAGTTTGATTCTTGGGCGATTAATATTGTCTACTCATTAGTAGGCAAAATATGGAGGGCGAAATAGTTTCAAGAAAGACATCATAGAATATATATTTGAAAATAATAACAACCTATTTGTGGAAATTGAATATTTCAAGTTGATTATTAAATACGGTATTTCTGTTTTGTAAATATACACTATGACACTTAATATTACAATCTAACCTAGTTTAGGTAGATTTTTCTGTTACAGTACAACAAAAAGTTGTCAAAATGTGAGCATAGACTTCATGCCTTGTGTGAAAGCTGTGTCGATGATATTAATTAGAAGTGATTTGAAAGCGAACTTTATTTCAGTTAATTAAAATATTCCTTACTCCTACGTAATGAATATGATTGTCATTGTATGCAATACAATCATTTCCAACTGTTTTACCAATTTATTGCGTCTGAATAATTTACTGTTAATTGGTTGGGAGAATTTTCTTTTCTATGCACCTTGAAATGAGTGAAGTATGAGGATTTCAATAGCGTTACGTTGAACATATTGTAGCGGAAAAATACTGAGTGGGCTAAACCGATTTATTTTTTTAAGCATAATTAAACATTAGATTCGTAAATTATATACACTAAATACATCATTTTCATATCTCTCTTCAGTTATCCTCTATATACTTCATCATTCTTCTTATCCTGTTGTTTTTCTGATCGCTCTTCGTTTTGCCTCCTCTTTTTAACTTTTTCTGCTGGTCAGCATTCTATTTTCAATCCTTATTACATACTACTTTCGTCTGTTTTCATGAGTAGTGTAGGACACAATATGTTTGAATCACAGTAAGCTGTTACATAATGAGTGAGCGACATATAGCGAGGTTGAAATGAAGTGACCATGTGTACTGAGAAACTTATAACCGGATATGCCTCGGACATGTTCTGTAAGCCTATTTAAGATAGTAAGAAGGTGCAAAACTCTGTTTTTGGGAATTAACATAAAGGGACTCGGGCATTTATATTATCCTGACTTGCTGCAGGAGAATTGACTCAACACTAAGCTATTTGGCATTGATATGAAACATATTTCTATACTTCTAAATCACTAACTCGAAAGGAAATTCAGACATTGATGATGAATGTAAAATATTGTGTGAAAATAAGCAATAATTCGCATAATTATTTAAACGAAATAACAAAGGTATTAGGCATTCCGATTCCGAAAATTTTGAAAATTCATTAGTTCAGTCAGTCATAAGCAATGTAGAAATTAAAACATATAAGTACTAGTTCAAAAGTTTAAACCATGATAGGACACCGAGTAAATGGTTTATAAAAGGTTAATGAATAATTTAAACCTACAATATACAGTTAAAATAAATTTGAAGTAAATGTAATATGTTGTTTAAAATAAAAAATAACACGTCCATTATTGACTAGAGATAAAAGCTATTTGTTCCATAAAATTAACTATTTGCAATGACTAAACCTACAAATTATATTGGAAATGAATGTTTCTAAAATTTCCTTTTTTCAACCCATTATTGTTCTAATGGTCATATATGTTTTGTCAAGAATCTCACACCAATGTTTTATTCATTTTATTGAATAGTGATCATAATTATAGGCAATACTGTACAAGAGAAAGATAATTGTTTTTCACTGAAACTATGAGACGATCAGTGTTACCCCACCATCGAATTCAGGACATTTGATCTCGCGCGCTAACACTTATTATCTAGACCACTAAGCTGGTATCCATCGGTGGTACTGTCCCTCATCCACGATATTGTGCAACCATTTTCCATTGTCTTTAGTGGGCATCTGCCTCACCCCCGATATGGATGAGCTCCACTGGTCACGGCTTCTTACTAGAACTCTGGAAATTCCGTCTCGAAGCTTGTCATTAGTGTGTACATGATAATTTCCCGTATGGAGTCGTGAAAATTGTTGAATTTTATTGGAATCTTGAATATATTTAGTCCTAGAAGCCCCACATTAGCTCGAAACAACTCTCCGGTGCTTCCAGGTTTTCAGTAGTGGTCTAACTTATATCAATTCATAATATAAATAAAATTTAGCAAGCTCCACAACCCTACACTTATAACGGTTTTTTATTGAAATGAAGTGCTTTATTTGCCTATTATTTAGTCAAGTGTGTAATCTTCAGAAACAGTCTAAATATTTTGTTGTCTTCTCACTACTTTTTTATTCTTACATCATCCTGTTTGAATAAGTTTCCTTTGCAAATTATTATTAGTTTATGAATCATCGGATATCGTGGAGCACGAGAGAAGTGTTTTCTTCTTAGCTGGAACTTATCGACGATGCTTTGCTATGAATATGGATTGTATCGAACATATGACCTTCGTTTCTCTCTATAAGCATAATATCTTTAGACAACGGGTTCTAAAACCTAACGGTTATATTTTCCTATTTCAGTCAATTGGGAGAATACACAATCCTGATTCAACGATATTTACAACAAACTGTCCCATTTTCGACATTTCTTGTTTGTTAATTTAATGATAGATTTAATTGCCAAATAATACTAGTCCAACCATTTATATCATACACCAAGCAGATTAACTAGATACTGATGAAGCAATAGAATTTTGTTTATTTTTAATTTATTTATTATATTCACTAGGATACTGGAAGATTTATTATTAATACTAATGAAAAAAGTGTTCCCTTTGATATTAGTAGTATGTGAATTCAGCGACAAAAATAAATAAATAAATTTATTTAGTTTTCTTGAGAAGTCTTTAAATGTGATATAAAAATGATATACTTTTTAATAGATTTCAATTCATTGACAGAGTTCATCAGTACAATCATATAGCCAAAAATTAGCATTTTTGTTTTGTTTTAAAATATATTTACAAATTTATCCAGTGTATAAGTTCTTCCAAATATTTTTGTTTTCACTTCGTCGCTTATCTTGGGAGCCTCATCAGCCCTTGTGGTCTGGTGTGTGACGAAATCTCAGCACGAATACAGAAGGCTCGACTAACTTTTGCCAACTTACGTCATTTATGGCGTAAGCGAGATATCCGTCTATCAACCAAACGACAGGTTTACTGTGCAGCAGTTCGTTCCGTCCTACTTTATGGCAGTGAAACAGCCGGTAAGAGTAGAAGATATTCGTAGGTTACTAATATTCAATCATAGGTGTCTTCGAAACATTGCTCGTATATCCTGGGACCATCGAGTAAGTAATGCAGTTGTCAGGAAACGGGTACTGGATAAGGATAGTAAATCAATTGATGAAGTAGTGAAACTTCATCAGTTGAGATGGCTGGGACACGTGTTACGTATGCCCAAAGACCGACTGCCTCGACGTACGATGTTCAGTGGTATAGGAGTAGGTTGGAAGGAAGCTAGGGGCGGCCAGACCAAAACATGGCACAAGTCCATGAAGTTACTGACAAGTGGACTGAGTCATGTTGGTAGGTGTAGACTACCTGGTTTGGATCCGCGAGATGATGGCAACCGATGGTTAGAGACCCTGAATGACATGGCTCAAAATCGTTTGCAATGGCGCAGGTGAATTCACTCTTTGTGCTCTCCAAAATTTTAATCTGATTCCTCCTTGTCTCTTTTTTTCTCTTCCCAAATTTCACTGGATTATACTTCTTGAATGACATCTTGAAACCCTAATCTTTCTGATTACAGCTTATAATTTTACTAGATCTAGCACTACGGGATTTGAATCGACTACTGCATCTCTGTGCTAATGTGGTATGGCAACTCGAATTGATGTACGTACGTACGAAGTTCAACGTTGTTACTGATTGACTTACTTCGTCAATAATAAAAGTGCAAAATGATAGAAAAGTATCAAAAATAATTTTGACCAATAATTTGAAGATTGTAAAAAATATATGTATTGTCACAGATTAAGTTTTCCCTGATTGAATTCATTCAAATAATGATTCCTTTCTCTATCTCGATTAAATTTACATGCTTATAATTAAATTTTACTTTAATCTAATTTAGAATTCTAGTTTTAAATAAAGCTCACTGTATTATATTGAACTCAAATAAGGACAATATGAGAGTAAAAGATTATTGTGTAGAAGACAGCCTCTATAAGTACATTATATATATATATATATATATATATATATATATATATATATATATATATATATATATATATATATATATATATATATATATATATATATATATATATATATGAGAATCCTTTAGATTTCGAAAGTTTCAACCACACAAAGGGACTTAATTTATGTTTACAATTGAAACTTGAAGTAAAGTCTTTAAATACTTGTTTGTAGACAAAGTTATCAGAGGTTTAAAAAGCTAATTAAACATTCGAAATGACAATATTCATGTTATGACTTGTGGCAATAAGATTTGTCGATTTTCTTTCGACATATGTTAACACTTAGAAAGTGTCAAGGGTATGTGAAATGAGAAAAAACGTTTCTTTTTTTTTAAACGAGAATAAATCCTTATAATTTCCTGTTTTTGATATTAAAAATTGATGTATGATTTAGACATTTCTTGTTAAATGAATCGTATATACATAAGAATGACATGGAAAATTTATTTATATGCAGTGATCTAAATAGCTAGAACAGTGAGTATATATATTTGAGATAATTCCCTTACAAAAGTCATACTGATTAAGTTAAATGCCCTGGTACGGCCGAGAGTGGGGAGAGTCCGCTCTCCCTCTCGAAATACTCTCACACGGCCACGCGTATATAGCCTCTGTCAGGGAAGTCCTACTCACTGCCTTCTCGTGGCGGGAGTGTTGTTTACGAAAATGAGAGGACGAAAAGCGAATGTCTGGCGCTTTAACCAGATTCCAAACCAATGGTGCACATGGGCTCCAGTATCCTGCGAGAACAAATGGCGAATGAACCAATTGTTGGTCACCGGCTTCCATGGGACTGCATCTCCTTACGATGCTCTACTGCCTTGTGGATCAAACCTTTAGGTCGAAGGCTCGGGGTGTGGCCCCCTAAGAAAACCACCTGCTTCGGTTTGGGTACCCGGGCAGTATCACAGCCCTCACACATATCGAATGAGATTTGTGTGGCGCATATGTATTTGGTGCCTCTTTGTACCATTATCTATGTGTTGAAATAAATAAAAAATAAAAAATCTTAAAGCATAAAGTAACAAGATAAATCACTATGAAATGATGGAAGAATTCGCTGTACCAATAGATGTTTAAGTTATTGTTTTGATCTATTGACAGAATATTAATAAAAAAACACAACATATTTGTAATATCCTGATGGGTAGAAAAATAAATCTTTAAATTTTCTGACGTTTCGTGACTCATTATAAGCTATCTCTTCAGAGAATAAATAAACAGGTTAAATTAACCCGAGTTTAAATGGTAAAGCGAAACAAAACAATAATATTTAGTGTGATCAATCAAAAACATATCTAATCAAGTCAATATCATGTCATTTTAGTCAAGGTAATTTATGTGAAGCATGTTTGTGTATCTGTATGTGTGTGCATATTAAAGGATGGGAAAATATGACATTTATGTTGCAAAAGGTTAGAGTTGAGTTTGTATTTAAGATAATGGTGTGAAATGTAAATAGAATCATTCATGGTAGCTTGGATAAATAGTCCAAGTCAGATGGAGAGTGAGGCCTTCATTTCTATTGGGAGCAGTAGGATTAATTAATATATGGAAAATTTCAGCTAATAGCCTTTCTTTGTAGTTGGAAAAGCCTTATTGTATTATTCTGATATTTGTAATATAGATTTGATGGTTATTGAAAATGTCATGGATTGCTATTGCCGAGTTAATCTGGAGCCGTGCTAGTTCTACAGGATTATTAGGTGGTTTTCTTGTGTGCCCATTGATGTCCTTTGGCTAGAGTCAAGATTGCACGAGATGGCTCTTCAGCATAAAAGACATCACAATCGGTACATCCTAATTTATAGATGCACTTCGGCGTTTCCATTCATACAAACTAAAGCATGTCGGAGGATATTAGCTGTTTTTTAGTATGCTTTGACTTTGTGTTATTTTAAGTCTGGAGTTCTGTTGTACCATAGCGGTATGTTAGAACCATAGTACCAATCTATGATATTTCATTCGGATTATTATTTAACAGTAAGACGTTTCGTTTTATTGCACTGTTAACAATCTCAATAGGAAGAATTATTAAATTGTAAGGTGTTAATTATATGCTTTTGTTCTTCTTGTTTATCCTCTTCAGATGTAATAATCTTGTTTGATCTTCCAAAGAGATTTGGGGTTAGAGAGATTTTTGCACTGAATGGACGTACCGAATTAAAGTCGATATAATTATTTGAGTGGATTGGTTTTCGGTAGATGGTTGAATTTAGAGCTCCACTTAGATTTCTTTTAACCAAACTTTCTAAAAATGGAAACTAACCGTTTTAATTTTCATTCTCGTAGTAAATGAAGTTCTTTTTCCCGGTAGCTTTTCTACTAACGGTTCTGTAATTGAAGCGATTTCATGAATACCAAGTGATTTTCTGTGTAAATTGAAATTCAGTACTTATTCCAGTAGAGTGCTTCCATGGTTACTTAAATGAACGACTCTTTGACCATTAGAACTAGGTTTTATTATTAACGTTTTCTTTTCTTTTTCTGATGTTTTCATACTTTTTGATTTGTCGGCATTTCGATAAATTTAAATAACGAAGTTCTCTTCCCTTAAAGAGGTTAGAAATGGTGGTTTGTATTCATGTAGGGATTAGAAATTTCATTAGATCATCATTATTTATTTATTTGTTCTATGAACAAGTAGCTTACAATGAGCCACGAAACATCAGAAAACTTAAAATTTTAAGTTTTATACTTATTGAGCTATTACGAATATATTATTTTTATTAATAACAATTTACCTAATGCACAATTCATTTCGAAATTGTCAAGTCAAACATTGGTAATGACACCTTGTAAACAGAATAATTTAACCTGTGAAACTACACTTCAAAAACTACAATGAGCTAGCACATGGAATAGAAATGCTTCTGAGTAATTTTCGCATCAATACTAAATCATTTTCATGTAGTTGAATTCGCAAAGTTTAGCGTTATTGAATATCATTGAAAGATCAATTATTGTCAACTCACTTCTTTGTTAAAACAGCTTATAATTTGAATTGGAGATTTCAAAAATAGCGGGGGATTTAAATGCAGCGTTTCCACGTAGACCTAATGTATCGTCCAGTGTAATAACGATCATAGTCATAGAATTTGTCTTATTATAATGAATTTTTCTATTAAAGAAGTAGATTATACTATGAATTTTGCCGTGGCTATAATTTTTGTTTATTACATCCGACTACGCTACAACGAACGTGCATTGCGTGCTGGAATGATATCCTAAGTCATAGTAAGCTTAATCACATAATTGATTTTTTTTTCAAGTAGACTATCAATGAATAATGTTACTAGAAAAAAGATGGTTGTGCTGTAGACTATGTTTTTATGAGTAATTAACTGTTGTCTTCAGTCTCAAAACAATATCGTTTGTCTTCTGTTAGTTAAGTCTTACTGGCTTATAATTCATGTTTGGCTTTATAGGCTTAATGATCTACATTTAACTACTTTGAGTAATATGTCTGTGCAAATGAAACAATAATTATGATACCTACTTAGTTTAGTATTCTGGGTTATCGTATGATTTAGTTTAGTCGATATAATTATACCATACTTAAGTATAGTGTTTGATCATGTAATGAAGCAGATCATTTTAGTAAGTAAAGATGCTCAATTATTTCCGTTAGCATGCTTAAATGTCACAACTAGAAAACGATCATTGTGAAATTATGTATACATTACAGGATATATAACTACAGGAAGCTGAAGTGGAATGCTTAGAATTTATGCAGAACAGGAGGAATCACGAAGATGCTATATTGATGTGTCATATTTATCGTATCCACATTAGCTCAACATATCGCTAATTCATTTCGTTAATGTTATACATAATATAGTAGTGATACGGACTCACTGTAATAACTTAGCCTTTGATAAAAACTACAGAGAAACTGCGGTGACTCACATATTAGCCTACTCTTAATGAGTATGCATACTCAAATCAGTCTGCCTGCAAATAGGATAAAAAGCTCCTTGGATGCTATTGTTGTCATGTTTTATTATAAAGTAACTTTGATTCTCATCATCTACAATATAATACTCAAAACAAAATGGACTAACATTTTATAAAATAAAACAAGCTAGCTTGCCTGAAAAAATACATTGACTTGATTAGCCGCAGGAATAATCAAGAAAACAAAGCTGATTGAATGAAAATTTGCGACAACACTTAGAGTATTACATTAACCGTGGAATTTCAGCACTCTGAAACATAAAATTATACAGCTACACAAAAGAAACAAACAAAAGGAAATAGAACGAGGAAAGTCGACCGCTATTGTTCACAAAAATGGTGGATATAATCATTCCCGCTTCATTCTGATTGGTTGCTAAGCAGACTGTCACGATTACAAAATCGAGCCAGGTTTAATTGCAGCCGAAAATAATTATTCAATTTAAATTTGTATTTATTTTAAACGGATATCAATGAGCTAACATTCTCAAATAATTCTTCATTATTATTATTATTTTTTTCATTTATGATCGGAGTTTTAACATTTTTCAAATTGAATTTCATGTATAAAATAAGATTCATAAAATGAGGGGAAAAAGAAACTACAATTTTTACTTTGTACTTTGACATGAAATTCAATCTGAAAATAAAAGTTTATTATGAAATATGACGTAATTTGTAAAGAACATTGATATTTTAAAAGTTGAAAAATAATCCTATCAAATTCATAAAATCTTGTATTAATTCATTGATTAACTTTTGATTGAACAAAATTGTCTACAATAACAATTTATCGTTTATGAAATTTTCATAAAATACACTATATTACTATCATTATTCGTTATATATTTATATATTTTATTGTTAAAGAATAGTAGATATTTAATGTATATTAACTTTATTGAAGAAAATCATGTATTCAATTCATAAATAACTAAATTAAAGTTTCTAAATGTTATAAATGAACGATACTAGAATTTAGTTGAGTACTGCATACAAGCGGCTAGCCCCTGCTTAAAAAAAGACAGTGAGCTTCTGGAAAAGGTTCAGAGAACGGCGACTAAGCTGGTTCCCGGAATAGCAAAGCTTCCGTATGAATCTCGACTGGCCAAGCTGAACGTTTTCCCGTTATCATATCGCAGAACTAGAGGCGACTTGATTACAGTCTACAAATTGCTTAGTAATAAATTTGCACCTAACATGCCCTCATTTTTCTTGTCTTCCAAAACAGAGAATTTACGAGGACACTCCAAAAAAGTTCACAAGCCGAGAACAAATTACTTGTCAGCTGACTATCGACTTTCCCATCGAATAATCACCGAGTGGAATTCACTACCTCAGCACGTGGTTGAGGCTCCATCCGTCGACTCTTTCAAAAGAAAGTTGGATCAACTGAGAGACCACCATTGCCAGGACTAACATAGGCCATCGAGCCTCCTGTCCTTTTCAAACTGAAACTGAAACTAAATTGTAACAATCTTAATGACAAAATACAGCACTATGCTTAAGTAAATATGAAGACGAAGTTTGACATTGAAAACAATCCAATCATGCACGCGTTGACAACTTCACTTATCTTGGATGTCTGATAAAATCTGTCTGACAAAATCTCAGCACGGATTCGAAAAGCTCGCTTGACTTTTGCCAACTTACATCACCTATGGCGAAGATGAGATATCCGTCTATCAATAGAAGGACGAGTATACTGCACGGCAGTCCGTTATGTTTTAATTTACGGCAGCAAAACATGGCCATTAAGAGTAGAAGACACTCGTAAGCTACTAGTATTTAACTGCAGATGCCTTAGAAATATTGCTGGCGTCTGCTGGGATAACCGTGTAAGTAATAGTGAGGTTAGACGCAGGGTATTAGGGAATGATGGTAAATCGGTTGATGAGGTTGTGAATCATCGCCGACCGATTTGGTTGGGCTACGTGTTACGTATGCCCGAACACCGATTACCACGATGTCCAATGCTAACCGGTATTGGAGATGGTTGGAAGAATGTAAGGGGCGGCCAAATCAAAACGTGGCATCAGTGCTTGAAGTTACAAACTTCTGATCTGAACCATGTCGGTAGATGCAGACTACTTAATTGGGGTCCGCGTGACTTTCGTGACCAATCGTTGGACACTCTTACTGACATGGCTGAGAATCGATCACAATGGCGTAGGTTTACATATTTTCTGTCTTCTCTTAAACTAAGAGATTAAAATCACCATATATGTTTTTTTCAACGTACTAATTCTTTCTTCCTGTACTATATCCTTATATGCAATCTCTGAATTAACTACTTTTATGAATCCGGTGTTCATCTTGCTGTGCTAATGAGGTATGGCAACTTGGACCGATGCATATATGTGCCCGGTCCTATGTTGTAGCTCACTGACTGACTGAATCATGCACAAACTTGTCATGACATTTATGTATCAAAAGAAACACCATTAAACGTTATTTAAGAATAAAAGTTAGACAAATAAAAAGTGTTAACTGAAGATATAAAAAAATATGAAATAGTATAGGAAAAATCATCCTATAAATTAAAATGGATTGGAAATATATATAGGTTAGGTTTAAGTTTAGTACAAATTATTTTCATTCACAATGAACATGGTTGATTAAGATTTCCACAACTTTTCAAATTTGATCTTGTAAATTTCTATAAAATACTTTACAAACTTCTATAAGGTAGATCCTATAATCTATTTTATTGATTTGTTTCATTATTTGAAGAGTATGATTTTTCAATCATTGCGTTACTATTTTGAAACTACTTATATACACATCATACCATTCATGACTGTATTGTTCGATATTTTGTTTTACTTTCCGACCCAATGTTTCTACCCATAAGAATAATAATAAATGTAATGCAATATGATACAATCATTTATCCGATATAAAATTGATGAATTATTATTAATGAAAAAAAAGAAGTGTATTTTAGAAAGTTACTAAGTGATTGTTCAATATTCACTTTTCACCTGTTCCATTTGAAGCATCTGTTCATTTTCATCAATTTTTGTTTATAAATATAATCGAATTAGTTAAATAAAAATTAAAATCTGTTGATCATTCATTATCTACTGTAAAAAGTACCTTTTTTCTTAAAATAACTTTTACAAACAAACAAACAAAAAAAATATCTAAATTAATTTATCAATTAAATAGGTAATTCAATTATGAATTAATGAATCAATGTAGTCTGATTCTTTTTTGTATACAATAAAATGATTCATTATCAAATGAAATGAATTGATTGATCGAATTGAACCCTTGAAACTTTATAAGCAAAGATGGATAGTGACTAGCAGTAGAATCCAGGACGAGCGTTTCGTTCTGTTTGGGACTCGTCGGCTCGATGTACCTGCATCTCAGAGTTGATGTTCACTCTGGGACTCAAACTCAGTACCGTTCGCTTTAAACGCCATCGCGTTATCCACTTAGCTACTGAGTCCTGATAGCCACTTGCTTGTGCAATGGGATGAAGTTTAATTCATATGCACATATGCCAATAAGAGACTGATCAAGTTTAGTCCTAAAACATCAATGGGAAGATTCAAGTAAAACAATACCAAATGAACCTTGAAACTTTGTCTGTAAATAGTAGATTAGAAAATTAATCTAAATGGTTCAATTTAAATAATTGAATTAATACAACGTAGATAAAATTACTTAAAAGCAGAGATTTAAGCTTGTATTTCATGAATTATATAATAAAGTTTGTGATAAGTCTTCTAATTCGGTACCTAAACTCTTCTAGTAACCCCCCAGGCTAGATTTTACAAGGCAACTTGAACATGAGAGAATAAACGAGAAATGTGGAAGAAACATTTTATTCCAATGGTTCCTTTATGTACAGAAAATCTAGGATTTTTATAGTATTTTAGATGTCCTTGGGTTTCCCGAAAACTCTGGAATGCTACTGGGAATATAGATGTTCAATATTTAACACGGAGAAAAACCCAACGATAGAGAAGGCGGGAAGAATGAATAGGGTTAATTCGCATTGGTTGGACGTCATGGCTCGGCCTTGCAGGCGTGGTCGGTCTGTACAACTTGCTTCTACTCATATCAAATATATTGTTCTATCTTAAGCCTGAATGTGTTCTCCACCATATATTGATAATTGTTACGATACGATGAGTCAGTGTAGACGATGATGTGACTTCCACGTAAGATCTTATAGATTAGGCAGTTACATCATGACAAATCTACAATTTTAGGATTAGGTCTATTATTAGAGCATTACTTATATCATATTAGACCATAATCCTACAGTGTATCTGGCAAGACGTCTAGTGAACGCTGATTAAATAAGATGCTTCTCAGTGTTTTCAGAGCATTTGTTGGCTTTTTTCGAGTTTTCTGGATCTCCCAACATACTCGTGATTAAGGCCGAATCTCTGAATTTACAGAAATAGTTTGTTCTCCATCGTCATGATCCTAATTTCCTTCATATTTTTGTATTTTTTTCTCGTGTACTTCTGCTGAAATTTTCTGGATCTCCCCAACAGCTTCTACGAGACAATTCAAAGAAGATGTACAAATGAAGTACTTGATGTAGGATTTTCCCATTTTAATAAACCCTAGTTCAGTTGTGCTTAAAACAGTGTTTGTTTACTACATTTGGTGTCGAGGTCAAAGGAGAGGTGAAGAGAGTGAAATCCTGAGGACGCCGTTGCTAAGTCGGGAGAGGAGACGCTTGTTGGGCGGTCTGGTGCAGAAAAGTAACGTTGGGTTTAGTGTTCTGACGGGATGGAACTGGCTCTAGCAGTCGCTGCCAATGGAGAGTAGACATCTGGCATCCCTTGTGCTAGGTGGACATTGGATTTAAATGGCCCGACAAGTCAACATCACCACGGAGGTCATCGTGCGGGAGGACTCGACATTCTGACGAGGAGCGTTGCACAGACTGCGACAAAGAAGGGAGTGGCATGACGAGTAGAAAAACCGCAAGGGCGCCCGTTTAATTAACAGAAGTAAGATTAGGTAACGATATTTTTCAGTACTTCTTTGTTATATTTCTTCTGTAACTTCATATAGTTAACCGAGAGTTACTTGTAAAGCGATTTGAGAGCTTCGCTTTTGTTTATATATATAGTTTACGATTTATGGCTTTCATGATGTTTCCAAGGCAACAAGTCATTCACAAATCCTGACAAATCAAACGTAACTAGATTTCCGAAAATTCCATTGCTTTATAAGCTTAGTCTTACTACTTTATAAGTATCGTTGGGAGTTTTAAATGTCCTAATTTATGCAACATATAAGCTAGAGATGCACAATTATTATGAAATAGCTCATCAATGCCCTCTGGTTTTTCAATGATCTCTCAAATATGTTATTTCTAACAGTGTATTTACTTTTTATGAGAATGAGAACAGAAAGAAACATTTTTGGTTGATGAGGAAGATAAACGTTAATCTCTGATATTTTCGAATACAAAGGTCAAGTTTAATTCCTTAATTTTTTATGGCTTCCACAAATTTTAGTAATGTAGAGTGTGAATGTTTATTGATTTCTTAAGCGCATTCATTGCATCCACTTTATATATTGTCTCATTTAAGTAACATGTTATCGAACTACAAAGAACATTTTATCCTCAAAGGAATAACAATTTCAGAATATGTTAAATTGTATGAACATTGTTTTCCAAACCCAAAATTATGTTAATAGTTAAAAATAACCAAACTTATTTGCGTGTCAGTAGCTGAAGAGAAAGCAACGAAGTACTATGAATTCATTATATTTTACAATTACTATCGTTCTGTCTTTGTTCAATGTCGAATTTCTTAATAAATGTTGTTCATGACGAAAGTTAAACGTTGGGAGTAAGTAAACTATCTAACTGATCATTATTTATCGCTCTACATACACACTCACACAAGCCGACATCACTTCTTTTTGTTAATTTTGTAGATGAGAGAGCATAAGTGATCGTGTAATTGTTTTTTGTCTCAATATCACAGAAATTATTCGGTCATTTGAATGAAGGAAACCAATTTCATACAGTTTCTATTCTGTATTGTTAATTAAATGTAAAAAACCAGGTCAAAACTCACATTAGTTTAATAGTGACCTTGATCCATTAAAATATTTATTTCCAAATAATATTCATGAATAATTTATGATCTAGTAACATAGATCAGTAAACAACACCACGTTACTTCTTTTCTCACAACTTATTGACAAAAATTCATTTGTTACGTTGCCCTATTGAGTGAACATGTAAAGCTACTAAGTAGGTTACATGAAGAAAAAAATTCTCGCTTTTTAGTTACTATGACAATTTTATGTTGTGTTAAATAAAAGAACATGTATATCATATCTATGATTTAATTAAAGCATATTTAATGTGAAAAATAATTTTTTCTAAAAAAATTATTTATGATATTAAAACTGGATTTATAGAACTAATGTAAACTACAAGAGAATTGGAGAGATATTTCTTCAAAGTATGTAATTCTTGAAAGAAAAATAAACAGATCCCTTCTGTCAAAGATCTATTCAAAGACTTTCAGATCTTTAAAACATTCATTCAAAATTATGTTATCTATAACTGTAACTTTTATTAAGTTACAATATACTATGAGATAATTCAATGTTAATACTAAAACGTAATAGTTATTTTTAGTTTTTAATCATTCCTCTACTAATAGAATTTCAAGGGAGAAACTAATCTTAATTTTGAATAATTATCACAGAATAACCATTGACATTTTACCGGTTAGTGTTATTTTTAGCAGGTTAATTTGCTACGGGATGGGGACGCTAACCCCATGTCCAACCCTCCTCCTTTACTCGGGCTTTGAACCGGCAATAGTCACAGAGGGGCTCCAGGCGGAGTTGACATTTTACTGCATATACTTTTTTCATATATATAGTTATAATATTTTGTTGAAGTGTTGAACAAGGGAAAAGAACTGAAAAAAAAACGATTCAACTGTTTATCAATATTGAAAAAACAAACAAAAACATCTTTAGAATTACAAAAATTGATTATTTAATAGAGTCTATGAAGAATACAAATGAACATCGCTTAAGTTATTGATGTTTATGTATTTGGATTTAGAATTCTTTTTCTTATTGTTCTATAGAATAAACAAACCAATATAAAATACAATGATTGCAATAGAGTATAATGAATTCATTTCGTTGAATGAACTATTCTTTTTGTTCACTGGTTAAAAAGAAAACTAATGAAATGAGTGTTTTTGTAATGGAAAAAAATCTTCGTTGATAAAAATGAATGGTATATTAGATTGTATAAGGTTGGGATATATCACTTGAATAAGTGTATCAAACTAAACAATGTTATGTTTCATTGAATTATACATTTCAAATGGGAATACTTCATAGATAATGTTCGTCAAAAAATGAAACCATATAATAAATTTATAAGAATATTCGTCAAGATTAGAACGAATAGTTTGACGGAAATCGAGCGCCGAGTATAGAGAAGTTATTATATGTGAATATTATTATTTGAAATAATCTCAGCGATTGAAATTTAAATAATTCTAACGTTTCGTCCAGCTAACTTGTTTGAACTTCTTCAGGGTAATAATCAAAAATGGAATTATTTACATTTCAATCGCTGAGATTATTTCAAATATAATTTTCACATATAATAAATTGTTGATAAAGGTTTCATACACTGAACAGTTGTTTGCTGTTCACTGAGAACTTTCAGTATTGTAGATTATTGATCTTGCAGTATAGGATCAAATCTTGGAGCATTTCATTATCTTTTCAAATAAGAAAAACTGATGTTGCATTTCATTTTAAAGTCAAATATGGTCAACTTATTGTTTATATATTTAATTTACAGTATTACTTTAACTATTAAAGATACATTAAGAGAATATACTTACCAAGAAAGTATCATCATACTTAACCGAACAGTATAAACAATTGGTGACTATCTAAATGAAGCTACATTTATTGAGATGAACTGTAAGATAAAATAACAGACCAATTTCATATTAGAGAACAGAATAGCTTCTCAAATAGTATATAAGTATTATATTCAGAGTACACATGATTCTGTATTCACTCTGAAAAATTACAGAAATTAATGTAGTTTGATTCTATTCTTGTCTGAAATAAGGATACTAGTTTCAGTAATTAAATTTTATTTAATAACATAACAGTGATTTAATTTACCTGTTCCTGTAGATTATTTAACTTGGTTAACTTAGTTATTTCGTCAGCTGCACAACGATTTTCTAAATAAAATACAAGTATGCGATTATTAGCAAATATTAATTTACTGGTTAACTGTAGTTTATTCTAAACGTGTTAGCTGTATGGATGAAATTATATATATTACTCATTATAATATTTTATTCCTTATGCTTTCCTGACGTTTGTTAGCTATCATGGTATATTGCAACATGAATTTAGACTATATAGGCTGCTTAAGTGGTTTGACTCTGTGTGTAATAATCATAATAGTCATTAGATTCTTATTTCTAAACAACTTCGAAATTGTAAAAAAATACACACTTCACATCAGGTGATCAGTCTTACAGCGATATTATATGATATTTCGGAAAAGTGTAGAACTGTCATCTGTAACGTTTATTGAAATCGTTATTACCTCAGGGTTAATGAAAAATTATCACTAATGATTCACTTCAACTAAACATTAGTTACTCAATCAATGAAGACACATCTGTTCTTTGTATATTTGTATCTGAGATATCGGAAGGGGTTTTGGGGAAATTATAATAATTTTAACAGTTAAAATCATGAGTCAGTTGAAACTGGACCGTCATGGAAAACCCGGGTCTGTTATGGGATAGCAACTCTTTGAAGACAATAATGGATGTGTCGTTCAATTTCGTGGATTAGTTGAAGTTAGACATTAACACCATTGGATGCCAGTCGGCTCAGTGGTCTAGAGGTTAAGCGCTCGCGCACGAGATCGATAGGTCTTGGGTTGGAATCTTGCGAGAAGGGATCGTGGATGCGCACTGCTGGGTCCCACAGTAAGACAAAAGGGCCGTCCAGTGTTTTCAGGTTTTCCATGGTGGTCTAGCTTCAAATGACTCATCATCTTAACTATTGAAATATCTGAGATATATTTTAAGAAAATTGCATTTATAAACGTCTTATCTTTATGAAGTCATATCAATGATGATAAGTAAACCCAATAAATCAGTTTGAGTAAATTGTTTCGTGATACCAGTAAACACCTATAAATCATTTTATTAGCACACCAGATAATTACTCTGCCATTGCGCAAAACAAATTTTTTGTTAGTGTAAAGGGTTTGTGGAAATCACTGAATTTTTATTGTTTATATCATGAATTGCCACTATTCGTACAACACTGAAAACCAGAAAGTACTATTAAGTCCTAGCATGGAACCTCTCAGTATTATGCACTCACAATTTCATTGAATGCTAGACCTTCAAGTTTCGTAGTGTGAAAACAACCTCTTATTCAGCACGTAATTATTCGTATTCCTAGCTTCAATCAATTTATACCGTTTAAGACTCATTTTCTTAGGTGATATTTTGATAACTGTATCACATTCGAAAGGATTAAACTCTGTTTGTTTGAGCTTCTTATTGGAATGCCAGGAATCATCTATTGAAATTATTCGGTCCAAGTTGCCACACTTCATTAGCACAGGAAGATGGACACCGGATTCATAAAAGTAGTTAATTCAATGGTGGTAATATATAAAGGAAAGATTGCATGTAAGGACATAGTACAGGAAGAAAGTTAGTTCGTATAAAGAAAGATATGAAGTGATTTTAATCTCTTAGTTTAAGGGAAGACAGAGAGTGTATACACCTACACTATTGTGATCGATTCTGAGCCATGTCACAAAGAGTCTCTAACCATTGGTTACGATAGTCACGCGGACCCCAACCAACTTATCTGCATCTCCCAACATGGCTCAAACTAGAAGTTAGTGACTTCAAGTACTGATGCCACGTTTTAGTTTGGCCGCTCCTAACTTTCTTCCAACCATGTCTAACACCGGTTAGCATTGCACGTCGTGGTAATCGGTGTTCGGGCATCTGTAACACGTAGTCCAACCATCTCAGTCGATGAAGATTCACAACCTCATCAACTGATTCTGGGTCCAATCTCCAATAATATTCTGCTATCATACTTGCAAGAAATTCCAAACCAGAGCAAAACATCTGTTTACTACTTTCTAGTTTTTAAAGTTTATATAACCAAATTATTAAAAAAAAAATAAACAACTTTTATCAAATAACTCACAAACAAATTAATTTAATAACTTATTTACAAACAAACAAACAAAATAGAATATACATACAAATCTATCTTTCAATAAATCATTAACAAATAATAATCTGGTAATTTCATCATTAAAGTTTCACTTCAAATGAAAAATAATCTAAATTGTAAACTGAATTTATGGACAAATTATGTTGTTTTGTTGTTGGGTTATTTTTTTTTTATCAATTATGTAACATCTGCTTCATGTATAATGCATCAACTTATTTCCAATAATAAATAATTAAAAAGAATAATAATAATAATAATAATAATAATAATGATAATAATCAAGCATAAAATATATGTAGTTCAATTTATAATAAACGAAAAGTTCATGAATTACATTCATTATGAATAAATAATTTTTATATTATTTTAATAATATAATAATAATTTGTTACAATGCTGAGTTATTGATGGATATTACTTCTTTTCCTATTTTTTTTCTTTTTTCTTTTTTTCTTTTTTCTTGTTGGTGATATATTTATTGATAATTTAATTATACAAATGTCTTACCACCAAAAGCGAATATAAATGATCGTTTATTTTTTATTTATTTGTTTGTTTCTTTTTTTTTGTTTACATATTTGTTAATTTTTGGGGATCTATAAATCATAGACATAATTAGTTATAAATTATAGTTATAAATCAATCATGAGATTTTAGTGGTTACAATGTCAATTAAATTTCATATTATTGACTATTGTTTGGTATAGAAATAAGGCTAACTAGTTTGAGTTTTTGAACAATATGAATATTAAGTGATCATTACTAAAAGAAAATCATCAACAAGGGTTTAAATCTTAGATAGAAGATCAATTTTATCTAGATTAAAGTTGTTTCTTATTTTATAACGTGAAGCTTTAGTTCGTAGCTTACTGTTGATTAACTTGTAATGGTAAATAATTCTTCAAAATCAATAACTTTGTAAGTCTTCGACATTTGATGCTGACCGGATATTTTTTTTTGTAATGGACTCAACTAGCTGAAGGCGCTTGGTCATACATCCGCAGTAGATCATAGGTTGGTACACTGTGCTCAAATTGTTTTACAACTGCTAGCCAGCTTAGATTAGTCACTTGTCGATAGATTGATATTCTATCAAATATTATCTTCGAACCTTTTTATATCTGACTTTTGATTTCACTGGTTTGGCACATTTCGATTATATAGGAGGTGTTATTGGTTAAGGTGTTGTCAAACTTTAAATGCTTGTGATATCCTTAACCTCTAACCATTTAATACAACGGTTAACAGTAATCTAACTAATTTGCGGTACAATTCTATTACATTGGTTATATATATCTATGCGTTAACCGACTAAATTTTGTAGCATATTTAGATTGTTAATTAGATGGAAATTTGGATGTCTGTTAATCTAGTACATTTAATAAAAATTGTAGACATTCATTTATACTTAAGCAAATGAATAATTCCTTTATAAGAATTTATAACTATTTATCCAAAATACATGTTTGCAGTTACTTCTCTATTTGACTTGAGCTGGTATATTTTCAGGTCGTGCTGCTTTCCCACTACTGATTTGTCTGGTGGCCATCCTAATTTCTTCGATCGTTGGTAGCGTGACGTCTATAGGAAGGTGTATGTGTACTGCTCCGGTGGATTCAGTAGAGCTGGCCTATTCAAGAGTTCCTCACGATGTTCTACCCATCTTTTCCTCCATTCTTGAATTTCATTGATTGGCTTTCCCTCTTTGTCTTAGACCAGTCTCTCTGATTTATTATATTTCCCTGTTCGTTTCTTCGTTGTGCCAAATGGCTGTTTGGTTTTTCCTTCTGTTGTAGCTTTTTCCGCAGTCATTGCTAGGTCTTCCACGTATTTCTGCTTGTCGGCTCTAAATCTCCTCTTTAATTACTTGTTCGCTTCACTGAATCCAGCTTGCGCCTCACTTGCTCTGTTCTTATTCGGCTGTCGTTAATTGACGTCTATTTATTCTCTTTCACGAATCTTGTCCGGGGTTTCGATGGAGATCCGTTCCTCATGATGATGCTTGTTGAGGCTCGGCACTTCCTGACATGTTGAAGTTAGTGTTATAATTTGTGGAACTGTGACTTTGGTTTGTTTAGTTTATTCCCGTTTTTATGGGATGAGGTTGCCAAATCTATGCCCAACACTCCTCCTTTACCCGGGCTTGGGACCGGCAGTAACTCTAGAAGAGCTACAGGAGGATTTGTTCACTTTGATAACCGTCATTATGTAAATCCTAACGGTGTTTGAAATCAAAAAGCGATGAGATATGGTGACTACAGTTCATTAGCAGATAGCACAGATAACATAGTTATAAGAACGTCGAAAGATCTTGACGCAGAGAGGCGAATATGTGTGCGAGCGATCATATGCAGAGATGAATTTATGGTCAAATCAAAGACGGGCACAGTATGGCTAAGGCTATTAATAGGATTCGAGCGCATATTTACTTTGGTAAAGGAATAATTCATTGAGCTACGTTTCAGCTACCAACATTTAAACTAAAAAAAGATATGTGCGTAAGCTGTCAAATGTGATCAAACGTACACGTTTATACAGACAAGATAGTGATCATAATAGTACAAAGAAATAAATGAGTTGTTACTGCTCGAATAACATTTTCTGTTAGATAAGTTAATAAAAAGGCTTAACTAAATTTAACTATAATCGAAATTGATTGTAGAATAGTTGCTATAATAAGTAATAATAATAAATATGTAGACCATTCAATAATGAGTAATTTGTTTGATGAAATCATGGTGATATAGAGAGTCTTGAAGATTTTAAGCTTTATATTATCTGTTATGTTGTGGATGCTTAATGATTGAGAATACCAATCATTGATGTTGCAGCGATCCATTATCCTCTGACTTTCAATGGCTCTTTAGTTGACTTTAGTTTGTGATAATCATTACCTTCGAAATAACTTAATGATTAATTAACTTCTCAGATTTATCAAAATATATATAAGAAGAAATCTTACACCTTGGTAAGTTGATTTGAACATATGAACAAACAGCCTACTTTTCAACCAAATCACCTTAATTTGTTACTCTAGTTTACTTGAAATCTGAATGTCTTGATTAGAGTAGATTGATGATAACGTTATAATTGTAGAAATAGTTAAAGTTAATATAATAAATTAATGATTTCTAATGGTATTCTTTACTACATCACGTCAAAAGTTTATATTTGCTTAAATCATCAGTGTCATATTATCAGCTGTTTTAAAAACATTTTAAGCTATTGGTTCCGATTATTTTGACATCTTTATTTTTCATCACTTACTGGCAAACATTACTTATTAAAATTATAAATCAATGCAAATGTGGCTACAACTGAAAACACAGAAACACTTTATAACTGTTTCGTTCTAGTACACGACTTCTCGGCAGCACATATTCACGACCTCGCATACGGCAATCAAACCTAGGACCTTCAGTCTTGTGCGCGAACACTTAACTTGTAGACCGCTGACTTGACATTCAATGGTGTATAAGTCTAAATTCAATCTGTCAACGACACATATCTGCCATTTTAGAATATTTAACATTTATGTCTCAGCTATAAAAAATATATTTATTTGAATTTAATGAACAACATATTCTATTGTACAACCATCGTTTGTTTTCATATTCATTATTCCTTATTTTGACCTTATATAAAACTCACTATTAAAACTAATTAAGTCAATTCATGTGTTTCATTCCATGTAGATGTAGAATAATTAAGAAAAATGAATGTTTAGTAAAATTGACCTTACCATTTTAATAAAATTTCTTAATCTATCGAGTAAATTTAAAATGGTGGTGGAGTTTTGTTCTCTGAACTGGATGGTTTGATCGTAGATCTTTCATCGTTCTCCTTTCTTTTTTCAAAAAAAAACGTGACAAAAATAAAACAGGTCAAGTGAAAGTGTGCCATATTTTTTCTGTTAACATCTCCACCTGGATCTGATGTTATAGTAATTTGTTTATTCAGAAAAAGTTAATTGTTTTTCTCCTAAAGTTTATCTCAATAATTTCATGAAATTTATTTGTATTTTTATTTAATTATTTATATCTATATATATAAATGAAAAACATTGCTCTGGATAGGGTTGGATAGAAAGTGCTGGTAGGCGGCCTATGCTCCTCCACAAGGAGTAACAGACGTTAGTAAGTAAGTAATTAAGTAGGTAAGTTATTAAGTAAGTAGGTAAGTAAGTTATTAAGTAAGTGCGTTAGTAAGTAGGTGAGTATATAAGTAAGTAAGTAGGTAAATTACTAAGTAAGTAGGTAAGTAAGTATGTAATTATTTATGTCGTTTGGTCTGATATTATTATTGCTGGATAATACAATTGTAAAATTATATTAAAGTTTATGAGTATTAATTCATCAAGCAAAATGAAATGTTAATGTATAAAAAGAGGATGAATCTGATGGTAGAGAAAAAAGTTCCGTATTTACTATATATGTATATTCATCATGAAAGTACATCACTTCAATGGAGACCAAGTAGCATAAGTCAACTATTTTATCTCTTTTTCATATAAATTATTGTTATTGAACAATCACAAACTCACACCATACCGAATTTTTTTTAAAATATCTATCAATGTTTTCTTTCAATCAAGTTCTATAGCACTGCTGAATTCGAATCAAGGTGAAACTTTGATTAAAACAAGTAAATCTTAGTTTTTTTCATACTCTTTTGGAGTCGTAGATTATTATGTCTATTTTACAAAAGGGGAGTAAATAGAATCAATCAGAAAAACAAGGAAGTAAAACATATACAATGAATAACAATCGAATTTGTGGTGAAATCATAAATTACGAGAATTAGTCGTACTTATAGGAGTATAATTCCCATAAATCAGTAGTTAAATTAATTCAGGTCACATCAATACTAGAATAAGTTAAAGCAGTGAGTGTTTGAAGAAAAGTATTATTGGTCACGTAAGTAATGGTTTTAGCTAACATCTACAACCTTCAGTTTTCGTAGTGAGCACTATACCTTTAAATCAGTGAAGTGGAAACGAATGGTTCATATTTTGATACAATCATCAATTATTCTCATCGACAAATTACTGTTTAACTCCCTACAACAATGTTTGATTTTTACTGAACTTTGAGAAATATATAAAAAGTCTAGTCATAGCAACACGAAGGAAGTTGATGATAAAAATCACTTTCAAACTATACAAACTATACAACAATGATTTTAATAAAAAATTCATTTGATTTAATCAGTTGTAACACAGAATTAAATGATAAATTGATAATCAATAAAAGTCGTCAGTAATCCAGATGTTATCTGAATGGGGTTTTTTAGGGATTGTAATAATTTTAATAGTTCAATTCATGAATCGATCTAACCTAGACCAACACTGGAAACTTGAAAGTGTTGGACGACCGTCTCTCCCTAGTATGGGACTTCTCAGTACTGCACATCCACGGTTCCTCGTGTGGGACTCGAACCTAAGACCTTCTGTCTCGCGCTCGAATGCTTAACATCTGGACCATCGAGCCATGACCAATGAAGTTCAATCTGTATCAGACAATGGATGAATGGTTGCACAGCCGTTCATGGATCAATGCTGGCTCAGTGGTCTAGAGGTTAGGCGTTCGAGCACGAGAGTGAAAATCCTATGTTCGCGTCCCACATGAGGGATCGTGGATGTGCATTACTGAGGAGCCCAATACTAGGGTGAGACGGTCGTCCAATGCTCACAGATTTCCAGTGTTGGTCTAGCTAAATCTACTCATGCATTCAACTATTAAAATCTAAACGTTAGACAAGATTTATGAACGAAAGATGTCTACATATATTTGAAAACAAAAACCATATTTTAAATTACATGTTTAATTTACGTGATTCGAACGATTCAGAAAGATGTAGTATAAAGTCATTAGCATACGATTCTGAGGAGTTTTGTCATTATTTAGTAACTATTTCATGATGATTGATATCTATTTAAAATGATCATCTAGTAAGAAAAATAACTGGTGATTAGATATTTGAAAATAACTCAGTGGTCTGTAACCTGTCATTTTTATTAAATTGGCTTAAGCATTCCACTTAGGGTTTGGAATATTCCCTAGACCATCCTGTACAATTATGAATGTAAGATAGTTTTCATTTGGTCAAGTTTGATCTTACTGGGTTAAATTATTCATCAACTAAACCTGTGATTATCGATCGAAAGTCATTTTAAAGCAATGTTAAAGTGAAGTGAATTTAAAGCACAGTTTTACATAACTTTTTTATTACTATCAGAAAACATATTTCCTTGATCTTAGATACAAAATAACCATTGTCGATATGATTGAAAGAATAATTTAAAAGGTTACCGGAAGAAATTATGATTTTAAAAATGAGGATGATAATATGAGTAGATACTATGTTTTCTTTGGATAGATCATTGACAAAATAATCTGTATCGGTGGTTTGCTTATACAATAAACGAAGTAAAACCGTATATGAGGAGCTCTACTGTTGATAATACAGTATCCGGGTTAATAAATTGCTGGTTATTATGTGAATGACAATAAAGGGAATTACTAGTTCTATACAGGAGTATTTACTCAACTGTGGACACATCGCTTCAAATGAATCTTCTATTAAAGTAATCTACAAAGTCAAAGGAATAGGATCGAGGGGATGTCGATTAAATATTGCTGAAGCACTGGCAATCCATGAACTCAAGTCCGAACTTTGCGTTCAGAAATGATTCATCCAACCTCTCATCCTTCATTGACGTACATATAGTAATCAGTAATTCAGTATCTTAGACTATTTTCTAACTAAAGAAAATATAATTTTTGACTTATATATTTAGAACAACATTTTCAAATAAAATCAAGTAATTTATATCAGTTCAAATACATACTGTTTGATGATAATGAAATATAAAAATAAAACTAGATACCATTCATTACTATCATCATTTACCTTAAATATTACTAATTATTGATTAAATATACTTTTATTATTCAGATAAAATCGTACTCATTCAAAACATAAATCAAAGTGAAAACTAAGATCAATAAAAAAGATTCTATGGCTTGTTAGACTAATCTTTTTATCCCTCTATCATTTATATCACTCTTATTTAAATAATAATAATAATAATAATAATAATAATAATAATAATAATAATAATGTTATGGTATATTGTTTAGATATATTATTGCATTATATTACACATAGAATTATGTCATTCTTTCAAAATGTAACTCTATTCAGTTCGTGTAATCTGAAATATCTTCATAGTATAAATAATCATTAGATAAACAATGTCTGATTTAGATAAATTTAAAACAAAACAAAATAACAAATTCAATGATGGAAAATTTCAAAATGAAGCAAAAATAAAGATGAATTTTATTAGATAATAAATGGACTATAAAATTACATAATCAGAATAATTTTGTTTTCGATATGTTTGTATTATTTTTTGACAACGATTGTTAGTAGGATTTAAGTGTTAATGTTTTACATAGTATTTACTACTTTTTAAGTGGTATTGACCCCAATTTTGTGGTTATTTATCAAATTTAAGGATTGGATATATATATATATATATAGGTCTGTTGTGAGATAGGAACTCACTAAAGACAATGAGGCACGGTGGTGCAACTTCGTGGATTGGTTGAAGTTAGACATTAACACCGTTGGATGCCAGGCGTCTCAGTGGTCTAATTGGTTAGGCACCTGCCACGAGACTGATAGGTCCCGCGTTCGAATCCCAGGGGGTGAGGGATCGTTGATGCGCACTGCTGAGGAGTCACATACTAGGACGAAACGGCTGTCCAGTGCTTCCACGTTTTGCATGATGGTCTAGGTTGAATTGACTCATGATATATATATATATATATATATATATATATATATATATATATATATATATATATATATATATATATATATATACTTATTTTTACAGGATGATAATAATACTGATAATAAACTTCTGTTAGACATGGTGACAGTGAGGTTAAATAAACCAATTCAATGTGCATTTACCAATTTACCTGCTCATGTGGAGATAGGTATGTAAGTCGTTCTATGCGTACTTTATCTAAAAGAAATCAAGAAGATTGCCCGGCGTGTCTAAAAAGAGGAGTTAACGGCTCAATAAGATGTGTGATAATCGAACACCTAGTGAACACAAGTTACTTAATCAAGACAGACTCTGAGTTCAAAGTCATCTACAAGATAAGTAAAGAAAATTAGACTGCATCTTCTCTGCACTGCTGGAGCAATAGCCATACATCTGGAAAAACCAGAGTTGTGTGTGCATAAGAGACTGGTACAACCTATTCTCCTACCATGGTCTTAATGTAATAAAACATTTATTTTTCATACTCTTGTTTCTTTACAGGCATCTGCTTCACCTTCCATCTTCCCTTTAAATCTTCTACCCCCAACGGGTTTGTTTTTATCTTCACGATCATTCTGATTACATTTAATCTTAATTTCAACATTTTATCCCATCATGCTGAGGTATCCTTTCCCAATGATAATTTGCCTATCTATCTTTTGATGAATATTTAAGCCAATAACAATCAAACGATTATTAAACTTTCATTGTTTAAAATTTTTTATTTTAATACCGTTGTTTATTTAACCTCACTGTCACCATGTCTAACAAAAGTTTACTATCAGTATTATTATCATCCTGGAAAAATAAGTATATATATGTATGCGATTGTACAGGTTTGATAATGAATTCGTCGAAAAGAGAACTCTTCGCTGAATTAACCTCTTTTATTTTATATATAAATAGTAATTAATAACTGACGGAACTTTCAAATGAAAAACAGTAGACTTAGATTGAGTGGTTTAATAACAATACAATTTATGAAAGATATTAAGAATTATGAATGGAATTGATGTTGTTCATTGAATGTTAACTATTAAGAAGAATTTTATTAGTTGTTTAATTGAAAAACATCAGACAACTTTCATAAATTTCTTATTTCGATAAGAAAGAAGAAAAAAGGCCATTTATATTATGTTTATTCAATTCAAATTAGTGAATACAGACATCTATTGTTTATTTGTGTACATGCGTTAATTTATTATATGAAACATGAAAATTCAATTAAACATTGTTTTAAAAAGAAGATTTAGAAGTCATATAGTCTTAATAGAGAGAAAACAACCAATTTATGTAATTGGACATATTCATTTCGAATGATATCAATAGATAAGTTTTGGAAAAATAAGTAGTAAATGATGTTAAACATAAAATAAAACAGTTTTTCTTAATGTTCTATTATCAATGAATAGATGTACTTACTCACAATGGAGCATAAGTCGCCGACCAGAATTCCCCAACCTACTCTATCCTGGGCCTTCGTTTCTACTTCTATCCAGTTATTGATCATTCTTCTCATATCTGTCTCCATTTCTCCGCGTAATGTGTTCTTTGGTCTTCCTCTTCCCCTTTGGCCTTGAGGATTCTAGGTGACGCAGTTGGGTGCTTTCCTCAATGTGTTTCCAATCCACTTCCAGCGCTTATTCCTGATTTCCTCCTCCGCTGAAATTTGGTTTGTTCTCTCCCACAGTTGGTTGTTGCTGATAGTGTCTGGCCAATGGATCCGAAGTATTTTGCGTAGACAACTGTTAATAAACACTTGTATCTTCTGGATGATGGCTTTCGTTGTACTCCGAGTTTCTGTCCCTTACAGTAGTTGAATAGATGTAGGTGAAACAAGATATTTATCATTACTAATTTTTGTAATTAATTACGTTCTCAAGTGCATAACAAATTGCTTGTCATCTAACTATCGAATTTCTTATAGAACCATCAAATAATAAAACTTATTAATTTAACATGTGATTGAAGCTTCATCTGTTAATGCTTTCATAAGAAAATTGGATCAACTGAGAGGTCACCATTGACAGGATTAACATAGGTTAATTGACCTCCTGTCTTTTCTAAACTGAAATTAAAATTACAGTTGGAAATTAATATTGTTGATAACATTAATGAACTTTTACAAAGTCACGTAAAATTTGTTTATTTAAATAAATAAATATTTAATATCCTTATAAACTCTACTCAAAACGTGAAGCATAGAAATCGTTGAAAAAACAGTGAACAATACATTCCTTATGTCTTCATATGCATTAACTGAGTATTATTTTTGTTATACCGTTTAAAATGACCGAGAAAACCGTTAGAATAAATTCGATAGTAGAGATTTCGAAAGATAGAATTACTGTCAACATACTGAATTTATGAATGATAACTAATGAATTATAGCCATGGTTAACTAAAACAATAGTCAACTTTTGTCATACTGTTAAACTAATAGATAATTGATGTTAGAATATAAAAAGTTTTAATCCAATCAAAGTTATTTGAGAATTAGTTGAGATCATCAACCGATCCATGTTAGACCACCATTGAAAACCTGAAAATATTGGACGGCCGTTTCATCCTAGAGTGAAACTCCTCGGGAGTGCGCACCCATGATCCCTCACATGGGATTCGAACCCAGGACCCTTGGTCCTCTGCGCAAATGCCTAACCTCTAGACTACTGAGCTGGCATCCAAAGGTTTTGAGCTGGAGTCCTGCGCGAGGGATCGTGGATGTGGACTGCTGTGGCGTCCCATACTAGGACGAAACGACCGTCCAGTATTTTCAGGTTTTTGATGGTGGTCTAACACTGATAGGTTCAGGACCTCGATTTTAAACTCAATATCCTCCACAACCCTACACCGATATTTGGGAATTGTTGATAACAATGAAATAAGTTCCATAATTTTATTCAAGTGCACATCGATAATAGGATAACATATATAGTAGTTTGACACCAATCATAACACAGATGGCAATAAACAGTCAATAATTAAATAAACCAAATGTAAAAAAAATAACCAGTGACTTTTTATTATTGCTTATCATAATGATTTTTCTACTGAGATTAAAACAAAACCATTAATATCAACTAATAAATTATTCGGTAATAGGGTTGACTGAGGTTTCAAGCTCGGTGGATATATAATATTGACATATCTTCCAAAAAATACTAGTTGCTTTAAGAGTAGTTAGCTTAACCAAAAATTAAACTATTTAGTGGGAATACATTCATTGAACTGGATCAAAAAATCTTGTTTAAAGAATGAAAAACCATCAAAATCTTTTTTTATTCACCAGCTCTCAACAGCATCATCGATGAACGAAGAAGATCTAAAGCAGACGTAAAGGCAAGGATTGGCAAAGTAAGGGCGGTATTCCTATAGTTGGAGAACATATGGAACTAAAAACAACTGTCAACCAATATCAAAGTCACAATCTTCAATACGAACGTCAAGACAGTTCTACTGAAAATTGGAGAACTACTACAACCATCATCAAAAAAGTACAGGTGATGGCTTTCAAAAACAATTATATGCATGATACTTGTTTGATGAGTATCACTTGGTATTCGGCTGAAGTATGGTTATAGCATTATTCATTTTGTGTGTGTGGTACAATTTCAATTTGGTTGTGTGTAAACATTTTGATGAAAATGTTACTTTTGTAGAATGTTATGATATTCTTTTGGACAGCAAAAGCATTTTTGTGATAGATCAATGTTAACAAAAGAAACGTTTTCAACGTAAAATTCATCGGAATAAAAGTAACCTAACTTTTATTGATATTGTTGTGTGTAGATGAGAGTAATTTTAACCATTAGTTGAAATAATGAAAATCATTGTGTTGTAACCGTTGGAAACTCATCCACTTGAGACTAGAAATAACTTCTCAACGCAAATAAAATCACAAATATTGGTACAGTAAACATTTTTATGGATATTCTAAAAAGTCGATAACCTTAACAGAAAATACACTCATTTATTGATTTTACTCTTGATGATTGGTGAATAAATATTACACATAGGAAAAATGCACAGAATTACCATAAAAAACATGTTGTATATCATAATGAAAAAAAGTTCACATTAAGTTAGTACAAAGAATATTATATTAAACAAACATCATACTAAAGTAATAATGGTGTAATACTACACAAGGAGTAATAATGAACAAAATTTACACAGTTAAAGTGTTCAGTTAAATCTTTGCTCACCTTAACATATGACATATCACACTGGTTGAAATCATGAGTAAATTGAAGCTAGACCACCATGGAAAACGTAGAAGCACTAGACAGCCGTTTCGTCCTAGTATGGGACTCCTCAAAAGTGCGCATCAACGATCCCTCACCCCCTGGGATTCGAACCTAAGACCTATCAGTCTCGCGCCAGGCGCTTAACCAAATAGACCAGTGAGACGACCGGCATCCAACGGTGTTAATGTCCAATTCCAACCAATCCACGAAGTTGCGCCACTGTACAACATTGTCTTCAGTGAGTTCCTATCTCACAACAGACCTGGTTGAACTCCACTGGTAACTCCAGGACTATCTCCTAAAGTCAGTTACTAGTGATCAGGTGATTAATAATATCAGAATGGGTTTTGTGGAGATTTTATAAATTTCACTTGTTGAAATCATGAGTCAATTGAAGCTAGACCACTATGATATATTAGTTTCTTTGTAGGAAACTTTAACTTAGTGTTGATCTGGGATTCATTCGTTCTTCTTCTTTTTCTTTTTCTGTGAATATTGTTAACTTATAGATTCTAAATACATTTAACTTTTTTCAAGTTACAAATCTTCCATTTATTCATGAGATCGAGTTGGAATATTTTATCAGGTTAATATGACATTCATTTCCGATATGTTGACAAATATTATTATTATATTGTTTAATATATAAATATATATGCATCCAGAAACTGTAACGTAAATAGTTTCTTTGTATACTTCATATTGTGCTTTGGCTCCAGTGTATAATATTTATAATCTACACAGATTTGTATTCAACGTTTTTTTTACAGAAATCATTTTACTTCTACAATGATGAATGATTGTTCATGGGCATAAATTTTCATACAGATTCTGTACGAATGATACTTCATATTCTTCTTGTTATTTATTATAACATACATAATTAAGTAACCTACTGTAAAAACAATGTTAAGTAAATCTGTTGTTATAATGTATAAGTTGGTTATTTTTTCATGTTCTTTGAAATATACAATTATTTGCATGCTAAGTTGATGTAATTTGTGGGAAATTTAGGGAAGTAAACGAACTTTATGGTTTCCTATGTTATTATATGAAGTAAATAAGTAATTATGAACTTCTTTGTTTAGCAGATATATACATTATTGAAATCACGAAACAACCAATGAAGACCTGGAACCACAGGACGATTGTTTCTTTTTACTATAAAACTCCCTTTTATTGCGGATCCATAAATATAACGCGCGGAGACTCTCACGCGAAGGGTTTATCTCTAGACAATTGAACCGGGGTCTAATGATGTACAAATCTGAATTCAACGAATCTGTTATATATATATATATATATATATATATATATATATATATATATATATATATACCCATATTTTAGACAACCTGACAGAAATATTTTAGGTAGTTGGTCCTCATGTCAAATTCGCGTAAACAAGTTATGAAATAAATCGAAGTTTATCTGTCAAATGTTTTAAATAGTAAAATCTAGCTCAGTTGTAATCACACATAGGCTCAAATATTTGCACCATCTTATGTAGTACTGTGTAAATACTGCATTTTTATAAACAAAAAAGGGTAAAAAAATTTAATCTATATTATTTAATTACTCCATTATTTCAGTCCAGTTACGAATAGAACGACACCTTCTCATTACAAGTATATAGTATCAGTATTGATTAAATAGATGTAATGTTTACATTTTACTATTGAGAAAACTCAGATTATTACTATACTAAGCGGATCTTCAACATTTTCTGGCCTATTTTCTCTTTGTTTTAAAATCCCTTTTAAAACATTTTATGGTTTTTTGTCTTTGAGGCAAAATTAAATATTTGCCAAAATGGTAAGCAAAACATACTTTATTGTATGACAACTAGAAAATACTAGGAGTAATTCTATGAAAGCCTTATTGATATTTGGTACAATGTAAATATACATTACAATTTGAACTAATCAGGAACAGTTTGAATCGTTTACCGATAAGCAGTTCAAACTTCAACTTTAAAGATTTTGTTTTCCCGATACTACATAACTTAACTAGTGATAGCTTGATTGAATGTTAATGAAAGCCTGTAAATTAGGTCAATATTGAAAAATAACTCATCGGTGAAACTGGGTAAATACAGTCCTCTGTAAAAACTTGAGTGCATTTGTAGAACATGGACCAGTGTATCTTAGTTTAATCATTTAAACATAGTGCTTTCTGAGGGAGTTCAATCTCTATTTCTTTTGGAGTAGAACATCGTTACATATTGTCAACTTGACTCCAAGTAGAACAAAACAACTAACACGTGCTTTTACTTGTTCCCTAAATGATTTTAGTTTATAATGTATCCAATCTCAAAGTTATTTATTATGTGTTTCAAGAATGGATTTATTCTAGTTAAATGTAATAGAAAATGAGAAAATGATTCGTTTAGGCTCATTGAAATATACGTGTTTCCGTGTACTACCTCCTTGAATAGATTATATGTAATACTGATTTTAAAATTTGTGATATTTAAATTAACGATGAAAATCGATACACATCAGTAAGTTAATGATACCATTACATTCTCTTCATATCATTTACTCTTTGTTCTTGAAAACACGCATATATATGTATAATAGTAAAGTCTACATCGAATGCTAATTGTAAAAGAACATTATACTTCGATCTGTTTGGTTGTAACTTAAGTTTCCATTTGTATGTCAGCAATATGTCTTCAAACTTTGCTATTCTAGGGCCACTGTCGGTCACGAGACCGGGTAAAGAAGGAGGATTGAGCGGGAGGTCGGAAACTTCATCCCATAGAAAACAACCTTGCAAAAAATCTCTAATCAGAATAACAAAATAAAATCAATTAAACTATGCCCTCTGAATTGAAGGATCTTCTTTCAGAAGCATAATGATGCCCCATGGTGGAAGCCGAAATTCTTCAGAAGTCGCGAAGTCAATTCTCCTTCTAACAGACAGAGCAACAATAAAATGGGTACATGGAATTATCGGACAATGTGGGAGACAGTGTGGACCAGTCAAGTAGCAACGGAAATGAGGAGATACAAATTGGACTTATTAGAAAAAATAATGCGGAGCTCAAATGAACAGAAATTTTTTCTTAGAGATCTCAAGAGTCTATTCTCTAGGATTCAATTAATTGCCAAAATCGTCTAAATCCCTAAGAGTTTAAGAGTTCTTACACATTTCCGTGAAGAAAAGAAATGTTTATAGATCGGAATTGTCTAGTGTTTTTATTAAGATTTAATCATAGTTGCTCTTCGTTTTAACTAATTTTCATTTAGATGAGTACAAAGAAGACCATTTTAACACCTTCTTACAGTTCTTCCGGAAAGAGGGCAGTGGGTGTTATGACAAGACGAATGCTAGAAAAGTTAAATTTTCGATACTGTCTTACCTAAGTTATTCTATCTCTTAATGTTCTTCAATTATTTAATTCTATGATTATTATAATTCGTATTTTCCTGCTTGTAAGCTTTCTCGTGATGCAGAAACTGTTGCCATATGTTGTACCTTACTTAAGCTACTGTTAATTTATTAGGGACTTATTACCCATTTTTCTTCAAATTATTACGCGATTATGCCATTATTGAATTTCTTAATCGTTTTCATGTGTGGTTAGAATTTTAATATATATTATTGTATGAGTTTAATGTCATTGTTGGATTGAGTACAATAGAAAACTTATGCGCTTTCTACCTTCATCTTCTGATTAGCCACTAGGTTGGAAGGAGCTCGGTGACCGTTAAGCGTTAACGTCCTGGTTTTTGTTTATCGGATAGTGTGTTAATTGGTAAATTGAATAGTTATAAGTCCTAATACAAATATGGGGGAACTAGAAAGAGGTCATACAACTGATTTTCTGTCATTACAATCTGATCGTACGAGATCCAATACAATTCAACCCAAGGAAACCTGATGTTGTCTTCTTCCGACGAAACACATCCGTTCAATTAAAAAACTGCACTTGAAATATCGTACATGTAGAAATCAAACTGATGAATTAAGTTTTTAATTGAGATCGTAAACCGATTGACGTTAGACCACCATTGAAAACCTGGAAGCATTGGACGGCCGTTTTGTCCTATTGTGGGACTCCTAAGCAGTGCTCATCCACGATCCCGCTCGCAAGATTCGAACAAAGGGTCTTCAGCCTTGCGCGCGAACGCTTAATCTACTGGACAACTGAGCTGACATCCAATAGTGTTAATGTCTAACCTCAACTAATCCACGAAATCGCGCGACCATCTTACATTGTATTGAGTTAGACACCTGTTTTCACCCGACACGGATTAGATGCACTGGTCACAGAACTCCGAGAATTTTCTCACGAAGCTAGTCACTTGTGAGCATATGGTAATTATCAGCATAGCTAACGTAATCATTAACAGAATTGAACATAAATGTGCTGGAAACTTAGTGAGCAGCTGAATCTCGCAGCTAAGTTAGGAGAATTTCAGTTTAGTTGTTGATCCAAGTTCTCCAACAAGATAGGTAGCCATCTTAACTTTGACAACAATCAGGTTATTAAGTGTACTTAATTCAGACAGTACATTTATTAGATACTTTGGTAAGGATCCATGTTACGTTAATGGACTCTATGGTGTGGTCAATAGAAAGATTGGACATTATTTCAAAAAAGAATTGCGACCCGATTTAGTTATTTTTATTATGTGAATAATTCTGAAAATCGAATTATGACTTACAATTTCAACTCTGTTGGAATCACAAACATTACTTTATGATGGCAGCAAAATCCGATCTAAGGCATCCCTGCGGTGCTGATGGGTAGTGAAAGAAACGTTGTTAACTAACTAGAGCGATAGCGGATATCGGTCTAATCCACGAATCTGCTGTAAACCTGATTAACTAGGTTCCTTTCTTCGAGGCCCTAAGAACCTTGCGGGCTGCTTAATATGTATGCTCATATATACGAGTTGCATGACTTTCGGTTTGTATGGCTTATGTTTGTAGGTATATGCAAAAGGTACGCGCGTGAGTTAGCACAAAGAAAGTAAGCTCAAAAATGTTTGTCCTATATCTACTAAAATCAGCAGCCTAATCCTTCAGGTCGAAGATATAGTAAACAAATATGGTAGCAAATACTAGGGGAAGATAACCATCAAACTATTCCTGAAAGACTGCTTATACTTATGTGTATATAATGAAGTGCAAAATGGTAAGCCTTTATATCAGTAATATGCATGTTATGCATAAATGACAGTCAGCTATAGCAAATAAGTTCAAAGGGAGCGTTGACCATCTATCCTCCAAGATGGGTGAATAAACCTTAATGTATATTATGCAATGAACTCCGCCTGGAGTCCCTCCGGGGGCTAGTGCTGGTCACAAGCCCGGATAAAGGAGAAGGGTTGGGCATGGGGCTAGCGATCCCATCCCGTAGAAAACTAACTCCCTAAAAAAACACTGACCAGAAAAAATTATTCAAACTTTTTAAACTCTGCCCTTGGAGTCTGAATGTCTTCATTTAGAAGAGCTATGATGCCATATGATGAAAGCCGAGTTCCTTCGGAAGTCACGAGGCCGATGCCCCTTCTGACAACCAGAGCAACCATTTACTTAGGTACATGGAATACTCGTACAACGTGGGAGACCGAGAGAGTCTTCTAAATTGCTGCAGAAATAAGGAGATATAACCTAAAAGTGCTTGGAATCAGTGAAACACATACTATGTAACGCATAATGCATATATGTTACCGGTATGCATGTAACGTATATTTCCTCACGAGATAAGTATACCTATATGTATACCAAGAGATGTATCAGTGAAAACATATTTGAAACCAGTATGCATATAGACTATACTTGCCCATGACCTGCCCATTCGAACTACTACAAGACTTCATAAATTGCTTTTATTATATATATATATATATATATATATATATATATATATATATATATATATATATATATATATATATATATATATATATAGTTCAAAACAGTATATTCAAAATACACAATATGTATTTATAGAAATGGAAACTTTTTACAGAATAAAATAATCCCAACCTAAATAATCAAAATATATTTATTTATAAGTTTATATTTTATATTTCTATAAACTAATTATATTCTTTATAGTTTGTATTACTTTGATTACATTATCTAATTAATTATCGATTTATAATGATATTTATCTAATTCATCAATCATTTAATCATCTTTATCAAATATTAACTTTTAAACTGAATATATTTCTTTTTTATTATATATATATAAGTAGTATATGAATAAAACATTGAAATATCATAGAAAAAAAATATATATATCTTAAAAACTATTAGTTCGTTGAATTGATTTATTTAAATGATAATTTTTTTTGATTATTTGATTTTCATTAAAATTTTTAAAAGATTTTAAATGAGATTTAAAATTTGAAATTTGAATTGAAAATGGATCAATGAAATTTTCAGATTTTCTAGAATGTAATAAATATTGACGATGAAATTCCTGTTATTGATTAAAAGTATAAAAAAAAAATATACATAAAATATAGATTTATTAAGTTTTTTTTTTTTAAAAAATTTGTAATAAATTAATGTTATAAAGTGGATAAATTTTAATTATGCACATTCTGTCTTATTTAGAACTCGTCAACTGAATGTATATGCATCATAGACTTGATGTTTACTCTGGAATGTGAACTCAATATTGTTCGTTTCAAACGCCAGCGCGTTATCTACTCAGCTACTGAGTTCTGATAGCCACTTGTGTGATGCAGTGAAGTTTAAATTTACTTGGTATGGTTTGTTTGAATCTTCCCTTTGATGTTTAAGATTGCTATTGATCAGTCCGTTATTGGCATATGTGCATGGTGTGCGTACTGCCTGGATATTACCTTAATTCACAAATAGAGTGAAACGCGTGTTCTGGATTCCACTGCTAGCCACTATCCATCTTTTCTTAGAATGTTTGTGAATTAGGGTAGTAGTATTCACATATACTAATAACAGACTGATCAATTGAAGTCCTAAACATCAGTGAAAGCATTCTAGTAAACAAATGCAAATGACTTTTTCTTTCTTTATATCAAATCTATTTTCAACAACACAAATAATTATTTCCATCATATACTACTTTATAATGAAATGACGTAAACCGTTTGTCTCAGCTAACAGTTGCACTTGCTCACTGCTGGAAAAATATGAATAGAGAATATTACTTATTCAATTTTCACTAGTTTCTAATAGTCATTAAACTACCACCGTTTCTTGTCAAAAATTACTATTGATTTCTACTTGGTTAATATTTTTAATAAAATATTTTTATTTGGGACTCGTCAGTTCAATGTACCTGCATTGCAGAGTTAATGTTTACTCTGGAACTCAAACCAAGTACCATCGAGTTATCCACTTAGCTACAGAGTCTTGATAGCCACCTGCTTGTGAAATCGAGTGATGTTTAAATTCACTTGGTGTTGCTTTACTTATATCTTCTCATTGTTATTTAGGACTGAAATTGATCAGTTTCTTGTTGACATATTATGGATTTTAGAACATTAAACTTTCTATCTATGTTAATTATTTTATACATGAATTTTATCAGCTTAAAGGCATTCTGTTTAATTATAAAATGTATGGACTAGTGAGAGTATACCTTTCATCAAGTTCATTTTCAAAACTGTACAACTGTGTATATTTGTAATAATTTTAAATTTTGTATAAAAAATTTGTATCTTTAGATTGCCGGTTTCTCAAATTTTGATCAGAATATTGTCTGAATGGTTCATCATTATCATAATCAAGGCATCAATAACTAAACAGTCGAATTGAAGAGGATGACGTGTGAATGGTTACCAAGATCTCTGATTTCAATAATTTTTTATATCAGTAACAAGACAACTTAAAAATGAAGAAATGTTCCCACCTATAAACCACTGTGTGTAATTAATATCACGATCATTGCTTGACTAGTAACCTAGTATTGATAATCGAACAAGTTTGTCGCTAGGTCGAATAACTGGGCATGGCGTTTATCACTCTCTTTGTTGTTTGGTGGTTAAAGGTTGATTTTATATAATTATCAGTATTTCCAGTTCTTTTTGTCAACGCGTTCAGTTGCTTCAAGGTTACCACTATTTAACCTAACCAATATCCAGATGAGATCCAATCCATTATCTCAATATACACATTGTCTGTACTATTTTGCTTAGCTATCAACACAACAATCAAGAAATACAAAAGTTCAACGAAGATCTAGTTACATGTTTCAGATCATTTAAGATAAAGTAGATAATTTCAACCTTTTAGTGACAATATTTGCACAACAATTTATTTAAACGTAAATATTAAGTTTACACAATATTTAGTATATAGTCCAACTTATTTATATCATCCACTTATATTTTCATTCAATGGGTTTATAAAAATATATCCGATATATCAATCGATTTCACCACCGTCTGATATTGCTGGTAGAAGCCAAGAAACACTTCTCAACTTCTTCGTTCTAATTTCACCACTTCTTACAGGTCCATGCTCATAATCTTGAATGGCGTCTAGCACATAGAATTTGTAGCTTATACGCTGCATTACATTATCACACCATCAAGGTAAGTAATTTCCCTGCTAATGACCTAATTTAGTGAAAGCTACCTTAAAGCTACTCACCATTGAGTATTAAAATACTATCTAGTTGTGTTTGTATTCATCTATTCAGGTTTTTCATTTTCAAAGAAACTACTGTTAGTCAATTTCTTTACATTTTATTTCTTCGTAATCTTTCATTCTTGAGAATATTTCATAATTCCATAATTCGCTTAACACTAGTTGAATATTGACTGAATTACACGAAATCCTACATGAAAGTTTTCATAGATTCTAAATTAACACTGATCAGTTTAAATATTTTAAACCTAAACATACTGTTCCATCACTTTTGAAAATGCATTTCGTTAAATTCATAAATAACATCATGAGAAAACATAATTTCGTCAATACAGTTATCAAAGTCAATGAGTATACTGAAAACTTGATGTATAATGAAAACCAAAAGTTGGCATTAGTATGATAACCACTCCATAAATATTATCTCTGTTTATTAGTCATGCTGTTGTGTGTGCTACTTATACTGACATAAGTAGTAGATGATGTTAGTCGTGTACAGAATGTCTAGCAACAGAGACAAGAAAATCGAACAGTAAAGAATGGAACAGGATGCATATTTGTAGGAAAATGCAAGAACACTGACGTCTGGATCATTTTGAGACAACTGGTGGACATTTTGCAAATTAAGCATTTACTTTATGATTGTTAGATTTTATCAACAAGTCCTGTAATTTTGTGTTAATTGCATTCAAATGTTCCCACCTGTGTTCTGTTCACTACAATACAACTATTATGTTTTACAGTGTCGTAACAAACCCTATAAATATATATTCACTATTGTACAACCTAAAATATGAAATACTATTCTTGCTTTAGAGGTAACACACAATTTCTGACATAATAATAAACTAATAAGTACAGAAATTATAATATTTATGATAGATTGAATGAGGAGACTGAGGAAACATATCTAGAAGTATTGAAGACTCAAATATAATTATTTTCTATCATTCAAAGCACGAACACACTAAACTTAAACTGTCTACGTACAGATGTGGAAAATTCTTTCTTAATAATGTTACACACTAACAAGAATTCATAGAAAAAACATGATCTCACAAACCCAGAACTATTCCCAAAAACAACTATTTGTATATTTTTCACTCACATGATTTGTTAGCCATTTATTATACGATTCTTTAAAATGATCGGTGTCTTGACAGTCGATCACAAAAACAGTAGATGGTTGATATGTTTGAGCATTAAATACCCTGTTATAATTTTGCATTGAATTATATTGTGGTTGTGGTATACGATTATATCTGTAAATACCGATTCTTTTTTTATTTAGTCCAGGATGTGTATTACTGCCATATGTTGTACTCGGTACAGGTAATTTATCTGCAACTTGTATTTCATTAACATCATATGGGAAATTGATTTGTAACGCTGAATCACGATCGTTACGCATTTGTTTTCTTGATTCTGTTTGACGTTTACAAAAGCTTCTGTATGTCAAAAGAAAATGAAAACTTTTTTAAAAAAAAACGTTCATCATAGATTTTTGTCACCATAATTTTTCTGGAAGTATAACAATTGACATTGAAGACAGTCTTACAAATATCTAAACCAGTACAATAAAATTAAATAAGAATGAATGAGAATTCAATGAAAGCTCACAGCTTGTTTATACAATATTCTCAAGATGTATCAAAGCCCCAAATGCCCTGGTTTGGCCGAGAGTGGAGAGAGTCCGCTCTCCCTCTCGAAATGCTCTCACATGGCCACGCGTAAATAACCTCTGCCAGGGAAGTCCTACTCACTGCCTTCTCGTGGCGGAGGTGTTGTTCACGAAAATGAGAGGACGAAAAGCGAATGTCCGGCGCTTTAACCGGATTCTAAACCATTGGTGCACATCGGCTCCAGTATCCTGCGGGAACAAATGGCATATGAACCAATTGTTGGTCATCGGCTTCCATGGGACTGCATCTCCTTACGATGCTCCACTGCCTTGTGGATCAGACCGATCAGGTCGAAGGCTCGGGGTGTGGCTCCTTCAGAAAACCACCTGTTTCGGTTTGGGCATCCGGGCAGTATCACAGCCCTCACACATGTCGAATGAGATTTGTGTGGCGCATATGTATTTGGTGCCTCTTTGTACCATTATCTATGTGTTGAAATAAATAAACAGATGTATCAAAACGAAAAAATTGTCTTTTTTGAAAAGTTAAACTTGATTCTTTTAAGCAAAGATGGATAGTGGCTAGAAGTGAAGTACAGGACGAGCGTTTCTTCCTATTTAGAATTCGTCAGCTGGATGTACCTGAATCGCAGAGTTGATGTTCACTCTGGGACTCAAACCCAGTACAGTTCGCTTCAAACGCCATCGCGCGTCCTCTGTTCCACTGCTAGCAACTATCTATCTTTTGTTCAGAAGCTTGTGACTTAAGGCTATATCGAGGAAATCCATACAGGATGCACATATTCCAATAAGAGACTCATCAATTGAAGTGCTAAATAACTGGGAAGATACAAGTAAAACAACACCAAGTGAATCGATCCCCTTAGAGTGTAATTGTTTGGAAATTACTTTCTTTGACACTAAAAATAAATCAAAGTAAACAAATACTCTTTTATTTCATGGATGTTTCAGTAGTAATAAAATGAATTTTGAACAGTTTTAAAAAAAAACGGAATATATCTAGTAAGCTTGACGTTAATTTCTTTTAGTTAAGACTGTCCTGTCCAAATGGAACAAATTATGAATATAAGTTTTATCTTAATTATTTTTGAGCTCTTCATTAGTCATGCCATGGAACACACGACCAACCTGTAAGCTGTTGCAACTTCTTAGCTTACTGATGTCTGAGCTTTTAATTATTTGTTTCCCACATCAAACAATTCATCATCTCTAAATTGAATATAAGTTAAACGGCAAACAGAACCGGTGGAATACATTTAATTAATATTTTTTAAAATCATTGTATTATATAATATTTCTTATTGAAAAGAATTTGATTGTAATATTCTCATTGTGGTCTACAAAGAGAATATTCATTTCACAGAACAGTTCTGTTATTAGTAAGGTATATAAAGTTTTTATTGGTTAAACCTCTTAGATTGTCAGCAACTTAAGTAAAACGTTCCCTAATATGTAAACTTGTAAGAGACAATCGACTTCTAAGTACAACAATCCAAACTGAAACCAATCCAATCGACAGAATTATGACGTGATTTTTTTTTATCGTAGTACGAATGTTTTAACCAAGTGCATGATAAAACAATAAACAAAATTATATTTACTTGTCTATGTAAAACATTTTACTTACCTAATACGTAAAATAACAGCCATCAGAAAGGAAATAATAAGCACAGAACAAAGAGTAATCACGATTAAAATTTGCACTTCATTTCCGCCATATTTATCTATGAAGTCAAAAAAAACAGGATGTAAAAACATCATGGTTCATTTACAGAAATGTAGTTATAGCTATTGGATATAATTTTGACCTTATTATTATTATTATTTTTAAATTTATTTGTTTTAATAAAAAAATTAGAAAAATGTCTACGAAATTCGATCAAAATAAATTACATCACAAATTCAATAAAACCAGAAGATCATTAAAACCAGGAAGTCCTAGGTACTTTTGTCCAAGAGTCCTTTTACAGGTCTACAAACATGACGTCACAAACGACCTTTAAATCTAATAAAGAGAAAGATATTACTAATTTAGTAAGATGGAATTCAAGAGTTCTAGGTATTACAGTTTGAAACAATTCGTGATATTAAAAAAAATATCGTTATTTAATATTATGCGTAAGATATCTCTTTACTTCTATGTTCCAATGCTCCTGATTAGAATATCGTGAAAGTTATTCTAACTTTAAAGGCTAATCAATGAAGTAACTTTAATTTTATTCATATATTGTTATCGTATTTGTTTTCCTTTATGCTAACTGAGTTGTCTATAGACTTTGAGAGAAATAGCTATTAGTGTAATAGTTTAATTGTCTAAATTGTTTGTCGAATTGATTAATATTTTTTCTTGCGAAGTATGTTTCTTTTTGGAATTAGAAAAAAAACCTATTGTGTTCTATGAGTAATATTTTACATGTTTTTATAACTACTTTTCACCGTATACTAATATCACCAACCGATAGATTATGGAAAAGTTAAGAGTAACGATAGGAAATTTCATTTCTACCCTCAGCACCCCATGAAGCAAAAATCATATCCACGTTTCGCAGATAATGAGTTGTGTTTCAATATTGTACTTTTGCTTTAACATTAAAACATTCCACTAGAGATGACAGTATATATTTTCAAATTGAAAGTCTCATAAAGATGCACTTCCAGCACAGTATATTAGAATGATTTTTATAAAAATCTATTTGGGTTTAAAATATCGTAGACGTATTACAAAATTATGCCAAGTTTCAGTGAATAACTACTGTTCTTTTAAATTACTGATAATACATAGCTTGTCTACGATGGAAACTAATATTTTGACTAGTTCTTATTAATACCTGGTTATAAAAATGTTTTTCTGAATCTGTAGCTGAGATAAACTTTCTTGTTGTATAAGCACTAAAAAAACAGACATTTTAAATATAGGCGCTGTAAGCTAGAACAGGAGGTCAGAAGGTCAATCGCGGCCTGAATAGCTCAGTGGTAACGTCTCTTACTGTGAAGCTGGGTGACACAGGATCGAGTCCGCCAGGTACACCTTGCTGACGAGTGCCACGAAACCCGGGTCCAGAGTTTCTTGTCGACTACCTCCAACCACCATCTAATCTCACTATTTTCTTCTGTTTACAACTTACCAGACTTTGTTTCATTCTTGGCATTTTGCATACCATGATTTAAATCATAATTATTTAATTCATCAAATATATAGTTATTATGATCATGATCAATCATTAAACTTCTTAAATTTTCAGTACAATATGTCACATTAGTAATTGATAATTCATGATCACGATTTATTGAATTCACTTTTTTGTTATAACCTTTTTTATTATAATGAATCTGTCGATTGACTGTTTCAAACCAATCCATAAATAAATCATCTGGTTTTATATATTTTTGTGTCCAAACAATAATTTGCATTTTTAATACAGAATAATCAATATCATGAAAATCTTCTTGATCATAAAGAAATATAGGATTTTTATCATATAATTCTAATATAATACAACCAGTAGTAGTTGGTACTGTTTCATTGTCAATAGTACTATGAATAGTGGTAGTTTTATCTGAAGGTGATATGTTTTCGTGAATATTTGTAGCATTATTTAAACGTACTGCAATTGATAATAATTGTTGTAGCCATTGTGAATTAGTAAAACTGATCGTTTTAGAATTGTAATTTAATTTGAATGAATCTTGTTGAAATCTTTCCCTTAATCTCATGTTGTTCACTATTGATTTATTATTGTTTTTTGGATGCTAGTTAACTTTGAAAATCAAGTTCAATTTTAACTGATATTGACTCCATGTTTGCAGTGAACGTTCATCTACAAAATAATCAAATAACCAACAGAAGTCGTCAATTTTATTAGTTTGTGTCATAAATTATCTGAATGTTATTTTAAGATGAAGAAACAAATGTTAGTTTATTTTTATTAAAACTAAGATGCATTTCAAGTGAGGACCCATGTCACACAAGGCTGCTTACTCCTACCCATTCTGTTTCTTCAGGAGGTCGATTGAATTATGAAGACCACCACGTATCAGGGGAAACACGGAATACAGTGAACAGCTTGAGGACGGCTAGACGACCTACCTCTTCTATTACATATACAACAACAAATGCAGATCAAAACTAACAGTGTAGCAGCAACAGTTTTTGCTGCATTAGGCCTCAGTATACACAAGGGAAAAAGCAACATCCTCAAATAAAACACACCGAACACCAACTCAGTCACACTTGGTAGAAAATCTCTGGAAGAGGCTGGAATGTTCACATACGTAGGCAACACCATTTATCACCAAGAAGGATGCGGTGCAAATGTAAAGGCACAGTTAAGAAAAAACAGATGCCGCACCTCTACAATCGTAAACATATGGAACTCAAAACAACTGTCAAACAACATCAAGACATGTCTACTGTAAGGAGATGAAACTTGGAAAACTAACTTGGGATCCTCTGAGGACAAAAGGAGCAGACCATAAGACATGTTGCCTTAGGAATCGTAGGAGAATATCAAAAAAATGATTTGCACTTGAAAACAGATGGAAAGTTGAGCCTAGGACAGAGTACGTGTGAGAATCCTGTTCGGGAGCATGTGTTACATGAGGGATAGCAGATGTAAGTAATGATCAAAACTACGCTTTGAGATCATGCATTATATACATTATTTGTATTATTATTATATTTCATTTTAAAATAATTAAGCAGTTTGTTACTGACAAAATGAGCTTCTTATAGGTCATTAATCTGTTCTGTCTTTGTCTACTTATGAAATTTGAAAGCTGTTGTACGAGATATCCTACTATTTGCTATCAATAATTAAAACCACAATTTCGTAGAACAAGTGTTTTGTTTTACATTAACTACATATGTTACAATCTCATATAACTCAAAATTTACTTCATCATTATACATGAATTTGTGACAGAATTTCATCTTACGTTGTATTTGAACGTCATTACTTCGTGAATTAATGACCTCAACGTTTTAGAAATTCAATTAATGATTGTATTAAACACTTTAATTTGGTTTATTAACAAAAGAACAATAGCTGGGAGTTTATTCATTCATCTTATGCTAAGATTAACTTAATCCAACCTAATTTTACATTTAATTATATAATGTGTGAGGAAAAAAAATCTATGTAATGTTTATAGTTACTGTGATCTAGCGCTTCAAACTAAAAAAAAGGCATCACCAAAATTAGGGCGTCTATTTTATTCTTCGATGGTATTTCAAAAGTTAATTGTAATATAATAATCTAGGGGGGAATTCTTAGGGATGCATGAGTTAGTGATGTGCTATATTGTGTATGCATGATATAGGGTGTAAACATTTCATAAATTTCCATAATGTCAATCAATTAAATGAAAATTATTACTATGCACATGGTTGTTTAACAAATAATACAGAATAATGTAAAACAATAGTTAAGTAAAGAATAATTCATATTAACTGAAGTCGCAACTATTATTACACAATAGTTATGTAAACTAAAAAGCATTTCTTACAATGTCTTTAGTAAATGAGATTAATTGAATAGTATTAGGCATCATTTAATGTCTGATAGGTGCATTGAATTCAGGCTTCATGGGATTAGAAAAAATGTTAACTGTATTATGATTATAATCAACATTATGGATAACATCTTCATGAAAGAATTTCATGTCAACAACTGTTGATTAGCAAATAGCGTCTCATTTTATAAAAAAAAGATTTTTAAAGATTGAAAAATGTATATGGGTAAATAAAAAACAGATTTTAAATGAACAATTCACTAAGGAATAGGTTTATCATATCAAATTATAAAATAACATTTAGCCCATAAACTAAAACTAAACAAAAGCGTCTTTGAGAAAAGAATTCTAACCATCTTATAAGTAAGAATTGAAACAACATAAGTTTCTTGGTATTGTTTGGCTTGTATCTTATCATTGAGGTTTAAGACTGCAATTGATCAGTCTGTTATTGGCATATGTGTATACTGTGCGTATGCCTCGATATTACCTTAATTCACAAGCTATTTGTAAGCAATGATGGATAGTGGCTAGCAGTGGAATCGAGGCCACGCGTTTCGTCCTATTTTGGACTCGTCAGCTGGATGTACTTGCATCTCAAAGAGTTGATGTTCACTCTGGGACTCGAACCCAGTACCATATGTTTCTTTTTGAACTATACTAATTTAACTCTATTTGTCTATATAAAAGACATCATCACAGTTAGTATTGTTTAACGTTGGTTCCTTTTTTTCTTTCTCAGTACATACTTCCCCACAGATTTGAAATTGTACTATAAATAATGTCAATCTATCACGAACCTCATCAAAGTATTTTAGACAACCCTTAGCATTGAATGTCATAAAAAGCATAAAAACTCCAACCTAGCCTGTTTATCAATCAAATTTCAGAAATAATTATGTATAGTTTTCTAGATTATCTTTAAATATAGTGAAATATATGCTTATCAATTTTGTTTTACTAAACTATTTCTAATAACCAATCACTTTCTAACTTATATCTTACATTTTAAAGATAGGCTTAGTAACTAATATTATTTACCTTTCTCCTAGAAAACAAAAATACTTAGGGATATATACATATATAGACCAGAGTTCTCTTTTAAAATGTGTCTCCCATTCTCTTCAAATGTGTAAAAATATCCCTTTTTTTTTCTTTCGTAAGTTCAACATTTAGTAAAATATTCTTTTATTAAATACAATGTGTACATAATACATTGTTTGCATAACATGAAATTGAATTCGAAAGGAACAACAACAGTGTTTATGTCAATCATAGGTTGTTAAAAATTATAAGCTTTTATTCAAAAAAAAAGAAAAAAAAAAGAAGAACAACTTTTCATTGAGTTAACCTAGGGCATGTGATAGAAAAACAATTTTATTGACATTTTTATATGAAACTAAATAACAACTGTGCATACTAAAACAGTAATGTTGACTTTTCATGAGAATGTTTACTCAGATAACTTTTTTTTTGAAATAAATTTATATTCAATGTTAACTTGTATTAGTTTGTTTGTTGTAAACATGACAAAATAGTAAATTTTATTTATATGGGTATATATATCTTTAATTGAAGGTTTTATTACAGGAACATTAGTAATCTTTAAAGATTGATGTTACTAAATATGAAAGAAGTTTAATGATATCTTCATGATGATCAATACAGTGGTAAATGAATTTACTTACCTAAATTAGTAGTATCGAATATAGGTTCACTTTGGTTGACCATCTATTTATGCAGGAATCAATTTTATTAAATAGTCAGTTGCACATACTTCACTTTTTTAACTTATAAAGGAAAGATAGATTTCTTGTTTATTCATCTATTGGTTATCATAAACTCCACACCTGATGGATTCATTGTGAATCGAAGACATAACAAATGACGATAGTCTTTATAAATCGATTATTAAATAAGTTTTTAGTAACAATATAGCGTTGAGTAATTTAGAAAAAAATGTATCACTTTTTTATCTTGGATTATTTCGCTGATCACATGTTGTACTAAGTGTTCTTTAAAGGTTTCTTCTGAAATAATGCTTTCTATAGATAGATATGTAGTATATAATATGCTTTCGAGTGATGTGCTTACCATTATTCAAGTAGAAGAAATGAGTTATTTTACCTAAATATATATTTCGAAAAAAAATAATGTCAACTGATGCTATCGTGATACATTGATAGTCCCAGTGTTTAATGTCGTTTTGAATGTTTCTAATGTATTTTGAAGCATGAATCAAGAGCTTTTTTTATTTAATTCGCTCTTAATATAAGCATCATTTCAAACGCAAATGGTCTGACATTTGAAACGTAATCTTTGTGCAATGGTGTACCTCAAGATTGTTTCACGTTTAGTTATCACCCATCAAAACATAAACAAAGTCAATACATTCAATTTACTCAATGACTTAAATAAACGTGATCTAATTAATAAAATAATCCATAGTGATTAAATTACTCTTAGAACTGTCTGTTGTTCGTTTACTTGTTCTCCTAAAATAAATTACAGAGATGAAATACGAATGCGATGAGACAAATCACAATAACTTCGAGATGAGCAGTTACAAAAATAATGAGCACCTACTTCATACAAAATATACCAATATAGACGTTCATTGATTCGACACGATAGGTTTTCCGTTAAATTGATTCTGTGGAAACTCAAATGATTTGAAAATTGTCAAACATCTTATTAATAACACATTAGAACTTTAAGACAAAAACATCAATAAAGTGGAATGGTTTAGCTCTTGTAATTTTAAACAGTTTGGCTGTTCTTTTGGTAAGCGATGATGACGCAATCGAGAGTGATCGAGAAATACACACAATAAAAACGTTGCATTATTGTTTGTTGTTAAAACACATTTGACTGATATAAAAAGAATGTGCTCAATATAAGAGATAAGAGATATTGGAGCTGTTTTACTAATCAATTGCAGTCCTAAATAATTATGATAAGATACAAGTAAAACATCACCAAGTGAATTTAAAATTCACTCCATTGCACAAGTATATGGTCTATCAGGACTCAGTAGCTAAGTGGATAACGCGATAGCGTTTGAAGCGAACTGTACTAGGTTAGTGTTCCTTAGTGAACATCGACTCGGATGCAGGTACGTCCAGCTGACGAGTCCCATATAAGACGGAACACGCGTCCTGTATTCCACTGCTTAGGCAGGCCATAGTAGTTGAAAAACGGCAGTTTATTGTACGATGAGCAATGCTAAGCGGTTTTCTGTGTTAATTGAGAAATTATTTTTCAAAGTAATCAATATGATAGGATAATAATAAATCATCTGTTATTTACAGTTTGAAAGCTTTTCTTGATAAAAATGTTTTTAATTGCCAAATGAGCATTAGGTATGCCTTTTCAATACAGAGAAAATATCACTAGAATTTCGTACATTTTACAGTTATCATTCACGAGGATAATCTTTAAAAGTTTTCAGTGTTTATAATACATAATTATAGTGATTTGCCTACGAAAACAAACTGATATTATTGTGATTTACATATTCATCTAACAAAACAAGTTTTCGTTGATGGGATGTTTTCTGGTAACTCAACTTCAATAAAAGGTTAAACTATATACGTTTTTAAGACATTTATACCTGTTGACTTTATCAGTTGAAATATTTAATCCTGTCATTTGAATGTTAACATATCCATAACTATCAAATTAAAAAGTGGATCAAAATGAATTCATTCAAACTAAATATAGTTTCCATCATAGAGTGTAGCTAACTCAATTACCATTGATAACTGGGGCATATTATATCTCTGTTTTATAAAAATTGAGTTTAAGGACTTCGGATTATAAATCGCTGGATTAAAGTTAGTCGATACCATTAAAACTCACAACTGTCAAATCACTATTATTATTATGTTAAAAGTTGAGATGCTTTACATATATTAATAGTGTTCATTGTTAATAAATTATGCAGTAGAGAGAGACATAGTGGATAAAAGTACATTTTCTAAAGTACGTTTTTAATCCATTCACTTTATTATTGAATTCAGTAAATAAGAACTATTTCTGAGAATGGCATAACTTTTTAGAATAGATCGTTAAATGGATAACAACATAGTTTATACATGATCTAACGAATTTACGTAGATGACATGTAAAATATAGCTAAATTATTCTCCTAGTTTCATACTTGTTATGTAACCATAAAGTTCAAAGAGAAATCAATTATAGTTATTAATCAGTCTAACATAACACATGTACTTCATTAATTAAAAAAACTAAATAATTTCAACTCATTCAGTACATATTCACTCCCCAAGGCTGCTTACGTTAATAATGAAGATTTATTTCTGTTTGTTAACGGGTAAACATAGAAACTGAGATAAATGATGGGTTGATATTAAATGTTAGTAACTCCACAGCAGTGATTTCAGTGAAAACCAATAATCTTCATAACCCCATGATGAAAAATTAGTTTTATTAAACAAAGGAAAATGGACTCAATGTCAATTGAAAATTCCAGATAAGTCGTTATAATTATGAATTTCGTGGTACACTAGTCAGAAAACAGTACATCCGAACTTAGGGAAATAAAAAGTAAACCCTTTGCTTCTCTATAAACTACACGAAAGCTAATTATTCTTGCTAAATATGGGTCCTCATATAAGACTAGTCGTACATCCAATTCACCATCTCTAGAATTTATCATGTATCTGATAACGGTCTTGTTTTTATTATTCTTTCACAGGGGTTTACTTATTTTAAGTGAATTCCATCAAGCTAAATCAGTGTGTAAAGATCATTATCGTGAATGTTTGTCAACAACATTTTCCGACACACAAGTACAAAACGTGTCCTAGGGTTTTCATAAATCTTAAACTGTAAGTAAGATTTTTGACTAAACTCCCATGTTTGTTACTACTATGTTGATGCAAACCATGATCTTCATATTACAACAGATTGTTAACAAGAGCTAGGTAACTAAGTTGAAACTAAAACTGTTTCCTAATTTTCATGGTTATGCTTTGAACGAAATAAAAGGAATAACATTAATTGGAATACGGAATACGATATTGAGCTTAGTGCTAAAACAGTAAAGTTTTATGTGTTCTCTACTACATCAAAATTAACTGTTCATTGGTGGGAAAAATACCTTCTAAAACATTCTTCAGTGATGATGTCATATAGTTGACTTTTGGTTTCGTTTATACATCTGATACTGTATATATTTCAGACTTATATCAAACTTCGTGTTTATGCCTAATCATTGCTCGAATTTTTTAAAAGTTAACTTCTCTTCATATTGTGAGTCTAATTGGGATTATTACTTATATATGTACCTGGATAGAATTATCGTTAGATAAAAAACTCTTTCTACCATGACACTACTATCAGCCATTTGGTATGATAGATTAATTTAAATACATAAAGTGACGAGGTTCATTAAAACAACACATATGATGCTAGTAAATTCCTGTTTTGTACAAAAGTATAAGAACTTATAAATTATTGTAATTTGAAATATTGGCATGTTATCCCTTACCAAACTGTTAGGATTATTATCTCAATAGTGATATCTCTCTGAAAGAATAAATTCAGTCACACATAAAATTCTCCATATGGTTTACATTGAACTAGTTGGTCTGCATAAGTTAAAATGATATAAACTTCCTATCATTAGACAATCTTGTTCTGTGTTTAAACTAATTTAATGAGAATGCATATTGAAACCTGCCTTGAAAGATCCCTAGTAATCACTGAGGTTACTATCGAAAATTGCCTTTGTCATTTGCAATTCATGAAACGAATATTGACTTTTTACAGCTATTACATGGTACTATAAATGCTAAATAAAAATCGCAAAGTAATCAATATTATAATAATACAAGGAAAGGTTATACAAATGCATGTGTATAAACGTGATTACTTTAATTATGTTGCATTGTCAAATTTACATATACATTGATATACAATATATATTATATAATTTATTAAGTTTGTAATGAGATGTCTAAAGTAGCTTCATTCATTCTTACCTTCAGTAATATTGGAATGTTCATCCAACAAGTTATGCTTAAGAAAAAAGAAAAAATTATCAGACCAAAAATCAATAATAGTAGGAATGATATGTTGTATAATTTGTAGAAGGAATTACTAACTATTTCAACAATATTGAACAGATTGATTAAGTCAAATAGTTTGATTGTTTATACCTTAACTACATTCCAATATGCTCTTAAATAGATTAAGAGATAAATTTACCATTTATCATATTGAATTTCATCATTTAAATTATCATAACTAATAATACTAAAATTGTATAACCCTGCGTTATTTACTACTAACCTAATGGAAAATGTTTTCAAAACGATGCATAGGTAAGAGATAGCTATGGACAGAATTAAATTTAGTTAGTTGTTTATACAAACCATAAGTAGAAAGTTTACTAAACAACATTTACAAGCTTTACTGTCAACGTTATTTGTTTTTCACACTCGTTTATTTTGTTATCAACCACAAGTCATCAGAAAGTTCATCTGACACTAGTAATTGGTAACGTTCTTTTAAAATACTTCAAACTTAATATAAAATATGGTTTACATGGATGATTCTTGTTTTTAGAACCTTTTCTTTAGCTTCAAATTGTTAGAGAACAGATAGTTTATTTTCATAATCACATATTCAAATGTATCTAAAAGTCCTGTTGGCAAGGCCACAATTTATCAATGACCTTTGAGGGATGCCAAAAGTGACATTGAGAAAATTACCTACCAACTAGTGTATGTGTGTGAGTGGTTAGCATTGGGATCGGTTCATCACGAACTGACATTAGCTATAATGATAAAATGCTATTTGTGCATATGGATGATTGCATTTTGCGCCAAAATTAAAGACATGCCATTCTCAGTCTTACCGTTCTATCTTCAAAAATATATCTACTGTTACTAGATTCTACTTTCTGATACACACAGTTAGTAAAATTCAAGGCCTAGCATAATATCTTCATTTTTTCAGTCAGTTAATCGACCTCAACAAACATTTATTTGTGTTAGTGAGAACAAGCATCTTTTATTCCTACCAGTATTGACTCCGAACTTTCTTGGTTTGATACTGAATGAAAAGGTAGTCTTTCAACTACTGCACTTTGATTGGTCGGAGCAGTAAAACTACGGAACGTTCTGGATGCATATCGTGTGGATATATTGTTGACTGAACCATATGATATTGTGCTACTGAAGTAATAATGTCATTTACATCCACTCACCTCAGTTTTTCATGTCAGCATCCATAACAAGATAGCTAGTAAGCAAATAATGTAACTGCTCATGTATTTTTGATTTACGAAATAATTTTCAAGTGTACTTAATGAATTGATTTAATACATAGTCGTCACCGTCACTTATCAGAAATCACTTAATAAAATATGACATCAACTATTCATAGTGTATCACGGCTTCCTGCCATAAATCAATCAGATATAATTTATTTTCACATAATTGAAATAAATGCTTAACATTGCCTTTGTAAATAAACAGAAAGTTGTACACAAGAATGATCTGATTATCATAAATGTATTTTCAAAATTTTCTTTGATAAGCATGCATTTCTATTTTTGTCTGCATTAACATTAACATTAACAATATTTATTTTCTATGTTGTGTATTACACAGTTTTATGTAATGTATGTGATTATGCCCTCAAATGCCCTGGTACGGCCGAGAGTGGGAAGAGTCAGCTCTCCCCTTTGAAATGCTCTCACATGGTCACGCGTATACATTCACTACCAGGGAAGTCCAACTCACCGACTTCTCGCAGCGGGGCTGGTGGTTTATGAATAACGAATGTCCGGCGCTTGAAACAACTTGGTGGACACGGAGGGTTCACCTAAGGGAGTTCGAAAACCCTAATTCAAAACCAATAGTTCACATGAGCTCCAGTATCCTGAAGAAACCATTGACGTACGAACCGATTGTTGGTCACCGGCCACCATGGGACTGCATTTCATTACGTTGGTCAACAGTCTTGTGAATCAGACCTTTAGAAAACCACTTGCTTCGGTCTGAGAACCCGTTCAGTATCATAACCCACACACAAATCAAGTGACTTGTATGGCGCATATGTATTTGATGCCTCTTTGTACCAATATTTTCGTGTACAAATAAATAAATAATCTGATTATAAGTGTTACAGTATTATGCTCAATAACATTTGATTAAATAACACGTGATCAAACGTTAAAAGATAACCTCACATGATAAACGTCTTACTATCAACATTTTGCTTCTTTACTTTTTACTGAATGTGTCAATATATTTTAAATATTTCCACAAATACAGGTTTTCCATGGTGGGCTAGCTTCAACTGACTCATGAATTCAGCTATACAAATAATAAAATCTCCACAAAACTCCATCTGATAATAATCACTATTGACTGGCTTCAAGAGGTATTTCCTGGAGTTCTAGTGAAGAGCAGTCACCAGTGGAGTTCAACCGGATCTGTTGTGAGGTAGTTACTCAGTTAAAACAATGGCGGATGGTGACTTAATTCCGTGGATTGGTTGAAGTTAGGTATTAACACCGTTGGATTCCGGCTCAGTGGTCTAGAGGTTAAGCGTTCGCGCTCGAGACTGATAGGTCCAGGGTTCAAATCTCGCGAGGCGGTTCGTGGATGCGCATTGCTAGGGGCCCCATGCTGGGACGAAACGTCCGTCCAGTGTTTTCAGGTTTTCCATTGTGGTTAACTTCAACTGATTCATGAATTCAACTACTCAATTACTAAAATCTCCACAAAACCCTCTTCTGAAAATACAGATTTGCTAAATTGCATATGAATAATAAAAAAATTTCTCTAATCCTATAAAGTGGTCAATATAATAAAAAGACATAAATACAACGAAATAAAATGTTACACAATATAAATAAATCTTTACAAAAGGTTGAAAACATACTAAATGTCTACAATATTCCTAATATTTGACCTAGTGATTAATTTTTCCCCCCTCTCCCTCTCTCACACACTCTCAATGTTTTTCCCCCTTCAAATACAATATGTAAACAAATATGTTTATATAAATTATAAAATAAAAGCGTAGATATGTATATATGTGAGTAGTTATCATTGATTAACTATATTTATTTGTTTATAACCCATTTTATCAGTTAATGTATTATAAACATTATATTAACAGATTGAATTAATTCAACAACCAAAAAAAAATCACCTAGAGATAATATATTTATAAAAGTAAACAAATGCTTATATTGTTTATATAGACTAAATATTGACACATGAATAAATAGAATATTTGATTGAACTCTATGATTCAATCGACATCATTATGTGAGATATTGAAAAAGAATTATGGAAAAATAATAATAATAATAACCGAAAATATCTAAATTAAACCATACTCTTATAAGAAGATAACATTTCATGAATGACATATTGACTTAAAAGGTTGTGCAATATATATTTATTTTTAGAAAAAAAAATAATCAATATATCAGTTAATCAACGGGAGTTATTTTGATGAAATGAATGCATTTGTTTACAATAATTAAACGAATAGGGTTGAATAATGTTGAAGAGTTAGCTGTTTTAAATAAACATGAATTATAACATAAATATGAATGATTATGAAAATATAATGGATTATAAAAAAAAAGATTTCAGCATAGTGATTTGAATAACAAACGTTAAGTATGTGACTGAAGATAATATAGAGGTGATCTATACAAGATGTACATATGCCAATTAAAAACTGATCAATTACAGTCCTAAACATCAATGAGATGATCCAAGCAACCAATACAAAAATGAATAAACAAACGAAAAGTTCTTTTTTTTCCATGATATAGAAGATGCTTTTGATGTTGTTTTTGATTTCTTTGATTAAAAAAATGTCGCATGATAAGAAGTCAATCTAAAAACACCATTAACAAAGTTTATAAAACACAACTGAAGACGGTAAAACCCAAAGTGAATGTCAATCACAAACAAGTCTATCAAGACAGACTAATGTACCTGTTATAGAACAGTTAAAAAGCTCAATTCTGTATGAAGTGAACATTAATAATAATGCTGTTTTTAACAACAGTGAATGGTAATTTAAAGAAATTAGCAACATAAAATGACAAGTTTTATTAAAAGAAAAGATTTACCATCCTTTTATATTATTATTAGTAAAGTATTAGATCATATTTTTAATGAATCAATCATTGTTTTCATTAAGGCAGTTTCTAATATTCACTGTTAAACTCTACACTATTCTTTTTCTTTTCATTATCTTTACAATAACAATCAGTCTATTAATAATATCGGTGTCAATCTATTAAAACATTCACATATGTTTGACATGATATTTATTTTTAAAGAAAATTGTAGTTAACTATTCACAATAAAATTTCACTACTATATTGTTATTATCTATAATTAATTTATAATTATGAGAATGAGGCCAGTAAAAGACCGAAGCATATTATTTGATATATATTTAAGCTGTAATCTAATGAGAAGCCACTTTTGTTTACTTATTACACTAGTGTTGCTTACACTGATGTAATCAAAATACACTACGAATTTATAATCGTACAGTCTATTGATGACGTTATTGAAATTAGTTCAAATTCATAAACCAAATTAAAGTTTGTAGGTATCATTACCAAGGTTTGACTTGATATTTTGGAATTAATTGAGCATTGGATAGATTGTTATAAATAAATAAATAAATTGAAGCTAGACTACCATGGAAAACCTGGAAGCACTGGATGGCCGTTTCGTCCTATTATGGTTGAAGTTAGACATTAACACCATTGGATGCCGGCTCAGTGGTCTCGCTGGTTAAGCGCCTGACGGGAGACTGATAGGTTCTGGGTTCTAATGTCGTGGGGGGGCGGTATCGTGGATGCGCACTGCTGAGGAGTTCCATATTAGGACGAAATGGCCGTCCAGTGCTTCCAGGTTTTCCATGGTGGACTAATGATTTCAATCCGTGAAATTTCTAAAATCTCCACAAACCCCCTCTAATAAAAATAAATAAATAATATATTTTGTAATATCCTGATGAGTAGAAAAATTAGATTTTCTGATGTTTCGTGACAAAGTTTATTCATAAATGTTTATGTATTTATAAATGATAATAATGAAAACATATATGATCACTTATGAAAACATTAGAAATATTATTTATTAAGAAATCAAATGAGATATCATTTCATTTCATGATCACTTTATTGATAAAGTTAATTTTCAAGAGATAATCTTATTGTTTCTGCAGCTCGTGCAGTTTATATGTGGCTTCTTTTCATTCTGAAGCTAAATAAGTACAAACCTACATGATATAGATGAATATTTTTTTTCAAAAAATGTTAGAACAAATCATTCATTAGTTTACTTTAATATACGGAATATGTCAGTGCTTTATTAGAATTTTCTAAAAATAAATTTCTAACCCTACATTTTCATCTAATCAACAATTGTATACTGATTCAAACAATGTAGTTAGTAGGTATCTAGTATAAATTTTTTAAAAATTGTTTGTCAACACTTGGTTTTTTATTGATAAAGTTGTGCTATAACATGAACTTGACAGCATCCCTACAGTTGAAGAACATATGGAACTTAAAACAACTTTCAACCAATATCAAAGTGAGAATCTTCAATACCGACGTCAAGGCAGTTCTACTGTATGGAGCTGAAACTTGGAGAACTATAACAACCATCATCAAGAAGGTGCAAGTATTTATAAGTAGCTGTCTACACAAGATACTCAACATACATTGACCGGATACCATCAGCAACAGCCTTCTGTAAAAAAGAACAAACCAGCCTCCAGCTGAAGGGGAAATTAGGTAAAGATGATGGAAATGGATAGGACATACATTACGCGAATCGTCAAACTGCATCACGATACAAGCCCTAACTTGGAATCCTGAAGGAAGGCGGAAAAGAGGAAAGCCATAGAACACATTACGTAGGGGAATAGAAGCAGATGTGAAAAGGGTGAATAACAACTGGAAAGAGCTAGAAAGGATTGCTCAGGACAGGGTTGGATGGAGAGTGCTGGTGGGTGACTTATGTTCCTTCACGAGGAGTAATAGGCGTAAGTAAGTAAGTAAATGTAACATGAACTTGATTCATGATATTAAGAACAGTCAAGTATAGATCGTTGGTATACTATTGGAGAGTAAAATCTATGATAAACTAAAGGAGATATCTACTCAAAAAAATTAGAAGTTAGTCATTGTTTGAAAATGTCACTGGACCTTTATGAACAGTATGAAGACTAACTATAGATCATTTATTAGTTGCTTCATTAAAATAATTTTCAGATTATATGCCTTTTTTCAAATAACTTGACATGGCCAATATATCACAAAATAAATCGATTTACGAGTTCTATTTTTATAAATACTCACATTTTCAAAAGTCATGAAAAACAGCCAAGTAGGATTTTTTTCAAACTGGCTAGAAAGATTCTGAAATGCTTAAGATATTAATGATGCGTTAAATCTCTTGTATTTCTACTGTAATCTAATTTGAATAAATATGGATCTCCAACTACTTGTTACGCAATCAACAGTACATTATATTGTAGTTATGCAAAAACATGTTAATAAAAGTTTACGTGATGAAACTCACCAGTCATTAAAAAGATGTTAGTTACGGAAAAAAACTTTATGAATCCACGTCGAATAAAACATAAGCTAATAATTGTATCAGTCAATTCAATGTTTTCTTATTAACTGATGGTTTTTTGAGTTTCATAAATTACTCATTTATGTGTAATTTTATATGGAATCCAACACAACTAGACTATTTGATAATTAAATGTTACATAGTTTGTGCATTGATGCTAAATGATGGAATATATACTTTAGATATTAGTTTTTTATATGCTCACAATTATTTTGTTTCAATATGGGATTAGGTTTTTTATCATCTCAGCTGCATATGTACAATGAAAATTTCAATGATGTTGAATTTTTGTAAAGATTTGAGGAACAATCGGAATTTATAACGATGTTAATGTCCAATTCAATTGTTTTGAAAATAGATTTGTTTTTATATTATCGATAAAGTTAACAAGCGCTTGTTTACGATATTGGGATTATTATTTACTTTAATAATGAAATTGTACAAATAAAATGATTGGTTTACATCGATTCTATGACCTTTATTATAAATGAACCAATCAGAAAGAAGCTATGATGTTTTCACTTTAAAATGCACATAAAAGTTCCCAATCATTAGAAAATGCTTTATGCACACACTTTCAAGATTTCACTAAATTTTAAAAAAAACAACAATATCTGTTTAATTACAATTATTCAATGTCAATGTACATTCTAATATACAGTTGTGTTTAGCTTTTTTTTGTGTGTTCATTATCAATAAAATTTAAGTATTCACTCCACCGAATACTTTTTCATATCAATACCAATTGTTATTTTTATAAAAATTGTCTGAAAAATTTACAAGATAAACAACATTGGCTATAAATAGTATGTGGATCGCTACCAATATTTGTTTTAGCAAAATGTTATCAAATATACGTGGTTTCGAATTATTTTTAATTATTTCTAATGCTTAAGCATAACTTCAGCTGATCATATTCAAATAGGATGAGTGAAGAGATCAAGTTGAATAAATAAAATTCCAAGACTAAAAGAAAATACTTATCAGATAAATGGACTTTTTTTCCAAAAAAAAATGTCTACCCGAAATACCATTTAAACAAAATAGACCTGTATTTATTCTAGTCGACAATAATATCTGTGGTGTTGATTTCTTTCAGTGGTTTGCCCTTCTAGACGAAACTTATCATGGTATTGATTTAGTTTTTGTAAATTTTGTACTTATACTTGCTTACAAGCTTGATTACACCTGTTACTCCTCATGGAGTAGCATAAGCTATTCTTAATATCTGTAGCTCTAATTAAAGTTCAATATTGTGTAGTTGTAAATTAACTGATATCGGAACTTCATATGACCGGTTGGGATATTCAAATGAAAAATATTATCAGAAAGGGTTTGTGGAGATTTTAGAAATTTCACGGATTGAAATCATGAGTCAGTTGAAGCTAGACCACCATGGAAAACCTGGAAGCACTGGACGGCCGTTTCGTCCTAGTATGGGACTCCTCAGCAGTGCGCATCCACGATCCGGCACCCCGCAGGATTCGAACCCATGATCTACTGGCTTCAATCTGTGAAAAATATTAGTTTGAAAGTTTTCATTATAAAATATAAAATAAAGAAATTGAAACAAGTGAGTTCACTACGTTAATGAGTCATGATTTATCTTCGCTCATATCTGTAGTACTTCTGGTTATCACTGCGTAATAAGCACTTGATTAATTAGTCATTAAACAAGTTTTAACTGGTATAGCAGCAAGTGTGTTTGTGTCCGATTTTCGTTAAATATGATGTCAAATGATAGTTTAGGGTAAAATTTTAATTAGTAAAACACTCTTTTGTATAACATTTCATTTTTATTATCTCGGCATTATATTTCATATATTTAATACAGTGTGGCCTTTTTTGTGGAATGATTAATAAAAGTAAATCTATGTATGAATGAGTTTATTTCGTTAGTACTAAATGAAAAGATATTTTATTAATGAATAGTGAGACAAATATTCATCTGTCAACAGTGTTTACCAACCCAAATTAAGTTTCAGTTGTCGTTATATCACAGTTCAGCTCATGTTGGCTAAAATTATAGATCCTGTTGTTAAGTTTCATCTTAAATTGAAGCAGTTCGAATACTATATGATGAAAATGAAAAAAATATTTCTGTTTTGTTTTCGATACCGAACTGATGAAGAAAGTTTATTGTTTCAATTAAACATATATGAAACTAGTTGATTTGAAGAGCGATTACTGTATAATCCTCATCTTTAATTTGTTCTAGGTTAATCAGTGTAAGATGAATCTCATTTTATAAGAAAATCTATTAACTTGTAAATTACAACTTAATGTTCATCAGTTAATCAAATATTTGTATTGATTGGACTTCACTATGTAACTTAATGGCCATTGTTCATTAATAATATCATGGAGATGCTTGTTCAGTAGAATAAAGAGGTTATGTTTCATTAGTCTCATCATGTAAACTGTGACTTAGATTATGATGCATAGTTTCAAGTTATGACATCTTTAATCTATTTCTATGGTAATTAAATAACGTAAATGTGAAGAAATTGAGCTATCCGTTTTTTTTTTTAAATTTTGAGTACTGCATTACTGGAATTGACTTATACTTTCTTTCACCATATATGAATTCCAATAAGAGTTGATCTATTTTATTTTGAAAAATCTTGACTAAATAGATCCTTAAATTAACTCGGAAAATTTAAAATAATTCTGAATTATGTCTTTGTTTTGTTTTTTTTTTACTACTAAAAATCTTGGGAAAAAGTAAATTTATATTCTGTCGATTACAGTTTAGTGGCCCGGGATCTGACTCCAATTTGATCGTATGAATGATCGATGTTGAAATATATATGTCGTATATCCTCGTATATAATCATGGACTAAAATCGCGTTAGTCAATAACGGAATTAAATAAGTCAAGTAACAAGAATGAACTTTTAAATACATATATTTTGTGTATGAAGTGAATGGAATAAGGAGAAACGAAACGACGCGCAGTGTAGATGGTGGGTAAGCCAACTTCCCTTAACCAAGAGTTAATCAATATTTGTAGTCACACAAAAATAAGTTACAGACATTTGATGAGACATGGGATATCAAGTGTAAATACATATACGCTCATATAAAAACAGTAAAGACTGATAAGCGATAAAGTCAAAATGTAACTCAAGTAAAATGAATAGACTGGGCTGTCCTAAAGTTAGGATAAGGTACATGGGCTTAACATAATAACCGACACTACAACAGATTGTCTGAAAAACTAAGCGAATAATTTTGAATCACACGAATAAATATGAAGTTTTTTACATTACGTCAATGAAATGAATCAACGCAGAAAAAAAGAACCAATCATTTTATAGTTCTTAATTAAATCCATGGTGAATTTGATTTCCGCTGGTGTATAATATGTACACTTATAAAAAATGTGTAACTTATTAAGTGATACTTACCTTCAATTTATCCAATTAATATTAAATGGTTAATGGAGAAAAAGAACTGTTGAAATATAAAAGTTTTCAGAATGATTACAAAAGCTTGCATGTTATATTACGTAGAATGACTCTATCTATAGAATTAATCATGTTTAAAAATATATATCTTACTGAAGGTTTGTTATAAATATATTATGATCTTAGAGAGGAAGGACATTTTCTAGTGAGTTAAATTTATTCTACTTGTTTTGATTTGATTTTCAGATGGAAAAAAACATCATGTTTTTATAACTATTACAACATTGAAAAGCAGTTATTTCTCGCGTTTGTGATTTAGGCCTGGATATAGTTCGAAAATATTTGTCTGTTTGACGTACGGATTAATTCTATCATTAATATAAATGAAGTTAGTAATATGCATAAACGTTTAGTGGCCCTGGAATATTTGACTTCAATTTGATTGTGTGATTATCGTTATGATCTAATATATATATCGTCAATCAACGTATATAAACATCGATTTAAATCGCGTTAATGAATAACGGGATTAAATAAGTTAAATACGTGAATGGATTGTAAATAAGTATATTTCAAACAATCGTTGATCTGAACAGAAAATCAGGGAGACGGAGTAAAGGAAGCGAAGAGGAGGGAGAGAACCGGAACCAAATGACGCCCAGTAGAGAATGCAAGTGAGTCAATTCGAATTAACCAAGCGTGAATCGATATTTATAGTCAAACACAAATAAGTTACAGAAATATCATTAGTAAGATAAGAAATGCGCACACATACGCTTACATAAAAACAGTCAATATTTATAGGCAAATAAGTGACAAGATAAAGTTGTGGCTTGAAAAGAATGAATGGATTGGTCTATCCAGAGGCTTCGGTTTGAGCACCCAGGCAGTATCCCAGCCCTCAAATAAATCTAATGATTTATGTGTCGTATATCTGTTTGGTGCCTCCTTGTACTAATGTTAATGAGTTTAAATAAATAAATAAACAATCTATGTGGCCCCTAACAACTACCAGATTGATTTCAGTGACAAACAGTTAATGTCGAAACACCTCATTCGTACGATACGTTTTTAGTAATGTTGAGTAAAATTGGAAACAGAAGTAGTAATTTCATGTAAAAAAACACTTTACTTATTAATAAGGCTTATTAGCAATAGAGTTCGATGATAATTGGTAATATTTCGTGGTATATAATAGTATGTTTGTGATGTAGTAAGTTGTGTGGTAAAGATTAACTATGAAGGTACTGTTGTCTTTGTCCAAATTAAAGTAAAAAAGGTATCAATTCATTTTGTGTTGTTTTACTTGTATCGTCCCTTTGTTATTTAGGACTGCAACTGATCAGTCTCATGTTGGCATATGTGAATCCTATGCGGATTGCATCGATATAGTTTTAAGTCCTAAATAACTATGGGAAGATACAAGTAAAACAACATCAAGTGAATTTAAACTTCACCCCATTGCACAAGCAAATGGCTATCAGGACTCAGTAGCTGAGTGGATAACGCGATGGTATTTGAAGAGAGCGGTACTGGGTTCGAGTCCCTTAGTAAACATCAACTCTGGGATGCAGGTAAATCCATCTGAACAGTCCCAAATAGGATGAAAAGCTCGTCTTGGCTTCCACTGCTAACCACTATCCATCTTTGCTTTAAAAAGGTATAGTTCAAATTAAACTAGAATTCAGGCTCCATTTGATGAAGTTATCGTAGTATTTGCAAAATTAGACCGTTGATAGTTTGATATATATATTCAAAGGTTATTGCAACACAAATCATTAACAATCTTGACTATACATGAGAGTACAAATTCGTTTACTACACTAATTTTAGATGTGAATCTTTTCTTCAAACCATTCAATTGAATTATTAATTGTAAAGCGACAACAACAACCTTAATGAGATGAAGTGGGATCAATCGATATCACATTCTGTAAAACTTTCATATAAACGTTGATTTGTATAAATAAATAAAATATTTTATAAATTTAATTTTGTATAAATGATACTATAAAAACAATTGGTGGCAGAGTTTTAAGTTTCATAGAAGTAGCCACTGTTTGCCATCTTAATCCTAAATTGTGGCTTACCTAGCACAATTATGGTGACTGCTTCACAGCTACTTCGGTCTTTGTTTTTTTTCTTTTCTGGTCTTGATAACACAACTTTATTTTGTTTATTTGATTTATTTTTATTTAATCACAAGTGAACTTCCATTGTACATTTGAATGGAGCATAGGCCGCAGACCAGCATCCTCCAACACACTCTGTCATGGGCCTTCGTTTCTAGTTCTATCCAATCTTTGTTCATTCTTCTCATGTCTGTCTCTATTTATCCGCGTAATGTGTTCTTTGGTCTTCCCCTTCTCCTTTGGTCTTGATGACTCCATGTGGGGGCTTGTCTTATGACGCAGTTGGATGCTTTCCTCAATATGTGTCCTATCCACTTCCAGCGATTCTTCCTAATTTATTCTTTCACTGAGATCTGGTTTGTTCTCTCCCATAGTAGGTTGTTGTTGATCGTGTCCGGCCAACGGATCCGAAGTATTTTGCGTAGACAACTGTTAATAAACACCTGTATTTTCTGGATGATTGCTTTTGTAGTTCTCCAGGTTTCTGCACCATACAATTGAACTGCCTTGACATTTGTATTGAAAATTCTGATCTTGATGTTGGTTGACAGTTGTTTTGAGTTCCAGATGTTCTTCAGTTGTAAATATGCTGCTTTTGCTTTTCCGATTCACGCCTTCACATCTGCATCAGATCCACTGTGTTCACCAATCATACTGCCCAAATATGTAAAGGTTTTTACATCTTCCAAATCTTCTCAGTCAATTGTGATTGAGTTGGTGCATGCTGTGTTGTATCTGAGAATCTTGATTCTCTCTTTGGATATGTTGAGACCTACTGCTGCTGAGGCTGCTGCTACACTGGTCGTCTTCACCAGCATTGTTGTGTGTGCGATAGAGGAACCAGATCATCTGCGAGGTCTAGATCGTCCAGCTGTCATCCTAGCTGTCCACTGTATCCGATGCTTCCCCTCAGATGTTGACGTTTTCATGATCCAGGCTATCGCCAGGAGAAAGAGAAAGGGTGAGAGTAAGCAACTTTGCCTAACACCGCTCTTTACTTCGAACGAGTCCTTGACCTGTCTTCCATGCACGATTTTTCAGTTTGATCCATTATAGGAATTCCGTATGATATTGACTATTTTCTCAAGTACGCCTCTGGCTAGCAATTTTTTAGCGAGTAAGGTTTCTGCGGGATAGAGTCGCTAACCCCATGCCCAACCCTCCTCTTATAACCGGGCTTAGGACCGGCAATGTCCCCAGAGGGGCTCCAAACGGAGTTTACTTATTATTACCCCCATCATTTTATTTTCCGTAATCATATTGAATTTGTACATGTTTCTTATACGGGATTATGGCACTGTTTTTCAATTACTTAAGTGATTAAGATATAAATTAAGATTTTATAAATAATTAAAACATTTGTAATTATTTTTTTCACAATTGCCTTTTATATGTTGCATACAGAATTACCTTCATAAAGCACTTTATTAATTTATTTATATGAATCAATATGTATATGGAAGATTTAGATCCCTCAATATGGAAGGATTTTACTTCATCTAATAATTTTTGTTATTCTAGTCTTAGAAAAGTTCATCAGATAGGCTAATTACATCAGCTATCATTGTTTGGATATAATATTTAAAATATTTATTGCATCCATGTATATTTCAATATGTCAGAAAATCAATTCTGTAAAACATAAAGTAAATATCACTCGTTTATTAAAGTATGCTAAACTTAAGAAACTGATGCAAAATTTAAAAAAAAACCAAAGTCGAATCATTCATTATTATATAGAATAATAGTTGTACACTTTCATCAGTAAATAAAAACCCAAACTATTCTACATAGATTTATCTGAATCTATGTCTGAGTTGAAACATATAACAGTAAAACTAAGCAAAAATGTGAATTCATCTAAAGAGCAAATAATAGATTATGGTCAGTTCAGTTTTTGTAGGGAATCAGTGAACTAAAATTTATACAGAGTACTTATTTTATATAATAGTATTGTTCGCGTACAGGAAAAGACATTAAAGCTAATCATATGAATATATATATAGATGATTATATATACCAGATGGATGGTGGTTAACAGTGGAATGCAGGATGCTTGTCATATCCTATTTAAGGCTCTTTACCTGAAAGTGATTGGATTCCAGATTTGGTACTGAAATTCAGTACCATATGATTAACTGCAGTCGTAAACATCAGTGGGAAGATTCAAACAACCAATGTACATTAATTCAGTACAAAATGTTTTTGACGAATGAATTAAGCATATCTATATTCTTTCATGTAGATACGTCATTTATATTCCACTATTGTTGGAACTGATTACGGGGACAGAAACGAGTGAATGTGATTTCGGATTTATGATAGAGTTAGTAAAACAATCACCATCATTTATAATCTTCAAACATAAATGTTTTAAATCGTATGTAATACAAGAAGATGAAATATATTTAATTATTGTTTCAGAAAGCTTCAAACTTATGAATAGTTATACTACATTTCTATTAAGAATGAGTTTTATATCAGACTAGTGATAATGCAATAAATTTTTAATTGTACAAACTGAGAAATCGTTGAAGTAGTTAGAAAAAGATTGTTATCTTACAGATTTATGACTTAACCAATTTAAGCTAACTCTATTATGAATCGTAATGTAACTTTAAATGACAAAATAACTTGGTCTAATCACGAGTTATTTCTAATCGTCTAGTTATTAATCGTGAGAAGTATCATCGATAAACAAAGAGAATCTGATGCAGACGTAAAGGCGAGGATTGGCAAAGCAAGGGCCGCATTTTTACAACTGAAGAATATATACAACTCAAAACAACTGTCAAACAATATCGAAATCACAATCTTCATTACGACCGTGACGACAGTTCTACTGTACGGAACTGAAAATTGGAGAACTACCACAATTATCGTCAAAAATGAACACGGACTGATAAACAGTTTTCTACACAAGATACTGAGTGCCCATTGACCGGAAACCATCAGCGACAGACTACTGTGGGAGGGAACAAACCAACTTCCGACTGAGGAGGAAATCAAGAAAAGACACTGGATGTGGATAGGACATACATTATGAAAATCCTCAACCTGCATCACGAAGCAAACACTAACTTAAAGTCCTGAAAGAAAACGGAAAACAGGACTACTAAAGAACACAATGAGTTGAGAATTGAAAGCACATATCAAAAGGATAAATAGCAACTGCAAAGGATTTTACAGGGCAGGTTTGGATGAAGAGTGCTAATAGGCGGCCTATATTTCTTGACGAGGGGTAACAAACCTAAAAAAGTAAGTAATCAAGACCAAAATCAGTGTGAATATATATCAGTCATATTTTTAAAAATTCGAATTCATTTAGTATTTAGAACTAAGTACAGTGTAGCATTGCAGTCTGTATAATGTCTACCTGATAACCTTAAAATATTTTGCTTGCCCAGGACAGGGTTGGATGGAGAATGCTGATTGGCGGCTTATGCTTCTCCATGAGGTGTAACAGGTATAAATAATTAAGTAAGACAAGAAATCAACTGAAAATAATTTCTAAATTAGAGAACTTATTCATAATCACAAACTAAGCAGAGATGGATAGTGGCTAGCAGTGGAATCGAGGCATACGCACAGTATGCACATATGCCAATAAGAGACTGATCAACTTCAGTCCTAAAACATCAATGGGAAAATTCAAATAAAACAATATCAAGTGAATAATGACAAACTGTTAGACAAGACGTTTAGTTCATTTGAATATTTTTTTGGTTGTGTTACATTCCATAATCTAATATTACATTAACAGTTAATTCTTTAATAAACCATTTACCTCAAACAAAATATCATTAAGAGATAGTTACAAAATGAAAATATGTATACAGAATTTCCAAATAAATTTCACACCTTTTAAACTCAAATAACGCAGCTATCTATTTTAATGTTTCTTTACCATCAAAAAAAAACAACGAGGGAACACAAAAATATCCTAATGAGTTTAAATTTACCAGCCTAAATTTTCTATAGAATTTATATTATGACAAGAAATAAAAATTATTTTTGTAGATAAGCTCTTTTCATCTGGTTTAAAAGTGAGCGACATTTGTTGTGGTTTCTTTTTTCGTTGTTGCTATTTGTTTATGTTGCCATCGCCCTCCTTATAATTTTCTTGTTTTTTGTTGTTGTTGTTTTTGTAGTTGAACACTTCATTTGTAAACTATAATCTCATCTTTCAGATAATTTATCCGGTTTGTTATTCTCTATAGATGATCAAAATAAAATCGTATAGGGAGTTTATTGTTAATATTTTTCTCCAGAAAAAAATTTTTTTAGAGGGGAGTTTTTGAAAATAAAATTTTTTTATTTTCAAACCAGTTTTTTTTTCTTACAAAATGCATATCCGAATAAAACATCATTTAAATGACTCACAACTACATCAGTCATAATCCGTTTAAACTTCGAAGAAGTTTTCATTCATGTTACTAAGACAATTTCACTTAGCAACTAAAGTTTCATGACTTTTTGATTGTTTCAATGCGTAGGAATGTTAAATAATTAATTTGTCTTTCCTTTTTACTATATACAATTCAGCATCTTGTTTCAGAATTTCAAAGAAAACAACTAATAGTCAACATAATAACAAGAATATAATCTGGAAAATAACCGTTACTTATTACGCTACAGTTCTATGGTGTGTTTAAATGAATAGAAGAATGTTGACAAACAATCACTTTTGACAATATTTATTTGATTAGTCACATGCTGAAGTTCTTGATTCCATTATTCTAGTTTATTCAACCTTATCGGTTTATGAGATGTTATCAATTAGTAGACGAAGTAAATATGCTTAGTTCTTGATAACATGAAAATTTTTTTCAAATTAAAAAAAAAATCTAAACCTTCTCTTAAATTCACATTTGATGGAGAAGCTCTCGAAGATGTGAAATCTTTCACGTAGTTGGGAAGCATCATAGATGAACAAGGAAGATCTAATGCATATGTAAAGGCGAGGATTGGCAAATCAAAGGCAGAATTTCTACAATTGAAGAATATAGGCAACTCAAAGCTACCGTCAACCAATATCAAAGTGAGAAACGGAAAAGGGGAAGGTCAAAGAACACATTCCGTCGAGAATTGGGAGCAGATATGGAAAGGATGAGTAGCAACTGGAAAGAACTGGAATTAATTGACTAAGACAGAGTTGAATGGAGAGTGCTGGTGGGTGCCCAATATTCTTCCTCGACGAGGGACAACAGGCGTACGTAAGTAAGTAAATTCTCTGAAATTGCATTTGATGCTAAAAGTAGTATTATAGTAGTGGTTACAAGACATTATAAGTATTTACTTGTAATGATAAATATTTGTCAAATTCATTCGTCTGAAGAAAGCATTTAACATAAATTGATAAGCAAACTTTTGTCTTTGATCGTTCTATTCTCTTTACCATTACTTAAAGGTTCGTTTGTTCAGTATTATTCCTAAATCAACCATCTTATTGAAAAACAAAAAAAATACGATTGGTCAGCAGAGCTCATTAAACTAATCAAAGATAGTTAAACATTGAATGACAAATTTCTACATTTAAGGCTGAGCTTATTTGCAGTATATTGTGATCGATTCACGAGAACAAAAACATTAGTGATCCATGTAATTTCAGTTAATCTCGTTATGGTATTTTCTACAAAATTTTGTTAGTCTACTTCTAGGTTTTCAATTTCCTGGATAAAATTAAGTAAAAAGAAAACACCTACTTCATTGTTTCAGCAATCAAAGATGATAAAAGTTCATCAATAGAAAATATCAAACATTATTTTAAGACAACGTTTAATTCGACTCTACCTGTATGTCCATCATTCACTGTATTAAGGAATATTTCTTTTCGCGGTATCTAAGGTTTTCGCAATATTCAAGTTGATCATCATCATTTTTTCTCTGAAAATTGTGAACCACTGATTCTGCTGAAGAAATTTTTATTTACTCATACCCAGAAAGCAGACTTATACTATACTTTTTTCATATATACGTACAAAAGAGTAACAGGTGATCAGCTAGTTTACTAAACAAAGAAAATCACATAAACGGATTAAATTAGGGACGGAAACTAGATGATTTGGATAGTGTTGACAGTTTTTGAAATAAATAGCAGAACTGAAAAATGAATCATAGAACCAATATGGTTCTATCTGTTTCAACGATAATTTCGAAAATTTAGTTAATTAATCCTTACCCTAGAAATACGTGTTTCACTACTGAACAGATGCATTTTATATTGTCTGTATTTTCTACTGGAAATGATTGCCCAGGACAGAGTTCGATGGAGAATACTGGTGTGCTCATTCACGTGAGGTAACATACATAAGTAAGTAAATAAATAAGTAGGTAAGTGAGTAAGTAAATGAAAAAGTAATTTCTACGCAACAAAATTTAGCAGGCGGTTTGTTATAAAATAGAGAAATATTCTTTGTATGTAGGAAACGTTTGATCTAGTTTAAAGTAATCAGAACCACAGCTTCAATAAAGTACGTGTTTTACAATATTAATATAATTTTAAGATGACGAAGATTTATTACTCAAATGTAAAATTTTGTTGCAGTTTGTTCTGTTGATCGGCTTAATGAACTAATCATTGCAAAAAAACGCATACAACTTTTTAAGGTCGAAAATCATGTCTAATAGGAATTTGCAGAAAATGACAGAACCTATGTCAACAACATTCAGTCAACACAAATGTTGACAAGTTACCAGTCACATGCGGAGAAATGTTAATGTCTCACTTCCATCTGATCTTTATACTGATAATGCAATCTAGAAGGACAATGAAGCTATTCAGCTCTGAAGAGGAAATTCCATTGAAATTATATATATATTAAGTCAAAACTTATATTTATATGCAGAACACCATTTCGAACTCAGTTTGTAAAACAGAGTATATCAATAACAGCTCAGGGCTGCCGTTTCAGCTAGGTTCAAGTCTCAAAATGAGCATCATTTTACGCAACATTGAAGGTATAATTCATTGACAAATAGTAACATAATGAAAACCTATCCTTAAGTGTTTCTGCTAGCTACCTTTGACTACCTGTATATGACATAAAATTACGTACTAGTAACCCGACTTCGACCTGACCGACAGAATTTGATCAGTACTTAGGACTTGACAAAAATGTCAATCAACGCTACTCAAAGATTAATCGGTGATGAAGATCTATTTAATGTTCTAAGATGATCAAAGACTATTTTAATTGTTCTTTCAAATGTTATCCCTTAAAATTTTATCAGTTTATAAGCTGATGTAGTTTACTTATCACAGTAACAGAAGCAGACAACAAAATTTTCAGCAAGAAAACAACTGTAAGTTTACGACCATTACAATCAAAATTATCTCAAAAACTACTCAGATTCAAATGATAATTATTTGTAAGTAGTTCACAAGTGGTTGACAGTGAACTGTAAGAAATTATTAGTCAGAAGGATGTAAATTATTTGTAATTCCTGATAATTATTTTTCAATTTTGCCCTATCCAACCAATTAGACTATGGAAATGTTTTATATTCTCCATAGAGAGAGAGAGAAAGAACACATGACCTTTGAATAAACCCGCTAGGATATACAATGTTAACAATATTAAAAGTTATGATAGTCAGTAATAAAATAAATTTTCAGTTCAATAAATGAACCATATTATCTAATTATACTGTTTTATTTCAATAGCTGGTTTACTGAACGTATTAAGAGATGAAGTCATACAACACATTAATGTTACCATGGGAATTTATTTTACTTTAAAAGATGACATTATATTAAAAAGTCAACAAATGATTTTATAATCAATACCAATAACATTCTATGTGTTAAATTTCATTGTGGTATTTGTGGCTTATATTCCTAGGGTAACAGTTTTAGCATTTTATAAGTAACACTATTTTTTTTGGAATTTGATTTGATAAATTAAAACAACTAAACAATACAGGGTGGATTATTTATCATTAATAAATTCATTATATAATTGTAATCACTCAATGTGTAGAAAATGATATCGAAGAAAACAAAACAAATTATATCACTTATTCAGTCATTTTTAAACAATCTGTTCAATGAGCAACGTACTAAAATACAATCATGAAACTTACTTACTTACGCCTGTTACTCCTCGTGAAGGAGCATAGGCCGCTCACCAGCATTCTCCATCCAACCCTGTCCTTGGCAATCCTTTCTAGCTCCGTCCAGTTGTAATTCAACGTTTTCATATCTGCTTCTATTATCCGACGCAATGTGTTCTTTGGCCTTCCTCTTTATCGCTTCCCTTCATGAAAGTGCATTATTAAATGATTTTTTTGCATTATAATATTTCAACTCGTTTTGTTTTAAATTTCAACAGGGTTTTTTCAAAATAATCAAACATTTAAAAAAATTTGTCCGCGTTTTTTTGAAATGACCACAACGTTTTTTTTAAAAAAATTTTATCAAAATCTTTACATGTCAAAGCTGAATAGAAATAAAACAATCTAATTTCAAAAAAGAAGAGACACACTCTCATAAAAAAAGTTATTGAAGATGGATATAGTGTCAAAGATGCTGGATTTCTTGTGAAGGTGAATTATCAGGCTGCTGCAAATGTTATCAAAAAAACAAGTTGGAATATAATAATATTGTAAACTATTTACTTGAATTATGGGCTACTATTGTTGCAAGTCATTTGAATGATTGGAAAGATATTTCAAATGCAATTTTTTTTCATTTTTTTTCAAGATTCTTAAAGAAATAAAGTATCTAGGTTGTTTTCTTCTAGATTACTCTAATACATTGTATGTCAATTATTGAACAGCACGAACATTTGAAATAAGTTCTTTTTAAATGTTGATATATTTAGAAAAAGAGCGATGGTATCCCGGTGATATACACGTTTTTATTTTTTTCTGATATCTTTAATTGGTAATATTATGGAGCCAATAATCTTAATTAGTCTGATAACATTCTTACTTCTGATATTACGGTTAATGTTGCTTATCCTCAGTAATTAATTCCGTTTATTCATTCTGACCATTGGTATATAAAGTAAAACATTATTTAAAGAGTAATCCTCAACGTAGAGCTCTATAATTATTGACAATTACTATATTGACCTAATTCACTGATATTATCCCACTTATATCATGTTAGTTTACATTACAGATCGGATTATTCCACAAATTATTTCTCTATAAATGATTTAACTATATTTTTATTTCTAACTTGGATCTGAGTTACATTAAAACGTTGTTGTTGAAATATATAGTATCATTCAATCATCATAATCAAGTTGATATGGACACGATCAAATTTTGGAAAAAAAACAACAAACGAACTCAAACAACAATGTAGAACTAAAAAAAACTTGGTTGTTAAAATTCTCTTGAATATTCAATAAAAAATACATCATTTTCTGTTTTAAATTATTTAATGTAATTGAAGCTGAATAAGAATTGGTGTTTTAAGTGATTTAACTATTTACTCGAACAAAAGTAGATCAATAAAAAACCTCAAGCATTCAGATTCGGTTGTGTTTTTTTCTTCCATAACATTTCCTTATTACTCAATAGGAAAATAGTTTACATTCATTTCTATCCAACCATTTTGGAAAGAAATAACTAAAATATAGATTTTAAATACCGTTTCAAACAGATTAATGGTTAAAGTTAGACATTAACGCTATTAGATGCTGGCTCAGTGGTCTAATGATTAAGTGCTCACGCGCGAAACTGATAGGTCCTGGATTCGAATCCCGCGGGGGGGTTGTGTATGTGCACTGCTTAGGAGTCCCATACTAGGATGAAACGGCCATCCAGTGTTTCCAGGTTTTCCATGGTGGTCTAGCTTCAATCGACTCATGATTTCAACTACTGAGATAAATGAGTGTTTTTTTAATCGATTGGCAGCTATTTTGTACCAATTAGTCAGCAGTAGTTAAATAATTTTTTTATGTATCTAACATAAATAATCATTCAATCTTCAGACTGTTGTTTCATACAATCTGTTTTCCTGTGAATTATTCAACAACAAAAAACGACTGTACTAATTTTCATATGACTGAAATGTCAAAACCATGTCGTAGATAAGCTACCATTATAATGCTAAATTAATAAATGATTATGACGCCAGTCAGTTTATTTGTCAAATTAACTTTGTCAGCTGGGAAAAAACTCAGTACTAATTCCATTGAAATGAATGAAGAAAACTGCAATTTCTCTGGAATTTTTGAAATATTCTGTATTTAATAGCAAGGAGTAGTAAATGACTTAGGGTTGAAAAAATGTTGTTTTAATATTTGCTGGAAAAAACTGGGCATATAACTTTAAAATACTCATTGTTCACTATGGGCAAATTTAGGAGAGGTAGTCATATTGAATCGATAGTGAGCTAGATCAATATGTACTTATAAAATGATAAATACTCGAATAGAACAATCTAGTTAGATTAATTGAACAAAATAAATTATGAAGAGCAAATTAGTCATATAACTATTTCTTTTACTGAATCTGAAAGCAAATATATTTTTGTAAATTCTGATAACATCCTGAAGCCATCAAACAATTAGTTCATTATAAATATTATTTATATTTAATATGCAGCAGGAAACTATGTAGTGGCTTTGCTTCGTCAATCTATCAGCCTTATAACCGTTATTATATAAATTTCAACGGTGTTTTAAATCAGAAGGCAATGAGAATCGGCAACTGCAGTTTATCAGCGGGTGGCGCAGATCACAAAGATATAGGCACATCAAGCAGAGAGAAGAATATGTATATACGAGCAAATACACAGGAAAATTTATAATCAAATCCCATAAGGGCGCAGCAGGGCAAATCAAAGACTAATGATAGGATTTGAGTACATATATACACATGGGGAAGAGAATGAATCATAGAGTGATGTTCAAACGATCAAAGTTTTTGCTCGAATCTGTCATATGCTTCATTGATCATAACGATATTAAGTTGACGTTCCAGAGTGAACATCACTTCTATGATGCATGTACATTCAGTTGACGAGTTTTAAATAGGACGGAATGCACATCCTGTATTCCACTGCTAGCCACTATCCATCTTTGCTTAGAACAAAGAAAAACGTTATAAAAGAAAATTTTAATTCAGGTGAATGATTTTGATGAAGTTCAGTTCCCTGAGCTTTAATTGTTCTTCTGGATAACATTATCAATACAGAGATCAGATAGAAGTGTGATGTCCACATTTCTCCAGATATAGTCGGTAGCTTGTTTTTTTCGACATTTGTGTTGACTGAATGTTGCTGACATTTGTTCTGTCATTGTATGTAAATTTATTTTGATTATCTTATTTGACTAGATTCTTGGTCCTATATATATTCATAACTTACCCACGGTTTTAATTCATTTAGTATCAGTTCCTTGGACACAGAAGAATAGTCTTATTTTCATGCAAATACATGCTTAAATCCTAGTTCAGTAATTTGTCGTATTAATAGAGTACAGTTGTTCAGTATTAAACAAGATTCATCACATCGTCAATGGATTTGACCTAACGATGAGTTTAGTATTACGTATAATTCGGGCAACACTAAAACCTAACTAATACGATTTCAACTTATATTTATTGAATAATTTGTGTAAACGTTGATGCGTCATGACTAGTCGGTTAAAGCTGGAAAATTTCAACTATAAATTTCCTCAGTGAAATTTCATCTACGTAAGATATACAATTCTTCTTTATATATATATATATATATATATATATATATATATATATATATATATATCGTTAGAGCGAGCGTAGCAGAGGAAAATAAAGCAGTTTCTTACGTAGTTATCTAATTTATCGTGATTCAAATCTAGTTAAATCGTAAATTTTTTAGTGAATTACCGTCTTTGGTATCCATCTTGTTGAATACTTGGATCGTTACTAATACTTCTATACAGATCAACTGTATTTGAAATTGTTAAATAACCAATCAAGTTTCTTTTTGGTATAACCTAGAAATGAATATTTAGTTCCTGTCATTTATGATTAAGGGTTTTCAAACTTTATTCAAAACATTCAAGAGGAACAAAACGTTTATTGTTATAAAGCACTTGTATACAAGTGAAATTAGTCAACAACAAAAAAATCTAGAAGTATCCATATATAACGTTTCTTAAAATTGTACAAGTCATATTAACCGTAGATTAAACAAACTGATTTTTAGATAAATATTGTTACATATACTGAATATCGTTTGGTTGTTTAACGGATATTTTTATTTAATTCTTTTAAAGATAGTGGATTTGTATTATTGTCTAGTAAATACAATCTTCATTGATAAAGATCAAAATGCTTTATGAACACATATAGAAACATAGAGTAATTTTTTGCCCATTTAACTCCCTTATCTAGATCTATGTTCGATCTAATTCTCAAACTTCTGTTAAATATATCATGATTTAATTCATATTAATTCCAATTTATTCATACTGTTTTGTATTGTTATGTGAAACTAATAATCAATTTGATGCAGAATAAATCTTTATAATCTGAGAGTGGTTTTGTGGATATTATTGCAATTTAATAGTTGAATTCATGAATCAATTGAAGCTAAACCTCCATGGAAAATCTGGAAGCACTGGACGCTGTTTCGTCCTCACGAGATTTGAGACGGTGGCACAATTTCATGGATTGGTTGAAGTTAAACATTAACACCGTTGAATGCCAGCTCAGTGATTTAGAAGTCAAGCGTTTGCGCGCTAGATAGGTCCTAGGTTCGAATCTTGCGAAGCGGGATCGTGGTGGGCACTGCTGAGGAATCTCACAATAGAACGAAACGGTGTCCAGTGCTTTTAGATTTTCCATGGTGATCTAGCTTCAATTGATTCATGAATTCAACTAATCAATAAATCTTTGTTTAAAATGTATCATTACAAATATATATTGTAAAGAATATTTGGATTGTGTACATTTATTTATCAGTGTGTTTTGCTAATTAAAGGATGGTAATTATAAGTGTTTATTTGTGCAAACCTCATATTGATTTTTCCAACGCATATAATCAGATAAATATTGTTTTGATATTTTTAACCCAATTAAATTATGTGTAATGCATTTACTTAGATCTAAACGGAATTTATACTATACGTTTCCAGTTAATAATCTACCATAAAATAATTATTCATCATTTCAAGGTGTAGACATTTCTTTACATTAGAATTAATGGAGAATGAATTTATGCATTTGTTAATGTAACATTAATCAACTACAGTAGGTTTTAATTTTATCTTAGTTTTAGAAGTAAGTATACTTAAATTCTGAATTACTAGACGCTTTCGAAACAAGTTATGTTCTGTACACAAATCAATTCTTTTACACAAGGAGTTTTAACTTAGCTTAATAGATTAGCATGCATTGAGATGATATATCTGAGCATGCCCCCAAATGCCCTGGTATGGCCGAGAGTAGGGTGAGCCCGCCTTCCCTCTCGAAATGCTCTCACATGGCCACGCGTATATAGCCTCTGCCAGGGAAGTTCTACTCACTGCCTTCTCGTGGCGGGGGTGTTGTTTACGAAATTGAGAGGACGAAAAGAGAATGTCCGGCGCTCTAACCAGATCCCAAATCAATGGTGCACATGGGCTCCAGTATCCTGAGGGAACAAATGGCGTATGAACCAATTGTTGGTCACCGGCTTCCATGGGAATGCATCTCCTCACGATGCTACACTGCCTTGTGGATTAGACCTTTAGGTCAAAGGTTCGAGGTGTGGCCACCTAAGAAAACCACCTGCTTCGATCTGGGCACCCGGGCAGTATCACAGCCCACGCACACACATGGTGTGGCGCATATATATTTGGTGCCTCCTTGTACCAATATTTATGTGTGGAAATAATATGTCTGAGAATACATTCATTATCTATATCATGTTTTAAAATTAAATATCAATTGCAGATCTAAACACATAAAAGAAATAACGTCATATGACAAAAAGTTTTAAAGATGTTCGCTTTTACTTTAAAAATGTTTCATTTCATTAGAATCCAATGGCATGGTAACTTTCAGTAAAGATTCCCAATGGGAAGTAAATACATATTATAAAATCTTTACTTTCTTGACTACTTCAAGTTGAGAAATGAAGATAGTTACTATTTTCAAAAGAGTTTCAATTGTAAGTTACTAAGATGTCGAGATTGATGGTTAAGAGTTAATTTGTTCACGTTCAAATTAAAATCAAAAAATGTGTTAAAGTTTTCGTTTATGGAATCTTTTTAGCTATAACTAAAAGAATGTTTATCAATGAATAGAATTTTTAAACTTGTGATTTCTGTATAATTTTTGTCAATCACTAGTTTCATCTTTGAATTGGGTTTGATTTTAATGTACAACTTTATGTAAATTGTCATATTAAATGCCAAATTAGTACTAATAGTCAGTGATATTGAGATGGATTTTTCAAATTTTCAATGGATTAAAATTAGCTTACAGTAATATAGAAATCCATTGGTTATATTGGCTGAGAATAGTTCTGTTTCATGAGATAGTAAGATTTTCCGTTACTGTTCAGTTCATATAACTTATCTACAAGTGTAGTATCATACACAACTTTCTTATTATACATAAATGTGTTAGTTATAGCTTCCATATCGAGTTACATTGTCCTTATTAACTGAGTGCTTTCTAAACGTTTCTCAGTACACATTCCATCGTAGCTTTTACTATGATAAAGTGAAATGGTCAATAGTTTAATATTTTAATACTTTTCTCCAATGTCCAGAATAGTACACAATCTGTTGATGAAATTTGAAATCTTTTCATGTTATATTCACGTCGCTTCTTATTTATACTTGAAAATGAACAAGGAACCACTTCAGTTCTCACGGTGCAAAGTAAGAACACCAAGGCTAGTACAAATGAAGATTTATTAACCTCAAACACAAGGTGACAACTCTAGGCAAAAATACACTTATTTATATATGGGTTTGTAACTCCGCATAGAGCCTTTCTGGGGCCATTGCCGGTCCCAAGCCTGGATATAGGGGAAAGGTTTAGCATGGAGTAAGCGACTTCATCCCGTAGATAACTAACTCGCTAAAAAACTCTAACCAGAAAAATACTTCAAAACATTTAAACTCTGCCCTGTGAATTAGAAGGTCTCCATTTAGAAGAGTTTTGACGCCTCATAGTAAAAGCCTGGTCCATTCGTAAGTCACGAGGTTGATATCCCTTCTGATAACCAGAGCAATCATTTAGGCCCAGGTCAGAGTGAGTTGGAGAATGCTAGTGGACGGCCTATGCTCCTCTACGAGGGGTAACTGGCGTAAGTAAGTATAATATGTTGTATGTCATACTGAGCATTTTTTACAGGCATATCTTATCTTGAATGAACATCACACTCAAACAAGTTAATGTTATTAAAACAAACATCACCATATTGAATTAAAAATCGGAAGTAATTTTAACTAAAAATCACAAGTCATAATTTGATTTTACTTTTCTATTTCGTTGGATCATTTTAAAAGATATTTAATACTGAAACATTGTGATTTTAAGCGATAAGGCTTGAGTTTTGGTTCACTTTGATCAAAAATTTCTTGCGATTTTAGAGTTGATCATAGTGACAAGAAGTTCGGTAAACATTTTTCATAATAAATTAGAATAATAGAGGACTTTTATTACTTATTAGTAGTATCATGAAACAATATGATTTTATTTTCTAGAAAAAAAAGGCAACAAATTTTACGCATTGACCATATGTCTTACATACACTTATCTTTCATAATGATACAGAGATATTAAAAGAGATTATTGATAAGAATCCAGATGATTTTATTCATAATATATCAAATGTGGCAAGATAACTACAAGCTTTAAGTTCACACAGTCTGAGAAAAAAATTATTGATAATTATAAAGCTTCGATATATTTGCTCAATAATAATAATGACTGAAAGAACAAGTTGTGATTGTAATTTCTGACTACAGCACAAATAAATTGGAACTTTAATATGGTAACTGATGTCCTTTAAATGGTGATTATCCAAAGAAAGACACTGATTTGGGTTTTATACCAGTTGAAACTTTGAAGTAAATCTTTTCACCAGTTGTGAAGAAACTAGAGCTTCTTTTAAGATTTATACTTCTGTCAACCACTGTCATATGGATAAATTTCAACACATGTACAGTAAATCCTAGATCAAGCAGATTTTACAGATGACCTCTAATCATTTGACATAACAAAGCGTTGTAGTATAACCAAGTTGAACAAATCCAAGTTCTTCAAGTCAATGCTCAAGGTATTACTTGTCATGATATTATGTTTGTTCATCATGGTTTAATACTAGTTTTTTGATAAGGTTTGAATTTCCATTATTATCATACCAATATTTCAACTGTTGATGTTGAACAATCATTATGAATATAGAGTTAGTTCAGAACTATTGATTACCATCTAAAATGTGATCCGATCAATAGAATGTTTGTAAAATCATGAAGTTGTGTTTATATTAACTGTCTTACTAATGAACGTGATAATATTTTACTGATCCAAGTTATCTTTCAAAGACATAATATATAATCAATTGAAATTCATTATTATTATTGGCTTTATTCAATATTATATTTTTGGTACAATATAGAATTGTCAGCACAAAGTAATTAGTCCTTTCGTATAAATTTCGACAGAGCAATGAAAAAACGGAATTGACCTGAAAAATGTGATGTATTTTTGCTATACGATCTGATCACACATATACTTGTCAGGGCGTTTTAAATGAAAATTAAGAAAGGTTAATTATATGAAAGTTCAAGTAAACAAAGTAATGAAAAAGAGAGAAAAAATTAACATCGTATAGAAAGAATAGGCAATTTTAGTATTACCCTAAGCTATAAAATAACTCAAGGACTACCAGGATAAATTCAAGGTTACGACAAATCGTTTTGTACACATGCGAATTTATCCTCGATAATTTCTATACAACGTTTTAAAAGCTGTATTGATGTCAATTCTGTGTCCCGTTTCAATTATGTTTTTTTCTATAGAAGAACATGGTTTTCTACTTCCCACGTTGATCGGAACATTTAACATTAACATGTTCTATAACCCTTGGTTGCATTGTATGTATGTGTGTCCGCATAATCATGTTAAGTGGTAAATGTAACGGGATGTGACGTAATTATCTGTGCATTATCTAGGTTTATTCGAAATCATGGGTTTAGTGTTTTTTTTCAATCACAACGAGCTTAGCAGCATAATAGGTTTTCTCGATAACTACTTTCAATTTCTGTCTTAAAACCATTCCGTTGGATTCACCTCAAATTGGTAGATAGATATAAACAGTTTTCTTTAGATCAGAACAGATGAGAAGTTTTAGTGTTGATTGGTATTTGAACCTATTTATAAACTTTAGTGGATAACCATTTGATATTAGTGTTTCAATCAGAAGTTTTTCATCTTCAACCGTACTAGTGTTGCATATTCTTTGGATCCTAATAAGGAGGTACTTAACCAAGCTTCACTTGTATTACAATGTACACAAACTTTAGAAATTTAAGTATTGACCAATCCAAGTTCCCTTCCTGATCGTCTTATAATTCTATCCTCCCTTCGACTCGACAGTATGTTTAAATAGGACGATTGGTCATTACTTTCTGCTTCATAGGTTATTACGATATCGTTCTGTAAACCATTGAGTTTATCTATTATCTGGGAAACCACAAAGCTGCTTAAATATAAACACAGTAATTAGTTTACATTAAACTCTGACTACTTATGTAAATTTCAGCACTGAACCAGAATTCCAGAATTCGGAAAAAAATGTTTCTAGCAAGATTAATCTGTTTCATTTATCTGTTGATCAGTATAGGGTTTTGGAGACTGTTGAGTTGTTAATTAAGAACAAGAGTCGATCATTGTTAAACCACCAGTAGTCGTGGATGCGCACTGCTGATGAGACCCTTACAAGGACTAAACAGCCGTCTAGTACTTTCAGGTTTACAATGGTGTTCTAATATTGATCGATTCATGATTTCAATCAAAAACTCAATAATCTCCACAACCCTACAGTGCTAACTACCATTCGCTCACTAATGACTAGCTTCGAGGTAAAATTCTCAGAGTTCTAGTGAGACGCCATGACCAGTGGAACTAATCTATAGTGAATATAAGTCAGATACCCACCAAAGACAATGGAAGATGATTGCGCAATATCATGAATTAATTAAAGCTAGACATTAACACTGTTCAATACGAGCTTAGTTGTTTAAAAGTGAAGCATTCACGTATGAGATTCAAGGTCCTAAGTTCAAATCATATGTGTAAGAAAACGTGAATACACACTTATCTATTAATGTTAAGCTACAATTTTCAATTCATACATCAGATTCAAAAAGATAAAATAAAATATTTATACAAAATTATTCCCAAAAATAAATTGAACAAAGTTGTTCACCATTAAAATAAACTATTTTTGTTTTAATTTTCAGTAATGTTAAGAAATTCTGTTAATATTTATAAAGATTTTGTCATTATATTTAATGAGTTATTTAAATTTATAAAAGAAAACATAATAATAATTATATTTAATCATGAATACGTATTACATAGAAAAATCCATTATAAACTAAGTATAAATACTTTTCACTCTATTATGATTCTGTAATCATTTGTCTGTGAATTATTCATACTAATGCGTTTTATTGTTGGTTTGTTTCTATACAGATAATTAAGATAACTCATTGTGTCATGGAATAATAATAATAATAATAATAATAATAATAATAATAATAATAATAATAATAATAATAATAAAGAGAATTTAACGAAGAAAGTTTTCAGGTTGACGAAATCATTTATTTAAGCTGCATAGATTAGTTATGAAACAATAAGGTATTTTTAGTATAAAAGTTGTGAAGATTATTAGATTTTTAATTGAGATCATGAACCGATTGATGTTAAACTATTGTTGGAAACCTAGAAGCACTGGATGCTCACTGCTGAGGAGTCCCATACTAGAACGAAACGGCCGTTCAGTGCTTGCAGGTTTCCAACGGTGGTCTAACATCAATCAATTCATGATCTCAATCAAAAACCTAATAATCTCAACAACCCCTATACTGGTAATTAACATCTGCTTACTAGTGACTAGCTTCGTGAGAAAATTCTCGGAGTTCTAGTGAGAAGTCGTGACCAGCGGAGCTAGAGGCAGGTATCTACCTCATTACAATGAAAGATTGTCGAGTAATTTCGTGGATTGGTTGAGGTTAGACATTAACACCATTGGATGCCGGCTCAGTCGCCTGGTAGGTTCGCGCGCGAGAATGAAGGCCCTGGGTTCGAAGCCCGCGAGTGGAATCGTGGAATCGCACAGCTGAGGAGTCACACAACAGGACGAAACGGCCGTCCAGTGATTTCAGGTTTTCAATAATGGTCTAACATCAATCGGTTCATGATCTCAATCAGATACGGTATTTTGACTAAGGGTTAAGAAATTTCATTTATATAAGAGATAATATAGATGTTATTTTAATTATTTGTGAAGATATAGACCTCAATGAAATTGTGGATCGTCTCAATAATTATCATCATTTAATTCAATTCATGTTGGAAGAAGAGGTAAACGAGGTATTACATTTTTTTAATGTCCTGTTGGAAGAAAAGTCAAATGGTTGTTTTTAGAGATTCATATATATAAAACCGACCTGGAATGAGCACTATACGAAATTCCACAGCTGGGTTCCATTGAGTAGAAAGGGAAACCTTATTCAATCTTTATCCTCAAGGATCATACGAATATTTTAATGAAACAATAGATGTCGAATTACTTCACCTTCAACAGACATTCATTATAAATGGTTATCCACTTATATTCGTCGATAGAAACGTAACACCTAGACATCATCCGAAAGGAGCACCTACAATACAAAAGAAAACTTTTTATAAATATCCAATTTAAAAGAGATACGGTTGCTGAAACATTGAATAGACGGATTTCAAAATCTCTGAATAAAACGTTCTACTCAGCTAAGCTCCGTATTGTTTTTCCAAGCCAGCTTACCATACACAAATGTGCTAAAGATAAACTTCCACTTTGGGGAACATCAATTTGTATCTATAAATTTACTTGCTCATGTGAGGCAGGTTAAATTGGCCGCACCAAACGATCACTTACTAAACACATCTCAGAACACTACCCGTTATGTTTAAAAGCAGTTCCGTGATCCTATATCTGGCTCCTGTTGGACAGGACGAATGATAGATGTCGAAATATACATCCTGGCTACCCTCGCATATAATTATCGACTTAAGTCGCGTTAGTGAATAAAGGAATTAAATAAGTTGAATACGAAAATGGATTTCGAATACGTATACTTCAAATTATTGTTGATCAGAATAGACAATCAGAAAGACGGATCAAAGGAAACGAAACGGACTGAAGAAGGCATGTTAGCCGACTCGATTTAACCAAGTGTGAGTCGATATTTATAGCCAAACACAAATAAGTTACCGACACATTATGAGTAGGGTAATTGATTAGCACACATAAAATCATAAAAAGCAGTCAGGATTATTAGGTGAATAAGTGACTGGGTAAAAATGTGTTTGAAGAAGAATGAATGGGTTGATCTGCCCAGAGGCTAGAATAACTTATGTGGGCTTGACATAGTACCAGCCCCTGCTAAAGAATACAAATCAGTTACCAGTTCAATACAGGTGCATTTAATCAACTCTGGACACATCTCTCCAAAGCAGTCTTCTTTTAAAATAATCTGCACAATCAAAGGAACTGAATTGAAGAGAGATACAATAAAAAACTTATGCACTGCTGAGACATTGACAATCCACTAATTCAAACTTGAACTTTGAGTGCAAAAACAATATGCTCAACCTATCATCCTTCCTTAGCCCTAATTCCCTATTATAGTATGTTTTGGTTTTTTAGTTATTAATTTTTTATCAGAAGGGATTGTGGAGATTTTAGAAATTTCACGGATTGAAATCATCAGTTAATTAAAGTTCGACCACCATGGAAAACCTGGAAGCACTGGACGGCTGTCTCGTCCTAGCATGAGACTCCTTAGAAGTGCGCACCCACGATCCCGCACCCCGCGAGATTCGAACCCAAGACCTGTCAGTCTCGCGCCAGACGCTTAACCAACTAGACCACTGAGACAGCGTCCAATGATGTTAATTTCTAACTTCAATCGATCCATGAGGTTGCACCACCGTACACCATTGTTTTCAGTGAGTTGATATCTCACAACAGACCTGGTTGAAGTCCACTGGTAACGGTTTCTCACTAGAACTCCAGGAGTATCTCTTGAAGTCAGTCACTAGTGAGCAAATGATTATTATCAGAATGGGTTTTGTGGAGATTTTATAAATTTCACAGATTGAAATTAGTGTTTTGTAACTTTAAACCGTAATTAGTTATTATTCTTCTTTTCCATCCTTTTATAGACATATATTTATCATACAATTATAAATCTGAATGTACAGTTTAAGTAAGTGATTCCGTCGAAAAGAATATTTTCTTCGCTGAATTCCATTTGTTTTTGTACATATATTACTTATTTCATAAAAACAGTAGTAACATCTATTATTAATCATATCTATTTTGTAAGAATATGAAATATTGATTTCCAAGTATGTTACTTCTATATAAACAATGAATATAGAATTCTTTCCAAAAATAAACCAGCGATGTCTTTTAGAGATGAGTGTAGACTATTCTAAAAAGAATAGGTTAAAACAATAATAAACAACTGAAAATAAATTACAAACCAAAACTTTATGGATAAAGGAATGGGTTAGTTAGACGTTAATTGCTGGGAAAAGAGTAGAAAGATTAACATTTAGATTTAGAGTTTAGGAGAATCCATTGTATGCGACACTTTCGAGCACAATGATTTGTAATTTTTTTGGAGAGCGGAAATCTTTAACAATTCAAAACGTTTAGAGTAGTCTTTTATGCAACGGGTTAGTTTCATAAAATGAAACAGAGCTAAGAATACAATATATGGAGAATATAATAAATTCCTTGTATTTCAGTAATTTCTCTACAGTTGAATCAAAGGCAGTATATTTAATTTTTTGCAGTGGTTGACATGATGGTAAAAATGTTTTGTCAATAACGAATGTAGACAGGAATTACAGTTTTAAAAGGGGTTTCTTTTTATAATAGTTGAAGGTAGTATTTCTACAATGTTAACATAAAATTTGATGAAATTGTATCAAGTCAGTACCCATCTCTGAAATGGTGCTCCACATTCTATTCAGAAAGATTAAGGAGGAGTAAGTGCCGACAGACTGGAATAAAGAATATATCATTAAGATACCAAAGAAAGGAGATCTCAAAAAGTGTGAGGAATGCAGGGGAATCACACTACTATAAGTACCAGGAAGAGTTTTCAAAAGAGCGTTACTGAACCGGATGAAAGACTCAGCAGGCGCCCAACTTCGAGATCAAAAGGCTGAGTTCCATAAGGATTGGTCGTGCATAGATCAGATCGTGACACTACGGATCGTTGTTGAGCACTGAACTGGGTGTCAGTCGTCCCATACATCGAATTCCTTAGTTATGAGATTGCATATGACAGTTTGAAGAGGAAGACTTTATGGGATCTTCTTTGACACTAAGGTGTACCCGAGAAGATGGTCAACATCATTTGGAATTCATGTGACGAACTTCAGTGCAAAGTGGTGCAACAAGGACTTATGATAGATGCATTCCAAGTGAGGACTATGAAGACCGCTACGTCCCAACGGGAGCACGGAATACAAAGGACGGCTTTCTTGAGTACTTACGCCTGCTACCCCTCGTGGGATTTTATCGGTTAATTGGTACGTCGTCTTCTTGTGGTGGTGTTCATAGTCAATCTCGACTCGACTCCACACTACAAGTAATAAATACTCCAAGTAAATTATTTAAGTTCATATGAACAATATACGTATTTAAATAGTTCAGTTATCCTATTCCTCATCAACCCTGTCGCAAAATACTGTTACTAAGCAAAATAAAATCATTCAGAACATGTAATAAACTTTTTTTTCTCCATCTAAAACATTTCCTTAACATTTAACAAAATAAACTGACAAATGTGTTAAATATTATTAGAGCACAATTTGATCATTTCTATCTAGAATCAATATTTCTTCCATAACTGACTTGTTCTCATGAAAACAATGAAGAATTTCAACATAACTTTCAACATTTACTACATAATTTTATAGTTTCTTTGTTAAATATAGAATTTTTCTATACCTATTTTATCTATAGTTTAGAGAAGACTGCATTACATTGAGACAACTGAAATTAATACACGTTTATCATAGCTTATTTATTCATTTGACACTTTCTTTCAGTATAACTGATTTCGGACTTGGACATGCTTTACATATTTGATATGACTTACAGAAAGGAGATGACATCCAGACAAAGTTTAAGACCATTTGACAATCGCCATATTTTATGAAACTTACGTATCATTGTTCTATCATTCCGATTTGATTAACCGGTTGACTAAACAAGATTCAAATTTATTACTAGATAAGAATAAAATCAATTTTTTAACGATCTAATTTAATAAACAGACAAAAACCAAGATTTCCGAATCCAACTAATAATTCAGTTCTGTTTCAGTAATTATTTTTTTCAATAACTGAAATCATGTGCCAACTGAAGCTAAACCACCATGGAAAACCTGAAAGCACTGAACGACCGTTTCGTTCTATTATGGGTCTCTTCAACAATGAGCATCCACGATCCCGCAACCCGCGGGATTCGAATCCATGACCTATCAGTTCCGCGCGCGAGCGCTTATTCATTAGACCACTGAGCCAGCATCCAACGGTGTTACAGCGTTTTGATAAATTAACTGCCACGTAATTTAAGGCAAAGTTATTTAATCATTGATGATAAGTATTTGATAGAATTGTGATTTTTTTTCAAATGAATTCATTCAGTAAGTCACAAAAAATAACGTTATGCTTAAAGTGTCTAATTAAACTTACCAAATTGTCACAATTAAGAAATGTTTCTCTTAGAAATAAAAATCTACTTCATGCCAGTGGATACATTAAAATAAAGGTTTTAAAACTAATAATCTTTTTGGGTTATGATTATTATTATTAAATTTGTAGGACATTCAAAACTATTAATTTAGTATGTTGTAATAGTTAACCACAACAAAAGATGCTTGAAATCTTTCCCATTAGAAATATGTCATAGTGATTTTAATTTTTACCTATGTTTTTAATGTTAATGTAAAAGAAATATAAGTGAGACTATAATTTATGGATAACCTTTGAGCGATACTAAAGTGAACTTGAGTATGTTCACCTACTAACTAGGACTAAACGAGATTTATAAAACAGTGTGAGGAATTATAATTATGATTTACAGTGGAGAAAATTTGTAGCTCAGGTGGATGATTTTGGTGGAGTTTTGTTCTCTGAGCTGGATGGTTTGGTCGTGGAGCTTTCATCGTTCTTCTGAACGACATCATCAGCACAAACTTCAGATAGAAGTGATGGTTAAAGTTCAGAATTCGATTTAGGGTTTTCATCACGAATTGATATAAACTAAAATGCAATAACGCTATTTAGCCAAATGGATGAATGAATTTCGAGCCAAAATCCAAGACCTGTTATCCTGTGTCTGGTCGGTTCGTCCATAAATTATAGTCTTACCGAAATCTAATTTACGTATGTGAATGTACGATGTATGAAGGTTTCATTAATTGACAAGTATCATATTAACTGTTTCATGAAAATATTTGTTGTTACTATTTGATGTTTGAAAACGCTCTTACACCTTTTTAAATTTTAAGGTAAAACCAATAAGTTGCTTAGCATCGATCCTGTTTATTTATTTTTCTATTCAAATTAGAATAAATAAATGCTTAAGTTAACGTTTCCCTTATCAAATGGTAAACTTTTGTTTTCTGCCAGTATACGGCGATTTATGCTTGTACATTCTTCAATACTTAAGCTCATTATATAGTAACATAGAATTACTGTCTGTACTTGATATTTCACTGATCTTTATGTGTAGGTACTAATAAACATGTTTTCTTAAGGAATTATAAATTCAATCGTAATTCATAGAAAAAACTTCAAATTTGTTCAATGTACATTTATTGAAACAACAATCTAATACTATTGTTAAAAGTCAACAAACAAGTCGAGGGGTGGGACCGTGGATGCACACTGTTGAGGAGTCTCACAATCGGACGAAATCGCCGTCCAGTGCTTCCAGGTCTTCCATGTTGGCCTAGCTTCAATTGACTTATGATCTCAAGTATTTTCATTTATTCTATCAATATTCAGAGAAACTGTTAATAGTGTAATGTTTTTCGCTGTATGCATAGAAATGAACATTTACAAAGATATAAATCGTTTGAATATTAGAGTTCAATCGCAATTATAAGAATCTACAATAAGAATGAATTATTTACATACGAATGTAAACATGAAAAATAAGTTCCATGCGTATTATTGTATGTAAACATTCGAAATGGTTTTTTAAGATTATGAAGATATCTACTTTGTTGTACTTCTTCTTACTTATTTTATTTAATCAAAGCTACTGGAAATATTTGGAAAATAAACGGATGTTTGTATCAGTTTCATGTTACTACTTATTTGCGACTGACAGCAATTCACAAATAACGTATATATACATACTGATATCCTTCTGTGACCATAGTTCTTAGTTAACTCACTCATTCAGTTTTATTGCTAATAAAAGATTATCAAAACGTTTATTGGAGATATATTTGAAATGAAATATATATATATATATATATATATATATATATATATATATATATATCATTTTATTTTGGTAAATTAGTGGAAAGGTCTTAGTTACTGAATATTTCATTGAGGAATCATGATTAATCATCTGACAGATAACATATCGGTAATACACAAATAAGCTTGAAGTTAGATGTATACATATTCACGATCCCGCACGCGGGACTGGAATCCAGAACCTTCGGTCAAGCGTGCGAACGCTTAAATCTTAGACCACTGAACCAGCATTTAATGGTTTTAATATCTAACTTCACTCGGTCCATGGTGACGTTAACACTGTTGGATGCCAGTCCAGTAATCTAAAGGTTAGGTGTTCACGTGCGAGACCGAAGATCCTAGATTTAAGCTCCGCATGCAGAATTTTGGATGTGCACTTCTGAAGAATGCCATACTATGACGAAACGGCCGTCCAGTACATTGACACATGAATTCAACTATTAAAATTACTACAATTTTCATAACCTTCATAGTTATAGTTACAAAAATTTAGAATTTCTCTCAACTGTTTTAAAACATAACGCATTTAAAAAAAAAATTAATTTCATTATTTTAGTAAACAGAAATTAAAACAATAACATTTTAAAAATATCTTTATCATTAAACATAAATTAGGTTGTGTTTTTTTTTCTAAAACAAAAAGTAGAAACTTCTTATTATGTAACGAATTATTCGTTAGAATGAATAAGACCATCTCTCAGGATAAATAAATCAAACTGGTTTATCACATTAATGTTATTTAATGATAAAGAGATTGAAGTGTATATAAACATTTAAGACTATACAAATTTAAATTATTGTATCAATAAGAGTGAACTTCTCATATTGCAATTTGAATAATTTTCAATGTCAAAATTGTTTGTTTTTGTTTGTGATTTTTTTGTTACCAACACAAATAGACAACTATTTGCAACTAGGAAACACTAAATAGTTGTTTCATTCAATTATTAGACATTTGACAGTGTTCATTTATGAGTGTACTGGCGATCAGTTTCAATATTGTTCGAAGTTGATATTGATCAAAAACGTATGATACGAAAAACCTCAATCGGTTGTTGACTGAGAAGGAGAAGGACGTTTTTTACTACAGGACGATTCATATGTATATGTACTTTTATATATATTCCTTATAAAATAAAGTCTTTTCTCGGTCAATCAATATGCACTTGTCATTAAGAGTTTAATGATTGAGACAATGTCACCTTATTTGTAGGCTTTCGATTAATCCACTGCATTAGTGTTCAGGTCCTACATCAAACCCTTAAAATCTAAACCACAGAACTGACACCCAGTGGTTTACATGTTTAATTTCAATTAATCCGTGACCTTTCATTGTCTTCAATGGGTAACTGGCCCATATTTAACACTTATCAGACATAAGTCAGAAATATTTTCCCATTTTTCACTTGTGCAAAATCAGTAAGATGATTTAAATTAACGTTAAATTTATGAAACTATGCGCTAAAAGTGTGGATTCCTCCTGATGGGTTGATATATTTATGATACTACCTAATTTGTTCGGATTTGTCAGCATTCAGAAACTGGTATTTATGTTTCAAACACTTTTTATCCCAACGCTCATACAAACAAACTGTTGTTCGGAAATAAGTTAAGCATAACATATGGTTAATAAGTTACGCAAAACAAATCCCTTAATTGCATGTTTAGTTGAATTATGATTGAATTGCGACTTATCAGTCTTTTACGCTAAATATGGTTAACAACAAGATTCAAATTAATTGATTAACAGTAACAAAATCTTTATTTTTCTCAGTTTGAATTTATCAGCCTCTTATTATAGTGTGAATGAGATAATACTGTAATGAACGAAAAGTCAGGTGGGGACAACTAATTTATTATTATTTCATACGAAATTACAGATGTTTGTAAAATATGAAAACCACACATTAAATGATTCAAATGCAAATCTTCGATCAGTTGTTCTTTACATACTGTCTGTTTCTTCCAATTCACAATCCTTTTCTTTCTTCCTTTCTGTTTTCTCCAATTCTATCTTCTTAGCGTTCTGCTTTTAGCCACTCAAATTTGATTGGTGTTACATACTTCTTATGTCTATCGATATGAGTAGCATAAAACGCAATACAACTCAATTATGATTTTGTCTTGAAATTCTATTTACATGACAAGTTTCACGAATGTGTAAAAGCATCAAAACGGTTGGTTCAACCATTTAGAAATATGAGCTAATACATTTAAACATAACCGTTTACTATCGTCATAAGTTATAATCAATCTTAATTTATACGCAACTCCGCCTGGAGTCCCTACGGCGGCTACTGCCGGTCCCAAGCCCGGATAAAGGAGGAGGGTTGGGCATGGGGTTAGTGTCCCCATCCCGTAGAAAACTAACTCGCTAAAAAAACGCTAACCAGGAAAAATTACTCAAACCTTTTAACCTCAGCCCTGGGAGTCAGAAGGTCTTCATTTAGAAGAACTATGACGCCTCATGACGAAAGCCGAATTCCTTCGGAAGTCACGAGGCCGATCCCCCTTCTGACAACCAGAGCGACCATTTATTTAGGTACATGGAATGTTCCTACAATGTGGGACACCGGGAGAGCCTTCCAAATTGCTGCAGAAATGAGAAGATACAACCTAGAGGTACTTGGGATCAGTGAAACACATTGGAAACAAGTTGGACAACAACGACTAACTACAGGAGAGCTCTTGTTATACTCCGGCCATGAAGAAGAAAATGCCCCACATACACAAGGAGTTGCATTGATGCTGTCCAAACAAGCGCAAAATGCACTTATAGGATGGGAATCTCATGGACCAAGGATCATCAAAGCCTCGTTCAAAACAAAAAGGAGGGCATTACAATGAATATCATCCAATGCTATGCGCCTACCAACGATTACAATGAAGACGCTAAAGATCAATTCTACAATAGGCTGCAGTCAATCGTCGAGAAGTGCCAAACACAGGACCTGACCATTCTGATGGGAGATTTCAACGCCAAGGTTGGAACGGACAACACTGGATATGAAGACATCATGGGACGACATGGACTGGGAGAAAGAAACGAAAATGGTGAGAGATTTGCAAACCTATGTGCCTTCAATAAGCTGGTCATAGGCGGCACCTTATTCCCACATAAACGCATAAACAAAACCACATAGACTTCACCGAATCACTCTACACAAAACCAAATCGACCATATTTGTATCAACAAAACGTTCATGAGGACTATAGAGGACGTGAGAACCAAGAGAGGAGCTGATATAGCATCACATCATCACTTGCTGGTCGCCAAGATGAAATTGAAACTCAAGAAATACTGGATAATGGGGCGGACAATATCACAAAAGTTCAATACGGCCTTTCTTCAGAATACTAACAAACTCAACAAATTCAAGTTAACCCTCAGCAATAAGTTCCAGGCCTTTCATGATCTACTCAATGGAGAAGGAACTACTGTGGAGAGCAACTGTAAGGGGATCAAAGAGGCAATCACTTCAACATGTCATGAGGTCCTGGGTCACAAGAAGCATTATCACAAGGAATGGATCACTGCTGATACATTGGATAAGATTCAAGAAAGAAGGAACAAGAAGGCAGCAATCAATACCAGTCGAACAAGAGCAGAAAAAGCCGAGGCACAAGCTGAATACACAGAAGTAAACAAGCAAGTGAAGAAGAGCATCAGAACCGACAAACGTAAATATGTGGAAGATTTAGCAACGACGGCGGAAAGGCTGCAAGAGATGGAAACATGAGACAATTGTATGACACGACAAAGAAACTCTCTGGAAATCGCCGCAAACCAGAACGACCAGTGAAAAACAAGGAAGGCAAGGTAATCATCAACATTGAAGAGCAACAAAACAGGTGGGTAGAACACTTTAAAGAACTCTTGAATCGACCAGCTCCACTGAACCCACCCAACATTGAAGCAGCACCCACGGAACTCCCAATCAATGTTGGCCAACCAACAATTGAAGAAATCAGCATGGCCATCAGACAAATCAAGAGTGGCAAAGCAGCAGGACCAGACAACATTCCAGCAGAGGCACTAGAAGCAGACGTAGCGGCAACTGCAAGGATACTCCACATTCTCTTCAATAAAATTTGGGATGAGGAACAAGTACCAACAGACTGGAAAGAAGGACTCCTGATCAAAATACCGAAGAAAGGCGATCTCAGCAAGTGTGATAACTACAGGGGCATCACTCTTCTCTCAATACCAGGAAAAGTCTTCAACAGAGTATTGTTAAACAGGATGAAGGACTGCATAGACGCCCAACTTCGTGACCAACAGGCAGGATTCCGTAAGGATAGATCATGTACAGACCAAATCGCAACTCTACGGATCATTGTGGAACAATCAATTGAATGGAATTCATCACTCTACATCAACTTCATCGACTACGAAAAGACATTTGATAGCGTGGACAGAACAACACTATGGAAACTTCGTCGACACTACGGCGTGCCTCAGAAGATAGTCATACAGAGTTCATATGATGGATTACACTGCAAAATCGTGCATGGAGGGCAGTTGATAAAGTCGTTCGGAGGGAAGACCGGTGTTAGGCAAGGTTGCTTACTCTCACCCTTTCTCTTTCTCCTGATGATCGACTGGATCATGAAGACGTCAACGTCTGAAGAGAAGCGAGGGATACAATGGACATCTAAGATGCAGTTGGATGATCTAGACTTCGCAGACGATCTGGCCCTTCTATCCCAAACGCAACAAAAGATGCAGGAGAAGACGAACAGAGTGGCAGCAGCATCAGCAGCAGTGGGTCTCAATATACACAAAGGGAAAAGCAGGATTCTCCGATTCATCACAGAATGCACCAATCTAATCACAATTGACGGAGAAGATTTAGAAGGTGTACAAACCTTTACGTATTTGGGAAGCATCATTGATGAAGAGGGTGGATCTGATGCAGATGTGAAGGCGCGGATTGGCAAAGCAAGGGCAGCATATTTACAACTGAGGAACATCTGGAACTCAAAGCAACTGTCAACCAACACCAAGGTCAGGATTTTCAATACAAATGTCAAGACAGTTCAACTGTATGGGGCAGAAACCTGGAGAATTACGAAAGCCATCATCCAGAAAATACAGGTGTTTATTAACAATTGTCTACGCAAAATACTTCAAATCCATTGGCCGGACACTATTAGCAACAACGTACTGTGGGAGAGAACAAACCAGATCCCAGCGGAGGAAGAAATCAGGAAGAAGCGCTGGAAGTGGATAGGACACACATTAAGGAAAGCACCCGACTGAGTCATAAGACAAGCCCTCACATAGAATCCCCAAGGTCAAAGGAAAAGAGGAAGACCAAAGAACACATTACGCCGAGAAATGGAGATAGACATGAGAAAAATGAACAAGAATTGGATGGAACTAGAAAAGAAGGCCCAGGACAGAGTGGGTTGGAGAATGCTGGTCAGCGGCCTATGCTCCATTGGGAGTAACAGGCTTAAGTAAGTAAGTAATTAAGTTAATTTATACGCGTAAATTGTACATACCCTCCGTATACTTCTAGCTATTTAAGTTCTTTGACTAGTGGGACAGGTATTGCTTCAGTCGAGTACCATGCAAAGCTAATGCACCCAGCTTCCAAATTAAACATTGTTCACTGGCTGACGGTGAATGATTCATATCCGGGATAAGTTAAATAATGAATTTCTATATTACTCATTAATTGAGTAAATCTTTAATATCCTAATTTCATAAAATTACATAAAACAATTTACATGAGATTCTTAAAATAACCAATGTGTCATTTGAGGGAAATTGCTGGACAACAACATCTGTCGGATTAAAAAAGTGGTGGTAATATATAAAAGAAAGATTGCATATAAGGATATAGTACAGAAAGAAAGATTTAGTACGTAGAAAGATATGAAGCGATTCTAATCTCTTAGTTTAAGGGAAGACAGAGAGTGTATACACTGACGCCATTGTGATCGATTCTGTGCCAGGTCATCAAGAGTCTCCAGCCATTGGTTACGATAGTCACGCGGACCCCAACCAAGTATTCTGCATCTACCAACATGGCTCAGATCAGAAGTTAGTGACTTCAAGCACTGATGCCACGTTTTTGGTTTGGCCGTCCCTAACATTCTTCCAACCATCCCCAACACCGGTTAGCTTTGCACGTCGTGGTAATCGGTGTTCGGGCATACGTAACACGTGGCCCAACCATCTCAGTCGACGAAGATTCACAACCTCATCATCTGATTACATCTAACTTCACTATTACTTACTCGATGATCTTAGCATATATATATGTATATATATTTGAACATTTTTAGTGCGCTCATCAGAGTATAAAGTCGAGAATAAACTCAAATTTATTAAGTAAAAAAATAAACCCGACATAAAGTAATTTGTAGCCTTCTTTAAATGATTATCAGATATTAGAATTACTGTATAGTGACTATAATCTTAATTTACTGAACGTTCAGGTTATTCATATCTATTTTACTATTGTTATTATTGTCACCATGATCTTTAATGATAAATTCATTTTTACAATAAACTAATTATAATATTTTTCGACAAACCTAAACTGACCTCGTTTATCTCTTCAGCCAAAATCAATTTGTGACTATAAAAAGGAATGTTTTTTTTCTAATCCTGTTAGAAACAGAGTTGGATTAATTCATGGTTTATTACAATTACATAGTTAGGCATTTATAAATTACAAAAACTTCTAGTGAAAAAACAAACAGACAAACATACAGTGAACTATCTGCTCTTTTTAGTTTACTAAATAAAGCTTCATTTATCATCCATATAAATCGGATTAAAATGAGGAGAGTTAACTGTAGAGAACAAATATGAAATAAAATAGATTAAAACGTCTTCATATTCATTGTGACATAATATATCTTTTTGTACTTGACCTGAAATTTCTTTACCTATTTAGGTTTATTACCTATTCAGAAGTAATACTAATATAAATTTGTGATTACATCACTAATTATAATTGAAACATTTGTAAACAGTTCGTAAATATTTCATTCAATTAATTCCCTTTATGAGTTTAAATAAAGCCAGAGTACACATGGATGCAGAATAGTAATGTATTCGATCTGCACTAATAAGGAGTAGACACGCATGACATTGATCGCCACCCAGTGATCAATCAATTGTGATTACATCTCAGTCCTACAGGAGGTCAGCCGCAGCTCGAATAGCTCAGTGGTAACGTCTCTGACTGTGAAGCTGTGTGACACGAAATCGAATCCGCCAGGGAGCACCAGTTCCCTCAAGACTACAGGTACACCTTGCTGAAGAGTACCAAGTATCACGAAACCCGGGTCCAGGGTTTCCTGTCGACTACCTACAACCACCATCTAATTCATTATATTTCGTGGTTTATCATCAGCTGCTTACAACCAAATATGTATTAGAATTTTACATTGAGGTAAGATATAATACAGAACAATTGAATGTAAATGATTGTAAAGAATTGAAATGATCAAATTCTTAAACTACCCCTCCACTTATACACTTCTCCTCACTCGATTTTGTTAAATTATGTAAACTCTTTAAATCCTATTCAATTATTACGTAACATATCTTGCCAGTTTTTTTAATTTCATGACTCTTATGTAAACCCTTCATTAACTCTAAAATTATCACATAATTTATTTTATTTGTCTCTGAACTTCACTCAACTATTCCAACTCCCATCCCTAACGTTTTTTATGATTCTAACATCAAATGACCTCTGATCTGTTCTTGCCCACATATTATATATATTTATTATTGATAACCCTTGCCATTGCAATTCGTTTTTATTCACTTATGTCAATTGTTTCACATATTTGGTTGTAAGCAGCTGATGACAAACGACGAAATATAATGAGTTCATAATATTCTGTATCCATATTTGTTCTGACTTTATTTAAATTTACAAATATGTAATATAAACATGTTTTAATGAAATATTCGCGTTTATTTCTTCTCTTTTCTTTCTTTTTGAACATGTATTAGCGAACTATTTTGAAAAGAACGCAGATTATTATTTTACAAATTATTATTCTTTCTAGTTAAATGTATATATTGATAGATGAATTCTTCAGTCTTATAGTTAAAACTTGGGATGAGAAGGTTTTCACCAAGCTTTCATTGATTGACATACATTCAACTTAATACAAACAAAAGAAAAGGTTTTGTTGCCCTTCTGTTAAGTTTTAGGGTAAATGATAACCAAGTATTCGCTTTTATGGATGTGATGCAGACTTAACACGCTTTTATTGATGAAAACTTTTGAAACAAACAGTACATTTACCAACAAGTAGTGCAATATACTTCAGTAAGTTGTCGATACTGGATGACATAGACAAAAACATATATTGTAAATAAATCCACATTTGGAACTCAAAACAATTGTCAACCAACATCAAAGTCAGAATTTTTAATACAAATTTCAAAACAGTTCTACTGTATAGAGCGGAAACTTGAAGAACCACTAAAGACATCATCCAGAAGAAACAACTGTTAATTAGCAGCTGTCTACGCAAAATTCTTCGGATCCGTTGACCGGACACTATTAGCAACAACCAAATGTGGGAAAAAACAAACCAGATCTCAGCGGAGAAAGAAATCAGGAAGAGGCGCTGGAAGTAAATAGAACACACATTGAGGGAAGCATCCAACTGCGTCACAAGACAAGCCCTCACATGAAATCTTTAAGGCCAAAGGAGAAGTGGGAGACCAAAATTAAATTAAATTGCGAGGTAGTTTCGAAACCACTAACAAAAATGTTGTTAGTTTTAAGATTACTTGGTTTTTGGTCAAAAGGTGAATTAAAAGACTCGTTTTTCTTTTCACTATGAACTCGTCATCTGGTTGAAACTACATCCTAGTATTGATATTTATATAGATACTCAAATCTGGTGAATTTCATTTTAAATAGCAAAATGTTATCCACCAAGTCATGGTGTATAGATAACAAATAAATTGTTCCACCAGTATAAAATTATTATTATGTCTGTGCATTTTTTTTCGTAGTTGATATTTTGGACTCTAAATGTCAAATCTCTAATGAGATGTACGCGATCTGAGCTAAACGTCTATATACTACATCTTAATTGTCGGTTTTAATTCAATCTATACTATTGATTATATATGCTGAAACAGAAAATATCTGTTTAATTAAGCAATAAACATATTTATTTGAAATGTATACTACTTATATTCACTGAAAAGTAGATAAAAATATTAAGGTAAAATTTCAGTTGACTGAAGTGTTACAGTAAGTTCGTTCATTATCATAATATTAGAAGTTTATAGAAATAGTATAAACCATTATAGCTCCAACTCTAATAACAATTCATTTAAGCTTTTATTAATTTGTGCAATCACTTTTCTTATTACATGTACATAAATTATTTTGGTTTGATTCACTTCTTGAGGTGCATCAAAATTTATCGGATATAATAAACACGGAAGTGTTAATTGTAATTGTTGCCATTTGATACATTTTCGGCATGATCGTTCAGCTTTCCAGTCATTATCTCCATTATCTGTATGAGTTGAAATTGTAGAATGATTATTTGCTACGTAGATATCTGATAATAATGGATCAACTAAATGATCAATGATCTGTTCATCATGCAATGAATCAGTTGTATTCTCATCATTATTAAGATCATGATCATAATGATAATTATCATGACTATTCAGATTATGAGTAAGGGACTCGTTGATGTTCATAGGAGTCGGTCCAAGTGAACTATTGTCCGATATATCTTTGGGAATTCTGTTCGTGTCGTTATGAAATGTTCCATTTTCATCTAATGAAACGAAAAGAGACGGAATTATATTCATAATTGAAATTTTAGTAAACTAATAAAACGAGGCATATTCAAGATACCTTGTTTATTGGGCATATGAGTGAAAGCTCCTTGTATGTTAATGAATTTTAGGGATTCGTTTTATTTTTCTTAAAAAATAGAAAACCTAACTGTCGTTCTTCAGATATCCAAAATTTAACTTAATGAAACCAAACTTTCGATTTGTTGCGTAGGAATAAACACATACACTTCAGTAGTGTATACCGTTTTCTAACTTGTAGGTTTAGAAAGCCAATGATAGTCAATTTTTCTACATGATTTGTAAAAGATGAATTAAAAATGTGAAACATCTTAACTAGTTTCGTTTATTATTAAAGTTCACAATGAACTTGTCATTGAAGCAAAGTTTTTAGTTGTTGTACCACATTACTATTTACTGTCTATAAAGAAAAATAAATATTTGGGATATGCCGAGTGAAATATTTCATTGGTATGAAGTTCACCAAAGACGGTGAAGATTAAATAACATTGTTCTTTAGTAACTTTAATACTTGGATTTATGAGTCAATTAAAGCTGGACCACCATGGAAAACCTAGAAGCAGTGGACAGCCGTTTCGTCTTAGCATGGGACTCCTCAACAGTGCACATCCACGATCTCGCCCCTCGGGATTCGAACCCAGGCCCTATCTGTTTTGTTCACGAACGCTTAACCTCTAGACCACTGAGCCAGCATCTAACAGTGTTAATATCTAACTTCAACCAACAATGGTGGACGCTGGCGCAATTTCATGAATTAGTTGGTGATCTAGCTTTAAATGACTCATGAATTCAACTATTAAAATTAGATACAAATAAACAATTATTAAATAAAAATTGACCACTTAAATTGTACATAATCACTCGGCAACTCTTAAAAAAATTAAGGTTCTTCCACAGAACACAAACTTGACAAAGTCACTTAACTGAGAAAGTCTCACACTTACTTTTGATGGCAATAAGTTCAAAAATACACAAAAATGATCCGAATGATTCATCTGATCAAAACAACCATTCAATTAAAGAGTACATTCCAAATTGGATGAGAAATTAAGGGATATCTTTGAGAGCAAATGTCAGGAAGATATAAGATGTGTTTTTCAAGTCTATGTTTGTAAAATTAGGTAGTAATTCAATATACACTTAAGCACAAACTGTCATATAAAAGTTTTTATTTCAATTCCTATCAAAAGTTTTAGTAATATTGATTTTGTATGAAGTTATCGTTGTTACTGGTTTTCTAATTGACTCTAATCCGTTAATAGATCACTTTAAATTCTAGTCACTGACCTTAAATAAATGATATATACATTCAAAGGACTCTTTGACTTAGATTGATTTTCGTTAGAAAAAGGTCATATATACTTATTGTACTTGTGAATGCAAATAACTTAAGCACATGTGTAATATATTAACATAATTTAATGGACCAATAGTCCTATCATGCTGAATTATTCTAAGTAACACTGATTTTGCTGATGCTAATTCTATTCATAGTTGTTCTATTGACGACTATTTCAAAGTACAATAGCAATTTTTGTATAGGATCTTTCCTAAATCGTTCTTTTGATATGAGTATCAGTTATGGATTAATGGTTAACTTTTTTGTAAACTAAGTGAATAAATGGTCTCATCACCTTTTTGAAAATTGTTTTTGGTTTTATTCACGATTGTAAATATATCTTCATAATATTCCTTCTGATTTCCTCCCCAGTTGACAATTCCTTCATGTTGATGACCTGAAGCTAAAGATGTATTAATGTATTTCTAACGAAATAGTCAGATAGGCACATAGTTGAAAAGTCACATAGTTACAGATAAAATAAAAGGTGGTTAAATTTTAAACTGTTGATTTGAGCTACATGAATTTGAGTTTCAAGGGTGGTCTGAATTATCTTTGTGATGACACAGAGGCTTTACTGATTCAATAGTCAAACAAAGCTTAAGATAAATATTAAAATTAAGCCAATTGGTGAATCCAGCACCTAAGTTATTTATCTTATAACGATGTACTTAAACCATAAGCTGTGAAAAATTAGTTGAGCAGTGGCGTGTGATTGAAATATTTCAGAAAACATTATGATGCTGGTAAGTCAATCCAAAGTTGCTACCAAGCTAAGTAACGCTATTGATGGTTATACTGTTCTTTATATTTTTTATAGTCATGTTCTCAAAGTCAAACCCATATTTCGTCATACTTTGATTTAGTAGTAAGGATCTTCCATGGGTTCTAAGATGTTAAAACTACTCGTTACGAGAGTTTTAGACATAATTTATTGAGCAATCGGTCTAAGGCAGGATAAAGCGGCTCTTGAATTCCTTGTTGAATAACAAACAATGGGCTGTTTCGTTGTCATCTAAGAATGAAACCGTGATGGGTGATGAATTATTCGACACCGATAGACTAAGCAACACTATCCCATGGTGTGCTAAACTTGAGATTGATTTTATGAATCATTTACATGAAGAGTTTGATATCTTGCCACCCTCTAAATAACTGTATTTATAACCTCTAGGTTTTACTATGCATAATCTATGTCCAAAACACAGATATTTTAATTTTCGAAGAAGTAAAACAATCTGCTTAACTGTATGTTGTGGGATAGGATTATTACAAGACCCGCAATTAGAATGCAATCATGATATTATGTGTGCGTATACAGTTTCTTGAACAGTCAAGCAATTCAACGGGTAATTCTGTACCTAAACCAATGAGTATGATGATAGTCATTTTCAAACATTAAACTATGTCGCTTAGCGGCGATCTACCACCTACTTTCTCTTTCAGTTTTTATTTCTTCTTCCTGACTTTCTGTACTTGTGTTTTCTTTTCCATGTTCTTCACTGTGCTTTTGTTCAGTAGTCTCGTTTACTTGGTCATTCTTTGAATTGGACTGTTTAGAATTCAAACGATAGGGGTTTCCTTCACCCCACCGAGCCAATCCGTTATGATTATGAATATTGTCTAAAGAAAGCATACTAACATTAAACGTACCATAATACTCAATCCACATACAATAAACTTTTGCAAGACTTACAATTCTTTTTAAAAATGTAGGCAGTCTCTAAGGTTCCTTAAAGGATTCAAAACGAGGAAACTGATTTGGCATCAAGAATAAGAAATGCTGGTTGCTATAAAATATTTCTTTACTTGTAGTAATGTTTATTGTCAATATATAATTTTACATATGGTTTATTTTATATTATGACGTTTCTGCCTAGACGTGAACAAAATACCCATCACGTTACACGGCGCTTTCCGACCAGGTTCTAGTTACCATAAGCGCTCCTTTATTAGGTCAGTATGAAATAAACTAAGCTACATTTTTTGAAACCATCAATTTGCTTCTAATTATTTGAAAGTCAGCTACATTCGGGAGTTTGTGTAATATTCTTACGAAGCATTCAAATAGGAAAAACAGTATAGAAAAAAATGTTATAGAATTTCGGAATTTTTACCAATGGTAGAATATTCTGACAATCTACTTAGTATCATTATTGTATTCATCCTCACATGGATTTATTTTCTATTATATCCAGTCTACAGCATTATGAAATGTATATTTTGATATGATATGACTAAATTCTATCAACCTTAATTAATTTTAGACATTAATTGTCTCATTCATGAGGTTAAAGTTATTCACAAATGGAAATATATTTACTTAAACAAAAACAAAAAAGAAGCTAAAACGTCCTACCTTCTAAATCCAAATCATTGAAAGATTCATTATGATTATCTTCACTGATAAGATCACCATATTTTATAATTCTATTGTCATTTGTATTATCGTATTGTTCAAGTAATTTGTCATTTTCATGATGTCCTATAATAGTGAAAGATTTTCAGTACAATTTAGGACCCGACCATTTGAACTAAGATGTCTTGAACTAGTGAATATAGTAATTTAATAAACATGTGTTAAATGTTTTCACGTCTTTGTGTGAACATTAATATTTTTATGTAGACAGATCCAACTAACGACTACTGAATGGTTTGAAACGCACCAACTGGATTTTATTATCAAAGACTATTTAGAAATAAAGCTACTTGATTTTAATAGGATCACATATTTAGTAAACGGTCTCTGGTGAACGACCTATATTCCTTCACGAGGAGTAGTAGGCGTAAGTAAGTAATTTAAACATATTTCATTCCTCACTTCTATTCTGAACCATATCTTATAATGTCTCTAGTCATTGTGTCGCACTATCTCTCGGACCCCAGCCAGGGAGTCGTGAAGAACCAACACAAGCCAGTTCTTTGCAGCTTTCTTTCATACCACGAGACCATGTCATACACTGACCACCTCTTCGCTTTTTCCAACCAGTCCCAGTGTCGGCAAATAATGTACGACGTGGAATTCTCTGACACGATATTCTTAGGACATATCCAAGCCAATGAAGTCGATGTTTCAAGATAGTGACACCAATTGGATTATCGTCTCTGAGCCCGAACACATGATGCCGAACATCTGCATTACTAATATGCTGTTGCCACTGGATGTCAGCAAACCTTCGGAGACAACGATGATCAAACACAGAGAGTCACCCAAAATTCTCAACTTGGAAAGGCCAGGTTTCACAAGCATAGAGCAGAACTGCTTTCACCGACGCGTTGTAGATACGACCTTTTACAGCCAGACTAACATCACGAAGGCGCCAAAGATGGCTTAGATTGATATAAGCCGCTCTCGCTTTCACTATACTTGTATCGATCTCATCACTCACGCCACCACCAGCACTTATGCAGCTACCTAGATACATGAACTTCTCGACTACTTTTATCTAATCACTACCCAGGGTGAGTACAGAATCAGGGTCCTTACAGTTTTGTAAAAGTACTTTGCACTTAGAAGGCGTGAAGCACATACGATACCTACGAACACTAATTACTGATTGAATGTGGATTGCATGACTTGGGTATTGTCACTTAGTAAGACATTATCATCCGCATACTCAAGGTCGAGAAGTGAAAATAATTCTCAATGACAAATCTGTTCTTTAAACATGTTATATATATTTTGTCAAAGTTTTGTTCTCTGATCTGTATGGTTTGGTCATGGAGCTTTCATTGTTCTTCTGAACGATATCATCAACACAAACTTCAGGTACATATATACATCAGTTCGTCTGATTTATATGCAATCATATTTAAAAAGTCCAGCTAATTTTATCAAACTGTCTAAATCATTTAAGTTAGCACATATTTTGTAAAAGTAATCCATTGAAGTAAGATATTAACTTTGATTACAGTCTCAGTTGATTTTTATAGGAATGAAATAGGAGACGTCTTTTGTAAGTAATATCAAGGTATAACTAAATAAAATACATTAAAATGCATTTCTTGTTTTACTAATAACACCATAAACATAAACATAATTTTCTAATTCAATAAAAATCCATTGAATCAATTTATTATGAATTAAACTATTATTCATTATGAAGTTTCAAATTATTCACTTATTCATAAAGGCGTTTCATTAAAAAAAGGTAGTTGAGAGTTTTAAACATGATAGAAAGATTTTTGGTGGGTCCCTTTATTTTGTCGTCATTTAAATCGGACGATATTTGTCGACGTGCTCTCCACTTTAATGGCCCGAGATCTGACTCCAATTTCATCGTATGAATAATTATTATTGAATGATTACTGTCGAAATGTATATATTGCCTATCCTCGTATATAATCATCGACTTAAATCGCGTTAGTCAATAACGGAATGAAATAAGTCAAATAACGAGAATGGACTTTTGAATACATATATCTTGTATATGAAGCGAATAGAATAGAGCGAAGCGAAACGACGCTCAGTGGAGATGGCGGGTAAGCCAACTTCCCTTAGTCAAGCGTTAATCAATATTTGTAGTCACACAAAAATAAGTTAAAAACATGTGATGAATAGGATAAGAAATATACCCACATATATGCGCGAACATAAAAACAGTCAAGATTGATAAGCGGATTTTTAACAAGGTCAAAATGTGACTCAAGTAGAATGAATAGATTGGCCTATCCGAGAGCCAGAATAAGGTATATGGACTTAACATGACAACCGATACTACAGATTTGCTAAAAAATCTAATTCATAATGCAAATTAAATTATGACAGTCGTCTAAAATGTTTTATTATAGATTAGACTATTCAACAAATTCAAAGTTATGAAATAAGTTCCATTAAATGGTTTAAGGAAATTTTGTAATATAAAGTTTATGCTAATGATGTCGTTCAGAAGAATGATGAAAGCTCCATGACCAAATCATCCAGTTCAGAGAACAAATCTCCATCAAAATATGATTTCTCTCATTGCAATCAATGTTATGCTTACTTAAATTACTTTAGAATCTTTCTTAATTTACCGGGAGAAATGTATACAATAATAAATGAAACTAACAAATCATGAATTCTTAATTTACAATACTAAACCGAGACTAGACAGATAGATTAAAACTATGAAATCAGGATCAAACCGTAGAGTTTCATGTCATTTCGTGAGACGAGCTTGTTATATCCTGTCGAGGATCATGAATGGTAACTTTCGAGAACTATTTATGGATCAATTCGATACAAATATTTTTGTTGTATAATTGTTAATTAACTAGACTATTCCTATTCGTGTTCCTCTTGTTATAAGCTTTATTTTAACTCATAGACTATTATTATATGATTTACCGTACTTTAGCTATGCACAGTCTATTAATTACAGTCAACCACATTCACAGCCACATTTGGCTAAATCTTGTACAAATGTTATTTTCTATTTTATGGTACGGTGTGGTCTGTTTGGTTTGTATATAAACGCAGTATGTTTGAAATACATGATTCATATTGCGGAGGCAGAGATTGAAGTTCTGTACTCAACAGTTATAGCTAGATAGGAAGGAGGATCGATAAAGTCTCTAGACTGCTCGAACTGATTTTATGTATATCATTACTTTACATATTAATAGGACCCAAGGCCACAGGTTATAACACAACTAAGAAAATATTTCTCGTGGATCAAAGTGTTTCTGTTAAACTGTGAGGCGTATGTTTACCTATTTTTTGAAAAAAAGAAATGTTAACTAATTTAGACTGATAGTGTTTTTAAAATGAATACATAATCGACTTATTCAAACGACGGAAAACATCTTCAAGTCATACAAATTTCAAATCAAAACATTTTAGTTAGTATCATTTCTATACGCATCAGTGGCTGCGTATAAGATAGATCTACAGAGATTATAGTTAAAACCTTTGTCGACGAAGAAATCAAATCGAAAATCAGACAATAAATCAATAATGACTCTAATTGGGGCTAGTGCCATACAACATACTGACTAAAAATAGAACTGTGAACTGATTTTTTATAGTCTGGTTGTTAAGAGCTATCACGATGATAATGGGATATGAAGATTGTTTCAATGAATAATGTTAATAACCATTTTAATGCTTCCTGATTCTTAATAACTCTTCTGATGATATCTTAGAGCAATGTTGATTAACTTCAAAAACTAAATATATAAGTAGGCAGATCAAAATTCTTTCTAATGACAAATAGTGTTTTGTTCCCATCGTTTAGTCTTATTCATACATATCACTTTATCATTATTCATATGAAGTGAATTATTGTTCAAATTATTCCTCATTGACACAAATCTTACATGGAATTTAATGAATAAATTCAAAACTCTAAAGTTTATAATTGGTAAGTAAGCGATAAAAAAAGAATTAGAAGAAACCAGATTGAATGTATTATAGATATGTATAGTTGTTATTTAACAATAACTTATTATTTTGTGATGGTAGAGAAGATTTTGATAGATTTTTGCTCTCTCTAATCTAGATGGTTTGATGGTAGAGCTTTCATCGTTCTTCTAATCGACATCATTAGCACAAACTTCATATTAAAAACTTCCATCTGAAGTTTGTTATCCAGAAGAACGATGAAAACTCCACAACCAAACCATCCAGACAAATTATTCTAATTTATAACAATGACGAACTTACTTAAGCTTTCTCCAGTTATAATCAATGTTATACATGAAATAAAGAAAAGATACAATGAAATCTTCATTGATACTATAAATGTTAAACAATGTGATAAATAAGAATGATCACAATAAACTGAGACAATGAAATTTATATTAACTGTGAATATTTCATAAATAATTGTTTATTTGTCAATTACTTTAGATGATAAATTTTAAAAAAACAAACAATAAATATATGACATTAAGTTACTCTTATACTTCTATACATATAAATACTTTCTGTATATAGATATATACGTGATGGTATGTTTCAATGAATTGATTCTATTCCATAAATAACTAAAAAATTGGACAATTCAATGTTAAAACTGATCATTTGATACTAAACAATTCAAATTATATTGAAATATTATAATAAATAAATAAATAAATAAACAAAGGTGAGACAATATTTCATTTTGTAACCAAGATACAAATCTATTTTGTTACTCAATGTGCTGTTTTACACAAATATATTTTGATTTATAATATTTTTTTGTTTTTTTTTGTTATTGTTTTAATTCATTTGATGTGCATATGAATATATATGTGTGGATTTTATAAAATACAAGTTCTATCCATCACTAAATAAATAAATAAATAAACATCGAAATTTAGTCCCTTAGAGATTATTAGATATGTGTACATACCATCAGTGTTATACAATATACTTGTCGTAACCTTGAATTTACCTTGGTAATCCTTAAGTCATTCAATGGCCTAGGATAATGCGACAATTTCTTATTCTTTCTCTCCCCTTAGTTATTTTAATTGTACTTTTATTTGTTTGACCTTTATTAATTTTCATAGAAAAATGCCATGACAAGTATATGTGTGACCAGATTGTTCGAAATGTATAGGGCTGATACATCACATTTTTCAGATCAACTCCGTCTTCTCATTGTTTTATCGAGATACTTTTTTTTTCATGACGATTAAATTTATTCACTCTATTTGGAAAATATAGTTATTTAATCTCATTATAAAATGTATTTAAGTTAATCAACTTTACTAAATAATACTTTAGGTTTATATTTATTGTAAAAGGATCTAGGACGCATGGACTAGTCAACTGGATGTATCTGTATCGAAGAGTTGATGTTCACTTCAAAACTTAAATCCAATACCGTTCGTTTCAAACGCCATCGCGTTATTTACTTAGCTAGTGAGTCCAGATAGCTACTAACTTGTACAATTGGGTCACGTTTTGATTTATTTTGTGTTGGTTGTTTAAATTCTGCATATATGCCAATAACAGACTGATCAATTACAGTTCTAAACATCAATGAGAAGATTCAAACAACTAGAACATAATGACTTATCCTTCTGTGTACTTTTATGAGCATATAATGTTTAGAATATTAAAGATTCCCATTGTGAAAATTAGAACAACACATATAAGCGAACAATTGTTTTCAATTATATCGTCATCAGGCTTTACTCTAATATACATGAATATTTATACGAAAATGTTAAACCAATCAAGGCAATATGAGTCAATAATCACAATGAAATAAAATAAGTCTCTAGGTAAAAGTACAAGTTGATAGTAGGAAGACAGGTGAACTGATAATAGTGAGAATAATAAAATACAATAACAAAACTCTTATCAATAATTAAACGTTGGAAAAAGAAGGTCAAATAAACATGGGTAAATAGACTAGGAATAGTAATCACAAAACATTAAAATCATTACGTAATAAGATGTGTGTAAATAATTAAATAGTGAAGAATACAAAGAGGCGGAAAATTACAAACAAATAATGGATGTGAAAATAAGGTCAATGATAACACAAATAAAATAAAATGAATAAGGATAATAATAAAATAAAATAAATAAATAAAAAGAATTGTTAGTTAAGTTATAACTGGCCATGGAAGGGATAGGGGGGTCACGTATTTCTTTTGTACACATAAATTGGGGTTATATGTACGAATTCCAATGGCTTCAGCTATATATAGGAGACGGGAACGGACTCCGTCGGGAAATGATGGAGGTATACGATAGATAACTCGAAAAGATTTCGATTTATCTACTGCATGACCGCTATCAATAAGATGTGCCAATATAGAACTCCGAATAGATTTCCTCTGGCCCTTTATGTACCAAGTTGGTAGATGTTCACTCATTCGTTGGTTAAGTTGCCTGGTAGTACGCCCTATATAGCTATCTCCACAGGAGCAGCTGAATTTGTAAATGCACATGGAAGAGGCCAACTCAGGTAACTTATCCTTCGTTTGAGTAGACATCGCTGGTCGACAAGAGAAGGTCAACGCCAGATTGGCTGCGTAGAATGTCCTGGTGATTACTTTGGTTAATCTATATTTCAGAGTGTCACTAGCCACATCCCCGTTGAATTGCACTTTCATGTATAAAGGTTTCTTACGAACAGTCGAAATCTCCGACTTTTTTATTATATCATGCATGTACTTCCTAATGAACGCGCTGGGGTAGCCGATCTCGGTCAGTGAGTTGTTGATAAATTCAAGCTCCTGACTTAGAGTGTCTACTGTACAGATCTTTTTTGCTCTGCTAGTGAGACATCTGACCAAATTTCTCTTGTAACGGATAGGTGTGAAACTGCAGAAGTGAATATATTGGCATGAAGAGGGGTTTCTTCTATACACGCTTCTACTTAGTGTGCCGTCACTTCGTCTGCTTAGTGTGACGTCAAGGAAGTTCAGTTTCTTATCATGCTCGCTTTCACCAGTGAAAGTGATAGCTGGGTGGACACTGTTGAATTGTTCTAGGAGTTCCTCCTTACTGGTACATAAAGGGCCAGAGGAAATCTATTCGGAGTTCTATATTGGCACATCTTATTGATAGCGGTCATGCAGTAGATAAATCGAAATCTTTTCGAGTTATCTATCGTATACCTCCATCATTTCCCGACGGAGTCCGTTCCCGTCTCCTATATATAGCTGAAGCCATTGGAATTCGTACATATAACCCCAATTTATGTGTACAAAAGAAATACGTGACCCCCCTATCCCTTCCATGGCCAGTTATAACTTAACTAACAATTCTTTTTATTTATTTATTTTATTTTATTATTATCCTTATTCATTTTATTTTATTTGTGTTATCATTGACCTTATTTTCACATCCATTATTTGTTTGTAATTTTCCGCCTCTTTGTATTCTTCACTATTTAATTATTTACACACATCTTATTACGTAATGATTTTAATGTTTTGTGATTACTATTCCTAGTCTATTTACCCATGTTTATTTGACCTTCTTTTTCCAACGTTTAATTATTGATAAGAGTTTTGTTATTGTATTTTATTATTCTCACTATTATCAGTTCACCTGTCTTCCTACTATCAACTTGTACTTTTACCTAGAGACTTATTTTATTTCATTGTGATTATTGACTCATATTGCCTTGATTGGTTTAACATTTTCGTATAAATATTCATGTATATTAGAGTAAAGCCTGATGACGATATAATGTTTAAGTTGAGTAATTATGGAAGATGACTGGGTTTGCTGAAATAATTAAAATCCAATATTATTTGTGAATTTAAACATGAGTCAACTAAAATGATGTTGAAGGAAGTAAATTTTTTCATTGTTTTACATTTATTCTGATTATTACCTAGGTGCTTTTGGATCTTTTTTACAATCCCTAAAAACAGGGCAAAGTGTTTTCAAATATAATGTTTTGGTAATATACATTTCTGGGTTGGATATCCATTGGGGAAATCTTTGAACTGTATCACAATGCAGCGCATAACTTGGAATCCTGAAGGCAAAAAGGAAATAGGCAGACTGAAGTATATATTACGCCGAGAATCGGAGGTAGACATCAAAAGAATGAATAGCAATTTGAAACAATTTGAAATGAGAACGCAGGACAAAGTAGGTTGGAGAACCCTGGTCAGCAGCCTATGCTCCACGACGGGTAACAGAAGCGAGTAAGCAAGCATTATGTTTTATGTAAGTTACGGAATAACCTCTTCTTTGTGTATACCAAATCTGATATCTTGAGTATGTGTTAACAATCGAAAATTATATTGGTCACCTCGATTTGAAAAACAAAGATATTTTTTATTCTATATTTGAAAACGAAAATTAATATTTAATCAATAAAGAGTAGAAATATGAATTTTACTCATTATTTTTCGGCATCAATGTTAGGTACCGTAAAATTTAAGAGTATTTATTTGCTAAGTGTATTATCAACATGTTTGAAATTTGTTTTTTCGATCCCGATGAATCTCACTGTTTATGTTGAGATTGTAATTTGAATTAAATCAAATAATTCACAAACAGACAGTATAAAAACATTAACGACAAAACCATCCAAACTTTTACATTTAAGAGCTATAAAATAGGATTATCATGCTCTCTCTTTCTAGATCCTTCAAAGATGATCTACTACCACTCAATTTGAAAATATCCACAAAACCCTGTAGTGTGGTGTCGAGTCACGGTTGACTATGACCACCACTACAGGAAGACTACGTGCCAGTTAACCGATAAGATCCCCCGTAGGCCAAATATCAGAAGGCATTTGATGTCTGTAGTCGAGATTTACTTGTTGGCGATCTCGTGGTATCGAAAGAATACCGAGATCGTACCAGGTTACAAGTGTGGTTATGAACGTAAACGAATTCGTTCAAGGTCACAATCCACGAAATAATGTGTGTATTTTGGCACAGTTAAACAAACCAATAAGGTGTGAAGCAGTCACCAGTGGAGTTCAACCAGGTCTGCTGTGAGATAGTAACTCACTGAAGACAATGGTGGATGTGTCGCTCAATTTCGTGGATTGTTAGAATTTGAACATTTACACCGTTTTGGGTTTGAATCTCACGAGGCGGGATCGTGTATGGACACTGCTCAGGAGTCCCATAATAGGACGAAATGGCCATCCAGTGTTTCCAAGTCTTCCATGGTGGTCTAGCTTCAACTGACACATGATCTCAACCATTGAAATTACTATAATATCCACAAAACCCCTTCTGATATGAAATATAACATTAACTCAAATCACACCGTGAAAATCTTATTTTACTTTATTATTATTAAGTCTAATCATCATATTACATTCATTTATTACTAACTTCATATAAAAGATGTATTTTAAAAGCACATTAAATCTGCATGAAAATTTGTTGTATTAACTGACAGACCTAACATTTGTTCTTTCTAGGTTATATCCTTTCCAATATTGGTTTACATAAACATTGTACAAGGTATTTAGTTGCTGATTTTCTAAGATTTCTTAAATACGAGACTAGAATACGTTTTTTGTAAAATATTTTTTCTCATCATAAAGAAAAGACTTATATTTTGTCGTAGAACTTTCATAAGTTGATTGATTTTCATTTTTCATTGAAAGAAAACCTTTGAATTTCTAATTAGCAATAAGAGAATAAGAGTAATCTAACGTGCATTAATTTGTTTTTTTAATCATTAATAGACATAATAATCATCGAATGTATATGTTCGAATAAGAAAAACGTAACGTTTAACAGGCTAAATTCCAAATAATTACTTTATTTCAATAGTTGAGATCATGAATCAATTGAAGCAAGACCACCATGGCAAACCTAGAAACACTGAACGGCCGTTTCGTCCTATTGTGAGACTGCTCAACAGTGCGAATCCACGATCCCGCCTCGCTGGATTCGAACCCAGGACCCATTAGTTTCGAGCACGAGCGCTTAACCACTAGACTTCATTTGTCTTATGAAACCTCAAAAGATTTATTTGTACTTGAAATGGATAGTTTCTTAATCAGTGCATAATCAAGCTATTATCTGTAAGAAACTGTATTCGATAACAATCTGTGGTTGTGTGCTGTTGATGTCGACAGATATAATTAGTAAGTATCATCAGACGAAAGTGGAATACTTGGAGGTAGAAGATTGAGAAAATTGAAAAAAGAGAACGAGAACAGTGAGTGATTGGTATGGAAACTAAAGGGACAACAAAGTATGAGGCAACTGATAAATATTTTGCAAATAAAGTATATACTGTATGGTTCTCAGATTTTAGCAAGATATTGTGTAATGTTGCATTAAAATACATTTGGTTGTCCCCATTTATGTTCTTGTTCACTACAGCTGTATTAGTTAAAAGTCATAGAATATATTTACTTAAGGTTCATATAAACTTTATATCCGGATTAGTAAACGTTTTGGGTATCAAATGTTTTTCGCCTGTAGATTTCATAATTTTTCCACTATCCTCATTGTGTTTATCACACCAAATCACTGGATAATATTCAGTAATTTGATTTATCTTATTTAATTCTTATTGCTTGAATGTGAACCTACCTTTTCCAATCCATTATAAATAGAACATTGATCTCATCAGCTTTTAAAGTTATTACTAAGTCTGAGTTCATTTGCATACCTTTGACAATATCTACTTTTTCACTTGACTATTCTTTAAATATATGTACATATCTGTCAATCATATTAAAGCTTATAATATATGGATGCTAATACATGATTGACGGAATCTATCGGTTACAGAAACAATTTGCGAGTTTGTTCAACTGCTGTTAAATGCATATCGAGATTGATTCCCCTATTTATATCCTTTGGGGATATGTAAAGTGACAAACACAGTGCGATGTGATGCAGTATTTTAAATTCTGTTAAATATAGTAGATAAACAAGAACCTTGTGTCTTTTAATTACGTTGACATTGAATGCATTTTAAAATATATTGACTGCAGACTTAGTGCTTTATGTAAACTTTTACAACGCTCGGTTTTACTTCGTCTAATGTTATAACGGTTGGGTTCCCACGTTTACACGTATGGGACGTTAATTTACCTCAGACGAATATCTACACGAGATTTCGGTCTAGTGTTAATTCTACAGGACATCAACACAACTCAGATCAAAAACACATGATTAGCCTTACCACAACGTAAATATATTTCCACACCAAAAACCCAACACAATCCAACAATAATGAACAATCAGTAATAAGTATCTACATATCTACATATGTGACTAAGCAGACAACCTATCATTATCATTCTCGCCCATACATCATAAACATTAAACTTTTTTCAATATTTGACATATTTCAGGTATCAAAAGCAAAAATCTAGATGCTCTACAAGTTTCTCGCCATATGAATTCTAACCAAATGGCATGATCCTAATTACATTCAGTGAGGAACGCACATATTACGCACATCATAATTTCATCGGTATTTCTAAATCAGGAGCTATATGGTTTTGTTAAACAGTGAACTACATTAATTCAAATACAAAGAGAGAGAAAATAAAGACTCGTATTTAGGCTATATGAAAGTACAGAAAATGAGAACGTGGATGTACGTATTAGTTGTAATCGTGCACAAGGATGCATGCAGTTACCTTTGGCCATAATCACGTATCTAACATAAATAAGAATACTTAAGTACTTTATCGATTTAATCTGCAGTTTTCACAGAATGCTTTTTTCATTAGCAGCTTAGCGCTTGTTCAGATATAACTAGTAAAGCGATGAAGACATTTAAAACGAAAAATATGTTATTTCAGAGTTGTCATACACTTATATTCAAAGCATATTTGTCATAACCAAATTAACTTGAAAAACATTTCAAAATGATTCTATCAACTTAGAACTCTACAGACAGGATGGTTATTTTCTCAAGGTGAATATGTATATTTCAAGGATAAAGTATCGTTTTCGATCACTTCTACACATATGAATCAATTCAACTGCTTTGACAGATCCAGTTATGTGTATCATAACCTGAGAGTAGTTCTTTCATTCCAATTAATCTAAACATGAATTAATACAAGTAAACGTCACACTCAAGCTCTACACAATTTATTTATAACGAGGTACACGGTCCCAAATCATTTTATATAACATACCATACAGAAAATTCATTGGGAAACTTCAAGAAAATATATCTACTTGACAATGCTACTGATATGGCGAACCAATGAGAAGTGACCAAATGAAAAGATTAATTAATGCTAATCAAAGGTGACCTATAGGACAAATGTATATCATTGGCTAAGAAGTGGATTGATTTTCCAGGGGGTATATATACATATATAAACAAGCATTTGTATATTTTATGCGGTAGTCCAATATAATTTCTCGTCCAATCTTATGTTCTTGTAGTTCCTCATGTATCTATATCGGATTTCGGACACCGCTTATCATAACAACTACATATTTTACAAATTAACTTAACACATATATACAAAATAATAAACTCCATATTCACTTTTCTCTACTCCCGTTTTTTTACATAAACTTTTATTTCTTTGAAAAAGCTTGAACCAGATTGCCGGACCAAACGTTGAATTTACTTCAAATGTTTTCGCTGAAATTTTACAAATACATTCTTCCGCTTTTATACCTTACATTAATTCAGCATTTCTCCGATACAACACAGCATGCACCAATCCAATCACAATTGACGGAGAAGATCTGGAAGATGTAAAAACCTTTACATATTTAAGCAGCACCATTGATGAACACGTGGATCGGTAAAGCAAGAGCAGCATATTTACAACTGAAGAACATCTGAAACTCAAGGCAACTGTCAACCAACACCAAGGTCAGGATTTTCAATACAAATGTCAAGACAGTTCTACTGTATGAGGTGAAAACCTGGAAAACTACCAAAGCCATCATCCAGAAGATACAAGTGTTTATTAACGGATGTCTACGTAAAATAGTTCGGATCCGTTGACCAAACACTATTAGCAACAACAAACTGTGGAAAAGAACAAACCAGATTTCAACGGAGCAAAAAATCAGGAAGAAGCGGTGAAAGTGGATAGAACACACATTGAGGAAAGCACCCAACTGTGTCACAAGGCAAGCCCTCACTCGGAATCCTCAAGGCCAAAGGAGAAGGGGACGATCAAAGAACACATTACGCTGGGAAATGGAGGTAGACATAAGAAAAATGAACAATAATTGGTTGGAATTAGAAAAGAAGGCCCAGAACAGAGTGAGTTGGAGAATATTGGTCGGCGGTTTATGCTTCAGTAGGAGTAACAGGCGTAAGTAAGTAAGTAATTAATTCAGCGTCCAAATACTATGAAACTATTCAATCAAATTTAAAAGAAAACTCTTATTTAAATTTATTTATAGATGAAAATATCAATCTATTCTTTTCAATATCCTTTATTTAATTCAAACAATTTAAATTCATTTAACTAAAGTAATAAAAGAAAACCTAATCAAAATAATAATTATTAATGTACTACTAACAAGTTAATGAATTTAATTCAATAATATAAAGAAAAAACAATAATAATTCATTTATATTCAATTAGAACAAAGTAACATTATATAATATGAATTGTGTAAAATATTTAAACAATATATTCATAAGAATAAAAAAAAGAAGTCATAGTAATAACTGATGAACTAATCAATTAGCTACAATGTTAAGACCAGGTACATATATATATCTTGGTTCGAGTTCTTATACCTTATTAACAAAGAAAAAAAAGCGATGAATAAAATAAAGTGTTTAGATAGGAAAGAAAAAAACAAAAACAAAGCCATGGTATAGAATTATAAATCATGTAGATTATGTTTATTGAATTTTATTCATTGTATATTTTTTCCCCTTTAGTTACTATTTTCATTTCTGTATTTCACATATTATCATTGACTAAATAATAGAAGGTGAACTACCATTTTTTTAATTATGTTCTTATGATATTACTTTAAATTCATTCTCTTTTATGTATGTTTATTTTGGAATCATCAGCAGATAAACTTCTTTTTATCATTGAACAATTAGTATTCATTCTATGATAATGATGTAATCTATGATATATGACATGATTGAATTTATTATTATTATATTGATAATTAGGTATCATTTCCATATGGATATAATATGGTTTAGAATATTTTAAACGACAATGTTTACATAAATCATTATTATATTCATTAAAAGATGATGATGATGTGGTTCGTGATGATGACGATGATGGTGATGATGATGATGAAAATAAACTTAACCATTTATAATTATTTAATCTTTCTGATAATGGTAAATAATTTAAATTTTTCATAGAATGTTTATTACAATTTAAATGATGTAATTCTATATTCATAATTAAATCACCACATGTTGATATCAACCCTTTCTTGATATGTTCATGTTTGATATGTAAATCATTTGAATTTTTATGAATTTTCTTTAATTTATTTACAGTAATTTGATCATTCAATGATCCAGTTCTTCTTCTTCTTCTTGTTGTTCTTATTCTTCTTTCTGATAATGTTTGTTTTAATTGATTATTTTTAGAGATCATATTTTCATTATCATTTTTGTTATTGATTTGTTGATTTGATTTATTGATTATTAATTGAGATGAATTTTCACCTAATGATTGAATATAATTCATTGATTTATTTTGTTTTTGTAATTGATTTATCATTTTAGATTCAGTTATAAATTGTTTATTATTTTCATTAATATTTAAATTCCAATTTGGTATAATATTCGTTTCAGTAATATATATATGTGGAAGATTAGTTTGTACTGAATTATTTTTTAAATTAGAATCAATATGAATTAATTTATGATGATGATTATTATTAGTGAAACCAATTTGTGTACTAGTTTCATTCAATAAAATTAATCCATAACAATCGGTTGTTTTAGTTAAATGATTTATTATTTCTTTATTATTATTATCATTATTAATTATTTTATTAGAAGAAATATAACTGGATTGTGATTCTATTAACCAACTTTTTATTACATCTTTTACATATGATACATTAGCTATAATCATTTGTTTATTTACTGTTTGAATTTGTGTAGAAATATCATTTGAGAATATTGATGAAGGTAAGTTTACTTGAAACTTTTTACCTAACATAATTGGTGAATCCATTAAAAATGATGATGAATTGCATATTTGATTAGAATATTTTTTTGTATGTTTTATGGAATCATGACATAATTGATTTATAGGATGAGTAATATTGTTGTTTACTGTTAAAGATGGTCCAATTTGACATGAAACAGAAAATTTTAACGGAGATGATATTCTTGTACTAGATGCATTAGTTAGTTGAGATAGATTCCTTGAAGATGTTTCATAACTTTTTGATCTTTTATCATATCTTGTATACATTCTTGAACTATCATTATATTCGTTGACTTGGTCACTGGTAGTAGATAATAATGAATGAAAATCTTCACTCTTAATTGGTTCAGTACTTCGATTCTGTTTTACTGTGCCAATTTGACAACAAACATCCCATACTTTTACACCATTAGATTTAGATCTACGATGAGTAACTCTGTCAGTTTTTTCTTCTGTTTTACTAGGAATTGAGTGTGATGAATGATAAAACTTTTGCTCTAAAATCATATCATTTATAAAATTACATTGCACAGAACTATCTTCACTGTAAACTTTGTGTATATTTTTATAACAATGCTGACACACAGTTTCTGAACTTATAAGATTTCGTTGATTATTTGACTCTGCATCTAATAAAATCGTATCTAATTGTCTTGAAATATACACCTCCATATCAGTTTGAATACCTGAATCAATTGTGTTGTACATTTGACTTTCATTGTGAATAATACCATTTTCAAATGAATATCTCTTTGCATGTTTTCGGCTTTTCATTTTAATTCTGTCGCTGTAAGCATTTATAAATTTGTTTTTTTCTCGATCATTAACCGGTATCATTTGCGTAGCTGGCCACCATTTACTGTCAGTAGGAGGAGTATATCCCCATGGTGTACCTTGTTGTATCCAACTATATGATCTTACTGCTGAATTTCTGTTTTCATCGAAATTTCCCTGATCTTCGTTTAGGTCTGAAAACTGAGTGGGTGAACGATAACTACATTCTCTAACAGATTCACTTGGAGTAATATTTAATGGAGACCTTCTACCTGGTGGACCTGGCTCAGTATTCGGACTTTCAGGAGCATGGGACTCATCCTTAATTGTACGTTTGCCACGTTTATACCACCATAGAAAAGATCTTTTATTTGTTCTACTTCTATGGCTTTCAGAGTAAACCTCATCATGCATTTGAGATCTTGTTTTTTCTTTTGTACTGATAGAAGACTCCGATGGACTATCAAATCCTGAACTTGCTGTAGTCTCAGTGAGACTAGCATTTAAACTATATGGTCTACATTTTTTTGTTCCCTTTGATCTGGAAAGTTTTTTTATAGCACTACATTTTTTATTTCTAAACGTTGATACTCTATCATCAACAATACTAGAATCTTTAGTTTCAATAGACAAACTTGGCATTGAATGAGCCGTTTTTAGTCGAACTTCTGATATATCACTTACTTCGCTAGAAGAATTCAAATTTGAGTTAGATGCTTCTGGTTTACAAATAAGCGGTGACAATAAACTGATTTCATGAAATTCTGAACAATTTGTACAATAAGCAACAGCTGAATAAAATGGTGAATCAATTTGAGTCATTAGTTCTTTTGTCTGTTTATCAAAATTTGGAAGATTTTCTAACATTTGGTCACTCTGACATCGTAAAACATTTTTCATGAGAGGAGATTCATGTATTCGATGGTCGTGTACTGTTGTATGCTTGTTTAATGTAAATGTTTTAGGTATATTCTCGGTGAAACATGTTATTAGCTGTTTTTCATTATGTTTTCTATTTATTTCATTTGGATACATTGTTTTGTTTTTATTTGTTACTTTACATACTGAAGGCCTAAAAATAATTAGAAAAAAACTAGTCAAAATAATATAAAATACTGATTCGCTAAGAGACATGAAGTATACCCATTCAGAAATAAATTACATCACCAGTACATATTGAAAGTAGAAAATAAGAATCATAGTAATAATCACACAGTTTAAAGAGGAATAATTACCCCAAACAGTAGACTAATCACGTAAATAGATTAAAACACAAAACAGCGATATTCATACATTCGATTTGTCTCATCCATTTCTTGATATTCATAGCTAGTTCCAGTGATTAATTTTATGAGACAAATACATTCATAAAACTGTCTGTAGCTCTCCTAGAGTTACTGACGGTCCCAAACCCAAGTACAGGAAGAGGTTTGGGCATAGGTCGGCAACCCCATACCGTACAAAAAATCTCGCTAAAAAAACGCCAACCAGATTAAACAAATTAATTCATTTAAACTCTGTCTTCTGAGTTGTGGAAAGAATTATGACACCTCATGATGAAAGCCAAGATTCTTCGGAAGTCATGAGGTCAATGCTCATTCTAACAACCAGATCAATTATTTTAGGTAGATGGAGTATCCGAAGACCGGCAGTATCAGTCAAATAGCTGTGGAAATGAGGAGATACAACACGACATTACTCAGAATCAACGAGATCCATTAAAAAGATAGGTTCGGGAGAGATGTTGCCACACTCCGATCACGAAGAGGAAAATGCATCACACACTCAAGGAGTTGCCCTGATTCTGTCCAAAGAAGCACGAAATGCACATATATGATGGGAATCTCACAGATCCAGAATCATCAAAGCATCCTTTAAAACAAAGAGGGAGGGAATCACGATGAATGTTATCCAGTAGTATGCAACCACGAATGATAGCAACGACGTCAATAAGCATCAGTCCTATGAGAGACTGCAATCAAACATAGCGAAGTGCCCAATAAAGGAGCTCACCATTCTGATGGGAGGTCTAAACGCCAAAGTCGTAATGGACAACACCAGATAGGAAGATATCATGGGACGACATGGACTGACTGGGATGAATGAACGAGAAAGGCGACAGATTTTGAAATTTATGTGCATTCAACAAATTGGTTATAGGCGGCACATTATTCCCATACAAATGTATACACATGGGTTTATACATGGGTATATACATGGGTTTCATGGAACCAAATTACAAAGAACATGATCAATCATACTTGCATCACTAAAAATTCCGAGGGACAACAGAGGACGTGAGAACCAGGGGTGAAGCTGAAATAGTTTTAAATCATCACGTAGTTTTGGCCAAGATGAAACTGAGGCTAAAGAAACACTGGACAACCGGCGAAACAGCATTACAAAGGTTCAATACAACATTCCTTCGAGATACTGTCAAACTCAACTAATTCAAGATAACTCTCAGCAGCAGGTTCCAAGCCTCACAGGATCTACTAAAAGAAGGAGAAACTACGATGTAGGAAAATTGGAAAGGGATAAAAGAAGCATTAACTTCAACAAATCAAAAGGTCTCGGGCTGAAAGAAGCATCATCATAAGGAATGGATCTCCATGGACACCCTAGACAAGATTCAAGAAATGAAGAACAAAAAGGCACTAATTAACAACAGCCGAACACGAGAAGAGAAAGTCAAGGCGCAAGCTGAATACACAGAGGCAAACAAGGAAGTGAAGAGGAGAATTAGAGCCGACAAGCAGAAATACTTGGAAGAGCTAGTAATGACAGTGGATATATAAACATTATCTCTCCCTATTTAATTCATATTTGCAGTTGACTACTCGTAATGGTAATAAGTACACTGTTTTTTATCACTTCAAGTATTATACTTCATTCGTCGGAAAAAAAACTTACGAAAGCTTTAAATATAAATCTTCGTTTTTTAGTGTTGTGAGACTTTGATCATTAGCTTCATTCTCGGATGTATTCGCCACTGCTTCATTAAATTTCTGTAAAAGGATCTAAAAAACCATAAAAAGTATTGCTATGGGTATAGATACTAGTAAATAATATGAGCTTTTTTATTACAGTTTAAAGGAATCTAGCAACTACTCAACTACTCTGTCGAATCAAGGGCACAACTCGTTTACATTGATAACTTGCAAGCTATTATTTGGTCAAGAGAAATATATTCTATTTCATAAATCGATTGAAATGTGTGTTATCTTGATGTGATTCTGCGATTGCGATATGAATAAAAGACAATTGTTCTCATTCTGTGATCAGAAACTTTCAAACAAGTTTTCTCTATTCTATTTCCTTACAATCAAATTAATTAACTGAGGTTACTGATTAGCAAACATTCAAAGTTTCAGCAATGCACTTTGAATTGTTTAATTTTACAAATGATACGTGAATCCAATCTAATTGATGACTTCATCGTTCTGCTTACTTTGTAAATCACTGCACTATCAACATAAAGTTTATTAGCCCGAATGGTTCCCATCAAATAATTGTAGTATAATATGCATGCGAATCGATCTACCATTAAGCCAATATTAATTTCATCGGTATCATTTCAGTATGGGAATAAATGAACACATATAAGTAGACAATCAAGTCTTTAAGTACAAGATCCTACAGAATGCATTATATCCATTAAAATTAAAATAACTATTTAAAATAGATGTATCGTCTATCAACTAATGGGAGAATAATAACCTATATGTTTAATATTTTCCGAATTCTAGTTTGTCTATATGAGCGAATAATTGGATGACTCTTCTTCTTAACATTTAAGATTGTGCAGTTGATGAAAATGATGTAAATCCCATACACATAACATATGTTTGCAAAAGAAGATATTTGAAGCTCCGTCAGAGATCATTTGTCAGATCAAATGGATCAGTTTCGCATTCATTGCTACACTTAACTGACTATAGAACAGGGATTGCATAATTTTATTTAACCAAAAGTCTCGACTGAAATGCGTTGAACAAGCGTTTAATCTTACTATTAAATTAATTATTTTAATATTGCTTACCCTTTAATTTTGTTAAAGGGGTTAGAGACAATCATGTATTATTATCAATAAAGGTATACTACAACTGTAAAATGAATACTTATTTGGTATCCTACGATATGAATGCATTGTAATAAATTATTGATTATCATTTGAATTACGATATTGTGAAATTACTATTTATCTCTCATTCACAATTCATATATGTTGCATTTTTTTAATAGTATGAACAGTTTCCTAGCAGTAACAAACAATCATCTCATAATATACTTATTTCAATAAAAGAAAATTTTTATTATAGATTTTTCACTTTGCATTTCAATAATCCCATATTTCACTGGTTGACATCATGGATCAATTAAAGCTAGACCAGCATGGAAAACCTGGAAGCACTGGACGGCCGTTTCGTCCTAGTACCGGACCCCTCAGCGGTGTGCGTTCACGTAGAGTTCCACCAGGTCTGTTTTGAGATATAAACTCACTGAAGACAATGGTGTACGGTGGCGCAACTTCGTGGATTGGTTGGAGTTAGACATTAACACCGTCGGATACCGGCTTAGTGGTCTAGTTGGTTAAGCGCCTGGCGCGAGACTGATAGGTCCTGGGTTCGAATCTCGGGGAATGCGGGATCGTGGATGCTCACTGCTGAGGAGTCCCATACTAGGACGAAACAGCCGTCCAGTGCTATCAGGTTTTCCATGGTGGTCCAGCTTCAATTGACTCATGATTTCAATCAGTGAAATTTCTAAAATCTCCACAAAACCTTCTGATAATCCCATCTTTGTTTAAATGTTTAATCCAGTCCATTATTGATTAAGGATTATGTCAAATACTTTAACCGAAGTTATGTAAAAACAAAATATTCTATAGTAGTAACAATACATAATATTGTTATGTTGCAATAAGCATTATGAATGTTAACTTTTGGGATCCATTTATGGGCCAATACAGTGAGTACATTTTTATTGTATAATTGTTAAATAACTAAACTATTCATATTCATATTCCTCTTATTATAAACTTTTTTTGACCTATTATTGTACTAGTTAGCATTCTTGAATTATGCCCTGTCTATTAATTACAGTCAACCACATTCACAGCCACATTTGGCTAAATCTTGTACAAATGTCACTTTCTATTTTACGGTACGGTGTGGTCTGTTTGGTTCGTGTATAAACCCAGTATGTTTGAAATACATTATTCATATTGCAAAGGCTAAGGTTAGTGTTCTAAACTTAACTGGATGCGTTAGGCAGAAAGCAGAACTAATAAGGACTATAGACTGCTCGAACGGGTTTATTGAGTCATTGATCCGATCGATAATTCACAGTTCTCTAATTGGCGGTATCATCACGTTATACATTGATAGGGGCACAAACCTGCAAGTTATAACAAATATAAATGAATTTTATAATAAATTCTACATATTACATTAATTTACCTTCCATGTCTTTACTGTTTCAGTTAAGTGGTGAATATTCTCCCTTTTTATATGTATAATAGTATCTGAAATATACAGATAATCAAAAGTGACAATACAAATCTACTGGGAAATTAATCTGATTGCAGCACTTTGATATTAATCACTAAGAGTTAATTAAATATTAGAAATCAATTGTTTCCATGTAACATATAAAATTAGAATTGTAAAAATATTCTATTTCTGTTTACAAATCAGTGAGTATTTCAATGATTTAATGCATATAAAATGAAATGAATTCACTTCATTCTACAGTATTCATTATTCTTGTTTTATAAAAGTATAACATGAGGATTAAGTGTATAATTAGATGTACATAAGCTAATTAAAATCAATTCAATTTATCAACTCAAGAAGTAAATCATCGACAAATACAAGATCAAGAATGAAATCTAAGGGAGAGACAATCAAAATAAATATATAGCTAGTGATAGGATAGATAATACAAAAAGCTAATCATTATCAAGATCAATAAGACAAGATTTCAATCGTCTTTTTAAAAAATTCAAATTCATTTATTACTTAGTGTTATATCCGAGAGAAGATTAAATCGTGAGTAACTTCTGAGACATATTAATTGACTAATATTATCTATACATTCTTATGGTATAACTATTCAATAATTAGGTTATCTATATTTATATTCCTCTTATTATAAGCTTTATTTTGACCTATAATTTATTATTGTACGATTTACGGTTCTTAAACTATGTTCAATTTTTTAACTACTGCCTCCCACGTTCACAGCCAATTTTTGGCTTTATTGTGTACAAATGTTATTTCTTATTTTATGGTGCGTTGCGGTCTGTTTGATTGATATATAAACCCAGTATGTCTAAAACAAAAGATTCGATTCGATTCGTATATTGGAAGCTGGTATTTAGTGTTCTAGACTCAAGTAGACGGGTTAGGAGGACATAGGTCCAATAAGGTCGCGAGACTATCCATATCGGTCGAACGTCATTGGTTTTGGCACAGTGCTAAGATTGTATGTCTTATTTTGATTGGTGGATAAATCACGTGACAAAAAGCCGGACATAAAGTCAAAACACTTAGAACTAAATACAGTGTAGTATTACATTCAGTATAATGTCTACCTGATAACTCAAAAATCTCTTGTTTATACTTTCCCATAAAATATACTTCTGTTATTGAGTAATACTTTTAGCATCAGAGATAGAAAGAGTTAACATTAATTCAAGAATAAAGATAACAAGAAAGAATATCATGTACATATTATATTAAAATCATCTATTAATCAAGGTGCTGTTCTTTCAAATTAAAAGATCAACCTTATGAATTTATCTTGATTTACACATTGAATGAGATAATGGTTTTACCTTAATGTAAATGTGTTCAAAATATTTTGTTTGATCTAATAAACTGTTATCCAAATAAATTGAACAGCATAGTTAACTTTCAACTAACACTAAGAGTTACAATGTCAGTAAAGCTAAAATATCCTATAAATAGCGGAATTATTTGTTTTCTTAAGGACTAGACAAGCAAGACATTGATCACCACCCAGTGATCAATCAATTGTAATTACATCTCAGTCCTACAGGAGGTTAGTCACGGCTCGGATAGCTCAGTGGTAACGTCTCTGACTGTGAAGCTGGGTGACACGAGATCGAATCCGCCAGGGAGCACCAGTTCCCTCAAGATTACAGGTACACCTTGACAGGGTTTCCTGTTGACTACCTCCAACCACCATCTAAAATCTCAATACATAGTGCCCGCAGTGTCGAGTCACCTAGACTGGTGGCCACATTGCAACATGATCGATAGCATTCGATCTGCACTAATAAGGACTAGACAAGCATGACATTGATCACCACCCAGTGATCAATCAATTGTGACTTTACGAATATTTCTTTTTTAATTTTCTAAATTGTACTTAAGTGTCTTATTGAGAAGTTTAATATTTCATACTATCAATCCTTATCGTAAACTAAACTTAAACTCTTTCTCACCTAATTTATTCAGTAAAAAAATGAGTGAAATAATGTACCTGAATGAAATTTTCTTATTGTCTGAATGTCTTATGAATATACAGATTCCTATGATAGTTACAGATTTTACTTTTTGATAAATACATTAACAAATTCTTACCTTTTGTTTTATGAGATCTATGAGATAACCATTTTAATGTTTCTAATTCCGGTTCATTGCCATATTCCAGAAGAGTTTGTAATGTATTTAAAAAGTCATTGAATTCTTGTGAATTCTCCACAATGATTGGTTGCTTATTAATAAAATATTTCGATAGAAAAAATTAAGGATCTTGGTGATATTATTAGATGAATTATTACATACTTTTTACAGTAACTCTTATTGCCTTTTATTCTGTTTCCTAGTCAATATCTACTCAAAAACATTGAGGACAGGATGATTGTCTTCACTAACTGATAGAATTTATTCACAATATAACGTCTTAAACAGCAATGCTACATTGATGCTAGAATTCGCAAAATCTGAAAAATCTCTTAAATAACTTTTTGTATAAAAGAATACGATAGATCTTAGTGATAGTATGAACTAAACCCTACAGACTTTAACATGCAATTATTCATCAAGGGAAAAGTTGTTATGTCCCGACGAGAATAATGAATGGTAACTTTGGGATCTATTGATGGATCAATACTAAACGTATATTTCTATTGTATAATTATTAAGTAACTAAACTATCCATATTCATATTCCTCTTATTATAAGCTTTATTTTGACCCATTAACTATTATTATACGTTTTACCATTCTTGAGTTATACCCAGTATATTAATTACTACCTCCCTCATTCACAACCACATCTGGCTAATTCTTGTACAAATGTTATTTCCTATTTTATTGTTGCGTTGTGGTCTGTTTGATTGGTAGATAAACTCAGTATGTTTGAAATATAATGATTCATATTGCAGAGGCTGAGACTGATGTTCCGGACTTAAGTGGCTGGGCTAGGTTGAAAGCAGGCCCATTCAGAACTCTAGGCTGCTCGCACGTGTTTTACGCGTCTTTGGTTCTATCGATAATTCGGTGCTTTTGATTGGCGGCTTTGGGCTATAACAAAAGTATGATCAGATAGCCATATTTCTGTTAATAACTTAGTATATCACATATGTCTCTATTATTTACATTAATGATATACTCGATATGCTTTATTTATCTGATGATAACCAGTAGTTTATTGGAGGTCATGATGGATCGTCATAAATAGAGATCATTTGAATCAACTACCCATCGGTTTCATGTCACTGAAATGCCGAAAATCATCAAATTAATCAGTTCCTATTATCTTAAAAATCAAAAGGTAAGTATATTAAGTATGGATCATCAATATATATGGCTTAATAACAATATTTTTGTACTCATACGCTAATATCAGTAGTATCAACCAGTAAGAATTACAAAACTAGATGTTACGGAGAGTGAATATAATCGTAAAGATCAAGAATCACTGACCTGCAAAACTTATATTCATTATTCTAAGCTTAAAATTATTGAATCAATTACAGCTAAACCACTATGGAAAACCTGGAATCATTATTATAGATCGATCGAAATCTATAGCCAAGTATTTGAACATTCTATGCTAATCTAACCCTTGTTTATTATAACACTATCAGGTCAAACTTTTGCTTAAATCAGTTAACATAACTGTTAATCATTTAATTATTTGTTACCATGTCAAAACATTATTCATTACAGGGAAATTAATCTACATCTTTGTTTTAAAAAAACCATCACTTACATCAATATTTTCAAGTTTTTTTATGTAATCCGTACATGTAGGCAACAATATTTTTGCAAAGAGATTAATAGCGATTTTCCATGAACTGTATAAATCTTTATGAAAACTAAATGAAAAAATGTTCAATTACAATAAAGTGATTTCAATTTTCACTAGAAAACTATTTAATGGTGTAAATGAACCTGTAAGCACTGGATGGTCGTTTCGTCCTAGTATGAGATTTCTCAGCATCGTGTTTCCACGATTCCACTTGAGAAATTCAAACCAAGTACTTTTAGTCTCACTCATAAACGTTTAATCGTAGCTTTGGGTACAAAGAAAAAGCTTCTCTCCAATAATTTTGTGGTATCCAGCACTTACATATATTGTTCATTCATTTAGTTAATGAGATTGGATATTAAAGCGTAATTTTCAATAAAGATTAACCCTCAGGCGGCTGAAAGTATCTACAACTATCGTGTATAAACATGTCATCATAGTGCAGTTTACACCCAAGATGAAAAAGCAAACAAATGTAGTCATTGTAAAGGTTTAAAATAAAAACATCAGTGGAGAGTACACTCAGATATGCTGCACTCACCAATTAAATGTTGGATGCAATACATGATGAATATCATTAATATTGTGGATAACGTTTCTTTTCCATGCAAAGAATGATGTTCAGCTGCTTCTTGGGCTTAGAAACAGCAAGTCAATATTCTTTTAATAATAAGATGTCATAATTTGACTTAGGTTGATCTTATTCTAAAAATATCTTAGAGTTATTATCACTTTGATTATAATCGCCTGATTATTTCTTATATAATTCTTAGTATTATTCTACTTATTACGTAATCATCTATCGAGCGTTTGGTTTGATGTGTAACCACATTATTATTTCTCACATACTGTGTTGCCTATATTCATTTTGATTTTTATTCTCTATAATTCCAAATGACCAATAAACTTATTCAAATCAACATTATATACTGATTATTTCAACATCGATAATTTTAGTTTCACAATCAATGTTATATGTGACATTTCCTTCTAAGTGCAGATCGAATAATATCGACTAAGTTGCAGTGGTAACGTCTCTGACTGTGAAGCTGGGTGACACGGGTTCAAATCCGTTAGGGAACACTAGTTCCCTCAAGATTAAAGGTAAACCTTGCTGATGAGTGCCAAGTAGTACGAAACCCGGGTTCAGCGTTTCCTGTTAACTTTCTCCAACCACTATATATTATTTTAGTTTATTTTACTAACAATCCTAAGTTGATATTGTTATTTATGAATTAACTATCCCTTTGGATCACTTATTGTAGAACATGATGAGGAATTATTGAAAATAATATTCTTTTCCCAGTTCATATATTTTTGTTTTTGTAAAATGAGAATTTTCTAAACTAAGATCATTTTGTTTCCATTATTGACTACTCATATTTCTTACAATTTCATTTATGTTAATTACATAATGAAAGTTAAATATAAAGCTGAAACTATAAGAATAATGAACAAATAATAATGGTAATGTTTTAAATAGAAATTTAACAACAAAGCAATACTGTAACCAAGTACATCAAACAAATAATAAGATGGAATTTGAAACACCAAATTAATACTGTTGTAACGTGTTGTAACGTTATGATAAGCAGCGTTTTATATCGATCGATCGCAGTGACACGTAAACACATACGAACGACCTAGAGTCCCGATTGACACTGCTTCCCTGTCTATCCCAGCCAGTTGAGTCCAGAACGAAAGTCACAGCCTCTGAGATATGAATAATCGTATTCCAGACATACTCTATTTATATACTAACCAAACATACCACATCGTGCCATAAAAATAGAAAACAACATTTTGTACAATATTCAACAAGTGAACAGATATCGACCAATAGGAAATGTCCATTTAAAGTCCAAGGACACCATTAGACTTAACAGGGTAATTATTGGTCAATCCTTCCGCATCCACAACAAATGCACAAGATAAATCAACATATTCATCCTTTTGGTTAGTTATTAATCTTCACAAGATAAAACAATTTATTAGGTAGAGAAGGTAATATTCACAGAATTATACAGCATAAACTATAATATCAAAGAACGAGACTATAATTTATGGATGAACCAATCAGATTTACAATAACAGGCGAAATTCATTCACCCATTTGGTTAAATAGAGTCTTGGCATTTTAGCCGATGTCAGTTCGTGATGAAAACCCTAAATGTAATTTCTAACTTTAACTATCAACTGTAAATCATTATCCTTATTCTTCAAACTGTTTTATAACACTCATTTAATCCTATTAAGTAGATAGACACTCCCATGGTCACCTTGGCGTCGCTCAAAGGTCGTCCATAAATTATAGTCTCATTGGAACATGTAAATCACTCAATTGTAATTTAATAATTGAATAATACTATACTTGACAAGAATCTTAAAAGTTTATAAATTTTAACACGACCATTGTATGGTTATGTGTATGAACTGTAGGAAAATCCAAAATTAAACTAAAACATCTTTTCAGTGCTTTCTGATTTTCAGTGATTGTTCAACTAATGTCATTTTACTGTAAAAATAATCTTAAATTAAGAATTTGGTAAGTAATGGTTTTGTATTGAATTACCTATCAAACTGACATCAGGCAGTTCTACTGTATGGAGCTGAAACTTGGAGAACTACAACAACCACAACCAAGAAGGTACAAGTATTTATAAATAGCTGTCTACGCAAGATACTCAACATCCGTTGGCCGGATACCATCAGCAATAGCCTTCTGTGGGAGAGAACAAACCAACTTCCAGCTGAAGAAGAAATTAGGAAAAGACGATGGAAATGGATAGGACATACATTACGCAAATCGTCAAACTGCATCACGAGGCAAGCCCTAACTTGAAATCCTGAAGGGAAGCGAAAAAGAGGAAGGCCAAAGAACACATTGCGTCGGATAATAGAAGCAGATATGAAAACGATGAATTACAACTGGACGGAGCTAGAAAGGATTGCCCAGGACAGGGTTGGATGGAGAATGCTGGTGAGCGGCCTATGCTCCTTCACGAGGAGTAACAGGCGTAAGTAAGTAAATAACCTATCAAACTATCCACAGGATACTTTCATTTAGAAATGAAACATAATATGGATTATTAAAATGTTTAAGGTGTCTCATTAACTTTGTTTTTACACAGATATTTGGATTTAGTTTGAAAAATCCATCTGTTTATTTTAGTGGTAAGACAATGACAATTATAGCGTAATATAGTAATGTGAAATAATCCCAAACGTTAACATCTACTAGGTACATTTTTTTAGATAATCATTTATCCTTTCCGTAAATTATGTTTTTGATATATATATCTATATATCGCTGGAAGTTGATAGGACACACATTGAAGAAAGCACCCAACTGTGTCACAGGACAAGCCCTCACTTGGAATCCTCAAAGCCAACGGAAAAGAGCAAGACCAAAGAACACATTACGTCGGAAAATGGAGATAGACATGAGAAAAATGAACGAGAATTGGATGAAACTAGAAAAGACGGCCCAGGACAGAGTGGGTTGGAGAATGCTGGTCGGCGGCCTATGCTCCATTAGGAGTAACAGGCGTAAGTAAGTAATGTATATACATATAATCATGGACTTAAATCTTGTTAGTAAATAACAGAAATAAATATGTCAAATACAAGGATAAAGTTTCGAATAGGTGTATTTTGCACAGTCGTTGATCAGAACAGACAGAGCGAATGAAATGAAAAGGAATGAGAGAAGCGAAACTGAATGATGCGCAGTGGAAAAGTTGAGGGGGCTAATACAATTTAACTAAGTGCGAATCAATATTTATAGTCAAACAAAAATAAGTTACTGACACATGATGAATAGGTTAAGTAATTGACACACATACGATCTATATAAAAACAAACAACAATAAGTGACAAGATAAAAATGTGGCTTGAGAAGAATGAATGGATTGATCCGTTCAGAAGCTAGAATAATCTTTGTGGGCTTGACATAGTACGTCTTCAAATACTTGATTTGATTTGTCATGAAACTTATGTTAATGCATAATGCAACAGTTAGACAATGAAAGTTAATGTGAGTAATAAATTGGAAATATATTCACAATACGTAATATGTGCTTTAAAAAGTTTTTAAATAACAGTTTGCTATTACAAAATACTATTCAACCTACCGTTTGCAAACATTTTTGGTTGATGAAACTTCTCCTAAAGTTTCATGATTTTCTTCATTTTCACAGGACTCTAATTGGTTGCTCTTATCTGATATTGGACTATGTTCTGGAGAAGTAAGCCAAAAACAAATTGAAGGTGCATTATTTATTTGTTCACCATCATTGACTTCAGCATTCCATTCACTATTTAATTTTGATACAAATTGATTACTTCCCCATACTTTAACAGAATCACCTCTATGAACCGATTGTCCAGATGGTAAACGTAGCGAGGCTAACAAGTATGCTGAATGTTTGCCTTGAGTTAATGAGTTACGAAGAAATATTGACCTCATTATTGATGATTTTGCCAAGAATTCTTTTGATTTGAGAGAAAGTCTTGTATATATGCTCTGTCAGAATGAATAATGTAAAAGTCTTTTATCAAGTAACAAGTCTACTTAATGATACAAATTTTTATCCTAACATTGTGTCATTAATAGTATATTTCAATTTTTTTCTTTAATTCTATAACTTACCAATTGAGTTTCTATCATATTTTTAACTGTTCCAAGAGCTTCATCAGTTAACAAACTTAATGAATCTAATTTTTCTTGAATTAGCGAATAACTCGAAAGAACTTGTTGTATTTCCATACGAGCTGCCCAAATTTCATGATGAAACTTGGGAGAGAAAAATGAAAGAGACAAATAACTAAGGAAATAAAATCAATCATGTGAGTAAATATGATAATTACATGAAGATAATTATTTGAAGACATTTGTGTTATCCTTATCAAATATAATACGTTCTAGCAAGTTTACAAATAATACTCAATAACCATTATCTATTTCTGAAGTATTTATTCGAGTTATCAGAATGAGTTTTGTGGAGATTTTAGAAATTTCACAGATTTAAATCATGAGTCAGTTGAAGCTAGACCACCATTGAAAACCTGGAAGCACTGGACGGCCGTTTCGTCCTAGTATGGGACTAAGTTTTTAACCCAGGACCTACTGGCTTCGCGCACGAGCACTTAACCATTAGACCACTGAGCCGGCATCCAACGGTGTTAATGTCTAACTTCAACCAATCGAGCCCCGTGTGGTGCGTGGTCGTGGATGCGCACTGCTGAGGAGTCCCATACTAGGACGAAACGGTCTGTATTTATTCGAGTTAAATATTTGTAGCTGATTTCTTTTAACGACTTAGATAAGAATTAATAGAATTCATCTACGGAAATGTTTTTTACATTGCTGAATCTAAAGTAAAAAAAAACACAAAAGCCAAGTGATCACAACTACGGGAAATCATGAACCGATTGTCAAGTTAGAATATACATTTCCAAAGCTCTCACCATAGTTTTCGTAGAAGAGAGTGTTAAATAAATAATCATAATACATCACTTCTTAAAAACACTTGTGATTATTCGAATGCGAACAACTAATCCTACTGTAACTATAGGAGTCAACAACAAATTGAAAATAGTTCCATCGATTTTAAAGAGTTATTGATTGTCTAACTTATTACATCAAAAGTATGAACCACATTGTATATTCATATTTAGTGTTCATTTTTACAATGTATCAACTAAAGTATCTATGAAATAAAACATTTGAATATGTAATAAGATGTATGAATAGGCTTAGCCACGAAATGATATAATTCCGAGAACCATTGAAAATCATAGAACGCTTAATAGTTGTTGCAATCTACTTTAAAATTCTTCGACAGTGTTTACCCATGACTTAATCAGCACTGAACTTACGACAAAAATGATCCAGTCAAAACACTGAGTGGCAATTCGATGGTACGAATTTTCACCTTCAATGTATGTCTAAGTCATTTGATCTCCCATCATAAATCTCAACCCAAGCTTCGAAAATAACGGTTTAGTGTATTCTAGTTTTTAACAAATCTAATTAATGATAGATCTTGATCATGTCTGTCTTCAAAACTAGATATTATTCCATAAATCGGTAAAGAAGATATGAAATATTCATTTCTATATTTATTATGCTTTATAACTAACCTTGTGATACTCATGTGATTTTGTGATATGAAATTGTATTGCTTCAGATAGTTGAGAAATGTATTTCCAACATCTGTCAACATTGTCACCAGTTTCCTAAAAGGAAAGCACTTGTTATCACATTATAATAACGTTGAAATTAATTGAAAATCTTCACTTACAAACCTGTTTCAAAGGATTGTAATGATTTTTCTTAACTGAATCAAGCTTATCTTTCTCTAGGGTTAAGGGTATAAAGAATTTCCTTTTGAATTAGTTTAAGATTTGTAACAATGTATTGCTACTTACAAAGCTTTTTTTCCAGATGACAGACACAAGAACCTCATTATAGATATAAGTTAAAGTAAAGCTGTGACATTAGAATCACTCACTTCTTCAAGTAACAGATGATAGTGATTCATATTATTTCTGTTAATATTTATAATATTTACCTTTTCCATATATAACAAGTTTTTAAGTAATTAAATGTTCTTCAGTTACATGACTTTTTGGAAATTGCCATTTGTTTATTCACTAATAAGGTAGATATCCATCAGTTTTATCAAGCTCGTCATTGTATTTGAAAATAAAACATGAAATTGAATATGAAATGACTACGAAACTAAATCTTAGCAATCTCATCCTAGAACTACTTGTTAGCCAATTATATAGTATCCGACGAAGTTTTGTGGATATTATAATAATTTTAATAGTTAAGATCATGAGTCAATTGAAGCTAGATCACCATGAAAAACCTGGAAGCACTGAACCGCCATTTCGTCTTAGTATGGGACTCCTCAACAGTGCGCATCCACGATACCACCCTGCGCACTACTGAGGGGTTCTACAATAGTGCTTCCAGGTTTTCCATGGTGGTCTAGCTTTAATTGACTCATGATCGCAACTATTAAAATTATTATATAGTAATATACACAGACAATATAAAGACAGTTGATTAGATACTTATCATCAATATACTCTACAACTTAGCAAATAAATAATTAGCAAGAAATTTTAGATCTTAGTTATTTCTGAAACGCCAGTCAACCACACGGGAATATTAGTAATTGTTCTCTTGTTCACGTTGCACAAATTCTATACTTCACTTATCCATTAACTTTGAAGAAGTGATCATGATCGTTTTTAATTGCTATTACTTGATCAAGAATATGATGGAATAGATAATTGTTGAACTAGTAATGCATGACCATAGTTCAGGTAACAGGTTTTTGAGAGAAAGTACGGTATAAGAGTAAAATTATGAGAAAGAATATGGTTAACATGTTATTGAAAGCTTTGCAACCGACAATCTCAAATGAGAGTATACTTCTGTTTATCATTACTTATCAAATTATTCGAGTGAAATACGTCAGATGCTTACCTGATCATATATTCTTTCTGGATGCGCAACATTATTCTGATCGCTGAGTGTTATAGCTGTATTTATGACACGCTCTGCCAGTTTCTTCAATTACGTTTTGTTTTACAATGAATTTGAAAAATCAAAAATTGTAATAAGAACTTTTCGTATTGTATAATACGATTAGGTAGTTAAAATAAATTTTCTATGCAACTAGTAGCAAAAGGACTCTTATATTTCGATGATCTTTTATCACAACCACATTTGTATACCCAAAGTTTCAAATAATTTTAGCCAGATATTTACATTGAATGAGATAACATTCGGGGTCCCATATTATTATATCTAGCATGGTTATAGTTAACCGACATATATATGACGTTTTCTTTGTGCGGCATTAGAAATAAGACACTCATAATCGCGACCACCTTTGAAACTACTTTTTAATCTCGCTCTAACTTTTACGTATTCTACTTAAGCTACTTAATATTATTCAGTAGTGTATTTGTGTTACACAATTTTAACAACTTGCGTCTGACCCATACATTTATGCCGTTGATCTGTGTTTTTTCGTTATTCTTTCACATTTTTTAAAAACTATCTGCTGCGTTTTACACGCTTCTAAAATTCATCCGCTCTGAATAGGTTGTCTATTTCTGAAACAAAGCAACACATCCGTTTGCAATAGTCGTGTGCCGTTCCATCATTTTCAGTACGTGCTGTATATATGTTTTGATTCGCTTTCCCGTTGGCTGTGATTTTGACGGCGTAATTGAGGTTTCAACATTTCACTGTATGAAATTGACTATTGCTCATCATTCCTATTGCTTTCTATAACAGTACAGTATTTACATATATTTCACATTTGATTCAAATATTACAACACGCAAATAGGTTGTTCAGTTAGAATTTCCAAACGGATTTTATAGTATGAATAATCTTTAAGTTAAAAGATAAGAAACATCCTGAAAGACACAATAGCAGACATAAGGTTGTTTTAAAGCACCAGCTGGCGTAAATATAACTTTCTTAATGTAACGTGATCATAAACCTCTTTCGTTTAGTTTACCACAAAGCATTCTCTCTATGACCTCCATAAGGTATCTCATATAACTATAGATCGCTTTTCTGAAACATTTCGAAAATCTTAGTAATAAATTTATTGAATAATTTTGCTCAAATCAGAGACGTTTATTGCAGGACTGTTGCCTATACACTCATCATGATCCATACATAGTAAGTCAATTCATTTGTCCATCTTAATAAAAGAAAGCCGCTTTGTCTCATAGATGTCTTATGTTCTGGACAAAAATGATCTATCAAGATAAAAAGTATGACAATATAAACGGTCTGCTCTTCTGTTTATAACATGTTACTTCTAGTCTTCTGTGATGAATAGCTTTCTTCCCCTTTTTGGAAATTTTTAATCTGATTGCTTCACATGCAAATTAACTTCTGTAGACAATTGTTTGATCTATACTTTGATTTGTTATTATCTTCTAAGCTTATATTCATATATCAATGATATGAATGAAGTAATGTAACGAGTTGCAATTAAAACTACACTAGCTTTAGATAATTAATTGTTTTCTTTTTGTAATTTATTATAATAGCATTTTTAAATTAACCGTTAGAATTAGAGTCAGTGAAGGATTTCTGTTTAAAATCAAAACATAAATTGATATTGTACCTACTTTTACCCCTACTGAAACATTGATATAACAAAATATTGAGAACATTTTGAACATTGGCTTATCATTCTAACATTTCTTATATTAAGCACGGAAGAATATAGTTTAAAGTGATGTATGTAGAAATAATAATTAATAAAGTCCGTGTCGGGTTGAAATTGTAATCCACCTTAGACAATGGATAAAGGGTTGCGCCAGCTCAGTGGCCTATAGGTTTGTCGTTCGCACGCGAGACCAAATGTCCTGGCTCCTAGTCCTACTTGCGGGACTGTAGATGAGCACTGCCGAGTCCCATACTAGGATGAAACAACCGTCCAGTGCTTTCAGGTTTTCAATGGTGGTCTAGCTTACATCGACTCATGAATCCAACTAATAAAATTACTACAATCTCCAGAAATCCCCATTCCAATAAAGACTAATACCTTGGAAAAAATTTTACAAGACTTATTATTCATGTATATTCTTATCTACATATAGAGGAAGTATTGCCCAGAGTATATGGAACATCAGTACTCATGTTGACACATTGTTCTGTAAACAAAATATAAGTAACTTGTAATTTAATTCTTTAGAAAGCTATGCTTAAGTCGCCTGCGAAATATATCGTCGTTCCCTAATCGCTAAAGAGTAATCATTAGACATAACTCACTGAAAAATCACGTTCCAATCCTGAAATTCCTTGTAAGTAGTCCAATATCTCAATATTTCCTTCAATATGTTCCTACAATAAAAAATTTTATTCATTTTAATGATATTTTATATTATCAACTTACAGATGTATATATTGAAACCAAAAAAGGGAATCTTTCATCAAGCATTGCTTCTCTATTTCAAATATTTACTAACACTGCTAACCACTATCCATCTTTGCTTAAAATGCTTGGGACTTAACGCAATATTGAGGCAATACGCACAGTATTCAATGACAATAACAGACTGGTCAATTGCAGTCGTAAACATTAATGGGAAGATTTGAGTAAATGAAATACTTTATTTGCAAAATGTTTATCAGTTGTCTCAAACTTGACTGTTCCTTTCGCGAATGTCAGTCAATCGTCTCAGACTTCAGTGTTCAATCCGAGATAGAAATAAGCATTTAAAATCAGAAAACATGAACAAAAGTAAATAAACCATACAGTATTTGGCATATGGCTAACAGTAAGATTTATGACGTGTGTTTCATTCTATCTGGAACACGTTGACTGGACATTCCTGAAGCCCAGTATTGATGTTCATGTTGACACGCGAATCCAGCACTTTTCATTTTGAACGCTCAAAGTATTTTCTACTGAGATACTGAGAATATTGAAACTGAGAGTGAGGAAAGTTCAGTTAATGAGTCCTAAGTACGACGAATCAAATGATTTGAATTTCATTTTTAGCCATTCACTAATAAGACCATAACATGTTGTAGTGGATGAGAACATCAGTGAGTACAACCGAATGTATTTGAACACAAAATTACCGAATCTCATTGTAAAATCTGAGAACTGCACAATATTTTTTCATTTGCAAAATGTCAGTCAACTGTCCCAGACTTAACTGTTCTTTCGTATCTACATAAATTATCCTTTGTTCTCATTTTCTTCCTTCGATCTTCTTAACCTTCTGCCGCCAAACATTTCACTTTCGACTGATGATACATACTACTTATATTTGTCGACATCAGTAGCACACATCACAATATCATAAATCTTTTTTTATTCACATGCTATTAGATAAATATTTAGTGATATTTATTTCAGTATTGCTTTTTTGTATTTATTAATAAACTAATAATTAAACTCACTTTTAACATTTCTGTTCGTTTCATCATTTCTTCTTGTATCGAATTGTCCTACAGAAAAAAAAATCATAATAAATATTTCACAGTTCTTTTAAACAGTTTGCAATAAGATTCACAAATTTGTGTTGATAATTTCTAGTTCATAATATCAAGATGAAAGTTTGGAACATTGGACGCCTATTCAATGATCAGGCGTCACCACATTTTCTGAAGACTTCATGTTAGTTTTAAAATGTGCGCTGATGAAGAATCTTAGGCATAGACATAATATCGGACCAGTTCATTCTGAGTTTCAATGGATCTCCAATTTATATCAATTCAAAGTGAACAACATTTACAATCCCTTTTTTACTATATTATTAGGTATTTAGGTCTTTTATTGCCGGTTTTTTAAGTTGTCTTGAATATAGATGACTGATTAAAGTAAAATAAAAATTTCTTCAGATAACAAAACATTAAGTCTTCCTCAAACACCATTCGTGAGGTCCCTTAATCTTTCTATTCAGCCTTTTAGGGTCACCGACGAATGATTTAGATTCAGTAGATTTGAAAATTATTTTTTTGTTAGCTTTATTCAGCCACACATGCGCACTTCTTCCAGAAGTAGTTGCAGATAGCATGTGAGAAGATTTAGTTAAACCGGATCCGGAAAAGCCCTATGATGTACTAAAGCAGCCCTAATAAAAGCCATATCTTCCATTGACCAACATGCTACTGACCAGCTTTTCAATGAGATTCAAATGGGGTATGAAACTCTTTTACTGCTAATAAAATATATAAAAAGTCTACCTGGGGACAGAAAAGTAGACAACTCATTTTACCATCTTTGACCCTGATGATTTCCTTTGATTAAAAAGAACAATTTCAGAGTGTGAAGCTGAGAAAATAAAGTTCAAATCATACAAGGAGGATCAGTTGCGTCAAAACTGCAAGTGTCCTTAACCGACAATGTCAACTAGCACGAACTTAAGTACAGAGATTTATGTTAACCACCTTAAATCACCTGACAATTGTCTGGTGAATAAAATACGAAATTTAGTTAGATTGAAAAGACCAAAAACAAAAGTCTAATCAGGACATGAATTCTCTTTATGTAACTAGGTTCCCAACAATTGTTTACAACCTGTAGTGTTCATAAAGTGTTATAGGTATACATTTAGATTTAGATTTATGTGTTAAGCCTTTCAACTGATTATCCATTCTTATACTATCTTGGATGATTAATTGTTTTATGTTTCATACAAATCAATGAGATAGTGATAACTTTAATTCGTGTGACCAGTTTTTTTTTATTTTTAACAAGGTAGTCTTGGTTTAACTTGTTTTGTGGATGTGAATCACCCTTTACTAGTTGGCTGGATTAAGTGAATTCTCGTTGGATTTTGAAAGAGCTTACTGATAGGGTACATCACAACCAAAGGCTGTTATTTCATCATCCTGATCCCATTTTAAGTTAAATTAGGACATCTCAAATAATCCTTCAAAGATACATTTCACTTATCTTTGATACCAATATTACAAAGTGTACTAAAAGATCACCATATTCAGATATATGTTATTAAGCTTTTTGATATCGTCAACTTCTTGGAAAATATGTGTTGATCGGTATGTCAATTACTCATGTCATTAAAATGGGAGTTCAAACATTTTACTAGGATAACTAAAAACATCCATGAATTAATCTAGATTAAATTTGTTTGATATCGGAAGCAATTCAAGTCACAAAATATTGTTAGTTTCTACAACTACAGTAATAGTTAAAAGCTATATGATGGAGCCATTTGGTTAGAACCAATATACACAAAACCCTGGATACGAGTACACTGCTTTACTGGTGGTGTTTTCATATCACTTTAAAATCATTAGATTTTCATAGTCACAACCGTCATGGAAGAGAATATACTTAGGTCTGGTACATAATTACTAAACTCACCTCATTATTAAAGCAGAATAGATTTGAATATACATCATATAACCGTCTCTCATTTTGAATAGATGAAGAGCGGACATCATGTTGAATTTTTCGAACAAGTGCATCCTTTTATCGAGAATAGTTTTAAGAAAATATTAAATGGGATCAGGTTGTTGAGTAGTTTGGTGATGCTTATGCAATTATTTGGATCTTTGCATTATATCAGATTCATCTTTACGCACTTAACGTGGCTTAAAAGTTTCGACTAACCTTTGCATAACTAAAGCTCATCTCCTTCATCATTGTGGTTATAAACCACTTATAACTGATATTAAATTATTATTAATCCTAAATACTATTGTAGCGTTAGGTACAGTATAGTAACAGTGATATTATATGTTCTATTGAAGTCTCATAGACTAATGTTTTGTGGATTCCAATTTATGTGGAATCAGAATTTTGAACTCTATTACTTCAGTATTATTTCAGACTCACTAGTATGAAAAAAGACAGGTGATGTTGATAATTTCGTCTCACTGATTTACTCTGTATCATATGATACCAGTTATTATACTTCAAAAACCGAAAAAGTTCAGAATGACTTCCTAGAAATTTAGTGACTTTGATAAATCTACGTTCTTTCTCATCATTCTGCTGCAGTGCGAAATCTAATACTAATTGAGATGTATGTTTAAAAACAATTAACAGTCGTGACGTTTCTAGTTTTATGAAATGGTTCCTTTTTTATTTCTATATAAGTTTCATCGATATCTTTCATGTTTAGGTGTCAAAGCTTAAAACGGTGATATGATGTAATGACATGTGACATTCTCAGTTTTTTAGTTTTTTTATTTCAATTCATTCAAATATCTAAATAAGGCAGATTTTAGGGCTATAATTTCATTTTATTGTATTTTATGGCACGGTACTTCACTATATCACATGTAAGAATGGTGGAGAAGATTTGTAGCTCATGTGGATGATTTTGATGGAGTTTTGTTCTCTGAATTGGATGGTTTGGTTACGGAGCTTTCATCGTTAATCTGAACGACATCATAGAAGTAAACAATGACAAATTTAAGGTCAATAAGAACCAATCAACGTCGAGGTGTACAGAACAAGCTGTGAAACGCATATGGAGAAATTCTAACGCTTCACTTCTATCTGAAGTTTGTGCTGATGATGTCGTTCAGAAGAATGATGAAAGCTCCACGACCAAAATATCCAGCTCAGAGAACAAAACTCCATCAAAATCACATGTAAGAATATTTGTATTTCTTATATTATTCAAAATTAGTAACAAAAATTATGCTTCATTATGTCGTTTTTTAAACATGGCACCAAACTAACGTTGATTTTAGAACTAAATAACAAGTTACTGTCTTTAATGACCATAATTATCGAAGTGTTGACTTTTTCTGGAATTTTCAAAGGAAAAGCTTCCTTGTTATTTAAATAAAGCAAGAACAAATAATGGTGCAGAATAGTATGAATTCATATTATTTCGAGGTTTCTATTCTGCACCATTATTTGTTCTTGCTTTATTTAAATTCATAAAGGGAACGAATTGCATGAAATTCCTTGTTATTATTGTTTCCTTATTATGAAACTCAAAACTAGATATTTAGTTTTAATACATGAAATGTATTTCACTTATGCAAAACCTTTGAAAATCCACATTAGTTTTCATATAGCATTTTACTATGGTCTAGCCTCAGTTGTATGACTACCTCATTATTAAATAGTACAGATATTTCAGAAGCAATTTATACAAACATGGCAAACTCTTATAAGAATTTAATATTCTTCAAACAAAAATAGATTAAAGCAAGCGATTTAATGCCACTAATTTAATGATATTCATATGATTCCATCTAAATTGGGCCCATTATGCTGATATTCATTGAACCTTCGAAAATTCAACTTGAATCAAGTAACTAGTTACAGAGCAATTGATCTTTTCTCAGCTTATGATGGCTACATACTTTATGAATTTGTAGTACCTTTTTAGGTTTATGTAAATTACTATGACAACAGACATAGATTCCCAATTCAATTTAAAATTAGACATAAAGCATCTTCATTTTAAATAGTTTTAATTATTACAAATTTTTAATCTTAACTAATTTCTTATAATTTCGTTACTATCGCAATGTAATAGCAACTTTATTTACTAAAAAAAAATTTATGTTAAATTGATTTGACGATATGCTAATTTTTTTAAGGTTTCTATACAAATCAATGATAAATGTGCCATTTTTTTTCACTATCTGCCAATTATGTTATGCACATTTTTTGTACTTCATTATAAATTCGGTCAGTTTTACAGTTTTATTGAATGTTCAATAAATTAAAATGTATTATATATTTAAGAAACTAATTTGATGATTCATTTTATACCATCATAACAAAATAATATTGAATCTATGAGATAAAAGGTATAGTGTTATGTAAAAATTACTTTTCAAGCCTATGAGTATTCTATTACTTAATACAATAATGATTTGAAACTTTAATAAAGAAACAGAAAATAAACAAATTTTATTGAATGTCAATGATTCAATTCATTTTGTTTACTTAATTCATTGAAAAGTCATTTGATAGTTGTTATTTCACAAATAGAGTGAAGTTTTTTTTTAAAAAAAAGTAGACTATTACATTTGAATTTTGTGATTAAAATGTTTTGTGTTCACTAGTAGAATGATTTTGTTCCTGGATTCAATCTCATGGTGGAATATAAAAGTAGTTGTTTTTGGGAATAAATTAAGATGAATAAGAACTTTCGTCTAAATTTGAACGAATAGTTTCACAATATTTGGGATATTTGAGACATTAAAGAGGAAGAATTTTTAAGTAAATCCAACGTTTCGCCTGGCAATCTGGTTCAAGCTTTTTCAAGGAAAATATAATCAAACAACAAAATTATCGAATATAAATAGGTACAAGGTTCTTCGGTTTATTGTATACTGAATAAGTCATCCAATCAACGTGAAGGATTTTTATATAAATAGGTATTTAAATTAATGTGTAAGAGACGATTCTTAGTGGTTAAGTGCTCGCGCGCGAAGCCAGTAGGTTCTGGGTTCGAATCCCGCGGGGTGCGGGGTCGTGGATGCGCACTGCCGAGGAGTCCCATACCGGGACGGAACTTTTATTTGTTTGACCTTTATTATTTTTCATATAAACATGTTTCTTACACATTAATATAAATACCTATTTATATAAAAATCCTTCATGTTGATTGGATGACTTATTCAGTATACAACAAACCGAAGAATGTTGTACCTATTTATGTTCGATAATTTTGTTGTTTGATTATATTTTCCTTGAAAAAGCTTGAACCAGATTGCCAGGCGAAACGTTGGATTTACTTAAAAATTCATTCGTTGAGATTTTACAAATATATTTTTCTTTTTAAATTAGGATGAAGTTTGTTTATTCAGTACAAACTTATTTTGTGAAATGACCATCTTAAATTATTTGCCAAAATTACATTTACTTAAACTGTTCTCTAGTTAATACCTTTTAGTGTTGGTTGACATGTTAAGCTCATATATTTTATTCTAGCTTTCGGATAGGTCAATTTATTCATTCTAGTTGAATTGTACTTTGACCTTGTTAATTATTCGCTTATCAACCTTAACTGTTTTTATATGATTGCATATGTATGTGCCCTACTTATCCCATTCATTAAATGTCTGTAGCTTAATTTAGTGTGACTATAAATATTGATTAATGCTTGGTTAAATGGAGTTACCTTACCCACCATCTCCACTGCGTGTCGTATCGCTTCGCTCTTTTTTCTTCACTTCTCCGATATTTTGTCTGGGTCAAAGATCGTATGAAATATATATGTTCGAAATTCATTCTCGTATTTGACTTATTTAATTCCGTTATTGACTAATGCGATTTAAGTCGATGATTATATACGAGGATAGGCGATATATACATTGCGACAGCAATCATTCAATAACAATCCTTCACGCGATCTACTTGGAGTCATATCCTGAGCCACTAAAACCTCATTTTGAAAAATAATGTACTATTCACCAGTTATATTTACTAGTCTAATGAATGATGCATCGAATTGTGAAGCTATAATAACTAGGTATGAGTTTCTTTATGAATAGTTATGTCAATTTACAGATGCCTCAGTCTGATAGATTATAAATTACTTCTTAATACAATTGAATTATGAAATCAATTTGTTTTGTAAATAAAAATTTATTCAAGAAGAATAAAACTTACATCATTTGCTTGTAATTCTGACATGATGCTAAAATAAAAGACAATAATTATGCAATAGAATTATAATTATTTTCAATATTCTTAAGTAAGAAAGTATAACTACATGAATAATATAACATGTTAACTGTTTATTTCATAATTAAAATGTACAACAATTAAATTCATAATGATAGGAGATTGTTCATTAATATTGCCTACATTATTTAGTCATAGTCATTTTGATCCAGAAATCTAACTGTTGTGGATGCGAAGGATAGACCAATAATTATCATGTTAAGTCCAATGGTGTCCTTGGACTTTAAATGGACATTTCCTACTGGTCGATATCTGTCCACTTGTTGAATATGGTACAAAATGTTGTTTTCTATTTTTATAGTACGATGTGGTATGTTTGGTTAGTATATAAATAGAGTATGTCTGAAATACAATGATTCATAACTCAGAGGCTGAGATTTGTGTTCTGGACTCAACTGGCTGGGATAGACAGGGAATCGGGACCAATCGTAACTCTAGGTCGTCCATTACGTTCGTACGTGTTTACATGTCATTGAATCGGTCGATAAATACGCTGCTCTCTAGTTTTTTTCAGTCAAGGACACAACAATTAGCACAGGGTAAAAATCGACCCAACTTAAAGTCACAACACTAACGATAAACGAATTAAATCTTATTTAGATACCGAAGAAAAGAAATTTAGTGAGTTACTTAAAAATGAAGAAATCTATTACTTTTTAATTTATGGATACTGATTGTATAGATCTTACATTTGATGTTAAGATTTGAAATCGATTAGTCACTTTTGACAAATGTACATCTTGGGATCGAGTACTGGAGTGAACATCAACCTCAAGATAATGCAACTACATCAAGCTGGCGAATCCAAAATAGAATGAAGCGTGCGTCCTGAATTCTACTTCTAGCCACCATTCATCTCTGCTTAAAATGTTTGTGACTTACTGGCAATATAGAGGCAGTTCACACAGGTACACATATGCCAAAAAAGAAATTGATCAATTGCAGTCGCAAACATCAGAATAAATATTCAAAAAACCAGTGCAAAGATGAATTAAATGTCATCCATTTCACAAACCAATGGCTATCCAAACTCAGTAGCCAGTTGAATAACGCATTGATGTTTGAAGCGAACGTTACAGGGTTCGAGTCCCAGAGTGAACATAAGACCGGACTCAAACAGATCCAACTGACGAAGCCCAACTTAGACGAAAAGCTTGTTCTGGATTCCACTTCTAGCTACCACCTATTTTTGCTTAACATTTTCCACTTTGTTGTTAAATAATTTCTGAAGTAAAACTACAAAACTAGGAACAGAAGTTCAGATTCAACCATAAAACTGTTTAAAATTCAGTTATTTCCCATTTCCACAAACAGCTTCGGGTTTTATCAACCACTCAGGAATACTTAAGTAAATTTCATTCATATATAAGTTTTCTTACAAACTAGGTTATATTTCAAAACATATACTAAAATTAACTTCATTAGCAAGATTATTACTCACTGTTCGCTAATCTGTCTTCTTTCAAAGTGATTTTACTGCGTTTAACGTAGCTAGCTTGCTAAGCTAATGGATTATAGTAGTTGAAATCATAAGTCAATTGAAGCTAGACCACCATTCAAAACTTTGAAGCACTGGACTGGTGTTTCGTCCTAGTATGAGTTTCCCCAGCCGTGTGAATCCACGATCCCGCCCCCCGCGGGATTCATGGATTGGTTGAAGTTAGCCATCAACACCGTTGGATGCCGGCTCAGTGATCTAATTGGTTAAACGCTTGGCGCGAGACTGATAGGTCCTGGGTTGAACCCGCGAGGCAGGGTCATGGATGCGCACTGCTGATGGGTCCCATACTAGGAAGAAACAGCCGTCCAGTGCTTCCACGTTTTTCATGACGATCTAGCTTCAATTGACTCATGATTTTAACTATTGACATTACTAAAATCTTCAAAACCCCCTTCTGATAATAATTTATTCACATACGATTCTGTTCTAATAGTTTACATAAACTAAGTTATAACTCAAATAATCAATTTTTACTTTTTTTTCTAAAAAAATAAATCAGTTTAGATATGTTAATTTATTTCATAACTATCTATGTGTCTCAATGGCGATACTTCTGAAAACAAAAAAAACTTTTTTAAATGTTATTGATGGTAACTAAGCAAATGGAAATGAATATTGTCATTAAATTAGCATAAAACTTTTGTTTGGCAATATGTTTTCGGACTTATAATACCCTAACTTCAAAACAATAATCGTCTTAATATTAATAGTTTCTTCTAAGAACTAATTTTAATTAAACAATCAATTTCCAGATTTGCTTCAGTGTTTGATTCTGTGTAAAATTATAAATTCATACTTTTGATTAGTTCTAAACTAATACGATATTTGTGTTAAATTTAGCCTATTTTACAATGGTTTTGTTAGTCGTTGTTATTTCCTCAATATTATATCAGTCAGTCAGTCAGCTACAAAGTAGGACCAGGCACATATATGCATCGGTCCAAGTTGCCATGCCTCATTAACACAACACGATGGACACCGGATTCATAAAAGTAGTTAATTCAGAGGTGGTAATATATAAAAGAAAGATTGCATATAAGGATATAGTACAGGAAGAAAGAATTAGTTCGTAGAAATAAAGGTATGAAGCGATTTTAATCTCTTAGTTTAAGGGAAAACAGGGAGTGTATACACCGACGCCATTGTGATCGATTCTGAGCCATGTCACCAAGAGTCTCCAACCATTGGTTACGATAGTCACACGGACCCCAACCAAGTAGTCTGCATCTACCAATATGGCTCAGATCAGAAGTTAGTGACTTCAAGCACTGATGCCACGTTTTGGTTTGGCCGCCCCTAACTTTCTTCCAACCATCTCCAACACCGGTTAGCATTGCACGTTGTGGTAATCGGTGTTCAGGTATACGTAACACGTGGCCCAACCATCTCAGTCGATGAGGATTCACAACCCCATCAACTGATTTACCATCATTCCCTAATATCCTGCATATAACTTCACTATTACTTACCCGGTGATCCCAGCAGATGCCAGCAATATTATATCAAGGAAAAAGTAATGTTTCATTTAATAATAGAATAAACATCTCGAACCATTTAAGAGGCAAAGATTATAAGTACTGGTTTGAGAAACTTTATTTGAAATGTAGCTCAAATAATATCGCAGTGATAGCAATAAATACATAGGAACAATAAACATTTAATAACATGATTATCAAACAAAATTTCGAATATGTTCTTTTTTAATCATATTTAGACTATCAATTATTATCAGTTATGCACTCGTTTAAACAATAGAGGATTCAATGAATTTTGATTTGGTTATTTATTCTCTGAAGACGTGGTTTACACTAAATCACGAAACGTCAGAAAATCTAGTTTTTCTACTCATTGGGATATTTCAAATATATTATTCACTTATTTATAGAGGACTTAATAGTTTTACGGAACTTTACTTTGTTAATTAAGCTTTATATTGAATTACTTATGATGCATACATCTATAAAGAAATTCAATAGTATTCATGAATACTTTCCATAAAAATTTCATGGTCGTATACTGTTTATCTATTTTAGAAGAATAAGCTATTCAGTGCTATCCAGTGATCTACTTAATAACAGATTAACATTTGAAGTGATAAGTACCAGGTTCGAATCTAACTAAAGATAACCACAATGAAATATATTTATATTCAACTAACAATTGTCAAATAAAGTTTTATTTTAAGGATTCAATCATTAGTGTAACAGCTGGAGGATTTGTGGAGATCGTAGTAATTTTAATAGTTGAATTCATGGATCAATTTATGCTAGACCACCATTTGAAAACTGAAAGCACAGGACGGTCATTTAATCCTAGTATGGGACTCCTCATCAGTGCACATCCACGATCCCGCACTTCTGAGAAGTCCCACAATAGGATGAGACAGCCGTCCAATGCTTCCAGGTTTTCCATGGTGGTCTAGCTTCAATTGACTCATGATTTCAATCTATGAAATTTCTAAAATCTCCACAAACCTCTTCTGAGAATATCTTTTTACTATAGATATGAGTAAACTTAAAAGATAAGAATCACTTCGGTTTAAAATCATCTCTATACTTTATTGAACAATGAATATTTTAGTTGAGTAATTTTATGGAGAGAAATAAAAGTGTAAAAATATTTCAAATAATAGAAAGTATGTGATAACTTACTACTTTCTTCTTGGAAAAGTAATTAGATTTGATTGTTTAGATTTATTGAAGATACTTTGAACTCATGTCAGTAGTAAATTATATTTATTTAATGAGTCTAGTTTTAATTCGAAATGATCATTTTTATGTTTATGTTGGAAAAAATGAAATATTCTTATAGACCAGTAAACTGGAAGACACTACTTATTCGATTAATTAGAAATAAATAAGTTGGGACAACATAAGCACACGTAAAAACACACACACAGACACGTGTGCACAATTGTTACTCATGTCGATGGAAAATGATAACCAATCACAGTGAAATAGTGTATTGAACTGAAATATTGAACAAAGACAATCAATTGGTTGTGCTCGTGAAATTGTGAAATGTTTTTCTTTACTCTATCTATTTGTTTCTCTATTAAACTATGAATAATTCGGCTAGTGTAACATTTTCTGAATATCTAACCTGTAATTATAAAGTTATGTTAGTTAAGTATAAATGTGCAAAGCAAAATTAGAAAAATCAGAAAAGAATCTAAAGATTAAGTGATTTTTTTTAAACAGATTGTTTGTTAAGTTGCCATAGTAAATTGCAGGTTATATACAAATATATATACAAGTAGAAGTCTGAATAATCTCTGTGTTAACTGGAGAATTCCGTTCTTCAATAAATAGATTCACACAGATACATTGTAAACATAAAACGACTTAAGGTTCTGACAGAAAACGCTAGAGAGAGAGAAAAAAACACTGATCAGTGATCAACAGATTTTATCCTTAGTGAGAGTTGAAATAATTACTAACTCCAGTCACCATTTGTCACTTGACTCATGTTAGTTTCACTAAAGATAATACATTAAAACTGGATTATTGACATCTAACTTGACTTGGAATAGTGAACCCAAGTTTCTTTATGAAAAACACCCACTGATAAAAAATCTTTTGTACTTAATTTATTTCAGTAAATAAGTATTTAAATTACTTTTGTTTTAAATCTCCTTCATCTTGCATGCATTATGCTCAATAAAATATATTCACAACAGTCGTTAAATTAATCAACCTTTAATCAGTTTGTTGAAATACAAGAAGGATTTCGTGCTTATGTTTTCACTTACATTTGATTTGGTTTTATTAATGCTGACTGTCAAAGACAGTTTAATTATTTACAGTATTCGGTTGTGAAGATTGTTAAGTATCATTTAAGTCATGGACCGATCAGTGTTAGACCACTACTAAAAACCTGGAAGCAGTGGATGGCCGTGTCGTCCGAGCATAGAATTCTTCAATGATACACATCGTGGATTGGTTGAAGTTACGTTTTAACACCGTTGGATGTCGACTCAGCAATTTAAAGGTTAGGCCTTCGTGTGTGAGACCGAAAGTCCGGGGATAGAGTCCCGCTAACCGGGTCATAGATGTGTATTGCCTGGAAGTCCCATATTAAGACAGAACAGTCGTCCAGTGTTTCCATGTTTTTAATGGTGGTCTAGCACTGATCAGTTCATGATTTTAATGAAAAATTTAATCAATTATATACAGAATGTCGATTTGATAAACATACTGATTATACTTGAATTAGTTATTTTCTGAAGTTGAGATTGACAGAACAAAAACAAAAACAGTTTTAATAATAATAATAATAATAATCGTAGAATAAATAATAATGTGGGGGTAAACAAACGTGAGAGCATGTATCGAAATATGCGCACTGAAATTTATAATCAGACAGTTGAGTATGAATCTTTCTGGTGACATAATGTTACAAATTACATCAACGTCATAAATTATGTATATACCTTTTGTGTGAGTAGTGAGTTTATTTATTGATTCCAGCGATATGTAAAAAGTATACATAATTCAAGAACCGAATTGATACATATAACAATTTAGAGTATTTGAAGATCAGATGTTTAGTAAATAATTTCATCATTCATTTGTAATGAATGACTTGTGATTATTTCTATGATTGTCTGTTTAATAAATAACATTTATTTACTATATGGAGAGATTAGTATAGTTAAGAATAGCAATTATCTTTACAAGTTACTATGAGTTTAATGAACTAAACAACAATTGATAATAATCACCTTCTGACTTGTTAATAGTTAATGTTCAATTAACATCTCTAAGGTTCTATCATCTTACGTACAATAGAAAGTTATTATTATTATTAATGACTTTGTACAATATTAAAATTTTGGTACAATATACAATTCTTAGCACAAAGTATTTCAACAAGTTTCTTTTACACAAAGAAAAAAAACGTGGAAGGAACAGATAACTACATACATATATAAGTTAGATAGATAAACTATCTAGAATAAGATGAAATGACTTTTATGAAGATTTGAATGTATACAACTTTTTAATTCGAAACATGACTAAGAATACAAGTTATTGACTAGGTCAACTCTGACAACCTGTTCGTCATATTGCAGATTTGCTTAATAAGGTATTTTCCAGCTTTTAGACTTTTATTTGAGTGCATTGATTCTAATGTACTGACGTCTCGTTCTACCAGAAGATATACAAGGAGAAAGATATGAATGGAAGGGATGGTTAGTATTTGATATGATAACATCTGCCAGAGGTTTGTAAAACTTTAGATGTCTATCCACAACCAAATTGACCTTGAAAGATTCACCACACACCTTGCTAACTGTCTTCAGCACTCTTCGTAATACAGAAAAGTCTTTTCTCAAGAGCCCGGGAAAGAATAATGGAGAGCAATAAGGAATAACAGGTAATATGCAAATATTGACAAATAGCAAGAGTGAATGTCAATTAACGCCAAAAGCACGCAGACTTTTTATGTAGTACGTCAGAAGGAAAACTTACTTCAATAACAATAAAACATGAAAAGGCCAATAGAGATCTGAATAAAAACTCACATCAAGATAAATGGCACTGTTTTTATAAAAGAATCTTCAATAGTACAAATTTTGTGGGATTACAACTGGTGTTTAGGTTCTCTTATGTCCCAGGCCGAAGTTAACAGTTTGACATTTAGACGGGTTAAGTGTAAGAAAACTCACTCATTACAAGGGGTTGTGAAGAGACAGAAACCGACATACATACAATGGGATCGTCTGTATATTTAATAAAATAGTTTTCTGTGGAAGATGGCAGATCATGCAGAATAAAAGAGAAAAGAAGAGGGGAGTGAACAGCTTCTTGTGGCATACCTCCATGAAACAGTAGAGACATCGAACACTGTCCTCTAAACACAATGTACTGTTCTCTCATAGAGAGGTAGGAACATAATTATTTGCTCATCCAGCCGTCGGTGTTGACGCTGATTAACTTGTTAAGTAGAAGTTGTCCTGGAGTAAAGTCGAAGGCAGAAGTACAGTTCAGAAAATGCATCGAACATACGGTTTGCCCTTTTTCAAGCTGAACAATAAATTATGATTCACAACAACAACAGCATCTAAGGTGCTTCATTCGTAAATGTAATCAAACTTATGCGGACCAGTGTGTTCTTTTAGTGCAGGTTAATGTGAGAGTAGCAATAATGCTTTCATTGTTTTGAGAAAATATGAAGTTATTGCTATAGATCTAGATCTCACATTCTTATCTCCAGGTACTTTTTTAGGTATTGTGGTGATCTTTATTTTTTCCACATTTTCAGTATAAGATTAGTTGAGAAGGATCTGCTAAAGATGCTCGTAAATAAATAACACAGAAAGTAAGCACACATCTTAAAAAGGGGTTTCGGGGTTTCATCAAGTCCTAAACATTAGGACGAGTTAAAAGACTGGAGACATTTTCGGACACCTGCTTCTGTGAAAGTTGGAACACAACTGTTCCTCAGACCTGTAAATATGGGAAGCATGATATCAGATGACTGACGTACAAAGGACTTAATTAAGTAGCAAATGTTCAGCTGGTTATCACTTATAATGTGCCTGTCACCTGAAATTCTTTAAATAGTTTCCACATACCTGAAGAGATTTTAAAAGATAGGAGTTTCTGAGCAAACAGTGAGTTCAGACTTCTAATCCCTAGTTTTATTAAACCATTCAGCTTTCGAAATCCAATCAAGTTTTTATCCTTGTATGTTCTTTCTTTTAACCTCCGTAATCATCTTAGTTGTGGAGGTGTAAGTCGATTAAATCTTACAAAAATCAAAATATCAAAAGAGAATTTAAGATAACATGTGATAACATCAACAGTGTTTTCCAATGAGTCAGCAGTAAACAATTCCCAGTAAGTCGTGAGAAACATGTTGTTTCCAGACTTAAGAAAATTTTCTTTTGAGTAAATCGTGTACTCGACTTTCTTAGTCTGATGTAAGAGTGTACTCCTTCCAAGCTTGCCACATACTTTAGATTGAGGACGAATCATACAATGATCAGAACTAGACAATGGAATCACATATATTTACATACAATTAATGAAAAGTAAGTCTATATGCAATTAGGAAAATCGACTTGATTTTGCTGACCTAGTGATGAAAGAAAGCTACAATCATATAAAGTAAAATTACCACGTACAACTGAAAGTAAGACATTGAGGATAGTAAAAGGATATTCAATGAATTTATCTACAAAAACGGACAGTGTAGACGACGTGCAGTCCGGAGTCACGTAGATGTTGGTAACATAAACGTGATTGTATTTATTCAAGTGTTTTGGACGGTATATTGAAGTTAGATAGTCGATAAAGTCATTTGCAAAAGTAGATCGACACCAGTTCACGTCTACAAATGTAGCTACACCGCCGCCACATCTTTTCATTACCTGATTGATCCTGAGAATAGATATTGAAATCTCATCGTGATACTATGCAACGTCAACCAAGATTCTTGATTTGTGATTACATAACAATTACGATATATGTTTTGACTTAGTAGGAATTAAAGATAGTCCACCCTGCCAATTATTGGTTGGCAGTTAGACGTTAGTAGTTCAGAAATCGATATCTGAATAATGTTCATCCTTTTCTATGTATATTACCAGCCACCACGATGTCTCTGATTGTACTTTTTTGTACCTTATAAAGTGATAGGTTGTAATCATCAAATACAATATCACTAGTATGTCATTTCACTTCATGAGTTTACATGAAGCATAAAGGAATGTTTTGTATTGAAAAACAATTCAACAGTAAATAAATTTGATTGATTTAAACACAAATATTTGCACAAAAAAGGCTAAAGCAAATAGGCGCTATGCAAATATCGTTAGAAATAATAAGGATGAATGAAACAAGACCATATTGAACACTAATATTTCATGAGTAAGACCAATATTTAACAATGTTACTTAACATCTCTAACAACTGATACAATGTGATCCAATAAATGAAACACCCATTATAAGTTTGCACCAAACTTGTATGATCTTTTTTTCAGTAGCTTCATAAATTGTTGACGAGTTTCGACTAACCTCTCTGCGAAACAAAGTAACTCTCAATGAATCTGATGGAGAATGATAATATTTTGCAATGATTTTTCCATTTCTTGTATGAAGAAAAACAGAACAGTGAAACACATATATAAATAGATATTTTATTGGTGAGACTATAATTTATGGACGACCTTTGAGCGACGCTAGAGTGACCTTGAGAGTGTTCATCTAATAACTAGGATCAAATGAGGGTTATAAACCTGTATAAGGAATTCGAATTGTGATTTGCAGTTGATGATCAAGGTTAGAAATCATATTTAGGGTTTTTGTTGGAATGATCCAGAAAATTTCTCGCAAAAAACAAGCAAGGATCAGGAAACACTAAGAAGCATTTTATCCAATCAGCGTTCACTTGAAGTTTTAGCCAGAAACATCAAGGAATTGAAACGTCACATGCAGAGGTTCTGATTGGCTGATTGCTATACTGCTACTATGTTAAGTAGCATTCCAGAATCTTCGAGCAACCCAAGGACATTTAAAATATTATAAAAACTCTATATTTTCTGTATTAAAATAAACCTTTGGAGTAAAGTACTTCTCGCATACTTCGTGCCTTCTCTCTCGTGTTCAGGTCGTTGTCTAGTTCTAGCTTAGGGGTTACAGAATAGCTTAGGAAACGAATGTAGCGTTCAATTTGCAAGACTTATCAGTTTTCATCACTAACTGACATTAGCTATAATGCCAAAACTCTATTCAGCCTAATTGATTCACCATAATCCGAAACCTGTTATCTTATACATGATTGATTCGTTCATAAATTATAGTCTTACCATCTTATTACCTAGTATTATGATTTGAAGTATATAGATTGTTCCATTGAAAGATATCACCAGAAATTTATAACTTTCTAACTATACTTATAGCTAAACATAAATTCTTTCTTTCTTTCATCATGTACTATTAATATATACAATAAGAATTAAACATAGGAGAAAATTGTTTAATTGTACTTATAATACATACAATAAACATTTTTAATATTTTACTTAAAATACTCAGAAAAATAATAGAAATTATTGAAACTTCTCATTAAGTTGTAGAACAAGTAAATCGATTTAATAAAACTTTCATCTTCTCAGTTGAGAACACTTTTAAACTAAATAAAATATTGATGAGAATTACATTAAGATGATAATAGAAATAAACTAAATCATTAATTATTAGAAGTAAAATCTAAGCTTAATGAAATTACATTATTAGAAATAATTACATCATATAAAAGATAGTTTTTGAAAATGATTGGAATTTCAACATTTCAGATCATGAGTCAATTGAAGCTAGACCAGTGGAGTTCAACCGGGTCAATTGTGAGGTAGTAACTCACTGAAGACAATGGTGGATGTAACGCTCAATTTCGTGGATTAGTTGAAATTAGATATCAACACCGTTGGATTGCGGCCAGCTCAGTGGCCTAGAGGTTAAGCGTTCGTGCGCGATACCGTTAGGTCCTAGGACGGGTCGTGAACGCTCACTGTTGAGAAGTCCCACAATATAACGAAACTGCCGTCCAGTTCTTCCAGGTTTTCCATGGTGTTCTAACTTCAATTGACTCGTGATTTCAATCAGTGAAATTTTTAAAATCTCCACAAAACCACTTCTGATACTAATGATTGGAAGGCTTGACAACATTTTATAGAAGTAAAATAATTATCACCAATAGATTTCATTTAACGGGAGTAGTTGAAATGTGAGTGAGATATGCAAAACTAACCAGACTGGTGTTTATTTATATTTAAAGAAACTCTTTGGTGAAATTTACTTATCTAATGAATTCCGATTTGTGTTGAGAAATTTTTCAAATGATCAACTTTTCTTTTTCAGAACCTCCATTTCAGTTATGTGCCGATAAACTTTTTTCTCTGGATGTTATTAAGTAAATATTATTGAAATATCAATTAGCTAACTATCATAATTGAAGTGACTATACTATTCCCTTAATTCTGATCAAAATACAACAGAACCTCTTCCAAAGTTAGTCCTTTCTGCTTAGCTTGCGTGTAATAGATTTCACTTATTCCAAACACCACAAGGTTGCATCTTCTCAATTCTGCAACTACTTGAATGGTTCTTATAGTCTTCCAAATTATCTGAACATTTCATGAACCTAAATTAATTGTTGCTTTGGTTGTCAGAAGAAACATCAGTTTATTGATTGCCGAAAAATTTTGAATTACACCATAACCGCTCTAAATGAAGGCCCTTTAACATCTAGGGAAGAATTAAAATAACTTCAAGAGTCTTTTCTGATCAGCAATTTTAACTTGGTTTCTTTGTAGTTAATAGGGTTGCTAACTTCATGCCTAACCCTCTTCCTTTATCCGAGCTTGGGACTAGAAATAACCATACAAAAGCTCCAGAGGGGGTTGTGCTTCAAACACACCACTGTGATTTCTATTTTCAAGATGACGACAACATACAAAATTATGAAACAAAACATATTTATATGTAGTTTATAATTTTGTAGTTTAAATAACTGTCCAGTTTTTATTTATCTATTAACAGAAATTATTACGGCGGTGAAAACAAAATACCACTATTTGATCTGAGCTTCTCAAGTTAGCTATTTATCAAATCTAATCGTTTCTATGGATTTTTGGGTACACTAAGCTATTTAACTTCTTAGGAAAACTTTTAGACAAAGACATTTTTCTTGTCAGATAACAACAAAACAAAAATGCATTTGTACCTTTCCAAAATTTACTTATCATATTGAAATAGAATTTTTTTAGATTACATACTACTTAAATCAGTAAACAGTCATTAAAAACTGGTAGTAATCAATCTCATGGTTATAAGCATAAAATATCACATAATATTTCCATATTCTGTCATATATATATCTTGTACTGAATAATATATTTTTATTGTTCAAAACGTAACTGTTTGCTTTTTGACTGGCTAACACATGAGCTACTACGAGTTTGAACTCCAACTGATTTGGATCTGAAAATATTAATAGATTGAAAAAAAAAGTGATTGCATTAAATCAAAGCATCAACTATTAAACTGACCAAAAGAGGTGTGTAACTGATTGACACATTAAAATTATTTGGAGAATTCTTAAAACTAGGAAATAGTGAATACCCCTATTATGTACCTGTTTAAAATGTTTTAAAGATCTAAAATAATTGACAAGCTGTCAGATTATACCAAGAATATATTCATACAATTTCCGTCCGTTGCTGCTACCTTGACATGGCGGTCGGGCTTGTCTGTCGAGCTATACTGACTGGAACAATCGTTTCTCAAGGTCCTACCATGCCAGACAGGTCGGTTGAAAAACGTTAATACTAAAAGCAGCAAACCCAAAGTCTGAAGGTGAAGTCGTACTGTTGACTATAAAGAGGTGTGACAGCACCAAAGTGTTTTCTTCAGACAACCAGAATAACACCGATGTTGCCTTCCCACAAGGATATTTGGGGTTAGAAAAGGTTGACACTAAGAATGCACAATTTGCCTTATGCCACGGATATCCGTTTCCGGATGTAAGGTCTCAACAAGTAGGAGGCTGACACAAAAATTACCCACTGAAAGTTTGTGTGTGACAGGCCTCAAAACGTTATCCCTTGAGTACTGCGGTCACTCTTTCAGGTCACTAAGACCTTCATAAAAACCCTTCCATGTGTGTGGGTGACCGGAGAGTGATAACTGCCCTCATACGTTTAACAGCACTCAGGACCATACAATTGTTGGATTTCAAATTTGAAAGAAACTAGTTAGAACTGATCATACAAAGCAGGATGAATTTCTGTTGTAACCTTCAGGTTTGATTTTATCTGTAAGTTACCAAATAAAATTAATTAAATAATTTAAGGAAAAAAACTATTTCCCGTTAATTGAGAACTGCTCAGTGGTTGTGAGCGTTCGATTCTTAAATGTAAATTTCTGAGATCAATACGATAATATTGATGACGATGTTTTAATGGTATTGAATTTATTAGAAAAATTTCCGGCAGATAATATTGTTAGTGAGTTACCTATCTCTACTTCCAACTTGGTTGAATCAGTCAGTAGTCAACATTTTAGATGAAGAATAAGCATTGGATTTTTTAATGTTTTCTCTTGATCCCATTACCTGATTAATTCATTAAAGAAATAACTGTGTTGACTGTGGATAAACTAGTGAAGACACATGACTTATACAATTGAATTTTTCTAGAATTTCCATTATAAATAACTTTGACTGGTTGCATGATATAACTTTGCATGATTAGCATTGTGGTGTGTGCTACTGAATATCAGCAGACTTAAATAGTAATTATCATCAATCGAAAGTGGAATGCCTGGAGGCAGAAGGTTGAGAAAGTCGAAAAGAAGAGGACAAGAACAGAGAATGATTGGTGTGTAAACTATAGAACAGTAAAATATGAGACAATTGATAAATATTTTTGCAAATAAAGTATTTACTATATGGTTTTCGGATTTTAGCAAGATATTCTGTAATGTTGCATTAAAATACATTTGGCTATCCGCACTTGTGTTCTCGTTCATTACAGTATTATATAGAAGCACTTATATTTATCTAATAGTGGCAAGTGAATTTGACTATTCTTTGTTAGGAAATGTGGATTCCGTGAATGGAAGGATTGAAATTAACTTGATGGGTAAACACTGTCAACACTAGCAACGAAACTTATGTCTATGACTACCTATCAACTTCAACCAAATGGTTAAAATATTAACAATGTATCACGAAGTTTCTTTAATCGTCTTGTTCAGTTTCTTTCATTTATATATTGACGGATGGTTGGTATCAATGATGATACCATTATTTATGTATGTTGATACATTGAATCAACAGTTATACAGAAAGATGAAACATCTGTTTCAGGTTTCCATACAAAAACTGGACAAAATGTTTCACTTTATATATATGTCATTATATATTGGATAATATTTATTAAAATTATTTGAATTATGGTACCTTTCATAAATATTATCTGAAATATTGTCAATTAATTTACGATTACGACTTGTACTTCTACTTTCTCTTCTTCTCAATGAACTTATGTATTCCTTCTTTGTTAAGATTTTTGTTGATGGCGGTGGAATAAATTTTAAATCGCCTGGTTTTAAATAACCATCATGTAAATTAGTTGATTTATTCTTTAGATTTTCACTCCAATTTATTTGATTCTTTGCTAAAATATCTGCAATATAAAACAATAATCAAATCGATAGTGTTTTTCATGTAACCCTTATGTGTATAAATTTCTCTTGACTTTACCATTATTTAAACTGGTATGCTTAAGATTAAAAAGTTGATATTGTCGTACTGGATAACACCACTGAATGCAAACTGTATTTAGACACTTCAGCTGTGCTTCTAAACCGAACTATTTAACTTAGAGAACACATGATCATTTGTTTACCAAAAGACATTCTATTATGCTACAAATCTAAGTTTGTAGGTCTTCAGTAACGTACACGCATGCTTGGAAACAGGATCAAATCCAGGATGAATAGGATAAGATTGTATTATTAGTTCTTTTCGAAATAATCAGCAGCTAAGAATTCCTCACCTTATATTAATTGAAATAATTTCATCCATGAGACACACTATTATTAAAGATAAAATGCCAGGGAAAATAATTCGAAAATTGTTAGTAAAATAGTTAATTCTATAGCGTCCATTCAAAACCGAACAATTATTTTCAGAAGTTGAGTCTCTACCAGTTCAAATAACACAATATTATCATTATAACGAGACTAAAGGATTTTTCTTTACTATGATTTTTCAATGATAATGAGTAACAAATGTGATTGAAATGATAATTTGTTTTCCGCAAATCAAATGATTTACAGCTGGAAATGAAATCTATGACAAACATTTCACCCTACTTCGGATTCGTCAGATAGATGTGTTAGTGTTGCTATTCACATTTTGGCGAAAATCCGGTATCGATCTCTTCAACTTTCTACTCGTTATCAAATGAACGATTGAGTCTATACAGCCACTAGCTTGTTTGATGAGTACAATATGATGAGCACTTTATTGGTTATCTAAACTTAGTAGCTCAGTGGTTCAAGTCCCAATGTGAAGATTAACACAGACACTTCCAGATGATAAGTCTCAAATGTAACGAAATCCATCTGTTCTACAAACCTTTTTACAAAGTAGCTATATTGAAGTAATCCACGTATATGTCAACAAAGACTGGTCGCAATTCTTCACTGAATATCAACAACAAGAAAACTCATGGCCTTAGGAACAACAATAATTTGATTCTAACTTTTATTCAATAACTGAACTACCGTAATAAATAGATTGTTTGTTTTTTTAATCGTCGTAAATAATTCATTATCAGGAAGGTGTTTTCATTATATTTTACCAATCTCTAATTGTGACTTTACACTTATATTTTTCTGAGATTATGTATCATGTTACACTAATAAATAAATAAAAATAAAACTAAATCATACATGAATATTTTAAGTCTAATTTAAAGTGAAGGCTCCTTTATAGTTGGATATTTTGAGTAAAAAAACAAACAAACAAACAGACCTTATACGTTCGAAATGATTATTTTTACGAATATATGAAGATATCACATTACAAAATGCCTTTTAGTCATGAATTTATAAAAATCAAAGACGATTTTGAAACAAAGATATCATCTTAGGATCCATGTTACAAATCTAAATTGTATTATAAACAAAAAATGTATACAAATTGAATATAAGCAAAGATAGATGGTGGCTAGCAGTGGAATCCAGGATGCGCGTGTCGTCCTATTTGGAACTCCTCAGCTGGATGTACCTCCATCTGAGTTGATGTCCACTCAGCGACTCGAACCCAGTACCGTTCGCTTAAAACGCCACTGCGTTATCCATTTAGCTATATATATATAAAATTAACACTGAAAAAAATATTCAATTGGATATGATAATATTCTGATCATGTACAACACCAAAGCAATGTAAATCTTCATTTCGAGCTAAAATAAAAAGATTTTAACTTATAAGCATATAAAATTAAGTGTTATCAAGTGAAATATAATTAAGTAAACTATATTTTAGGATAGTCTTTCATTTGAAGTTTCTCAGTGAGATTTTCATATATCCCTTATGTTGATGTTCATAATCAACTCAAAATCCAATATATCTAACACTTCAATATTTAATCTGCTAGGTGAATAATCAACTCCACCTGGAACCCCTTTGGGGCTGTTGCTAGTCCCAAGCCCGAATAAAGGAAGAGGGTTGAGCATGGGGTTAGCAACCCCGTCCTGTGGAAAACTAACTCGCTAAAAAATGCTAACCAGGTGAATAATTCCCAATAGTCCTGTGTAATAAATTCCATTAAGTGAATGGATATTATTTGTAAAATATTTGTCAATCTTATTTACATAATTGATAAAACTTATTGGTAAAATATACCTACAATGTTGAAAGGAATTAAATCATCTTAATTAATTTATAGCTATCAAATTTTATCAAATAATAAATAATGAATATGAATCAGTGAAATCTCTAAAGACAGTAGGATTGATAAATGAAACAAAATTTAACTTGTGTACACATTTGAACATTTACAACTCATGGATACGCACCGCTGAAGAATCTCATCCTAGGACAAAAACAGCCATCTTATGCATCCACGTTTTCAATGGTGATCTGTGAGAATACTACAATCTCCACGAATCCCCATAATGATTTACAAATTTGTAAATAAGAGAATACATGTAAAAACTAAATAGACTATTCAAATTCAAAAGAAAAGAAAAAGAAAAGAAGTATTAATATTCATATCAATCAAGAGAACATACTTAAAATTTCTTTCCATTCATTTGAATCTGGATCATATGATTTTAGATAAGAAGTATTAATTTGTGACCATATTTTATCCAGTCTTTCCATATTTTCTAATTTATTCATATTATCTGATTTACTATTTATTATTGATTTATTGTTTAGATTATTATTTTGATCAGTATCCTCTGGTTCTGATATTGACATTGTTTCATCAATATCTAATTCATAATTAGGTACACTAATATCTGATAAATTATCATTATGTTCAATTATTCTTTTTTCATTTAATGAATTATCAATTTCATTTTCATAATCATTATCATCTAATTGTATTGGATCATATTTATTCATGATACAATCAACTGAATTTAATTTATTGTATAATTTAAACAAAATTTCTTTTGTATCTTCATTCTCCAATTGATTAGTAGTATCTTTAATTGGTTGACAAGTTTCATTCAATGATTGATCAGAATTAGTAGATAAAATTGTTTGAATATATTCAGCTGCATATAAAATACAGTCGGTTAAATGATGAATTGAATCGGAACAATCTACTGATTTTCTATTGATTTTGTTTATAGTATTCAGCACATGATCTCTCTTACTTATTAAACCCTAAATTCAAAAGGAAAAATTAATAATAATAATAATGAGACTATGGAGCTAATTTAATGAGCAAGAATTAAGTTCAAAAGTCAGATTTTAATTTATTACGGAGTGAGTGATCTACAGACCGATATCCTTTAATCCCCTATGATCTTTTATTATATTAATTCTGTGTTATTATTCTGTATAGAAGTATGTCAATTTATTACATAAACAACTTATTGTTTTGGTGAGTGATTTTGTTTTTTATTTGAAATCATTCAGTGGCTTACATCATTAGTCTAGTCTTGAGAATAATTACCATTTAGTCACTTAGTATCACAGTGTGTATCACAATTTGTATCGGTATTCTTTTCTTATTTTAACAATCGAGAATCCATTCATTGAATCATTCAATTCCTCTTCGATAACAGAAGCAAATTGTGCCTTTTCACAAGGTTTGTCAAAGTCAACTTATCAATAAATACTACTTCATATAACTTCGAATGCTTTTCACTAAGCTTATCAATAACGAAATTCTATAGGTTTAATCAAGCTCACTAATTCTCTGTTGATATTTGCTTCAAGTGTAGAAGCGGAAGCATTCTGATCATAGAACTAAATCTTCAACCTATGATAACGTCTTAACCTGCCTTGGTTTAACTAGTTCTCACATAAAAATTGTTTTTTTGAAGTCAAGTACATTAATCTTTATCTAGAAAACGAGTTATATTAAAACTTTTCTGAGAATATAGTCAAGGTTCCCTACGAGAAAGTTACTCTTATAGCAATAGTCATTTATATTTTGATAAATATTAGTATAATTAGCTAGTTAGAAGAGGGTTACACATTTTCATTAACTAAAAAATTCTCTGACTGTGTAAATTACACCAACAACATTTTCTTATTGTACAACTTCAGGAAATACTGAGCACGCATTTTGTACTTTTCGAATATTAGATAATGCTTTAGAACTAGTGTGTGCCTATATTTAGTCGAATTACAGTCTGAAAATACGCTAAAATGATTACAAAAATCTCATTTGAAATTTATAATACTATAATTTCTATGGGAAAATTGCCAACCGCCTGACTAATAAAGAGTATGTAGTACGTTCAACAGTCAGTTCAGACTTAATTTACGTCTGATAGGTATACTTATTCATAATGGGAGAAATAAGTGGATAACATGAATTTAAACAATTGATCTAAGCGAAACATTAATCATCTGTCTTAACAATAGTGAATCAGTAGTACTGTATCTACCTTTAACTTTATACATATATATGTCTGAAACCTTATATCGACTAAAGAAGCCAAGCAATTCACAGAAAGAATTCTGATGATTACAGAAAACTTAATATGAAATTATTCAGTCCATTGATTTTGAAACTATGCCTTCTGTTTACTCGGTGACTGTAGGTTACTTGAGATTTGGTAGTTCAAATCATTAAGAATTTTAAAATTAATCAAAAGAGACTATAAGTGATATAATTTAAAGTAAACTACAGTGATTTAGCTGCCTTCGTCTTTTTTAAATCTTAACCTAAATGTTGAATTTATTTGTATCCCCTTTTTTTCTAAATCTTTCTTTTGAAATTTATTCATTTCTGCTGATTTTCTCTTTATGTAAACATGGAAAATATAATATCTGTCACCAATTTACTTTTTTCTACAAAGGTTTCTATATTACTGACTTGTTTTAAGTCTTACACTAAAACACAAATATCTTTCAAATTTAATTCCATTGAAAAACAATCTCTTCGCTTTATCTTATTATAAATTAACCAATAATTGACATTACTTATGGAAACAAAAAAGTATTCATTTACATTTTATATAATTACAAATTAATCAAGCATATCCTGATAACAGTATTCAGAATGGTTGTTTATCTTTTTGATGGAGTTTTGTTCTCTGAGCTGGATGGTGTGGTCGTGGAGCTTTCATGAAAGCTCCATCAAAAGCATCCACCTGAGCTACAAATCTTCTCCATCATGTTTGTTTATCATTGACACATTGTTCATTCAATATTTGATTAGATAATATTAATTGGGAATCAAAATTAACGTGATTCATTGTACTATTCATGTTTAATAAAATAACTATTTATAAGATTAATTTTTTGTTTCATTTAACTTATAATTAATAATGAGATGATTAAGTTAAGGCTAGTGATATTTATCTTTTTAACTAAAAGTATATATTATTATTCTATTATAACTCCTCCTGCGGTATCACTCTTTTCTCAATATCATGAAGTTTTCAACAGGGTATTATTAAACAGAATGAAATACTCCGTAGATGCCCAACTTCGAGACTAACAGGCTGGATTCCGTAATGATCGATCGTGTACAGACCAAATCACAACTCTACGGATCATTGTGGAACAATCAATTAAATGGAATTCATCACTCTACATCAACCTCATTGACTACGAGAAAGCATTTGATAGCATGGACAGAACAACACTATGGAAGCTTCTTCGACACTGTGGCGTACCTCAGAAGATAGTCAATATCATACGGAATTCTTATGATGGATTAAACTGCAAAATCGTGCATGGAGGACAGTTGGCAGACTCGTTCGAGGTATATAATGGTGTCAGGCAAGGTTGCTTACTCACACCTTCCCTCTTTCTCCTGGTGATCGACTGGTGATGTCAACACCCGAGGGGAAACATGGGATACAGTGGACATCTAGGATGCAGTTGGACGATCTGGCTCTTCTATTGCACACTCAACAACAAATGCAGGAGAAGACGACCAGTGTAGCAGCAGTTTCAGCATCAGTAGGTCTCAATATAAACAAAGGAAAAGAAAGATTCTCCGATACAACACAGCATGCACCAATCAAATCACAATTGACGGTGAATATTTGGGACATGTAAAGACCATTACATATTTGGGCAGCATCATTCATGAACACACTGGATCTGATGCAGATGTAAAGGTGCGGATCGGAAAAGAAATAGCAGCATATTTACAACTGGAGAACATCCGGAACTCAAAACAACAGTCTGAAAGCCAACATCAAAGTCAAAATTTTCAATACAAATGTTAAGACAGTTTTACTGTCTACTGGGGCGGAAACTTGAAGAACCACTAAAGCCACCAACCAGGAGATACAGGTGTTTATTAACAGTTTTCTACGTAAAATACTTCGGATCCGTTGGCCAGTCACTATCAGCAACAACCTACTGTGGAAGAAAACAAACCAGATCTCAGCAGAGGAAGAAATCAGGAAGAAACAGTGGAAGTGGATAGGACACACATTGAGGGAAGCACCCAAATGAGTCACAAGGCAGGCCGTCACACGGAATGCTCAAGACCAGAGGAGGAAAGGAAGACCGAATAACACATTACTTGGAGAAACGGATACAGACATAAGAAGAATGAACAACAATCGGATAGAACTAGGAAGGAAAGCTTAGGATAGTGTGTGTTGTTGAACGCTGGTCGGCGGCCTATGCTCCATTGGGAGCAACAGGCGAAACTAACTAACTAATTATTGTATTATGTATGATAATATGCTCACTTCAACTTTTGTGTTTAATAATTGTTTCTCATGTTCTAATTCATTACATTTATTGTTTAAATTCAAATAAATTTCTTTCTTTTCATTAGCTTCTTTAATTTTCTCATCAAGTTTTACTTGGAGTACTGATAATAAATGCGATACCTTTGTTTAGAAAAAGTAACAAGCAGAGAGGTAAAATAAAAGAAGGTAGATATAAAATAGTTATGAAGTACTCATTTGTACAATTCATCCATCAAATGATCAAATATTAACAAATACAAATCTGAAAAAAACACTTGAACATTAGATCATAAAAAAACAAATCAGTAAAATGATTGTGTGACCTTGGAGGTAGTCGACGGGAGACCCTGGATCTTGGTTTCATGTTATTTGGTACCCGTCACTAAGGTATACCTGTAATCCTGGATGTGTTTGTTGACCCCACACCCAACCCTCTTCTTTTACCCGGGCTTTGGACCGGCGGTAACTTTAGAAGAGCTACAGGCGGAGTTTATATATGGTATTACTGACTGATTATTAAATGCTAGTTAAATCTATCAATAATCGAGTACTTGCTATTTGCTGTTGTGTTTCTGAAGGATGAATCAAACCTCATCTACCATCAGTTTTTTGTTTTCTTTCTTAAGTCTAGCAAATTTTAGTTTCTTCCGGTTTTAAGTCCAGTTCCCTCTGTCATAACAAATTCTTTCAGAAAAAAACACGAGAGGTTAATTACTAAATATTCGGTCGTTTTTAAAGATCAGATTCAAACTTTTGTTTTATGTTTTTACATGTTAGTAATAGTATTGGTTAGTAATTCAAAGTAGCTTAGATCAAAGATAGGTCACTTATGGTATTGTTTTTTTCATGAAGGTGAGCATTTAGTTGGAACACACTTGACTATTTTTGCCTCTACACTAATAACTGGTCTTTTATATATCGATGAGACGTGGAATCTGATGATTCGATCTCTGAGGGTTAATTTTGTAAATTAGAAAACATATTTATTGAGTACAAACATTTACCTGTCGATGTTTTTATTTAACATCTGACAGAAGGTCAGCTGAATATTTTCTTCAGATTGTAACCTCTCTAATTCTAGTTACGGTTGATGATCAAACAAACAATGGCAGACACTTTTTATGACATTCCCAATTAAATATACTTAACCTAAAAGGTGACGCGATTTCAGATATATATTTCCGTTACTGCAGCAGCTATCCCCAGTCAATCGTTTGTGACGATTCGCAGCAGATTTCGACTATTGGTTGAACGCTTGAAAAACCACAGGTATCGAGAGAGTAGTACTGAAGTTGCAAGGTGAACGAAGGCGATAGATATTTGGTATGAAGATTAGGTTCAAATCCAGGGTTACAATTTAGGAGGGAGATAAATTTTCATTGTTGGTTTTTTACGTTCTGTTAAAACCAACTTCATCCAGAAAAACAGTATTCAAACTGATTTGATCTGTAGTAATGAAAAAATTACTACAGATCAACATCTACATCCATCCTTAAAATCCAACAAGGGCTGGAATATGACTTGGCCACTCACTATTTTCTCATACACTTCATTAATAGACATATAAGCTTATCCTAGAAGATTGGCATGTGAGAATACCTTGTATCGCATATTAAAAACACCCTGATGATTCAGTCGCGTCAGTAAACCCTTCAGGAAAAAATATTATAAAACTGATCAATTTACATTCATTAATTAGAAGAGAAATACCAAAATCACGATGATGTAAGTGCTATTTTAGGAGTGAGATAATTTGAAATTATATTATGGGAAACGTGATCTTAGATAATGTTTTTTGTAGCCCGTTATTTTGACGCCAATTATATCGAACGTTAATGTTGTAGAATGGCTCACCAATTTAATGGCCCTAAGTTTGACTCCATTTAGATCGCATGAATGATTGTTATTGAATGATTCATTCCACCAATCCTCGTATACAATCATCAACTTAAATCACATTAGTTAATAATAGAATTAAATAAGTCAAATACGAGAATGGATTTTTGAATACAATCGTTGATTGGATAGTGAAGCAAACAAAGTGACGCGCAATGGAGAAGGCAAGTGAGTAAACTCGTCTTAATCAGGCGTGACTCGATACTTACAGTCAGAAAAAAATAGGTTACAGATATGTGATAAGTAAGATAAGAAATGCACACACATACGTTGCATAAAAACAGTCAATATTGGCAAGCGAATAATTAACAAGGTCAAAATGTAACTCAAAAAGGATGAATAAATTGGTCTGTCCGGAAGCTAGAATATGCTATGTGTACTTAACATAGCAACCGACGCCATGTATATAACATATAGGTTTTTGAGTGGATTCCCATTGTTTGGCTCATATCGTATCATAGACATCAAACATGTTACTGGTTTAATTGTGTTTAATATGAATCTCTAAAAGCAAAAAGTTTGAATCATAAGCAATTCGAAATATCACACAAAGATGTTTGAGTACAGAAATATCTATTTGCTAAAACTTAAACAAGTGTTACAACAAATCTCTAATCTTAACGAACACATTGCAATATTATATGAAATGAAAAATATCGAATGGCAGTTTTAAACATGCAAAATGTTCAATTTCCAGCGGTTATGTAGAAGAACGGAGGAATTAACCTATATTTATGAACAGGAGTTGTTATTAATAAACTTCGATAAGTTAGAATTCAGATGACAACTGATAAACTCTTACCTATGCAGTGTAGTGTACATTAAAACAAGTAAAATAATCACTGATTTCTTCTTACTGATAAGGTAAGATTATTAACTTTAATGATTATGTACGCAATTTTAGGTTTCGTTAATAAATAGTACACACCAGTATACTGACTAAAACAGTCTCGGCATCACATGTGCATGTGACCTACCTGACGTAGTGTTAGTGTGAATATAGACCTTTGTTATAAATAATTGTCCGACTTTGACTTAAATAGTCGTTACACACATGAAGTATCCCATATTTACTTTCTCTTCTACCTACACATTAGATTTGAAAATCCAAGCGTTTCGCTAAGTGCTCGTCGGTAGGTTTATATTATAAGACATAATAATACATAATGGTCCTTTTTTCATTGAAATTATGAATTAATCAATATTCGATCAACAGTGAAGACCTGGAAGCACTGTACGGCCATTTCGTACTAGTACAGGACTACCCACAAGCGTATACCCACGACTCCATTCGCAAAATCCCACTCCTCGCGCGTGAACGCTTAACTCTCAGAAAACTGAGTTGACATTCAACGATCCTTGACTCGATTTCCGAGCGTAGAGTCGTGGATACGCACTGCTGAGGAGACCAATACCAGGACTAAAAGGCCATCCAGTGCTTCCAGGTTTTCTGTGGTAGTCTAATTTAGATCGGTTCATGATTGCAGTGAAATTCAACAATTTCCACAACATTTTACTGACAACTCATTTCTCTATCATATAGATAAGGGACTATTAGAAATTTATATCTTCAAAAATCTTTTAGAAACTCACCTTTAGTATAGCTGAACTACGAGTACTTAATAAAATTTGTTCTTTTTCTAACTTTGATTGTTCATCAGTTAAGTGATAAAATTCTGTCAACAAATCAACATTTTCTCTACTTATATCAGCTATAGCCACGGAAAGTTTCACTAACTGATCTTCAATAGAAACATTTTCAGCAAGCATACGTTTTATAGTTGGTTCTGTTCGTTGAAATGAAACGGAACGAAATTCCGAAGCAACCTAAGAAATATTAAATTAAGCAAATAATAATGCACAAGATCATGAATCGATTGAAGTTAGACGTAAACACTGTAGGATGTCTAGAGGCTAAGCATTCTCGCGCGGGACCAGAGGTCCTGGGTTCGAGTCCAGCGTGAGGAACCGTGGATGCACTATTTTGGAGTCCCATACTGGGACGAAACTGTCGTCCGCTGCTTTCAGGTTTTCAATGGTGGTCTAGCTTAGATCGAATCATGGGTTTAACTTTGAAAATAATAAGTTGTTAAAAACTCATTAACCAGCGAAATGAATATTTGCGCTTAAAACTAAGTTCACACAATTTAAATATATGAGTAACAAAGTTAACCTTAACTACCTACAGTTGTTATAATATAAGTATATATTGCAATGTGCAACTTAGTTGATTGTAATTAAGAGATTTAGAGGTACGTTAATCGTACATCAGCACTTTTTAATGTTTAAACATTGATTTTAATTCTGTTGATGTTCAATCGCATGAAATGACAAACCATTCATATCAGTGAATATCGTCAAAGTCGTCCCTAACCCACCAACACTAATATTATACTGATCAAAGTCACCAAAAATGTTGAATCATGATTACCAAAGATCAAAACCCAATCAATAAAGGACTCACAAAACCTATTCAATAATTTATTAACCTACAAAATTATTTCGTGATGTAATTGTGGAAATGTTAGAGAACTAGTTATAAGAAGTAAAAACAGTTTTTAACCATTTTTCATGAATGGACCACCCTTCATCAACCTTTTTTTCTAAAAAGATTTAAGTAGATTGATTGAATGTGATTTTATTCCCAAGTGAAAACGATAAAATATGAGAACGGCTAGAATTACAACAATATTTTTGATAACAAAATGTTTTGTACTCATTAGTAGTATGAAACTTTTCCATTAAGTTTCATTGGTTGCAATCAGTTTACATTGTTAAAGCAAATTTGTGACCAGATACATTAAAGTGATTGGTGAGATGAAAGTGTCCACTAAAGCCCACTCTAAATGTAGAACAATCAAGAGAGATGGTTATATTCACTTGCTCTATTAGGGCTGTTTTATATAAAACATTCAATAAGTCAATAAACTGACCAGAATGAAATCTCTACATCAGAATACCCAACAGATCAGTTATATTCAATTAACTGGAGGCGGTCCTGATGCCAAAAATATATGTAATTAGTGGTCTGTAAAACGTGTGACAGTGTTCAAGCCATCAGAGGAGGGTGAAAATTTAATCGGTGCACCAGCAACCAGAACAGAAGCTGTTCCGTTACTTGAGAGTGAGTCTTTAATGTATTCAGTATGATCTATGAAATCTGATAAGATCAAATAAAATCTATTAGATTTTCGACAAAGTGTAGCTTATTACGAATAAAGTTACTAAAATATTTAATTTAGACCCAAAATTGATTGAAACAAGCAATATTGTAATACAGCATTTAATTGTTAGGCAAATAGTTATTTGATCAGAAACATCTATTCATGTTATATCTAGAAGGTTGTTCTTGATATACCGTGTATAACGTGAGCACAAGAACGCCAGAACCCTTCCAAGTCGCAATGAGAAGACAGAAGACTAATGAAAGGAATATTATTTCCAGATAGTGTCAATTATAGTGTAAAATTGTCAGGTATTTAGAGTTTTTAGTAAGAACAAAATCATCATTACAGTCCACCAATCAGCATACAGGGGGTTATTAGCATTGTCCAATCGGGAAGCTACACGTAGGAATTCTAGAATATTCTTCCAGAAGGTGATCGGATGGAATATCTTCGGTTCCTTCTGAGCGTCCTATAGATTCCTCGAGTTCACACGTGATCCGTCGTCACAATTCAATTCTCGGATACTCTGTGAGTATTATAAAATTATATATTTGCTGATCATTTTTAAGAAAACTGGTTCTTTCGGCAGAATGTATGTTTGAAGATTTTTCGAATATAAAAATATTTACGTCGTTGAATTTAACCATGATTAAATAAACTTACTATCTTAACAATTAGAAATAAGAAGAGAATTTACCTCATTAATTTTTAATTTAGTGACTTTTTTCAATCGTCCCCTATAAGCTAGATCCCTTTCTGATAAATTTTCCATAGCTAACTTATGTTCATTTTTTATCTGATCAAGAGTAGATTCTAAATTATGATAATGTATCCAAAGGGCTTCACGATTTAATCGAAATTCTTCAAGTGAAGCTAATTCATTAGCTAGTTTAGAAAAAAGAAGAAATAATAAAGAACAATAAAAGAGTTTTATAAAATTCAAGTTATTATGGTATGATTTGATATAAAAAGAAGAACTTTAAGTCAACTATGCCCTGTTCGGTCTTTATACTATATGTGTATACTATGTATGTAATGGACGAACATTCAGGTGGGACAATGAATGTATTTTAAGACAAAATTATAAAGTATCTTGATAAAATATGAGAACCATACATTAAATACTTCATTTGTTAAATTCCAAAATTTGACTTTCACATTATGTATGATTCTTTCGATTCACAATTTCTTTCTAATTCCGTTCCTGTTCTCATCAAGCCAAACTTCATAGGATTCTGCTGGCAGGTTCTCCACTTCCGATCGGTGTTACATGCTACTTACGTCGACGGGCATAAGTAGCATACAACATATACATAAATCTTTAACGAATACAATCTATCATAAAATAGATTCCTACAGGAACTTGTCAAGAGTGTGTATTACTACTGCAAATCTGTTAGCGGCTGACAACTGTTTCTTTGAATCACCTTAGCAACGTGCGAACATGACCAAACCAAGAAAGTAATAGTCCATTATTGTATCTCAATCAAACTACAATACTATCCGACTAATGGTTCGATTCTTAGTAGTTCACACATTTAACTATCTAGCAATATGTATCGACCACAACTCCATTTCGTTAGTGACTAAATGCTTACTTCTAACTTTATTGATTCAAGACATTCGATACGTACGTCCTCAAACAAATGATTAACAAACTATGGAACCTTATTTAGTTAAAACATTATAAGAATTCAATAAATTTTAAGTTGATTATCACCCTGGACTGATGTCAGATGAATGAGTGAATACTGCTCGGGAGACTTAGGCTATTCCGTTTCAAAACTCTTTACAAAAATCAATAACATTAGTATATAAGTGTTGATATTGATAATACCTAGAAAACAATTATTTCATTTTATTTAGAACACAAGAAATGAATATATCTGCATCCAAATTATTTTAACGTACCTACTGTGTGTACTTCAAATGCAAACCTTCCACTATGTTGAAGTTACTATTAAACTGATATTTTTCTCTCTCAATTACAATTAAAATAAGTTTACCAGAACTATGTGATATATTGATGCAATACATTATGAGTAATTTAGTCATACATTTACTTTTTAAGACATCTATATACTGAGAAAATAATAATCAGCTAGACAAATTGGAATATTTTAAAACAAAAAAACACAAAGATAACAATGAAAAAAAGGAAATCTAATCACAGTACTCAAGACAATAAATCAATGTAATCGAGGCAGGTTCAATGTAAGCACAAATTGTTTTTAAACAAACAAGCAATCACTGAAAGCATTAGACGGACGTCTCATCCTAGTACGGGACTCCTCAGAAGTGCACATCCACGACCCCGCCCCCCGCCAGATTCCAACTCAGGACCTATCGGTCTCGCGCGCGAGCACTTAACCATTAGACCACTGAACCGTCCGGTGGCTAATGGTGTTATTGTCTAACTTTAACCAATCCACGAAATTGTGCCACCGTACACCATTACCTTCAGTGAGCTGACAACTCACGACAGACCTTGTTGAACTCCACTGGTCACGAGTTCTCACTAGAACTCTAGGAAATGCCTCTTGAAGTCAGTCAGTAGTGAGCAAATGATTATTATCAGAAGGGGTTTCGTGGAGATTTTAGAAATTTCAATCATTGAACTTTTTAAAATCTTCACAAATTCTCTTCTGAAAATAAGTAAAGGTTAAAACTTCATATAGTCAGTGCTACAACAAAACTTAAGTACTTGTCTAAGACAACTTAAATACAAAATTACAAACTCAAAGTTATTATCAAACTTATTCATTGTTTCAACCTTGTTTGACAACAAGGGAAGATGAATATTTATTTTTGCAACTATTTTGATACCATAACTTCCAAATCACTATACTTTTTCATTATTTAAATTTTTTCAATTACAATAATCAATAAAATTAAAAAAAATTATTTTTCTAACCAATTGCCAAGTTTTCTGCCATCATTCTTTCTTCAGTAGATTTTTTTAAATTTTCTAATTCATTTTCTCTAGATCTCCATTTATCTAGATTTGTTCTAAAAACACGTTGTATAGCTTGAATACGTTCAGTTAAATCAGCCGCTTCATTGATTCTCTCATGATATCTTTTATTCAATGTTCTAAATTGATTTTGACATTCAAAATCACTGGTATGATACTATAAAATAGTAATATGATAAAGATTAAAAGAGAATAATTAAATAGCGAAAGTGTAATTATTATGAATTAATGTCTGGTTTTTTATCACATGACTTATCCATTAATCGAAATACGACTTATACAATCTTCGCACTGTACCAAAACCAATGACCTTCGACCAATATGAGCAGTCTAGCGTTCTTATTGGTCCTATGTTCGCCTAGCCCGTCCACTTGAGTCCAGAACACTAGATACCAGTTTCCAATATGCGAATCGAATCGAATCATTTATTTCAGATATACTGGGTTTATATATCAAGCAAACAGACCGCAACGCACCATAAAATAAGAAATAACATTTGTACACAATGAAGTCAAAAAGTGGCTGTGAACATGGGAGGCAGTAGTTAAAAAAATGAACATAGTTTAAGAACCGTAAATCGTACAATAATAAGTTATAGGTCAAAATACAGCTTATAATGAGAGGAATATAAATATAGATAAACTAATTATTGAATAGTTATACCATAAGAATGTATAGATAATATTAGTCAAATAATATATCTCAGAAGTTACTCATGATTTAATTTTCGCTCGGATATAACAGTAGTATTATTAAATGAATTGAAGTCAATAAAATCACTGTTAAAAAACGATAAAATATTAGTTAAGCATATATTTAACCTGAACTCAAAGTTTTTTAAACATTAAGATTTATCACAACATTCTATATAAGCGACTACAGACAATACAATGGCAGTGTCAAAATCATATGAATCTGAGTTGCTTAATACATGCATAGTCTTCGAACAATCATGTACAAAGCTAATGTTAACTGTTAAGCATCAGTTCACTTGCGAAATAAAAACACCGTCAAAGTTGTATCCAATTGAATCATCTGGGAAAACAGTGGTTATGAATATCAAATGACATCTCATTTACAATGCCCTAATTCTTATGAGGTAGGAGTTCTAGTTACTTGATAAATCTTATCATAGTTCCATAACATCTACAATGGGAATAAGTTTCTGAATTTATGTATTATTTTAACGTTCACACATAAACACTAAAAACTGTCTAATAGAAGGCACTGATCACTCAATTTACTTAGAGAAAAGCCTCAACCTTGATAGATTGAGGAAAAAAGATATCAGAAGTTGCACAAAATGTCCATCCATGATTTAACAATCTAAACCCTCTCCATAGTCATATAGAAGAAATAATGTTATTTTATTATTACTTTTGATTAATATTTCTATAATATGAGACATTTTATTCCATATCTAATTGATATCTATTTATTTACATTCTCTTGATGTTTTAATTGACACTGAATACTGATCTTACCCATGCTTCTATCATCTATATCACTTAATTAACTTCAATCAAGCTTTAATAAGCTATGATTTCTTATTGTTCAGATACAGTTAATTCAAATAATTTATGATTTTCACAGTCAGTCAGCTACAACGTAGGACTAGGTACACCTTTCTAACAACTTGATTGCATTTGAATTGATGACTTAATACTTAAGACATTAAACTTTATACTATATAATAGTGAGTTTAAACCTAGTTTCACCTATATTGATTCAAGTAATCAGTTTATATTAATAACCCTATAGCTCAAATCAGATTACACAATTATCTATTTGGGTAAGAGAATAAATTTCAGAGTTAGATATAAGATAAAAATTCGTAAGTGCATACTAGTTAATTCAATTAAATGGTTAGATATTTTCCCTTAAATACACACTATCATGATGATTCGATGTTAATTTTCTTCAACACTTATCTCACTTAAGATTGATTTCACTTTATTCCATTAACTACTTAGTAGTCAATCTTGATAACATAAACAATCTTTATTGTAATACATTGTAACATAACATTTTACTGGATTAATACAATGTAGAAAGAAATATGCAAATAAAAATTCTAGTTGTTTATAAATAGAATCAAGTTACTATGAAGATAGAAAAACATTAATCAAATCAATGAAAGTTAACAGTTTGATTAAGAAGAGATAATCAAAGAATAAAAACTATATGAAACTTTGGAAATTTTTAATTGATTAGCTTTTATATTGTGGTGTGAGTTACTTATATCCAAATAAGTAGTATATAATGATGGTCAGGCATAGAATGTATTTCAGCAGATCGATAAGGAAAGAACGGAAACGGAAGGTAATTTTTATGAAAATGCAGGAACAATGAAATCTGAGACGATAGACTGATGTTTGCAAAAGGAAAAGTCAAGTTTGAGACGATTGATTGATATTTACTATATAGTTCTCAGATTTTAGTGAGATAATCTATAATTTCGCGTTCAAATGCGTTCGGTTTCCCCACTTGTGTTCTTGTTCTCTGCAATACTACTAAATAGTACTCATCGTACAATCATTCAACGATAATTTTATGTGACTTTAATTATTTGCTTTTTTTAATTGAAAGATGTATAGTTATGGCTCTTTCTCATTAAAAAAAATAACAATCAATTAACCACGAGTATTTTTTAGAAATTGAAATGGTAATTATCATGGTTGTGTACCTTAGGAATTTTTCGATTTTTTGTGCTGTGTTTTCTGACATTTGGATTGTATAAAAACATCTCAAGAAACTTGTGATTATGAATCGAGGTTTTGATTTAACGTTTAAGAGATTTTGTGATATAACGAGGACGTGAAGAATCAGTAGTCAATGCCACCGACAACTGTAATACTGTTATATTTGATACACATCCCATTGGACCACCCATTCAAAGTTTACATTTGACTGACTGAATAATCAAGAACACACAGAGTAGTGTGAAACTGACCAAGATCTATTGGATATAATTAAAAACTGGGATTATATCTTCAACAGTTTACAACACCAGTCATTTTGTGCACTTTATGTATACGGCTACATTCAAAGTCATTAGTTAATGACAATTTAAAGTGACCTTAATGTAAATTAAAGGATTTCAGTAAACATTTTATTTGACCAGAAACTAACTTCTACAAGAACAAGGTTACCTTTGTTATAATTTTTTCATTTTGCATGGATAATTGTTTAATATAATCTTCATATGCATTTACTTGCATTTCTAATTGTTTAATTACAAGTAGATAATAATCCTGACCAAATGACTGAATTGTTGCATCATCTAATTCATCGATACTTTGTAGTAAATCATTATTTAAAATTGATGGATTGTTTGACTTTTTATTAGTACTACTTAATTTTCGTGAACTTTTACGTTGACTACGACTGCCTGATGATTTATTCTTTTTAGGAGGCTAGAAAAGACAAAACAGCAGCAACGCTGAAATACATCATTAAGAGAATAAATAGAAAATCGCACAGAAATGACAATATTAACAGTAGTATGTTAAGTGATTTTGAATGACAGTGGTAACATAGTTAACTGTAACAGATATTAAAAAATCTACTAAATCTAACCAGTAAGCAACTATAAATCGCTATTGAAATACAAAAAACCCAATAAACAGCTGAATAGGTGATAGAGTGCTTGCTACAAACTTGGAAATAATTTGTTCAATGATATTATTTGATAACGTTGTCAGAAATACGGTAAAACAGCTGTCTGTCTTATCAATTATTTCAGTGATGACCGAATTAATATGTCAACTAGAGAATAAAATTGATTTTGTCGCAAAAAATAAAAAACTTTTTAAACTGTCGGTTGTTGTGAAATCAGATTCTTAGCAAACAAAGAACGTACAAAAACTACAGCAGACTGAAATGTGTTATCAATCGGCATCCAAAAATGACTTCAGTGATGAACGTATTAACTTGGAAACTAATGGATATTTAAATCCGTACTTGCAAATGATTAGACTAATAACCTATTTTCAACCGAATCACGCTTGACGGGGAGGATTTGGAGGATGGAAAAAACTTTACATATCTGGGCAACATCATTCATGAACACGCTGGATCTGATGCAGTTGTGAAGGTGCGGATCGGAAAAGAAATAGCAGCATATTTACAACTGGAGAACATCCGGAACTCAAAACAACAGTCTTCAAGCCAACATCAAAGTTAAAATTTTCAATACAAATGTTAAGACAGTTTTACTGTCGACTGGGGCGGAAACTTGAAGAACCACTAAAGACATCATCCAGCAGATACAGGTGTTTATTAACAGTTTTCTACGTAAAATACTTCGGATCCGTTGGCCAGTCACTATCAGCAACAACCTACTGTGGAAGAAAACAAACCAGATCTCAGCGGAGGAAGAAATCAGGAAGAAGCAGTGGAAGTGGATAGGATACCCGTTGAGGAAAGCACCCAAATGAGTCACAAGGCAGGCCGTCACATGGAATGCTCAAGATCAAAGGAGGAAAGGAAGACCAAAGATCACATTACGCCGGGAAATGGAGATATACATGAGAAAAATGAACAAGAATTGGATGGAACTAGGAAGGAAGGCCCAGGACAGAGTGAGTTAGAGAATGCTGGTCAGCGGCGTAAGTAAGTAAGTAATAACCTATTTTAAAGGTAATAATCAATAGTAATCGTTACTGGACATAAATAAACCTGAATTTCTTTATATAAAAGATGAACATTGGATTTTCAACAACTTGGAATTTGAACTACTTAGATTCGAACGTAAGTATTTCAAATATTAAAGTACTAGTGAGTGATAAATACAGTTTAACAAACCTGAATAAATGTAGCTAAATAAACATAACCATAAACAAAGTAACTCCATAGAACATTATCTGATTTCCGTTGGTTGATAGGTTAATGAATTTTTTAAAACTTTGTCAAATTCCAAACAAATTCAAAGATAAGTGTAGGAAAAATGAATAACAGAGTACAGTAACTTCATTCACTTAAATTCCTAACTGTTGACATTTTAAGCCAATCATACTTCTTAATAGACTATTACAGTTTTGAAAAATACATAATATAAAATGTATAGATTGAACATCTATGGTCTTTGAGATTAGTACTTCATTTTCTTCAAGAATACACATATTGTGTGTTTAAAAAAACACAAGATGGTGATAAGGAATGTGTCAAATATCTTGAATTCATGATAAAATTAATCTCAATTAAATTTGTATTGTTGTAGTTCAGTTGGTTTTAATGTCGATTGGTTGTTAATTAATAGTATTACTATTCTTATTAATTCATCATTACTTTGTATGTTTTTGGTGCAAATAATTATGTCATACGCTTACCGTACATTTTTCAACGAGAACGAATCATACAAAAATTGTAGTAAATTTGATTAGTTAAAATGTTCCCCATTTTAGGGATTTTTAATCACTGACTCATGTACATGTGAAATTACAATTTAGTTCATAATCGACAAATCTAAGAATAAAGTAATTTATTCTTCGATTGAATTAAATAAATAATTACGTTGATAATTCAGTTTGTAAAGTAATAATAGATTTGAATTTTTAAGTATACCTAATCTGACTAAAACTAATTCATGTTTGCAGAGTCATGTCAGCTGGGTACAGTGTTCTATGTTTATAATAAACTATGTTTGACAGACATAATGAGATGAATTTAGTGGCCTATGCTTCCTACCTTCAATAACCCAAATTCTATTGTAATGAATTTCGCGCATTTTACTGACAATCTAGCTGATAACTCTTATGATATAAGGTTTTCAATGGTAAATAGACAATTCAACTTTACTTTGGTTTACTTATTTCAAAATAAATGAGTATTGTCAAACACGAGATTTTTATGAACATTTACAAAACAAGCTGATTTGTTTACATTTCAGTCATTTAAATCCCGTTACCTTGATGCCGAATCGGCAGAGAAATCTGAGACAGATTTTCTAAAAGTATATTTTGATCATACCATAAGAATAAGAAGTGTGGCAAACAAGGTGCTTTATAGAGCCCTGAATATACTGAAAGTCACAAATAAGTTTCAAAGCTTATTACTAAACGCAATTCCATTTTGAACTAGGCAGTAGTCTAAGTTACGCTCTGATTTTGTGATCCGCAGAAATACGTTAGTCTTAGTAAGGGAAAAAGTAAAACATGCAAGTTGGTTGAATATGATTGCTCGCGATTTATGCCTAAAACACTCTGATTTGTTATCTATTTTACCAAAAACAAATAGATAATTCAACCACAGCAAATGAGAAGAACTATACTAACAAGAAGTAATACTAATAATATCATTTGTCTTGCTAACTTTACAAGACGATGTAAAATGTTTACAAAGAAAAGAAATAGCAAGATAATCCTAGCCAGATATTTTGATTAACTAAATAACTCGTAGCTATTATCTAATCCCTAGGTCCAGGGTTTCCTGTCAACAACTGACAATTACCTTCTTACATAAAAAAAATCTACACACAGAAATCAATATGACAGAAATTAAGGTGCATGAACACTACACTTCAGGGTGATATCTTCATATCCCATTAAAGGTCATTTGATATATTATATGGATGTTTGACTTTATACGATATTCTAAGGGTGTCAAACCCAAATAATAGTCTCAGAAGTAAGCCCATCAGATTAAAGATAACACAAAAACGTTAATATTAAAGTTTCGGTAACTACGATAAGAACATTGATCAATGTCCAACTGTTACATAAATACTATTCAGCGAAAAAATCATCCGCTTAAATGTTATTTTAACTCCGACAGAATACTAACAAAAGTCGACTTCAATAAAAACAAACTCTAATCCAATCTATCAGCTAATATTAGAGCAAATCTATTTAAATGTAAAACTAAATCCAAACTAACCCTGATTATTTTTATGTTAATTAACAGCTTATATGTTTTGAAATGTGTTCTACCTTGTTAATCAGGCAACGATAGTAAAGTATCTTACGTTTTATGTTGATAATGCGGTCGGAACAGATGAAAGTAACAAAAAACGTGGTTTTCAATAAAATTGAATGAAAGACGCAAGCCGGGAAATATCATCATTTTGCTTTATTACAACAAAACGAATCCACTTCATTTCGTGGAGGCGATACTTTAATGAACGGGGACTTGGGTACGGTAAACCAAATTACCGTACTGTGCAAAATCATACACTGAATTTGTAAAATATGAAAACAATGTACTGAGTACATTGTTTGCACATCTTCCTTGAATTGTCTCTTAAAAGCTGCATCGTTCTTCTATTCATGTTACTAATCCAACTCCATTTGTGTTTCTTTCTCTTCTTCTCATTTTCCTTCTCTGTAAGAATTCTACTTCCGATTCCTGATAATTATTACTTATATCTGTCCGTATACGTAGCACTACGATGGATTAGAATTAGACCTGACAGTTCAAATTTCATTTAATAGATAGTGCGAAAACCATAAAATTCATGTTATTTATGACATCTAATCATGTTACTGAGTCAATACTTTATATATGATCATGTTAGTTTCTTCTGATTTTTAAACCATTTAAGAGTTCACGACATTAACAGTCTCGTGATCACTCATCAATTGGCTACTTCGTATTATTGTGTTTATTTAGCGATTAGCACTGTTTTCTATCATCTTGACAATCAAAAATTTTGAAGAAACTAATCCCTTTTGTAAATTTTGATAGAATCATAAGAGAGAGTGATGTACAGCTCAAATATATCACATTTTTCAGATCAACTCAGTCTTTTCATTGTTTTATCAAAATGATGAATTCATTCATTAAAAATCTAAATTCATATTAATTATCCTTTATACTACACTATCAGCATAATATTGAATAATAAAAATCAATTTCAATACAAATTTGAACATCAATGCCAATCTATTCATCAAAATTAAAACAAATCTGGTTCAATGTAAAACTAATAATAAACTAAACCAATCTAATCATTTCTATATTAAACTAACAATGTGTATAAATAATGAAAGAAAAAAAGACAAACAACATGAACTAAAAGAATAGTGATTTTTATTAACCTTTTGTACAAGATTTTTTTTTAAAAAGAAAAACTGATGATTACCTGACAGATAAAATTACAATGGCTCGAAAATCAAAATAAATACAAACATGTAAATATTCTCAAATGATTCAAAATCTAGTTTATTATCTTAACAAAAATATTACAGAAATAGTCATAAAACCAAATGAGAATAAATATAAAAGAAAGAAAGAAAGAAAAAATGATAACAACAAACATACCACTCACAAAATAAACCATACCTTTAATGGTAAAAAGAAAAGGAGAGAAATGAACAATTAAAAGAAAATGTAATAAACAATTTCATAATCGTCACAGAATGCTTGATCTGTTCATGTATCTGTATTCCATGCATCTTCCCATCCATTGGTTTCAGTATCCTAAAATAATAGTTTATTAGAGAGATGAAAATTCAAACAAAACAAAAAAAACACTCATAGGTTTATATGAAAACGACAAAAGAGATTATTTTGAATTCTTAGTCAAAACAGGAAAGTTTTCTTTGCAGGATCATGGATACGCACTCATGAGGAGACCCATACTGGGGATAAAAAGGTCATCCGGCATTCTTAGGTTTTAAATAATGATCTAGATTAGATCGACTAATTAATTCAATTGTGAAGATTTTCTTATCAATTATTTAAAAATAAAATGGATGATGAAAGGCCTAGATAATCATTAGTATTAAGAAACGAAGATAGTAGAAAACAATCATAAAAGGATAATGATTTTCTTTTTACAGAAAATCATGTTATTAAGTAACAGATATGCGAATAAAAATATGATTATTTATTTTCAACTATTCAATAGTTACAAAATAATGTAGTCCTATGTCAAATTACCTATCCTAGTACAACAAACCTGAGAAATTAAAAGAAAGGTTTATACGAGGTATAAGCGGTACATTTCAGGTGAAATGTAGATATACTGTTTGTTGAATTAAATCAAAATAGTCTGTATGGAATAGATTTGCTATCTCGTTTAATGACAAGAAGTTTGTTGATCACTAAAGGCTATGTATAACATACATTAGAATATGTAAGTAACCACTTAGTATTGAAAATATAATGGTTATTTACCTGTAATTATTAGTTCTGTTAATTTTATGAAACCAAATGATTCTTAACATTTAATGGGTAAATGAACTAGTTACAACTGGTAACAATAATAGAAAAGAGAAGTACTATCTTAAGGAACAATCACATGGTGACGAACTCTTTCTATAAGTAGTCATTAAGGAACGACTGAAAACATTCGAACGATTTTAAACTGTATCTTTGAAAACAATCAGTTGATAGATTGTACCGTTTTGAAAACTTTAGTTGATCAAACGACATATGAAACTATCGTAAATGACCTTTCAAACGTTTTTGATGTATTTACACCATAACAGATGCAAAACTTAACTGCTTTTTAGCACATGTTATTTTCGAATTCACTAATGCATAACCTTGACACAATAATTATGGATGCCTGAATGTAGACCCTGATAAATAAGTTATGGAAAGCAATAGTTCGCTCGAAAATTCTTTGTTTTTTTAAACATGTATTTGAAGGTGTAACTAAATGAAATGATCTGTAATTTATTTTGTTTTCGGGTTCGGTGCGTAATTTTGTGACAAAAAGTTCTTTTCCTTTCGATTGTTATCACAACGTATTTATTTGTCAATTTCATAATTATATACATTCCTTCTTATTGTGGATATCTTTTGAAAATTGCAATACAAAGTTGGAACAATTGGAATGTTGGGATATTACAATGATATCGTCAGTCAAGATCAACACAGAACTTGACGCATTTATCAGTCCCAAGTTGACACACCATATGAGTATAGAGAGATAAAATAATCAAGATGAAGAATACAGTAGTATAAAAAAGTAGTACCAGCAGTAATAAAAAAAATTAGGTATAGAGGATATGGTTTGAGAAGAGACAGTTCGTGGGATAAGAGGTATAAAATAAGTTGGATCTGATGACGGTTAAAAAGTAGATATGCACTTGAACAGTTGGGACTCATTTTCAGCCATTTCACTAGTCTTCAACCACTGTTTGTAGTCATCATTCTGACTGTAATCAGATAATCTAGACCCGCCGAAATAGCTCAGACAAACAGTCAATGACTTCATGAACTGATCTAACGTCTTGATTTAGTTACCCCTAATGTTTTCCAATCTACTTTTATGTCAGCTAATACTGCGCTTCGAGATAGATGGTAGTCAGGCATGTTCTAATACAAGCCCTAGCTACCAGTCATTAAAGATTCAAAATCTTATCAACTGATTTATCATTCTTACAGAGTATGTTCAGTTTAACTTAATTGTTATTTACTTAGTTGTCCCAATATACGTGCTTATAAGACGCACATGGTCAAACACTAGTAATTGGTCAATGTCACAAATAAATAACTTATCTGACGCAAAACTCTATAAACATCATATAAAAATAAAAATGATATAATTATGCAAAAAAAGGGACAACTGAAAAATTACCGCATCAGCTGACGGTTCTAATGATAGTCCGCTCAATCGGTTTATTTCCATTTCATCAGAAATAACTGTATACCTGAGAGGAGAATATGGAATAGGTTTCTGTACAATTTTAGGTTCCATCAATGTAAGGAGTGCATCGATTTCACGTTCATCATTAAAAATCTATGACAAAAAAATGATTGAGAATACTAGATTTTTAAATTCATAACCAAAAATATATATTATACACCAAATATCCAAAGCTAAATATACAAATACGGGAATTTTATTTATGTATTAGAGAATCATTATAATAAAAGTGTATTCACAGCTTTATGGTAAATTATATGACTGAGAAACTTGATCCCATGCTAGTAAACATTATTGTAACAGGCTGCACTAAGCCACAAACAGACTGCAATTTCATAACACATGATAATATATCAAGTAAACGAATCAAATAATCAGTCATTTAGTGAGTAGTGTAGAGTCTGACAAAAATGTATGCGGGGTTGAGTTGGCATACCACGTGCAATTAGTCAGTCAATCGCAAAGTAGGACCTGATACGTACGTACATCGGTTTAAGTTGTCATACTCCATTAGCACAGGGAGATGGAATGAACCATACTAACAAAAAGAGATAAAAACTAATAAGATGAATAGCAAAAGAAACTGAAATAATGTGGTAATGATGATCGCGGGAAAGACTGAGCATTGAGAATGTGATTCCAAAAGACAGAGTAAAAAGGAGGTATGAAGGAGTACTGGAATTTAAGATCGAGAGGCAGATAAATAGTAGGTTTATCTGCCTCATTGTGAACGATTCTAAATCATGTTACCCAGATTTTCGAACTACTGATCACGGTTATCACCCAAACCACAATCGAGTAGTTTGGATCCACCAACAAGGCTCAGATCAACAGTAATTTCATGGACTGACGGTATTTTGGTCCGAACGCCCGCCCGATAAGCTTTCTGTCAACCTTATTCTAAACCAATAAACACCATACATCAATGTAGATGGTGGTTAGACATACACTTGTGCAGTATAATAACCCTTTAATTGACAGATAAACATCTCTCCCCAAACATAAGTTAACGCACTCAACTACTTTACTTCCATTAGGCGGTAGTGTAGATCAGTTCTTTGGAAATATTTTGAATTTACAGATAAAAATGCATCTTCAACATGTTTGTATACATGTTCAATGTGATCAACAGACTCTACATCTTGATGGTTTCTACACCGAATAGGACTATCATCGGCATATTCTAAATCAATAAGTGAATCGCTTAATAGCAAGTCTACCCCTGGTTAGTTAGATGAATCGTAATTTCTAAGAGGACATATATGACAAACTTAGATAAAAAGGAGGACAGTGGTGAACATCATTCGATAATGACGATTTTGATGGCAGTTTAACAAATGCTAATATTCGGTTAGTAATTTAATCAGTTCAGCTGTTAAAACAGGATCACTATTCTCAATATAGAAATATTATTGCGTTCAATCTTCAGTATTAAACGAATTCTGTCAATTAATTCGACAAAGTAAAAACAGTTGAATTATATGATTTGATAGGATTTTCGATTATATACATGTGAATAATTTTAATAATAAAGATAAAATGGAAACGTAATTAATTATCAGAAATATGGATATATCGACGATGTACTCTAATGGAGTTTTTACAGTTATATAGTAAATAAGCCTTAAAAATACTTGATATATATATCGTATCTAAATTTATTAAACATTTTTCTTACTAATGAATTTGATTAAAACTAAGCAATACAAAAGAACGATTTAGTATATTTATTTGTATACATTAGAGATCAACTGATATTAAATCTGTTATCTTTAACTACTAAATAGAGAATATTCGAACAAATGTTTGACAATCTTTATGTACCAATAAAGTGGCCTTATTAAAGAAGTTTTTTAAGCGAGTCTTACCTATACTAGCACATAACAATAATGGTAATAGTAATAATAGTCAGCTGATATCAATGAAAACACAAGATATGTGACTATTCTGTTTTCAAGATAGATTCGATAATATGGCATGCTACATTCCCACTTTTTAGATGTGACTTTATAAATGAATTGAATATATATATCAATGAGTATTGAAACTAAAATACTTCATGTTTATTAGTTTAGTCAGTTAGTCATCATCAGTGCACGACCTGACACGAAGGTACATCGGCTCAAGTCAGTACATCATACATCAGTATAATTCCGAAAATCCCAACTGTCCGAATATTCATCCTGTTATGGAAGCTTGCACTCAACAATCCAATAAAAAACACGGACACTTACTTCTACAGGGTTATTCAAACAATTAGAATTGCTTTCAGAATATACTAATGATTTTCCGTTAATAACCAATTCCCTTGACGATGATGATGAATAATGTACCACGGGTTTATCAACTAAACTAGAAAATTTAGTATTTTCATCAAACGTATTTTCAGTATTGCACTGAAATTTTTCGACTTCATCCAATTGACGACAATTATTATCATTATCAACATTATTATTAGTGGCAGTAGTAGTAGTAGTAGTAGCAGTAGTCAGAGTATAATTAATGGTACTGGCTCCCGTTATAGTACTTGACAGTTTAAGTACATCACCTGTAGTGAAAATGCATACAATTCACTGTCAAAATATTATTTTTAAAAAGAGAAAAATATGTAAACAGAACTCTATATTGTTTATCCATTAAGTGTAATTATCATCAAACAAAATTAGGCTACTATTACTATTATTACTGACTCATATTTTCATACTTTATACAATCAACATCTGTACATGATTAAACAAGTCCTTAGCGTAGATTTAATTTATGTATATTGCATTTACTTTTGTCATTATTACCTCGAAAAAATCCTGTTTGGAATGCTAGATCCTCGGAACTCAGTAAATGTCTTATTTTTGTGGTTTTATTTTAGAAATTTGAACTTCTTGTCTTCGGGCCGAAATCGACCATTTTCACCTTCATGTCGTATTTACCATTGAGAGGACCTTTAATGTCATTGGTTTGTTCTCTTTTAATATGCTACTTTTTTTACGATTCCCAAATATATTTTTATGTAGTATATATATGTTTCAGTTGTGCTTGTTGATTTTCGTGCTTGTGAACACATTTCTTTCTTCTGAACCCGAACTTCTCTCTATTTAGCGGGGCTGTCAGTCAGTCAGTCAGTATCGACGTAGAACTTCGTACGTACGTACATCAGTTCGAGTTGCCACACCACATTAGCACAGAGATGCAGTGGTCGATTCAAATTCCGTAGTGGTAGAGGTAGTAAGAGTATAAGCAGTAATCGGAAAGATTAGTGTTTGGAGATGTTACTTAAAGAGTATAATACAGTGAAATAAATTTGGGAAGAGAAAAAAAAGAGACAAGAAGGAATAACGAGATCAAAATTTGGGAGAACACAAAGAGTGGATGCACCTGCGCCATTGTGGACTATTCTATTTATTTTCAACATGTAATCATAAAATACATTGAAAATCTACGCAGACATCTATGACTACGAAATCTGAAAAGCTAAATAAAGCTAGAAGACAATAATTCGTTTGAGACTTTACAGTGAAAATGCTATATGATTAAACATTGTAAATCTAAAAATATGAAAAGTCGTGACCAGTGGAGTCTAATTCGTGTCGAGTGTGACCGTTATCTACCATAGTTAATTAATGGAGGGTTACGCAAGATAATAGATTGATTACAGTTGGGCATTAACTCCGTTGGATGGCGACTCAGTGGTCTAGACATTATAAGTCCGCGCGCGAGACCGAAGGTCCTGAGTTCGAATCCCACGTGTGGTCGTAGGTGCGTATTATTGGGGAGCCCCGTACTAGAACGAGACGGTTATCCAGTGTCTCCAGATTTTCAATAGTGGTCTATCTAAGATCGACTAGTGATTTCAACTGTGAAAATAGCAACTTAGCTGACATAAGATATTTTTACGAATTTATTGATAAAAACCAAATAAACTCACTATTCGATGGACGAGAATCAGTGGAAAGGCTAGAAAGAAAGTTGAAAAGATAAATATCATTAAATATCTAGATTTTTTAACAATCCAAAAGTAAACTACGTATTTTTAGTGTTTGCGCTTAATCGTACGAAATCAAATTGATTACGCTTTGTGTATGCGTTTTATAAAGACCAATTTAAAAATCTAGCGTCAAAATTTGAAAAATTTGAAGATGCTCCTACTACATCAACATCGAATTTATTATGTCTATGTGTGTGAGAGAGAGAGGACGATTTAAAATTTCCAATTATTAGTTCAACCAAGCAAGCAATACATAGACCTATGTGCATAGGTTACATTAACATCAATTTATTGCAAGCAGTATAGCATTGCGCTCTCATCCGTCATACGGAACTTCAAGGCAAAGGAAATAGAAATAAAATATAGTGGGAGTAATAGTTCCCATTCATTGTGGAGCCACTAAAGGAATGAAATTCAAACCAGTGCGAATCATACAACTTTTGACCTGGTGCTACTAAACGTGTTAAGCAGGTAGATATTCCGATTTTATAAAAGAAAATTAAAAAGGAATATCAAAATTATAATTCGTATTTTTAAACTCTTTTTATGCTCAATTGAAGACAGTTTATTGAACCAAACCATTATACGCGAACTACAAGTTACTGAAATACAAAATTATTTTATCAATCATTGAAATTATTCCCGACCATTTTGGAATTATATCAACAAGAAGTACGTATATTATGCTCCTGATCAGACCAAACAAGCCAAATGGTTAGTACAAACCTGGTTAGTACAAATAGCTTCTTTAGAGTGTACCTTAGCCATACGCTGTCAGGATGTTAAATTTATAGCAATATCCTAGCTTCACGAATTGAAAGATGTCACTTACAATAAGACTTACTCAAATTTATTTACAGGCATTTACAAAAATTAAAGTGCCCTTAAAAGGTGAGATTAAAATTACTTTATACCTTCCTTTCTACGAACTAATTCTTTCTCCCTGTATCATAATCTTATATGCGAACTTTTTTTCATATATTACTATCCGTGAAGTAACTAATTCTATGAATTTGGTGTTCACCTTGTTGTGCTAATAAGGTATGGCAACTTGGACTGACGCATATATGTGCATTGTCCCACGTTGTAGATAACTGGCCGACTGAGAATGTAATACGTTCAAGTAGTAATAAATATGCTAGTGTTCATCTGGATCATCTTTGGTATCGTGATGTTAGTTTGGCTGTAAAAAGCTGGGTTCACAACCCATCGTTGAGAGCAGCTTGGTTCTATACTTGCGAAACTTGAACTTATTGAACTAAAAATGTTATACGACTCTATGTTCAACTATAGCTGTCTTTGAAGGATTGCTGATATTCAGTGGCAAAACGATGTTAGTAATCAGGAGGTTCAGCAATGTGTGTTTAGGGATGTCAATGATAACTTATTTGATATCGCTTTATTAGTTCACGATGGGACTGACTGTGAAAAATGAAGATGTATTCAGTTTTAACGAAGAGCCGAGATATGAAAGAAGGCTGTATAGAATTGTCAACTGTCGGTCTATCACAACTCCCTAACCGAGGTTCGAGAGATAGTCCAACTCAGTAGCTTGAGACCTTATCAAACATGGCTCAAAACAGAAACCATTGACGATTCTATTGTAATTTCGTTTACTTACTTTTAAAAGAGAAACGAACTTCTTAAACTAAAAGATTCTTACTAGTTGTACTTTTCTTAACTGAAATACTTCTATCATTACACACGACTCTCATCCACTTATTTTTACTAATCTGATTATTTTCCAACTACATTTACTCTTCTGTATCTATAACTTCGAAATTCTACTCGCTAGTTTGCTTGGGGTATATTAATTTTGGTGTTCATTTGTAATAACATTTGTGTTCAAATAAATAAATGAAGTCAAATTACTGTGTACAGTAATGTAGGGGAAAAATAAAATTATGCATAACTAAGAAATCAACTTACTCATCCGTATAGCTTAATAAACAGGAATTCATAGATGGATCATAATTTGGAGAAAAAACGGCCAATTGAGCTAATGGTCGAGTGGATTCATTTGAAACATGGGTTTGTTTCTTCTCACATAAAGGAATTTCCCGATTAGTTCGATTAATTTTTGGTGCAGCTTCATAAAACAGATTATTACGAGGCCATACATAAGTAATAAATCTATTATTTCCATCACTGCTCGTAATATGACTAGAATTATTAGATAAACTGCCAGCTTTACATAGGCTTTCTTCGATCCGACGTAAATGATTTAAAACAACAGTAGCATTTAGACGACTAGCAAGACATCCTAACGCTTGCAAACTTAAAACTGATAGTGCATTATGACTATCGAAAACACCACGACATATCTACAGAAAATAAAAACTTTTATAGAATTGAGCATCACTAGATATCAAACCTAAAGATAATGTATATTACCGAAATTGACGAAAGAAAAAAGTGAGCACAGAAATTAGACGTCAATATTTCTATACAAAAAATTTTAAACTTAAAAAAACTAAGAACACAAAAAATAAAAAACACCTATAGCTGGAACTTAAACCCGATACGCATGTCACGCTCGGGAGCTATATCCCAGCACTCTATATAGCATTTTGTGAATCGATACAACATTGTCCACAGATAACAATGAATCGAACACATATGCACAAATCAATGCATTAAACACAAAACGAAGAGCACATCCAACCATCACGAATCAATCACACACCAACAAAACAAAAACACACAATCAACAATACATTCACGTCAAACACCACACACAACACAATCAATAATCCACACTCCAGCATTCCGAATATCAATCATTCAACAACAAACAACACCTATAGCTGGAACTTAAACCCGATACGCATGTCACGCTCGGGAGCTATATCCCAGCACTCTATATAGCATTTTGTGAATCGATACAACATTGTCCACAGACAACAATGAATCGAACACATATGCACAAATCAATGCATTAAACACAAAACGAAGAGCACGTCCAATCATCACGAATCAATCACACACCAACAAAACAGAAACACACAATCAACAATACATTCACGTCAAACACCACACACAACACAATCAATAATCCACACTCCAGCATTCCGAACATCAATCATTCAACAACAAACAACACCTATAGCTGGAACTTAAACCCGATACGCATGTCACGCTCGGGAGCTATATCCCAGCACTCTATATAGCATTTTGTGAATCGATACAACATTGTCCACAGACAACAATGAATCGAACACATATGCACAAATCAATGCATTAAACACAAAACGAAGAGCACATCCAACCATCACGAATCAATCACACACCAACAAAACAGAAACACACAATCAACAATACATTCACGTCAAACACCACACACAACACAATCAATAATCCACACTCCAGCATTCCGAACATCAATCATTCAACAACAAACAACACCTATAGCTGGAACTTAAACCCGATAAGCATGTCACGCTCGGGAGCTATATCCCAGCACTCTATATAGCATTTTGTGAATCGATACAACATTGTCCACAGATAACAATGAATCGAACACATATGCACAAATCAATGCATTAAACACAAAACGAAGAGCACATCCAACCATCACGAATCAATCACACACCAACAAAACAGAAACACACAATCAACAATACATTCACGTCAAACACCACACACAACACAATCAATAATCCACACTCCAGCATTCCGAATATCAATCATTCAACAACAAACAACACCTATAGCTGGAACTTAAACCCGATACGCATGTCACGCTCGGGAGCTATATCCCAGCACTCTATATAGCATTTTGTGAATCGATACAACATTGTCCACGAACAACAATGAATCGAACACATATGCACAAATCAATGCATTAAACACAAAACGAAGAGCACGTCCAATCATCACGAATCAATCACACACCAACAAAACAGAAACACACAATCAACAATACATTCACGTCAAACACCACACACAACACAATCAATAATCCACACTCCAGCATTCCGAACATCAATCATTCAACAACAAACAACACCTATAGCTGGAACTTAAACCCGATAAGCATGTCACGCTCGGGAGCTATATCCCAGCACTCTATATAGCATTTTGTGAATCGATACAACATTGTCCACAGATAACAATGAATCGAACACATATGCACAAATCAATGCATTAAACACAAAACGAAGAGCACATCCAACCATCACGAATCAATCACACACCAACAAAACAGAAACACACAATCAACAATACATTCACGTCAAACACCACACACAACACAATCAATAATCCACACTCCAGCATTCCGAATATCAATCATTCAACAACAAACAACACCTATAGCTGGAACTTAAACCCGATACGCATGTCACGCTCGGGAGCTATATCCCAGCACTCTATATAGCATTTTGTGAATCGATACAACATTGTCCACGAACAACAATGAATCGAACACATATGCACAAATCAATGCATTAAACACAAAACGAAGAGCACATCCAACCATCACGAATCAATCACACACCAACAAAACAGAAACACACAATCAACAATACATTCACGTCAAACACCACACACAACACAATCAATAATCCACACTCCAGCATTCCGAATATCAATCATTCAACAACAAACAACACCTATAGCTGGAACTTAAACCCGATACGCATGTCACGCTCGGGAGCTATATCCCAGCACTCTATATAGCATTTTGTGAATCGATACAACATTGTCCACGAACAACAATGAATCGAACACATATGCACAAATCAATGCATTAAACACAAAACGAAGAGCACGTCCAATCATCACGAATCAATCACACACCAACAAAACAAAAACACACAATCAACAATACATTCACGTCAAACACCACACACAACACAATCAATAATCCACACTCCAGCATTCCGAACATCAATCATTCAACAACAAACAACACCTATAGCTGGAACTTAAACCCGATAAGCATGTCACGCTCGGGAGCTATATCCCAGCACTCTATATAGCATTTTGTGAATCGATACAACATTGTCCACAGACAACAATGAATCGAACACATATGCACAAATCAATGCATTAAACACAAAACGAAGAGCACATCCAACCATCACGAATCAATCACACACCAACAAAACAGAAACACACAATCAACAATACATTCACGTCAAACACCACACACAACACAATCAATAATCCACACTCCAGCATTCCGAATATCAATCATTCAACAACAAACAACACCTATAGCTGGAACTTAAACCCGATACGCATGTCACGCTCGGGAGCTATATCCCAGCACTCTATATAGCATTTTGTGAATCGATACAACATTGTCCACAGACAACAATGAATCGAACACATATGCACAAATCAATGCATTAAACACAAAACGAAGAGCACATCCAACCATCACGAATCAATCACACACCAACAAAACAGAAACACACAATCAACAATACATTCACGTCAAACACCACACACAACACAATCAATAATCCACACTCCAGCATTCCGAATATCAATCATTCAACAACAAACAACACCTATAGCTGGAACTTAAACCCGATACGCATGTCACGCTCGGGAGCTATATCCCAGCACTCTATATAGCATTTTGTGAATCGATACAACATTGTCCACAGACAACAATGAATCGAACACATATGCACAAATCAATGCATTAAACACAAAACGAAGAGCACATCCAACCATCACGAATCAATCACACACCAACAAAACAGAAACACACAATCAACAATACATTCACGTCAAACACCACACACAACACAATCAATAATCCACACTCCAGCATTCCGAACATCAATCATTCAACAACAAACAACACCTATAGCTGGAACTTAAACCCGATACGCATGTCACGCTCGGGAGCTATATCCCAGCACTCTATATAGCATTTTGTGAATCGATACAACATTGTCCACAGACAACAATGAATCGAACGCATATATGTATAAATTAATGCACTGAGAATAAAATATATTGTATATCGAATTATAACTATATATATATATGTTCTGGTGACTTGCACAATTACCATGATCTTGAGTAATATGTAACTCGATTTATTATTCATTTTGTACGTGATCCATACTATGTGGAGTATTAATATGCTTGTTCATTGTTCATGAACAAGAACGTGGTCAACCAATCAAGTTTAAATTTGTGAAAGTCAGCATTAAATATGCAGGTGATCTTACTAAATTCTTAGGGTTACGACTAACAGCCCACTTAACGAATCATCTACTATTCAATATGCTGCACCATATTATCTTACTTACGGTGATCACAGATCAAACTGACAATAAAAGCCACATCACTTTCTGGTTACTGACTAATATTATTGAATTTTCTATAACTCAGTGATTGAGTTATTGTAAAACGGTGCAACAAAATCCAAAGGATATGGTACAAGAATAAAGAAGACTATGCATAATTGTGTTAGAAATATTATGTTGAAAATTAAACACAAAATGCAATTATACCTACTTGTGGTAATATCACATTTAACAAATCACTATCAGTTAATATTTTTAAATAGCCAGTGAAGTGCTGAAGTAACAAAATACGCGTATGTCTCTCGTTAACCATAAATTTCTGAACAATTAAAGGATTGACAAACTTCTGAAAATTTCGAAGAGATATGATCAATTTGGATTTGGGTGACTCTTGAAGGTTTTCTAGATTAAAAAATCAGACCAAAAACGAATCAAGTTACTTGATAACAAAAAAGTATATATATATATATCCGTTTATGTAATCACCACCGACAAAAACAAAATAAGAACTCAATAACTAAATATAATTTTATATATTCTGAAAATAATAATTACAGAATTCACGCCAGTTTACAGGAATGATCAATTTGGTAAAAAAAAATTCGTCGCTGCAGCATTTGACTGGACAAACACAGTAGCATATGCTCGACTAACAGAGTATCACATTACCAACTAAAGAAGAAATTTGTTTTTCAAGCCTTCTAAATTATACTTCTTAATGAATAAGATACTCGTAAGTTACTAGTATTTGACTACAGATGCCTTAGAAATATCGCTGGCATCTGCTGGGATCACCGGGTAAGTAATAGTGAGGTTAGACTCAGAGTATTAGGGAATGATGGTAAATCAGTTGATGAGGTTGTGAATCTCCATCGACTGAGATGGTTGGGCCACGTGTTACGTATGCCCGAACACCGATTACCACGACGCGCAATGCTAACCGGTGCTGGAGATGGTTGGAAGAAAGTTAGGGGCGGCCAAACCAAAACGTGGTATCGGTGCTTGAAGTCACTAACTTCTAGTCTTGCCATGTTGGTAGATGCATACCATTTGATTGTGTTCCGCGTGACTATAGTAACTAGTGGTTGGAGACTCTGGGTGACATGGCTCAGAATCGATCACAATGGTGTAGGGGTATGTACTCTTTGTCTGTCCTTAAACAGAGAGATTAAAATTACTTTATACCTTCCTTTCTACGAACTAATTCTTTCTCCCTGTATCATAATCTTATATGCGAACTTTTTTTCATATATTACTATCCGTGAAGTAACTAATTCTATGAATTTGGTGTTCACCTTGTTGTGCTAATAAGGTATGGCAACTTGGACTGACGCACATATGTGCATTGTCCTACGTTGTAGATGACCGACTGACTGTTCACAAACGACAATGACTCAAACACATATGCACAAATCAATGCACTGAACACAAAACACTGGGCACATCTACACACTATACGATCTGGGATATACATTGGGAGCGATTTACACTATTTTGAAGACTAACGAATAAACATTATTATGGGGAATAAATATTAAAGAGGATCTCCAATCAGGAAACATGCTTTTGGAAAGACGAAAGTGTAACCATTTAAAACACCCATGACCAAGCTGAGTGAAAATGATGGATAATTCCAAACACTACTCAGGATAGCCAGTCCGGATGAAAGTATATTAAATAATGAAATAACATAAGTTCCCCAATAAACAGCTCTTAAGACGGTGATATATTTATTAGGTATTTATGTGTTGAACACTGAAGGTCAAAGCAATTAATTGCTGTTTTTAGACTAGTAAATACCATTAGTTGTGTCCGTTAGCGTGCAGGTCTAGAGAAAAGAGATTTGTCCTAAGAAATTTTGATATTTTCCGTGTTGACGCTCGCTTTGGTATTGTGAAGAGTGGGAATATGAGTTGTAGTCACTTATTGTAGGATTATATGTACCATGGGTCAGTATTTGAGTTGCAGTACATTAGTGTTCAAAGGAATCGTAACGAAATCACTTACAAAGTATATGGAACAAAACACTCCACGAGGAAAATAGTTCCCCTATTAAAAATGAGGGTACAAAACTAATAATCAAAATGAAAACACACCTTCAAAAGCGTGGAAAATCTGCGCAAGTACGGTTTGAGCCGGATAATCAAGAAAGATGGTGTTTTCGAACATTTTTGGTAAAATGTTGCGACAAAATAACTCTTCTGATATCCTGTTAAATACTTTTTCTGTAAATGATCTAGATTCCAAAAAAAAGAACGAGAAATGAGATAACATTAGTTTAGTAGCCAAGTATCGGTTTATGTGTTGGGGGGTAGAGCCAGTAATACTACTCGATGTTGGGGACGATATATCCCCAAAACTCATATTTGTAATTTTATCATATCGATTAACTTATCGATTAAATGATTAAATAGCAGTCAATTGATGAACTCATTGATTAATGTTTAGAAAATTCCCATGACAATATCGACTATGTATATTTGTATACATACGTTTTAAATTGTGTTTGTGGGTTCGCTCGTTTTCTGGCTGTTTGCAGAATATATTTTCCATACCAAGCTTGGACTTCTCCTTCTAGGTAGCGGGGCTGGAACGCATTAATAGCTAGATTACTGGTCTTTGGTCACTGAGTCTTGTTCTCGTTCGCAGATCAAGTGAACTCGTGAAGCTCCAAAACCTAACACTCGATTATGTCCATTAACGTAGTAAGGATTAGATTTGGGTCTGAGTCTCGATAGATGAGCTTCGATTACTAAGGAGATGGCTTAGTGTCTAAAGAAGTCGTCTTCCAACCAGATTCAAAGTTTAAAACACATTCTGCTAACTTCGTGGTATCGCAAGTTTTCAATATGTTTTAAAGCCAAGTATATAGATCAATATTTGATGGGTAAATTATACTAAAAGACACCATTTTGGAAAGGCCTATTGTAGTGAACTTTCTTCACATTGGAGTGGCGCTAAACCTTGCAAGCACCTTCAAAATCTCCATCCTGTGTTACGTATATAACCCATTATACCAAGAGGTCTTACAATATTATTTGCCACGAATGGGTACCAAAAACCCAAGTAACTCTGTTTAAGGCCTTTATTAAAGGCTTGATTGAAATGATTAAGTTAGATGGTCTGCGCCAGGGTTATTCACATTCGGTATTTTCATTTATTTTATAATTGATATGTTTCAAAATGTTTATCTTTATTAGAGTAGGATTATAAGGATGTGACTTTATGTTGAAGACTCTATTATCAAGTTAAATTGAGCAAATAAAAGTCCAGTTTGGTGAGGAATATGTTAATGTCATGAAAGGCAAGAATTTGGCCTAACGATCAGGTCCTGACCGACTGGAGTTAGTGACTTAAATACTAATGCCCATCAGCCGCCTATGACATTTTATCATGTTATGCACATAAACATGTAACCTTATTCGATATACAAACATTTCCCTCTGTTTTGCGATCTTTTTCTTAATTTCAAATCATTCGGGAGCTTAAGTCAGAAATTCGCTCTCGTCAGCAGCCACTTCGTACCAATGCGTTGATCAATCACTCAGCATTATCACGATTAGGGTTTCATAAAAAAAGAAACGTGAGACCCTGTTTTATAACAGCTGACTGAATACCAGATTGTGTGGAAGCTTTGAACGACACTAAAAATGTTATCCTCCGAATACACAATTGATGATTGGTTTCTATGAACTTTGAGTTCAACTGTGAAGAGTGGGTTCGTCAAGTGCAATGTCATCCAATGACCCGAACTATTGACCATGGTAATCGCACGAACCCCAGCTGAACAGTCCCCAACTGCCAACAAACCTAAGACTCTCAAATGCCCTGGTACAGCCGAGGGTGGCGAAAGTTCGTTCGCCGTCTCGAAATGCTCTCACATGACCACGCGTATACAGCCACTGCCAGGGAAGTCCTTCTCACTGCTTTCCCGTGGTAGGAGTGTTGTTTACCGAATCGAGAGAACGAGAAGCGGATGACTAGAGCTTTAACAGAGTTGGTGGACACGGACGATCCCCCTAGAGTAGGAAAACATTGATTCCAAACCAATAATGTACATGGGTCACAAGATCCCGAGAGAACAAATGGCGTATGAACGAATTGTTGGTCATCGGTTACTATTGGACTGGATCTTCTGACGTTACTCCACTGCTTTGTGGATCAGACCTCTAGGCAAAAGGCTCAGTGAGTGGCCCTCTAAGAAAACCACCTGCCTCGGTTTGGGCACCTGGGCAGTACCACAGTCCTCACACAGACCAGTAACTACTGCTGGCCTCGTTTTCATTGTGCCGTGCATATGTACTCCATGCCCTCTTTTACTAATAATCGTGTCCAGATAAATAATAAATAAGAACAAACCAAAGACCAATAATCCAATATATGTACTGATGCCATATCTTAATTTGGTCACTCTAGCTTTTGGTAATAGACAAACGCCACAAAGTAATATAGCTTAACGACAAACTTGCTGCTTTTACTAAACGGAACAGAATATTAGGTCAAGTAGACTAGTTGGTAATGAGTTGAACCAAGTGGAGGTTTCATCTACATCGATTAACATGAACTTTCATATAAATACAGGTATAATGCTCTATTTCAGTAGTGAGTGATTGAAACTACAATAACTCAAATGGTACTGAACAGATTTCGTATGTACATCTTTATTAAATGAAAATTGACAGAACCAAAAAATCTTACAATAGTCGTACCTGAAGAACACTTCCTTCTCCTCATCACTACGACTCACATATGTGTCTAGAAAATCCAATGTGGATATATATGGGCTCCTAAATAACAAATCTAAGAACTCCGAAGAAGCTTACTTGAAAGATGGGTGAGCTAGTAGGTGGTCAGAAGGTATACGCGCTTTGGGTAAACTATGCATGCAAGAGTTAATTAAAACCTGTATGAGATTATAGAAAGGACCTAGGGAAACAAAACAATTATGAGTGATGAAGTACAAAACCTTCGCCTGTATCAGTTAGCGTACAAATCATTCGGCTAAAACAATATATATCATAACAGAAGGCATACGCCGGATCAAAATTTAAAGCCTGAAAAGCGTCAGATAATTTTGTTTGACCTACTTTTGCGTCTTGTCGTCCCTTTAAAGCTTCAATTCTTCGTATATGGTCAGAAGACATATTCTTAAATTCCAGAGCGAGCTCAAAACCGCACAACTTCCAACACATATTCGAATCAATAAATACACTGGTAGTATCCACGTTATTGTGCGAAACTCCAAGCTAGTCGAAGGGATATTAGTTGACAATTAGTTACTGTATTATGCAGGAAATTGAGAGCAGAAAGAAGACTATAGGACCCAGCTAGTAGGTCATCCATGGTGGGATTAGTAACGAAAGCACTAAATGGGACTGAGTTTTCAACCACCAAGTACAAACTGTTAAGTGCATCAGAACAAGCCTTGTGGACACGAAGAATAGACGGATGACGCAGCCTAACAGGTATCTTGATTAGTAGCAGCAACAGTTGAAATAACTTACCGACGAGCTGAGTAAATCATCACACGCAAGCAAGTTTGCACACGCACTAATTTTCATATCACTTTGCGAATCATCATTTCTATTAGTTGTTGTATGTGTCTTAAGGTACTTGATAATGCGAAACTTGTTATATGAAGGTTGAACAGTATGATGGAATGAAACCTCATAATTATCATTTTTATAGATCGCGAATCCGCCCCTCAAACAGTCACTTTTTACTAAGTGAATAGAGGAGTCAGAAATATTATTGCCCATATATGCACATTGACATTTTCAAAGAGGACGTACAGAGGATGCCAACACGACCTTGTGGAGACGAGTTTCCCACGATACCACAAAGGAAAGAAACAAACTCCAAGAAACAATTAACAGTTGTCAGAAACAGAAAACACTATCAATTTTAATGCAAATTTGTCGTTAAGTAACTTGAAAACAGAAATTATGGCCCCTCTGATACTCCAATATGACAATGGGAATAAGTTTGGCTTAGCCAGTCGGACATGATACGGGAGTTTCGCTATTTTCTGAATCACCTTAGTCGCGGTTCTGTGAACCCTTCCCAAAGCTCGGTCTTTTTTAAGCGGGAGCTGGTTCCTTGTACTCAGTACTCAAATTCAGAACGGACGAATACTGTATACGTTCTCAAACAGGCTTTAGCACCGACATGGCTAAAGGTCCTACATATTGACCATAGGGTTCCAAAACCTATAGCGGCTATCAGATGGCAACGTGTAGTATTTTTTTAAAGTTTTGGCTTACTATGACTCTCAAGTCACTGTATGTCTTAACAACAGGTAGCTCGTTGTTATTCACCTTGTATGTACCTGTATCTTGTGGACAACTATGCATTATATTGCATTTGGAAGCAGTTATCGGCAAATGGCAATTTTTCGACCATTCAGCTATTTTTCCCCGGTCATTTTGAAGATATAAACGATCACCGTTACTTTTTATCGCTCTCGATGTCTCGACATCGTCAGCATATAACAGAACCAGTGATGACAGGAGAACATGGAGGTCATTTGCATCCAGAAGGAACAACGGTGGTCCCTAAGCTGTGCCGTGAGGCACACCGCTAGGTACAGTATCTCAGCTAAACATCTTGCAGTTTGTAATAACTAAGAGTTAACCTCAAACAAATAAGTATATATCAAAGCAATAAATCTCAAGTATTAACTCACTTCCTTATTTCGTATAGGCATTATATTTCGTGTTATCCTATATTGAATGCTGAAAAGCTTTGCGTATTTGAACAGGTAACATACTGCTCCACTGTGACTGTCCCACGATCTAAATAAAGACCTATCCTTTGCAGTTAATTGTGACTTTCATAGAGTCATTCTTAACAATTATTGTACAAATGTTTCACTCTGTATAATATAACATAAATATACATTTATTTATCCGAGTGCACTAAAGGAACTTTTTATCTTATTTTATTTCATTTTTTTAATTGTTGGTATACTTTAGAGGTCGATATTCATTACACAATTACTATTATCATCATGGTTTAACCCTTTCACTAGGTGTTCATTTCTTTTCTCTCTCTTTTTTCCATCCAAATCAATATTATTCTTGAGATTACAAAGTTTTTAATTAATACAGTAACTTGTGTTACACTTAAATCAACTTCTCAGACTCGTTTTATCTTCTCTATTCATATATGACTCATACATATTGATATGTGGTTATCCTTTCTACTTAGTTGAGACTTTCATAGCATCACTCCAAACTATGATTGCACAAACATTTATTCTAGAGTCATACTTTACTGCAATAATAATTTATTTTTTCTTAATTATTTTCTATTTTATTTATGTTACTAATTTGACGATGCACACATAGTCGTTTATTCCTGTTCTGTGTTCATAAACCCGCCTTTTAAACTATTTGCGTATTTCACGTCTCCTTTATTTCGATTTCCTTATTTCCTTCCTTTCCCTCTTTAAACTCAATTCAATGTTCTTCTCAATTACACAGATTTATTATCATTATTTTATTATAATTACTCTCTTTTTTCAAATATGGCAAATATAATGCTAACATTATTGAAACTTGTGCATTATTGTATTTTCGAAAGAAACCAGAAATGGTTTCTTCACAACACTTATGTACCCCTAAGATATTTGTGAATAATAACAAAAATAGTCTGGTTTCTTCTATCAATAGAACGCGGGTAACCTTCAGTTACGAAAATGGTGAGCGCTGCTTTGAACACAAATTTAATTTAATAAACGTGTTACTATTATCTTTTACTTAGTTCTATCCTTGTCGTAACGGGAAGAGAACGATGAAAATCCATCCACAGCTCTTCTGTTGGACAGTAATGTCATTTATCTGTCTCTTCTCCCTGTATTTTAACCTTTGTTCGGATCTTGTTTAACCACACTTGTTGTTCTTTGGTCTTCCTCGTCTGAGCCTTTATTATGTGATTTTGATGAAAGACTTATCTTTTGTTACCTAACTTTCTATTGCATGTTGCCGGACTATTGACAGTAAGGTCATGTTTGGCTAAGCTCAAGGTCACGGAGTAGTTCACTGTGTGACTGCTAAGCTTTTAAGTGTCTGCTTGGGATGACCGCGAGAATCCCTGCAGATAGATATTTGATCCCATCTTGTTGAGAATATTTTTATTGATTCTCAGATATCGAACCCTTTAGTGTTAACTGTTTCTTTTACTGTTTAGCGCTGTCTACTTTTCGTTAGGTAAACCTTTGACTGTATAGCACAGGCTGTATCGTTTGAGGTATTTTGTATTTTTGACATAATTTGTTCTATTTCCTAAAGTAGGACCGTTTAAATTGAGCTCGGAGTTTGTGTTTTGATATAATTTAATGCAAGTGTCTCAAAGACGCTTTGTAAGCTATACAGAAGAACGTAGTCTGACTTATTCGAATACATTTCGGTTCGTCAGTCCTGCGTTCAAGCTCAATACTGGCAGTTCGGTCGTTACACTTATCCTTCACCAACTTTTGGTATATATATTTACACAACGTTTTTCTATTTTAAGGTATTCGTGTTGTGATGATCATTTTACGTCGTTCTTATTATTTTACTATATTGTTCGTATACCTCATATCAGATTCAATACAAACCCATAAAATGGAGGATGTTTTATCAGTAGAGATAAAAACTGTTATGACTATGAAAGCTTGACTCCCAAAACTTGATCGCAGTGACCCCGAGTATTATTTCAAGAGACACAATATCAAATGTGAAGGAACTCGCTATAAAGATTTATGTTTTGTTTTCCTTTCATTAGTCGCATAGGACGTTTGTGACTTGATTTTATGTCCACCGTCACCACAACCTTACACCATTTTAGACAGCAGAGGAAGAACCATTTATCATTATCAGACGGCCAAAGAACTCAAGAGCTTTTCAAAGGAGAAACACAAAGTGATATGTCACCATCGCAGTTTCTGCGTCACCTCCAAGTCTTAGTGGGTGACAACACGTCAGATGAAGCAGTCCTAAAACAAGGATGGATAGAAGCCCTACCTTGCTACATCCAACATTGTCTGGACACACAAGATCCTGACACCCTTTTATATCATTTAACGCGTATAGCATCACGCATAATAAATCACATGCAAAAGGAAGAACCATCAAAAGACCCAGTCATAAAAGGACTCATTGGGAGTGTTAAAAGTCTCACTGAGGCTGTTGCCTGAATGCAACTGTGTCGTTGAAACAGGAGCAGGTCTTCACAACGACCAAGATCCAAGTTACAACTCAGGTCAGAAAACCCGGGCACTTCTGTTGGTACCATTGGAAGTTTGGTGTCAACTCAACCAAGTGCAGGCAACCACAAGCCTGGCGTAAACAGAATCCCAAGAATATGAGACACAAACAACCCCTTCCCAGATCGCGATGACTGAGGAGGCACTTTATTACGGACGGCCTAGTATCTAGAAAGAACAAAATTATGACAAGTTCGACTGTTACTAAAATGAATATAACCAAATCACAGAATATATGGCTTATCCTTTCCTATTATTCATTGTTTATTAATCATGACTTTGTAACAGCATAGGTTGGTTGGTTAAGAGTTGACCCCAAACAACCAAGCATATGCCAAAACAGTATTGTTCAAGTATTCATTCACTTCCTTATTTTGTATGAGCGTTATATTCCTTATTATCTTATATTGAATGCTGAAAGCCTTTGTTTGTCTGAACAGATAATCCCACGCTCCACTGTGACTGCGCTAAGATCGAAATAAACACGTACTCACAACTTCTCGTGTTTCTTCTATCAATAGTACGAGGGTTACCTATAGGCACGAAACTGGTGAGCCCTTTTTGAACACAAATTAACCTCATTTTTGTTATTAATATTATTTTTTTTACTCAATCGTAAAAGTAGACCTGATAATCCGTAAACTAAGTTGGGTATATAAATAGTTTATTTTTTTTATTATCTTAAGTTATTCGTGTCATAGAAACCATTTTTTTTTCGTGCTAATTTTGTTGCTATATTTGTCACATACCTCATGTCAGACTTAAAAGAAACCCATAATCTGGAGGATTTGTCATCAGTGGAGATAGACACTGTTATGACTACGAAATCTCGACTTCCAGAATTTGATCGTAGTGATCCTGAGTTGTGGTTTGCTCAACTCGAGCATTATTTCACGAGACACAATATCAAATCTGAAGGGATTCGCTATAGAGATTTGTGTTCTATCCTTCCTCCTTCAGTCGCCAAAGAAGTCCGTGACTTGATTTTAGATCCACCATCACCACAACCGTACACCGTCTTAAGACGAGAGATAATGAACCGTTTATCATTATCAGATAGTCAAAGAATCCAAAGACTTTTTCAAGGTGAAACACTAGGTGATCGGTCGCCGTCACAGTTTCTACGTCACCTCCAAGTCTTAGTGGGTGATAACACAGTGGGTGAAGCAGTCCTAAAACAAGGATGGATACAAGCTCTCCCATGCTACGTCCAACATTGTTTGGATGCACAAGATCCTGAAACCTCATTATCTCATTTAGCGCGTATAGCTGATAGAATAATGGAAAGAGGTCCTCCAACTGGATCAGGCACAATAAATCACACACAGAAAGTAGAATCAGCAAAAGACCCCGTCATAGAAGGACTCATTGCGAGTGTTAAGAGTCTCACTGAGGCTGTCACCAGAATGCAAATGGGTCATACAAACAGGAACAGGTCACCACAACGATCACGATCCAAGTCACAAAATAGGTCACAAATGTCCAGACAATCTGGGCAGTTTTGTTGGTACCACTGGAAGTTTGGTGTCAACTCTAACAAGTGCAGGCAACCATGCGCCTGGCCTAAGCATAATTCCAAGACAGCGGGAAACGAGTAACCCCTCCCCAGGTCGCGACAACTGAGGAGGGGCGCCTAAACTGTCGCTTGTTTTATGTCAGAGACAGAAACTCGGGCTTGAATTTCTTGGTGGACACTGGCGCTGCTCTTAGCATCATCCCTCGAAATAAAACTGAGATTAGTCGAGAAACATCCCCGATTACACTTCAAGCTGCAAATAAAACTACAATCGCGACATTTGGGCAGAAAACGTTAACCCTAGATTTTGGGTTCAGAAGGCAATTCCCTTGGGTTTTCACGGTAGCCGACTTAGATCTGGCAATACTGGGGATGGACTTTCTAGAGAGATACGAATTTCTTGTTGACACCAAGAAACGGCGATTAACACTAAAAGAAACTTCGTTTTACACAAAAGGCAAAGAAAGTCACATCAGCTCTCTTAACTTGATTCAAACCCCTCCAGTAACAACAGCGAAATTCCAAGATATACTCGCGGAATTTCCAAACTTAACTAAACCAAACCCACAGCCTTCCAAAAACAAACTAAAAGTAAGTCACACTATCAAAACCGAAGGTGCACTGGTGTTTGCAAAACCCAGGAGACTAGCACCAGATAAGCTCAAAATCGCTAGAGCCGAGTTTGATTATATGCTACAACTGGGTATTATCCGTCCCTCTGATAGTCAATGGGCATCCCCTTTGCATATGGTCCCAAAGAAGAATGAAGGTGACTGGCGACCGTGTGGGGATTACAGAGCCCTCAACCGTCAAACCGTACCAGATAGGTACCCAATACCGCATATACAAGATTTCACAAACGGTTTACAGGGTATGAACATATTCACCAAAATTGACTTAGTCAGGGCATATCACAATATCCCGGTGGCTGATGAAGATATCCCTAAGACAGCTATTACAACACCCTTCGGCTTATTCGAGTTTGTACGCATGCCATTTGGCCTGAGAAATGCGGCACAGACATTTCAAAGATTCATAGATAACCTACTTCGAGATATGCCATTTGCGCAGGGGTATATAGACGACTTGTTAATTGCCAGCCCCAATTTGCAATCACACGAAGAGCATGTACGAGCAGTGTTGAAAAGATTGAATGAACATGGAATAAACATACATCAAAGTAAGTGTGTTTTCGGTGTTCAAACTTTAGAATTTCTTGGTCACACAATAAGCCCAGAAGGGATTAAACCTATAAAAAAAGAAGTGGATACCATCAAACAATACCCGATACCTAGCTCTCTAACACAAATGAGAAGTTTTCTAGGTCTAATTAACTTTTATCGCAGATTCATACCAGGTTGTGCACAATTAATGCAACCTTTAACAGATTTACTTAAAGGAAAACCAAAAGAATTCAAACTGTCTTCTGACGCCGTCGAAGCTATTAAACAGCTTAAAGATAAACTGGCTCAAGCAACTACGTTGATATATCCGAATTCTCTTTCCCCACTTGCTTTGATGGTGGATGCTTCAGATAAAGCAGTAGGCGGTACCCTTAACCAACTGGTTAAAAACGCCTGGAAACCAATTGCTTTCTTCTCGAAAAGAGTCGCTCCAGCTGAGACAAGGTATTCTACCTTCGGGCGAGAACTTCTTGCAATCTACCTGACTATTAAACACTTCCGACACATGTTAGAAGGTAGGGAATTTATAGTCTTTACGGATCACAAACCACTGACGAATGCATTAAAAGCGAGAGCCGATAAGTACTCACCTCGAGAAGTCCGACACCTTGACTATATATCACAGTTCACAAGCGATATCCGACATGTCAAAGGTCAGGACAATCAGGCGGCAGATGCTTTATCCAGACTAGAAATGAACGTGGTACAGCAGTCTACAGTAAACTTCGAGACGTTGAGACACGAACAAGAGCAGGACCTAGAATTACAAAACCTACTCAAAACAAACAATTCAAGTCTTAATTTAAAACAGTTCCCATCACCTATCGATGGTATTCTAATTTACTGTGACACGACCAAGGCAATGCCGCGACCTTTCGTTCCCAAAAATATGCGAAAGTTGATATACAATAACTTTCATTCTTTGTCTCATCCTGGAGCAAAAGCTTCAACTAAACTAATCAATGCCAGATATATATGGCCGAATTTACAGAAGGATGTACACAAATGGGTTAGAGAGTGTTCAGCATGCCAACAATCAAAGATTAATCGTCACACAAATTCACCCATAGGTGTTTTCTCGCAACCAGATGCACGTTTTGCACATGTGCATATCGACTTGGTAGGTCCTTTACCGCGTTCAAACGGTTTTAATTATCTTTTTACATGCATAGATCGATTAACCAGATTCCCTATAGCCATCCCGATAGCGGACATCACAGCGGAAACAGTAGCCAAAGCTTTCATGCAGAACTGGGTAACCATTTTTGGTACACCCATAACAATAACGACGGATAGAGGAGCGCAATTCGAATCCGAACTACTTAATAACTTGGCTAAACTTCTAGGCTCTAATAGGATACGCTGCACTGCATATCATCCTCAGGCTAATGGGATGGTAGAACGTTTTCACCGTCAGCTAAAAACCGCCCTTATATCTCACTCAAACCCCAATCAGTGGACAGAATTCCTACCTTTAGTTATGTTGGGAATACGAACATCTGTCAAAACTGACGCACAATGTTCAGCTGCGGAACTGGTTTTCGGAACAACTCTGAGACTACCAGGTGAATTTATTAACCCTAATACTAACAGTCAAAAACTTAATTTAGAAAATTACGTAGATCAACTACGGGACCATATGTCCAAACTTAAACCAATTAATACTCGCGAACAATCGCGCGCCGTATATGTACCTAAAGACCTAAGCAATTGCACGCACGTCTGGATAAGATGTGATAAAATAAAATCACCACTCAGTCCTCCATTTGAAGGTCCTTTCAAAGTCGTCTCAAGAAAATCTAAATATTTCGTGATAGAAAAACATGGAAACATCGACACAATAAGTATTGATAGGCTAAAGCCGGCTTATCTAGATCATGAACCACCATACGTATTGTTAGATCGTTTAACTGACAAATCCATTACGGAATCGAAATGTAAAGATGATAAATCTTTACAAATGACTAAAACGGTTCACTGGGCACATCCAATTAGTCAGTCAAGGATGTTGACAGTTTCGGCTGCAGGATAAAATCTAACCACGTAGCTAATCAGACCCTGCATCTACTCAAAAATATTTTTCCCCTCATTCCGCCTCACCTACAACTCCCTAGACCTTTTACCTTTGATATATAAATGTTATGTTAAAAAATTTTTTTTAAATACTGGACACATAAGCTAGGTATTCCGAAACGATGGCTGAGGATTTTAATCAAACTCATACAACTAACACTGGCAAATACAACGAATTCACAAAGCAACCCAGGCGAGTTTTATAATTTCTTTTTCTGGTTAATTAACTATGTTGGCTGTACTCTTTATATATCTTTATACATTTTTCACGTAGACTGGCAATACATATATACAATATGAACTACTTCTAAGAGTTTCCGGTCGAAGATATGTTTAGTAGCTTGATACGATTAATAAAAAAATTAATAAGTGGTTTTCTAGACAAAACATTTTGGATTAAACCATGGCCAAGTACTTATTAAAGTTCTCATCATTTTTTTTCATGTTTAGGAAACTTATATAATGACTTAACCAGTTTTCCTGCAGCATGCTTTTTAGTGTGATCATATAACCCATCTTTATTGGCAATATTCAGATTTTTTTTTAAAATTCTGACATTTAAGAATCAATAACCGTGGAGATATAGTACAGTGCGTTACTGTAAGGTTACTATGTTAGCCGCATTGATTCCGCATACCTAATTTTAAACACAACTTATAAAGGAACTCTTAAGTAATCATAACATTGAACTAGCGATATGACTATCATAGCTATGTTAACGTTAAACCAATTATTATTAGTGGTCCTGACAAAACCCTGGAACTTAACACTAGCGTTATAAAAAAGACATGTTATGTCAGTAACTTATATATATATATATACTTTTTCTCTCGGTTTAAGTATAACGTAAAATGGAAATTACAAAACTTGTAGATTTTTTTTTCTATAGTATTATTAGTAATCCAAACAAAGAACGTGTACTGTTCCAATATGGCATTCTGATATATCAACCAGTCCTCCTGTTATTTTTCTCTCATATCTGAGCAACTTATGGCCAATAAACATCGTATTGAAGGGGGTTTCGATGAACAAAAACGCATGACCCACACGCACTCGAACCTCAGCCCTTCTGAATGCTAGACCGCGTGCCTAGCCATTAGGCCACATCAGACCACGAGGGGTGACTGCAATCTTTCCTTTTACCAATTATTCATTCATAATACTAATGAGTAATAGGACTTACACACTTCTAAGGTGCAGACAAATTCGTTACTTTGATTAATTGACGAAATATTGCCTCAGTATATCATACATATTTAAATCAAACCAGAAAAGAGTATTTGACACAAGTGTACTTGATCCTCATACTCTACACAATTTTCTCCCCTCTTTAACCGTATATTCTCTTCCGTTTTATGGAGTAAAATTATGTACCCTTGGTTACGTACCTGGTTAGAAAAGGCGGTTGTCACATTCCCAAGGTCACACATTTGAACGGGTTTGACAATGAGTCCAACTTCTAGCAAGTTTACACTTTTACATTTATACATTATAAAAAAGGATTTTATTTGTTTTCATACCTTTTCGTACACAAGATGGCTACACTATGTCTATTTTCTTCCAGAATACCAATCCGTTCTGGAGGCCAATCACTTACGTGGAACCGAACAATTATCAATTATGTTTATGTATTTCCATTTTATATCTTATTATTTTGATGCAGGCAGTGGAGCGGTTCTTTAGGTTTGATTGGTTTTCACCATTACCTTTGAAGTAGATTCTTCTTTACTTTTTACTTGAGGGCGACTCAAGAGGCAGGTGAGTAAACACCTGATAGCCGGTCTGAGCATGGAAAAATCGTACCTCACCAACATGGTGTTGGGTAGCCCGCTCGCGGCACTTCCTCAGATATTCTTATTCCACAGTTTAACACTCTTTCTCATGAAAGCACTCAGTAAACCGTCAGCTATAGTTGTAGAAGAAATCACATGCTACTAAATAAGATGACAAGCTAGTAAATGAAGAGACATCCATGGACTACCGTTGACAGCGTTAGTTGCCACTTATTGTAAGTCAAACATTGAGTGAGTTGATAACTTTCCCTTGGAATGAGAAATAAAACTAAGGTGTTTTTGATAGATAGGTTAATCGAACCGACGTTCCTACGGAAGTCGATTCTAGGGGGAAGCTAATGTAACAGCATAGGTTGGTTGGTTAAGAGTTGACCCCAAACAACCAAGCATATGCCAAAACAGTATTGTTCAAGTATTCATTCACTTCCTTATTTTGTATAAGCGTTATATTCCTTATTATCTTATATTGAATGCTGAAAGCCTTTGTTTGTCTGAACAGATAATCCCACGCTCCACTGTGACTGCGCTAAGATCGAAATAAACACGTACTCACAACTTCTCGTGTTTCTTCTATCAATAGTACGAGGGTTACCTATAGGCACGAAAACTTCATGCTCCTAACCCTAGCTTTCAGTTCCCAAATCTCTGCAGGTTAAATGTACATTATTCTTCCTAAAAGTCATGACTTTTTTTTATACTGCAAGTAGACAGATAGCTCAATCTTATGAATGCTGATCTACTAAGGCCGACCATTCAAAGCTCAAAATTTGGCCACAACGTCTTGTGAGTTTCTCAATGTTTTATTTGTCTTACGCTGAAATCTTTTTTTTCTACGATTTTATACCCTCTCATACCTTTTGATTTGCTATTAGTCCTTACTTCTTTAGACCATTAGTTATTTTCATAGCAGTGTGATATACTATATGGACATCTAACCCATAAAACAGACTTTTCAACTATCTGATTTGCTTGTAACATGGACCTAGTAGAGACAGTGTATTCCAACTATGGGCTTTGATTAAAGCAGTATTCATACTTACCACAAACGTAAGAGAGCCTAACATCACGAAAGGAGGGAGGGTGGCGTTACTGACCAGCAAACATGATGGTGGGGAGATAACTTCAATCCACCCATGTCTGTAGGGCAGAACATTTTGTTTAATTACGGCTCCTTATGATTTAGTGGGATGTCACGAACTTATGGTATAAAGCTGATTTATCACGCAAAATACCTCTTTAAATCGTGTTACGAACGTTGAATTGGTTTCACTTCCTACCCAGAAATCCTATTACAAGCAAACTAGACAATTCGCTAATATACGAAGCCTACTCAAGACCCTATAATAACTAGGGGAAAAATATTTTTTTTAAAAACGAAAGGGGTTCTAATAGCTTCGATAATAAAGGGAAGACAGCCAATTGTATATCACAATACTGTTTCTAGCACTATATTTTATTTTATAATCACACATAATCTTATACTCTCAGCTCTTTTCCGAATCGCCTCCATTTTCAGTTGTATGTCCACTCACACCTTGTTAACACTTATTTTCTTTAACCTATTAAAATGCTCTTTCTTAACAAATACCTTAATAAAGGAAAATTAGATTGAGTAATCATACCTTAAACATTCCTTCGTGAATATTGGCTACTCTGCCTCTCGTGTTTTTTTTACTTGCTCCCTCTTTCAGCCCCCTTGAGATATGGAACTGGTGACTTCATCCTGCACCATCCTCAAAGTCTTGGATATCTCAAAGGGACATAAGGTTGCGATTTCTAAAAGCTCATACCTTCAATGGACCTATCCTTGACCATCAGTCGCACATTCGCAACGCAACTTTCATGAAGCGCGCCAACCGTAGTACTGATTAAAACCATCTACATTCATATCTTATAAATTATCAACACAGCTATGTAATTTACTACAGTGAATACTGTATCATTTGTATCAATTTGATCTTGCCTGTAAATTGACATGCCTCATGTAACAAACTGTTATTTGAGAATAAATTATTATTATTAATAGCAAACTGGAAGTAAGTCAAACTATCAAAACAAAGCTCCACCTATGTTTGCTAGATCCAGAAGGCTAGCATCCGATAAGCTTAGAATCGCTAGAGCTGAATTCGACTACAAGTTACAGCTGGGCATTGTCTGTCCTTCTGATAATCAAAAGGCATTCCCTTTGAACATGTTCCCGAAGGAAAATGAAGGCGATTGGCGGTGGGATTACAGATCTCTCAAATACCGCATGTCCAAGATTTTACAAACTGTTTACAGAGTGTGAACGTATTTACTAAAATTGACATGTCGCAATATCCCAGTAGCTGGGGAAGATACCTCTAAAACAGTTATTATTACACTTCTTGGATCGCTCGAGTTTGCACGCATGTCATTTGGCCAAAGGAACGCGGCACAAACATTTCAAAGATTCATGGATAACCTGCTTTGAGATATGCCATTTGCACAGGGCTATATAAACGATTTGTTAATTGCCAGTCCCGATTTACAATCACACGAAGAGCATATGAGAACGGTGTCAAAACGGCTGGATGAAAATGTAATAAACACACATTAAAGTAAGTGTATTTTCGGTGTTCGAACTCTAGAATTTCTTGGTCACACAATAAGCCCAGAAGGGATTACACCGATCAAAGAAGAACCGGATACCATCAAATAATACCCATGCCTAGTTCTCTGACACGATTTCGACGTTTTCTGGTTCTAAGCAACTTTTATCGCAAATTTACACCTGGTTGTGCACAATTATTGCAGCCTTTGATCGATTCACTTGAAGGAAAACAAAAAGAATTCAAACTGTCTTCTGACGCCATCAAAGCTATTAAACAGCTAAAGGATAAACCGGCTCAGGCATCTACGTTGGTGTATCCGAATTCCCTTCCCTCACTTGATAGTGGATACTTCAGATAATGCAGAAGGCGGTACTTTTAACTAACTGGTTAAAAACGCCTGGAAACCAACTGCTTTCTTCTTAAAAAGAATCGCTTCAACAGAGACATGATATTCTACCTTCGGACGAGAACTTCTTGCAATCTACATAATTACTAAGCATTTCATGCACGTGCTGGAAGACGGGAACTTCATAGTTTTTACGGATCACAAACCACTGACCAATGCACTAAAAGCGAGAACCGATAAATACTCACTTCGAGAAGTCCGACACATTGACTACATATCACAGTTCAAAAGTGATATTCGACATGTCAAATGTCAGGAAAATCAGGTGACAGATGCGTTATCTCGACTAGAAATGAACGTTCTAAACAGTCTGTAGTAGATTTCGAAACGTTGAGCGACAACTAGAGAGAGAATTAAAAATTACGGAACCTACTTACAACAAACAACTCTAGTCTTAAACTGAAGCAGTTACCGTCGCCTATTGATATTATTGTGGTTTACTATTACACAACCAAGGTAATACTTCTACCTTACGTCACGAAAAGTATACGAAGATTATTATTCAATGACTTTCATCCTTTGTCTCATCCTGGGGCAAAGGTTTCGATGAAACTAATCAATGCCAGATATATATGGTCGAATTTAAAAAACGACGTACAAAAAGGGGTTAGAGTGTTCAATTCTTCAACAGTCGAAATTTAATCGTCACACAATTTTACCCATCGGCGTTTTCTCACAACCATATGCTCGTTTTGCCCATGTACATATCGACTTAATAGGTTTTTTACCATGTTCGAATGGTTTTAATTGTCTGTTTACATGTATGGATCGATTCACGAGATTCTCTATAGCCATACCGATAACGGACATCACAGCCGAAACAGTGGTCAAGGTCTTCATACAAAACTGGGTGACCATTTTCTGTACATCTATAACAATAACGACGGATAGAGGAGAATAATTTGAATTTGAAATATTTAACAACTTAGCTGAACTTCTTGGCTCCAAAGAAATACGTTGCACTGCATATCACTCTGAGGCTAATGGGATGGTAGAACGTTTCCACCGTCAACTAAAGGCTTCCTAACCCAAAGCAATGGACAGAATTCCTGCCATTAGTTATGTTAGGAATATGAACAGCGTAAAAACTAATTCACAGTATTCAGCCTGGGAACCACTTTTCGGGACAACTCTGCGACTACCGGATGAGTTTATTAACCCTCATACTAGCAGTAAAATGCTTGATTCAGAAAATTACGTAAACCAAATATGGGACCATGTATCCAAACTTAAACCAAATAATACTAGTGAACATTCGTGAGTGACATATGTACCTGGGTATAGTTTGACAAAGTAAAAACACTGCTTAACCCTCCGTTTGAAGGTCCTCTCAAAGTTATTTGAAGGAAATCTAAATATTTTGTGATAGAATAACAAGGGAACATCGCTTTCGTAAGTAACGAAAGGCTAAAACCGGATCATCTACATCAAAAACCACCATATGTAGGAAGCAATTTCCTACAGGTGTAACCCTAATCGATTCTCTAGTCTGTCGAGCACAGAGTCTTGGTTTAACCAAGTTCAGAATAAGTAAGCTATTTGGCTTGAAAGACTTTATCAGCTTCTAAAACATAAATTAACACCGTTAGTATACAAAATAAACTAATACAGTCTATCAACACAGAGAAAACCGAGATATAAATAACATACCGAACAGTAACTAGAGAATGGGAAAAATAAGTCAACAAGACAAATATTGTTTTATAATTAACAGAAAATTGTGATTGGTGAGTAAACAAGACATAGTCATACAAGGTCAAAGAAAGTTAATATGGTGGTGGGCATTTCACTTTATCATTGGTGAGTTCGTTTACAGATCACACCTTACATCATATGTATTGTTAGACCCTTTACCTAACAAAATCACGGAATCGACACGTCAGAACGATAATTCTGCACAAGTGGCTAATAAAGGTTAGGTGGGCACAGTCGACTTTTCAGTCAAGATTATCCACAGTCCTTGACAGCAGCCTAAAATTTAACCACGTATCTACTAAGATTATGTGTTTATTTAACTGGAAAATTTTGTTTTCATACCGTTTCACATATCCTATTTTATTAACAAAAACATTACTAGAAGAAGTAGTAGTCTCAAATATTATGCTACTCACACCACCTCAGATCTTTTGCTGCTATCAACAAGTGATCTTTGGACGAGGAATTTTAGATCAAACAATGATTAAATACATTATTAGTGTTTCTAATTGTGATTTTTACACGGTTATAAGGGTTAGACACTAAATTAACGAGTATTGATGCCACATAGACATATAAAACAGCACTACCCATTATATTCTCTGTAGTTAATACCCAAGTCAAAGCTATTCGTAAATGGTTTCTTGACATCTCCATAAGGCTTTGTTAGGATTTTACAAGATCGTAATATGGCCGATATAGAGGATGAAACTAAAAACTAAGGCAGTCAATGACCTGACTAAAAAATATTTACACAAATAATGTTGTTTTCCCACAGTCACCTTTATACAAAAACGAAGTTGAGGGAACGAAAAACAAGTGACCGACGCATTAACAGGGTTGGTGGACACGAAGGATCCACTTAGAGGAGTAGGAAAACCTTGATTCCGAACCAACAATGTACATGGATGTTAGGTTTGAAGCTTCACGAGTTCACTTAATCTGCGAACGAGAACAAGACTCAGTGACCAAAGACCAGTAATCTAGCTATTAATGCGTTCCAGCCCCGCTACCTAGAAGGAGAAGTCCAAGCTTGGCACGGAAAATATATTCTGCAAACAGCCAGAAAACGAGAAAGCCCACAAACACAATTTAAATCGTATGTATACAAATATACATAGTCGATATTGTCATGGGAATTTTTTAAACATTAATCAATGAGTTCATCAATTGACTGCTATTTAATCATTTAATCGATAAGTTAATCGATATGATAAAATTACAAATATGAGTTTTGGGGGGTATACCGTCCCGAACCCTCCTCTCCTTTTTTAATAGCGTACATTTCTGGGGTCAACTTGCATCTTGACTTTAGATCGCCGCTGACGGAGAGGCCACCTTCTGGGACGGAGATCAGCTTGTTGTTGGTCTTCTTGTGATGGGGCTCCTAGTAAGTTGAAGGTATCAGGCAGGATGTCGAATGGAAGATTTACTCCTTGTGTTGGGCGGTCCGGGGCTATCCGCTTTCGTAGTTGATTTCGTTGTATAGTCCACATGTCACTTGCCAACTTTACCTCGTACATAACTTGGCCAAGTCTTCCAACTACACGTGCTTCCATCCAGGGACCATGATTTGCTCTGTAGTCTCGAGCGAACACCAGGCATCCGACCTCGCACGCGGTAAGCTTTTGAGATTTCGTCTCATATGGTGGTGGTGTGTTTCTTGGCACATCAGAATATGGATCGTACCTCATTTCCTTCCCATCAGGATCTCTGCTAGAGAATTCTGCTGTGGTAGCATATCACTAGTGTTTGTCCGGTAAACAAACATGAAATTCTGCAGTGTTTCTACTAGCGTCCCCTCCCTCTTCAACTTCATAAGAGCTCTCTTGAATATATCCACAAATCTTTTTGCTTGGGCATTTGACTGTAATTCGCTCTCGTCAGCAGCCACTTCGTACCAATGCGTTGATCAATCACTCAGCATTATCACGATTAGGGTTTCATAAAAAAAGAAACGTGAGACCCTGTTTTATAACAGCTGACTGAATACCAGATTGTGTGGAAGCTTTGAACGACACTAAAAATGTTATCCTCCGAATACACAATTGATGATTGGTTTCTATGAACTTTGAGTTCAACTGTGAAGAGTGGGTTCGTCAAGTGCAATGTTATCCAATGACCCGAACTATTGACCATGGTAATCGCACGAACCCCAGCTGAACAGTCCCCAACTGCCAACAAACCTAAGACTCTCAAATGCCCTGGTACAGCCGAGGGTGGCGAAAGTTCGTTCGCCGTCTCGAAATGCTCTCACATGACCACGCGTATACAGCCACTGCCAGGGAAGTCCTTCTCACTGCTTTCCCGTGGTAGGAGTGTTGTTTACCGAATCGAGAGAACGAGAAGCGGATGACTAGAGCTTTAACAGAGTTGGTGGACACGGACGATCCCCCTAGAGTAGGAAAACATTGATTCCAAACCAATAATGTACATGGGTCACAAGATCCCGAGAGAACAAATGGCGTATGAACGAATTGTTGGTCATCGGTTACTATTGGACTGGATCTTCTGACGTTACTCCACTGCTTTGTGGATCAGACCTCTAGGCAAAAGGCTCAGTGAGTGGCCCTCTAAGAAAACCACCTGCCTCGGTTTGGGCACCTGGGCAGTACCACAGTCCTCACACAGACCAGTAACTACTGCTGGCCTCGTTTTCATTGTGCCGTGCATATGTACTCCATGCCCTCTTTTACTAATAATCGTGTCCAGATAAATAATAAATAAGAACAAACCAAAGACCAATAATCCAATATATGTACTGATGCCATATCTTAATTTGGTCACTCTAGCTTTTGGTAATAGACAAACGCCACAAAGTAATATAGCTTAACGACAAACTTGCTGCTTTTACTAAACGGAACAGAATATTAAGTCAAGTAGACTAGTTGGTAATGAGTTGAACCAAGTGGAGGTTTCATCTACATCGATTAACATGAACTTTCATATAAATACAGGTATAATGCTCTATTTCAGTAGTGAGTGATTGAAACTACAATAACTCAAATGGTACTGAACAGATTTCGTATGTACATCTTTATTAAATGAAAATTGACAGAACCAAAAAATCTTACAATAGTCGTACCTGAAGAACACTTCCTTCTCCTCATCACTACGACTCACATATGTGTCTAGAAAATCCAATGTGGATATATATGGGCTCCTAAATAACAAATCTAAGAACTCCGAAGAAGCTTACTTGAAAGATGGGTGAGCTAGTAGGTGGTCAGAAGGTATACGCGCTTTGGGTAAACTATGCATGCAAGAGTTAATTAAAACCTGTATGAGATTATAGAAAGGACCTAGGGAAACAAAACAATTATGAGTGATGAAGTACAAAACCTTCGCCTGTATCAGTTAGCGTACAAATCATTCGGCTAAAACAATATATATCATAACAGAAGGCATACGCCGGATCAAAATTTAAAGCCTGAAAAGCGTCAGATAATTTTGTTTGACCTACTTTTGCGTCTTGTCGTCCCTTTAAAGCTTCAATTCTTCGTATATGGTCAGAAGACATATTCTTAAATTCCAGAGCGAGCTCAAAACCGCACAACTTCCAACACATATTCGAATCAATAAATACACTGGTAGTATCCACGTTATTGTGCGAAACTCCAAGCTAGTCGAAGGGATATTAGTTGACAATTAGTTACTGTATTATGCAGGAAATTGAGAGCAGAAAGAAGACTATAGGACCCAGCTAGTAGGTCATCCATGGTGGGATTAGTAACGAAAGCACTAAATGGGACTGAGTTTTCAACCACCAAGTACAAACTGTTAAGTGCATCAGAACAAGCCTTGTGGACACGAAGAATAGACGGATGACGCAGCCTAACAGGTATCTTGATTAGTAGCAGCAACAGTTGAAATAACTTACCGACGAGCTGAGTAAATCATCACACGCAAGCAAGTTTGCACACGCACTAATTTTCATATCACTTTGCGAATCATCATTTCTATTAGTTGTTGTATGTGTCTTAAGGTACTTGATAATGCGAAACTTGTTATATGAAGGTTGAACAGTATGATGGAATGGTCAGAAGACATAAACTTAAATTCCAGAGCGAGCTCAAAACCGCACAACTTTCAACAAATATTCGAATCAATAAATACACTGTTGTTATCCGCGTTATCGTACCATGAACAGATTTCGTATGTACATCTTTATTAAATGAAATCTGACAAAACCTTTTTGGCGCATATCTATTTGGTACGATCTTGTACGAATATTTATACCTCCAAACAATAATAATAATAATAAAGTTCGTACAATCATCATCGAGAGGTTTGGAGTTTACTGGAGTTACTGACCAGCAAGTTTTAAGGGCGATCACTTCAATCCAGTCGTGTTTGTGGGGGTAGAACATTTTGTATTTTTCAGGATCTTTAGGACTGAGAATAAGTCAATCAATCTGTGATATAGATTGTTTTCTTACGCTCACCACTCAGACTCACGTTTCAAATATTATGCTGGATTAGCTTCACTAAGACAACCTATAACGTGCCAACTTGGACTTTTACACTAGAATTGTGTGACTGGCATCGGATAAACAAAAAAAGGGAAAGAATGTTAGACAACAAAAGATATAGTCATTAGTATTCTTAACACTTCACCCTCTATATACACACCCTTTTAATAAACTGCTTTCCTTGTACCAGCCTTGACCCCCTTTCCTTCATGTAAGCTTATTACATATCGTTAAACGACACAACTCATTGTTCTTCATTACTACATTCTTTAATATGGAGCCTCAGACTTCATTTCACTCTAACAAGAGATAATATGAATTTATTCCAATTTATTATACCTCTGTCTATTCTACTACACAATGTTGAGCAACGTTGTGTGTTCGTATCCTAGTGCCTTGCTGCTCTTCTGTTTCTCTTTTTCTTCTCCAGAAATTTGCTCTGATGGCACAACTATGAAAATTATGACGTCTGGAACAAACTCAACGTACACGTCCCCTCAAGGTCACAGTTTACAAACAAGCGCTCTGAGGGTATACTATAAACTCAATAAGTTGCGAAGCATTTTGTGAACCAACAAATGTTGTAATTTATAGATTATGCCTGTGAAAATGGCATGTACCTGCGCATGAAGAAATATATAATATTATTATCATTAGATGGTTTGGCGGTTATTCTTCCCTTGGTTAAAACCTATGCAATCATGATCTGCACTTACCTTATCAAGTTGCGACTACTTAATTCACTGAAGATACCTGTAAGGGTACTCTATAAGCTGTATTGATTTCACATACCTAATTTCACATTCATTTTACAAGTCATCTGTTAGGTAACCTCAACATTGAGTTTACGATATAGCTCTCATGGATGAAATTCTTGCACTTACCACTGGTGTTATGCAAACATTCATATTTTGTACGGGTGAAAGTCATATATTCTGCTTTGTTTGTCGTAAAACTAAAACCTACCACACTTGTGGCTTTTCTATTTGAAGCGAAAACACTTGTACTGTTCATACTTTAGGCAGCTAACGCGTTTTTCTAATGTGGCTTGTTAGAGCACTTCGGGATACTAATCCATCCTTTTATTGTTATTTTTCCTCATGTCCGAGCAACTGATAGAACTGGCACACTTGTACGATGGAGACTAACTGTTAACCTAGGTGACTTGAGATGTAGCTTTAACATAACATGTATATCTACATCAAGCCATCAAATGGTGGCTTACACAAAAAATGCTTTATAATCGTACTTTTTATAATTTTTTCTCCGCAACTGTATAGTCTACGTTTCCAGGTTGGGGAGTACTTTTATGCATCTGCGGCTACGAACATGGTTAAACAAGGCAGTCATCATAGACTTAAGGTCATATATTTGAACGAGTTTGGTGGGAAAATCAACTCCTGGCAAATTCACATACTTAAATATATGCATTTTAAAAGTTGACGTTTTACTTAACACACCTATTGGTACATAAGATTTCTACACCGTATCTATTTAATTCCAGATTGCCAATCCATTCTGAAAGTCAAGCGCTTACATGGAATCGAGTAATTATCAATCATACTCGTGTATTCCCTTTTTGTACCTTATTATTTTATTTAGGTGGTAGAGCGGTTCCTCAGGTTTGATTAATTTCCATCATCGCTTTTGAGGTAGATTCTTCTTTATTTCTTACTTGAGGGCGATTCTAAGAGGACGCTGATGTAACAACCTAGGTTTATCAGTCAAGAGTTAACCTCAAACAAATAAGTATATATCAAAGCAATAAAACTCAAGTATTCACTCACTTCCTTATTTCGTATAGGCATTATATTTCGTGTTATCCTATATTGAATGCTCAAAAGCTTAGCATATTTGAACAGGTAACATACTGCTCCACTGTGACTGTCCCACGATCTAAATAAAGACCTATTCACTACTGATCTGGTTTCTTCTATCAACAAAACACGAGTAACCTTCCGGCATAAAACGTCCACCCGTTATCATTATTGACGTCCAACTAAGAATTTCGTTGTCAACATTAATAAATCGCTTTCAATCCCGATATTGTTCGACTTATATAACAGTTGGTTGTGAGAAACTTCGTCAAGGGATTTTCCGAAGTCAATGCAGGTCAAATCTATAATAACGTTTGGTCCTCAAGAGAGCAGCTTTCCTGAACCACTAATAAGTTAGTGAGACAAGTTTATTCTATTCTAAAACCATTACGTTTTTCTGAAAAAATCCAGTATTCATCGGGATACCTGAGAAACGTCTTCCGAATAATCTTTTCTAGAATTTTAACAACTAATCTAGTTCTCGGAGTTATGTTTCGTACCTGTTTTGAAGACAGGACTTACTATGGCGTTCTTCCAGTCGTTTGGTAATCGACCCTGGGTTAAGTATAGATTAGCTAGTTTCTTTAGTAACCTAGGATGCATTTCATTGGAACCCGTGGATTTGCTTATACCAAGCTTGTTTAGCAGATCAGAGATCAGAGTTCCTTAATTGTCACATTGTCCAGTGTGTGAGGATTTGTATGACCTGACCGAAAGCGTGCCTCTATGGTATATATATTGCTAAAGTAGTTTGAAAATTCTTGAGCTTTACCATAGTCATTTTCTACTAATGATGAAGTATTACTGTCTCCTCATAGTACTGGAATATTTCCTCCTTTCTTAGTCCATTGATTTATATACGATTACAAGCGTTTACGGTGTTCTATAGATTCCCTAATAATTTTTTCTTCTTACAGCCTTCTGGAATTTCGGAGCGTTGGGTCACAAATATTTCGAACTTCTCAATATTGAGGTTTTGTTTCATCAGTACTCAGTAAAATATATCATTGCAACATTCTTTATTTCTTACAGAGAAGTGTGAGAACCTCCCTACTGAATCATAGTGGAGAGTTTCTCGGCCCCCTTGTTGTAGACCAAGAGGTTTGAGGCGCAGTAAAATTTTAGAAATACACCGTCATCCATTTCGTTTGGGGACTCTGGCCCTATTGTCCAATCCACTGAGCATGCTCTATGTATAATATCCCCCATATTTGCCTTCCATACGTAAGGGACACGTAATCGTTTTTGACAACTATATGAAAGTTAAAATTTAGAACTGCATGATCATTTTTATCTAAGAGAGAGAGCATGTGATTAAGGCCCATGACGTCATTTCAATAATGGGTCAGAATACGACTTAGTAGCTTCTTTCACACGTTGCACTAGAGTACGTGCATAAACTAGTTTTTGTTGGAAGAAATTTTCTGACAATTCAATTCTCAGAGTTTTCCAGTCTATTGTGGGTGCATTAAAATCTCCGAGTATTAGACATCGACCGATTTGTGACCAAGTATTGAGGCCGTCTAGTAAAACCTCATTTACCTCACATCAATGACTGAAGTAGACCAAGCCAATCAGCAGCTCTTGTCCCTTACATTTCAAGTGGCAGCTAAATAATTGACATGCTCAACTCTCATGTTATGCGCTATCGATCGTCGTAAACGGCATAGTGTTTCTAATAAAAAGAGCTACTCCTTCTTTTTTACGCTTCCGGATTCATTCAGCTTTTGTTAAAATGAAAGCTTCGAAATCAAGGTCCATACTGTCTAAAGAATGCGTCAGCCAAGTTTCTGTGACTGCAGTTACATCCAGCTTGATAGAGACAGTCTGCACATCTAGATACGACCATTTACTGAGTAAGCTTCAGACATTTGTGTCTTCGTGCTGCACCCATAGTAGCTTCAGCATCATCCTCTGTCGAGGTCTCAAAACCCGAAAATTTACAATTTTGGGTCCTTTTAGTCAGCATCTAACCTAATTCTTAATTGTTTTCCAGCTTTTCGCTCTTTTATACGATCTGCGAGCGGAAAGCTTCTACAGACAGGACTCCTGATCCCTTCGACTAATGGCCATTTCATAATATTTAACCCTTTTCATTGGAAGTTTTAAATGCCACATTTAGCAGCTTGGTTTGACTCTGTTTCAAGTTCATCTGGTTACCAAGTCTATAAACGTTTAGTAAGGTGACCCCAGAAATATCATGAGGCATTATCTGGTACCTATTTTATCAAGAAAATATCATGCTCAAGGCGAGTTCTGGGTTTCGAACCTTTACTCTCCTTGGGTCTAGGAAAAACAATCGACCTGTCACTACAATCATTTTTCAGTTTGCTGGCTACTGTTTGAAAAACTGGTTTTTCATTAGCAGCTTTTGATCGTTTTATATTCTTGATTTGAAACGATCATCGACTTTCACTAGAGTAGCAATCACATTTGCGTTACACACTGTTGGATCCTGGATGATTGTTGATGACTTTTGTAGTCAGGTTGTTGAGTTTCCTGTTAGGAACAGATCAGGCATTGATTTTTGATTTTCTAGGCGTTTCCTGATCAATGCCATTCGCAGGGTGGAGGACAGAAGAAACATTCTCTCTTCAGCTAACATTCCCAGTATACCTATAGCGGTAAATAAATCCACAAAACCAATAACACTGTCAGTCGTTGACATCTGGTGTTAACCCTATTAGTTTTGATGGACTCACATAGCTGAAGTTGACTGGTCACGCATTCGCATCAGATCACGAGTAAACATGCCGTGCTTCACGTTTCCTACGACCACTGGGAAGATTTCGATTATAAAAGGTGTTACTGGCTAAGGCGTTGTCAAATTGCGAATAATTATGTCATCTTTAAACCTCGTTTACGACTGGCCTACCTCCTTTATCTCATGTAATTTAATCGATTCTGGTTGCTAAAGGTAACTTCACATTCATTTGTGTACCAACCAAGCGAGTAGTACTTAGTTCGTCTCGATTACACTTGCTAATACTCTTTTAGTTAGAGTTCATCAATTCTGCTCTGAATATCACGCTGTTTAAATTTTGGCAGCGTTGCTGACACAACCACATGCATCAATTTTTACCAAACCATTTGGAAGCGGCATTCGTTAGAATCATGCAAATTTAGTGGTACCATCCTTTGCAGTTATTCACAGGGTACTGATAGTCTAAATGCTGGGGACTGCCTTTTGTCCTCTGTCCAATCATCAGTCATAGTGAAGATGCCGCAGGTATTCGGAGTTTGACAACGATTTAACCAGTAACACCTACTAATATGAAGCATACCAACCAAATGAAATCAGAAGACAGAATCGAGGAAGTTCGAAGATATATTTGATAGGCTATCAATATATTGAGAATCGATTGATCCAATGTGGCTAGCGATTTCAGGGGTTGTTGAGCACGGCATTCCCACTCGTGATCTGGTGGGGAAGCATGACCGAGCGCCTTCATCTAGGCGAGTCCATTAAAACATGTGGTCAGCATCCAATGTCAAAAACTTACAGAGCTGTATATCTTAGGGATCCATTCACCGCTACAATTGGTTTGAAAAATTTTTTTCAGACACTCACAAGAGATATAGTAGAATAATCGGAAAAAGTGGAAAACTGTATATTGTAAGAAACAAAATTGCAAACAAGTACAGAAGGAACCGAACGGATGATAAATCACCTCTAAATAAACGATACCTTCATTGACCAAAATAAGTTATAATAAAGCTGAAACAGTAGTAATAAATGGTCAAAATAATAATATTAAGCGAGGGAAAATCTAAATTTTTTAAACATCGAGCTCGATAAGAATGTATTGCATCTTTTCATGATCAATAACATCGTACTATAATTACACAGGTACCAGGGAGCTAATCGTTCGTTTTCCTGTTAAAATATGGAACCAAAATATTCGTTATGACATTGAAATTGGAAAATTGGGGCATTTTAAGGCGTTGCGTTACATAATGGGCTTTAGCCTTGGATACCTTTTCTCAAAATGAGTGTGGTAAGTTCTTTGAAGATATCTTATTTACTGAGTATACTCAGAATCAGTGACGCATAACATCCACGTTAACAACCCGAAGCTGTCTAAATTATCCCACCTCTGAATGGGACAATTAAACATAGAAAGTTTCACTGAGAAGTGGAAGCGTAACAGTATCCGTTACTCTTTGTTCAATTTAATAATCCTAGATTTTGGACTTATTTCCGCTTTTTGCCCTACGAATAAAGGTCTTGTACATACAACGTATGTTGCAATAAAACATTGACTTTGAAGTTTACTGCATATTGACGATTCTTATTTCCTTGAACTTATTAGTTAATAATAGGAGTGTTTGGAATGCGCTTCTCTCCCTGTAAATGCAAGTTGTTGCTTCAAGGCTACCCCGCGTCAACACCTGAACTAAGGATAGTGAGCGAAATAATCTGACGTGTCGACAGCTTCACTTATCTTGGAAGTCTGATCAGCCCTAATGGGTTGATGTCTGACGAAAGCTCATTTGGCTTTCGCCAACTTACGTCACGTATGGCGAAGGCGGGATATCTGTCTATCAACAAAAGGAAGAGTATACTGCGCGGCAGCCCGTTCTGTTTTAATTTGCGGCGGCGAAACATGACCATTAAGAGTTGAAGACACTCCTAAGCTACTAGTATTTGACCACAGATGCCTTAGAAATATCGCTGGCATCTTCTGGGATCACCGGGAAAGTAATAGTGAGGTTAGACTCAGGGTATTGGGGAATGATGGTAAATCGGTTGATGAGGTTGTGGATCTTCATCGACTGAAATGGTTGGGCCACGTGTTACGTATGCCTGAACACCGATTACCACGACGTGCAATGCTAACCGGTGTTCGGGATGGTTGGGAAGAAGTTAGGGGTAGTCAAACCAAAACGTGGTATCGGTGCTTGAAGTCACCAACTTCTAGTTTGAGCCATGTTGGTAGATGCAGACTACTTGGTTGGAGTCCGCGTGATTATAGTAACTAGTGGTTGGAGACTATGGGTGACATGGCTCAGAATCGATCACAATGGCGTCGGTGTATACGCTATCTGTCTTCCCTTAAACTAAGAGATTAAAATCACTTCATATCTTTCCTTCTACGAACTAATTCTTTCTTCCTGTACTATAATTTTATATGCAATTTTTCTACTATATATTACTCCAATTGAAGTAACTATTATAAATCCGGTGTTCATCTTGCTGTGCTAATTGCGGTATGGCAACTTGGACCAATGCATATATGTGCCTGGTCCTACGTTGTAGCTGAATGACTGACTGACTGACTGTTAGGTCAACTAGTTTACTTTTCATCTCGTTCAATTAGTCTTGATAATAATTAGAACTTAAATACACTTATGCCAGATCTTTCGTTTTTATCTGTATTCGCATAACATCAAGTATACGTTTTATCATTATGTAGTTAAAAACTCTAACATTTAGCAAGGCTTGTTGAAGTGTTTGTAATTTGAAAGATTAATTGGAAGAAATCTTCCTAAAACTTCGAATGTAGATTTTATACTTTCTGGAATCTGTTTCAAAAGTGTCTTTTACCTCAGGGAATATCATACTTTCATGGCTGAGATCAAGTTGCTCATTGGTGCAGTTAAACATAACTACACTAATATGACCTTGGAATGGCTTTAATAGATTAATCAGTCACCAAAGAGTAACCAACTAACTTGTGGATTGTTGCAATTTTTAAAATGTTGTGATCGTCGGTCGCACTCTTCTTTTTCCTTCTTTTTGGAGTATTACAAAAACAAATTGATTCTTAGTAGAAGTTATGTAGTCCAGAAAAGCTGTTGGCTGTGTTCTGAGAACCTGTATTTATTGCTGAATGTATTTTCATATGCAGAAGTTCATAAGATCATTTTTAATTTCAATTTTATAATAATTAGCCTTTAACCTTGTTATTTTGTTAGTCATCAATCAGCATGGACAAAACCCAAGTCAATTCCATTCCTGAAAATGAAACATCAAACTCTGATGCTCCTGGGTCCGGACAGTGTTTTCCCTCGTCATTTTTGACCGTAGGCACTGCTGTAAGTGCCAAGTATCGTGGTGCATTTTGTGAGGCGACGGTAGATCATGTGGATCTTAAATACCGTCTCCGTGTTCAGTTAAAATCTAATAAGGTAATCCAATTACATCTTTTTTTCACAAATATTGTTTGCTTTCAATACATCTTTCTTACAAAAACCCATCTATCACTCTTAAGTAATTGAGTGTAGGTAGTGAGAGATTTAACATGAAGTAAATTAAAGCCAAAACGAAGAGGTATATTGATTGCAGTATAAATGGGTTTTCAGTCTATTATAAATGGTCTCAATACCTTCTCGTTTTTTGTTTCATTTAGTCATTATCTTTTATTTTAATCTATTGGTTGTCTCATATTTCATTAAGTGACTTTCGATTTCACAGACGTATTTCATCCTAGGAGATGTGGTCTAACTACAATTCTCAAACAGTATAATCTTGTTAGGTGAGAACTTTGATAATTGTATATAAGTCACTCGATTTATGAACTATTCTGTGCTATAAGAACCTAGGACATTCTGCTGACAAATTCTAGAGCGTTTTTCGCTCACTATATAATTTCACTCTTTTTATCACAAGGGAAATAAGACTATTTTTTGCCAGTTCATGAAAAATATACCTATCGAGTTGATGTAACTAAACTAGCAAGCACTTTTCACCCAAATAGCGAACTATGTTTTGAGTAGCCTAGATTACTTATTAATACATCAGACCATTCGAGAATTTAAGCTGTTGCTACCAAAATAATAAAATCCAGTACGTGGAATTACTAATTCCGTCTTGTCACCTTTTTGTTCCATTAGTCCTGTGTCTCCGTTGATGAAACCTGTTTGATATCTGGATCTCCTGTTATTGGAAATGAAGTGTTAGTTCGAATCGCTAACGAAACAGCATTACCTAATGAACAAGCTGGTATAGTGATACGTGTCACGGATTCCAGTATTTACACTGTCGGTACGTTTTTTAAATTATTTCAAATGGAGCAATGTGTTTGTATTTAAATGCAGTGCAATGTTTTCATATTTTCGTGGCCTAATGTATTTGTGGCCCTTATGGTTGCAACTAATAAGAGTAATCATGCAGACACGAAGTTGTTGCAGCCATCTTTCGATCCGTAGTTCAATTACTGACTACTGTCAGTTAGCGGGATGTAGGTTGAACCAAAGCATGTCACGTGCCGGATTATGTTGGAGCACAGTAATTGGCGGTTTTTTGGCTAATCAGAGCTAGCGGATAGTTGGTGAAGACTCTGGAGTCCTCTCGTTGTTGGTAAAAAAAACCCGACTGTTGTTGCTACCTTGATGTGGTGGTCGGGCTTGCCTATCGTGATGAAGCAACCGAGCTATACTGGCCGGAACAACCGTTCCTCAAGGTTCTACCATGTCAGACAGGTCAGTTGAAGAGCGGTAAGACTAAGAGCAACAAACCCAAGGTCCGAAGGCGAAGTCGTACTGCTGACTGTACACAGGTGTGACAGCAGTAAGGTGTTTCCTTCAGACAACCAGCATGACAGCGATGCTGCCTTCCTACAAGGAGGGGTGGGGTTAGAAAAGGTCGACCCTAAAAATACACACCTCGCCTTATTCCACGGATATCCGTCTCCGGCGGTAAGGTCTCAACAAGTACGGAGCTAACACAAAAATTACCCACAAAAAGGTCGTGTGTGACCGACCTCAAGCAATTGTCCCTTGGGCACTGCGGTCATTAGACAAACTCTAACCCAATTTCCTTTTCAGGTACCTCTAGAAGAACTTTTCCACGGTGTGGGCAACCGGGAAGTGATAACCGCCCTCATACCTCTAACAGCACACAAGACCACTGTATTCATAATCAACCTTCCTCCTCAATTCCTATTATTCCTCCTAATTCGACTTTCAAACCTAAACTTCCTCCTTCGGCTTCTTCCTCAAGTGTCACTATAGCCAACGATTCTAGTGCTCAAAACTCTGTCCCAGGTCTACTGAAACCTCGCTCCAAACTACACATTGGAGCTTTCAACGTACGCACTCTATGTCGAATCGGTCAGCAGGCTTCCTTGGCTAAAACCCTAGAGTCTCTTACCATTGATGTATGCTGTGTCTCCGAAACACGCATACAGGATTCCAATGTGGTCATTCACTTGACCTCACCTCAACAAAACGGAAAGCCAATGAGATACACCCTCCGTGTATCTGGTGACCCGATGGCCAGTTCTCGTGGACTGGCAGGTGTAGGCATAGCACTAAGCATGAGGGCCGGAACAAGCACTGTTAGAGTGGATCCCCGTTAACAGTCGTTTATGTGCTGTTCGGCTAAACGGCTCCGTAAGGACTCGGGAGGATAAAGATGCACGTCGTTGCCTTTTTGTCGTTTCTGCCTACACCCGGATGGAGTGAACGATGAATTTTACAGAAAGCTATCTGAACTTCTTCAGAAAGCTAAACGTTCAAACATAGTACTCGTGGCAGATGACTTTAATGCCCAGATAGGTAGTTTAAACCAAACAGAAAGACACTTAGGTGGGTATTTTAGTATTCCGGCTCAGCGAACAGATAATGGTGATCGTCTGCTGCAACTATGCTCAGACAATCGTTTATTTTTAGCAAACACTAATTTTAAGCATAAGGAGAGACATCGTCTAACATGGCGACCCCCTACACCAAACCAGCGATGGACTCGAATGGACCATATTGCCATCAGTCATCGTTAGAGAGGGTCGGTAGAAGATTGTCGCTCATTCTGGAGTACCTGCTTGAACTCCATCTGCTCCCAGTCCAGATGTTTAGAACGATGGGGGGAACATTTTAGAGCACAGTTCAGCTGGCCTTCAGCTACTCTACAACTATCCTTCATTCCCAGACAGCGTGAATAGAGCATTGAAGTAGGTCCCTCGACGCTGACTGAAGTTCAAGAGACCAAAGCTAATCTGAAACGAGAAAGGGTAGCTGGTCCAGATGGATTGATTCCAGAGGTTTTTAAGTATGGTGGTCCAATTTTGGCGATTAGGTTGACTAATATTTTAGCTAAAATCTGGGAGTTGAACGTAATACCATCTGACTGGTCACAATCACTGATTTTTTAAATTAATTATTTATTTCAACAATACATATGCGCCACTGATTGTCCCAATATATATAAGAAGGGGTTAAAATCATCCTGTGACAACCATAGAGGGATTAGTTTAACTAATATAGTATCTAAAATACTAGCCTCGATAATTATCAGACGTCTAACTAAGACTCGTGAACTGCAAACACGAGAGAACCAAGCTGGCTTCAGACCTGGTCGTGGCTGCATCGATCACATATTCACCATTCGTCAGGTTCTAAAACACAGGCATACTTATCGGCGTCCGACAATGGTGGTCTTTCTTGACTTAAAAACAGCATTTGACTCCGTAGACCGCGAGATTCTGTGGTAGTGTCTGTCATTGAAAGGTGTACCTCATAAGTACATAAACCTTGTGAATGCTCTTTACTCGAACACTACTAGTCGAGTCAGGGCTTATGGCGAACTGTTATCTGCTTTTGCAACCTAAAGTGGTGTCCATCAAGGCTGTCCACTTTCTCCATTTTTGTTCAACTTCATCATAGACCTATTGATGGAAATAACGCTCTCGTCGACTGAATTCTCGGGTATTGATCTCCTTGCAGGACGTCCACTTATTGACTTAGAAAACGCAGATGACATAGTCCTGTTTGATGAAGACGCTGATAAAATTCAGAGTCTTTTGGTAGCACTAAGCAACTATGCCAGAATGTTTGGAATGAGCTTCTCTCCCTCTAAATCAGTCAGTCAGTAACAACGTAGAACTTCGTACGTACGTACATCAGTTCGGTTTGTCACACCACATTAGCACAGAGATGCAGTTGTCGATTCAAATCCCGTAGTGGTAGAGGTAGTAAGAGTATAAGCAGTAATCGGAAAGATTAGTGTTTGGAGATGTTACAGTGAAATAAATTTGGGAAGAGAAAAAAAAGAGACAAGGAGGAATATTAGGAATATTAGCTTCAATAATACTTCGACGCCTAACCAAAGCACGTGAAGAGCAGACTAGAAAAAATCAGGCCGGTTTTCGACCTGGACTTGGTTGTATAGACCAAATATTCACACTACGTCAGGTTCTAGAACACAGACACACGATTAGACGCCCCACAATGGTATTATTTCTCGACCTTAAGGCGGCATTCGACTCTGTTGATCGTAAGGTTCTATGGTAGTGTTTGTCACTGAAAGGAGTACCAAAGAAGTACATTAACCTTATTCAGGCTCTCTACTCGAACACAACTGGTAGAGTGAGAGCTTATGGCGAACTGTCATCAGAATTGATTACCTCAAGTGGTGTTCGTCAGGGCTGTCCACTCTCTCCTTTCTTGTTTAACTTTGTCGTTGACGTGCTTTTAGAGATGACACTCTCCTCATCTAAATTTCCAGGGGTTGAACTTCTACCAGAAGATTCACTTGTTGACTTGGAATATGCCGATGACACAGTTCTGTTTGGTGAAGACGCTAACGAAATGCAGAGTCTTCTGACCACTCTAAGAAACAATGCAAGCATGTTCGGGATGCGATTCTCCCCCTCGAAACACAAAATGTTGCTTCAGGATTGGGTTGCATTGACACCCGAACTAATGATAGGGAGTGAAGTAATTGAGCGTGTCGATCGCTTCACTTATCTTGGAAGTCTCACTAGCCCTTGTGGTCTGGTGTGTGACGAAATCTCAGCACGGATACAGAAGGCTCGGCTAGCTTTTACCAACTTGCGTCATTTATGACGTAGGCGAGATATCCGTCTATCAACCAAAGGACGGGTTTACTGCGCAGCAGTTCGTTCCGTCCTGCTTTATGGCAGTGAAACATGGCCGGTAAGAGTAGAGGATATTCGTAGGTTACTAGTATTCGATCATAGGTGTCTTCAAAATATTGCTCGTATATCCTGGGACCATCGAGTAAGTAATGCAGTTGTTAGGAAACGGGTACTAGGTAAGGATGGCAAATCAATTGATGACGTAGTGAAACTTCATCAGTTGAGATGGCTGGGACATGTGTTACGTATGCCCAACGACCGACTGCCTCGACGTGCGATGTTCAGTGGTATAGGAGTAGAGTGGAAGAAAGCTAGGGGCGGCCAGACCAAAACATGACACAAGTCCATGAAGTCACTGACAAGTGGACTGAGTCATGTCGGTAGGTGTAGACTACCTGGTTGGGGACCGCGAGATGATAGCAACCGATGGTTAAAGACGTTGAATGACATGGCTCAAAATCGTTTGCAATGGCGCAGGTGCATCCACTCTTTGTGTTCTCCCAAATTTTGATCTTCTGATTCCCCCTCGTCTCTTTTTTCTCTTCCCAAGTTTATTTCACTGTATTATACTCTTTAAGTAACATCTCCAAACCCTAATCTTTCCGATTACTGCTTATACTCTTATTACCTCTACGACTACGGGATTTGAATCGACCACTGCATCTCTGTGCTAATGTGGTGTGACAACTCGAACTGATGTACGTACGTACGTACGAAGTTCTACGTTGTTACTGACTGACTGACTGAAGGAGATCTAAATTTGGGAGAACACAAACAGTGTATGCACCTGCGCCATTGCAAACGATTTTGAGCCATGTCATTCAACGTCTTTAACCATCGGTTGCTATCATCTCGCGGTCCCCAACCAGGTAGTCTACACCTACCGACATGACTCAGTCCACTTGTCAGTGACTTCATGGACTTGTGCCATGTTTTGGTCTGACCGCCCCTACCTTTCTTCAAACCTACTCCTATACCACTGAACATTGCATGTCGAGGCAGTCGGTCGTTGAGCATACGTAACACATGTCCCAGCCATCTCAACTGATGAAGTTTCACTACGTCATCAATTGATTTGCCATCCTTACCTAGTACCCGTTTCCTAACAACTGTGTTACTTACTCGATGGTCCCAGGATATACGCGCAATATTTCGAAGATACCTATGATCAAATACAAGTAACGTACGAATATCCACTACTCTTACCGGTTATGTTCCACTACCATAAAGTAGGATGGAACGAACTGCTGCGCAGTAAACCCGTCCTTTGGTTGATAGAAGGATATCTCCCTCTAAATGCAAGTTGTTGCTTCAAGGCTACCCCGCGTCAACACCTGAACTAAGGATAGTGAGCGAAATAATCTGACGTGTCGACAGCTTCACTTATCTTGGAAGTCTGATCAGCCCTAATGGGTTGATGTCTGACGAAAGCTCATTTGGCTTTCGCCAACTTACGTCACGTATGGCGAAGGCGGGATATCTGTCTATCAACAAAAGGAAGAGTATACTGCGCGGCAGCCCGTTCTGTTTTAATTTGCGGCGGCGAAACATGACCATTAAGAGTTGAAGACACTCCTAAGCTACTAGTATTTGACCACAGATGCCTTAGAAATATCGCTGGCATCTTCTGGGATCACCGGGAAAGTAATAGTGAGGTTAGACTCAGGGTATTGGGGAATGATGGTAAATCGGTTGATGAGGTTGTGGATCTTCATCGACTGAGATGGTTGGGCCACGTGTTACGTATGCCTGAACACCGATTACCACGACGTGCAATGCTAACCGGTGTTCGGGATGGTTGGGAAGAAGTTAGGGGTAGTCAAACCAAAACGTGGTATCGGTGCTTGAAGTCACCAACTTCTAGTTTGAGCCATGTTGGTAGATGCAGACTACTTGGTTGGAGTCCGCGTGATTATAGTAACTAGTGGTTGGAGACTATGGGTGACATGGCTCAGAATCGATCACAATGGCGTCGGTGTATACGCTATCTGTCTTCCCTTAAACTAAGAGATTAAAATCACTTCATATCTTTCCTTCTACGAACTAATTCTTTCTTCCTGTACTATAATTTTATATGCAATTTTTCTACTATATATTACTCCAATTGAAGTAACTATTATAAATCCGGTGTTCATCTTGCTGTGCTAATTGCGGTATGGCAACTTGGACCAATGCATATATGTGCCTGGTCCTACGTTGTAGCCGACTGACGACTGACTGTTGGTAAAAATGCGTATATATCGCTTTAACTCTATTCATATAAAGACGGATTCTATTCATCTCAGCACTCAGTTATAAACTTAGGAACGTTTCAACCAGATCCAAAAGTTGCATTGAATTTTTAATGTTTTACCTGGTTGATTTAAATGTTTAACTTATATATAGGGTCGCATATTCAAACCTTCATATGCTAAAATCTGGGACTTGTGATAGTATCTTTGACTTTCTCAAACTAGGTATAACCATCTAGTAGACCAACTTTTACGCGGTCGTTGAGGATTTATCTATTCAAGGTGATGCTACTTAAAAACTCCAGGATATGTGTACACTTATAATGGTCATTCTCGTTTGTTATTTAATTGTGGAGAAATTTCTTTTGAACAAACTGTAATATAAATGATTGTGTAAACTTTAACTATATTGTTCATAATGACCAGATAATATTTCAATTAGAATTCAATGATTGTCAAACATCACTTGCATCCAAAATGTTTTCATTCTTTTTACTGTTTAGTTTTTGATGATGGTGATAAACGAACTTTAAGACGTACTCAACTTGTCATAAAAGGTGAACGTCACTTTAAGGAGAGTGAAGTATGTGAATAAGTACTCATTTTGAGTGACTTTTTTCTAAATATTTTTTTTGTTAATTTATTGAATGGATTGAATCGAATTTCGTAATCGGACATCTGTTATTGTACAATCCATCGATGACATTCTGGAAACAGCTCTGATGGATGTAAGTAATGGCGGTGTGGATCTGTTGCACGGAGAAAGACATCTCGACCTTGAGTATGCGGATGATATTGTCTTACTGTGCGATAATGCTCAAGGCATGCAATCCGCATTTAATCAGTTGGCAATCAGTGTCCGTAAGTATGGTATGTGCTTTGCACCTTTGGAGGAAACAGGGAACAGGGTTTCCTGTTGACTACCTCCAACCACCATCTAAATCTCAATACATAGTGCCCGCAGTGTTTAGTCATCTAGACTGGTGACCACATTGCAACATGATCGGTAGCATTTGATCTGCACTAATAAGGACTAGACAAGCATGACATTGATCACCACCCAGTGATAAATCAATTGTGCTTTGCACCTTAGAAGTGCAAAGCACTTCTACAAGACTGGCAGGATTCTAATCCTTTACTCACCCTGGATAGTGAGCAGATAGACGTAGTCGAGAAGTTCGTGTATTTGGGTAGCTACATAAGTGCTGGTGATGGCATGAGTGATGAGATCAATGCACGTATAGTGAAAGCCAGAGCGGCTTATGCTAATCTGGGCCATCTTTGGTGCCTTCGTGATGTTAGTCTGGCTGTAAAAGGCCGGATCTACAACGCGTCGGTGAGAGCAGTTTTGCTCTGTGCTTGTGAAACCTGGCCTCTCCGAGTTGAGGATGTTAGACGACTCTCTGTGTTCGATCTTCGCTGTCTCCGGAGGGTAGCTGACATTCAGTGGCAACACCGTGTCAGTAATGCAGAGGTTCGGCATCGTATGTTCGGGCACAGAGATGATAATTCAATTGGTGTCACCATCTTGAAACACCGACTTCGGTGGCTTGGACATGTTCTACGAATGTCGTCCTAGAGAATTCCACGTCGTGCATTATTTGCCGATACTGGGACTGGTTGGAAAAAGCGGAGAGGTGGTCAGTATGTGACATGGTGTCGTGGTATGAAGGGAAGCTGCAAAGAACTGGCTTGTGTTGGTCCTTCGCGACTCCCTGGTTGGGGTCCGAGAGATGGTGCTACACAGTGGCTAGAAACGTTATCAGATATGGCTCAGAATAGAAGCCAGTGGCGATCCTGATATAACCTTTTACTTTCTTCATAAAAAGTGGTTGTACCTTCCTTAACTGAAAGATTTCTCCTCATTGTACCTTTCCGTTTCCCCCATTATTATTATTGTTATTATTATTATTGTTATTGTTATTATTATTGTTATTATTATTATTATTGTTATTATTATTATTATTATTATTATTGTTATTATTATTATTATTATTATTATTATTATTATTATTATTATTATTATTATTATTATTATTATTATTATTATTATTTACACTTCCTTACACCAATGTGGTCGTTATCGTTACTCTTCTCCTTTCTTTCTTTTACGCTACTTGTCTTTTTTTCTCCCCATTCTCATTGTTATTATGTGGCGCATATGTATTTGGTGCTGCTTTTTACCAATATTTATATGTTCAAGTAAATAATAACAGATATAGAAGAAATGTGTAGTACTTCACTAGAGTCTTGAATATGAGTCTCAGATATATAGTAAAATTGATTTCAAGGCACATCCAAACTTATCCATTATTTGATCTACATCACTGCGCGAACGTTGAAGGAGGCCAGTTTGAATGGCATACGTTGTTTCAGAAAAGCTATGACGAGAATTGTATTCAGTAGAAGAAGCGTTCCAAATTCTGACCAGTTAGTGGGTGGAGATCGTTTAGACAGGACAGGATTTTCTCAATGAATGGGCTGCTTTGTGGATTGGTAGATAAAGAAATACACAAAAGAGGAATAGATGATAATAGATAAGTGAAGCAATACATGATAGAAGTGAATGTAACCAAATAACTGTAAACATAGTTTGCTTGATAACGAATTATAACAAGAGTATTTTTCCGGTTGTAGTCATCATTAAGCTAAAAGTAAGGAGGGGATAATTAGATTATGGAATAGAAAGCAAATTTAGCCCTGATGATACTAATTAATTTTGATAGCGTAAGGCAAACAGCCGTTTCAAATATGTTGATGACGTATTTAACTCAGTTTTAAAGTCTTTTCAACTGATATATTCCTCCATTACATTTCCACACAGCACTTTCGTAGTAACAATATTTAGGGACTATATCAATCAGTTACTCATAGACAAAATTGAAGCTGGCATAAACTTAATTTACCAAAACTCACATAGAGGAAGGTAGTTTAAGAGGGTAGGAGAGTAATAAGAATAAATAAAAAATAAACAGTGTAGAGTGAACGAACAATATAAAGGTATCAAAAGTACTCAGTGCCACTAAACAGGTACAAATGCAACTGCTTCAGTGTACTTGATTGTTGACCATATCGTCTAACATCTCCAGCTAAAGATGATAGTTGCTGTGCATGCCTCAGTCTAGAAGTCTACACCTTCCGACATGGCACAGTCCAGCGGTCAGTAAATTCATGAACTGGTCCCAACCTACTCTCATTCAACTAGCGTCCTGAATAATTAAAAGTAACAGCTAAGAACATGTAATATATTATCCAACCACCTATGTCTGCTTGAAACATCTCATCAATCGGCTTATCGTTTCTACAGAAAACTTACGGTTAACCTCAGGATTACTTAACAGTTATACTACATACGGGCGTCTACGAAGTCCTTCATCCTGTTTAACAATACTCTGTTGAAGACTTTTCCCGGTATTGAGAGAAGAGTGATGCCCCTGTAGTTATTACACTTGCTGAGATCGCCTTTCTTCGGTATTTTGATCAGGAGTCCTTCTTCCCAATCTTTTGGTACTTGTTCCTCATGCCAAATCTTATTGAAGAGAATGTGGAGTATCCTTGCAGTTGCCGCTACGTCTGCTTTTAGTGCCTCTGCTGGAATGTTGTCTGGTCCTGCTGCTTTGCCACTCTTGATCAGACTGATCACTTGTCAGTAAAGACAAAAATACTGTTGAATTGATCAATAAAAGAAAAATTGCATTGATCGATACGAGTAAAGGCATGTTGAAGGTCAGCGGACAGAATACTTTGAAAGTCAAACAAAAATTGCCTCAAAATCTATACGAGAATCTTAAAAATGATTTTCTGTATCTGGGGCTATAGAGCATCCCTGACAGTTTTGCAGACATGCAACAATACATAGCCGAATGTCGCGTAATATACTTGTTCCTTAGTTGGCGGATGGGTATCTCGTCTGCTCTACCTGTGGTGCAGGCTAGTGAATACTAGGCGACTTTTCTGTTTTCCTTCCGAGGTCGCGTCTATCACTAGCCCATTAGGGTTGATAAGATTTCCGATCGGAATAAAGTGGTGAAGGCACTCAACTATTTAACTCCCTACGTTTAAGATTTGAAGGTCACTAGGGAAGCAACAGTATACATTCAGATGAATCATGGGGAGTTTTGAGCATGTGTTGGGAAAGCGTTTTTATACCATATATAATCGTTTCATGTTACCTGTGTTCTAGCTTTGTATGTCACTTCAATATTACATTATGGTGTTGAAGGTTTGAATATTTTAGAATCAAACATACCTCACAGGTTTCAAATAGCAAAGGTTGGCGAATATTATTTAAATCTTTTGTATTTATGCCCACACTTCAATAATCAATGCAAATGATAAATTTATTACATAGATTTCTAAACACAATTAAACCTTCTCTACAAGTGAATCTAACATATTTATCTCTTCGTAATATTTCGGAGGATTTAAAATGATCAGTAGAAACTCTAATCCAGTGTTATATTTTAAATTTGACTTCAGCGAAAAAATAAAATGTATACTTTCATAATGTCTGTTCGAGTTGATATTTCTGACTAAGAATAAGAATTTTAGAAGTGTTGTGTTCTTTAAAGTTGAAGACAAGTGAACATAACATTTCCCTTCAATAATGTCAATTCTCTTGGCTAATACTTATTATTGTTTTTAATGTCTTGATTTCTTTTATTACTGCGAAATATTATTTTATCATCATCATCATCACCATCATCAACAAAAGATTTTTTATTTGTTAAACTTAAACTAAATTTGCTTAACTTAATGCATATTAAATACTTCTTTTTTTCATTCGTAAATATGTTATTTCTTTAAGAACTTTTTTTAATGTAAACTATCTCATACCGTAAACAACAGATCGTTTCTTTTTTGTTTACTCCTCTTAAACTATTCTCTATTTAGTAGCTTGTAAATTTATGAATTATTCACTTATTAGAAATTAGTAAAATTAATTTTTTTCACGTGAAATTTAGTTATCTTATTTGCTTTTTGTTTATCATCTATAATGAATTATACAGTAAGTTTTGTAAAATTTCTTTTTCATTTCAGAGTTTGGATTGTTTACCTTTAACTAATCCGGAACAATTCAGGCAACCAGTTATAGATCAGAGAAGGAAATATAGATCTGGGTAAAAGAGTACTTTATTATTATTATTATTATTATTATTATTATTATTATTATTATTATTATTATGTATAATTTTGCGTAAAATTTTCGTCATGAATCGACACCATCTAGAGAACCGGTGAAAATAAGGATGTATCGTTGGACAGCTGTTCTACCTTCAGTTGACTGCTCTCATTCGGATTACACTCACGGCGTCGTTACATGTAGTCAAATCTTAGGACCTTCACGTCTCATGGCCATCGCGATATCTCTTTTAAATAGATTCGTTTTCTAATTGTCTACATTTTCAACTCTAGTTAATTCGCATTATTACAGCACAACAACTGTCGTTTGCGATCGGTGGCACCATTGAATTCCATTGGTTACGTCTTCTCCATATCCGTTAACTAGTTAGGACATGTGCCGTCTTTTTGGTGTAAAAAGCCTACAGCAGTCGTAAACAAAGTATAGTCTCCCCCTTCCATTACAGTTAGTGAACATTAGACCTCATCATTAGTTGTATAAATTGAGAAACAAAAAGATCAACTAGCAAAATAAAGTAGAAAAAAAGGAATGGGGGGTACAATAAATGAAAAGTAGTCCGCCAACATGGTTCATACCAACAGTCATTAACGTTATGGATGATTTGGCCACTTCTGGTTTTTTTCCTACCTATTTTCGTTCATTGATGTGAAAGTATGTTGAAAGCAAGCCAGGGGTGGCCAAACCAAAACATGATATTCGTCCAAGAAATCTTTGGCTGTTGGTGTGAGCCATGTTAGTAGATGCGGACTACTCGGTCGAGGTTTACGCAATAGTTGTGACCAGTAGCTGGAAACGTCGGTTGATGTGGTTCAGAATCGGTCACAGTGTAGTTGCATTCAATATTTATCTTTATATAGATCTTAAGCTTCAGTGTTCCTTCATATATATCTTTTACTTCTGTCTTTTCAAAACATATTCTCAATGTTCACTTTTTCCCATTGGTATTTTCGCCACATTATCTATCTGTTTTGCTATTCATCCTGTCGATTTCATCGTGCTAACGTTATACGGGAACTCGGGCCAACACATTTTTGTTCACGGCTTTACGTTGATTGACTGGCAAACATCTGAATGTCTATTAAATCACTCTCCACATATATTGATGTGGTGTTGGTGAATATTTCATTATCTATCCGGCGGCCTGCTTGAATATCTGGGCTACCTGTTTCTGCCATCTGATTATTTCAACAAATTATGTTTTTTTTTCCGTTTGTTTTAACTTATATTTATGTCCATTAATCGCATAACCTATTCAGGCGCTTTTATGAAAAGCCTACGACCTTTCGCTGCACAGGTTACAAAAAGTACTATAAAAGACATCGTGGTGGTTGGCAATATGCTTTAAAGAGAATGAATATTAATCGTTTGTCGATTCCCAAGCTGCTAAATTCTAACTGTCGATCACTAATCAACAAAGTGGACTATCTGCAATTCCTACTAAGTCAAAATATGTATCGTAATTGTGGTATCATCACAATTCAAGAATCTTGGTTAAATGATTTACAGGATGACTGTCTAGTATCACTACGTGATTTCAAAATTTATCGTCAGGATCGATCAAACAGTAAAAAGAGGTGTGGTGGCGGTGTAGCTACGTTTGTAAACATAAACTGGTGTCGATCTTCGTTTGTGTGTTTTAAGTTTTCAAATGACTTTATCGACTGTCTAACTCTAAGATGTCGTCCGAAACATCTGAATAAATACAAATATTTTTATGTTACCAATATCTACGTGACTCCAGATTGGACATCATCTGCACTATCTGTTTTCGCTGATGAATTCACTGAGTTCGCTGTTACTGCCTTCAGTGATTCACTTTCAGTTGTATGTGGTAATTCAATTCATGTGACTGTAGCTTCCTTACGTCACTAGGTCACCAAAGCGTAGTCGATTTTCCTACTCGTTTGGATGCTCATTTAGACTTCGTTTTCATTAATGATGTGGGTATATATGCGACTCGTAAACGTGCTCCATTTTCTAGCTCGGATCACTGTATAATTCGTATTCTACCTATACTATATGGAAAGCATGGGAAGAGTACACTCTTACATCAAACCAAGAAAGTCAAATATAGGAATTACTCAGAAGAAAATATCCGAAATCTGGAAAACATGTTTCATACGACTAACTGGGAATTATTTACAGATGACTCACTGGAAAACACTACTAATGTTATCACTTGTTACCTTAAATTCTGTTTTGATATTTGTTGTCCCACGGAAACCGTTTTTGTAAGTTTTGATCGACTTACATCTACACAACTAAAATGACTACGGAGGATGGAAGAAAGGATGTACTAGGAGAACTCTAATGAAGTTCGTAAGTTAAATGGTAAACCTAGAGATTAGACGTCTTAACTCTATGGTTACTCAAAAACTCTCCAAGTATGTGGAAACTCTTTAAAGAACTTACAGGTGACAGAAAGTTTAGAAGCGATAACCAGCTGAATGTTTGTGACTTAAATAAGTCTTTTGTACGTCAGTCATCTGATGTGATGCTCCCTCTATCCATGGGTTTAAATAATAGCTGTGTTCCTACTTGCACTGAAACTGATGTACGAAGATGTCTCCAGTCGTTTAATTCATCTCGATGTTTGGGACCTGATGGTATCCCAAACATCATTTTTAAAAAGTGTGCTGACGTCCTATGTTATCCGTTCACAGCTATCTTTAACAGATCCTTCTCATCTAATCTCATACCGAAAATGTGGAGAAAGATGAAGACAATTCCTGTACCCAAGAAAGCATCTGGTGATAAGAATGTAAAATTTAGACCTATTGCAATAACTTCATCCTTCTTCAAAACAATGGAAAAATTATTAATACTTCCACTTCAGCCTGCGATAAAAGAGCATGTTGATCCATATCAGTTTGCTTACTGACGCAAAAGAAACACTTTAGATGCTGTTGCTGTTCTGCATCACAACATAGTGTTCAACTTAGAAAAGGGTAAGAAGTATGTTCGATGTGCTTTTCTGGACTATACTTCAGCTTTTGATTCTATACCAAGACAAAGTCTAATTAACAAGTTAATCAGCGTCAACACTGACAACTGGATAACCAACTGGCTATGTTCCTACCTCACTGGAAAGGAACAGTACACTGTGTTTGGAGGAAAGTGTTCAGAGTCTCTACTGTCTCATGAAGGTGTGCCACAAGGAGCTGTTCTTTCACCTCTTCTTTTCTCTTTTTTTCTGCATGAACTGCCATCTTCCACAGAAAACATTTTTGTGAAATATGCGGATGATCTCACTGTATGTATGCCGATTTCTACCTCTTTGCGTCCCATAGAAATGAATGAGTTTTTGTCTCGTATTGATTGTTGATCTGTTGGTAATGGTCTCATATTTAATCCGTCTAAATATCAAGCTGTTAACTTTAACCTGAGACATGAACGGAATCTAAACACCATTTTCATATCCCATAATGCTTGTACCATTGGAGACTCTTTGGTAAACACAGTGTCGAAAATCAATTATCTTGGTGTCACCTTTAACTCTGATCTGTCTTGGTCTTCCCACGTTTTATTGTTATCAAAGAAGGTTTTCCATCTGACCTACTACATAAAGAGATTGCATGCTCTTGGGATTACTCGTCATTTACTCTTACAATTTGTCAATTCTTGCATATTACCTATTATTCTTTACTGTTCTCCATTATTCTTTCTCCGGCTTTTGAGAAAAAACTTTGCTGTATTTCAGAGAGTGCTGAAAGCAGTTAGCAAGATGTATGGTGAATCTTTCGAGATCATAATTAATATGGTTGTGGATAGACATTTAAAATCATGCAAACTCCTGGCAGGTGTTATTTAATCAGATACTAGCCATCCCCTTCACTCTTATCTTTCTCCTTGTATATCTTCTGGTAGAACGAGACGTAATTACATTAAAATCTATGCACTCAAACAAAAGTATAAAAGTTCTATAATACCTTACCTAGCAAATATGCTCTCTGACGAACAGGTTGTTAGAGTTAACCTATTCAATAACTTGCATTGTTAACATGTCCTTAATTTTAAAAGTTGTACAGTTTTTCGGTTTTAAAAAAATCTTTTTCATTTTTTTGTATTTGTTGCTGTTTTTTTTGTTGCGTAAGTAACTTGTTGAAATAACCTGTGCTGAGAATTCTATATTGTACCAAAACTATAATATTGAATAAAGCCATTAATAATAATAATAATAATAATAATAATAATCTCTACTGTTTTGGACTAATTTTCATGATATTTCCCTCCTCATACTTGAGTATCTTCTATTAATTTATATTAAAATATACAACTTAAATCGTGTATATGTGTATACACAATACATAAGTGTTCAGGTTTTGATTTGAGTCGTTGAAACAATCATATACATATTTTTTGATTGAAGGCTTAATATTTGGGATTGCAGAAGGGAATATTGTTAGTCGCCGTAATTCGATAAGGGTAGAATATTGTTCATTTAGCTTGAATTATATTATTCCAGTGACATTTTCTCAACAATTATATCAAAGCTTATCATTTGACATTAACTGTAATACAGTTACTTTTTTGTTTCTTCACAATCTCTCTAAAAATAATTCAATCTTTGTTTAATGAGAATTATCTTTCTTCCTACTTACTAACAGTGAAGATGGTAGCAGTAGTATCTTAGATGAAAACATGGATGAAATCGAAACTGAAGATGTAGATGAAAGAAGTGGGATTAAAGATTTTAATCAAACTATTTCGTACCAACCTAATGGGAATTCAGATAAGTTGACAGATCGCGATGATGCAGATGATTTCGATCCAAATTGCTCAAATATAACAGAACATAATGATGAAGGCAGAACTCGATCATCAGAAGCTAATACCAATGTATCAAATATGGGAGCGACTGATTTAAAGCATTTACCTGCTAGTTATTGTCGTTTACTCGGGCGTTTAGTCATGGTCGATATGCCGCTAACAGGGAAAGGTAAGTTATATTTTAGTTGATGGGGTTTTATAGAAATTGGTCTACTTTGTAGGTTGTGTACATCACAGATTGATTGGAGTTAGGCTACTTTCGGAAAATAAAGACCATTGCATGGCCATTTACTCCCACCACGGGACTCCAACAATGTCCACTGAAACCTCCTCAAAGGATTGAACTCAAAGCCTTTAGGTCTTGCGACAAACAATTAACTATTAAATCACTGAGTCACCATGCAATCGTACAATTCCAAATTCAATCAATTTATGATACAGTATGATAATCAACCGATGCCACTAGTGGTACGTGTCTCACTTCTAACATGTCTAAACACTATCAGTCACGCTTTTTCATCAGAACTTCAGGAACTTTTTGAGAGGGAGTCACCAGTGAGCTGACATTTTTTTGTAGCTGAAGGGATTTTTTGGTGATAAGCTCGATTTGCAAGCCCCATTGCAAATTGATTGAAGCTGAATTTATACTATTGGACCTCGATCTAATCGTTCTACTGCTTAAGCGTTCGCTACTGAACCTGGTGGTCCTGGGTTTGATATCTAATGGGGTCGTGGCTGCTCGCCTCTAATGAGTCACGTACTAGAAAGAAATAGCTATCTATTGCTCCTTAGTTCTAATTGTTATCCAAGTGAGACTAACCTATGGTGAATACAATATATTTATATATTAGTATTTGAAGATTTCGTACATTTATTGATATATTTTCACATATTCTTTTGTAGATGGTTTTGGCTCTCCCTCGTATGGATCGTCTACTCCGGCCTGCAAGAGTCCTGGGGTAACACCTCGGCGTCGATTCACCCCAGCTGTTGTTGTTCTACCATCTGCTATGCCAAGTATTGACCTAGGAAATCTTTCAAGTATTGCTAAGACACACAAGTGTTACAAACTTTTGGTCCGCTCGTTTAAAGATAACAGGTTTTTAGCAGTTCCTGTTACATTCGTTAAACGACTGAAACGACCTGATGCAGTTGAACTTGCTCACACTTATCCCGCACTTCGTCCAGCTTTTGAGCGTGCACTTCTGTGGTTGGATCGACATGAATTTCCAGTTTCTTGGGGTGAAAATGCTGTGCAAACAATGTTAGGCACAAAAAACTGGCGATATTCAAGACGTCGTTCCAGGCAAGCGGCTTCAGATTTCACAGATTCAATAAATTCTAGTCCTTTAAGCTTAAAGCATACACGTGCTTCATCGTCATCATCTTCTGAAGCCTCACAATCTCCAAATACTTGCCGAGGTTCAATCCAAAAATCACGTGGCAGACCAACTAAACAACTTGAACATTCTACTCGCAAACGACCAAGACAATCGGACAAAACCCAAGTTTCCAGGTCAAGTTCACGCTTAAAAATGAAAAGATTTAAGGGACATATTTTACGTCCGATTAAAGCTGAAAAACGACGAAGTGATGTCTCTTCAAACGAATCATTTCGCACGGAATCCTCAAAAAAATCTACTGCTAATTATAAGGTTATCAAGAAAAGCACTGACAGACGTAATAAGTCAACTACAAGCTCAAAATATGAAAAAAATCCTATTTCCGGTGGGGATTTATTTGATTCAGTAAGTTCTAATGAAGTCTCGGGAAATTCTTCAGAGTCGGATACTGACACCGGATCAATAAGTTCATCAACTAGCAGCAATATAACTGTATCTACTGTTAGTACACCTAGTAGCATTAGCAGTAGTCTGAATAGTAGTAGTACCAGTAGTAGTAGTATCAACAGCAGTAGTAATAGTAGTAGTGATAATAGTGGTACCAGTAGATCATACAATTCATCAGATAATTCATCAACATCGTCGGTAGCTGAATTCGAAGCACGTGATAGATGGATTGCTCAACTGTATCGCTTTATGGATGAACGTGGTACTCCAATCAACAAAGCACCTAGTTTAGCCAATAAGGATTTAGATTTATATAAACTTTATAAAGTGAGTCTATTTCAAATTATTATTATTATTACTGTTATTATTACTATTATTATTCTTACCACTATTACTTCAATCTGTTTTCATATTAATATGTTCGTACAAATAGAGATTTTTCTGTCTAGCGTCAATATAAGTTATCTTAATCGTTAGATAATTACATTTGTGCTTTTTAATTAGCTAGTTATTTTTATTGCATTCCACTATCTATGAATTTCATTAATGTTTGTGCATTTATTTTGTTTTATTTGGTGGAGTGAATTTATATAATAACAACCGATTACACTGATAATGGATCGATAACAAATAAAATTACTCTCTCAATATCTCATGTCTTATTGAGGCATACAAATATAAAAGTGCAACATATTTGTGGCAGGCTCTACGTCGATGTTGATGGAGTGATTATTATCTCCTACAGAACTTATGTCACTCGAAACGGAGTATACAAACTAATGCTTGTTTCTTGATTTGCACTGTATCCGTGAGAGAAGTATATATATCAGTCAGTCAGTAAAAACGTAGAACTTCGTACGTACATGCATCAATTCGAGTTGTCACACCAAATTAGCACAGAGATGCAATTGTTGTCGATTCGAATCCCGTATTGGTAGAGGTAGTAAGAGTATAAGCAGTAATCGGAAAGATTAGGGTTTGGAGATGTTATCCAAAGATTATAATACAGTGAAATAAATTTGGAAAGAAAGAAAAAGGGACATGAAGAATTCAGAAGATTAGAATTTGGGAGAGCACAAACAGTGGATGCACCTGCGCCATTGCAAACGATTTTGAGCCATGTCATTCAAGGCCTCAAACCATCGGTTGCTATCATCTTGCGGATCCCAACCAGGTAGTCCACATCTACCAACATGGCTCAGTCCACTTGTCAATGACTTCATGAAATTGTGCCATGTTTTGGTCTGGCCGCCCCTAGCTTTCTTCCACTCTACTCCTATACCACTGAACATCGCACGTCGGGGCAGTCGGTCGTTGGGCATACGTAACACGTGTCCCAGCCGTCTCAACTGATGAAGTTTCACTACGTCATCAATTGATTTGCCATCCTTACCTAGTACCCGTTTCCTAACAACTGCATTACTTACTCGATGGTCCCAGGATATACGAGCAATATTTTGAAGACACCTATGATGAAATACTAGTAGTCTACGAATATCCTCAACTCTTATCGGCCATGTTTCACTGCTATAAAGCAGAACGGAACGAACTGCTGCGCAGTAAACCCGTCCTTTGGTTGATAGACGGATATCCCACCTACGCCATAAATGACGCAAGTTAGCAAAAGCTAGCCGAGCCTTCTGTATCTGTGCTGAGATTTCGTCACACACCAGACCACAAGGGCTGATGAGACTCCCAAGATAAGTGAAGCGATCGACACACTCAATTACTTCACTCCCTATCATTAGTTCGAGTGTCAATGCAACCCAATTCTGAAGCAACATTTTGCATTTCGAGGGACAGAATCGCATCCCGAATATGCTTGCATTGTTTCTTAGAGTGGTCAGAAGACTCTGCATTTTGTCAGCGTCTTCGCCAAATAAAAGTACGTCATCAGCATATTCTAAGTCAACAAGTGAATCTCCTGGTAGAAGTTCAACCCCTTGAAATTTAGATGAGGAGAGTGTTATCTCTAAAAGTACGTCAATGACAAAGTTGAACAAGAAAGGAGAGAGTGGACAGCCCTGACGAACACCACTTGAGTTAATCAATTCTGATGACAGTTCGCCATAAGCTCTCACTCTAACAGTTGTGTTCGAGTAGAGAGCCTGAATAAGGTTAATGTACTTCTTTGGTACTCCTTTCAGTGACAAACACTACCATAGAACCTCACGATCAACAGAGTCAAATGTTTATATTCATTCTATTATTTAATGTTTCTCTAAACTTCAGTATTTTTTGCGTATATTACCGTTATTTTTACCGGACATTGTTCTTTTAGCTGGTTCATAAACTTGGTGGCTTTCATCGTGTTTCATCACAACTTAAGTGGGGTTATGTTTACTCAAAAATGGATTTGCCTCAAAACTTCAGTGCTGGTCCACGAAACTTGCAAGCTGCTTTTAAGAAGTAAGTTATTAGTATTGACAATTACCCTGTTAATTTTATTATTAATAGTTGAATTCATGAGTCGATGTAAGCTAGACCACCATTGAAAACCTGGAAGCACTGAATGACCGTTTCGTTCTAGCATGTCTAGCTTCCATCGACTCATAAATTCAACCATAAAAACTACATCAATCTCCACAAACTCCATTCTGATCATAATTATATTGTTGGGATTATTACTTGTTTAAGAATCTAATACACTAACTTAAACTTTATTTTCCTTACATTGACTTGTCTGTCTTTTCTCCCTAATACATTTATATATTCGAACTCAAACCGAACCACCCAGTAGTGGATTAATAGTTGAAAATGTGGCTTCCAACCAGTAAGTTTCAGGTTTGAACTTAACTGAGCCTAATTCAGTGTAAGGAGCCATGTAGTGTCGTTTGTCCTCACTCAAGCTATGCACCATAAGTTTGACTGCATAGATATGTTCTTGGTGAGTTACATTATATTGCAGATATTGAAACTAAAAACGTAATTGCTCAAAATTAAATTCCTGCTAAAATATTTCCTCATCTTCTTTACCATATAGATATTTATATCCATGGGATGATATCAGTAAAAAGTTGGGTACAAATCTTTGTGATCTTCCACCATCCAGGCCGAGATACCCTTCTTCAGTACAAAATTCAAATACCAATGTTTCAGCTGTCAATTCAACCGGAACTAATACAAATAACTCAGTTTCTATCAACACTTCACAGACTAAACAATCTGTTGAGTCGGGGAATGTTGAAACAGAATTAAAGTACTCTAACATAAATACTACTGAAACAGCGGAAAATTCAAGTGTTGAAATCAATAAAAATGTCCGAACTGTCATCAGTGCTACTACTACCACATTCGATGACACAATAACAACAACAACTATAAAAAAACGAACTTCTGATAAGGCGTCTGTAAGTGTCAATCTCAATTGCTTTTATCGCGTAAAATCTTTAAATATATGCCTTTGTCAATCATGCTTCTTATTTGCGATTTATCTTACTATCATGTTATCTAGCAGCAACTAATAATTGATCGTTTAAAACAATCGGACGATGAACATACTGGTGCTAACCATAATACACCAATACGAAAGTCAACTTCATCATCACCATCATCATTAGGAATGGATAAATCGTCCAATTTTGTATCGACAGCTGATGATTTGGATAAACCTATTTCTTCAGCTTCATCCAATTGTTCATCAAAATCAGCACCTTTGAAAGGTCGTAAAAGATTCTATGATAGTACAATGCTAAATCTTCCATTGTTAAATTTTGGTAGAGAGTCAGTTGACAGAGTAGAAGATTTATCCAATTGCGTAAGTCTACTTTTTTGTTTGTGTTAATCTTTTCCCACATATCATGTGTGCATTAAATACAATTGCATTTCCTTGGTATAATTGTTACTGTTGGATGTGAATAACATAATAATATTAAAGATATCTAATTACTGTTTTAATATTGTATAAAAGAAGTTTCAGCTTATTAATCAATAAATTAGGGAATTTAATTTAGAACTCAGAAAGTTGTTTTCAACATCAGTTATTTGTTTCAATCCAACGATGGAAAATATTTCAAAAAAAAGAGAACTGATTGATTGATCTGGATTTTTGGATTAACTTAAAGCGATTTTAAAGGAAGCTAAATGAAGTGGATTAAAGATTAGGTCCATGAAATTCGTTTTCTCACTTCAAAAAGTGATTAATCTATTTGTCCACTGTTGCTCACTTTTGAGCTCTTTGCATTCTGATGTATGCTAATTTTTATCGATTTTTGGTTGTTTTAACCTGAAAGTTACGATTTCAGTGCCAATTACATTGACTAATAATTATGGCTATTAGTTTGATGCGCAACGCTATAAATAGTTGATAAGTCTTGTCAATTGAACGCTAAACTTGTTCCTAAGCTATTCCGGTAACTCGCAGTCTAGAACTATACAGCGACTTGAACACCAGAGAGAAGACACAAGTATGGGAGAAAATACTTTATCCCAAGGTTCATTTTTGTACAGAAAATCAAGGGTATTTATAGATGTTGGCGTCTGTTAAATCAACATCATTTTACAGCCAATCCGGTAACGACATACTATGCTACCGACCAATAGTAGCACACCACGTTGGAATTCTAGAACGTTCCATCATACTCTGATTGGCTAGGACTCTTCGGCTCCTTTTGGGCCTCTGGGGGCTCCGTTGAAGTTCTCCGGAAGCCGACCCAACAATAGTAGTTGATGAGTTGTAGTTCACATCATTTTTTTAAAAGTGGAAGATTGGATTATTTGAATATTTTACAATACGTTTCACTTTCCCTTACGTTTCTGTTGGCATTCTGTTTCAGATTATTCCTGTTCGATCACGTGTTCGAGTTCGATGTGGTGATCATGTTGCTTATGAAGCTAAAATTTTGAAGCATTTACGTCCTCAACCAGCTCTTTGTGGTTTAAAGACTGAGAATTCTACTGATTCACTATCAACTATTTCATGGTCCGGTGTCGGTGATATTCAATATCGAGTTCATTATATGGGTTGGAATACACGGCATGATGAAGTTGTTCCTAGATCTCGTATAATGTAAGAAATTGTGAATGTAGTTAGCAATTCTAATGATATTAAAGCTTTTTATAGTTCTTTATTTTACTTTTACAATCACTGATATATCTTTTGATCTCTGTTAAAATTGAATAGATATGAATTCAAAGTTTAGTTGCCCCTAAGGTTAATATGATCTACAATGCAATTTATTCAAAAAAGAATAAAAATACTTTGGGTGTGTATACGCGCATCCTAGTGACGTTAATGATTGTGGCACTTAAGGGTTAAATTGATATTTCTCAAGTTTAATTATAATAATTTAGTGTTTTGTTTTCATATATTCCACTGTGTTGTGATATGTTCTGTGTATTATTTTATCACCATTATAATTTTGTTCATCTTTTGTTGCAACTTATTTAATTTTGGGTTGTCAAATAGTACCTTTATTCGTTACATGATGATTATTTGGCTTCATATCTTGTTTCACTTAAATAAATCCATTCCGACATGTTCTTTTTATTTTTGTAGTTCTGTGATAGAATGGGGTCGGGGTACAGATGAAGATCGTCCACAATCTTGTTCTTCTTTGAGCCCAATAGTTCATGAACCTCAAAAATCCACTTTAAAAAATCAAAATATTTCATCACATTCGAAACGTGAATACGATCGATCATTGGTTCCCACTGAGATAACTGCTAACGAAAAAGACAAAGAAATCTTTAAATATTTTGCTACAGAAGATGCAAATGAAGATGAAGAAAGTATTCATAGTCAAACAACTGAAACAGCATCTGACAACATTACTACAACAGCACCAGTTGTTCGACGTCGTCGTTTAATGTTTTCTTCACTAAAACCTGGTAGACGACTCTCATCCCGAAAATTATCTATTTCAAAAAGAAATGAATTTTGTTCAAAAAAAATACCTAAATTACCTTTATTAGCTAGTGGATGCCTGCCTAAACCTCATTCTTCCCTAAGTAGAGATAGTAATAATAGTAGTAATACTGAGAAGAAAGTAGAAGATACAAATGCTGATCCAAAGAACTTAAAAACAACTTCCAGTAAGAAATCTTTTCAAATAATTATTAACTTGTGCAAAGAATATTAGGTTTAAACCATTTCTTATTCACATTAAGTTACATATGTTCATTTTGATCTGTTTACAATGGCTTTTGGAGAGCATCGGTTTATGTTGGTTAAAGTACTTGGCTTGGATCCAGTGGGAAATATGTTCAAGTCCTGCCATACCTTCGGTTTTTGACAACCGGATGAGTAATATTAGCCTCCCCCCACACTCAAAGTGCGATTCGGAGTCAAATATACAGTAGATGAGTTACGTCATAATTTAGCTTTTGATGATTAATGATAATAACTGGTCATTGGTGTCACATCAGAATAAATTATTTTAGTTCAGTGTTTCTAGGTGAAACTGGATTACATCTGTTTAATAAAAAGTCGATTAGACTACTGATACTTTGAAACCAAATTTTATGAAGACAGTGGGTATATCTATTACAACTTGCTTTTTAAGGATTGTGAAGGACTAAATGAAATATTTTATGAAGTTTTTAGTCAGTCATAATGGACATAGTATCTGAAACAAATGTGCGTTAGTCTAAGTTGCCATGTCACATTAACAACGAAATTCAGTTAACAAGGGGAATAGCAAAAGGATCGGAATTATTGTCGTAGCAACGGTAATGAAAAACACTGAACAGACCTGGTTGAACTCGACTGGTCACTACTTCTCACTAGAACTCCAGGATATACCTCATGAAGCCAGTCACTAGTGAGCATATGTTGATTAATATCAGATGGGTTTTGTGGATATTATAGTAATTTCAATGATTAAGATCATGATGTGTCGCTCAATTTCGTGGATTAGTTGAAGTTAGACATTAACACCGTTGGATGCCGGCTCAGTGGTCTAGTGGTTAAGTGCTCAGGCGCGAAACCAGTAGGTCCTGGGTTCGAGTCTCGCAGGAGGCGAGGTCGTGGATGCGCCCTGCTGAGGAGTCTCACTATGGGACGAAACGGCCGTCCAGTGCTTCCAGGTTTTCCATGGTGGTCTAGCTTCAACTGAATCATGATTAGCGGAGAAAAAAGGAATGATAAGGTAACATCAAATAATTATCAAGTAAATCGTAAAAGGAATTATTCGTAAATTTTTTGTTCATTTTAATAGATTATCTTAAGGTTTAATTAACGTCGTTCCTTTGAACTATTCAAACCTAAGCAAGTTGACTGGGTGGTGTAATTATATGATCTATATTTTTTATTGTAAAATTAATTATTGAAAAGTAAGCAGTTATATTATCGATGCAACTGTAGTTTATAATAATGACACTTATATTTTGTTATTATCATTGACAATACTAACCAGGTGGCTGTAAAACTAAACAACTATCTATTAACCTACGTGGACGTATCAGTAAGAAAATGAAGCCTATCAAACGGCCTCATTCAAATCTATCAGTTGCTTCGGATGTTTTTAGTACCAACTCACCAAATCGTTCTTCTGTCAAGTTATCTGCTAAGTCAAAGAAATTAAAAATGGAAAATCTTTCAAATGAATCAATTAATAGTGAAACCCATTACAATACTACTGGTTTATCAACTCCATTAGTAGCAGATACAAAGCGATGCGTAACTGATGGATCATTATCTGTAGATTGTAAAAAAGAACCACTGGATGTTGTGGATGATGTCAATCAACCAAGTAGTAAGTTGCATAGCAAATTGAGTTGTCAACGTGATCAGATTAAACCAACTCGTAATTCATCTTCTAGTCGTAATCTGGTTTCGAAATCAAAGTTATCAACTTTGAGTAAGCTTTTCTTATTGTTGTTCGTTTTGTTTTCTTTCGATTATCATTAAAATTAAAATGTTCAATCAAACTGTGTGTAGGTAAGGCGAGTTTAGTAACACTCAGGCTAGATTCTACACAGCAACTTGAACATGAGAGAAAAGGCGCGAAATGTGAAAGAAACACATCACTCCAAAGGTTCGTTTATGTACAGAAAATCTAGGGTTTTTATAGTATTTTAGATGACCTTAGGTTTCCGGAAAACTCTGGAAGGTTACTAAACATAGTAGCAATATAGCTAATCATCCAATCAGAAACTGGACATGTGACTTTTCACTTTCTAGAAGTTTCTGGCAAAACTTCTAGTAAGATGCTTTTCAGCATTTTTAGAGACTTTGTTGACTGTTTTCGAGTTTTCTGAATCCCCTCGACATAACCGTCGTGTAAGATCAAATCTCTGCATCTACAAAGAGGGTTTTTTCTCCATCGTCATGATCCCGATTTCCTTCATATTTTCCTCTAATATTTCTTTGCTTTTGTCCTTTTCCATGTTTAAATTACGTGTATTCTTGTCCCACTTTGTACTAAAGTTCACTGATTTCATTCATCTATTACAATTACAATTAGTGTCAGTTGCAGTTTATTTCATTTACCTGTTTGAAGAATAGAAATTCAAAACATACCACAATCTTTCATTGTATATTAAAATGTTAAAGCTCTAGTCTTGTATAATTCTTCTACTTTTAAATTAGTCTTATGTTTTAATCGAATAATTTATTTTTATTCTTTTGTTTTAAACTGGATTCCATTAACTCCACGTATTATGAAAAATGTATAATTGATAGTGTTATGACCTTGGATGTCTGACTTTTCTACCACACGAATTTATCTACCAATCCGAATACGATTTATACGAATCTTCACACTAGGCCAACCAATGACGTTCAACCGGTGTGGGCAGTTTAGCGTCCCTATTGGTCCTATGTCCTCCGAGCCCTTCCACTTGAGTCCAGAACACAATATCAGCTTCGAATCAGAGCAGATCGTTTATTTCAAACATACTCGGTTTATATATCAAACAGACAGACCACAACACACCATAAATTAGAAAATAACATGTGTACACAAATGAGCCAAAAAGTGGCTGTGAACGAGCGAGATAATAATTAATAGACTGAACATAGTTTAAGAACCGTAAATCGTACAATAATAAATTATAGATCAAAATAAAGCTTATAATAAGAGGGATATAAATTTACATAATCTAATTATTCAATAGTTTTACAATAAGAATATTTATAGAATATTAGTCCATTAATAGTCCTCGGGAGTTACCTGTAATTTAATCTTCGTTCGGATATAACAGATAGATTGTAGAATTTGTTTACCAAATTAATTATTTCGATAAAATACAAATGTACAGTTTTTATAGATGAAATTGTCGAAAAAGAAATTTTATTTTGGTAATACTTGTTTATAACGTAGTACTTCAATATTATGGAGGTTTAGAAACTATCGTAAGCTTGATAGATATTTCTCTTCAGTTACACAGTAGCTATTGATCATCTTTTAGTGTGTGCGTAAAAATCTATCCTTTTAAATGAAAAAAAGTCATCGTATCGTCTTTCTTGTCTAATTATTTCATAATATTGTCAGAATATTTCAGGTCAACTGTGTTATAACTTATGGCCTTGTGTCCCATTAATATATAACGTAATGATACCACCAATTAGAGGACAGTGAATTATCGACCGGACGAATGACGCATAAACCTGTACGAGCAGTCTAGAGTCTTTATTGATCTCTCTTCCCGCCTAGCCCTGCCTGCTGAGTCCAGAACACCAATCTCAGCTTCTGCGATCTGAATCATGTATTTCAAACACACTGCGTTTATATACAAACCAAAAAGACCACATCGTACCATAAAATGGAAAAACATTTGTACAAAATTTAGCCAAAAGTGGTTGTGAATGTGGGAGATAGTAATTGACAAACTCGGCATAACTCAAGAATTGCAAATCGCATATTAATAGTTCATCGGTCAAAATAAAGCTTATAATAAGAGGAACACGAATACAAATAGTTTAGTTACTTAACAATTATACAATAAAAATATATGTATAGTATTTGTCGGAATATAACATTTTATATAGAATAGTTTCGTGTTTAGTGAGTAAGTATTATTTGATTTTAGTTGTCAAAAGACGAAGGATAAATAACGTGGTGAAAAGTTGTAGATCAGAATTTAGCACTGCCCACTACCACATAAATTTACACAGTATAATGGTATCGTATTTGAACAAAACAGTCTCACAACAATTCGACTTTACATCTCATGTTATCCTTGAGTCTTTATATATTGTACTTGATAATTTAAAGACTTACAGATTGATATTTGCTAGTTGGAATTGCTGGTAAGTTTAAGAATGTGGACTTATTGTGATTTTTAGGTGGTTGGTTTTGTTATAACTAGTCTGATGTGAAGGTAGTTTTCGTCGGTGATAGATATTGACAATAGGACAATCAGGAATGACGTAGATTTGAAAATCTATTTTGTCCTACTTTGGGACTATTGTTTATTGTTTATTCAGGTCTCGACACAAAATCTCAACAAGGACCTTAATGTTTAGAATACAAAATTTGTGCTGAGTGCTTCACATTTCTTAGTTCCGTTACATTCTCTATACCTTGGGATGCTATTCAGTTTTAATCGATAGGTAAATAATTTACTCCTTATGCGATTCAATCTCACTATCTGTGTCTTCTCACCAGAATTTCAGAAATCTATCGAATGCGTCAATCAATTATATATTTTTTGTTTATTTGTAATATCTCACTCCTTCCACTATTCTCCTAGTCCTATGCTTTTTTTAAATGTACTTTTATTTTTGCATCTTATATACACCTTTGTCAAACCAACAGCAAACGACTTAGTGAAGGCTTTATACTTATTACTATGACTACAATGTTGTTTTAATTGAATCTTTTCAATACGACTAAATTTTTTACTCATTCTTCTTTTTTCTTTCAAAGAATCTAAAATATCTTCATCGTCTACAATTAGAGCGAAAAATCTTGTCTCTAAACTGTCGAAATTAGCAAAACGAAAAGTTACCAATGAATTGAGAATTTTATCAAGAAAAAAATCTAAACGAATTGTCAATAATGATAAACATCAACTTTCAATGAACGATGATTCATCAAAAAAGAAGTTGTCGTCTGAATCCCCATCAGTAATGATGATTAGTAAGGAATACAAAAATGTCAAGTCCAGTCTTCAAAATGATAATAACAAACAATTGGTTATGAATGAACATCAGAATATCGAATGTTCATTATCGAATAATTCTGTAATCATTAGAGTAGATGAAGAAAATAAATCTTTATCTTCTGTAAGTGATTTATCATTAAAGCATGTTTTACATTATCTATCCCATTATTATATTAATCATAAAATTGATGTGAAAATCTTTTTTCACTAGAGCTGCGGAAGCGCAGTAGTATTCTCGGTTGTTCAGGAATATATTGATGATGTATCTTATTACTAACTGATTAGAGACTAAAACGAAGAGTCTATTTTATTCGCTTCTACTAGCTTTTTCGCTGATTACCGCTACTCTTGCACTTCAGTTGTATTTACACTAATGTCTCGGTTATAAAGAAAAACAGTTCTTGACTAAAAAATGTATTTACTATTTCCAGGATAATTCAAATTTTAGTACAATTAAGCTGTTCATATTAGTGACAGCAAAAATTATCTTGTATACATAATAAAAGTAAATTTATACATAAAGCAATAAATCAGAAAATAACGAAGGTCAATGTACTTAGTATGGAGTGTAGGTTATCGTTCACTTATCTATTTACCAGATCCACAAGAAAAACTATATATATATATATATATATATATATATATATATATATATATATATATATATATATATAATTTTGGACCTTTCTAATAGTTGAATAGATAGAGAATAATTTTATTTGAACTAAAACCTGATACCTATTAGTTATGATCACTGTATAGAATTTGTATATTTTCTGTCTAAAATCTTTGGAATAACAAAAGCTGTGCTTCACTACAGTCACCATAGTTGTTTTCTTTGAAGTCAGATATTTTAGTAATTTTACTTGTTATCATAAAAATGTAATCATAAACTCGCAGCCAAGCTTAATTATCAAATCAATATAAAGCTAAGATAGTTATCTCTTGTATCCTACGTGAAGATTTTAAAGTAGTCTAGATCTTTTTATCTCACAATCAAAAGCCTCATCGCAATTCATAATTGTTTGGAGGTGGCTACCCAATTGAATTAGTATATTAAAACTGGTTGTTTAACATCATCTTTTTGTAAACTCTTTAATAATACATTGTAAGTTTCATTTTAAATAGGTGATTGTTTTTATAAAAAAGAAAATCCATTTTAACGATTGAGTTGAGAGTTTTAACTTGATTTCCCCAATTTAATTTTGGGCAGTTATCAGTTTATTTTTAGTTTAAACACTATGTGTAACAACCTTATACGAGAAAATACGTTAAGTTAATGAGTGGTAAACACTGATTAAATAGTTTTTAATTTTTATAGAATTTTACTTACATCCCATTGATATCTTGGATATTTGGTGTGATAATGATAATTTTCTCTCTCTCTTATACACACACACACACACATTGGAGTGATAACCTCTACAAACTTCAGAACTTTAATCATATGTCATCCATCAGTTACTATGCTATGTTTTACTGAACGTTCACGTTCTCCTTTTTAATAAATATTCATACAATTTTTATTCATTGTATAGCTACAGTTTTATGTATAAGTAAATATTCTAATATTTTTCCTCACCCCAGAATGAAAAACCTCAGAAAAGTATAACGAAACATAATCGACCTAAAGGGAAAGGAGGTGATATCTCTTCATATCGTCTACAAAAGAAACTCAATAATACTACAGATACTTTAAAGAAAGGACATATTACCAAATCTACGTATATGGAAGAAAAAAATCCAGATCGTTCCATGAGTACCAGTACTAGTAGTAGTGGTTCTTCAGGTGCTATTTTAAGAAAAACAGATGAGGATAAAATAAACATAAAATCTCCAGATAAATTACGAACTAAAAAGTCATCAAAATCAACTATGGGTAGTCAACAAGCCAAGACAACTAAGTATAATAATCCCACACTACATTTTGAAGATATATCCGATACAGAATCTTCTAATTCAAATGAAAGAAAAACCACTTCTAAACTTTCACGTTCTCGATTAAGACATTCTACTCAAAATTCAAGTAATTCTTCCCCAAACACATCTCAAAAGCATATACGAATTATGAAATCTTCAACTACAATATCGAACGCTAGTTCAAATACTTCAGATTCTGATGATGATGATGACAGTGAACAAGAAATTCATCATTCTTTTGAAACTTCTCATAATGAAAGTAGTGATGGTAGTGGTAGTAGCAGTTCAGAAAGTGTTTATGGTCCTAATGATGCACTTCCACGACTTACACGTAGTCAACATAAACAATTATTAGGTGATACACCACCTGGTTCAGCTTTACAAACTGCATCACCTGCAGTTTGTAATCGTACTGCTTCATCAGTTGTTGCTGCAAAACTTCTATCCAATTCTAAACGATCTCGTACAAAAGAGGTGAATAAAATTGTTCAATCGAAGAGCGGACGACAGTCATTGGTAAAAACCGAGGACACAAATAAAATCTCACTTTGTCTTAATACAGGTAATATTGCGTAATAGTTTATTCTCATAAGTTAAACTTCTTCATTACATAAATATGTATCTCAGCTTAAGGAGAAAAGATGTATTTATAAAATTTCAGAGAATAAAGTTGAAGTAAAACCAACGTTTCTCCTGGTAATCTGGTCCAATATTTTTCAAGGAAATATAATCAAACATCAATATAATCGAATATGAATAAGTACATGGTTCTCTGTTTACTAAAAAGGTCATCTAATCAACTTTAACAATGTTTAAAGTAGGTATTTGCTTTAGTGTATAAGAGACAGGTAGTGTGAAACGAAAAGTGTGTTGATTGTGTGTATTCGTAAGTGTTGTAGGAAAAAATTTCATTCACTATTTATCGCCTCTGATCTGTGAATTTTTAAAGAAAACATATAATTTTTATATGTGATATGAATCAAATGTCACAGCATGCATAAAATGAAGATAAGTAAACACAATAAAAGTGAATGGATGAATATTTGTGTTGTTTTTATTATTCCAGTTAATTGTTTAACATATTCAGATAATTTCAATGGTTAAGATCATGAGTCAGTTGAAGCTAGACCACCATGGAAAACCTGGAAGCACTGGACCCATCTGTTATCAATCTAAACTCAACAATATCCACACCCCTATACTAATATTCAGATAAGACAGATTAGAACATTTGAAAGTAATTCTTGTTATCCAGATAATAAGTGATGGATATAATGGAATAAGGAGTTCAGGTTTACTTATTAATTATTAGTTGCCATGGAACAGCTAATTGTATTCTATCTCTCCTATTAATATTGTTTAGATTTGCCCATGTATACAGGGCTTCATACTTTCTGCTTAGTTTCTACTTTAAGTTAACTATGAATGTATTAAACAACATACTAATCGGAAACTTCGCTTAATAAATTTGTCGATTCACGCAAATCTAATATACCACAACAAAGTTGAGTAAATCATTATCTGTATGTCGAATTTTGTCAGGTCCCAAAAGATGTAGTTTTCAATTGTATGATTAGGTTGTGATTCCTCACTCTGAAGGTTTAATTGTATAGTATTCATATTCGATTGTGGTCAATTCGTTTGTCCGTATTTCTCAGCGTTATTATTCTCTTTCATTTAGTCGTAATTATGACTCGTAATAGATGAATTGGTTTAATTTTTCATTGTGCGTGTTAGTGGGAAACAATTAATTTATTCTTCATTTACAAACGAGGAAATTTAAATATTGTGTTGATCAATTCAATACCATTTGATTGATATATGTTTAATTATTAATCAAATACCCTGGTACGGCCGAGAGTGGGGAGAGTCCGCTCTCTCTCTCGAAATACTCTCACACGGCCACGCGTATATAGCCTCTGCCAGGGAAGTCCTACTCACTGCCTTCTCGTGGCGGGGGTGTTGTTTACGAAAATGAGAGGACGATAAGCGAATGTCTGGCGCTTTAACTGGATTCCAAACCAATGGTGCACATGGGCTCCAGTATCCTGAGGGAACAAATGGCGTAAGAACCAATTGTTGGTCACCGGCTTCCATGGGAATGCATCTCCTTACGATGCTCCACTGCCTTGTGGATCAGACCTTCAGGTCGAAGGCTCCGGGTGTGGCCCCCTAAGATAACCACCTGCTTCGGTTCGGGCACCCGGGCAGTATCACAGCCCTCACACATATCGAATGAGATTTGTGTGGCGCATATGTATTTGGTGCCTCTTTGTACCATTATCTATGTGTTGAAATAAAATAAAAAATAAAAATATGGGGTATAATATGGTATACTATAGTCTGGTAAATATTTGGACTCATTTTCAAGCTTTAGTTTATATTTTGTATTATAATCTTATGTTCACTTCCTTGGATAGATTTAATGAAGTCTTCGTTATCATCTGAAGTGAATTGTCTCCATGATAACGTGCCTGGTGTTGAAGCAGAAGTTCACTTGGAAGAAACGAACATTCATCAAACTAAAGTTAATGCATCACTTGATAACGAAATATCAGAAGACACTGAAATTAACAAAATAGATATGTCTATTAAACAGGAAACCACTGAAAGCTCCTTGATTCCAAGTGCTCCACATTTATCTCCTGAAATTATTGATGATAATACACAAGTTTACGATTCACATGTGAATGAGTTAGAAACAGAAAATATATCTCCAACATCTATAACTATGTATGATAAACAAGAAAAGGTCAAAAAAGAAGAAGTAGCAGTTCCAAAAGTCAGAGAAGTTCATGGAATTCCAAATGATAATGTCAACGATGATGATGATAATGATGATGATCAAAGTTCTGTTCAAACTATGAGCACAGATCCTATGGATGGATTATCATATGATTTAACTATGACTTCTGAAAAAACTCATTTACACTTGTCTTCAAGCAAAGAAGATGAAGATGTAGAATGTTGCACAGACAATGATGATCATCGTCATCAAACTCAACAACACACTAATGATATACCTGAAACTATGAGTTCTTTATCCGATGATGAAAATCATCATTCAGTTGATGAAATTGTCAACGACAATGAAGAAATAAATGTGACAGTTGTGAATAAACCTCACACAGAACTTTCTACAATTGACGAGGAAGAAGAAACAGAACAACGACAACAATATGACGATAAAGTCAGTGAATTAGAACAGGGCAATATCCCTAAACTATCATCTCGTAGTCGAATAAGACGATCAAGTAATAACAGTAATTCTACTGATGCTTCAAATAAGCGTGGCAATAAACGTATACATTTAACACCACATCGTGTTACAGTATGTATTGATTACTTTTAGTATTGTATCTATTAATTTTCTCATGGTTCATTTTGATTTAGATAACATAATTTTTAAAGCCATTGAACAGAATACAATGAATTTGTTTTCTTTCGTTAACTGCTCCAACAAATGATCCTATTGAGTAGTAAATATATGATACACACTTTCAAAACTAAGGCATCGCACCAAATAAATTTGTCGTTATATTGGTGCTAATGGTATAAATATCATTCCTGTTACAAAACTTTAATGAATATCTAGATTCACTAGCTTCATGGATAATACTTTGAGTGTGTAAAGTGAGAAGTATTGGGTTCTAGTCGCAGTGTGAAGATCGAATAAATCTGCCTGATGAGTTACATATAAGAAAACACTAGTTTCTTGGATATCAGTGTTAGTCACAATTCATGTAATCTTAAAACAATTTGTGATAGAATGACTATAACAAAGAGGCAGTTCTCTCAGTATGCACAGAGAGCGACAGAGACTGATCTATTGCAGTGCTGATTATCAAACAATAGGAAATTACAAACTTTTATTAATTAAAACTGTTGCTTAGTGACTCTTGGTCAGAAGGTGAATACTAGCAGATATATATATATATATATATAATACTTGTAACTATTTCATTTTATTTAAACACATAAACATGAATCCTCCGTGTCCTCCAACCCTGTTAAAGCGCCGGACACTCGCTTCTCACCCTCTCAATTTGGCAGATAACACCCCTGCCCCTAGAAGGAATTGAGTAGGACGCACCTGGAAGTGGCTGTATACACGTGGTCTTGTGTGAGCATTTCTAGAGGAGGGACTGACTATTTCGAATACTTCCTTATTCTCCTCTCCCTGATACTATACCAGTTTTCTGGTTACATTAATTTCATTGAACACTATTACAGTTTTAAGATGTTTACAACTGTTAGAAAACCCTAAAAGGAAATCAATTTACTTTACTCTGTAGATATTTTTGCCTTGCCCAAAACTGTTAAATATTATGATCATTTCCATAATTATTGACATTAAATACTTTTTTTGCATCCTTATGTTTTTGTACCCTATTGTAAAACAGTTGATTTTTATACGATAAACCTAGCCTTTAACTTATATACTCCTTGTTTAGTTATTTTTCAAACTCACTGTATGATCATGTTTTAAGTTCGTTGTGTACCTCAATCTCGAAGACTTATAATCGCTGATGGTAGGTAAAGAGTGACCATTATTTCTATATAATACAGTTAATCACAAATTAAACGTCATTCATAAACAAAACGTCGTGTTACCTATATATTTGACTGTCGATTTATATATTATTTAAGATTTGTTTTGAGACTTACTTTGCTGATAACAATTTACTACCTTCCATGAAATATAGTTAAAATAATCTTTTTATAATTCATCATCATCAATAATTAGCGATCATCCGAATCGCCAACATGGTATTACCACTGAATGTCAGCAATCCTTCAGAAACAATGATGACTGAACGCTGTGAATCACTAGATATCATTAACTCAGAGAGGTCATATTTTACAAACATAGTGCGAAAACTCTCACACGGATCAGTTGTAAACCCTATCTTTTGCAACCAAATTGACATTATTATGGTCCGTGTTAGCACAAGCTGTTTTCTTGATACTTTATAACCAAATACGTTAAACATTTATCCATAGTTCCTAAAATAATAAAAATCAGTTTTTGCATATACTGCATAAATTATCTTTGTCATAAGTAAATTATGATGTATATGTTATATGATGTTCGTTGTCGATCCTTATTTTGTTTTATGATACCGTCAGTGTCTAGTGTATACCGACTGCTGATGAATCACTCAGTCATTGAAGTCAAACAATTATTTCATTTTAAACTTCATGGATTTTGTTTCTCATGTCATTTAAGAAAAGCAATACAGTGAGAGAATCAACACTGTTTCTGTAATCTTACAATGATTTCTATTGACTTTTATCATATTTATTTATTTAGAATGTACAATACACATTCATCATATAATTTCCTCGTCTTCATATAAACTGTCTCAGTAAGTATTTAGTAATTTTTTATGAGTATTTTTCCTTTTCATCATGACTATAGTTTCATTTCTTAAAAAAAATAATTTTAGGGTTCTGAAAATTCACCAGTTCCTGCTTTAGAATCCCCACATTATCATCCTCCAACATCTCCACATTCAACACTCGGTACATCACCATTGCCTAGTTGCTCGAAGTCACTTCAAAATCATCCAGTTGACCGTTCTATGTCGAATCATAGACGATTCGGTGGACCATTTTTCCCTATCGCGGGTTTTGATGATCTACCTTCTGATGTTAAATGTCAAGCAAGTTATTTTTATATCTCTATTTATGTCTCTGTATTATTATGTTTAGGTTACTACAATTTCAAAATCCATTTCACGGGCGCTTTTCTAAGCAGAAATCAATTTCAAGTAAATGATGGGAAAATGACTTTAATCCATCAATCTTATTTTCATTGTTGGTTGCCTTCTTAACCTAACCAAAAATGTACTTAAATAAAGTCAGAACAAACATGATATATATAATAATAATAATTATTATTATTATTGATAACCATTGTCATTCCGATTCTTTTCACTCACTTATGTCAACTGTTTCATATTATATTTTACCTCAATGTAAACTTTTAATACATATTTGGTTGTAAGCAGCTAATGCGAAGCCACGAAATGTAAGGAATTCATATTATTCTGCATCCATGTTTGTTCTTGCTTTATTTAAATTCACAAAGGGAACTAACTGCACAAAAATATGCTGTTTATTACCGTGTAATATGGTAGATGAAAAAGTAATCTAGTCTTTTCAAATCCCTATACCCGTTGGTCATTCTCAGTATCCAGTCTTATCCATCATTACTACAGTATTTCAATACCTTCCGCGATTCATTTTATTATATTCATCTCGTCGTGTTAATGTAGTGTAGTAACTTGGGTCAACACACGTCTGTGGATGTATATATATATAAACACTATTGAGTGAAAATTTTCAAATGTTATTTTGTTTTTTCATTAATCATAAGTTTAGTTCCACCCTTTGCCTCACTTTTGTAGGTTTTACAAGAGCGTATGCATCGAATATTGGAAGCATGGCGCTTAGCTAAACAATATCTTAAAGATTTAGATCAACGAAGTAATCGTACACGTCGTCTAAAAGCTAGACAAAATTTGGAAACATTGACTTCGTCGAATTCCAATTCAACTTCACATAATTGTCGACAACTTATCGACGAACCGCCATATGCTACTAACGATGTAGCATACACCTAATTATTATTATTATTATACAAAAAGATTATGTGCAAGTGTAAATTTCTTCAAGATATACCATCAATTTTTTTTCTGAAAAAGAAATACAAACTACAAACTTTAATTTCTAATTATTTCTTATCCACTTGTTTATTTGTTGTCTCTTTCTTTTCAGTGATCATTTAATTTTAATCCTTTCATACCTATTTCTGTATGTATATGTTAATATGTGTCTGCGTTTGGCCCATTTTTGTTTCTTATTGTTATATTGCTTACTTAAGTTACCCAAGATATTACTGCTATTCTCTTATTGTGTATATAGTTGATGTATGGAGTTTGTTTTGGGGTACATTTTATTATTAATATTATATGTATATCTATTCAAATTAATGTATTTTACATAGTGTTATAACTGAACAAAGATCAATATAGATTGACCGAAAGAACACAAAGATGACTGATTAGTATTTGTCGTAATCAATGAATGTAACTAATTTATTATATAACATGATTACTCCTCCCTGACACCTTGTTTTTAATTTAGTTCGTAATAGGTTTTATTTATTTATCTTCTGATACTTTTGACTGAATTTTGATCAGTCTTAGTTGGCATATGTTTATTCTTTTTGGATTGCCTCAATATGTCACAAGTTTATGTAGAATAATTGGAAAGTGACTAGCAACAGAATCTAGAGTGTGCGTTTTGTTCTATTTGAGATTCGTTTAGTTGGATGTACCTGTATCTCAAAGTTTACCCAGTAAACATCGTTTTTAAGATGCAGGTACACTCAGTTGACGAATCTAAAATAGAACGAGACAAACATCCTGGATCTCACTGCTAGCTATATTTCATCTATTCCACAACAACTTCCTCCTTTTTACTTTGGATACGTAATAGTAGGTCGGCTTAAAGATTTGTTCTTCGTACCATATAGTCTAATTGTTTAATGAATTATTTCGTCCATTTTTTAGTTGATAGTTTTACAAAAATCGTCTGTATGTGTGTTTTGATAATAAGTTATGTGTAAATGTTAACTGTAATTTTCCTGCTCAATTCGAACTAGACAAGGTTAACTGTAGTCACGTATTCATTGAGAAGGATTCTTATCTGTGTTACGTATTGAGAGATAAATTTGTAATCTTCACTCGATAACCCTCAACATTAATGTACCAATTAACCAATTCGGATTTTAAAATGTACTAAGCGTCTTTTTACTTACCGACTGATGTCTATTGTTTGTTGCAATAAATAAGTTGAGTCATTGTTGTATTAATGCCGCATACACCTTGGTGCAGATTGACACATGTTTCTATTTCTTAGAAAATCACAATTGTTTTCTAGTGGGTTAAAAAGATTATTTGGTGCCTATGTATTTTAGAACTTTGTGGATTAAATATTTATTTTTAAGTTTACTAATCATCCTGTTGACGTTAAGAATTGAATTTCGATCAATTTCTGGTATCTGTTCAGCCTGTGCAGATTGCCTTAATATGACTATTAAGTCATTAGTATTTCAGTATAGACTGATTGTGGTTAGCAGTGGGATCCATGACATACGTTTCGTTCCATTTGACCTAGTGGAAACATCGAGACTATCCCCTCACGATGCATGCATTTCGAAAAGAGATTGACCAAAGTTCAGTCCTTAATATTAGAGGAAGATTCAAACTATTAAAAAATGAAATCCACTACAGTTACACAAGCTGGTGTTTAACTGGGCTCAGTGGATACTGCGTTGGGCGGGGTTTGGGTTCCAGATATAGGTGTAACCAATTGACGAGCCTCAAATAGAGCGAAATGCATCCTACTACTATCCATTATACATATTTACTTCCCTAAGAACGTTTAGTACTACACTGTGTGTCACGCGACTTGGCAGTTACATTGCATTATTTAAAATGCTGGTCTCCAGAGACTGATTTCTGAGGATAATCCAACTAATGTGTTTTGAACATTCATCTCAAATCCATGAACTAAAATAAGTTAATCCTCTGTTTCCTATCATGTTATTCATCATAACTTTAAACTTTGCAACTGATAAAAAGTCATATGGAATAAACTGATCTCGTTCTACACATTTTTTGTCCCAAGTTATCAAAGCAACCAAATATACGAACCCCTTAAATCATTAAATTTCCTATTTTCCAGATTGGGCATCTCATTACTTAATTGTATCCCTTATATTATAGGACTTACTAATAATAAGTAGTTTAAAGAAAATATCAATGGTAATTTTCTCAGTCATTTTGTTTTAATAAATTGGCTCATACGCTTTTTGTCAATCTACTGTGTTCCTTGAAGTTTTCTTTTAACCAACTCGCATAATTTGTTTACGTTAATTTCTAACTACACGCACTTGAAGCTTCCTTCCTAGCATGAATCTTGTAACTTTCTTTTCATTTAGTTGTGTGAAAAATCCCATTCACATAATAAGTAAAAAAGGTGAATATAGCGAAAAAGTATTTCTTCCTCCTATTCATCTTTCCCCCTATCTGTTTGGTTATTTACTTGAAGAAATCTGATGTGTTTGACACTAGTTTTACGACAAGAAATTAGGTCATTTCATATTATTTGTCTTGATTTTCAAAGTCACACATTTCAGATGTGTTTTACGAATAACTTGCTCACTTTTCTGAATACCACACAACTAATTTATGACGAGATTGGTAAATCTGACTAGTGTGAATTAGGACCACTTATATAAAACCAAGTTCTACGGTACATGTACCGAATAATGGGTAGTTATTCACTGATATGTTATTTGATTCTCACTCCAGACTAAATGGTGTCAGTCATACATAAAGGATTATTAAAATTGTTTTAATCCATGGAAATCTTTGTGTGCAATTAATGTTCTGTGAATTTGAATTCTCGTTCTTGTCCACCGAATTTCCTCAATTCAATGGCATCAATTTTTTTTCAAAAATTTATCCTTTATACTGGAAGCAGATAGACAAATAATTTGTACCAATACTAATAAAGTGTTATATACCTATCAATGCCTTATATCAATAACGTTATCAAGCCTACATACATCATACTGAAGTTTTGTTTCCGTATGTCACTGGTGTTAAACTAAGATGTCTAAGAAATAATATTCGTGTCTGATCATCTTATTCCAGAACAGACAGTATGTCCTTTTCAATTCTTTTGTTATTTAATAAGTGAGTAGTGGATGTTTCATAAAATCGACCAACTAAATTCTTACTATAAATCGATTTTCGACAATGTTTAAGTATTTTAATTCAGACAGTTGAAAAAACGTAAACAAAATAGTTCGGCATTGTTTGAAAACTACTGTAGACTTGTTCGTTTTGTAAAATATTTACGAATAATAATGATCGAAAATTGAGAATATGCAATGTGCCCTACATAATATTTTAGAATGAAGCATGAAGTATAAATTATATTTTTCTCCATCTTTGTTTAAAGTGTCCTCAAAATTTTACCGCTAGTTTTTATATGATCTTGGCTTCAGTGATAAATTGGATTGCTGAAACAATTTTAAATATAATATTCATAATTGATGTTTTCTTTATACACGGTGCCCAATTTTCTGTCCAACCGTTCGTTTCAATATAGACCAATATTCGTACAAATAATTGTGTATGTTTTCAATACCATTACATTAAAAGTTGTCCATGGTCAAAATGGGCATCGATGTCAGATTGACAATCAGTAAAGTTAAATAATTTAATAACTTACCTCTTTGTTAGTTCAGCTAGTGTATATTCATTATTTATTTTATATTCGAAAGTGAATTTTAAATAACGAAATATTAAGCGATATTAGATAGAGTGACGAGTAGCTGCACTTACATTCTGTCACAAAATTCTCTGTCTATTTTATTCCTAAATAGTCTTTGAAATTCTTAAACTTTTACTTAGTTAATATAAGTGACGTCTAGGACTGTCCTAAAATATACTCCAGATATCCTTAATCACAGATAAACCAAATTGCAAGCGGTTGACGTCATGGGTGGATCATGAATCAATACAAGTGTGATGCTAATAAAGATAATGTATTGACACATGTTCTGTCACCACACTGCTTTACAGTGATCAAGAAGTTATTAGCTTCAAAAATCAAATGAAAATGAGAAAAACGCCAAAAAACAAAGCAGTAAAGATATAAAGTACTGTACAACTCGTATTGTAATTATTCTCAGAATGATGACATTAAGTCTTCAGATGATAAATTCATTTGAAAAGAATCATTCAGCCTTCAAGTTAAGTAACAAATCGTTCAATCGAAATAAAACTTCATCGAACAGATTTCTGAATGTACAATGATGATAAAGGATGATGAATTCTAACATGACAAATTAATGTTTCTGAACTTCAAATGAAAGCAAGTTATGTTACTTTTATCTGAGCTTGATCAAGATTATGAGGAGCAAATGAGAAAACTAAACAAATTCTACAGGATAAGATAGTACTGAATAACTTTCATTTAATGAAAATTTCAATTACTATTATTAATAATAATAAATGAGTGATCAAAATAAAGTGATATCTGACCTAGAATCACACTATTTTTGGTAAGTAAAAGTGTACCACATATTGATCTGAGTTTATAAATAATTCTATAAAAAAAGCTCACTTATTTTTCTGTTCACTGATGATTATCGATTGTTCAATATTTAATTGTGTCTATTTCAACAATGAAATCTTTGTAATGTTCAATAAAGATTGAATAATTAAACTAACTGAAGCAATTTTGGCTAAAGTGAAATTGAGACTTAACTAGAAGTAAAATGTCTCAAGTCATTAATTAGTTAATAAATGGATTGATAAGTTTGGCTTTTTGTTGTCATGTACTGATTCTTTCATTTATTATTTTAAAAATTGTCACATTATCCATCATACGTATTTCAGACAGTTTAATTACTGTTAAGTTAATTTACCTAACACTAATTCTGCATAATTAAACAATGAACAAGCAAACTTAATCACTCTGTCATTATATCAGATAGCGAAAATACGTGTTATTCAAATAATAGTCGGGAAATAAACCCGAGTTAAACTGTCTGTCATTGATTTTCAAGTCAGTGTGAATCAATTATTTAAAGTTATATGATATCTGGAATTAAAGTCACCTAGTTTTTTAGAGAATTTCCACACGGATTCGGTTGACATGAACAGTTAGTCAGTTTAAATGTATCTGTACAGTTGCTCTCTGTAACATATCCATTTATACGTCCAGAACATGTTATAAAATGTACTCACACTAGTCAGTCACTGAACGGTAACTTGTGTTAAGTGTGATCATCATTGCTGATTTGGTACTATAAATCACTTTTTCGATAAGGTTACTCATCTAAGTAATCTAACATTTTTTTTCTTCATCCTTCGATCTAAAATAAATAAAAATTGCATAAATTTCTGGATTTTTTATTCACAGACGTTGAGATTCGTCAAAAAGTCGCATCTGTGCAGAAGTCTAGATCCAGGAAATCCTACCTAATACTACAAACACCTTTGCATAAAACTATTCAGTATGGATCAAGTGTATTCAGGCAATCTGTTTCCTCTATACTAGTTTATATTTTATCATACACTACTCTTACCCCTTACTTAATATTTTACAGTTTTACTGTACAATTATACTTTCCATTATGTATTGAAGATGAAATCTGAAACGCCCGAAAAAAAGTACTTTCTGAATGTTGAAAATGCACTACTATTTTTTAGAAATAAGAATAGAATGATGAACCGACACAATATCAAAAAGCTTTTAAACTTTCAATATTATTTCAATCGGAGTTGCGTTTGTTCACATAAAATGAGGCTGTTGATAACATCTCATATCATTTGACTATTACGTAGTGGACAAAGATACTGCAAGCTTTTAGGTATTATCTGAGAGTTTTCTAACATCATTAAATCATTTCTTTTGGTTAAAATAAAATGTACTATGAAGTGATTTTGCTTAAATAAGCTATTTAATAATGATAAGTCATTCAGTTCAAGTGATTGACTATTAATCTATTACATCATATCAGTTGAGTTTTCTAATGAACCTAAATCAATCGGTCAAAAGTACATTTACAACAAAAATACTGGCTTTTTTTATACTGTCTTCTGAAAGTGAATAGTAACTATGTTGACACAATATTCAATTTAAAAATCCAATTAAACTGATTTATTCTATGTTCTTATCGAATTACTAGTCATATATCGAAAGTTACATCGATATCTAATGTTTATGTATACATGTACAGAAAATCGATTCAGTCAACTCATGGCTGTTTCTATCGAATTCGATGTACAACATTTAAAAATACATTTTACATATTCTTATTTAATTGGTTGTGTAATCTTCCCAAAACTTACTAATTTTAAGTCAATAAACATTTGTTTATTTAACAATACCACAGTTGATAATTTACTGTGATGCATATAAAGATAGCCGTTCCCATCTAGGAATACCGTTGATTTCATATTTTGTATAGTTTAAATTTTCAAGATAACAGGTTGTAATATCAGTCCAGGTGTCATACTCAGTAAAATTGTGTTGATTTTAGACAAATAACTCTGTTCTTACTAATTATGGTACAATATTAGCCCTTATCTGAATCGCCTGAATGTTATTCTGAATTTTGTTTTTACTTCGTACATTTTACCAGTGAATTATGTTAGTAAACCCTGAGTGGGAAAGTCACTGAATCCCAGTTCAAATTATTAAATATTTATAAGTTTTCATAACAGAACTACATCAATTCACTTGATATTGTTTTTACTTGAATCTTCCCATTGATGTTTTAGGACTGAAAAACATCAATGGGAAGATTCAAGTAAAAACAATATCAAGTGAATTAAACTTCACCCCATTGCACAAGCAAGTGGCAATCAGGACTCAGCAGCTCAGTGGATAACACGATGGCGTTTGAAGCGAACGGTACTGAGTTCGAGTGCCAGAGTGAACATCAACTCTGAGATGCAGGTACATCCAGCTGACGAGTCCCAAAACAGGACGAAACGCGCGTCCTGGATTCCACTGCTGGCCACTATCCATCTTTGCTTATAGAACTACATCAGTTTGAGAATCATTAAAAATCAAGAAGCACTGGACATCTGTCCCACCCCCAGTTTAAGAATTCTCATCGGTGTGCACCCATGACCTTTCCAGGTATCGAAACTACTATCTGTAGGTATCCTTATGAGGATTTTACTCATAGACTACTACACACTTCATTTAACATTATTCTGGTTTCAATAGTTAAGATCATGTGTCAATTAAAACTAGATCATCATGGGAAACCTGGAAGCACTGGATGGTCATTTCGTCGTACTATGGCACTCCTCAGTAGTGCGTATCCACGACTCCGCCTGGCGAGATTCGAACCCGTTCTGATATTATTCAACATATGCTCACTAGCGACTGGCTTCAAGAGGTATTTCTTGGAGTTCTAATGAGAAGCAATGACCAGTGGAGTTCAACCGGGTCTGTTGTGAGGTAGTTACTCACTGATGACATTGGTGGATATGTCGCTCAATTTCGTGGATTAGTTGAAGCTAAAAATTCACACCGTTGGATGCCGGTTCGGTGGTTTAGTGGTTAAGAGCTAACCCGCGAGACTGATTGATCCTGGGTTCGGATCTCGTGAGGCGTGATCGTGGACAAGCACTGTTAAGTAGTCCCACAATAGGACGGAATGACCATCCAGTGCTTCCAGGTTTTCTATGGTAGTCTAACTTCAATTGACTGATGATCCCAACGATTGACATTACTATAATATCCACAAAAAAACCCTTCTGATATTATTCTTATTACTTGTCACTGTAGTTGGTATTAAAAATACATTGTCTAAAACGATCTCTTTGTAGCACAGTCGAAAAATAATTCACATCTATTATCATTCCCTTCACATAACACTATTATCTATCCTTCCATTTTTAATTCTGTTGTAACCGGTCAATGCTGATTATGGAGCAGCGACTTATCGACCAGAATAATGACACGTAAAACACTTACGGACGGCCTAGAACCTCGATTAGTCCCGTTTCCCTGTCTAGACCAGCCGTTTGAGTCCAGAACGCAAGTCTTAGCCTCTGAGATATGAATCACTGTATTTCAGATATACTCTGTTTATATACCAACCAAACAAACCACATCGTACCATAAAAATAGAAAACAACATTTTGTACAATATTTAACAAGTGAACAAATATCGATCAATAGGGAATGTTCATTTAGCGTCCAAGGACAACATTCGACTTAACATGATAATTATTGGTATATTTTTCTGCACATCCTAACAAATTCCATTAAAAACATTGAACGGTGAATTGTTTTTTTGAACAATTATGTTTTATTAAAATTAAAGAGAAATAATTTTTGCTTAAAATTGGATAAGTGAAAATGTTTAGTTTAGTTTTTCTTATTTCAGCTCAATTTAATTGTTTACAATTTTCTCTAAATTTAGCACAATTAATTAATTTTTTCACTTTATAAATCAAATCTTCATTATATATACAGAGAGAGATTTTTCTCTAATTTAGGTCATTTTTTTCCGTTTTTTATTTATTTGGAAATTAAAAACACAATTAATATGAACGAAGAATATTCTTTTCAATGAATTTCTCATCAGGTTCTACAATTATAAATCCAGATTAATAATCCATAAAATTGGCCAGATTTAAGGCAAATTACATCATCATTTGGAAATTGTAATATGTGAATTAGGAATTGTTTGTTATATAAAATAAAATCGTTAATGTTGGGGCTGACTAATATGAAGTGTTAACTTGAATCAGTTTATAAGCGAAATGAAATTGTGAGATAAATTATCAGAATAAATATGGTCAACATGGGGTAAGAGAGAGAGAGAGAGAATATTGTGATTACAAATCGGAAATTGCGTAATATGTAAAATAATTAGGTCAGATATAGTAGATTCAGGGGTGGATATTGAATAAATTCATCAAAAAGGGGGTTATCAAGTGTAAAGATAATAATAATAATAAGTTTGGGACATAAAATGAACATTAATCAGATTACGTCACCATAATTTAAGATTGTTTATCAGCTAATTGGCCAGGGTAAAAGGAGTGGCTGAACATACTTCTTTTGGATACAAAGCTCTGGCTTTTTGATCCGAATAGCAATTACTTCAGCCGTCTGTAGGATTCGCAATCTGACGGAATTAGGTAGACTGCTGTTGACACGATAAAGTATTGCAAAAGTTTGCTCCATGTTGGCTGTATGTCCTGTTTGGACTAAATGGTCTAAGATGGAGCTGTTAACTGTTTTGACAACACCTCTGCTTAACCACAAGGGTAGGTGCTCACGAGCCTGAATGTACAAATTCCTAGAACATCTGCCAATATAACTTGCTCCACAGGGGCAGTTGAATTGATAGATACAGAAGGAGGTGGCTAGTCTAGGCAATTTATCTTTCAACCTCGGAGTGATTATTGGTCGTGTGGAAAATACTAGTTGTAGTTTAGCTGCGTTAAAAGTCCTTTGAATTGATCTACTTAACTTGAGTCTTAACATTTCACTCGGCGCGTCACCTCTGAATTTTAAGCGTATATATAGAGGCTTTCTATTTACCGTTGGGTATTGCTTACTTGTTCGTTTATCTGTATGTTGTTACACGAAATCATTAAAGAAATCAAACTAAATATTCGTATCAGAAGGGGTTTTGTGGAGATTATAGTAACTTCAATAGTTGAGATCATGAATCAATTGAAGTTAAACTATCATGGAAAACCTGGAAACACTGGACGGCTATTTCGTCCTATTGTGGAACTCTTAAGCAATGCGCATCCACGATCCAGCCTCGTGAGATCCTGCGTTTGCAATGTCGCAGGTGCATCCACCCTTTGTGTTCCCCTAAATTCTAATCTTCTGAATCCTGCTTGTCTCCTTTTTTTCCTCTTTCCAAATTTATTTCACTGGGTTATACTCCTTGAATAACATCTTCAAATCTTAATCTTTCCGATTACTGCTTATACTCTTACTACTTCTACCACTACGGAATTTGAACCGACAACTGCATCTCTGTGCTAATGTGGTATGGCAACTCGAAATGATGTACGTACGTACGACGTTCTACGTTGTTACTGACTGACGTGAGATTAGAACCCAGGTTCTATTAGTCTTGCGCGTGAGCGCTTAATCACTAGACAAATATATATTCATTTGATACCGTATCTTTTTTTCAAATGAAACCTTTTCTTCAAATAATGGTATAATTGAAAATCACATTTGAAAGTGGAGGATGTGAAGAAAAAAATTCGCATTCTGTATGTGTATATTGAATGACAGTGAAATTGTGAATGTCCGTAACAGGATAATAATGAATGAAACCAACTATTATAATAATGTATATGTAGACATGGCAGATAATGATTGGTTGCTTGATTAGTCAGACTAGTAAATCGTCTGATTGATACTAGATGGGTTATATATTCTCTTATTCTTATTATTATTGTGATTACTGTCGGTTTTTGGTGTGGAAATATACTTACGTTCTAGTCAGGCTAGTCACGTTTTTTTGATCTGAGTTTTGTTGAAATCCCGTAGAATGAACACTGGAAGGTTATCTAGTGTAGATATTTGTCTGAGGAAAATTAGTGTTCCATTCACAAAAACGAAGAAAATAGAGCGGTTATAACAGATCATGTAAGCTAAAAATTGTTTTGCTATAATTGGAAACAACCAACAGCAATTAGAAAGTGTAAATTAACATCCATTTGGTATTTAAAGACAAACGAATGGTAATATTGAATATTTTGTTCGTCATTTATAAATATCTCTCATAATAGGATAACATAAAATGTATTTTTTTTCAGGACAAGGGTATACTGAACAGATGGTTCTTTTACGTTTAAAAATCGTTTAAACCACAAACAATTTTATCATTATAGAATATGGAATCATACTTATACAAAGATTAATAAACATCGCATAACTGAGGCAATTAAACATTCGTTCTCTTATTCTGAATCGGTTATTTTTTTCAGATTATAGTTTCCTATCGATAATATTCATTTGAATGCAAGTAACCATTAATCAGTAGGTTAAATAGCGTGACTATAATTTATGGATGAAACAATCAGATCTAAGATAACAGTTCTCAGATTTTGGCATGAAATTCACTCATCCATTTGGCAAAATAGAGTTTTGGCATTATAGCTGATGTTGATTCGTGATGAAAACTCTAAATTTAAGTCCTAACTATAACCATCAACTGTAAATCATAATTCCGATTCCTCACACTAGTTTATATCGCTCATTTTGTCCTAGTTATCAGGTGTACACTCTCAGGATCACTTTAGCGTCGCTCAAAGGTTAGCCATAAATTATAATCTCACTATATATATATATATATATATATATATATATATATATATATATATATATATATATATATATATATATATATATATATATATAATATGATAGCCAAAAAAATAGTTATCTGGATGAGTAGTTTATGTAATAAAATAACTCAAATTGCTTATGATTATGATATTTCAATAAAAAATTGACTTATAATCACGCCTTCATTAACATTGAATAAGTCCATTGTGTATGTGTTTTTTGCTGTAAAATCATAAGCATCTTTAATAAAGAAGAAGAGATCAAGTATATGACTCAATAATGAATCTTTTCATTAATAATAATAAGAATCTATACATTAAATATTTATGTAACACATTTCGGTTTACTCGTATACTAGTAAAAAAACCCTGACTATTATGATAATAATTGCCTCATTGTAATTATCATCTTCAATAAATCCGAGGGGGGAAAAACAACAACAGATAATTCATCTATGATATTAAAATTCATGTTCAGTCACGTTTTTATTACAGTTTAAAATGGTATAATATGAAATTCTCAATGAGTCTACACTAATTAATTGATCTCCAATAAAATCAGTTTTGTTTTCTAGGATATTTCTTCTTTTTGTTGTTGTTATTGTTTTCTTTTAACTAATCTTTCCAGTTATCTTATTATTTTAATGATAATTACTTTTTACAATTGATTGATCACTGGGTGGCGATCAATGTCATGCGTGTCTAGTCTTTATTAGTGCAGATCGAATGCTATCGATCATGTTGCAATGTGGTCACCAGTCTAGGTGACTCGACACTGCGGGCACTATATATTGAGATTAGATGGTGGCTGGAGATAGTCGACAGGGTTTCCTTAGTTTGGTTAGATAGGATTTTTATGCATTTTTGATATCGTTTGTAGAGATTTATGAGATTACATAGATTATCAGAATGGATTTTGTGGAGAATTTAAGAAATTTCACAGGTTGAAATCATGAGTCAGTTGAAGCTAGACCACCATTGAAAACCTGGAAGCACTGGACGGCCGTTTCGTCCTGATATGGGACTCCTCAGCAGTGCGCATCCACGATCCCGCACCACGCGGGGCTCGAACCCAGGACCTACTGGCTTCGCGCGCGAGCACTTAACCATTAGACCACTGAGCCGGCATCCAACGGTGTTAATGTCTAACTTCAATCAACTTCAACCATAGATATTATATATACATAGATATTATATCTTTTCTTCCTAAAATTGAGAAATGGATGGGATTTTTATTACATTAAACAGTACTAGTTAACGTAATGACTAAATAAGAAAATTTCAAATAAAAATAAATTTTCACAAGTGAAGCTATTGTGTCTTAAAGTCCAGCTTGTTATCATGTGATTTATCCACAAATCGAAATACGACTTATACAATCTTCGCACTGTGCTAAATCAATGACGTTCGATCGGTATGAGCATCCTAGTGTCCTTATCGTTCCTATGTTCGCCTAGCCCATCCACTTGAGTCCAGAACACCAATACCAGCTTCCACTATGCGAATCTAATCATTTATTTCAGACATACTGGGTTTATATATCAAACAAACAGACCGCAATGTACCATAAAATAAGAAATATCATTCATAAACAATAAAATCAAAAAGTGGTTGTGAACGTGAGAGGCAGTAATTAGTAAACTGAGTATAACTATGAACAATAAATCGTACAATAATAATCTATAGGTCAAAACGAAGCTTATAATAAGGGGAATATAAATATACATAATCTTATTACTGAATAGTTATACCATAAAAATATCTAGATAATATTAGTCCATTAATAGGTCTCAGAAGTTATTCGTAATTTAATCTTCACTAGGATAATAACAGAAGCAAAAATAGAAACTGTTTGTGTTTTGAATTTCTGTGAAGAAATGTCAAAAGAGAACATGAAATTATGCATATTCAACAATTAGATCCCTATTATAAACAAACACTAATTTCAAATTACATTTGTTAGACAAAGGAGAACTAATGATGTTTTCGAAATTCTTCTAAAATAATCATCTCAACTTTTTATTTGATGAATATCACATCACACATCTCAATAAATTCACTAACGAACACTTTATTCAAAGCAATAAAGTTCGATTGTTTCATTTAAATTTTTTTTAGATTATGTAAGTAAACTATATGTTATAACTTGTGATCGCCGATTAGAGAGCAGTAACTTATCGATCGGAGCAATGACGCGTAAACCCCTACGAGCATTCTAGAGTCCTTATTGGTCCCGCTTCCTGCCTAGCCCAGCCCGTTAAGTCCAGAACACCAATCTCAGTCTCTGCAATATGAATTATTATATTTCAAACATACTGAGTTTATATACCAATCAAACAAATCACAACATACCATAAAATATGAAACAACATTTGTACAAGAATTAGTCAGATGTGGCTGTGAATGAAGGAGGTAGTAATTAATATACAATTATTTATTTATTTATTTCAACACATAGATATTGGTACAAGGAGGCACCAAATACATATGCGCCACACAAATCTCATTCGATATGTGTGAGGGCTGTGATACTGTCCGGGTGCTCAGACCGAAGCAGGAATTAATATACTGGGCGTAACCCAAGAATGTTAAAACGTATAATAATGGTTTGTGGGTCGAAATAAAGCTTATAATAAGAGGAATATGAATATGTATAGTTTAGTTACTTAATAATTATACAATAGAAATATACGTTTCCTATTGATCCATAAATGGATCCCAAGAATTACCATTCATTATTCCTGTCGGGACATAACACTATAGTTATTAATCAAAATGATTCACTGTAAGACAGTTATCGCTGATAATATTTGTTGATTGCCAAGTAATACAATGGACTGAATGAAGCTTAAAATAAGAATTACTGGATTACCAATCGATAATCCAAAGTTAGGGTATTTGCTGTGAGACATGAAAGTCCTGATTTACACTTAATATAAAGTTGTGTTTTCATGCGTACAACTTATAAGTCATAAATAAAAAAGCAGAGGTTGTTTAAACCCCTGTGCATATCACTGGCTAATCAGTTGATAGATCTTAAAGGTATGTAAGCTAATACCGTCCAGTATGACGAAGTAACTGTAATTTGAAAGGAATATTACTTACTTACTTTACTTACTTACTTACGCCTGTTACTCCTCGTGAAGGAGCATAGGCCGCTCACCAGCATTCTCCATCCAACCCTGTCCTGGGCAATCCTTTCTAGCTGCTTCCAGTTGTAATTCATCGTTTTCATATCTGCTTCTATTATCCGACGCAATGTGTTCTTTGGCCTTCCTCTTGTTCGCTTCCCTTCAGGATTCCAAGTTAGGGCTTGTCTCGTGATGCAGTTTGAAGATTTGCGTAATGTATGTCCTATCCATTTCCATCGTCTTTTCCTAATTTCTTCTTCAGCTGGAAGTTGGTTTGTTCTCTCCCACAGAAGGCTATTGCTGATGGTATCCGGCCAATGGATGTTGAGTATCTTGCGTAGACAACTATTTAGAAATACTTGTACCTTCTTGATGGTTGTTGTTGTAGTTCTCCAAGTTTCAGCTCCATACAGTAGAACTGCCTTGACGTTGGTATTGAAGATTCTCACTTTGATATTGGTTGAAAGTTGTTTTGAGTTCCATATGTTCTTTAACTGTAGGAATGCTGTCCTTGCTTTGCCAATCCTTGCCTTTACGTCTGCATCTGAACCTCCTTGTTCATCGATGATGCTTCCCAGGTATGTGAAGGACTCTACATTTTCCAGAGTTTCGCCATCAAGAGTGATTGGGTTGTTGTTTTCCGCTTTGAATTTGAGGACTTTGGTTTTCCCTTTGTGTATGCTGAGGCCAACTGATGCAGAGACTGCTGCTACACTGGCTGTCTTCATCTGCATCTGTTCATGTGTACGTGATAGGAGGGCTAGGTCATCTGCGAAGTCCAAATCGTCTAATTGATTCTGAGCTGTCCATTGAATTCCGTGTTTTCCTTCAGATGTCGAGGTCTTCATAATCCAGTCGACCACCAGAAGAAAGAGGAAGGGAGAGAGTAAACAGCCTTGTCTGACTCCGGTCCTTACTTGGAATGCATCTGTCAGCTGTCCTCCATGCACGACTTTGCACTGTAGTCCGTCGTATGAGTTCCGGATAATGTTGACAATCTTCTCAGGAACTCCGTAGTGTCGAAGAAGTTTCCATAACGTCCTCCTATCCACACTGTCAAATGCCTTTTCATAATCAATGAAGTTGATGTATAGTGATGAGTTCCACTCAACTGATTGTTCGACGATGATCCGTAGTGTTGCAATTTGGTCTGTGCATGATCGATCCTTACGGAATCCAGCTTGTTGATCTCGAAGTTGGGCGTCTACTGCATCTTTCATTCGGTTCAGCAACACTCTGTTGAAGACCTTCCCTGGTATTGACAGCAGTGTAATGCTGAAAGGAATATTAGGTTTTTTTTAATTCACACAGATTTTCAAACATTTCCGAAATGATCACAACTGCCTTCAACCGTTTAGACTTCCGTAAATTCCAAGTTATTTAGATATCTTAAACAATTTTGTAATATTCAATGAGAATCTATGTTATCTGTAAAAATCATTTCGGTCACATTACATTCTTTTAGAAACTTATAGTGTCCATCACTTTTAATTACAACTATGCAGATTTTATTTTTCTGTAATATCTTTAGAATGAAATTAATTAAGCTTCTAGTCATATATATATTATACCTTTTGTGAAGCTAGACATTAATGCCGTTGGATGCCAGCTCAGTTGTCTAGTGGTTAAGCGCTCCCAAGTGACACTGATAAGTCCTGGGTGAGAATCTCGCGAGGCGGATTGTGGATGAGTACTGCTGAGGAGTCCCGTACTAGGACGAAGCGGCCGTCCACCGCTTCCGAGTTTTCCATGGTGGTCTAGCTTCAATTGACTCATGATTTCAACCATTGAATTTTCTAAAATCTCCACAAAACCAATTCTGATTACTAATTTAATTATTTTGTTGAAACTACTGACTATCAATTACCTATCAACCACGAAACATTCAATATAATGTAGTCTTTTTTTAATAAAACAAGATTGAGACTCTTTCAAAATGTCATTTTAACTAATCAAATATTCTGTTGTTTGGAATTACTACTTTTAAAGTTTAAATATTCATCACTAAGATCAAATAAAATGCTCTTAAGCATCATGAAGTATAAAATAACTATTTTGTTGTAGCATGTAAATCTATACGACAGTACAATGATTACCACAAATCGAATCGATTTCAGTACAGTTAAGTATTATACTGAATATGATAAACTTATTTCATTTAGTTGATAGTTAACGATATCCTGTAGTATGGTGTTAAACAGGAATCATATCATGTAATAAGTTCATTAAGGTTGAGATACGTGAATTACTGAACTTCATTTCAGTAGTTCAGTCGTATCAAAGGTCATTAGAATGTTTAATAGGTCCTCGTCATAATCTTATACAGAGTTATTGATATACATTTCTATAATTGTTAAACTAGAATAAAACAGCTGTTTAAGATTTTATGATTTGCAATGACCCTCTTGCTTTTTCAGTTTATGATGAAAATAACAAAGTATGATATATCTCTGTTAAACTATGTAACTCATGCAATACAATTTTGTAAAGTTTAAGTAAACTATTTTATTAAATTAGCTCTACTTCAAGTAACTGGTTGAAACAAATTAACTAACTAATTATGATCATCATTTCAAATCAAATTCACTGATGAACTTATCCAATATATATATATATATATATAATGAAGACGATATCAAATTATATTGAATTTGTAAGCAAATATGGATAGTGGCTATCAGTAGAATCCAGGTCGTGCGTTTCGTCCTATTTGGGACTCCCAGAGTTGATGTTTGAGTCCCAGAGTCAACATCAACTCTTGGATACAATTACATCCAGATAATAAGTCCAAAATAGGACGAAACGCGCTACTTGAATTTCACTGTTAGCCACCATTCATCTTTGCTTATGAAGCCTGTGATTTATGGTGATATCGAGGCAGTTCAAACAAGATGCACATATGCCAGCAACAGAGTGATCAACTGCTACCCTAAACAACAATTAGAAGATACAAGCAAACAATTATAATGTAGTTAATTTCAAATTAATGCAACAAATATTCACGTGATGAAGTTTAATTGAATTCTAATTACTGTTATTTAGTCAGTAACAAAATTTACATGAGTAATCTAGATTCATACCTATTGTTTTCAATATACAAATTTGTTGAATTCAGTACTTCAATCAAATAGAGAACAATGTCAAGTTGTGTTTTAAATGTATTCAGAACGTTAGTAAGAAAAAAGTTTATATTGCTCATCTGTGAAATCATAAACTGATGAAAAATTCAAAACACTTTAATAAGCTTACTATTCATTTTGTTCAATAATAAATCTTTCTAAGCACAAAATTATTCTTAAAAAAAAAATACGAAAATGAATGTGACAAAGGGTGCAAAGAATGAGGGCAGATCAAATCAAGCTTATTGACCTATTCATTCGAATCAGATATCTTTAAACTTTAAAAATAATGAGTATCTGTCTATTAAAAAGTTAATGTGGATAAATAAATGAATCATGAAACAATCAGATCAGTTTACAAATGATTTTCATCTATTAGGTATAAATTATAAAAATTCTGAGATGGTGAAGAAAATTTGTAGCTTAGGTGGATGATTTTGATGAAGTTTTGTTCTCTGAGCTGGATGTTTCGGTCATAGAGCTTTCATCGTTCTTCTGAATGACATCATCCGCACAAACTTCAGATAGAAGTGAAGTGTTCGAATTTCTCCACATGTGGTTCACAGTTTGTCCTGTAGACCTTGAAGTTGATTGGTTCTTGTTGACCTTAAACCAGTCACTGTGTAAAAAATTCATAGCATTGAAATCATATATAGTAGACTTATTTATTAAATGAATAGTTGAATAGTTCAAGCAAGCGTAAGTAGAACACCGGATAAATAAATTCAATTTCATATTATTTTATTGATTCGATTCTTCTTTATGAAAGTAAATCAAATACTAATAAACACTGTTACCTTGGTTACTTAATTTGTTGTTTATTTTGTTTTTAGCTTTAAAGCTAATATAAACATAACTAATTCCACGTGTTTAATTGAAAGTACTAATAAAATACATAAAGCAGCTTTGTGTTGATAAGTTTAGGAATTTTTTGAACTTTAATAATAACAGGACATTGATAAAATTGCATACTGATTACGAATAGAACATGATTTTAATAGATCTTAGTTATATAATATATAGCTAGGTAATTTTCGTAAGTATGAATGATAATTTAATTATTTCAATTCATTAGAAATCCTAAAATATATGGATAATGCTTATTAGTATAAACTCTGAATGCTCATTTTTTGCTACTTGGGACTCGTCAGCTAAGATGTACATGGATCTCGGTGTAGATGTTCTTAACGTTCTGCGATCAGATTCCATCACAACTTACATTTAATTTAGTATGCCAAAACTTTCATACAAACGAGGAAGCTGAAATATGCAAAGAGGTAAAAATATTAAACGAATTGTGATGCATACGAATAAAAAGATATTGTTCCTCCAAACCTAAACCAGGTTGTGTAGGCATATGAAAAAACTTCTTCAATAGCATTCCCGGTTTAGAATTTCTTTGTGCTTTGTGATCTGTCTGACTGTTTTGTAGGCAAGTGATATGTCTAAACTCACTAAGTCCATTAATGTTCACAATGAACTCAAACTTAAACTGAAAAAAATATTTCAATAGGCATGATGTTGGAAGTTCGAATCAACACAATCATACTTCAATTTTTTCTTTGTATCTATAGTGCTTAATCATGAAGTCAAATGCATCATATTATTATGACTGAAGTTATTCTAAGACATCTGAGATACCAAGCAACTCTACGACAAATTTTCTTCAGAAAAAATGATTATCCTGGCAATGATATGTGACAGTATGAATTCTCATGGTAATTTGTGTTATAACTTGTGAACCTGTGTGCCCTGTTTATTGCATAACGCACCGACACCACCAATCAGATAGCAGCGAATTATCGACCGAACCAGTGATGCATAAAACACGTGCGAGCAACCTAGAGTCCTGCTTTCCGACTAGCCCAGTCAGTTGAGTCCAGAACACCAATCTCAGCATCCACAATATGAATCATTTATTTCAAACATACAGGGTTTATATACCAATCAAACAGACTACAACGTACCATAAAATATGAAACAACATTTGTACAAGAATTAGCCAAATGTGACTGTGAATGAGGGAGATATTAATTAATAAACAGGTCATAACTCAAGAATGGTAAATCGTATAGTAATAGTCTATAAGTCAAATTAAAGCTTACAATGAGATCGATATGAATATGAACGGTTTAGTTACATAACAATTACACGATAAAAATATACCCATAGTAATGGCCCATAAATGGATCCCAAGAATTACCATTCATTATTCTTATCGGGATACAACAATTTGTTTAATTTGATTACTTTAACCAAAAGGAAAAAACTTTTTTTCTAAAACATCTATTGTGATAGATTACTGTGTTATGAGATTAACAATATGACTTGATATATTAACACTTCTAGTCAGCTTTTAATCATCTAGATTTTTTGATAATGAAAACCTTGTTGTTTTTATTTATTTAGTTATTTGAATAAATAAACATTGGTACAAATCAGCACCAAATACATATACATCATACAATAACAATGAAGTTGTGAAGAGATAATGTCAAGTGTATATAATACAAAAGAACAACGATGAACAGAAATTAGTGCACGATGGTGAAATAATAATAGTGATAATAATGAGAGAAACAGTTTAGTTAGCAAAAATACAATCAGAAAGAATTCTTTCAGTTAAACAAGTTGCGCTCACTTTTATGAAGTAAAAGAAAGTCACAGAAAGATCGCCACTGCCTCCTATTCTGTGTCATGCCTGATAACGTCTCTAGGCACACTGTTGCACAATCCCTAACCAGAAGATCGTAAAGGACCAATATGAGCCAGTTTTCTTCAACCTTCTATTATAACACGACACCATGTCATACACTGACCACCTCTTCGCTTTCTCCAACCGGTCCTGGAGTCGGCAAATAATGCACAAAGTGGAACTCTTTGGAACGTATTGTCATCGCCTTGTTCAAACACGCGATGCCGGACCTCTGCATTACTAATACGGTGTTGCCACTGGATGTCAGCAGTCCTTCGAAGACAACGATGATCAAACACAGAGAGTCGTCTAACATCCTCAACTCGGAGAGGCCAGGTTTCACAAGCATAGAGCAAAACTACTCCCACCGACGCGTTGTTGATCCGACCTTTTACAGCCAAACTAACATCACGAAGGCGCCAAAGGTGGACCAGATTGGTATAAGCCGCTCTGGCTTTCGTTATACGTGCATTGATCTCATCACTCACACCACCACAAGCACTAACTCAGCTACCCCGATACACGAGGGTCCTACCATTATCTGACCTGTGATCAACAAGTCCCTACATGCCACCTAAACGACCCTCTTCTGTGGCTAGACGCCCTACCCGAGCATTCAAGTCTCCGGTTAGTACTACCGTACCTGTTGTCCGGTCTGCATTAGTGTGCGAACGTTGATGGAGGCCAGTTTGAATGGCATAAGTAGTTTCAGGAAGACTGGTTTAGTATTCATAGTCGGTGGTGGTATTCAACTTTCGACCTGTCGGTGACTTGTGATCTTTTAGATAAGACAGGCTTTCCGCCATAGGCAAGTTGCCGAATAGGTTGAAAAATGAAATACTCAAAATGAGAATAAAGGGTATTAGATAAGTGACGTGGTATAAAAGAGATGAAAACGAATGTTACCAAACGATTATGAATGTAATTTGTTTGAATGAGAGCTGAAGCAAGAATAATTTTTCCGGTAATAATCATCACTTGATTTGTGAGTGGGCTGGGACACTACCAGGGTGCCCAAACCAAAGAAGGTCTATCGAGTGACAGAAGTTTTCTTGCATAGTCCAGTTCAACTTTACTCTTTATCGACTGGATAAGTGAGATAAAAATATGTTATGATTCAGAGTTTCATAAACTGACTAACGAATTTTCAATTATTAAAATGTGAGAAAAAAGAATGCTGATTGGTTAATGATATGAAATGACATTATTTAGCCGAGTGATAACTGTTCATGTGACCGAATTATTGACGCAAGTCTCCAACTGAAGTGATATCAAAGAAAAATTAGCAGCCAGATCAAAATGTTCTTCAAGATTTAATAAAATAATACACTCAAATGCAAAATACTGAACACAAGAATAAGAATGAATGGAAGTCATTTGACAAATAAACGATAAGAGGATATGTCAATTATAGGTCATTTATTCTGCAGTATAATTAACGCATAACTATTAGTTCTAATTCTTATCCTATTTTATCACATGTCAGGGTTGACTGATTACAATTTTGAGTGTAATGTTTGTTTTCATTCATACTATAGTAAGTAATACATAAGTCAGTGGTCTTGAGTGTTGTTAGAGGCATGGGGGCGGTTATCACTCCCCGGCTGCCCACACCGTGGAAGGGTTCTTCTGGAAGTGCCTGAAAAGGAAATTGGATTAGGGTTGGTTTTAGTGACCTGAGAACGTGACCGCAGTGCCCAAGGGACAACTGCTTGAGGTCGGTCACACACGACCTTTTTGTGGGTAATTTTTGTGTTAGCTCCGTACTTGTTGAGACCTTACCGCCGGAGACAGATATCCGTGGGATAAGGCGAGGTGTGCATTTTTAGGGTCGACCTTTTCTAACCCCACCCCTCCTTGTGGGAAGGCAGCATCGCTGTCATGCTGGTTGTCTGAAAGAAACACCTTACTGCTGTCACACCTCTATATAGTCAACAGTACGACTTCGCCTTTGGACTTTGGGTTTGTTGCTCTTAGTCTTACCGCTCTTCAACTGACCTGTCTGACATGGTAGAACCTTGAGGAACGGTTGTTCCGGCCAGTATAGCTCGGTTGCTTCATCACGATAGGCATGTCCGACCACCACGACAAGGTAGCAACAACGGTCAGGAAGTGATACATAGAAAGTTCAATATTGTTTATTTAGCAAGTTTCATGAAAAAAATTTCACCTTTTTATCCTTTAATGTAGATTATCGTATTGATTGGACCTATTCAGGTTATCTTAATTACATTCACTTTTAAATCAATCTAAAATTATTCTCTGTGTTTATTAGAAATTGTTTGACTGTTTTTTTTTCTTTTCTTGTTCAGAACTTTCAATATTATTCATTCACATTCCCTTTAAAATACATTCAAACTTAGGGTCATCAAATCTCACAATCAAAATGATACCTTAAAATCATTGATTTGAAATCGATTGATTTATTGAATTAACTTCTGACAATTTACAAGATCTTACGACTATAATATTGGCAATATCAATATCACTCATAACTTAACTCAATTGGTAACATTTATTATTGATTTTTCAGAGGCATATTCATAATGAAAACTTATGTCAGGATAGGATATAGTTTACACAATATATAGATCATAATAAAGCTTATTAACTATAAAATGTCACATTATATTTGACAAAGCAAATGGTTATTATTAATAGTATGAACTTGAATTGACAAATAAAAACAATTAAAAGTCATATGATTAAATTTAAAATTGATTTTAGATAATTTAAGATAGTTGATACATTGACAAATTTAACTGGGTAAAATGAGACTTGGAATCATTGTGATAAATAAAATCCAATTCTTACATCACTATTTTATATTTATACAGTATTCCCTTTTCTTTTCTCAGTTTTAATGAAAAGAAATCCAGGTCACATGACAGTGAATATCAACTTTTTTTCTTATAAGCTGAGATGATCAAAAATCAAAACTAGTCAAATGGGATTATGTTCAATTTACCAGATTCTGGCTAATGTTTCAGGCGATTTAGCTACTAAAACTGGACCATCATATATAAAGAGCTCGGAGATTAATCTATCAGGATTAATTGGTTTATCTCACTTTAGATAACTTGTGGTTTCTTAGACTTTGTTAAGAAACGCAGGCTTATATTTATTTTTCATTTGGATTACTTGGGCATGTTCGAAGTAACTGTGAAAGACGGCTCAGCTTACTTTCCTTCTTTTTGTTGACATTTTTTGTGACAGAGTGATCACAGATTACAAGGTAACCACGATTCCATAGAAAGCGAAAGTGTAAATGAACCTTTGTGAAATCATGACTTGACTCAGTTGAGTCATGACTTCCCAAAATAACTCCGAGAATCAGCGTTGGAAATCAATTAGTGAGAACATGATAACTTTCAGGACATGAATTTCAGATGGGCGAATTCTTTTCAGAAAATTTAAATCGGTACTAAAATCATTAGTTTAAATTAAACAGTGAAATATAAAGCTTCTAAACAATGGATCTGAGATTGTTTCTTAAGAGTATCTACGTTGTCAGTATGAATTTCAATTCAGTCAGCTAAATAAAGGAAGTGTCTAGAATTTTTAGATAACTAGGCACTTGAAGACAAATAGCCGTCACAACCAGAATGTAACTTCAAATCTCGAGCAAAATCTTAACAAGTGGAGCCCAACCCTGTCGTATGTGAGGCATCGAAAACACTGAAAAGTAGTTGGGGGGTGTTGTGAATCGATTGAAGTTAGACATGTAAACCAGTAGGTGCCGATTCAGTAGTCTAAAGGTTAGGCCCTAAGAGCAAAACATGAAAGTCCTGGGTTCAGTCCCCAGTGGAGTCTTGGATAACCGTTACTGGGGCGTTGCAGACTAGGACGAAGTAGATATCGATCGCTTCCAATGGTTATCCAAATTAGGTCGGCTTGTGATCAGAATAACATACATTGATCCCCACAAACCTATACATTATTGATGAATTACTGAACATCATTAACATTGTTCACCAATTGCTATTTTTGGTAAGTCATATCGACCATACCTATGATATAAATTAGCTTGTTTTATGTATATTTCATTATTTTGGACGACAGTAAAATCAATACGAATCGCTTAGACAATGACCAATGTGAAATCTGCTCTTATGTACGTTTATTTCTGTTCATGGCATTTAAAGAAACATGCTTTTGCATGCTTGCGCACACCATATACAAAATTGATATTGTGAACAACAGGCTAAAAAGTTTGTAACTCAATTATATAAGTAATTTAATGCAAGCATGATCACTAAAATATACTATCAAAATAAGCCTTTATCCGATGAGCAGAAATAACAATATTACAGCTAAAATTGGAAACAATAATCACCTTATGGATTATTTTTTTAAAAAGAGCTATTTGAATTTAACTTGCTGATTTCACAAATTAATAAGTATGAAAAACTTAGAAGAATACCTGTCACTCATGCAAAACAAGAACCCTTTAGTATCCAAAATGTTATCCATCTAGTACCAACATAAGTTTGTTAAGTAGATCACAATGCGTAGATATGCTCACCATTTACATCCATGCTTATTGAAAAGATGTAAAACCAATAAAGGATCTAAAACCGACTGAACGACGATACGATTATTGAAACGATAAATAAACAATCACTACAATGACTTAACTACCAAACGTTTTAAATTCATTGTTACAATGCTATACGAGGTCTCTCTAACTAATTATTTACGAAAAATTATTTTAGCAAAGTGATAACACATTAGATAAGCGTGGAACGTAAAAAGACAAATACCTCTTGAAATAACATTCAAAATAATGAAGTGTTGGCAATGTTGCCTATTCATTTGTTAGAAGAAAGAAGAAACAACTCTCCAACGATAAATGTGTAATAAATAAATAAGTGAAGGTATTTGCAGTTACATAGGTGTTTCGATTATTATTATCGATATCAATCAGTACACAATTTATTGACAAACAACAAGAAAAAACGGAAAACATGATTAAGGAATAAAATAAAAATGAGATTTGAACAGATGAACAAGCAAATGGAGAGATTGTTTTTAGAAAAAAAACGAGAGAATACAAAACAGTTTCCAAGATCAAATACAAAATGAACAGAAAGAAATTCGAAAAAACATATGAGTTGTGTTGTAGAAGCAATCCATATTGAAAGAAAGAGCTTGTAAAATATTCAATCTTTAGAAAATATTATTAACCATCAATCAATTTACCCGATAAGAAATAGATTTGTGCTTTTATGCATTGTACCGCGGAAAAAGTATCACATAGTAGCTTTATAAAAGAAATAAACGGTGCGAGGAAATTATCGTTAGAATATATATAGCTATTAAGAAAGAACATACTTAAACAAAATTATATAACCTCATAATTCGTCTTAATATTGAAAAGAAGAGGAAACCTGCATAAAGGAAGGAATGCTTTTTTTCCCATTATTGACTTAATTTAAAGTGAAAAGAGTTACATCTTTTTACAACCGCATACAGAAGATCACAAAAATACATACACAGTAATATTTGCTCCGTTTAAGACATCTGTACAAAATTTAGTGTTTGCACATAACTTATGGCCAACACAGAAAATCATGCTTATGTTATTGAATTACATCAAGTAGAATGGTAAAGAGAGAAGCAAGATAAAAATAATGTCTTTCTTAAATAAACTAAATAATGACAACATCGAACGAAATAGGTAGACGGCCACGTTATGTCAACTTAACAACATCAATGATCCAATATAGTGTGAAACACAAATACATTGACGAACACACATACACACATAGAGGGTGAGAAGAGCGTCAGTGATAAAATATAAAGCACATTATTGGTCAGAAAATTAAAAAAAGGTGATCAAATGTACAAATTAAACTATTCTCATAAAGAAAGATATTAACTAGTAAAAGTGACTTTATCAGTGAACAACATATATGCATAGTGTCTGAAACCCGATAATTTTTAAAATATGTATAAATTCACTTGAACTGCAAAGAAAAAGCCAATAATAATTATTGAAAATGACGATTATGAATTACTATGATGATAATGATGATGCTAATTATGAAAAATGACTTTTATTCTGGAACAAAATAAAATGAAAAATCGTGATCACGGGAAAGATAAATTCCTATAATGTAGCAGGATTTTCTTTATTGTGTTTATTTTTGTTTCATATATGAATTCTGTTTTTAACAAGCACACCCACTTTGACGAGTTCCATCATTAGTTGAAGCTGAATTGCCAAGTTCTACACTATTCCGTCCAGTACCTGGCGTTAATGAACCTTTACTTATTACACCTCCATCAACACTGTTTAGATATACACTAGAAAAGATAAAATAAAATATTGGACACTGAAATACAAACTGTATTCTGAGCAAAAATGTTACTTTAAAAAGACAAGACTAGTTATGCAGTGAAAATAATTAGAAACTTCACAACTGCTTATCATTATTTACAAGGATTAGGCAGTAGCAGTGAATATTTTCTTTATGAATATAACCTTTTATGACCGGCTTCTATGTTAATTTTTTTTCATTAAAAAGTATTTTAAGGTATATATATATATATATATATATATATATATATATATATATATATATATATATATATATATATATATATATATATATATATATATATATATATAGAAACCAATAAACAGTTTGAGACTGAGCTGAACATTTGACTAACATAGAGCAAAGTAGTTGCTATTAGTTGATTGGAAGCCAGAAAAATCATATATGTTATAAAAAGACGAAATAAATAAATGGTGTAGATTGATTTGTCTCACAAGACTTTTAACACCACTAGTGAGATAGAATTAAGAGCTTGTGAATTAGAGTTATATTTTCAACCACAAAATATGCGTATTAAAACAACAGATTATTAAATTATTTCTAGTGAGCTGTCTTACTGACCACCATACGGTAAGATATTTTATACAGGTTTATCTAAATGGGACCATATTAGTGAAAATTAGAAATGGCCACGACGAAATTTATTGGTAAGCATGACATCTGGTAGATGTGGTGTTATGAACAAAACAGATTAGGTGTATAATTTTGAAGTAGTTTACCATTACATTTTCAAATGTTTAAAGATCCTCATCATATTAAAAGACTAATAAATGAACAAAGAGTATTCTTTTCGATGAATTCTCTTCAGGTTTTATAATTTCATATCCAAATTAATCCGAAAAATGTCTAGATTTAGGGCAAAGTGCATCGTTTAAAGTCATAGCATATGAATTTCGGTTTCTTAAACAAAATAAAACTGTTAAAGTTAAGATTACTCGTATACAATGTTAACTTGAATCAGTTTCTACGTCAGATGCAATTTTAAGATCCATGATCTGAATTAATATAGATCAAATAGGGTAAGAAAAATAATAATGTAATTACAAATTCGATCAAATGTTTAGTAGAAGACTATATTGTGTAGAAAATTAGTAAGATATAATAAAGTGATACGGATGTAAAGTGAATGAATTATGTATTCGAGCGATTATTATTGATCTTAAACTAATAAAATAATAACAATAATACAACAATATGTGAATAGTGGTGACAGAAATAATTATATTTAACTACGAAAAGTTGTAAGTACAATAGTTAAATTTGGTCATTTAATAGCTAAGATTACTATTGATTGGCTTTGAGGTTGGCCAGGAGAAGACATTTCTTTTGTGCACATAGCTCCAGTTTCTTAATCCGGATGGCTACTGCTTCAGCCGTTTGACAGACTTTGAGTTTGACAGGGTTTGGCGGGAAATTACTGACCCGACAAATAATTGAAAAGGATTGGTTTCTACTGGCACTATGACCAATTTGCATTAAATCGGTCAATATTGAGTTGTTCATTTTCTTCACTAGATCTTTGCATAAACACGTTGAGAGGTGTTCGCGAGCACGAAAATGTAAATTCCTAGAACTTCTACCAATTTAACAGTTGTTGACTTTCATGTCACTAAATTTGTTAGATGTTTCAGCAAAAATTTATGTCACGATTAAATCAGATATATTCCAAACAATGGACTGTAGGTTTAAATACCAGTTTCAATACTTAACGTGAACAGGTAACCATACTTATTATCAAACAAAACATGTGAATCAAAGTGGAGTACATAAGTATGTATTTGGTCGTATAGTTACTATGAAGTTAAATTTTTTAAGAAAAAAACAAGGAACCCGGTTTTCAGTTAGAATACATGTATTAGTGCTTTTTATTAGCGATTTTGTTAATTACACTGACAAGATTTCAAAGATTACAACAAAGTGGGCTTATAAAAATGCGAGAATAACGTTATTGCTGTAAAATCTACAAGTAGGTTTGATTTTGTTTTAGGTTTTCTAGTTGTATAGGACTATAACTAATTTTGACTGACAAGTATGATAAGCAAACAAAATGAACGCCTTAAAACGATATCAAAACGTCTTATTTAAGTTGCATCACTGTGCCAGTTTTTCCATTAGATAGGTTTTCCATAATATGTGTCTCTTGAGCATTGCTTAGGTCTCATAAAACCGACTGAGCAATGTTGCGGTTAGGTAGAAATAGCAAATCGGTTGATTAAGTTACGAGCCTTCACCGATTGAAGTGATCAAGATGTGTCACATGCGGTCGATCACCGCCAACCTTAGCAATTAAGTAGTGCTGGGATACAAGTAGGATTGGCCAGACAAAAACTCGCTATCAGTCCATGAAATCCTTGACTGATGATCTGAGTTTTGCTGGTAGATGCACAATAATCGTGGTTAGAGAGTGAGTGACATGGTTCAGAATCGGTCGCGATGGCACAGGTACACTCACTTTATCATTCTCGTAATATTAAATAATGTTTTTAATGCATAGCTTTCTACTGTTTTCTAGATCCATATTCTTAGGGTTCATTCTTTTCTATTGTCACGAATACCATACTTCAATTTCCTTTGTTATACATCCTGTTATTTTCATCTCGTCGTGTCAATGTAGTATGGCAACTTGGGTCAATGCACATATGTACCAAGCTCTACGTTGATAATGACTGACTTCAATCGCATACTACAGATGAACTAGATTTTAGGAAATACAGATTTCAAACATTCTCAATTCTTAACTACCGAAAACCTCCACACTTTGACTAAAATCCCCTACAGTTCCTAAAACATATTTAGGAGTTGAACATAAAAATGGAGCCAAATGAAATAAAAATCATTTAACTCCGCTACTTACCTTCCATCCTGAACGTTCTGGAATATTTTTCGAGCTGTTTCAGTGAATACATTTTCTACGTTAGCACCACTGTAAGTAAATAAGAGAAGTAATCATAGATTTTCGACTTTTTATATGAACTTTTAAAGCCGCATACGTGTTGTGGCCAAATAAATTTTAAAAGTTTAACATGGTCAACAGATTAATTTGAGCATACAGGTGAGTGGGGAACTTAATAATAACCAAGTGGTTTGAGTAGTTGCGTAATATTGGTGAAGTGACTGAATAATAGCATGAGAACAACATAATAGTCAATATCTCATAGAAACCACGAACTGTAGTACGGCCGAGAATGAGGAGAATTAGCTCGCCCTCTCGAAATGCTCTCACATGGCCATGAGTATACAGCAATTACCAGGGACGTTCTTACTGCCTTCTCGAAGCATTACTGTTGTATACGAAATTAACAGGATGAAAAGCGAATGTCCGGAGCTTTATTCGGGTTGGTGGATATGGAGAATCCATCTATGGGAGTTGGAAAACTCTAATTCAAAACCAATTATGCACATGGGCTCCGGGATCCTGAGGAGACAAATGGCGTATGGACCAATTATTCGTTACTAGCTACAGTAGAACTGCATCTCCTGACGTTGCTCCGCTGTCTTGTGGATCAGACCTTTACGTCGAAGGATACGGGCGTGGCCCCCTAAGAAAACCACTTGTTTCGGTCTGGGCACCCGGGCAGTATCACAGTTTACACACAAATTAGGTGACTTGTGTGGTGCATATGTATTTGGTGCCAATATTTGTGTTTAAATAAATAAATAGATGGTTATTCTGTTCAAAAGTCATTCAATATTTTTCTATACAAGTCAATTATGCTGTCTGTATCACACCAAAACATTCAAAAAACGCAAATGAAGTATAAGTAAACTCATTTTTGCTTTACAGTTGTTTAACATAGTTTTTTAAGGTTTATTTTATACTTATTTATTTTAACACATAGATTTTGGTACAAGGAGGCACTAAATACATATGCGCCACATAAGTCACTTGATTTGTGTGTGGACTGTGATATTGCTAGAGTGCCAAGACCGAGACAGGTGGTTTTCTTAGGGGGCCACGCCCAGAGCCTTCAACCTTTGGGTCTGACTCACAAGACAGTGGAGCAATGTCAGGAGATGCAGTCCCATCGTAGCCAGTGACCAACGATTGGTTCATACACCATTTGTTCCTTCAGGATACTGGAGCCCATGTGTACCATTGGTTTGGAATCAGGGTTTTCCAACTCCCCTAGGTGGACTCACCATGTTAAAGCGCCGGACATCCACTTTTCGTCCTCTCATTTTCGTAAAAAACACTCCTGCCACGAGAAAACAGTGAGTAGAACTTCCCTGGTAGGGACTATACATGCGTGCCCATATGAGAGCACTTTTCGAGGGAGAGCGGACTCTCCCCACTCTCGGCCGTACCAGGATTTGAGTGCATTCTTGAAGGTGACCAACAAAAGGAGAAACCTATTCGATCACCAATTAATGTATGGCACACACAATAAAAAGGTTCTGGAAACGTTTAAAGTAATAGAAACCAAAGTGAAAGCACATCGCCGTAGTATACCTGTGTGTTTAAACGAGGTATAATCATTTCAAATCTGACATTGCACTTACTAATATTAGAACATGCCATGAAGTGGGATGATTGGTTTGTAACGGATACGATGAACAGTATTCGTGTGAGGGCACCAATATTGGTGTATTAAGACCTTAAAGACAGCGGTATTTGTCAATATCAGAGATAAAATCAGAGGAACGAGAATACTGTGAAACGAAGATATGGATCTGGAAAAGAAAGTAAATGAGTGGTGCCCAACCACCGACTACCTCGACGTGCTATATTCAGTGGTATAGGAGTAGGTTGGAAGAAAGCTAGGGGCGGCCAGACCAAAACATGGCAAAAATCCATGAAGTCACTGACAAGTGGACTGAGTCATGTTGGTAGGTGTAGACTACCTGGTTGGGGACCGCGAGATGATAGCAACCGATGGTTAGAGACCCTGAATGACATGGCTCAAAATCGTTTGCAATGGCGCAGGTGCATCCACTCTCTATGTTCTCCCAAATTCTAGTTATCTGAATTCTTCATGCCCCTTTTTTTACTCTTTCCAAATTTATTTCACTGGATTATACTCGTTAAATAACATCTCCAAACCCTAATCTTCCCGATTACTGCTTATACTCTTGCTACCTCTACCACTACGGGATTTGAATCGACCACTGCATCTCTGTGCTAATGTGGTATGGCAACTCGAACTGATGTACGTACGTACTAAGTTCTACGTTGTTACTGACTGACTGACTGAGGATTTAGTTGATGGATGTCGAATGCCCCTGTAACACCGTGGCTCGGAATTAAAGCTAGCTATATAAGAATGCGATGAAAACCTCTTCGGATTTATCTCTATGAAAATTACTATCGTAATGTTTATTTGTAAAACGTCTCTTTAGATTCTTACTGCAGCAAAATTTTAGATGTTGAAAAAAGCTATCGTTACTGTCAAAGGTTTTGGGACTAATATGAATACCATTAATATTCCAGTGAATGAAGAACAGCCGGAAGAGTAACAAAATCTAACTCAACTATCATTCAGAGATATTAAGACTTAGTATCACAGGCATTTATAAAGTGAATATCTACTCTAGTTCTTTCCACCTCTACTTTCGGTAACCATAGCCGGTTCTAGGAAGGATTCTATTTTCGGTCTAATCTTTCCTATTACCACAAGTTTTGATACTACTTCTAATACTCCTGAATTTCCTGTTAGTTTCATTTTACAATGCCAATGGGGTGTGGCAAGTTTGTCCAATGTATACATCTGCTAGGTTTTACGTTGCGGATGACTGACCGGCTGAATTATCTATCACACTAATTCTTATTAAAAAATCACCAAAAAGCACTTCATAAGGTAAAATGACTATATTGAAGCGAATTCCTGAAATCAACAGATAAACAAACAGCAATACTACTCATTAGAATACAGTCAAGAACAAAAAATCAATGTATCATTGAGCAAAAGCAAGACAAGCTAGCGGGAATTCGACATTTAAGTGATTTCGTTTACTAGAGTTGTAGGAGCATATTATAATTATTTTTAAAGATTTTGTAACAAATACAGAGGTATTACGTTACTAACAAAGCTATCAAGTAGTACATAAAGATCAGGTGATAGTCAAGAAGTAATGAGGAGCAGTACAGTGAAGATAATTTATGGATGTGGAAAAATTATCCACATGACTAGGCGAGTGGTTATTAATAACAAATACAAGAAATACTAGGGAGACGGTGAAATTAGGGACTGAATGTGTCACTCTTGAACACAGATAAGATTGTAAGCGATGATTTACTAAAACCTTTAGCTTACACAAACTTCTGATTCGAACTTTCTTTGAGCCAGTTCGCTCGACTATGTGGATAATGTTGAATGGTGATTCTAATGAGGGGGGGGGCACGACCATCTTTTGAAAGATACAGCTGATAACTGGTTTATATTTCCCTTTAGATAATCATGAATGGTAGCGTACGGATAGCTGTTTGGAAAGGGTATTCTTCGGGGCCAATGTAACTTCCACACGAGAGCAAGTAAACTACCAGATACATAGTGAAGTAGCCGGAATTGAGTTTATCCTTGACAGATTCTCAAATCAGGCACCTATAGGAGATTTGAACCTAGGCTTATTAGGATGTCTTTTAAAGAGATCATAACATTCCGTTTTTCAGGATCTCTGCAGCTCTATACCTTTTGAATCCGATGTTCATGAATCATATATTCGTTGCCGGTATTTTTCTATCTGGTTACGAGAGAATTCGTTTATTAGTTGCGGATTATACTCAATTTATGGTCAGTTGTGTTGCTTGTGCATATTTGTCGGACTCTTAATGATAGAAAATATATTGGATTCCCTCGTCTGTTCAGTGGAACCTAGCTTCGGAAGTTTATGCACTACTTGTTCTACATCGGATTTCTAAATTCTACTCTTTATAGACCAGTCTAACCCTTTGGGCAGGTTATGAAGGGAAATAAATTTTGAGTTTACCTGCAATTATGTTGTGAACGTAGTTGATGGGTGACTATAACTGAACTTGTTAAGATTGATAATGATTAGGTGCAAGTTTGATAGCCCCCGAATGCCCTGGTACGGCCGAGAGTGGGGAGAGTCCGCTCTCCCTCTCGAAATACTCTCACACGGCCACGCGTATATAGCCTCTGCCAGGGAAGTCCTACTCACTGCCTTCTCGTGGCGGGGGTGTTGTTTACGAAAATGAGAGGACGAAAAGCGAATGTCCGGTGCTTTAACCGGATTCCAAACCAATGGTGCACATGGGCTCCAGTATCCTGCGGGAACAAATGGCGTATGAACCAATTGTTGGTCACCGGCTTCCATGGGACTGCACCTCCTTACGATGCTCCACTACCTTGTGGATCAGACCTTCAGGTCGAAGGCTCGGGGTGTGGCCCCCTAAGAAAACCACCTGCTTTGGTCTGGGCACCCGGGCAGTATCACAGCCCTCACACATATCGAATGAGATTTGTGTGGCGCATATGTATTTGGTGCCTCTTTGTACCAATATCTATGTGTTGAAATAAATAACAATATATAAATAATATCGTGTAAAAATACGATGACTTCCGTGTACTTGATGTCGAAGTCATTATTTAGGTAATCAATTCACATCGCTAACATGTACTTCCTTTGAAGCTATTTCCAGAAAGTTATCAGTGTTAAAATGGGAGAGAAATGGCGGGATGGGGAAACTAATCTAAACTAATTAATCAGTTGGATTGGAACAGTGAAGAGAAATAGTCGGATAACCTAACTCTTACTGGGGTGTTTGTACGGACCTTTCAAGATATTATTAGATATCTTCGGTGAATTTGTTTTCAGCGGTAATCCGAAGCGGTTTCATCCATTAAGTCGGAAATGGCCTTGATATCAAGAAATATGATTGTCAGACTGCAGAAATGTGGCAATATTTAAGCAGTTGGAGGGGAATAATAACGTGATCGATACATCCAAGACCCGAACACAAATCAGCTTGTCCGTCTAAACAACATTGATGAGGAAGTGAACCAATGAAATCGTCCTCCACTTGGCGTTTGAAGTATTAAAAATCGGTTGAAACTATAATTTGGGTACAACCTTTGAGCGACGCCAAAGTGACCTCGAGAGTGTCTACCTAATTACCAGGGCTAAATGAAGGTTATAAAGCAGTTCGGAGAACAAAGCTTATGATCCACATTTGGTTAGGGATTAGGTTTACGGATTTTCATCAAGAACTGACATAAGATGGAATGTCAAGACGCCACCTGGCCAAATGCGTGAATGAATTTTGCGCCAAAATCCATGACGTGGTGTCCTAAATCTGATTGCTTCGTTCATAAATTATAATCTCGCCTAAAATCCTGTACCAATGAAACCACAGATTTGTCCAGTGATGGCAGGCTTCAGGTCTACGCAAAAACCCAAGGTGTTTAATAAATAATGCAGAAGCATTAATCGAATATATCTCGGAGAAACAGATGAGCTCATAAAACAAAATGGGAAACGGACAAACTTCAGGTTTTAATGTTATACGGAAATAGAGGAAATCGGAAGAAAAACATCAAAACAGACGCGAGAGGAGAGGGGAATCGAACTAATAATGTGCTGATCAAAGTCTAAGGGAATACATCGGTATAACTGGTAAGTTCCAGGCCATCTCATATTATCCCGAACTAGTGATATCAGTCATATTAGGGACGTCACTTAAGTGCATCCTGACGTAATTAGAATCGAATTCGCCATTTTCTGAGCGCTTGAAATCCCCTTATCAATTCTTGTGTTTTGTGAACATTTATGAACGAATTGGCATGGAATTAATTAACGATTTTAACAGCTGCTGAAAAACTACTTGATGACTTCGTCCCACTGGTTCATTATCAAGTAGAAGCCATGTAACCAGCCCGAAGTATTTGCTGCCTAGCTTGTAAGTATATTGAAACATTTCAAAACTAAATCAGAAAGACTTACGATTTAGCGCTACACTCTAGAAACAAAAGACCATTTTCATCTGCCAGTTGTTTAGCCTCTTCATAAGTAACATCACGTTGCTCTTCGAGGTCAGCCTTATTGCCAATAAGAAAGATAACGGTATTAGGGGAAGTCAGTCGCCTAGCATCTGTTAACCACGTTTGAATCCGGTTGAACGTTGGCTTTCGTGTGATGTCGTAAACTAGTAAAGCCCCGGAAGCTCCTCGATAGTACGACCGTGTTACTGCCCTGAAACGTTCTTGGCCAGCTGTATCCCATATCTGGATCTTAACTTTCTGGTCGTTTACTTCAATGATTTTTGTGGAGAACTCAACACCAATAGTATGTGGGCAATCCGGAATAACTAGATGACAACAGCGTGAGAAGAAGCGTTATCTTACACTTTTTTTCAGTGAACTGATGCATTAAACAACTTTTTCCTACCCCCATATCACCAACAATTATATATTTAAATATATATGAATAGTTGTAGCCGCCTCCGATAGACATTTTTGCGCAGAAATCGTACACAGCGGATTATATGCAACGCACATGAGCGGGCTGTTGATAAGTAAAAACAAATTCAATATCAAATTGTTTAAAAACATCAAAACCCAACTAAAAGAAGCCTTTAAGCAGTGAGATTTCTCTTCTCGATGCGATTTATCATCAGTACTTTCAGGATAGTTCGGGTTATTTTAGAGCGTTCAGACAGAAATCTTAAGAAACTAAAAGTTAACTATTTCTGTTCAACAAAAAACTGAAGCGCAACGGGAAGAATATTTTTTCAGAAAGCATAATTTTTAAGATAACAGTGATGTTGGTTTGTTGGAAATTACAGATCACTTGGAATACCCCAAACAGCAGTCGACCTGAAATATTGACTTGGTCAAGCATCCTCAATAGACCACCGCTTGGTACTCCGTGCGACGAGTCTCTTGCTACAATTAGTTAGCTTAGATCAAACAATTCACGGCAAATAGATTGTCTTCCAAATATATCGAGTTTTTTCACTCTGGACTTCAGATTTGACTAGATTTTGGATCCGCGATTATAAAATTGCTGTCAACAACCGCGTTGACAAGCCCCGAATGTCTGTAAATCACTTATAGTAAACCATGGCAAGAGTGACATAACAGTCAATTTTTAAATTTCTGTCTTCCTTTGTAGTAGACAATCAAATATATACGATTAAAGAGATGAATTCCATTTTCTTTACCTGTGAAAGTCAGTGCGTGCCCTATGTATAATTCTTCACTGCTCCATCCAGACGATGGTAAGCTTTTAGAATAAACCCTAAAACATAGAAGAAACAGAACATATTCACGCAAAACCGGAACACTTTATTCTGACTTTAAATATGCAGTCCTCTTAATTACTTATAAAAAGGTTAGGATGTCTCATAACACGTAAGAAACAACAATGTTTAACAACTCGGTGACCCACCTAATGTTTTTAGATATTACCCGAGTCAAACGACCTTATACACCTGTTGAAACCCCACTTAGAAACAAGCACCTCACTTACTTCTAACTCTCATCTTTAATAGCAAACGTTATATAGTCTTCAAATGTTAATGAAGATATTCATGTTCTTTTTACACTATCCTCTACATAGTATGAAAATATGTGTAACAGTCCATCTTCATCACTAGCAGTGCCCCTTATCTGTAATAGCTTCACTGCTCGCCCTCTCTAGATACATCATACTCTGATATGACACGCCCCTCTTCACTTATCCTTGTCAGCCTTTGAGATGAATAGTCTTTATCCCCACCAACGATTACCATTTCTTTACCGGAGTTCAAACGATTCAAATGGTTGCTGATGTGATAGAAGCCCTTCCTTAACATGCTTCTGTATCTGCTAGCAGAGGATCACTGGTCTCTCTATGTAGAAACCTAAATATACTTAACTATAAAGAGAAAAACGTTAGCAAACTGTACTTCGGTACTCTTCTGAATCTTCAAGAACATGTCAGGGTTCCTTTTAATGGAATCAAAGCAAGTGGCTTGGACTACCGTACACGGCAGCGAATTCCAAAACTTGACTGTTCGTAAAGAGTAAAAGGTCAGGCTAAAGTCCGTTCTGCTACATTATGTTTCTAGTTCCTAGGTGTTACACTAAGGTTTGTATTTGGACCGACCTTGAGTAGGTATTTAATGGGATGCTCATGAGTGTTCCAGATGCTATAAGCCATTAGGTCACTTCTAAGACGCTTATGCTTCAAGGAGTAAAGTTTCAGTGAACTGAGGCGCTATTCATAAGACTTGAATTCGGGATGGACTACATTACACTTGAAAGCAGTTTCGTCGTAAACTGTCCAACTTTTAGGTCGAGTGACTTCCTACTGAAGAATGAGCATATCATCTTCGTCTTAAACTTCTCTCGAAAGGTTAACGTCGCCAACCGAATCGCAATATACTTTCTGGCGAAGGTCATTTACATGAATTTAAATTGGGAGATTTCTCATTACTGAATACTGGAGGTCCCCACTAAGACATTTTGTGAGATCCATCTTGAGAATTTTATGTATAAAAATCCTCCTATGTACATGTTATTGATTTATTCTTCTTGACACTTTCAGATGTATATTGGGTTTAGCTTGTGATTCCATTTTACCTTGTGCTATGTATATATCTTGTAACTTTTGTTTTTCTTTCGTCTTTATCGATTTTACATGTTTTTCCAGAAGCACATTTATGGTGTTCCAGCTGATATTTAGTGATGGTGACTATCATGTTGATTCGCTCTTCTTAATGACAGTTGCAAGGAGAAAGAAAGGCAAAAATCCCTCCACAAGATTATATTAGACAGTATTGTTATTTGTCTGTTTCTTCGCCTGGTTATGTATTTTAGCCTTTATTTAACCCTCTTTTCAATCACCCATTACGATCTTAAACTTAGGAGGAAACTAATGTAACAAATTAGGTTGATTGGTTAAGAGTTGACCGCAAACATCTAAGCAGCTATCAGAACATTAAAGTTTGAGCATTCACTGAATTCCGTATTTTGTATATGGATTATATTTCCAATTATTACACATTGAATGTTGAAAAGCTTTGTGTATTTGAAACAGTAATCTCAGACTCCACTCCACCCCCCCTGTGATTTCAAAATAAGGACCTATTCATACCCGTCCGGTTTCTTCTATCTCACCTGCACGAAAACGCTAACGAATTACGTGATATAGCAACTCACGTGCAGTTGAGTTTGTTCACATTTAGTTCGGTTAAGTCATTTTGTTAACTTATTAACGAACTGAGTCATCTGTACAACAACAACTTATTCGTATCATTGTATCTTTATTATTGTTGCGAATGTATGAACATGTATGCTTGACCAATGCTTACTGCCTACGCCTTTATTCACGCTGCTAGCCTTACTACTAACCGCTTTATTGACTCGATGATTCGTTCATTTCACTAAGTATATATATATATATATATATATATATATATATATATATATATATATGCATGTTATTCATGTTCATTGCTCATCTGTACTCACTTACTCGCGCTTGTATTCACTGATTTACTCGATTGCTCGCTCACATGCATGCTTGCTTTTCGACACAACTTTTTCATGCTTGCTTGACGCACCTGTAATTCTGGATATCTGTATGTGGTCACATAATAAACGTAATCAACACTTCGTATTCGCCTTCTGATTAATACGCCGTTATGACGTTATCTAGTGACGGTTATCGGGAAGAGCTGTTTACGAAGTTTGAGGATTATATTGAATACCGACCACCACAATGCCAATCAGTCAGTAAAGAGTCTGTGTGATATAATTGTAATTTATCGGTTGTTACAACTCATTCAAAAACGGTGTCTCATACAAACGTTTGACCCCGGTGAATGCACGTCTGCTCCAAACTCCACAGTTGAGTATTACAAATGTAGTGCTTGAGAAGAAGAGAGTAGTAAAGGGTGACCAGAGCTAAAAACACTGGCTCGTCATCTAGAGCTAACAGTCCTCAATAGAACAACTCAAGCTTTAGCAGAAAGGAAAACCTGAAAATCTCTCCTCAACAGATGAATTATAGGACACAAATACAGAGATCGGTGAATTATAACAAAAAAACTGACCTCAAACGACGGGAACAATTCTGAAGAGCGTCGTGGGGTTGTAGCATTATGGTCTAGTTCGTTATTAGTACTGTTATAATAGGGTGATCTTATCCGCAACGCAACCATGTAAACTTAATGTATCGGTCATCTGTGCGTTCAAGTAACCACAGATTTTGTCATTTTATAATGTATTTTTAATTAAATAACTAGATTATATAGCTAATTTTGATCTTTTTTTATATTTTTATTCGCCACGTTCGACTGCGTTACACTGCACGTCCATTGCATGCTGGGATGATATCTCAAGTCATAGTGAGTTTATTCACATAGTTGATTGTTTCCAGATAGACTGTCAGTGCATGATTTTTACTGTAGAAAGGTTTATTGTACTATAAACTATGTTTTTATGAACAACTACCTGTTGTTTTCAGTCGGAAAGCAATATATATATTCTTTGTCTTCTGTTCGGTAAGTTCAATTGGCCTATATTTCGTGTTTTTGTTTTATCGTCTTAATTATGTCCATTTAACTACTTTATGCAATATGCCTGTGCAAATGAAACAATAACTATGACACTTGCTTAGTTTAGTATTCTTGGTTGTCGTATAATTCAGTTTAGTTGAAAGAATTATGGTATAGTGCTTGAAGTCTGTAACGAAACAGATCAGCCTAGTAAGTAGAGTTGCCTGTTTCTGATGAGTATACTGATTCAAATCAGTCTGATTAAAAATAGGAAAAAAGTGCTTTTGGTACTGTTGCTGTCATACATTATAAGATAGCGATAAGTATGTTTGGTGTTTATTTCTAGATTGTACATCTATCACTGACCATATTTCATGATCACTGTCATTAAACAATTTCCCCAGCAATAACATCGGTAGCAGGATAGCTAAGTGTCTGAGCTTTTATTTGCCCACAGAAGAGCAGTATACAGTCTTAGACGATGAGTAGTCTGTATCTCAATTAAATGCAGTTTGCTGTGGACAAATGTTAAGAATCTTTTTGGACTACTGTGACTTTTAGTTCATCAAACACTAACTCCGCTTGTATGTCTCCCTGTTAAACTAGACGCAGATACATGGTAATACTTAAATGAGAGCAAAATAATAAAAGCATTGAGATACGGTATTAAGTCCATGTTATATAACATGGACTTAATACCATATCTCAATGCTTTGCACAAGTAATAGCTGACCTGACCTAATATTCATGAACTAAAGGTAAATCACAACTGCATAAATTCTTTGCTAAAAAACATGTAATTTGGTTATTTATCTATTCCACATTTCTGACTAAATTCATTACTGTTTTCTCATTTAGTTTGCAACAGGACTGAGTCTTCACAGATCCTAAGAACTGTTTCGCCCTTAGAACTATGGCCCTATGGATATGTTTACGGGAGACCCAACTAACAGCAGATTATAAAAAGGATGCTGGATGTTCATTTTAATCTCACAACCACTTCCAGTACTTTTTGAGTTACTTCTTTTACCCTTTCGTTTGGAAAAACAACAAAAACTGCAGCTCAACATTACAAATGCAACTTTTAGACTGGAACTTGGTTTAAAACTTTGTTTCATATTCGATTCTTAATGAAAGTTCTCGAATAAATTTTTGAACCTAATGCTACTTTGTTTTACGTACTTAATCGTTGCAAGAAACTTGTGATAATCGAGCCCCTCATCACCTAATTCATGTGTTCAGGCTTCCGTGTCTAGTAGCAGGGGATCACCAAAACCTCCAAGCAGGAACCTAGGTATGTTAACAATAAAAGACCCAGTCGCCTCCCAAAGGACTACTGGGAAGTCGCTTGGACTAGTTCGGCGGGCAGTGAATTCAAGCATTCGACAACTCTTAAGGAGTAGAAGTTGCGTCTACAATCCATTCTGCTATGTCGTGTCTCTAGTTTCTGGGACTAAGCTCAAGTAGGTGTTTAAGAGAATGTCCAGAAGTGTTAAGGATCCTGTAAGTAAATAGGTCACCTCTAAGACGTCTATACTTTAATGAGTAGAGGTTAAGTAATTAGAGGCGCTCTTCATAAGGTGATTTGGTGCATATCTCTGTCATTTTCTCGGGAAACCTACAGGCTCGGGTCCTCTCACAACTTATTCTAGCCACCATGAGTTGCCACGAAAACTGATGGATGGACACGCGTTACACATCCTAACCGTCCCTGCGTCTAATCTCATAGCTTCTTATTCAAATGTCATCTGATAAGCAAGTAATGCTTCTACCGACACTAATGGAACACGAGTAATTCAAAGGCATCCTGTATGGTACTTTAGATTGGTCTACGCACTCACTTAGCTTTTTATTGAGAATATTACTACAGTCCTGCTAAAAATCCCATGAACACACCTACCACCATCAAAACAATAAGTCTGTATTTGCTGCATATAGCAATTTTATTTTTCAGAAGATATAACAGTTAGAATTGGAGTAAAATAGCAATATACAGCAGATGCACGTGGTACATGTCTTCATCGATCAACTGAAATAGAGAATACGGATATTAGTTTAACATGCTTATCTAGAAAGACTAGTGTTTACTTTGAACTTACTGCGTGAGAATGTTATACTGGAACTGTGAATAATGTAGGAATCTAGTCTCCCAGGGTGTACGAAGCACTCAAACTGGAAGACAGTTGTCCCAAAATAATTCGAATATGAAGGTGAGAATTTGCAGGTACTTTTCATCGTAAGGGTGAACATATTAGCATGACATATGATCAGACAAAACCGCAATATTAGATAACGGTTGACATCATACCGTAAAAAACACAAATTTGCGAGTGGTGAATTATGGTCCGTAAAAAGGTGAGCTTAATAACAGTTAGTTACCTTTTTACTTTCTGATCATGACCCTTCGGCTTCCTTTTGTGGCCAAAACACCAAACATACACTACACACTGATAGCAGATTTCCGGCTTTCCAATGTTAAGCTTGCTTTAACGCACTACGTAATGCGTATAACCCCTCCATTACTGTTATGTGGCATATTTTTTCATAACAAACCCTCTGCAATAGATCGGTAGCATCTGTGACTTCGTATATGGTTGTCGGAAGCCTGGGTACTTTCGAAAACAATACTGACATCCCCTACTTCTAGGCACTAAGTATTAGTTTGACTCGTTGTGGGATATTTTTGTCCGCAATACTGAAGTAAATTAAAAACCGGAAATTGTTTCCTTTCATTTTGCCGATAACATCATAAAGGACGATTAGGAATGAACATGCGGACAGTTAGTCACAGGAGGCAGCAACAGTTATTTCAGCTAAGAAAAAACGAACTTCGGCTTTGGATATTTAGAAAACAAGTCAAAACCAAACCGATATCCATTTTAAAACATAAGACTAACCAGCTTGACTGAAGAAATACATTGACTAGAGTAGAAGCAGCACAAAACCAAAAAACAATGCTGATTCGAAGTAAATTTCACACCAACATATAGAACATTACACTAACTGCGGCATCTTAGCACATTGAAACATTAATTACATAGCTACACAAAAGAAATAGCTAAAAGAAGCACAGAACGAAGAAAGCCGGCCGCCATTACGTACAAAGATGGCTGATATAATAATTCCCGCCACATTCTGATTGGTTGCTAAGCTGAAGAGCACATTTACGAAATTGAGTTGCGTTTAATTGCAGCCTTATAATATAATAATATATGACATACTATGCGACATCGTAGTAATAATATAATAATATGATCCTAAAAGCATAGATTCGTCATGACATGTATACCTTATCTACAAGATCTTACGTGGACGTCACATCATTGTCTGCACTAACTCATCGTATCGCAATAGTTAACAATATGATACTTAGTCCTCCTGAAGAACACATTTAGGCTAAAGATAGGATAATATTTTTAATGTTAATATAGACAAGATGTACAGAAAGACCACGTCTGCTTGGCTGATCGATGCCCTCCGATTGAATGCGTAAATATTCTCACGTTCACCATTGTTGACCTTCTCTCCGTGTTAAATGTCGAATATGCACTTTCCCAGTTATCTCATGTTCAGGTTTGAGGATTGTGTGGTTAGGATCAATACCATTACAGGGTAAATGTTCGATAATTTTAGAAGAAATAAAGAGTGAGGTGTTTAAGTGATCAAATGACTCGCATTATGTTACTGTTGATTGTTACTCCAGTGGACAGTAACTTAGTGTTTCGGACTTCTCAATTGAGTGATCTGTAGTTCGTATAATGTGTTCGATACAACGGGTAGTTCAGTAGCATACTGTAGAGATGAGAAAAAACGAAAATGACCTTTTATGTATTAACTGGTAGTGAATTGTAATGAGTAGTATGACAAAAACGAAAATAAAGCACTCTGTGTTAGAGTTGGGGAACGTAAATTATAAACCATAGAGGCTGTTAGAGGGTAGAATATTGTGTTGTTAGTAATATAACGCTGATTGACAATTGAGTCACAATGTTAATGTCCGCTTCGTCGTTTGGCAAGGTATGACTTAGATAAGATGTACTGAAGATGTAAGGGGCTACGAATCGGTATCTTTTTCAGTTTTGGGAAAATCCGAATTAATTAAGTGTTTTATTCAAGGTACATGTGTGATGGCAACCTACTCCAGAGGCTCATGCGGCAGGTGACGAATAAAGATGTCTTTGGTTTGCTTTATGTTCTTAACATCTGTAGTGTCAAGCCCCGATCTCAAAGTTTATGATTAACATCTTGGGCAAGCTTCACATTATACTGATGTCTTATGTAGAATCTCGAGGATAAAGGTAAAATTATTTTTATTTACACAACCCATTAAGAATCTGGTTTACACTCTACACTTTCCCATAAGATGGCTCAAGAGTAAAACGATTTGTAAAGTAACGCTGCACTTTTTCGGGTTTCTTTCAGTCTAGTAATCTGATGCAACTGAACATGACTGAGATGTCCCGTGGTAGAGGTCAAAAAACATACCATATGGTAACTCATTTTGTATCCCTTCAAATAGTGTTTATGATTGATAAACTGAATTCGTCTACAGGCTTCACAGACGTGAGACAAAGATCGTTCAGTGAATGAAGTCTTGGAATATCTTGCTTTTAATTCTTAGATGCCACTTAGATGTCTGAATTCCGACATATCGGGATGCAAGGTTATCCATAGATTAGACGTACCAAGATAAATTTACCCAAATTTTCGAGTAGTGGGAGTGAAGAAATATACATCAGACCGGTCTTGTAGTTTGTCCATAACTTTCTGTATTTCTCGACTGGTATTTAGGCCGTCACATGGGTGGAATGTATATGCCACATAAAAATCGTCAAACTCATGTAACATATTGTCATCTGAAAATACATTAAAATACATACTTTTACCAATATGTTCCTATGGTAAGGTCATTTGTATTATATGGTCTTCAACGTAGCTTTAGGACCTTGACATAACGAAAGAGTGATCGACATTAGGTGCCAATCACGAGTGGTTTGTCACAACATTGCCGTCTAACCCGAGTAGGCCCTCAATCATTCGACACGTGTCACCTGTTTATGATCTACAAACAGCGGGAACTCGACAACAATAACATTTCACAAGATAGACTCAAACGTTGCATTAAATATGAATAACAGTCTATCCACCTACCATGAATAACATATTTGTAATATGCGAGTGATCCTTCTGAAAGACATTATTTATTCATTGAAGACATCCCCATAGACCACGTTAGATCGTAGTTACTATAATTTTCACAGTCGCAGTGACAAGGTCGATAAAACGGTGGTTTTTCTGGCCAATGAAATCGTAGAACGTTCTCGATCTAACGCTATCAACTGCTTGTCTGGTCACCGGATTACACCGGTTTCACACTCGTGTTACTTTTGATCATTGTTGAATACTTTTGTTATTAAATGTGAGAACTTATTGAGTAGTTGATTAACTCTTTCTCTTGCTCTTTTTTTCTTCGGATGATATCACAGCCCCTAACACTCATACAGCTAACAAGATACCTTGAAGCTTGCTGCCAACTTGCCAGACGCTAAACGTCATAGGATTATCTTAGGCGTTTAAGCACTGTTGAGCGAACTTTTAAAGTACAGTATTCCTAAAGAAAACAACACTGATGATGCCACAGGTATTCAGAGTTTGACAAAGCTTTAAACAGTAACACCTTCTATATGAAGCGTACCCACCAAGTGGAATCAAAAGACTGAAGCGAGGAAGTTCGAAGATATATTTGACAGACTATCAATATATCGAGAATCGTCTGATATAATCTAGCTAGCGATTACAGAGGTTGTTGAGCACGGCGCTCCCACTCGTGATCTGGTGCGGATGCATGACCGAGCGCCTTCATCTAGGTGATTCCATTAAAACGTATGGTCATCATCCAATGTCGAAAACTTACAGAGCTATTTATTTTGGGGATTTATTTACCGCTACAACTTTCTATCTGCAAAAAAAAGAAAGTGGTGCTTCTACCGACAGACATAACTTTGAAGTTTGGGATATTGGTTTGAACAACATTTTATTGACTTCGTTTGTTTGGTGAAAATTGACAAGTGAAAATCCTTGGACTTTAGGAATAAAGATACAACTATTTGCGCTACTTCGTTCTTTTTGCGTAAGATATCATCATCTCACAAATAGCCCCTGCGACAATGTATAGGAGTTTTTAACAAGTAATCTGTAAATCCTACACATGCTGTACGCAAAATAGATTTGAGTATGAACTATTCACAGTTAAAGGCTAAAATTGCTCTCGAGAACCTGTAACACCTATTATTATCTCTTCAAAATTGATGATATGCATGAACTCAGGAGGATCAACGTATGTTTTATTATGTCCTGTGTTATAGTTGCTTATAGGAGCTAAAGTTTTATCTGTCGAAGGATGATGGTAACGCACTTGATTTTCGCGAACTTATAAAGTTCTTACTCGAATGTGTATATGGTTCTTATTTGTGATCAAATTTATTATTTCAGAAACCTTCTACAGAAAAGCTGTCTCTTGGGAGGTTTATAGTCGATTACTTTGTCAGGCGTTTGAACAACATGAGTTTGACAGAACTAACTTCTCTGGTCCTTAATGGTCTGTATGCTACTTGTTGCTAAGTTTCTTGTGTAGATATTTACATGTTATTCACTTTAGCGGGATTTGAGGATACCAAAACGGAAGGTGATACCTAGTTTATTTTAATTATATAGATTTTCAGGCCTGGTTGCTGAGCAGCTTCAAATAGTTTGCTTGTTCGGCGTGATTGAATACATCATGTCAAACAAGTTGACTTATAACCCTTCATTCATCTGCTCCTCAATCAGTCATTTCATCATTGACCGGCTTAAAAAATATTCCGTCAGTGTTTTATTGCAAAGCATCTCTTTAGCTAAGATGTGGTGTTCATTTATATTTCTGAATGTTCTAAGCAAGGTTAGTATAGTTAATTTAATAACGAAATATGGATTTTTGGCTTCTGGGCTTTCTTTACACCTCAGTATATTGTTTAACATTTATCTTTATTTGTTCAAACGGGAAGCAGTGTTTTCTCTGGAGCTATATGTTTATTACTAGGAGGTATAAAAGTTATAATTAACCCCTTTGCTACTCTTCTTAACTTCACCTCATTGCACTGGTTTAAGAGTTAAAACTTGGACCGACGCATTCTTATTAGAATCTTCGTCGATTATGTACGACTGAATAACAAAATTGTTATCAGCATTGAGCGAGTTATGATTGATTGAAAACCATAAGTTTCTTCCGGTTGGATTTAGAATAATTGCTCTGCTAAGATTTTTCCACTTCATATGGCCCATAACTTGTCTACTACTAGGTATACTCCGTACATAATTTCTAATGAACTCGCAAGAGGTTTGATTTATCATTGTCAGATTAATGTGTACATCAACTTAGTAGATCTACCTTTTGTTGTATAAGATCGTTATCGCTGAGAAACTACCTCTGAAGTGTTTTTAGAAGTTTGATGACCAAATAATTGTTGGACTTTGTGACTTTTCAACATATAATTAGTTTAAAATTTTGGACTTGAAACTACTCATTCATTCGTTCTATTCTTTCTATAAAGGTAAAGTAGGCAACATGAAACCACTACCAATCTGCATAAGGGTACTACAGTCTTAAAGATGCTAAGCAAGGTAAAGTTACATATTACCCATATTAGATGTACAGCATATGTGATGACAGTAGTTCAAACTTCGCTATTGTAACCTTTGTTTTACGTCACTTACAATAAACAATGTATTTTCTCATTTGTATTTTGCTCTTTTTATCAGTAAGTGGTGTATATTACTCCGACTTCTTTTCTTGTATCTAGGGTTTCGATGATTGTTTGACTAAATGCGCAAAGGCGATTTGTAGATCCGTTTATCTACACGCTGGATCATCTAATGGGATTGTGGAAAAGTCAGTTCAGGAGTTTTTTCTACATATTCTTGGCATAATCTTGACATTGAACAAAAAAGATTCCGAATTTTTATCGGTTTTTAAAGCATTTGTAAATGATATTATCCCATGTTATTCTGTGAACGTAACAAGGCACTTCAAGTTACCTAAAAATTCAATTCATTGCTTATTTTCCGTTGTAAAGTGCTTAGGACTTGTTGAGGTAAAATATTGTATTGTGTTTTTAAATCTATTATTTCGTGTATCTGCATAAAATCATTGGTTTTTCTATAAAGGATTTAGTTGTCTTCAAGATCTGGGGCATTTATTTTTAAGGTGATAGCTGTGAGAAATATATCTACTTGGACACATCAATACAATGTCTTAAACACATATCGGTTGTTTCGTATCAACACAAATAGAGAAAACCGAGTGGTAAAGATTGTATTCAGACTTCTAGATAGTCTATAAACAACATATTGCCTCTGATATGTAATTGCTGATATTTTTCTAATGTACCTCAGGAATGACTTAAAATCAGTCCCTCCGTGTATTTTCCTCCAATCTCAGTCTACTCTATCCACAGATAAAGTTTAGTGAAACTACTGAAGGTGTTTATTCGTTCAGCTTTCAGTCACAGCAATAACAATAATGTTGCCTGTAAAACATCCTTTTGCGTAAGTCATTTGCAATGGTGATATATACACCGATTAGTAAAACTTTGAATAATTAAGTCTACATTCTTATGTTTTGTTCCATTTGTAAAAGAAATTTATCACCTTTGAGCACGTTGTAAACATATGTCTGTGAATGAAATTACCAGCCCTCTACTCGTATGCTCTAATATGAGACTGAAAAGGACTGAAATTGACGGATTTCTTAGGAAAAGAAGTATAAGTAAAGGCAGAGGAATCATGACGCGATCGTCACAAACAAAGGTATTCAAAAGAACTTATTAGTTACTTCTTATTTTTGGTAATAGTACAAGACGGAAAGCGTTGAAAACGTGAATATAATCTATTTTCTATTTTGTTTTAATTTGTATTAAAAGCTAACTGGATTTCAGGTGTATATCAACTACAGTCAAAATGGTTTATCAGTAGTTATAAGACTTGGTTATCAACTGGTGGGCCTCGGACCCAAATACCTCTTCATCCCACTTATTTTGAGTAGTCCAGTAGTATTATTAAACCCCAAATGCCCTGGTACGGCCGAGAGTGGGGAGAGTCCGCTCTCCCTCTCGAAATACTCTCACACGGCCACGCGTATATAGCCTCTGCCAGGGAAGTCCTACTCACTGCCTTCTCGTGGCGGGGGTGTTGTTTACGAAAATGAGAGGACGAAAAGCGAATGTCCGGCGCTTTAACCGGATTCCAAACCAATGGTGCACATGGGCTCCAGTATCCTGCGGGAACAAATGGCGTATGAACCAATTGTTGGTCACCGGCTTCCATGGGACTGCACCTCCTTACGATGCTCCACTACCTTGTGGATCAGACCTTCAGATCGAAGGCTCGGGGTGTGGCCCCCTAAGAAAACCACCTGCTTCGGTCTGGGCACCCTGGCAGTATCACAGCCCTCACACATATCGAATGAGATTTGTGTGGCGCATATGTATTTGGTGCCTCTTTGTACCATTACCTATGTGTTGAAATAAATAAATAAATAAATTATGTAAATCAATTATATCTACATTTATTAAATGTACTCAAATGGTCACTTTCATTAGAGGCAGTTAGTATCTCTCCATAATTGTTATTTTGGACTGTTTTGATCGTATTGTTGTTTTGGTTTGAAAAATTGGTTATTCTCCGTCACAATGCATTTGTTATTATTGATATGCTTTCACTTCGACTAATTGTTCGAAAAATATGGATTTCATTAGACTGGGTCATAAGTTATGAAGTCTCACTTGTTGTTGAGTGCTTACTGATGCAGCTAGGTCGTTTCTGAAAAATCATACAAGTTCTTTGCATTTTAATATAAAACTACACGTCTGAAAAAAGTTCTTAGTAATTTCCCATCAACTTATTTTAATGTTTTTGCTTTAATCGAAGGTTTTTAATTACGATCCATTTCTTATGTGGAGTCTTTTATTGGGTATTGAATACAATTGTACATCTAATGTGGCTTGTGATATCATAAAGTCTATTTTCGAACAAAGGTTAGTTTAATAAAATAATCTGCCTTAATTTGGAAACCTTTAATAAAATGTTTTAGGCTGAACTACGTTTTGAACGAATACCTGTATGAAAGTCATTTTAAGTTCGTGTTTTGTATTCATAACTATTTGCATGTAAAGTGCACTAGCCAAATACTTATTTATTGAATCACTAGCCAAAAATACTTTTTAAATACTGGCTGCATTATTTGGGCACTCAAATAAAAGTAGTTAGTTTAGAACCGGTCATTGAGTAAGAATTGACTTTTTCCGAATAACAGTACATCCAGTAATACTGTGGCTTGTGATTCTAGATAGTTTTCTTAAAACTCAGCAGTTTATAGTAGATTTTCAAAACTGAGTAGGTATGCGGCATGTTTTTGTGATGACTAATGTTTCCGTTTTACTGTTCAGACCAAAGTAATTAAATCGGTGTTGGAGCCAGTACGTTAGTGGTTGAAAGTTGAGTTTCTTGACTAATTAACTACAAAAAATTCATTGGTATGAACACGATCTCAAATAGAATGGGTATTGTTAATTTATTGTTTCTGTTCAACTTCGTTCTTATTCCTAACCATTAGAATCAAATCGCTATCTTACATTCTTGAGGCGTGTAACTTTCGTTTTCCCTGGATATTTTTTCCTTCGAAACAAGTAGACTTAAATACACAGTAAACATTTTCTAGTCTTCCAGTAAGTGTACGAAACGACTTTTGTTTAAATTTCTTATGTTACCGTCTACTGATATACTCAAGTGTTCAGTGACTGCGATGAAGAATAAACTTTCTAGTTGGTTCACCACTGTAAGTTTTAAACGTAACATAGTTAGATAAGTAAAACTTGATCACTGTATGTTGCCTCTATACATTAACAGTTCTTCCTGCAATCTTAATCAATATGTTTTAAATCCAGTTTTCTATTTCCATGATTATTATCATATTTATGCTGTTAACCGTTCAAGTCGCTGTTTAAAATGTGGTTTTCAGAACTGATTTTCGTGTTTACTGATTTATTTGGTTTATCTTTTAAAATTGAATAGTGTAACCATCAAGCGAAATTCTCCACAAGTATATGATTTTAACCTACTTAAACCTGTGATTCAATGGATATTAACTGGAACGGTAGATTGTCCCATGTCAAAGATGTCCTGTAGTTGTAATTTTCTCTCTACTACGAAATCGTTTCAGGTATCAATGTTTATGGTTTGTATAACCTTTTATGAATATGTAATGCATCAGTTGAACTGTATCTTTATTGTACATACTTATATAGTTTCATTCATCGATATATACGTTCAACTGTATGGCTTTATTTTAGATATATATTTGAAAAGGCTTGATTTCTACATTATTTTGATTGGTCCTTTATCATCAAGGCTTTAAAATTGTGCAGTATATAATGCAGGCAAAACAAATGATCACAGATAAAAACATATTAAAGTGCAACATTGTTATTGAAATGTATATTTTAATAGTTATCGATCCGTCTATCACTGAGTTGTCTTTGATAATTAATGTACGAAAATAAATTCTTAAAGAATGTGGTTTATCTACAGCGTCATGCATCATTTAGAAACTGATATTCTCTTGATAGGAAGAGTAAAACTTTATATTTTGTAGGAATTTTTAACATAGTATCAAAGGATTGGAAATTATGAATGTATTGTGAAGATATTGGTGGTGAATTTGTTTTAATGATAGTTTATGGGAAACTCAGATTCTCAAAAACTTGCAAATTTATTCACATGGAGAGTAGATTTCTAATGAAACAACTCCATTTTTCATGGAGGGCTAAGAATGCTATAATTTAGTGAACCTGCATACTGGATTATATCAATGAATGTAAAAGATAGTTTAGTTATTATCTTGAAGAAAAAGATTAGATTTAGTCTAAGTTGCTGCTTCCATAAAGGCTGAAGTCTTGTTTCAGTACACCTGGATTTTTAGTCTGAATTACAAACAATTCCAAGAATACGAAGTGCAAAGTGATACTGGATAAACTCTAGTCCAAGTTAATCTTTAACACAAAAATCACTCGAAATAAAAGTACAGTATTTTAGTAGCTGTCGGACACATCTTTTGTGTAATAAAATATGTGTATCGTTGTTGTTAAGATTACACAGCATGCGATTCAGAACTTTGTATCACTTAGGTATCTGGTTTGTAACCTGCTCTAATAAAGACGAATTGTAGGAATATCTGACGCTAGGGTCTGTTGCCAAACAAAAGTTGAATAGCTTCTTACTACTTATGGCGAAGTATGAGTATTATCATAAATCCATTCACATTTAGGAGTATTAGGTTTTCAGTTTGTTTTTGAGCACCTTACGGGGATTTTGTTGATCTCAATACTGATTCAATGTTGAATATGGGTAAGCTTGTGAGCAGAAAAAGAGTACATTAACTTCATATCATCAGTATGAAGAGAAGGTTTACAAGCACTGTCGATTACAGTATCACTTGTATAGGTTATAGAAAACACTAAGACACTACGTTGAATTAAACCACTCATGACCGAATAAACATCCGTTGGAGAGGAGTTTATTTCAACTATTTCGTGTCAGCGACAGGAAGAAATTCAGGCACACAAGTAAGGGATCTCTGATCCCATATGATGTGCGTCATGAAAGATCTAGATGTAATGTGAACATGTGAATTGGTAACAAGTTTTTCATCAATCAAATAATCCTATATTTCATCATGTATAATTTATTTCATCATTCCGGGGGTAACTATTGTTATATTTATAGACGTGTAATTGTGCAAGCTAGTTTTGTCTCCACATTTGAAACGAGTTATTTTATATGCGGTTACGAAAAATGCATGCTTCCAGTAAAGGTATAAGTAGTTGTAAAAAGAGTGATAGAATATGAAATCTGACATATTTGAAGGAGATGGATGTAACTCTGTCCATTCCGTGACTTTCTGAAACCGTAAGGGAGCTTTTAACTTCGGTAACTGGAAGCAAGCGTAAAACATTGGATGAAGTTGCTATCGACGTGTGTACCTTCTTAAGTCTTCGATCCGTAGTTTTTTATGGAACTTTGTGGATATTCCTAAGCTGTTTGAGACTTTATATCGTCAATTACATTGTGCAGCACATAATAATAATTTGTAATAAGTGATAGTTACCACTCATAGGTAATTAATTGTTTTTTTGTGTTTTTCATTGCATTTGTTTTGCAGAATACAAGCTGGGATAACTTTATTCATAGTTGTTTGAATAGTCAGTTCACATTATTACCTAGTTCAGATGCATTGGAAAGTGTTTTGATTGTATCCAATTCGGAAGCTTCACAGTTATCTAAGAATGATCTTCTAATTGATCAACTGCTTGAACATCTTTCTTTGACTTTTCTCAACTCAAAATATGATCAATATTCTCATATAAGTGAACGGAAATTGCTTGTTTGGTTACGATTATATAGTCTGAAGGATTATTCCGATCTACCATTGTCTACGAAACAGCTGGTTAGTTCTATGCGCATTCTTCATACTTACTACATTATATTAGCTAAGTATTTTAATATAGTGTATCAGTTATATTTCACTGACGTGAAACAGTTATCCCATCGACTCTGCTGTTTTGAACTGTTAGATCAGAGAATTTATTAATGCCAGTAAAGTCCCTTTATAAAGTTCATCAGGAGAAGATATCCTTCTGGGTTGCGGATACATGGGAAGTACAAACTGTTTGCACACACGCACACAACACATACACCAAAAACATTTAAGCTCATCTTAACTGGCTGTTTTAACTCCGGGTCAACATTGGAATACCTGCTAAGTTCCGACCATAATTATGTATAGTTTTAGTTAGTTATACATACTAACTACATGCGATATTTCTATGTTCTATTATCATTAGTTACAAATAGTATTTAAATTATTTTATAATCTAATTCTTATTGTTTCGCAGGTACCAACTATTTTAACACACAGTGCTTCACATCATAATGATTGTGTACGTATATTAGCATTGAATGGAATTCATAAGTTTTTATGCAAATATTTGCATATGAAAAGTAAAGCAAATAATAATAATAATAATAACAATATTGGTGAAGAATCAACGAATTTTATACTGTCCAACATTTCTACTACTCAAATTTTTATGGATATATTTTTAAATTGTTGTAATACATTTAACAATTGTTCAAATCCATCATATCGTAATCAATTTCAAAAAATTTTCTCCAGTTTAACAGAATGTATACGAATGATATGTAAATCTATTCGTTTCAATAATAGCATAGAAATATCGAATAAAGATAATCTTATCAATAGTAATAATCAACGGATTATTTGTTTATCAGATACTGAGATGTATTTGCAAGTGTTTGATTTGAACAGGATAAAAGATGAGAGTGTTTTAAGTATGCAGGAAAATGATGTATTATATTTAGGTAAGTTATTTTTGAAGTGTTTATTTATTTTATGTAGGCTACTTACTTACTTACTTACGCCTGTTACTCCTTGTGGAGGAGCATAGGCCACCCACCAACACTCTCCATCCAACCTTGTCTTGGGCAGTCCTTTCCATCTCTTTCCAATTGTTATTCATTCTTTTCATAGCTGCTTCTATTTCCCTACGTAATGTGTTCTTTGGCTTTCCTCTTTTCCGATTCCCTTCAGGATTCCAAGTTAGGGCTTGTCTCGTGATGCAGTTTGATGATTCCCTTTATGTATGTCCTATCCACCAACTCCATCGTCGTTTCCTAATTCCCTCTTCAACTGGAAGCTAGTTTGTTCTCTCCCACAGAAGGCTGTTGCTGATGGTATCTGGCCAACGGATGTTGAGTATCTTGCGTAGACAGCTATTTATAAATACTTGTACCTTTTTGATGATAGTTGTAGTAGTTCTCCAAGTTTCAGCTCCGTACAGTAGAACTGTTTTGACGTCCGCCTGTAGCTCTTCTAGAGTCACTGCCGGTCCCGATCCCGGGTAAAGGAGAAGGGTTGGGTATGAGGTTAGCGACCCCATCTCGTAGAAAAGTAACTCGCTAAAAAACGCTAACCACAAAAAATAATTCAAACCATTTTATGTAGGCATATTATGTTATTCTTGTCTGGTTTAGCGATAGCGATGGTAAATAGTTATTATTAGAAAGAATAAATACATTTCAATGGAGAGAGTTTTTTATTCGGTGATATCATTTTCTGGAGCTATACAATCGTATTTTTAAATAATTTTTTTCATCTGGTAGTTGGGAGATTTCTTATTGTTTCTGCTCTAGACTGTTGTTTTGTACAGTAGAGCGTACAAGGAACATGATAGACGTAGAACCATTGTGTTTAAATTTACTAGTTATCAGAATAAATTTCAGTAAACTATCAAGTTAATAGCGTTAAGAATGGAAAAAGAAGGGTATTGTATGGAAGTTATTGATAAGGAACAACGAAATCAAAACTCAAATAAATACGATATAAAACGTGAGAATAACACATCACTGTAATAATGTTTGGAGTCCGCTAAGTGCACTTACTCTTCAAAATTTGTGTGTCGGCATCTGTTTGAACAAGAAGCGAAGTAATTAATTGCATTATCTACTCCATTTAACTAGTTCCATCTGTCCAGATTATATGACAGTTTTTAAAATCTAGGTATCTATGCAAAATTTCCGTTTAGTTGATCAGTTAAAATAAATAGGCATATTGTTAACCTTGGAACTAGTTATTTTGTCGATGGTTGGTGAATAAAGTGAAGATAATTGTTTATCAATTAGTTTTTTCCATGATGAAATTAAAATTATCTTTGTAGAGTGAATCGTGTATTGGTTTATACTCCAATTGATCAGTATCTTTTGGCTTATTTTGATCCTGTGTTGATTACCTCGATATTTATCATTAAGTCACAAACAGTTTTGAAGCAGAGATAGGTAGTGGCTAACAACGTAATTCAGGTCGTGCATTCTGCCCTGTTTGGAACTCATCGGCTGGATGTAGCTGTCTCATCCCAGAGTTGGTGTTTGTTCTGGGATTCGAGTCCAGGACCACATGCTTAAAAGAAACTGATGAACTACAGTCCTAAACATAAATGGAAAGATCGAAACAACGGATAGATATGAATTAAAATTCACTCGGTTACACAAATCAGTGACTGTTTGAACTCAGTATCTCGTTAGTGGATAACGTGTAAGCCATAATGTGGAGTGAAGTGTAAAGTGAGAATCAACTCTGGGATCCAGCTGACGAGTTTTGAATATGACTCTACCTGGATTCCACCGTTAGCCAACATCCATCATGGCTTATGAAAAGAGAATAGTTATCAACCAAATTGGTAAATTCCGTTTCTTTCAATTACATCATAGAAACTAACATCACTCAGTCTCATTTCAACTTTTTTTATTTCTCTAGTTAAACTAATACGTTTTATCAGTTCAATGTGTCGCATCACTACTATTCATACTCGAACAGGTAGCCAAAATACTATTGACATAAAAGTAACTACAAGTATACACACTTACTTTTGGCCAGGGATGAGCTATCAACGCGCGAAACTTTTGTTAGATATTGTTGAAACTGCATTAGGTGTCCTCAATTTAACACCGAATGGTCCATGGAGTAAAAAATCCAGTAAATGGAGATCAGAATTTGGTAAAGGTAAATCATCCGAGAAATAGATGGTTGATGTACATTTTGTGTCGTTTATATGTTAATGTGCATTTATAATCTTCATCTTCTTATTATATGATTGAAATAGTTATGTTAATCAATTGCTCTGACTATTAATTTCTCTATCCAGAGAAGTAATTTTTAGTTATTTACTGCATGTCTTTCTGAGTAGAACCTCTGAAGTATGTTATATACTGAAGAGGTAGTTAGTGTATAGCTCTTTACAGTTATTTAATAAAAAGTGTATCTGCAACAACAGTATTATATCATAATGCAATCAACGACGTTTCTTATGAACAACTTTACTACATTTAAAGCATCCAACATTATGAAATACAGATGATTTCCGTGAATGGAATTCATCACTTGATTGAAATTTGCAAAATTTGGGATTCTTTGACAAATTGTTTCCGATGTATTCACTAGGATGAGAATCACTATTACTTAAACCCGAATCTGAGCGGTCTTGAAAATGTACATTGAGACAAATTTGCGAAGTATCAAGAATTTTCACCGATTAAAAATTAGTTTCATTCATCATTTAATAGTTAATGCAGGCTGCTTTAATATCTGAAGTGAGATTTTAGTTTTTCGGATTAACTCCCTTTTCGAGTTCGGAATGCTGATTCCAGTAATCAAACAATCATGAAATTGAAATTTCATCTGGTCTCCGAAATCTCATTTCACGACCTGTTTCGTAGTTAAAGTAAAGAATATCTGACTCCTCATCCATTCTTCCACACCTTTTCATGGAATTTAGATCTCTCTTCATTCAAAATGGACCCAGTTCACATGATTGAGCAATAATTGCTTGTGAGTAGTATAGATGGGCCAAAATTTTATAATCTTCAATATCCTTTCTAGTTATGCATAAGATTTCAAATCATTCCATATATTTTTCAATAAGTGCTGTTTGACAATGCTTACGCGGTGGTTACTTGTGATGCATCCATAATAACTGATAGTTTAACAGGTAATGCGTGCTACTTATTTTGACAAATATAAGTAGTATATAATTTTGTACTAAATAATAAATTGATTCTCTTCATCTGAGTGTATATATAACCGATTTTGTCAGTGGTATTTGAGCTGCAACCTTGGCTAGGTGATTACTGCACATACTAACAATAGTCTGCCAATGCCCTTCATTTTTCACTTGTCATTTCGAAAATGTAGGATAAGGCTATTGACAACTTTATCATGGTTACTTATTTTGTTGTTCTTTACACTTTCAGTGATTCGTGTGTTCATTTATTGAGTGATATTATTTCAAGGCATCAAATTTAATGTTTTTGTTTTCTAATTAACATGGGTTGTTTCACATGAAACAAGTGCAAGTAACAAATTTGTACATTTTTCACAAGACAATGATTTCTTATGTTTATAAGTTAGGGACAAATATTTCAATTACATTTATTCATTGAGATTGAGTTTCAAGAGACTTGAAAATAAAAACTTTAAATAATTTTTTAGTTGGAAATACTTAAAATAGTTATACAGGTGGTATAAAATCTAGTACATGGTATAATCAATCGGCCAAGAGTTGGTTATTAACTCAAGGACAAGCAATCAAGTGATATTTATAGAAATGTCAGTTGTCTTTTTGTTTTAGTTATGCTTCAAGGAAGTTATCAAGGTTCGAGTAATTATTATCAAAGTACTATATGCCAATATCTCTTTTTGTACAGAGGATTACTGAGTGAATTATTTCCATATGATCATGTGCTCACTAGTGACTAGCTTCGAGAGTTGATTCTTGGAGTTCTAGTAAAAAGTCGTGACCAGTGGAGTTCAACCATGTCTGGTGTAAGGCAGTTACCCGCCGAAGACAATAGAAGATGACCGCACGATATCGTGGGTTGATTGAATTTAGATGCCGGCCCAGTGGTCTAGAGCTCAGGCGTTCACACACGAGACTGATGTTCCTATGTTGGAGTCCAGCGTCAGGGATCGTGGATACACACTGCTGAGAAGTCCGTTCAGTGCTTCCAGGTTCACAATAGTGGTCTTATATTAATCGGTTCGTGATCTTAATTAAAATATGATTTTTTTTATTTATGTTAAACGTGTTGTAAAGCAAACTATCAGATTTGTAGATGAGAATAAAGTGAGTGGTGTTTTTGTTCACTGGTTTATTGTTTGTAACCTGTAAATAGCAAATAATAATCACTCAATAAGTCAACATCAATTTGTTCTTGGTAAATACATTTTTGTAGTTTATTTTAAGTAATAATTGTGAATATTATAAATGATATAAATATGTCTTTTTTGTTTTCTCCCTCCGCAAAATTAATTTGAAACTAGACTCATTATGCAATATAAGGACATTAATCGATAATATTTCTGTACGATATAATTGGGACTACAAATCAACTAATTTATTACGTTATTTATTGAATGGACTTCTTTATGTAAGCTCAGATGTAAGTTATAATTACATAGAAAAATAAAACGTTTCATCAACGTTATTTTTATTTGTGTTTGTTGACCAGATTTGTGACCAGATGTGCTCTCATATTTAAATGTTTTCTTCAATGAATTATGTGTGGATTGTGGTATTTTTATTTATTATAAAGGATATATATTCACTGATTACTGTTGGGGTGATTCAAAGTATTCCTTGAAAAAGTACATAGGGGCCGATAAAATTTTGTGAAACATTTTATCTAATCATCATTGAATAGACGCTTCTCAGAAACATCTAGAAATAGTATGGTTCTATAAACTACCAGAAGCCCAAAGCCGTTTTAAATAATACAAATACCCTCTATCTTCTATACATAAACTAACATTTGATAACACCTTTTGGATACAATTACAAATGGTACAAAATCGAAACTGGTCCATTTTTGAATGTTATGGTTTCTAAAGAAACAAGCTTTGTATGTTTCAGTAAGGAAATTTCTTAATAACTGGTCGATCGTTTCATGTACATTGTCGCCTGTAAATACCAGCTGAATTTTTGTTGGCTCTATTTTGACAGTAGTATCGTTTATTTTTTTCACTACAAGTTTGTTGATAACAGTGGTTATGTACTTGGATTTCATAGCAAACTAAGTAATATATTTCAACATCTGCGTATAGCTTTTTGTTCTAATTGATATTTATACTGCTTTAGCCAAATCTACGCTTGCCTGGATAAATCTGTATAATTGCTAGGAAATTTTGAAAGGGATCAATCTTATTCAACGCAAACTTTATACCTTAACGTTATTTCTCTTTAATCTTTTTAGCTGCAGTCACAAATTTTATCAATTATTTATGATCATTGGATTGAAAATAAAGATGCATTGAAGGAAGCGATTTATCCCACTATGGTTGATTTAGCCTGTACATGGTGCGATACTCCATGGTGTTCAGTTTATACATCTGGAGCGAATATTTTAACATTCTGTTCCATCAAGTAAGCTCGTTACATTTAAATTTGTTGTTAGACTTTAACTACTGAATACTTTGTTAGTATATTATCTTTTCTCTTTTTTTTCTGACATAACTCACAACTGCACATTATTATAGGGATTTAGTTGTTATCATGTTGATCTTTGTATATTTCATTTGTTAACCCGTAAAAGCCATAAAGTTTATCCGTAATCACGATTCCTACAGAATTCAACTCTTCTGTCTATTTTAAATTAAAAATCACTAAGCTTTTTACTCTGCAACATTTACGCGTGTTCTATATAGTTCTGTTTATTAAGTTGTATATTATTCCTTACATCATTTCATTTCAGTGAATTATGGGATTCTGCCTACTTTGATGCAGATATGCGTACGTGGTTTTTAAATAAATTAAAAAGATTTTCTGAATTAACGTGGATAACCAATAACAGTCTTGGTAATGTTGATTTAACCATGTTTAGTAGTAAATTACTTCAAGTTGTTCAGTTTCAATCTGGTCTAGGTAAGCAAAATATGTAAAATGTTGTATTTTGATAGTTTTTTTGATGGGTATACTATAGACTACACTATAGACTATACCTTAAATTAGCGTCAAATGTATGATTTATTTTTTAATGCTTAGACGTTATTTCGCCGAGTAGGTCATATGTTTCACACTTCAGTCGGTCAGTCAGCTACAACGTAGGACCAGGCACATATGTGCATCGGTCCAGGTTGCCATACCTCATTAGCACAGCAAGATGAACACCGGATTCATAGGAGTGGTTAGGTCAAAGGTGGTAATATATAGGAGAAAGATTGCAATAAGGATATAGTATAGGAAGAAAGAATTAGTTAGTAGAAAGAAAGATATGAAGTGATTTTAATCTCTTAGCTTAAGGGAAGACAGATAGTGTATACACCGACGCCATTGTGATCGATTCTGAGCCATGTCACCAAGAGTCTCCAACCATTGGTTACGATAGTCACGTGTGTTTCACACTTAATAAATTAAAGATTGAAAACTAACTATACTATTCATAAAACGATATTAAAGTTTAATGGGAAACAGTAGTTGAACAGTTCTCAACATATACACGCAATAAAAAAAAGTATAGTCTTTTATCAGGGAGCTTTGACTATTTCTACGTAAGTTAATATTCATGCACACTTCGTCCCTATATGTAGCTTGTAACTTCGGAATATATCGGCCTGTGTAACATATATATAAGGAGATATTTTATCTAATTTAAAGGAAATAAAAGTGATTGGATGAATTTTCAAATCATCATAGAATTTATAGGATATCCATAACAAAATAATAATAATAACTCATTGATATATATTAGCTAAATTCTGAACAAAATATGTATTCGTTAATATATAAAGTAACCGCATAAAAGAATCTCTTTAATGCATTACGGACTTGAATAAATTACATATTTGCACATAATTTTTCATCTATTGATAAGATGGTATAAATATATTAATATTATTTTGTTATCATCTTGTAAGTCCTTTCTACATTCAATTATTTTAATACTGTACTAATGTTACATCATTAATTCTAGTCTATGATCATTTGAACCGTGATGTAATGTAACTACTTGAACATACTACTTGCACATATTTACCAGATACTATAACTGTCAATTTCTTTCAAATTATATTGTATTAAGTAAATTATTCAAAAGTTTTAACTCACTTGGTATTGTTTTACTTGAATCTTCCCATTGATGTTTAGGACTGTAATTGATCAGTCTCTTATTGGCATATGTGTATACTGTGCGTATTGCCTCGATATTGCCGTATTTTACAAGCATTATAAGCAAAGATGCTTGTAAATCAAGGCAATATCGAGGTAATACACACAGTATGCACATATGTCAATAAGAGGCTGATCAAATACAGTCCTAAACATCAATGGGAAGATTCAAGTAAAAACATCAGGTGAATTAAACTTCACCCCATTGGATAAGGAAGTGGTTATTAGGACTTAGTAGCTAAGTGGATAACGCGATGGCGTTTGAAGCGAACGGTACTGGGTTCAAGTTCCAGAGTGAACATCAATTGTGAGATTCAAGTACACACATCTGACGAGTCCCAAATAGGATGAAACGCGCATCCTGTATTCCACTGCTAGCCACTATCCATCTTTGCTTATTCAAAAGTTTTATTTATTTCTAACAACAATTGTTAACTAGTAAATCAGATTTTGCTGTCAAAAAAAGCTTGCTGTGAATGAGAGTAATGTTGAGTTTTGTTTTATCTTAATGTCCTTTGTGTTATAGTTAACTAACAAAGGAATTTCAAATTGTTATTATTGATTTTTTAAATTTCCTGTCTTTTTCAATGATTTGTTTATCAGTAAAGACTTTAGGTTTTTGAAAGTTAAGATAAAGAGGCTGGCTATCTTCAACATCTGTGTATTACTGTGTTTCTTTTTAACTGTTTAAATAGTATAAGATAATTGGCTTATCAAATCGGATAAAGATTAGTTTAAGCTTTTTTGTTGTTGGTGTATACTAAATGATTATATGCATTTACTGAATGAAAGCAGTAAAAATTCTCATCCTCTTAGGCTGATTGGATTAGGCCTACAGTAACTTTTAATTATGAATGATTGAGATTTGTCTAATACAAACAGGATCGAATGTAAAATTGGCAATATGTCAGCTGATATATAACAACACTTTAACGTTAATAATCCACAGGTGAATATGACATAGGGAAGACGAGACATTCAGAATAGCTTTATATTCCGAACAAAAGTCATATCAGAATTAAAATGGAATAACTTTATTTAAATTGTAATATGCAGTAAGCTGGGGCACAACAAAATATCAACTTCAAAATAATAATGACCAATCAGGTCATATTGAAGCTCTTTGCGGACATCTGAAGTACAACAGTATTATTGCGGTTATAATCACCTGCTAAAACCGTTGTTTATTGGCAAAACAATAGTTAACTTGTGTTCTTCCTAGCAATGGGTTATATGTTCTGTCTTTGTGAGAACTCATTTGAAAAAAATTTAAAGTCTACTTCACTGTTTGTATAAGTAATCATTGACTTGCTCCGGGGTATTTCTAAACTTCTAACTAGAATTCGTGACTAGTAAATTTTGGAGACGTTGAGAGTGAAACAGCCGTTACAAATAGCATTGGATGATCTACGCATGATATGTTGTGAATTGAGCGAAATTTAAATCGTTCTATTAAACATTGACCCAGTTGTTTTAATGGTTAAGGGTTCGCCTTTAGAAATAAAACTCTTCGGTTCCATCCCTATTAGAGTCATGTATGCTCACTGCTGAGGAACTGTATACTTGGATGTTACGGCTATCCATTGCTTTCTGGTTTTTAATGTTTTCCCAACTGAGGTCGATCTAAGATGAATAAAACTTACAGTTTAAACTAATCTCTACAAAACTACGTCAACAAAAACAGGTTCAGTAGATTCTCTTTTCCACAACGAGTTGTTTTATTCCTTTTAATCGATAATATTCTGAAATTGTTATTTTATTTATAGAATACATATAATCGAATTCTTTATCTTTGTTAATGTTTGATGTACGCTTCATTATATTGTTTTATTCCAAATAGCAGTTTTTTTTAATAAACATTTAATTAATAAGTATATTTACTAAATAAACATTTACGTTTTGAAATTTTGTGTGTATTAAATGAAAAATATTGATTATAAAGATAGATGCATGTACCTTCATGGACCGTAACATTTTGTACACTTCTTTGGATTGAAGTCGTTTATATCAATTTTGATTGCTTTTAGTAAAAGTTAGTAATTTCTAGCTGTTGATATTCAAGACTGATTAGTCTCTATTGTCGTATGTGCATCCTCAGCGAATTACCTCGATATGGCGTTCAGTCACATTTTAGTGTGTGCTGCTGACGTGGACAGATATAAGTAGTATGTATCTGTTGTGACGTGTGACTGCAGATTAGAGCGCAGCGTCGTATTATCGATCGGATCAATGACACGTAAACACGCAAGGACGAACTAGAGTCCCGATTGGCCCTGCTTCCCTGTTTAGCCCAGCCAGTTGAGTCCAGAACGCAAGTCTCAGCCTCTGAGATATGAATCACTGTATTTCAGACATACTCTGTTTATATACCAACCAAACAAACCACATCGTACCATAAAATAGAAAACAACATTTGTATAATATTTGACAAGTGAAATAAACATTGACCAATAGGAAATGTCCATTTAAAGTCCAAGGACATCATTAGACTTAACAGGATAATTATTGGTATATTTTTCTGAATATCCCAACAGTATCATCGATCGAAAATGAAATGTTTGGTGGTAGAAGGTTAAGATCAAAGAAAAGCGAACGAGAAGAGAGAGTGATTGATGTGGAAATAAAAGAGCAGTCAAGTCTGAGACAATTGACTGACATTTTGTAAATGAAAAAATTACTGTGCGGTTCTCAGATTTTACTATAAGATTCTGTAATTTTATGTTCAAATACATTCGGTTGTACTCATTGGTGTTCTCGTTCACTACAACATGTTATGGTTTAATTAGTGAATGGCTAACAATGAAGTTGAAGTCATTTGCTTTGTCGTACTTAGGACTCATTAACTGAACTTTCCTCACTCTCAGTTTTGATATTCTCAGTAGCTCAGTAGAAAATACTTTGAGCATTCAAAATGAAAAGTGCTAGATTCGCGTGTCAATATGAACATCAATACTGAGCTTCAGGAATGTCCAGCTGACGTGTCCCAAATAAGATGAAACACACGTCATAAATCTTACTGTTAGCTATATACCAAATATTGTATGATTTATTTACTTTTGTTCATGTTTTCTGATCTTAGATGCTTATTTCTATTTCGGATTGAATTTTTCACCTTACTTCTCATTCATTGTCGAATAAGGTTTATCGTATAAATGTTATATCTACAGTATGATAATTATTCATATCTTACTGAAAGAATTTGTTTTTCTTAAAAAAAAAAGATACTGAATAAATGTTTAAAAATCACTTTTACATTTCTTCCCCTATGGTTATTTTATTTTACAGGATTCCTCTTGACTATTGATCAAATTTTAACTAACTGTCTAAGTAAACTGATGAAAAATTCAAAGAATATTAAATGGAATCAATTCATTGATCCAATGCTTTATAAATTCATTTGTTGTAAAGAATTACCTAGTCTATGTTTGGAATTATGCAATCTATGCCTTTTTTCAATGGGTTGTCAAATTTGTCAATTTAATCAAGAAGACAATAGTTTTGTAATGGATTTTTCAAAAGGTAATTTCAATAAAGCGTTAACTAATAAAAATATAGTTATTTAGATCTTTATTTAAAAAAAAACCGGTTTGAATTATTCTGTTGAATGAATTAGTGTCTCTCTGGACTCAGTAACTTAGTAGTGGATAGTCTGTGAAACGTTTGAAGTGAAAGGTACTGTGATTGGAGTTTCAGTGTGAACATCAACACTGGGATCTAGGTACATCCAGCTAATAAGTCCCAAATAAGACGTTGTATGAGTTTTGGATTGCTTCTCCTACCCATAATCCACCTATTCTATAACATATAGTAAACCTTATCATGTTTTTTTTTCACTTTAATTTTAGTTGATAATTGTATGAATGTTTCATCATGTAAATCTGGTTCTTTCTCTAACATGTTTAAATAGGAGGAATGGTTAACCTTGAACATTTTTTAGCATGATTCTGTGTTTTTTCATTACGACAGAGATTGAAAGACACAAACTACTGATTTCGTGTTCACTTCCTTATGTTTGGAATTATTAGTGATTATCATTTCAGGCGAATGATTTACACTAATGTGAATTTGTCATAATGTACATCAATTCATCCCAATTTTCTTATTAAAAATTCTGTTTAATGCATCTTAGAAACCAAAGTACAAGTTTGTAGATAAGCCTTTGACCTACATATTTTCAATGAAGCATTATTATCTTATGTAGTCAGTTAAATAGCACTTCTTATAATACTATCACATGCTGAGATTAGTATATAGGTTGTTTATTTCGCAGTCAGTGTTATGAATTGAGGTTAGTTAAACAATCGAGGCTTCCTGATTTTCAGTGGTCATTTGATTAAAATCATGATGTGAACTACAAAATTCAAAAACCTATATACCCCCTCATAGTAATTAAAAATCATGTGTTCACTAATAACTAATTTCGAGAGGTAATCTCCGACTTCTAGTGAGAAGCTGTGATCGGTGGATTTCAATTATACCCAGTGTTAGGCAGTTACCTATCAAATAAATTGGGAGATGGTTGCGCGACATTACTAATTGATTGGAGTTAAACATGTAAACCATTGGTTGCCGAATCAGTAGTTTAGTGGTTGTGTGTCAGACCCCTTGTTGTGGGGCCGTGGATGCCCACTGTTGGTGATTCACAGAGTAGGAAGAGAATTCGCATATTCGTTTGCTAATTCATGTACGTTTTCGTTCTGTAGACTGTGTGACTTATTATGTTTATCCAGGTAAAGTAACTTGTTGTTTCGTCGTGTGTAATCAGATCAAAATAGATTAATCTTTCGAATTATTGGTTCTAGTTATTCTAGAATGGGTCTAACCGATGCATTTATGCTGAAAGTTGTTATCTATCACGCTGTAGATGATTCTACATATGCTTCTCTCTCTCTCTCTCACTGGTTATCTAATCATTTAGTTAAATTAAAATTTGTACTTCAGCAACACTAGTATTTCATATACGACATAAATTCTAAACGAACAGAGTTAGTAGTGAATGACTTTTGAAGCATTATTCATCTATAGGAAATAATCCATTTGATGGGTTACAGTATAAATATGTTATCCTCTGTTCTTTTGATATGTAGATAAATCCATGTCATTTGTTATCTGCTTAAATTTTGTCTTCCAAATTATACACCTTTTTAATACCTATGAAATATTGTTCTCGGTTTATATAAAGTTTGATTTCTTAGAGTTTATGGTGCTGATTAATTGCACCTTCATTTTTCGAATTTAAGCTGTAAATCTTCGACTTTGAACTTCTAGTGATAAATTATGGAGATTTATATATACAGAATTAAATAATACATTTATCTTCCACATAGCTATTGATTTTCAAATGTACTGTTGGAAGAGTCCCAAAATATCCTTCGTCAAAGAACCTAGTGGTTCAGAATCGTCTGGAAAAGTTTTATTCAATTAGCGTTCAATATAATCTTTGCACAAATATCTAGAAAACGAAAAACCACGTACCAGCAAACCTTGTCATATACTTCCGGTGTTTGTTTTAGTCATAACTGAAACGTATGACGCCTGCATGTCTAAAAGTCATATAATTAAAAGAAAAACTATATAGGTATTTTAAGATTACAGTTAGCTAACTAGCATAACACTTGATCCATGAACATATGTGTGTACTGTGTTTTTGTACATTTTTGTATTTTTGAAGGTGCCTGTTCATTTCGAGAATTGGGTAAAGCGATTTTGAAGACTGTTATGTTGGCCAGACGAAATCAATCATCAATTGGGTAACATTTTTTATTTCTAAATTGTAATTCATGTCAAATATGGAGTGTTGAACCTTGATCGCTTAATGATATTTAACGTCTTTGATTGTTAACCTTATACGACTTGATAAAATTTGATAATTGTAGTCAACTGGTTGTCTTGTAACTCAGATATATCTCAGACACAATAATTATTACACACACATATAGTATATTGAAATTCGAATGGGCTTGTTTTGTAATACCCTCATTATTTTATTTATAAGTTCCTTTCCTCTGATTGATTTTGATTCGTTTTTATCAACTGGTATTGGAATTCTTTTTTATTGCCATGTAAGTATTTTGAATGATCAGATGAAATTGTATCCGTTATATCTTCAAAAAAACAAAACACGTTTTTGTTTTCTATTGGTGCCTATATGATTGGGATGTTATTTCAGGGGCAGTAGTCCAGTCTGATTATCGATTAATCCTATTTATGCCTGTAGGATCACTGTACTATTTTTCCCATGTCCCTGTGACCAATGAATAGAGACAATGACCTTAGCACCTGTTGGTCTTTTAATTACTTTCAACTTGGTTTCCAGTCAAAAGACAAATCCAGCAAGCAGTTAAGATCTCTACTGTCTAACTGTTCATTTGAATATATCTTTAGTAGCCCTAAACCTGACTCCATTTAGATGGTATGAATGATTGTTATTAAAATATACATGTCGCCAATCCACTTATATTATCATCGACTCGGTTCGTGGTAGTTAATAACGGGATTAAATAAGTCAAATACGAGAATGGATTTTTGAATACGTATATTTCGTACAATCGTTAATCGCAAAGCGAAGCAAACATAATGGAGAGGATGAGTGAGGTAACTTGCTTTTATAGTCAGACAAAAATAAGTTACAGACACATAATGAATAAGGTAATTAATCAGCATACACACGTTTATATAAAAACATTCAGTATTAATAAGCGAATAAGTGACAATCAAAACAATCAAAGTTATTTAGCTAATGTTTGTGGTAGGAAGAGACAGTAAAAGACTGAAGTCAATACCTGGTCTTTCGGTTCAATTAAGAAAACTCATAGTTATTATTATTATTACTCATTTTAATATTCCACGCTTTCTCCTCTCTCTACTTTTCTGTATCTTTTAATGTCTATTGCATTATAGTAATGAAACAGTCGGTCAATCAACACAGTGTCATCTCATACAAACCTCACATACACATACTTCAAATAATTCCACAATTGTAAATAATGTAGATAGTTCTGATATGGATTCATTAAGTTCTATTGAATTATTACCGGAATATCAACATGTTCTCTCTTGGTCATGGAATACCTTGAAAGTAAGTTTATAAAAACATATATCCATATAAATATGTGCTATTGTAATTATATTCATGATATTTTTAGTATTGGTATATCCTATGCTCATGTTTAATCTATATTTTGGCTAGAATTTTGCATCTAGCAATGATCCTTAGGGTAGTGAACGAAAACTCAGTGGGGGAAACCAATTTATTGCTTAATCGAATATTACAGAATGCCTTTGTGAATTATGAAAATGATACATTTAATACATCATTTGTACAGTTTCCCTCAGTTATCCTTTACATTTTTCATGTTTCTTTCAATTATGTTGTTTTTACAATTGCTCTCTGTTTCCCTTCCTGTTCTCTTCAATTCAATCTTCTGTTGACAGGCATTGTATTTCTAATTGCTGTTACATGCTACTTATATTTGTCAGCATAAGTAGCATGCATCACAGTAATATATACATTTTCTACCCTGATTTCATTGATAGTCTACTAGTTAAGTAAATTAATTTTTAATCATTAAATTAAAAGTTTGAATAACATGTATCATTTCTACTTTAATTTTGATCAGTCAACTTCTCTTCCAATGTGTTATAACGAAACAATGTAGGAGTTGGAATTGATTTTCAAATGATGATTAATTATAATTTTGTTGTATAATTACATAGTAACTTGGTTGCTATGTATATGCATTCCATTTATTATAAGCTTTCGGTTCATACACTAACTATTGTTATACGACTTATTATTACTGATTTATTGATAGTCTATCAATTACAGCTTGCCGCATTCACAACCACTTTTGACTTGTTCCTAACTAATCGTTATTTTTTTGGCTCGGTGCAGTCCGGTATGTCTGTATATAAATCAATTCGGTTTGAAATCCAAATATCGTACAGGCTAGTGAACATTTCTGGACTCAGACGTAGAACATGGAAATGATTTTCCGAACAACTTACCAATAGAAACGTAGCTGTTTGCTCAATGTCAGTAGTGCTAGTAAGGTGTGTAACTGACTAAGTCGGAGACACTGGCCTATAGAGTACATAGCAGGCGTAAAATAGGTTAAATTAAGATTCTGATTGTTGACTTGGTACGCGATTTCGGACAGCGGACATAAGATACAGGACAACTCATCTGAATACTGATTCATTTACTAAACTTTAATCCATAATTTAGGCCCGATAACCAGTGGTACTATTACCTCACTTCTCAAGCTGAAGTAGCAGGATCAGTCAGTCAGTCAGTAACAACGTATAACTTCGTACGTACGTACATCAGTTCGAGTTGCCATACCACATTAGCACAGAGATGCAGTTGTCGATTCAAATCCCGTAATAGTATAAGCAGTAATCGGGAAGATTAGGTTTTGAAGATGTTATTCAAGGAGTATAATCTAGTGGAATAAATTTGGAAAGAGGAAAAAAAGAGACAAGGGGGATTCAGGAGATTATAATTTTGGAGAACACAAAGAGTGGATGCACCTGCGCCATTGCAAACGATTTTGAGTCATGTCATTCAAGGTCTCTAAACATCGGTTGCTATCGTTTCGCGGATCCCAACCAGGTAGTCCACATCTACCAACATGGCTAAGTCCACTTGTCAGTGACTTCATGGATTTGTGCCATGTTTTGGTCTGGCCGCCCCTAGCTTTCTTCCAACCTACTCCTACACCATTGAACATCGCACGTCGAGCAATGTTTCGAAGATACCTACGATCGAATACTAGTAACCTACGAATATTCTTCCCTCTTATCGGTCATGTTTCACTGATATGTTAGGCGACTCTAAGCATATCATATGTATGTGCTCACGTTCCATCTCAGAAGTAGATAGTAGACAAGAAATTATAAACCAAATACGTTGTTTTAGGGTGTCAGTTATACTTCTAGTCAATGTTTCAACCTAGACATCCAGTGTTACAACCAGTGCTTCCAGGTTTTCAATGGTGGTCTAGCTTCAACTGACTCATGATTTCAATCTGTGAAATTTCTAAAATCTCCACAAAACCCATACTGAAAATATATTTATACCAATGATTTTTATTTCTAATTATACGATTGTGCTTGATGACACCAATAAACATTGTACAGAATAATGAAACTGAAAATCGAGTTCATTAATTAATATATTGCTATTCAGGTATTATTTAATTTATATTTCCATAGTATTAAAATATAATACTTTAGATTAAAAAAATAAATTAGTATAAAAATTTTGTAAGCAACGATGGATAGTGGCTAGCAGTGGAATCCAGGACGCGCGTTTCGTTCTATTTGGGACTCATCAGATGAATGTACTTGCATCTCACAATTGATGTTCACTCTGGAACTCTAACCCAGTACCGTTCGCTTCAAACACCATCGCGTTATCCACTTAGCCACTGAGTCCTGATAGCCACGTGCTTGTCCAATCGGGTGAATATAAGTCTTGTGAGTTAAGGCAATAAGCACAGTATGCACATCTGCCAATAACAGACTGATCAATTGGAGTCTTAAACCTCAATGGGGAGATACAAGCCAAACACTATCAAGTGAATTAGTATAAAACTTCACACAAATGTGTATTTTGGTTTATTTGGTTACATTAGAGAAAAATTTATCAGTAGCACACTAAAAGAAAGAATAATCTATAAGGGGAAAAATAAGTTTTACACACATATTTGATTATAAACAAAATTGACAGTTATAAATAATATTTATTTTTGAAGGACAGTTGTTTAAATTGACTAAAAGATATTCAATATAGATAATGAATGTACTAATAAGAATGATTTTTAAACCATATTATTTAACATGTAATAAAAAAATAATCAACTATACAAATGGAATTTGTATAGTTGATTAGTTGTTGTTCAAAAGTGAATAGATCGACAGTTGTTGAATGATTTTCCGTTTCATTTTATATTGATTAATTCAGTTGTTATCTGATTATCCTTCATTTAGTGATTGAATATTTTTTTATAAATAGAATTTTCTATTTCGTAAAATCTACTCCCAAATGCCCTGGTACGACCGAGAGTGGAGAGAGTCAGCTCGCCCTTTCGAGATGCTGACACATAGCCACGCGTCCTACTCACTGCCTTCTCGCGACATTACTGCTGTTTACGAAATTGAGAGGACGAAAATCGAATATCCGACGCTTTAAACAGGTTGGTGGATATGGAGGATCCACCTAGGGAAGTTGGAAATCCTGATTCCAATCCAATGGTGCACTTGGGCTCTAGAATCCTGAAGGAAAAATGGTGTATGAACCAATCGTTGGTCACTGGCTACCATGGGACTGCATTTCCTGACATTGCCCCACTGTCTTTTGAATCAGATCTTTAGTTCTAAGACTCCGGGCATGACCCCTTAAGGAAAACGCCTGCTTCGGTTTGGGCACCCGGGCAGTCTCACAGCCCTTATATAAGTCACATGAGATTTGTGTGGCGCATTTTTATTCGGTGCTTCTTGTACCAATATTTGTGTGTTCAAATAAATAAATAAATCTCTTAAAATCTATGTTCAGCTTGTTAAATTTCCAGTAGGAATTCAAAGATAGGTATGGTGAAGAAAATGATCTTTTCGTTTTGTTATCTTATTCACTTCAATGTCCCGTTAAATAACTGTCTTGTCATAACGCTTTCCATTGGTATAGGTACACTGAGATTTGTTGTATCTAGTGAGAGAAGTGATTTATACAATGAGTGATTTAAAAATGACAAAGACTGGTATTTAAAACTGTATTGTATATTTGGATATGTATTTTCGATGCCACGTACGGTACTATTGCCATGCAGGTTTGAACCTGCTGATTGAACATCGCGACAACCAACATATACGGATCCACACTATCTTGAGTCGTTGTCAATCACCAACTTGTAGAGGTTAAAGAAATAAATAACACTTCAACGTTTGTTACTCCGTTTGATGATAATGGTGACCTAATTAAATATGTTGGTATTCGTGGAGGCGATTAAATTTTTTATAGGAATCATCCCTTTTTAACCAGTTTCTGTCAGTTATTTTGAAGATATGACTTCCCAATTAAAAACTTAATCTATATGTTTTACTACTGTAGTACTGTTGAGTAAATGAAGGTTTAGTTTGTTTTTCATCTACTAAGAATATTACATAATGGGATTTTTCCTGTGTTTTTTTAACTTTCTTAAATACCGAAAAAATTAAACATTAGTTCTGTTCCAGCATTATTGCCAGTTGGTTTGCTATTCAGTGTAAATTACCTAATGAAAATGTAATGGCGGATGTGGAACGAAAATTGCTTGCCTCAAAAATTGGCTATCAATTATTGCATCAATTGTTACAATGTCGTCATAAGGTAGGTTGTTTATATTTCCTCTAACATTAAAAAAAAACTTGTTTCAGTACAGATATGCATGAATTTCGTGTTTCTTTTTGTTTTAATTCTCGTGATTGCACATGAAAAGTTAAATGTGAAATTACTTTTGTTTGTAAGGATTTTAATGATATCGTTGTTGATGTGAAACTTCACAAATCAAGTTCAATTTGTACCTATTGCACATGTTTGTGACTACTAGGACTCAGTAGCTCAGTGGTTAATGCGTTCAGTGTTTGAAGTGTAAGGTATTTGTTTTCAATTCTCGCATGAATACTAGGATGTAGTTACATTCAGCTGATAAATTCCAAGTAAGACTGAACACACTTCTTAGATTGCACTGTTAGCCATATTCTATCCATTAAATATGAAAATACTGTTTATACTGAAGCAGTTAGTATGCATAAATTGAAATCTGAATAAATTTACTAGCTCTACATCCATGTCTTAACAAATTTTTACGCAAATAACATAATTGTAAAGCCCCAGAATAAGATTTCGACACTGGACAAATATTTTCTGTACAGGCCAAACCATAATGGTTATTGTTGAGGGTTTGTTTTTATTCAAAAAATAGTATTTTCTTTATTCCGTTTTTGGTTTATCTATTAAGTAGGTCACATTTAATGATCTGCTTCACGTTCCCTAGTTTATAGACCGTTTGAAAGCAATTGTTAAGTAATCTTTGACATAAATGCATGTATTTGCAATCTTGATTCAAATGATATTCTTTGTCTCTGATATTCGAACCCATCGAGATCAACTATACGAATGCGGCTTAAAAATTCAAAATGATTATAACAAACCATCCATATTTTCAGCCAATATATATGTTAAAAAACGATTGCATTTAATAAACTTTCGTCCAATCAGTAAATACTTTTTTCTACTGATCTAAACCCTTGTTCCCTCAGAAGATACTGAATTAGATGTATCAGTAATAGAATGTACCATTTTTATTAAAAAATGAGCAGTTATTTATACAAGTTTCAGTAAAGATAATCTTGGAGATTTTCGATGTTATTTGAAGTTACCTTCATATCAGCACTAAAAATTTCTTGCTTAAGTTTGCAAGCTCGAATAGGCTCGTAATATCTAAGATTTAGTATCTGAGTGATCCAGGCTAAAATCCACTAGAAAACATCAGTTTTCTCGAGATTATAGATGTACCTTGCTGACGAGTGTCAAATGTCACGAGACTTGGGTTAAGAAGGGTATCTTAACGACTATCTCCACCCACCTTAAATGTTGATATAGTAGATGAGATGTAGAGCCACGTAGATTAGAGCTATTTGACAACTGAATTACTAGAATCTGATCAGCATCAAGGATTGAATAAAGATGATCAATTAGTCTAAGTTTGTAAACCACCTATACATGATAGTCTGGATTTTGTTGAGAGTTTAACGGATTGAATTAAGTGAGGTAGCTTTCGATCTACCCATTTTATTATTCTAAATCAAGAACTACAAACATTATTACGTAACCTACAAATGTCTTAGTTGTCTTTACTTTGAAACTTACATTTATATTTTTATTCAATGAAATTTTCCATTTATTTTCCAGGGAACCATAGAAGCACTATATTTCAATCTTCTCCTTTATTTACAAACTGTTGAAAACTATCAACTTTCATTTTGTTCTTCATTGAAAACATGTAAAGAGGATGCTTTAAAGTCATCAGTTTTCAAAATGGATTGCGAAAATCTGACTACTAATATTAAATATTTATCGACCTGTGATGGATCTATTTCTGCTGATCATATGTTACAAATATGTTGGAATGTTCTCTGTAACAGTGCTTACTCTGTTACTAGACGTGGTGCTGGGCTTATACCAGTTATACGTGCCTGTCTTCTGGCTAAGTCTTGTAACGGACTTGAAAATCCTGTAAGTAATATTTAGTGCTTTCATTATACGTTACAAGTAATCTGTGTTGAGATTTGGTGTTCGATGAAAGACGCTCAACCACGTTTACACCTGTATGTTGTTATGCCATCACATTTTGTTAGTAGTGTAATCCAAAAAATCGTGTTTCATATTTCTTTTTTAAAACATTAATTTTGATTCAATTATAAGAATTTATGCTTTGGCAGTAAGAATATGATGATTCAAACATTTAGTTATTTATTTATTTACTTATTTGAACACACAAATAGCTGGTTATATCGCAATCCATACTGACAACCATCGATATAGATAAACTTTACACCCTAAAAACGGAATATCATATACAGATTGTTTGTGTAAAAACACTATATTCCACTATTTAATCTAGATTAACATTTTTATTACTAACTTAAGTTTCAAGAAAAAAAAGAAGAAACATCAGTCACAGTAATGTCATTCATATGTTTTCTAATTGTTTGTATTTATCTTCCTTGTAGCCATGTTCACTTGTTTGTTGTTTACAAAGTTTATTTGAAATTACACAATCAGATGATAATGATGTTTATAATAATGTGAATAATAATACTACTCATATTATATCCGATTCAACAACACTTCATGATTCACCACGAGTATTTGCTTTACATTTACTACACGGACTATTTACTGATGCTCGATTACGTGTACATGAACATTCTGTTCCGATAGAAAATAATAATAGTCTATCACATGTTAAAAATTGGACAATTGAAGCTCTTCAATTAGCTGTTATTCCTGGTTTTAATTCGAAAAAATGGAATGTTTGGAATGGTGCTCTTCAACTTCATAGTAGGTGTTATTTTTCATTTATATTCGACTTTTAAAGGTTATTTTTTTTTAAAAAAAGTATCAGATTGAAGCTTATAGTTGCGTTTTGTTTTTCCCTAAAGAAATCATTAGATCAGTTGATTTTCTTTCAATGTGTTGTAAAACGCTTATTGTATTGTATTGAATTGTGTATACCAATCGAAAATAGTTACATGTAATTATTTAAACATATTAATTGGAGTACTAGATAGGTTGAAAACAAAAGAAATGAAACATTGTTTATTAGACTATCCAAGGGGTTTGGAATCGGGTTAATCATTATGGAAATCTCTTGATGTTTGTACTAAAATTCGAATAGGAATAATCAAGATAGTCTAATCTTATTGCATAACAACTGTTTAATATCTTACAATTAGCTAGGATATTTATAAACAAGACATTTTAATTATAAACATACTTTAGACGAAATTATAACATGCTGTGTTGATTCCTTTGTGAAATTTTCTGATTAGAAAAACAGCTATAGGAGTTGTAGAAAAGGTGCTTTGGGTTTTTGAATGACACCCTTGTTATACTAAACATGCGAATGTTCTTAGAATAAATTAATGAGTTTCGAGGGAAAAGCAGTTGAACAGATAGATAGAAAGATAGACAAACAGACGAAAAGATTGCGAATATAAATAAATTTTCGATAGTATTTAACCGATGGTAATCGTTATTATAATGAATAAAATAAAGAGAAGTACAATACTCTTTTGTCGTTTCACTGATTTTGTAATTCCTTTGATGGACGGTTTTAACTCTTTTCTTCTTTGTTTTGATCCGGTTGACCGAATTGTATCGTCATCTGTCTTATAAACAAAATATAATTTCAAGGAGACTAAATAAACATGTATGTAGTAAATTAATTACAGTAATTAACAATTATCTGATAATTGATTATGTTGATATCGCTACATTTCTTCACGAATTTTTCTCGTAAACATACTGAAAAGAGGTTTACATATATTATGCAGGTGAATAGTAGATATCCCTCGTTTATTCTGGAACCATCGAGTTAGCGATTTCGTGATAAGACACAACATACTGGGTAATGATTGTAAATCAGTTGACGAGGTAGTGAATTTTTATCGATTAAGATGGTTGCTGTATGTATTACGTTTCTCACCCACCGACCACGTCGACGCGCAATGATACTTGATGTATTAGGTTGGTAAAAATATAAGACCAGCCGAACCAGGACATAGCAGCAGTCCGTGAAGATACCGACTACTGTAATGAGTCGTGTGTGTAGATGTTGACTACTTGGTTGGGGTCTGCGCGATTATCGTAACCAGTTATAAATTGTGGGTGACATGGCTCATAATCACTCCCAACGATGCAGGTGGATTCACTCTTTGTTTTCATTTCGAATCTGAGTCTCTAAATCTCATACCTTTTTCTTCTATACCTAATATTTTCTGCTAACAATATAACCGATATTATTATTATTTCTGCCACTTTGCGATTTGTCTTAAAATAAAAAATAGGATATAGTAACTTGAACCCATCCACGTATGTGTCATGTTCTATGGTATGTATGACAAACAAACTAACTAACTGGAGTTTCTATTGCTTCCTTGTCCATGTTACTTCTTGTTATTTTCTTACGAAAACCCTTAGTAAATAGCTTTAATTATAATATATGTAATCACTGTCATTTATTTATTTATGTCATTTCAAATCCAACAGGTGCATTGATCTATCGTCTCACTGGTGTAAGTCTCGACTTAGAATTTCCATTAATTTCGGATATCTGCTTTCAATATCCTCAAATGTTGGATATTATATTTAATTGTCTGAATAGTAATTATCAAAATTTATCGTCTACGCAAAGTTTAATTCCAATACTTACTTTAATTGTTAGATTTTCTCCATCGTTTGATCATTCGTTGATAGTGTAAGTATTTGTTTTAATTAATTAATTGTAAATTTATCTGTTTTTTTTTTACAGCTAAATATTGAAGTACAAGTTTGTATGTATATGTACTCAACACTGATACACAGTTATTTGGTTGATTTATAAAAATCAGAAATTCTCCTAGTTTGTTTTAAGTAAATTAGATGAAACTGTGTATTTCAACCTGAAACCGAATTAGCTCAAAGTTCAAGGCATAAATTTTGAAACCAAAAAATGTTTCTATGGTTTTTAAAAATAATTGAATTCATGAGTCAATTAAAGCTAGATCATCATTGAAAACCTGAAAGCATTGGACCACCGTTTCGTTCTAGTACGGGAATCTTCAGCAGTGCGCGTCTACGATCCCGTACGCGAAACTCGAACACAGGACCTTCGGCTTAGCGCGTGAGCGCTTAACCTATAAGACACTGGTCCGGCTGTCATCCAACGGTGTTAATGTTTAGCTTCAACTATCCACAATATTTCACGACTGTCCACCAATGTCTTTAGTGAGTAACTACTTCACAACAGACACAGTTGTACAGGTAATAAGTACTATATTGTTTGTGAAATGGATTTCTGTTATTGGCTTAACGGCTTTGGTTGAATGGATATAATTTGGTCATGCAACTGATCCTTTAATTTCAGAGCATGAAAATATACTGGCCGTTTAACTATATTAGTACTTTGTTAATATGCAAGATTTTCAGTCATGGTAATGTGACTAAGCTATTTTCTAAGTGAATAAATATTTAATTCAGTATGATAATTGTGACCACGAAGCAACTAATGATCATCCACTCATATTTCTCATATCGATCACTGTGTTCTGATGTTTGGTCATTCAGCCATTTGAGATTGACCTTATCAATAAACAGCAGCTGTATACAATTCCAGACGACGTGTACAAAAATCAGAATGATTATTTGTTAGTTTTTGCTTACTGTCTACTATCAAATAAGAGTTTATGTGACATGTGTGGCTTCAGTATCAGAATACATGTCAACAATTAAAATCATTCTAAACGTAAAACGTTTATGTGTATTTATATAATTGAAGCTGTTATAAACAACATCTTTATTCATATCAAATTTAAGATATCAAGATTAATTACTACTGATTTTTATCCTAAAAATACGCAATAAGTTGACAACTTTTTTATTTTTAGGTAAATACATCAACTTTTGTATTATTGTATGTTGTCATAATTATGGAAGACCAGTTTGGTACTGTTTAACAACTTTTACTGACTTCAATATAAGAAAATAAACTTATTAAATACATTGAATTTTTCAGTATTTGGTTGTAGAGATTGTTGAATTTTAATGAGATCATGAACGGATGTAAGTTATAAAACCTGGAAGCACTGAACTGCCCTCTTGTCTTAGTATGGCACAGTTGAGGTTAGATTTTAATACTGTTGTGTTGGATGCCGGTTCAGTGATCTAGAGGTTAAGTGTTCGCGTGAGAGACTGAAGGTGTCTGATTCTATTGTGTTTTTCGGGATCGTAGATATGCTTTTCTGTGGAGTCCTATTTTATAATGAAACGACCATCGAATGCTTCGAATTTCTCAGTTATGGTTTAACTTAGATCGATTCATGAAACATCGAATTTTTCTCATTTACATCTTGGAATATGTCCGATTATATTTGTCTTGAATATCTCCTTAACAGGTAATCTCAACCTCTGTACTTAATCATAATTACGTAAATTATTGTCGCTTACGTGCGATCGACATACAAGTTATTTCGCTTTTTAATTTTATTCAAATAATCTCTAGTGTGTAAATACTCGTTTTTATTGTTTATATTTCAAACAAACTATCATTTCTATTCTATTTTCTGTACATTTTTCGTTCCCGGTAAATTCTTACATGTATTTGCTATCATTGAATCATTATCGTGATTTTTATATTCTCTTCACTCCAAACTAATTTCTTTTTAAATAGGTCATCAAAAATTGATGAAATCCTCAATCGACTAGAATATATTCTTTTCAATCATTGTAATATGCATATTCGTAAACTTGCTTCAAAAGCTTATCATGTATTTCTATGCCCACCGATTGATCTATACTATCAATTTGAATCAATTATATGTTCACAAGATAAACAATCTTCACTTTGTAACATATCAAACATTGGGCCATTAAACTTAATTTATCATTCATGTTCACTACATAACTCTAATAAGAAAATTGTATATAATTCTATAACAAATGCAGTACATGGTCATTTATGCTTATTACAATCATGGTATGAAAGTAAAACTTGTGAAATTATTCATCATTGGAGAGAATCGTAAGTTAATGGTTATTTTGTTTTGTTAGTTTCCGTTTTAAGTTTTGCTTTTTTATTATTATCCAATTGTTGAATGTTGATTAATACTGCCATACATTATGTATCATAGTTATTTAGTCTAGTAATAGAAAGCTAAGACTATTCAGTCGTTTGGTATATATATATAAATAGTTTGGAACAATACATTTTCCTTCTGTACCTTAATTATAAGACGAACAGGATAATGTAAAGTTAGATTTGATGAAAGACAGTTAACATTCAAAGTTACTTCTCTCAATCTATTTTTAAGTGTTTCTATCCAATAGTCAAATAGTGTTGTTGGTATTCAATTGATATTCATGATCAAACCATGACGTGTTATCAATTTAGGGAAAGAATTTATGAACTTTTTGGCTATAGTTTATTAAATATAAAATTGATGGTTTTAGATTTTAATTTTTGAATTGTTCAAAGTTAATGACAGTTACTCAGAATTCCTCTAAATAGTAATGTATCTAGTTGTTAATATCTATTTGTCTTTACTAGTTTCTCCTTCTTTTCCTTTATTTTCCTAGATTTATTTATGTTAGTAGGCTTATCGTTTGTTTGTTTTTCTTGTTACTCTTCTCGGTCTAGTTACTTAAAAAAGCTCCAGCTTTGATATTCATTCAGTAGTTACAAGATCTAACATCGTGTTTTTACCCGTCGAGCCCTACAAAATACACACTTAGGTAACGCTTAAACAGGTCTACTAACCGTTTTTTTCCTCCCAATAGGTCTAAAGTTTTAAAACTATTCGACTTGTTCAGCATTTTGATAATAGCTATTACATTGATATGGCCGTTGTACATGAGTATAATGACGCTCAAATTGAGCTATGTTCTATGGAACATTTTTTTAGAGGTCTGTCTTACTGGGCACACCTATTAGATAGCAGTAAGACCAAAAACTGCCAATGTACGATCCTAGGGTAAAGTCCTACCCTCTTTTGTATTAGATTGTAATTACAATAAGGTGCTTTCGATGGATATTCGGGATCTCTAGAAGGTTAATTTTCTATCCTCATTTGGTTTGTCCAATTTGGTGGTGTAACATACCGTAAAACGACAAGCGGCGAGCCTATAATTCATGGACGAACCAATCAGATTTACGATAACAGTACTTGTGTTTTGGCGCGAAATTCATTCACCCATTTGGCTAAATGGAATCCTCGTATTATAGCTGATGTCAGTTTGTGATGAAAACCCTAAATCTAATTCCTAACCCTAACCATCAACTATAAATCATAATCCCTATTCTTCCAACTGCTTTATAACCCTCACTTAGCCCTAGTAAGTAGGTAGACACTCTCACCGTCAGTTTAGCGTCGCTCAAAGGTTGTCCATAAATTATAGTCTCACCCGAAAAGCTTTTGAAAAGGCAATATTCTACTGATTAACTAACGCAACATATGTTTCACATGGAATACTTACGTTTAACTATTTAGTAGTAGTTTACTATTTCTCTTCGTATATCTGACTGATAATTCTCTCACTCGCTCTATCTTAACATTGTTTTAAATAGTCTTTAACTTTTTTTTATTCTCTCTTTTCATTTGATATTTATTAATCACAATAGATTATTCAACATAAAATCGGCATTGAATTATCTTCTTCACTGGATTTCCATTTCTGCTTGGTATCTAGCTTATGAATTATGTATTCTGATGAATTCTGTTTATACAAGTCATGCAACGATTCACTGCGAAGAGAATTATCGAACGGAACTGTGGACAACATTACTCACTTTAAGGAAACCAATATTTTCTTTGTCTAGTGAGGTATATCTTTGTCATTTATACTTGTTGTTATTAATATAAAAAATGTTTGATATAGAGCTTGTAATTTACATATCACTTATTATGCTAAACCAAATGACTAGAATACACATTCCAGTATCATTTATTTGTATCTTCATATCTTTCAATGAATAAAGAAAGACATAGCTGGCTGAAGTAGTGAATAGTTATTTCAAATCTTATCAATCAGTATTTTTTCTTTCAACTATATTCTCTAAAAGACTTTGAGTGAACCAGTTTTTAATAGTTTTATCATCTTCATGACAGAATTTTTGTAACTAATGCATTTTCTCATTGTTTAGTTGTATTTATCTGTCTCTACAATTGTAATCAAGCATTAAACAGTAAGTTAGGCGAGATACATAACATTTGATGGAAGTGTTTTAAGGGAATAAGTTGATATGGTACAATTGTAAATAAGTAATTGAATCAATGTTATTTATTTATTTATTATTATCTACTGTATAGTTCATTCTGATATTGATTATTCTATTCAATACTTGAATACCACTTAAGTTAAACAAATAAAATTCAACTGTTTTGTAATATTGTACTATTAACATCAAGGATATTTGTATTAGCCTAGGATTTATCAATGTGTCATGACAATTTACACGTAGTTTTAGATGTTTTGAAACTTAATTGAATGCAATGATGTAGCTAATACCAATGCGAGGTGGTCAGTCAGTCAGTCAGCTACAGCGTAGGACCAGGTACATATATGCATCGGTCCAAGTTGCCATACCTCATTAACACAACAAGATGGACACCGAGGTGGAGAAGGTTGTTTTACATAAGTAAAACCAGGAAAGCAAGTTAATTCTTTCTTTCCTTTCAATAGAGGATTATCTTTCAACGGTTATCTTTCAACATGCAATATTATTATCTTCATCATTTCTTTGATTGTTTCATATTGATTTATTTCAGCCATTTCATATTGAATTTTTAATTGAATTTCGTCATATTTGTATAAAATTATTCAATAAAAATTTATTCAACTATATGACCATTCATTATGCTGAAACTGAACCAATTCTACTTTTACGTTTCCTTAATCTATTGAAAATAAATTCTAATTTATCTGATGAGCTTACTTTGAAATTAATTGACTATTGGATAAATTGGCGATCGTTAACATGTGATGTTGATCATCATGATCATCATCCCGGTCATCAGTGTGTGAATAATCGCTTGGAATATATCTATCCACATGTTATGTGGTGTTTTCTAGAATTTTTCAATCGGTCATGTAATACTACTTGTTTTATGCAAAAAATTCAAAAAGAATTCAATGTCGAAATTTTATTATCACGAGTATCGAATCTATGCCTAACAAATGAGAATATTTCTGGTATTCAATTTTGTATTCATCGTTCAAGATTATTATATTTTATGACATGTTTAATCAATTGTCTATTACCATCAACATCACTGAATTATTCATCGTAAGTTTAACAGTTTGTATAATTTATTATTGTATGACGTATTTGAAATTTTCATTGGAATTATGAACGGATGTAAGGTAAACCACCATTGAAAATTTGGGAGCACTGGATTATCGTCTCGTTTTAGTGTAGGACCTTTGAAATTAGATTTTAACACTGTTGTGTTGGATGCCGGTTCAGTGATCTAGAGGTTAAGTGTTCGCATGAGAAACTGAAGGTGTTTGATTCTATTGTGCGTTTCGGGATCGTAGATATGCGCTTCTCTGGAGTCCTATTTTATAATGAAATGACCGTCGAATGTTTCGAATTTCTCAGTGATCGTTTAACTGAGATCGGTTTATGATTTCAATAAAATTCAATAATCTCCACAACTTCATGCTGATTATTTAGAAATGTATCAGTATAAATCTGTTTGAAAGATTACATGGTAAACAAATATTTATTTATAAAAGAATGTTTGTATTGATTGCTTACATATTTAAGTAATGTGTATTCTAGAGATAATTATAGACAGCTTCCCCTTTTACAGTCATCATCAGGTTGGTGTACATGGAAATGTTACATATCAAGGACATATATATAAAGGTAAATTGTTTGAAAAAATATATATCAGAAATTAATCGCTGAAAAATTCTCATTATAGTAAAACAAAATTACCGGAAATTGTTTTGAAACGACATTTGCCGTAGGGATTAAAATAATGTGAAGCAGCAGTTTGGAACTATTATTTCCGTATTGGTGAGGGTAACTGGGACATCATGTTGTATAGTGTATCCGATATTGATTCTAGTGGTATTACAGGGTAAGATCTACAACCAAAAAGAAGGAAAGAAAACAGAAATCACAGAATAACAACAGCAAAAATTAATGTGATAGATCTGTCCTTAAATATATTCTTGATTGTTTTGTAATGTACTAATTTGAGTTGATTTTAATTAAATTATATCCAATGAACTAAAAAGGGGAAATATCAGCTAGAAGGAAAGTTGAGTAATTGTACTTAATAATGACAATTATCAAATATTTAATCCACGTATAATTTTACTAGTAAAGTGAGATATAGTCACTGATATTAGAATTTTTAATTCAGTATCAGAGGAGAGATAGTCATCGACGTAGCATATAAACAACGGTTATGATTTAGTCACATAGCTAAATTGTGGCGAGATGTTCCAGTTTATCTGTATTTCTAATTTAAAGTTCAATGGCTCTCAAAAATAAGTATAAAGCGCTATTGAACAGGTCCCTACCTATGTTTATCTTTAATGTGAACACTATTCAAAATCAGAGGATAATATTTTAGAAGTGGTCAGTCACACCCTGTACATTAAGATACATGAGTCATTGTTGTGGAGATCAGGTATTTTACAACCCTGAAGTCGAAGAGATTTAAAAGTTTATGTTAAAACCTGCTCTGTGAGTTGCAAGTCGTGCGAACATCTAGGATTTGAGTTTACCACTGTATATTTTTTATGGTTTTCCAGCTGATATCAGTACAGGAAAAAAGTGTGTTCGAATATGTATTTTTGTTTTAAAATTGCGAATGAAACTCTTTGCTTACTAATATTAAGTAATCGTACTCATCCTTTTGAAATGACATTCATTATAGAATTACTTCGTTTGATTTGGTTCTTCTATTCAATTTACTAAAATCTATTATGTATAAACACATATATCATGATATTTGCATTTGCTATTTTAAGAATGATATATTTCGGATTCTAATCATGCAATACAACCATTTTTTTTTCCCCGTTTATATTTTCATTCTATCTGTCATTCGTTGAATATGATACCTTTGTTTAATAAGAACTATTTACTAGAAGACAAATAATCTACACACAAAAAAAATAACTAAAGAAAATCGTTAAAATTATTATAACACTAAAGGTTAATTATTATGTATTCAGGTTTTATTTCAAATAAATGGATTTATTTCCTTTTCACTTTTTGAAACTCTAAATATTTGTGGTGCACATGGGCTCCAGTATCCTGCGGGAACAAATGGCGAATGAGCCAATTGTTGGTCACCGGCTTCCATGGGACTGCATCTCCTTACGATGCTCCACTGCCTTGTGGATCAGACCTTCAGGTCGAAGGCTCGGGGTGTGGCCCCCTAAGAAAACCACCTGCTTCGGTTTGGGCACCCGGGCAGTATCACAGCCCTCACACATATCGAATGAGATTTGTGTGGCGCATATGTATTTGGTGCCTCTTTGTACCGTTATATATGTGTTGAAATAAAAATAAAAATAAAAATATTTGTGAAGAAATTTCTTTTAGGGATTTGTAAAGTGCTTAAGTTTTTACTGTGTGTTTCTTTATATGAACTCGTATCTATTGAAATACAACTAATGTGATGTTAGAAGTTGAAAATCTCATTTGTTACTGTAATATCTGTGTATATATTTAAAGTTTATCTCAATTAAAAGTGACTATCAGAACATTATAATGTATGAAGGCATAAAAAATTAAATATACGATAAACAATGATAGGATAATAATAATAACGAATGGAAAAGAAAGGATTTATATAAAATAAATATTTATTATTTTTTGATTGAAATCATGAGTCAATTGAAGCTAGACCACCATGGAAAACTTGGAAGCACTGGACGGCCGTTTCGTTCTAGTATGGGACTCCTCAGCAATGTGCATCCACGATCTCGCATTCCGCGAGATTCGAACCCAGGACCTGCCAGTTTCGCGCCAGGCGCTTAACCAACTCGACCACTGACTCGGAATCCGAAAATGTTAATATCTAACCTCAACCAATCGACAAAATTGCGCGACCATCTTCCATTGTACTCAGGAAGACATTTTTCTAGCGCTTCCAGGTTTTCCATGGTGATCTTGCTTCAATTGACTCATGATTTCAATCAAAAACTTAACAATCGTCACAACCCCTAAACTGATAGATATTTATTAGTTTAGAAAGTAACCATACAATTGGTTTCACTTTCCAGCCATATTTAATAACTACTATATTTTACTAGCGGGGATGTCTTCTGAAGTAAAGATGAATAAAAAAAGATATAGCGCGATCATTTCAGGTAGGTTTCGACTATTGATCCAAATAGTATATAAAGCTGCAAGTATTCTGACCAAAGTTTAGTGCTCAAATAATTGAAGTGGTATAATGTAGACATTTTTATTTTTCTTCTTTTTACCCAAATATTTTTCTCTTACTCTTGTCATCAATGGTTTCATTTTTCCATCTCTCTGTTGTAGATTTCCATCTACTATTGTTATGTGAATTTCAACAACTTGAATTGATTCCCTATAATATCAATTTGAGTATTGTCGTTCCTTTTCTATCATATCTTATAATAGTCCAACTGATTGTACTTAAGATATTTTAGTGAATCCTAATCATCCTTTTTTAGCATTGTTGTATGTGTATTTTATTTCATGAACTGACATCAGTTGCAGGATTATCAGTAAGCAGAAAGCATCAGACAACGGTTCAACTAAGTTTTTAACTTTTCATATGTGTACACCAGTAACTTGAAGCCATTTAGATCTTGCTGCTGATACTTTCATATTACCTAGGAATTCATGCTTTCGAATCCAATTAATCGACTGCAGCAACTAAGCAGATATTTTCATTAATAGTTTCCCTGAAAAAAATTAAAAATTAAAGATGGTGAGTAGACGTTAGCGCAAATAAAAAAGCTACTAGAAATCCGGAAACAGATTATGGTTTCTTCTCAATTTGATACTCTTCAAAACGTGTCGTTATACTGGATCCAATTCATACTTGACTGATCTCTCGATATGCATGGTAACTGGCTTATGAAACCGAAATCTAGCGGTCCGCGTTCCACTATTCAATCAATTTTCCATACGACATGATCTACACTCACTCAATATAAGTCGTGAGCTAGCTATTCACCATCATCTTGTCGATTTTATAGATCTTAGCTTTCGATTAGAAGTAATTTTTACATAAATAATTACTATTATTGAACTACATTGTTCTACTGAAAAATTTTCATGTATTGATATTAATTTTAATGATGAACCGAAAATGAATAGTCCTTCTTTGTATTTTAAAATAAATTGTCGTTTTTTTCCATATTCATTAATGACAGTTATATGGATCAATGGCTTGCTTTACTAAGTGATTGCTTACAATATCAGCATTCAAGTGAATCGCGAATTTCAGCTTCCAAATCTTTACATTTATGGACGTTGGAATTTCATCCTGACAATGCTACAAATTCACCGTCAATATCGAATCAGATTGATTTAATGAAATCAGTTTTAAATATATCACAACGTAAAAGGTATAATTGTTGTGTATGTATTCTCTGTATATTAATTTATGGTATGATTTTTCGATCAGAAGAAAGAAATATAGTCTTTCTTTTTTTAAGAAGAAAACCTAGGCAGATGATGATTTCGTTTCTTTTCAAGCCATTTGAATAGAATTTTATTGAAACTAAATTAGGGTTAGAGATGGATTGTGGCTGGCAATGGAGTCGGTGACGCCCGTTTTGTCGTATTTGGAACTCATCAGATGGATGCACCTGCTATTTTCCAGAATTGATGTTTACTCAGAAAATCGAATACCGTACCGTTCACCCTAAATACGATCGCGTTATCCACTAACAAGCTACTGAGTCCAGATAACTACTAGCTTGTGCAGTGGGGTGAAGTTTAATTCACTTTTGTATTGGTTGTTTGAATTTTCTCATTAATGTTAAAAACTGCAATTGATCAGTCTCTTCAAACAACCAGTACAAAAATGAATTAAATTAGTATTAGATGGATAAAAATATATTTTTGCGTTTTCTTATATTGTGTGAAAGAGGGGGATATCAATATATGTATCTGACTAAGTAACTATGACTGATAGGGACCAACAAAAATAGAGGAGTATAGTGTAGAATAGTTTCATAGTTTAATTAATAAATAATATAATTCATGAATCTAGGTCTTCTTTATTTCATAACATCAGTTAGGACTTTGAGTCAATTATTCAAACAAAATTAATTCAAAAATCCCTTATATTACATAAATATTAGGTGGCTGGACGTAGTCGACAGGACACTTTGAACCCAGGATTCATAGTGGTTCACACTCATCTGCAAGACGTACCTATAGTTTTGAACTAACCAGTAATCCTTGTTTGATTTAATCGTGCATCACTCAGCTTCGCAATTAGAACTGTTACCACTGATAACGAGTGATCTTTCAAAGGATTGATTTGATTTATCACTGACTGATTCCTTGTTTGTTTAGTTTGGTAATGCTTATCGAGTTCTGTTGGTCAAGCTATAATGTGGGCCCTAACCTGAGTGAATCGACATTGTGTACCCTATATTTCGATCCTAGATATTTGAAGCTAGTTGGTTAGAAACACGACCTAGATTTCGTGCTATTTGTTACTCGTCAACAAAGTTTACATACAATTTTAAAGGAATCAACCTTCTTTGTAGTATTTGACTCTGCGTCACTTAACAGTTTGTTTTGTGTAATTCGATTAGTACAATGAACTAGACAAACATCAAATTGTTCAGTACTCAGTGATGAATCAATGTAAGTATACTGAAAACATTTTGATAATCATATGATTGATTAAGTTTTCGGTTTTGTATATCTTTGCAAATTTTACAATGGTTTAATATCTCTCAATATTGCATCTTATTTAATTAATAGTAATGTGCATATCCTTCCAAATTACACTGTTTTCTTTTCCAAAAAGATTGTTGGATTGTATATTTCATGGTTTATTTGATGAATCACCTGAAGTTCGTTCAATTCTGAGTACTGTTATCAATTTTTGGTTAAAATCATCCATAAATCAAACAAATTCTTTACATTGTATTCATGCAAATACTCATTTAATCACTTTACATAAACTATTGAAACAAATTGTTCCATTGTTATTATTAGATGAAAATAGTAATAATAAAGACAAGAATATTAATAGTAATAATACTCATAATAAAATACATTCAAGTGATAATCTGACATTTAATGAATCTACACGTTGGTTATGCAATAATTGGTTAACTATTATGAAATCAATGAATTGTTTAATGATTAATGAATATGAATCAAGTCAACGGTATGTTAATTCATTCTTTTTGTTAATATATATGTATAAATTCAATTCATGTTGATTGTTAATTAGACAACTATCATTAAAAGTCTTTCATATTACAACTAGGCCATTAACAAATTTATAGTTAATATCTATTTCATTTATTCCTTTGATGCACATAAAATCTGGTTCAGCTCAACACGAAGAATAGAATTTACTGTGTAAGATTATTTTATGAAGTAATTAATGGCAGAAATGAGAGTACAATTAAAACTCCAAGTCACACGATATATCACATATATTGCGCCATATTTAAAATAATGAAAGGCTTTTTTTGAAATTTTCGAATAAAATGATAAGTCCAAAATTCATTCTTAAAACTACCTTTTTAATATAAGTTAATAGTTGAACTTCTACCAGGAGATTCATTTGTTGACTTGGAATATGCCAATGACATAGTTCTATTTGGTGAAGACGCTGACAAAATGCAGAGTCTTCTGACCACTCTAAGCAACAATGCAAGCATGTTCGGGATGCGATTCTCACCCTCGAAATGCAAAATGTTGCTTCAGGATTGGGTTGCATCGACACCTGAACTAATGATAGGGAGTGAAGTAGCTGAGCGTGTCGACCGCTTCACTTATCTTGGAAATCTCATCAGCCCTTGTGGTCAGGTGTGTGAAGAAATCTCAGCACGGATAGAAAAGGCTCGATTAGCTTTTGCCAATTTGCGTCATTTATGGTGTAGGCGAGATATCCATCTATCACGCAAAAGACGCGTTTACTGCGCAGCAGTTCGTTCTGTCCTACTTTATGGCAGTGAAACGTGTTCGGTAAGAGTAGAGGATATTCATAGGTTACTAGTATTTGATCGTAGGCGTCTTCGAAACATTGCTCGTGTATCCTGGGACCATCGAGTAAGTAATGCAGTTGTTAGGAAACGGGTACTAGGTAAGGATGGCAAATCGATTGATGAAGTGGTGAAATTTCATGGCACAAGTCCATGAAGTCACTGACAAGTGGACTGAGTCATGTTGGTAAGTGTATACTACCTGGTTGGGGACAGCGAGATGATAGCAACTGATTGTTAGAGACCCTGAATGACATGGCTCAAAATCGTTTGCAATGGCGCAGGTGCATCCACTCTTTGTGTTCTCCCAAATTTCGATCTCCTTATTCCTCATTGTCTCTTTTTTTCTCTTCCCAAATTTATTTCACTGTATTATACTTTTTAAATAACATCTTCAAACCCTAATGTTTCCGATTACTGCTTATACTCTGACTACATCTGCCACTACGGGATTTGAATGGACAACTGCATCTCTGTGTTAATGTGGTATGGCAACTCGAACTGATGTATGTATGTACGAAGTTCTACGTTGTTACTGACTGACTGAATAGTTAAAGTATATTAAAAAAATATTATTGTTGCCACACATTTTCATTAACTAGGTCTTAAAATGAGTCTAGCATGCTTTAGTTAAACTGTTTTGTTTTATGTCTTTACTAAGATTAATTACTTACTACCTGACTCAACATATCTGTTTTACTGATGTCTCATCTGTCCTCCTTGTAGATCACAGAAAATATTGGTGAAGCCATTTGAGGGATTGTCGAATTTTTCTTTTCATGCTAAAAAAATGAAAGTTCTCCTCTATAATTAAGGTATAGCAGTAATGTTCTGCAAAATGGAATTTGTATTTTTCATTGAAGCACGTACTGAATATGTTGTTTAAAAGAACAATGAAAGTATCACAACAACTCTAACTTCCTATAGAGTGATCTAACCGTATCCAAAAATTCACATGTTTATTTATCTTATTTATTTATGAAGAGGCATGGTATTTTGTAAAATTTTCTTAGTTTAAATGAATCTTTCTAAAATTATACTTGCTTCTATTGTCAATGTTGTTCATGCAGAAATACACTCATTGAATACTTTTATTTTCCTTTATACTCTTTACGTTTAGGAATATATTGTATGATAGAGAAGCATATAATACATTCTGCGAACCACGTTTACAAATTGACCTATTATTTACATATCTTCGTATGGAAAGAAATATGTCTAAAGAGGTAAACAGAAAAATTTCAAAAATGCTGTTGTTTACGATTTATATTACATCTAAACATCATCCTCAAAACAATGTAATCGACTATTGATGACATTCATCAACATCGTGAATATCAATTTTAGAAACACTTTTTTTAGTTAACATGTGGTAGAGTCATTAATCAGTCGTGTTTTTTTATTTATTTAATAAATTGAGTGGAAAAAGTATTTTAATAAAGTCAAATATTAGCTAAGAATAGAATCCAGGATATTCGTTTTATTCCATTTAATATTTATCAGCTGAATGTACCTGCGTCCCATTGTTCATGTTCACATTAGGACTGGAGTAGTTCACTTCAATTTTTTGCCAAATAGTTACAGGTTTTCAGTAAAATTGAAAAAAAATTTAATTTTGAAAAATCTTAATGCGGAAACTTAGATTCAGTAAAGAAAAAAAAACAAGTTAGATTCCCATTTTTGTCACACACACACACACCTACCTTATTGATTGAAGATGATAGAAACAAGTACTACACATCGCAAACATTTTAAACATTTGCAAAAATAATGTCGACAAGTATTCAGTTGACAAACTATTTCCTATTGTTTTGTTTTGACACTTAGAATATGATTCATAGTGCATAGTATAATTTTACAGTGATAGTGAATATCGACCAAGTCAGCCTGTTATAACACTCTATACCATAGATATACTACTTTGCCCGAAAGAAATACTGAAAGTTGTTTAAAATCCTTAATATCAAAATATTCTTATCTTTTAATTTACAAAAGCTTATATAGACGAATAGTCACTATTTAATAATGACTTAATAACAGTTGTCATTTAATCCTATTAATAGTAGTATTCTTATGTTTTTGATGTAGTTTTGTTCTTTGAGCCGGAAGGCTTAATCGTGAAGCTTTGATCGTTCTTCTGAACGATATCACCATTACAAACTTCAAGTTGAACTGAGGTGTTCGAACTTCTCTACATATAGTTCACAGCTTGCCTTGTCGACCTCACTCTTGATTGGTTATTGTTGACTTTCAACTTGTCATTGTTTACTTTATTTTGATTGTATCTCCGATTGTTTGATTCTTGGTCTTATATTTGTCCAAGAATCAAGTCAATGAGAGATAAAATAAAAATAAAAAGGCAGATAATATGTTTGAAGGTCAAGAAGACAAACTGAGATTCATATGTAGAGTAATTCGGATACATCACTTCTACTTGAAGTTTGTGTTGAAGATGCCGTTCAGAAGAACGATGGAAGCTCCACAACCAAACCATCCAGCTCAGGGGACAAAATCATCCACCTGAGCTACAAATCTCTCCCATCTCAACATTCTCATATATATATATTAAAGAAATCTAGTTCTAAGTTTAGTAATAGAATATGTACTGGGTTATTGAGTTGTAAATTAAAACTTTATGCGGTTTGATGGATATATATATATATATATATATATATATATATATATATATATATATATATATATATATATATATATATGGCTAGTGAGAGTGTGATTGGTCATTGAACATTAATTGACTGACTGTTTAATTTGTGATTTTCCCCGTATTATTGATTTCTACTCTGAACTCACTGAATGTAGACTACATATAATTGTGTTGAATAAAGTAGTGTCTAGCCAGTACTCTGATTCTCTATTTTCGGCCATTAATCGTGTATCTGTTATAGCGTAATTCAGTTTGTGTATCGGATATCAATCGAGAATCCAGTCTACTGGTAGCTTACTCTCGGTTACCATAGTATTATTTTATTGTGTTAAGGTAATATATTTTGGAAACAAGGAAATATTTTAATTTTACCTTTGTCTTTATGTATACATATAGCAATCATACTACTTTTGTTATTCTTATTTACAGAATCTCCTCCGTGTCACATCATCATTGATTGACCAAGCAGATGATCATTTACTGTCTGTATGCAATGTCAAAAGTTTACAGATTGAAAAAATTTTAGCTATTGAAAGTTGGTGTGGTCCAGGGGTTCCATTTGCAGTGTTTACAAGAGATTACAGTCGTCAATTGATAAATTCATTGAAAGAATGAAAAATAAAAATTAATACGTTTTAATATTAAGATAGTTACTTCATAATTGTACATAATGGGGCTTAATAAAAGATTCGTTGAAATTTATTATTATTGTATTTGTTGATTGTACACCTTTTGATATGTGCTAATTGAGACCATATAGCGTTTAAGTCATTTAGTTTTCAAATCATTATATACAGGGTGTTCAATGAAAATAGGCTAACACCAAAGCAATAAAATAATTATTATTTGACAAAAACTTGACATAACTTAAAAAGATACAAATCAGGACACGAATTGAGTAGTATTAAGATTATTAATTAGTTTCTTTATTAATTAAAACTACCAAGAGAGCAGAATGTGTTATTTAATTAATTCTCATGGATGTTGTCTAGTTGACCTTTTATTTTTATATATAGATGCTCTTAACAAGTATATGTGTGACCAGATTGTTCGAAATGTATTGCGCTAATATATCACATAGTTCTGATAATCTTCATCTTCTAATATCATTATCGAAATGTAATTGATTTGTTCGAAACTATAAATAGTAACTGCTTTACTTTACATGTAGCCTTAAGAAGAACATATCAAAACATTTGATGATAGGACCGTCTTTCTTTTATGCACAATGTGGAAGTCTCTGGAATGATTTTATTTTATTTATTTATTTGAAAACATAAATATTAGTACAAAAGGGCACCAAATATATACGTGCCACAAAAAAAACAATGAGAATTCGAAGAAAAAAAAGAATAAGGAACAGATTAGTTTAAGGTAGTGTAATAATAATAGTGATAAAGGGGGAAACGGAAAAGTTCAATCAGAAGAAATCTTTCAGTTAGGGAAGAAACAACCATTTTCTTAATGAAGAAAGTAAAAGAAGGTTACAGCAAGATCGCCACTGGCTTCTATTCTGAGCCATGTCTGATAACGTCTCTAGCCACTGTGTTGCACTATCTCTCAAACCCCAGCCAGGGAGTCTTGATAGATCAACAGAAGCCATCCCTTTTCAGCTTTCTTTCATACCACGACGCTGTGTCATGCATTGATCACCTCTCCGCTTTTTACAACCAGTCCCAGTGGGCAAATAATGCACGACGTTGAATTCTCTGGGACGACATTCATAGAACATGTCCAAGCCACTGAAGTCGATGTTTCAAAATCGTGACACCAATTGCATTATCATCTCTGCACCCGAACATTCTTAACATATGACAAACCGTCATTAAAAGATGATTACATCCATTAGATTATCGCCACAAAGTTCAAATTCACATTACCAGACCTTTATATTACTAATATGATGTCAGAAATGCTTCAGAGACGCTGTACACTAAATTTTTTTTTACCGCAATGCGTTGTTGTGTTTCATAATTATAATTAAATTATCTGTTCAAAACGTTCGTACGCAATGAGAACAATAATTATAGAAGAGTATATCTTTTTCATTATACTCTACACATTTACTTAAGATGAAGGTTAAACATTATTTCAATCAACAGAGTAACTTTCATCTACAATCAAATATTGTCGTTATTCAGAAGAATCAATTATGTAAGACAATGTTATTCATTTTCATTGTCGTGATTGATATTTTTCAATTAAAGAATGATTTATTAATCACAGATCATCGTTTAGTTAGGTAGGCCACATTGGAAACAGTATTTAAATTATCTAAACCTATTATACATATTAGTTACCAATGTCGTATATACTGAACAGGTTCCGACCTTAAGGTTGGTTGTATATACTAGTAGAGAATGGTTTACAATTTTTTATTATATTATCAAAGGAATCTCCTATGTATCGTAACCTCTAATATTAAACTGGAAAATCTCTAGGATCATAAAACTTAATGTAAATACAAAAATAGAAAGTGAGTAAAATTTCGATGGTTTATTTAGCAACCTAAAAATGGTTTAGTGGTAGTGACTAAACAATGACATTTAAAGCTTCATGATTAAACAATATATAAAGTAGAAAGAATTCAATGCCGAATATACCATAAACTAGAATGATACAGAAAATTCAGTTCTTTTATTATTTTCAACTGATATTAGTTTTTAATCAAAGAGAGTTATATGTAAATTGATAACATTTTCATAGATTACATTATTACATAATATAATATTTTCTTAATAATGATATATAGGGTAATATAAAGTCTATTTACAAAATCATTCTATTTAACCTGCATCCATATTCTTTAACATTTTCTATTCATTTCTCATTTGTATCGTGAATTCTGTCATTCCATTTCACTTACTTACTTACGCCTGGTACTCCTAATGGAGCATAAGCTGCCGACCAGAGATCTCCAACCCACTCCGTTCTTGGCCTTCTTTTCTAATTCCATCCAGTTCTCGTCCATTTTTCTCATGTCTATCTCCATTTCCCGGCGTAATGTGTTCTTTGGTCTTCCTCTCCTCCTTTGGCCTTCAAGATTCCATGTGAGGGCTGGTCTTGTGACACAGTTAGGTGCTTTCCTCAATGTGTGTCCTATCCGATTCCGGCGCTTATTCCTGATTTCTTCCTCCGCTGGGATCTCGTTCCATATAAAGGTTTAATATATTATAGAACTATAATATTTTAATTTAATTTTAACGTTAAACTATCAACTATTGGGTTAAACATTTTGAACGTCTTCTTATCAAATTCAAATTTATACAAATTAGTTTTCATTAACAATATTCAAATATATATTCAGTTTGATTCACAGTTTACCATAGTTTTGCAATAATATACAAAAATTACTAAACAGTTGTCAGCCTGAAAAAAACACATACTTGAATGGTATGTTATGACGTAAAAACGAGCCTGGATATTAAAGAACAACTTTGTTTTGTAGCAAAGATATATATATATATATATATATATATATATATATATATATATATATATATATATATATATATATATATATATATATACACTCACCTCCCCAGAGAATGATCTGTAATCTTAGCTAAAATTAAAATACCAACTTTTCACTCATCACATTTATCCACATTTTACATAAAATTATCTCAACTACAACACTGCTTGTATAATTCCATTATGGAAATGAAATGAAATCTTTATATTTATGTATATATTCATTTGTATTATTTTCTTTCCTTGTTAACTATTATTCTGGGTAAAAAATAAAGAAGAGAAATATAAAAAAACAACATAGTTGCTGTCTGAAATTTGTTAACACTTTGTTACTATTATGTTTGTCCATTTTTCCTCTCTCTCTCTCTCTCTCTATCTATCTATCTAACGATATTACTAACAACAATACTATCAGTAGATAGTAGACAATCTCAAATAGTATTTCGTCATCATCATTAATTTATCTAACAGATCAAATTATGTTCTTATTCTTTACATGATCAACAAAACTAAATGTCTAATGCTTTTCCTATCTACTTTTTTTTCAGTTCAACAAAATTTTACATGATTAGCATATTCATTTCATGTCATTTTCTATCAAAAGTATGTGCGTATGTTATGAGACCAGAACAAGGTGAAACTGTTGTAATGACGACCTTGGGCGACTTGTCAGCCAATCAGAGGACAGTGTCTAGTCAAAAAATATTACAATAGATAAACAGTTTTGACATAAATAATAGATCTTTAAATGTAAAATTGTTTATTACAATAAACGGAAAAAACGACTAGGTTTAAGAATCAGTTTAAAGAGTCGGTTGACAGTTAAGGTTATATTTAAGAATCAAAATTAGACTTAGAAGTTGAATTAGATTGGATGAGTAATTCTAAGCTACACGACTAGTCTCTGATATGGTCTGAAAAGTTTCTGAATTTCAAAACGTAGAAATGTTAAACATGTTTAATTCTTAGTATTTATTATTTTATTTTAGCACATAGATATTAGTACAGGGAGGCACCAAATACGTATGCGCCACACAAATCTCATGTGATTTATGTGAGGGCTGTGATACTGCTCGGGTACCCAAACCGAAGCACGTGATTTTCTTAGAGGGCCACACCCGGAGCCTTCGGCCTGAAGGTCTGATCCACGAAGCGGTGGAGCAATGTCAGGCGATGCAGTCGCATGGTAGCCGGTGACCAATAATTGGTTCATACGCCATTTATTCCCTCAGGATACGGGAGCCGATGTGCACCATTGATTTGGAATAATGGGTTTCCAACTCCCCTAGGTGGACTCACCATGTCCACCGGACATTCGATTTTCGTCCTCTCAATTTCGTAAACAACAGTAATGTCGCGAGAAGGCAATGAGTAGGTTTTCCCTGGCAGAGGCTATATACTCGTGGCCATGTGAGAGCATTTTGCGAGGGAGAGCGGACTCTTCTCACTCGGCCGTACCAGGAAAATCGGGGGCTTACTTGACTCGGGAGTCAAGTAAGTTAAGCGTTCGCAGGCGAGACTAAAGGCCCTGAGTTCAAATCTCACGAGCAGGGTCGTGGATGTACACTGCTGTGAAGTCTCACAATAGGACGAAACAGCCGTCCAGTGCTTCCAGGTTTTCAATAGTGGTCTAACATCAATTAGTTCAAGATCTCAATCAATAATTGAATAAAACACAGTAGTTGCATCATTGAAAAGAAAATATGGAATTAATTCTTAGTATGTTTATAGCGAAAGCTGTTTTATTTAATTCGTATATGTGCTCATTGGATAATATGTAGTATCAACAATTCAAAGTTATTTTTAACTCCACAGAGTTTTTACAGCAATGGGATATTCATTGAAATAGTTAGTTTTTTTGTTAAATTTCTACCGTGTTTTATGTCCGAAAATTTAAACTGAACCAATTATAATCTGATGTCACATTCAAGCGTGTGATGTAAATTCTAGTACGTAAAACTGTATTTGTTGACTTATTCTATATACTACAAACTACAGAGATCACATATTTCATTACTGAGGTACACATATTTTTATGAAAAACAAAATATAATCAATCAGATCTAAAGCGTTCATGATCTTAATATGTGATATTGATGTACGATTTATATGTTGTTAACATGTGAATAATCCGAAGTTTTTTGAGTCCAAAGTTTAGTTAAATACCATTCTTAATATGACTGATAGACATTTTTCAGTGTTTAAACTTATAAACATCACACCTATAAACGGATTCAGTATCAATCCAAGCGAGAACATTATTTGCGAAAGCTATACGAGTACTCAGCTTGTAAATCATATATTCTTATTTGTTATATCAATTCTTTTTTAACAGTAATGATCACAGTAATCTGCAGGATTTTCAAATGAAATGGTATTTACATAAGAATGTGTAATCACATACTACATAGATCACACTAATTACAATTAAATAATTGCAATTTTACTTTTGGCAAACTGGTCCAAAGTTTTTCTGAAGGATAGTAACAAATTGTGTTTTTTTGTTTTTCATTAACAGAATAATTATTTACTAATCATCACTTGCAATTAACTAGTATTCAGGAATGGTAAGAAAAATTTCTAATGTACCATAATTACCACTAGAGTAACAAGAAATTAGATGATTGAATAAATGTTATGTAATTGGAATATGTAGTTTGTTCCTTGATAAATTAATTATAAGGTATACAAACCACAAAAATTACAACTCAGAAATTACAACTCAATGATCGATAGTCAAATATTTTATTCACTAAATTATCATTTCACGAACCGAATTTTTTTTATCTAATTCAACGACTAACAATCATAAACATACCATAATCACTCTAGATAATGATGTTAATTCTAAAGAAGGGAAAGTGATGTAATATTTTATAATTGAGCTTTATTTTCAAAATTCTTGATAAATCTTCTGAGTGAACACTTGAATCGGTTTCCTAAGCTCTTCAAGTAACCCTAGGCTAAGTCTATACGACAACTTTAACGCGAGAGAAAAAGGTGCGAAATGTGGAATAAACACTTTACTTCAAGGTTAGTCTATGTACACAAATCAATGATAAATACTCTGTCAGCGAAATCCTTATCAAGCTTGTTCCAGAGACTGTTAGGCTTTATCCATTGTTATGGTTTACATTTCTTTGAATTGTGGCTGCTTTTAAGCACGACGAATAATCGTAGCATCTAGTTTCGATCTCATGATCCATTGTAGGTCAGTCAGCATAGCTTCAAACCAACGATTTCATCTTGTTGATGGGGGAATGGCCGCTGCGGATTTGTTTCATAACCTTTTGGTGTAATGTTTTTGGAACAACGACTCTTTCACTGAACATAATGCATGAATCGATAATCATGAGTGGGTCCCTCCGGCGAAAATATTGTAGCAGTTCTTGGAAACGATGATTTGACCATTCGCTGATGGGATGACCCCTCTTAATATTTCGTCATCTCTGATGGCTGGTAGACCACTAACTACGTCTTCTAACACTCGATGTACTTCTGTTTCCGTCTCAATCGCTGCCACCAAAGCGTCTTCACGTTTCACTTGTGAACCAGTCTAGACAAGGTATCAGCCTGCGAAAAATTAGTAGTGATTGGTACTTAGTCTTGCAGTGGTAACCTAAGAATGAGGCTCCCCGTTGTTGCAGTCTGTTTGGTGTATATAGCGGAATCTCTTTCTTCCACCTAAATATGGTCAGCTGAGAGCTTGAACTGACGTCCAAATATCATCTTGTGAAATTTATTTACAGTGGAGATAATCGACTGTGCTTCCTTTTTGATCTGACTGTAATTACCTTCTCAACGCATATGATAGTGCTTTCTCAGATCCGTTTGGCATGATATGGGAAAGAATCGCTCCAATGCCGTAGTTCAAAACATTTAGTACTACTACAATAAATAAGGATGGATCGTAGTGCGTAAGTAACAAATCCAAGACTAATGGTTTCTTAATTTTTTTCAAAAGCAGCTTGACATTTGTAGAGCAATCCCATTTTAGATTCTTCTTCAGAAGGTTATTTAACGGCAGAACAGCTCCATAATTACTAGCAAGTCCCAAATAGAATCGTGGTATGAGGACATCCGTTTATCTAGGCATAGTTTCCACTGCCTGAGTATTCTCTGGTTCTGGTCGTCTGCCATCTTTATCGACTACAAACCCGAGATAGGGTACCTTTTGAACGCAAAAGCTACATTTTTCTACACAAAGCCGGAGTCCATATTTGGCTGTTCACCACAGCACCAAGTTGGTCCTATCTACTCCCATAATAACAACGTTACCCGGATAAGCTGCAGCACCTGTAACGTCCTGTAGTATGGTATCCACTATTTGCCGAAATTTGGATAGGGCAGTCTTGACTTCGAAAAGTAGTCGATTATGATGATGATGATATTTAAACTGACAAGACCTTTTGAAATGCCAATCGCCACATAACTAGCATGGGGATGGTGATTTGCCGCCGTCATTAGGATGATTATGAGTGGTGGAAACTTTTGAGTTTTTTCTTTCAACTGTGTTGACGTGATTAAACCGGCTACTGTTCTCTACCATCGAGGTATCATATTTCAATTTCAACAATCTTTGGCATTCGCTAGTTACTTCCTAGAGGGTAATGTTGGGACACTGATCAAGTTTGCTTAGGATTCAATCAAAAATGTGACATGTGGCTTCAATTTATTGATGTTTCTGAGAAACGTCTGTTGGAAAATGTGCTTTTAAGTGTTTTAAGATCCTCTCTGGCTTTTTTTCAAGGAATACTCTGGGTTTACCCATCAGTTTTATTCATATTACTTTTAACTAATAAGCGGCATTCTACTATTTATTTATCAGAAACACATTAATATTGTCTTTAGTTAGACATGATCAATGGAGAGCATGGTATAAATAATCGTTCTTTCAAGAGTTATCATATCAGAATAAAAAAGTGAGAAGAAAACAAATACAAGGTTTATATACTCTTTCAGTGCTCTTTTTTTAATGAAAAATACTTACAGAATCTCGGTCGACATGATCGGAATCTCCCTTTATGTCAAAAAATCTACAACTATAGCTAAGCGTTTGCAAATACGTCTATATATTGATCATTTATTCGAAATAATTTTCAAATGCAATGAAATACTTCAAGAATAGTAAACACTGTTAGTGAAATGTATCATAAAGGAAAGTAAATAAATAAACGTCTCCTCAGCATTTCGCATTCACGATCCCTCCTTGCGAGATTCGAACCTAGGGCCTATCGATTTATTTTTAAATATATTCCATCCAGTTAAAGTTAGATAATAACACTGTTGGATGCCGGCCGGTTCAGTGGTCTAGAGGTTAAGCGTTCACGCGCGAGATTGATACGTTCTGGGTTTGAATCTCCTGAGGCGAGATCATGAATACAAAATGCTGAGTAGTCTCACAATAAGACGAAACAGCCGTCCTTTGTTTCCAGATTTTCCATGGTGATCTAGATTCAATTGATTCATGATCTCAACTATTTGAAATTACTATAATCTCCACAAAAATCTCCATTGAAAATAAAATTCTATTAGTAAATCAATAGTTTCAACCTTTACTCTTATTCTTTCTGGTTAGCGTTTTTTTAGAGAGTTAGTTTTCTACGGGATGGGGACGCTAACCCCATGCCCAAGCCTCCTCCTTTATCCGGGCTTGGGACCGGCAGTAGCCCCCGGAGGGACTCCAGGCGGAGTTCTTTACTCTTATTATTTACCTTTAATCTCTTATAATAAATGTATTCAAGTAAGAAATTGGATGTTTGTTATTTAGCATTGGTTTTATTTAATTAATAAAAAAAAGGAATTATATTTTTTGTTAAAATTTAATACCTAATTTATAATAATATAAAGTTTTGTTATTTGGTTACATTTCTACTTCTCTTTTTTGTTGTTGTTTTGTCGAAATAAATATGCTAATTTTTTTTTGGGGGGGGGGTTATTTTTTGTGAAAAAAAAGACAAATGGGAAATAAAATATTTTTATTTTTTTTTGGGGGGGGGAAACAAACCAAAAAAAGCAAAGCGAGAAAAAAAACAAAAAAAAATTAATCCATTGAATTAATGAATAACTATATTTCTTAATAGAAATAATCAAGAAGGTAATATGAATCAAAACTGGTATGTACAAAAGACAAAATAAGATTAATAGACTGTTAAAACAAACAAAAAACCCATCAATTTGATGCTTTAATAGATAGTTCAATAAATCATTACTAGCTTTATTATGCGAATGATCTTTAATGTTATTAAATTTACTTGGTGTTGTTTTATTAGAATCTTCTCATTTATGAGTAGGACTGCAATTGATCAGTATGTTATTGGCATATGTGCATACTGTGGGTATTGCTTTGATATTGCCTTAATTACATGCAGATGACGAGTTCCAAATAGGATGAAACGCGCGTCCTGTATTTCACTGCTAGCCACTATCCATCTTTGCTTAGAATACTTTTGAATTAAGGCAATATCGAGGTAATACACACAGTATGGACATATGCCAATAAGAGACTGATCAATTGTAGTACTAAACATCAATGGGAAGATTCAAGTAAAACAACATCAAGTGAATTAAACTTCACCCCATTGGACAAAGAAGTGGCTATCAGGACTCAGTAGCTGAGTGGATAACTTGATGGCGTTTGAAGTGAATGGTACTGGTTTTGAGTCCAAGAGTGAACATCAACTGTGAGATGCAGGTACATCAAGCTGATGTGTCCAAAATTGGACAAAACGCGCATACTGTATTCCACTGATAGTCACTATCCATCATTGCTTACACTGGATATTTGTTTCTGTTTTAGTTTTGAAAACTTCATCATTGTACACTGATGATATTTTTAAACAGTGAAAAAAGACTTTAGGACGCATTTAGACCATTGAATTTACATCACCAATATTTCTGGTTAATTTTATTAGAGTTAAATTAATAATTTAGGCATTCTTTTTCATATAAAAGTGTTCAGTATAACATTATTTTAATTGGTTTCATTAATATTTTTGTTGACATATTTATTTTAAACTTTCCACTAATGTTTTGATTTCCACTAATTTGATCCTAATATGATTAATTACATTTTGTAGTTTGAAGATGAACTGGAATTGGATGTAAATTTCTCTCTCTCCCTTTGTACCTATAACTGATATGACATGGATTTTAGTCATCGAAATAACCTGAGATAACTATCTAGATTTATTTTTTTATTAAGATCACGAATCGATTGATGTTAGACCACCATTGAAAACCTGAGAAAACTGGACGACCGTCTCGTCCTATCGTGGGACTCCTCAACAGTGCGCATCCACTATCCTGCTCGCGAGACTCAAACCCATGGCCTTTATTCTCGTGCGCGAAGGCTTAACCTACTGAACCAGGTTTCAAATGGTAGTCTAACAACAATCGTTTCACAATCTGAATCAAATACTTAACGATCTCTACAACCCCTATACTGATATCTGAATTCAGTTTGATGTTAATATTTTAGGCGAATAAAACTAATGAAATATTTAAGAATAAGTTCTTTCGTGAAATCTTTTATATTAAAGAAATTTTTATTTAAATGTAATTTGTATTGTATGTAATTTAAATAAAATTAACTGTCTTTTAAAAGATTATTCCACGTATTTCCGTGTTTTCTATTTATCTGTACGCTGAAGAACTGACAGGTTTTCAACGATAAGCACTGATGTAATCCAAGTAGATAATTTCAAATATTAATAATAAAGCTCAATGGCTAGACAGTTTAGAACTAATTGTCTTTTCCACTTATGATGTTTTGGTGAAGACCGTTATATCATGATAAAAACGATTAAGTATTGAGATTTCCAGTTGACCTATGATTACTTCTATCTATGAATAACTGAAAATTTTCTATCATTCACAAAAGCAAATGAACATGAATTCAAATAGATCAGAATTCTGACTTACTATAACACATCAATGTTGATAAATTACATGTTAATATGAGATAAAGAAGACTTGACATCCAGGCTTCTTTTATATTCTGAACAGAATTTTGACATTGAAAAGGAATAACTGTGTTCATATAGTAATACTTTAGGGTGCATATTAAACTCAGTTAACTAAAAGCGACAATAATCATTTATATGATACCATAGGTAGTTATGAAAATATGAATTAGAAAACTGTTATCGAAGTTATCCTTCAAAGAAAAAAAAGAACTGACATATAACAACAAAAATCCTAGATAATCTCATCTCTCTTTTACAAAGACAAATCAATATCCAATAAAATATAACTGTGTTTTGTGCACAGTTCGAATTTTTTTTTGAATTATTTTTTCTGGTAAGCGTTTTTTTAGCGAGTTAGTATTCTACGGGATGGGGACGTTAACCCCATGCCCAACCCTCCTCCTTTACCCGGGCTTGGGACCGGCAGTAACTCTAGAAGAGCTACAGGCGGAGGAGAACTACAACAACTATCATCAAGAAGGTACAAGTATTTACAAATAGCTGTCTACGCACGATACTCAACATCCATTGATTGGATACCATCAGCAACAGCCTTCTGTGGGAGAGAACAAACCAGCTTCCAGTTGAAGAGGAAATAAGTAAAAGACGATGGAAATGGATAGGACATACACTATGCAACTCATCAAACTGCATCACGAGACAAGCCCTAACTTGGAATCCTGAAGGGAAGAGGAAAAGAGGAAGGCCGAAGAACACATTACGTCGCGAAATAAAATCAGATATGGAAAGGATGAATAACAACTGGAAGGAGCTGGAAAAGATTATCCAGGACAGGGTTGGATGAAGAATGCTGGTGAGAGGCCTATGCTTCTTCACGAGGAGTAACAGGCGTAAGTAAGTAAAAAAGTTTGTGTACAGTGATTTCATTGAAACTTATTCATCACTGATTTCAAAACTTTACTATTCTTAATTTAAACATCTTTATTTCATCACTATTGACTGACTGGATAAAACGTTTTTCTAACAATAAAAACAAATTGAATAGAAATAGTATTTAATTGATTTTTAAATTAAGTTCAATATTTCTATAGAGATACTACCAAAAACAAAATCTAGAATTTTTGTGATACTATAACTTGGAGTCAACTATCTCGAAATTCTACCCTTACGTATCCTTTTCTTATAACTTCATTCACTTATTATGCATAGAAAAAAAAAACAAATAGCCAGTTAATCAAGTTTTTTTTTAAAGTACATTTTAAAATCTTATTGTACTGTCAGAAGAACTAATTAATTTATGCAAACAGACGACAACAATCGATTAGATATGAGCTTAAAGAGGATTTTGTAGTAAATTCTTTGTTTTTATTATTTAGACAATAGAAATCGAATGGTAATGGGTGAGTATATGTCAGATTTGGCTTCTGTAATATGATTAGGAGGAAATTTTCGATTAATTTTGGTCACTTTCTAATCTAAAATCATTGAATATTATGTGTAACAAGCGTTAAAGAACTCATTTCTATTCCATTAACTAAATGAATTTACTTTTCAGATAAGGATTGAAAATACTATGGAGAGAATTTGTTTTCAGGTTAATCTCTATCTGGTCTAACTGTTAATATAAATTGATCTTCAGTTTGAAATTATTTCGTTTATTTTTTTAATTATCCGTTTATCATTTAATTCTTTTCATTTTCAATGTTCATAGAATCAAGATAAGACAGTGAATTAAGCAGATTGATATTGTAACAGATTTATTAGCGTTTTCAATTGTATGGAGAAAAGTATTCGGAAGAAACGACTGGTGTATGCTTACTTGATGGTTTTTAAAACTGTACCAACCGTGATGATGAAAAAGATAACTGGAACACTAAAGAACTACTCACAAGTTTCTTTCTAATTTTATGTATAACAGAACGGATTTGTTAGTGAACTAATGAGTTCAAATTTATTGTGTAAGGTTTTTTACTTTTAGTCCATTCTTTGAGTAATATGGCTGGAATATGTTCACTTTTCCAATCCTGTTGAATTATAATCTTACGTTTAAGAATTATAAATGTACTAAACTTAATTTGGATCACATTATTTGGTAACTGAATTTGAGATTGATATGATATTAAATCGGTTGAAATTTGAAGTATAAATCATTGGATCCCAAATTAATGATCTAAAAGTAACTTGTTCCTTCTGATATTTGGATTAATTGAGTTCACTTTCATGTTAAATCATATTTTCTGAATAAGAAAAAATTGTCCAGTTTTCTCCGTTTTTAAATTATTCATCAAAAAATATATTAATCCAAGAAAATGAAATCATTTTCCGTTTGTTTTTAAGGTAAAGTCTGCTAAATCGTTTCGACGATAATACTAATTACTCAATGTCTTGTGATTTAGGTAGTACTGTATGACAAAAACAATATGTTAATAAGAACGATACATTTTAGTGAAAAATATTGGTTTCAATTAAATCTTCACTAGGCTTTACTCTAATATACAGTAATATTGATATGCATAGGCGAAATTATTAAACCACTCAAGATAATTTATGAGTCAGTGATAAAAGTGGAACATTTTACATAATAAGTAAAATGTACAAATTAATAGTGTGATATGAGATATACTATTTATGATAAGAATAAGAATCTGTTAATGATAATTCGTTAGTTAGGATGATTCTTCTTATCTTACAATACGTCAGAAATTTAGATCATATTGACAGTAGAATCGAGAAACGTCTACTGTAAAAGTATTAAACTTAAATATATATCATCTTATTGTTTAATGATAGGATTCTATTTCCTTGTATATAATCCTACAAAACGGTATTGATAGGTAATTGATGGACGAATGACAACCATCAGATAAATTCTAGTAAACAGATATGATTAAATACCATTCATTTGTAGCCATAACTTGTGTTTATCAATCATTTAAATAAGTTTCTATATACTTATCTTTTCGTTTACTGTAATGATGAGATGAAGTATAAATTAGTTTGTTTTTTAATTGTCAGGTCTATTCAAGCGGATGGTTAGGGCATCTTACATGTTTGTGTTATTAATTAACTGTGTTATTATCAGTTCATTTTGCTTTTTTTTTCCAATTATTACGAAAGATTTGACAACGTTTGAGGATTTAATTGAGATTATAAAATAAACTTTTTAGTCATGGTATAGTTTTCTATACATTTAAGTCATTTTTATCAGAAATTTCAACAAAACATATCAGTAAATTCATGCTTACTTAATTATTGTTATTATCCTCAAAAACCATGATAGTCGAATATATATTAGTATTGGGCTTAATGATAAATTGTATTTATTCTAGGCTTAGTAACATACACTCGCTATAATATTCACTTATTTTCAGTATGTTATGTTGTAACAGTGCAATATTTGTTCATATTTAATGTGATATTTTGGTTTATTGTAACATTGATTTCATTCGAAGTTGAAGTTTATTCACGACTACATTCTTTGTATAACTTTAATGAGAACTTCATTCGGCATGACATACATCATTCATCTTCTGTAGTAATTCTGTTCATTTCTCCTGCATATGAAATTTATTAACTGATTGTCCAATATATAAATGATCGTATTTTTATTTCATTTTGTCACTATTTTAGAGGATCAATCAACTTTTTCATTCTTAGTTGTCTTTGTCTTCTACCTTTAAGTTGTGTGAAAATTCTTTATCTCAAGTATTTATCACTCTCTCATAACTAAACAGTATGAAATAAATGTCACAAGCTACTTTTACCTTATTATGTAACTAAACACCAGTTTACTTAAGTTCTAAAGTAAGCTGAACTTTATTTTGACATCGCATGTATAATGAGTAGATAATCTATGCGAATAATAAACTGAACATATTCACTTTGATACGAATACAATGGAATAAAATGAAAAAAAATAAAGATTATGCTAAATATTCCATCGGCAAACTTAAATAATGGTGTTCTAATATTTTTTTTATTTTTTACTTTTTAACTCTTTATATTCTGTGTTTTGTATTTCTCCTAACTACAGTTCTTCCAATTATTGATTATTTTTTTAATAATTTTCTTCCTATTGTAATTAATACAATCATTTATCATCTAAATGGTTTGTTAAAAAAAAGGTTTATTATTACACGTACTACCTATTTACTCATCTAATGGCTTATATTGTTATATTCTTTGTTTACATGTTATGTATCTGTCTATTTACCTAATCCAGTGTATAACAATTCACATTGTACATGCGCAAAACATACCTATATATATATATATATATATATATATATATATATATATATATAACGTTTGTTTTAGTTACTATATTCAACTAGACAAAATATTTCCTGGATACATATAACAAGAATTAATTAAAAGAACTGTTTGCATTGTTCCTTGTTTAGATCATATTTTAGTTAGTACAATATTAATTGAATGGCTCTTGATTTTGTTTACATGAGAATTGAGGATAAATTATATGGCATTGTTATCCATATTATAATACACTAACTAAATGAAACTGTGTAGGTTGTAATATGTGAATATTATATCAATTAAGACTTGATTAATTAAATAAACTATATTCCGGAAATAATTATCTCATTTGTCATTCTTTGTCTCTGAAAGATGGAATAATAACGAGGCGGATTGAATGCATATAACATATAACTCTCTTTAACTATAGCGCTCTCTGGATTATGGATTCTAATTGAAGTAAATTAGTACAACCGATAAAAAAGAGAGTTGTTAACACCTGGAGATCAGTTTTTCAGCATTTTCTTTATTAGAGGAAATATATGGTCTATTCATGTTTTTTCTAGTATAGTTAGGTGTGATAAATTATATATTTAGGCTGTCATGAAGCACATATTTAGTATGATAGGTAGAAATAGAGGATTGTTAATTGAGCCGTTAATTTGGTTCTTAAATAATCATTAGCCGATTAATGGTTTTATAATTTGAGTTTTGTTCATTTATGAATTAATGGTTGGTTTTGTGAGCAAATGATCAGTTTAATTAGTATCAGTCATTTAATTGTTTTCTTACATCAGTTGGGTTACAATCAAAGAGAGAAAGGTATATCTTCAAATGTGGAATAAAATAAAGATAATGATGACAGTAATAATATTCTAAGATCATAATGAATATTAGTATGAAATGTACTTCTTTTGTACACACAGTTGTGGCTTTATCTCATAGATACCAAGAGCTTTTCCTTTTGTAACGAGTTGGATATGAAGACATCTAAATGGATTTGAAAGAATTGTATAAATAACCTTAAAAGCAACATATGGATCAGTGAAGTGATTAGAATTGATTAAATGTTCGAGAATGGAACTTTTAACTACTTTCATCTTACCCATGTAAAACAACACTGAGATATGGTCTCGTATCTGAATAGGAAGAAAACTTTGACTATTCAATGTGCCTTGCTCCACAAGAATAAGTGAACTGTGAGATGCATATAGAGGGGACCAGACGGTGGTTGCGTTGGCAAAATATAGATTTATGTCCACTAACTTTTGAACAGAAGTGAGTAGATAAACTATGCACTAAGTTTTATTTACAAACTGACAACGTATTATACTACTGTGATGTATACTACTTACGCTGACAGATGTAGATAATATGTAACATCAATCGGAATCGGAAGGCCTGGCAACAGAAGAATGAAATAGGAGAAAACAGGAAAGAAATCGGTAAGCAATCAAAATAAGAAGAGAATTGGAGGAATAATGTAGTATGTAAACGACATTCAAAGAAGATGTACAAATGATGTATTTAATCTATGATTTCTACTTCTTTTATTAAGTCACCGTTTGAGTTTGTGTTATGCGATAAATTGATTATCCCCGCTAATTATTAACCAAATCCTAAATTGGCATTCTAGTAATTTAAACGATGTATTTGCCTTTATCTGAAGATCGTTTGGTTTATTAATCTAGATATATTATTTTAAAATATAGATAGCATTTATTGAAAAAAAATACTTCGTTCACATATCCTCGGTTTAATCTCTGTTGCCGGCTCCGTAGTCTGGTGGTTAAGCGTTCGCGTGCAAGACTGATAGGTTCTGGGCTCGAGTCCCACGAGGTGGGGTCATAGATGCACACTACTGAGGGGTCCTACAATGGGACGAAACGGCCGTCTAGTGGCTACAGGTTTTGCATGGTGGTCTAACTTCAACTGACTCCTGATCTCAACTATTGAAATTACTAAAATCTCCACAAAACCCCTTCTGATACATTAATAATTCCCTCATTTTATATGAACACTTAAAATAGTTTGTTTGAATAAATCACATTGGTAAACCTACGTTTACATAAAGTTAATCAAATTAATATTTTGTGAAAATCAAATAGTTTCTGATTGGAATATGATGAAAGAATCAAATTCTACATTAAGATTTAATTGCTGCCATCTAATGAGTAAAAAAAAATAAATAGTTTTATTTCAATAATAGATTGTGAAAATATTCATCGAAAATATCAATATTATTTATATCATAATTTAAAGTGTTTATGTTGTGGTGGTCGGTATTCAATATAATCCTTAAACTCTGTATACCGTCACTAGATAACGCCCCAACGGTGTATTAATCAGAAGACGAATGCAAAGTATTGATTACATTTATTAATGCACCACGCACAGATAACCAAAATTACAGGTACGCTAAGCAATCATCAAAGAGTAGTACCGAAAAGGAGGCGGAAAAGCGAGAGAACGTGCGAGTCGAATGAGAGAGTCAGTGAGTCAATGAACAGGATTAGAATGTACATTTATATACATAGTGAAATGAATGAATCATCGAACCAATTAGGCGACTAATAATAAAGCTAGCAGAATGAATATATGGCTAGTCAGTAAGCAATGCTCAAGCATACATATTCATACAAGCCTAACAATAATAAAGGTACAATGATATAGATTAGCTGTTATTGTACGAATGACTCTGTCCGTTAAATAAGTTAACAAAAGGACTTAACTAAATTAAATGTGAGTAAATTCATTTGCACGTGAGCTTTTATACTGTCTAAAATTTTATAAATTTTCAGAATTTCAATCAAGGTTTGTTACATACAAAAAGAGCATTGACTAATTATTATGTAACAACATTTCACTAAATATAACATTTATGTAGATGATTGTTATAATGTAAGTAAATAAAAAAATAATTTCAATTGTTGAGATCAGGAGTCAGTTGAAGCTAGATCACAATGGAAAACCTGTAGTCACTGGACGACCGTTTCGTCCTATTGTGGGATTCTTCAGTAGTGCGCACCCATGACCGCTCCCCTCGGGATTTGAACTCAGAATCTATCAGTCTCGCGCGCGAGCGCTTAATAACTGAGTCGACCGGCACCCAACGCTGTTAATGTCTAACTTCAGCCAATCCACGAAATCCGGCGACCATCCTCCTTTGTCTTCAGTGAGTAACTGCCTGACGGTTGAACTCCACTTGTCACCGTTTCTCACTAGAACTCTAGAAAATCCATCTTGAAGCGAGTCACTTATGAGCGAGACAGAAGGTCCTGGGTTTGAATTCCTCATGCAGGATCGTGGGTGTGAACTGCTGAGGCATCCCATACTAGGATGAAACAACTACCCAGTGCTTCCAGGTTTTCAAGGGTGGTCGAGCGTTGATCGATTCATGATCCCAATCATAACTCCGCAATCTCCACAACTCTATACTGATATTATAATAAATATTTATCACAATGGAATAGAAAAAATGTTTTACTTACCGGTTACCACACAAATAAATATCTTGCGGAACTAAAATAAAATCTCGTATTTTATCCTGTTCTTATAGCTTAATTTTATTTAGAGTTTTTGGTATGTATTGTTGAAGTTTTTGAAACTAGTATAATACATTTCAATGATAATACAAGTGAATTATTTCGACATAGACAACTTTAAAATTCTATACGTTCCTCAAAGGAAATGTTTTGTACAATTTCAAGTAGACAGTATTTTATTCGTTTTAAAGTACATGAGAAAATCTGTTATGTTTCTGACGTTAGGAAATTAGTATGAAATAACCGGTTGTAGCTGATTTGTGTCTTCAAAATAGATGAATACAATTGATATGGTGGGGAAGATTTTTAGCTCAGGTGGATGATTTTGGTGAAGTTTGGTTCTCTGAGCTGGATGGTTTGGTCATGGAGCTGTCATCTTTCTTCTATCTGAAGCTTGTGCTGATGATGTCGTTCAGAAGAACGATGAAAGCTCCACGATAAAACCATCTAGCTCAGAGAACTAAACTCCATCAAAAAGATGAATACAATGTTTTACCTTGTTTATTTGTTTCATTTACTTTCATTATCAGAATGACCTGTAATTTCGCAGTCACTGATGAAATATTCCGATCACACTACGATACATAAAAAATAATTTATCAAGGCTCCATTAAATACATGACAAAAATGTCGAACTGCCAGTTATCCAGAAACACTATTATTTAAGAGTCGTTACTAGACAAAACTTGAAATTTACCGAATGTTATTGTAGAACAGCCGGTAAACGTTTTTTTAGTCTTCTGGTCAATACGTAGAACCTTCAGTTATGTAAATTTCAGAACCCTTTTTGACTTTGAATACATTCATATGCATTTAACCAGTTTGAGTACTCCATACAAGTAGTTAACCCTTGTCTAAAAATACTGAGCTGTTGAAAGTAATTCAAATAACTACAACTTAGTTGATTCCTGGGATCTAAACGTTGACGAATAGAAAGAGACTGGCTAAATGAAACATATTCTTCGTGTCATTCATAAGGACTAGAAGTGGTATTTCCTTATTCTTAAGATTAATTAATAATGATTTCTCATCAGAACTATCCTCTTTTCTCTTAGGCTTTCAGAACACAGAATTTGATGATACACATTAAAACATTTTGCAAGTTTAGAACCAGTTATTTGTTAACTGATTACTGAATCTTTCATAGAATAACTGACTCTTTAAACTCCTTACCACAACAAGTATTTGAAAATTCATTTCATTTAAAAAGAAACTATGATCAGCTGATAAACTTCTCTCTCCAGAAACGATACAATTTATTCAATTTTATATCTTTCCCAGACTATAACTGAAAATACCAAAAATAAAAAATCAAGTCTCCTCATAGCAACGAAAAAAAAAGAATTTAATTTAATGATTAAATTCTTATTCAACCTATTCAATTGAAATTGCATAGACAATGAAATCAACATAGACTACTCACTATTTTCATTTCAATTAGTTCAATCTGTATAGTTCGTTTATAGTAGGTTTATGATTGGAAGAAAAACGTTTGTTAAATTTTTTCTCTTTTTTTGTTCTTTCAATACATTTTCGCCTTTTTTTTCTTATGTCCACTTGATTTGTTTGTTTTTTGTTGTTAATCTTGAAAATCAAGATCACATGATTAAAATATTGACATTGTCATCGTTGTGTGGCTTTTTTTTATCGTCTTGGACATAAGTGATGATCTTCATCATCATCATTTATGGCATGATAAGTTTTATTTCATTGATTTATTTACATAGAAATTTCTGGGTTTTTCTTTTCCATAAAAATGCCTATTATATAACTTCATTTTTTTCGTGGAAACAACTTGAAGCAATTTCTAAAGTATATTTTATTATTGTATTATTGAAAATTATGTTTGATTAATGTGTAAAGGTTTTCATTTTCCTGCCATTGTTGAAAACGACTGCAAATGATTAGTCTTTTTTGGCATATGTACATATTGAGTAGATTTGACTATACATTGTCATATAGCCATAAGTATTTTAGTTGAAGTTGAATAGTGAATCCATAGCATATGCTTGATCTTATTCAGCTAAGATACGAAGAGTGTCCTGTATATCAGTAGTAAACAGTAATTATCTTTAATGTGTCTAATTTATTTTAGAAAAAAAGAATTATGTTTCGATTCTGATTCGCCTCTAGTTTTTTCAAGGGAAAGTAATCAAAATGTGTTCAGGAAAATTGAAATTATGGTATCTAGTGATTCATTCATTCTTTGACTTTAAATCAGAATGTTTCTATGTTATAAGTTCTCATTAATGATACCAGTTTTAATAATACGAACATAGAATAGTATCTATTTAACTAGTTTTATGCCTATCCACTCAGTTAAAGTACCAGTTTTATGGTGTTTCTATATCGATAGTGCTCTTCAGCACAAAGTTTGACTTGTACAGCATTCCACTTTATTTGAGATTTTTCTTGTTTATGAAAATAGTAATTTTATATAGACTTCTTGGAATTCACCTCAAAAGATACTGAGTTACATAAACATAAAAATTGTGCTGAAACAAATCATCAAAAGATCACTTCTACTTAATGATTTGTAGAGGATGGTTTAGGTCTAAATTAGCTTCAACTAGAAAACAGTGTGAAAATAAGAACATTTGCAGAGTTGTTCTGTACTGGTTTAGGACGTTTAAACAGGTCACATACACTTATCACAATACGTAGAATGCTCTGATTTGATAAATTCATTATATAGTCTCTCGGGACAAGTCTAAAACTGAATTAAGCAATACTGATTTCAATTATTTGTCTTCATAAGTGCATAAGGTTTCAAAATATACCGAAATCATATTGTTGTTTAGCAAATAATAAATGTTTATATGAGTGTGATTAAATAAGTGAATGCACAAATTTCTCGAAATCAGCAAGGGTTGATTTTTACAATAATTGTCTATCTCATGATATCGTAGTGTCTAGTACTATGTCAAACTCAAATGGGCTATTCTAGCTTCCAGTTAGAATAGTTTATTCGTTCTTCTTGAGTCATATTTTGACCTTGTTAATTATTCGTTTATTAACGCTGATTGTTTTTTATATGATTGTGTATGTGTGTATTGCTTACCCTATTCATCACATGTCTGTCACTTATTTTGGTTTGACTACAAATATTGAACCTCACCTTATCAAAATGAGTTATCTCACTCGACCACACCACTTTGTGTTGTTTCCATGCTTTTCATTCTGATTGTCCGTCCGTATCAACGAGTGTACAAAATGTACGTATCCATAATTTATTCACATATTTGATGTGCAATTCTGTGTGGTGTATGAAACATACCATATTTAAAAGTTTTAAAATGGGGTACTTATTTTTGGATTCAATAATTCCTTAGCTTATTTACATTGGTGGATCAGATAATAGTGGCTAATGTTATTTTTGCATCACCCTTTCACTGATAGCCGAGATCTATCTGTCACTTTGCACTTTGTTCACTAGTCAAAAAGTCACTATGTTGTGACGTCAGTGGGACGGAATCAGTCGGTGAGAGACTCTGGCATAAATATCGTACTAACACATCTCGGACTGTGAAGTAAAACGATTCAGGTTCGAATCCATTAGGGCGAATCAATCTCAAGTTTGTAGGTAAGGGTCGCTGATAAGTAGCAACCAACATGAAACCAATATCTAAATTCTCCTCCCGACCACCTTCAATCACTTACCGTTTCTGTGCGATTTTACAGCTGAAAATAAATAACTTGATTATAAAATTACTAATAATCTACATAGTAATAAAAATACTACTAATAACTTATGATTAATTCATTAAAGAGAAGTCATAAAATACTGTTGACTTTCTTCTAGTATTATTTCACATAATTAAATTTTATGTTTTATTTACTTTTATCGTTTTACCGTTACATCACTATGCGTTTTTTTATTTTGTTTTGTTACACGTTATAAAATAGTAGACAGATAATCGTTTCAATCACGTTGAATTAGATACAATTTTTAATGATTGAATATAACTGTTATGATAATTTTAAATTTGTTTTTATATTTAAATGTTTTTCATTTCATGTTCATATTCATAGTGGGTATAATAAAATTATGATTTTAAATTAAAATAGAAAAATCATTTCCTCATTGATTGATATCATGAACCGATTGATGTTAGACCACCATTGAAAACCTAGAAGCACGGAATGACCGTTTCGTTCTATTGTAGAACTTTTCAGCAGTGCGCATCCACGATCCTGCTCGCGGGATTCGAACCCAGGATCTATCAGTGTTGAGCGCGAACGCTCAACCTACCAGACCACTAAGCTGGCATCCAAAGGTGTTAGTGTCTAACCACAATCAACCTACGAAATTGCGTGACCATCTTCCATTGTATTGAGGTAGATACCTGTCTCTACCTGACAATCAGATCCCCATTGATTAATTCATTATACTCATATTAAGGAATAAAAAAAAAATAATGGTCCACTTGAAATACAAGGAAATTACAACAGATTTTTTTTAAATAATTAACTAATTATAAACAGATTATGTACTGTTGTTTTCTTTTTAATTCAACTCTGCGGTGCAAGTACATCCAACTGATGAGTCTCAAATAGGACGAAACGCGCGTCCCAGATTACACTGTTAGCCAATATCCATCTTTGCTTAAAAAAGCTTGTGACTTAAGGTCATATCGAAGTAGTCCGCGCAGGATGCACAAATGTCAACATGAAACTAATCTATTACAGTCCTAAATAACAATGGGAAGATGTAAGTAAAACAACACCGAGTGAATTTTTTAATTTATTGTTTGAAATTTTCATTCATTAGTTGGTTATTAACAATGTTGTAACTGATTCAAATGTACTTTTTTTAAGTTCCCAGTTTCTATAAACTTAGATTAGTTAGACTTCATCTATTATGTCTGCATCATTGGTCATTGGTATTGAAGAATAATATGTTTCAGATCTCCTATTCGATGAAGATTCATATATTCATAAACCAATTTATCATATTTTTTGAGTAATTCAGCATATCCTTAACAGTGTTTTCATAAAACGTAAATAATGCTTCTGTAGTGTTGGTTATTATGTTAAGCCCATATACCTTATTCTAGCTTTCGGGCAGCCCGTTCTATTCATTCTACTTGAGTCCCATTCGGACCTTGTTATTTATTCGCTTATCAGTCTTGACTGTTTTTATGTGAGCGCGTAGGTGTGTGTACATTTATTATCCCATTACTTATCACATGTCTGTAACTTACTTTTGTGTAGCTATAAATATTGATTAACGCTTGGTTAAAGGAGAGTTGACTTACCAGCCGTCTCCACTCTGCGTCGTCTCTTTTCTCTCTATGCTATTCGCTCCATATACGAGATATATGTATTCAAAAGTCCATTCTCGTTATTTGACTTATTTAATTCTGTTATTGACTAACGCGATTTAAGTCAATAATTATATACGAGGATAGGCAACATATATATTTCAACAACAAACATTTACTACAATCATCTTGGAGTCAGATCCACGGGCCACTTGAGTGAAGAGCTCATCCAAAAAAATCGTTCGATCTAAATGACGATTAAATTATGAGCGTCACACTTCAAATGTATTTGTAATCAACTAACAGTTTTAAAGTTTCATTCATAAAACTATATTGTAATATCTACTTCATAAATCAAGTTTAATAAAATATTCAGTACTGATTAGGGAAATTTAAGAGTTCCTATTTATATAATCGTTATATTAATGTAGTTATGAATATTGTGCCAATTTATATCATCTAAAAAGTCGAAACAATAATCAACTTTACACAAATATATTCACATGAAATAATGTATACGTTATTATTTTATCTAATGAATTTAACGGACTTCATTTCTTCATAGCTAACTTTACTAAAAGACTTATATCTATATTATAACAGTTGAATTTATGAAACGATCTAAGCTATATTAACATTGAAAACAATCTTTTCGTAGTGTTTTCAGATCTTCAATAATGATCTAATTTAAATTGATTCATTAATTTAACTATTGAAATGACTACAATCTCTATAAATCCTTATTCTGATCGTATTAAAGAGGTTTATCTCTTCCACTTTTAGATTCAAAAAATACACATTTCTTTTAAAAATTAGAAGTTTAATCTAATTTATTTTGTTTCAATTTTTTGTTTGTTTGTTTGTTTTATTAGATTGAGTTATATTTTGATTAATTTAAACTAAAATCCTTCATTTGAATATATAAAAGCTCCGTTATGGGAAGAAAAAAGAATGAAACTTTTCTCTAAGATGAATGTATAATTATAATACTATTTTTAATCTTACAACATTAGTAAATTAGTTTCATACCATAAGTTATAGTGTTGATTTAGTAATGTTGGTTTATAAATAAATGAATATATTTTTATAATATTGTAATGAGTAGAAAAATTAGATTTACTGATGTTTCGTGATTTAATGTAGGGTACTTCTTCAGAGAATAAATAATCAAATCAAAATGAATCTAAGTTTAAATAGTACTATGGAATAATACAAGAATATAATGTGATCATTTTTTAGTGCATTGGGGTTATAGGTTAATTTAAATTGTAATGTTGTTATTCTGCACAGGTAACATAGTATTTAAAAAACAATCACATAATTACCAATCGTATCTATATTGACGTTGAGCGTCCTTTCTGGTTAATGTTTCTATCCATTCAGGGTTTTAATCAAATGCTTTTCATTCTGAATAATTAACATGTCATCCACTCAACAATTGATTTCAGATTGACACTCACTTAGTCCTTAATCTATCCCATGTTGCAACGCAGGAACATCTCACGGATTAAGTTACATAGTGTGAAACTATATAACACGATAACATTATAGATAACATCATTAACCATCAGGTTTCTCAATGTTGTAGGTTTAGTTTCGTGAAAATTGCCAACTAGTATTAAAACTTGATCCATGGTATTTTAATAGCTCTATAGTTTACTCCACTTGCTCCGTTGTACTATTTAAACTTGGGCTAATTTTGATTTTGTCATTTGGTCTCTAAAGAAGCTCGTCACTCAGAGTCACGAAACGTCAGAAAATTCAATTTTTCTACTGACTGGGATATTACAAATATATTATTTATTTATTTATAACAATCTACCCAATGCTCAATTTATTCGGAATTATCAAGTCAAACCTTCGTAATGTTATCATTACAATGTTGGTTTATTTAAAATCTGAATACTGAACTCTTGAAGATAAATCTCTGAAGAAATAATGTGTCTTCAAATAAAGATTTTTCTTAACTTTTATTCTTAGTCTTAAAGATGTCCACATCTGACAGTCTTTCCTGTCATTATGGTTTAGTTTTTGGATAAAAAGAAATTATATTGACACTAGTTAGGAAATTTTACTTTAGTCAAAATAATACACACAAGATCATATTAGTTTTGTCAGTGTATTTCATTGTTATATTATCTTATTCCTACTCATCAATGGAATTTACTCTATTGTAAAACCTAACATATTTCCTATTCATAGGATAATTAAATAAATGCACTTTAGATTCTAACTTTCATCATTCAAAATCCATACTATCTAAAAATCAATGTATTTAACTGAATCACAGGCAACAACGAAAAATTAAATTTCAGTCATACTTCAGCTACAATGTATTTCATTTGACTATTATATCAGATTTGTATATACAGCTGTTCAATTACATCATATTATAGTGAACGAGAAAGCAAATGAGGACAAACGACTGTATTTGAGTACAAAATTACAGAATCTCTTAGTAAAATTTGAGAAGCATACAGTAAATAATTCATATGCAAAATATTCATAAGTTGTTACAGATTTTATTGTTCCTGCATTTCTATACCAATTAATTTCTGTTCCTGTTCTTTCCTCCTCAATCTTTTGACCTTCTGTTACCAGACTTTCAATTCTTCACTTGTGTTATATACTACTTATATCGACATAAGTATCACACATTACAACACTAATCGTTCAACTAAATACAATAATAAAATAAATAAGAAATTCAAGTTTACGATTTAGAATTTAAACTTTTAGTTTCAATGATATTTTGAGAAATATTCATTCATCTATCCATCCATATATTGAGTAATCCTTTGATATTATCTCGAATGTTTCATTAAAACAAGTTTGTTTAATGTAAATACTGAAAATGAAATGATGCACGATAGAGAAGGCTTGCGAACCAACTCGATTGAACCAACAATAAGCAAATATTCAGTCACATCAAATTAAGTGACAGACATGTGAAGAATAGAATAAACAATACACGCACACACAATCATATAAAATCAGTCAAAGTTAATAAGCGAATAATTATTAAGATCAAAATGTGACTAAAGAAGAATATTAAAATATACTGGGTACTACTTTCTTCATACATTTCAGGACAGTGATTCGAAAACAATTAAATTGGATCTTAATTACAAAAACGTTTTGTTTTATTGCGCTTATTAGAAAATCCTAAAGATTCAGTTTTCATTCAGATATAGAATTGTTAGTACATGTAATTGAAGAGTTTCTAATTAAGATAAAATAGGTATATTTTAAAAAAAATATTCAACTTTGTTTCAAAGAAATTTTAACACATTTTAGTTGCTATGTCAACATTCGTCAGTCAGTCAGTCACTAACAACATAGAACTTCGTACGTACGTACATCAGTTCGAGTTGCCACACCACCTTAACACAGAGATGCAGTTGTCGATCCAAATCCCATAGTGGTAGAGGTAGCAAGAGTGTAAGCAGTGATCGGGGAGATTAGGGTTTGGAGATGTTATTTAAAAAGTATAATTCAGTGAAATAAATTTGGAAAGAGAAAAAAAGAGACATGAAGAATTCAGAAGATTAGAATTTGGGAGAACACAAAGAGTGGATACACCTGAGTTATTGCAAACAATTTTGAGCCATGTCATTCAGGGTCTCTAACCATCGGTTGCTATCATCTCACGGTCCCCAACCAGGTAGTCTACACCTATTAACATGACTCAGTCCACTTGTCAGTGACTTCATGGACTTGTGCCATGTTTTTGTCTGGCCACCCCTAGCTTTCTTCCAACCTACTCCTATACCACTGAACATCGCACGTCGGGGCAGTCGGTAGTTGGGCATACGTAACACGTGTCCCAGCCATCTCAACTGATGAAGTTTCACTACGTCATCAATTGATTTGCCATCCTTACCTAGTACCCGTTTCCTAACAACTGCATTACTTACTCGATGCTCCAATGATATACGCGCGATATTTCGAAGACGCCTATGATCAAATACTAGTAACGTACGAATATCCACTACTCTTACCAGCTATGTTCCACTGCCATAAAGCAGGACGGAACGAACTGCTGCGCAGTAAACAAGTCCTTTGGTTGATAGACAGATATTTCGCCTACGCCATAAATGACGCAAGTTGGAAAAAGCTAGTCGAGCCTTCTGTATCCGTGCTGAAATTTCGTAATATACCAGACCACAAAAACTGGTGAGACTTCCAAGATAAGTAAAGTTGTCGACATGCTCAACTAGTTTACTCCCTATCATTTGTTCGGGTGTCGATATAACCCAATCCTGAAGCAACATTTTGCATTTCGAGGGGGAGAATCGCATGGTGAACATGCTTGCATTGTTGCTTAACGTGGTCAGAAGACTCTGCATTTTGTCAGCGTCTTCACCGAATAGAACTATGTCATCGGCATATTCTGGGTCAAAAACTGAATCTCCCGGTAGAAGTTCAACCCTTGGAAATTTAGATGAGGAGAGTGTTATCTCTAAAAGTATGTCGACCACAAAGTTGAACAAGAATGGGGAGAGTGGACAGCCCTGACGAACATTCGAGAACCTGCTCAATCGATTTATGAAATAGTATATATATATATATATATATATATATATATATATATATATATATATATATATATATACCTTACAAATAAATAAATAAATTACTTTCTATGCATTAAACTATCATTTCAACCATAACAATCATTCAAATAGAAACATTCATATAAATCTAAATAAATAGGTCATTTGTATGGTATAGTGTAGAATGTTCACACTAATTCACTAGTAAATAGTCAGAAAGTAGTATATTTATTCATCTGTTAATTTTTTTTTAATTTTTGGTTGGTATATATATATATATATGGATACCCGAAATCTGTCTATGACTTCATCATTAAAAGAATAAAGTCAAATTATTTCATAGATATACAAATAATTCTTGACCGTAAACTATCGCATTGATATAATGAATGTGAGTGATTTTATGTTGCTTTTAAAAAAAAATTTGATAAATTATTTCGTTTTTTTTCTTTTTTTTTCTCTCCCCCCCTCTCTCTTTCTCTCTTCATTTAACTTTTCTCTATTTTTTTTGTCATAAATATTATTAGTTTGGGAAATAAAATTTGAAAAATTACTTCACAGATAATGTAAACAGAGATAGGTCATGTTGAGGTTAGTTTTTCTTTGTGTGTATGTGTGTGGATATTTGTAGGTGTTAAGTTTACAATTTATGGCCTACTTATATCAAGTAATATAAACAATCAGAGATAAATACAAATAATTAGTCGTAGGGTCTTTTTAAAAACAAAATAAATAAATAAATAAAACGTAATATCCCACTGAGTAGAAAGATTAAATTTTCTGACGTTTCGTGACTTCATGTAAACTATTTCTTTGGAGAATAAAATAAAAATGGAACAATCTATAAAATGATTTATAAACCAAAATATTTACTAAGTAAAATTTGAGTTTAGTGTGTTTGTTTTATATTACTGAAAAAAAAGAAGAAGAATAACTCATTTGTTACGTGATCGTTTGTGAATTTTATTTCTGGTCATGATATTTACATGTGGGAGGCAAGTGATATTATAGTGTGCGCTACTTATAATGACATAAGTAGTATATGATGTTAGTCATGAACAGAATGTTTGGCAGCAGAGAGAGAAGAGGATCGAACAGTAAAGAATGGGAACATAATGCAATGTGTATGAAAATGCAAGAACAATGAGGTATGAATCATTTTGAAACAACTGATGGACATTTCGTAAATTAAGCATTTACTTTATGATTGTTAGATTTTATTAACAAGTCCTGTAATTTTGTGCTAAATACATCCAATTGTCCCCACGGGTGTTCTTGTTCACTACAATACTACTCAGATGATCAAGAATAGGTTGGTTAACTTGGGTTTGAATTTGAGATTCACTGGTTGCAGGTTAAATGCATTGACCAATAATCTATAGCGTTTCTAGATACGATATTTACCAGTAAGTGTTATGCTATTGAAGAACACATTTGTAATTAATAAATATTAAATATTTATTCATTTCATGATGATCAGTAGTTCGTAAAAGTTGTCACTTTTTAAGCGGGTTGTTTCACTCTAGCTTATACCACTTCAGCAATACCTATCAGCGATCTTACACTACGTCGAATTCAGGGGTTTTATGTCGTTTGATGAGAGCTGTATTTTTAGAACGTTTGTTTGAAATAAGATGAATCATCTTAATTTGTTCAGATATAGATATAATTCCTAGCAAATCAGTAATTCGAATTTTCCTCCTTTCAGTACATCAGCAACCACTTCTATAACAAATTGACCCCAAAACACCTAGGTTGCATATTTGCTTTAATTCCATGTTTTAAATAGTGTATTCTATCCGACCCTCTTATTTAGGTCTAAATAGTTTAAACATTTGATTTTTAATGGTCGAGATCATGAGTCAATTGATGCTAGACCACCATGGAAAACCTGGAAGCGATGAACGGCCGTTTCGTTCTATTGTGGGATTCCTCAGCAGTGCGCATCCACGACTTTTTTCAATTAGCTAATTTTTAAATTTTTCTCTCCCATTTCATACCGTTTTAAGTGATGCATAACTATTAAGTAAACAATTGATATAACTTTTAATTTTAGGTGGTTGAAGGTATTTGACAAAATACTCTAGTGTCTAGTACCATGTCAAGCCTACATGGGTTATTCTAGCTTCCGAACAGACCTTGTTTATTCATTCTTCTTCAGTCACATTTTGACTTTGTTAATTATTTGCTCATTTTGGTGTGACTAAATATTTGGTTATTGTTGGTTTTATCGAGTTGGTTCACTAGCCTTCTCAATCGGGCATCATTTCATTTCGCTCTCATCTCTTCTATTACTTTGCTTTGTTTACCTGATTGTCTGTTCTGATCAACGATTGTATGAAATATACGCATTCGAAATCTATTCTCGTTTTTGATTTATTTAATTTCATTATTCACTACCGTGATTTAAGTCGGTGAAAATAAACGAGGGCTGGTGGCATGTACATTTCAATAAAAATCATTCAGGTATCATTCAGTCAGGTATAGGGCTACTAAAATACCATCGATCAAGTTTTAATAATTGTTGGCAATTTTCACTAAGGTTAACATACAACATTGAGAAACCTAATGGTTTATTATGTTATCTATGATGTTATCGTGTTATCTAGTTTCACACTATGTAACTTAATCAGTGAGATGTTCCTGCGTTGCAACATGGGATAGAGTAACGACTAAGTGAGTGGCAATCTGAAATCAATTGTTGAGTGAATGACATGTTAATTATTCAGAATGAAAAGCATTTGATTAAAACCCTGAATGGATGGAAACATTAACCAGAAGGGACGCTCAACGTCAATATAGATACGATTGGTAATTATGTGATTGTTTTTTTAAATACTGTGTTACCTGTTCAGAGTAATAACCAGCATTCTCATCCCACTCTGTGCTACTCAATCATATTCAGTTCTTTCCAGTTGCTATTCATCCACTTCATGTCTGCTTCCAATACTTGAGGCAATGTGCCTTTTTGTACTTCTTCACCTCTCCATTTCAGGATTCCGAGTTAGCGCTTACCTCGTGATGTATCTCGATGATTTCCTCAAAGTGTGTCCTATCCAGTTCCAACATCTTTTTCTAATTCGCTCTTCAGCTGGAACCCAGTTTGTTCTCTCCGACAGTAGGCTGTTGCTGATGGTATTCGGTCAATGAACATTCAATATCTTACGCAATCAACTGTTCATAAATACTTGTAAATTTATGATGATGGTTGTAATAGTTCTCCAAGTTTCAACTCCCTACAGAGGGACTGCCTTGACGTTCGTATTTCAGATTGTGACTTTGATATTGATTGACGGCGGCTTGCTTGAATATCTGGGCTACCTGTTCCTCCGATCTACATATTTCATCAAGTTATCTGTTTTGTTGTTTGTTTTAGCACATCATTATGTCTATTGTGCTCACAATCTATTCAGGCGCGTTTATGAAAAGTTTACAATCTTTCGCTATAAGGGATACAAAAAGGTACAATCGGCGACATCACGGTGGCTGGCAATATGCATTTAAACGAATGAATATTAATCAAATGTGGGTTACCGTACTCCTAACACCTAACTGGTCATCATTCAAAATTTATCGTCACAATCGATCAAGATATAAGAAAAGGAAACTTGTTGAAATAATTTATGCTGAGAATTCTATGTTGTACCAAAAATATAATGTTGAATAAAGCTTCTAATAATTAATAATAAATAAATAAATAAATAAATTAATTCCATATGTTGTTCAACTGTAGGAATGCTGGCCTTGATTTGCCAATCCTCGCCTTTAAGTCTGTATCAAATCATCCTTGTTCATTGATGATGCTACTGTTCAGTTACGTGAACGTTTACACATGTTCCACGGCTTCTCTGTCAAATGTGTTTGGGTTAGTGTTCTGCGTGTTGTATTTGAGGATCTTGCTCCTCTCATTATATATGTTGATAACTACTGATTTAGAGGCTGTTACCACAGTGGCCATCATCTGTGACGGAATCCAGCCTGTTGGTCTCGAAGTTGGACGACTGATACATCTGTCATCGCGTTCAGCAACTATCTGTTCAAAACTTTTCCTATTATTGATAATGATGTGATTCCTCTGTTATTCTCACGTGTAGTCACATCTTCTTTCTTCAATATCTTGATGAGATGTCCTACTTCCCACTCTGTCAGTGGCATTTGGTCTTCCTCAAAATCATCCCGAACACAATGAGAAGCAAATTTCCAGTTACTTCTGTGTCTAACATTCATTGTTCCACTGGTACCTTGTCTGATCGAAGTGTGACCAAACAACTCCTCACACGTTGAAATCAGTGCTTCATTGATCCATCTCTAGTTGTCCTCCATCGAGATTTCTTCGTGTTTCAGTAGATCTCTTGTAGAGCTTATTGTTGCAACTTTGGCGTTTAGATCTGCCATCACGATTGTCAAGTAGTTTCCTGAGCACTTCGCTCCCATCGATTGCAGTCTCTCTTAGAACTGATCTTTATCGTCATCATTGGTATAATTGGTGAGTTCATATCATTGGATAACATTCATTGTGATTTTCTCGTTCTTTGTCTTGAATGATGATTTGGTGATCCAGGATCCATGAGACAGCATCAGAGCCTTTGCTTCCCAGCTTGGGTCCAATGGGTTTCCGATAACCGCCAATTTTTATTTCCTCATTTCCGTTGCTAGTTGTCTAGCCATTTCGGTCTCGCGCATTGTTCAGACACTCTATGTACCTATATCAATTGTTGTTCTGGTTGTTAGAAGGGTCATCTTCCTCGTGACTTCCAAAGAACCTTTGCTATCATCTTGAGGCGTCATAATTTTTCCTCCAACTCCAAGAGCAGAGCTTAAATAGTTGAATTTGTTTGCTGTTTTTTGCATGCCTAACACTCCTCCTTTACTCGGGATTGGTACTGGCAGTAACCTTAGAAGAGCTACAGTATATTATTACATATTTCCTCTCAATCGAAAAGGTTATACATCTTATGATAACAGGTCATCTAGTTACAGAATAAACGTGATTTATCTTGATTGATTATTTCATTTTACTCTATTACCAATCGGTATAATTTATTTTAATGTTATGGAATATACATACAAATATATCAATTTCCGTATGATATATATCTTATAAACAAATGAAGTCTCATGTAATCCATAGTTATTAAACAGGATTCAATTATTTCTTCATTGAAATGGTGATCAATATTATTTGTTTAGTTTTTTTCTTGCAAAATTCTAGGTCAAACAATCAGTCATTACAATAATTATAATATTTTGTAAAACAACATGAATACTATTTTTTTTTCTCCTCTTTCTATCGTTTGTACAGTTATACGGTCATTTGATTTTTAAGATAACGACTAATTATACTACTACTACTACCACTACTGTTTTTATTATGATCATTATCATCATCAACTCGGATATCATTCAATACTACTATGTATTATCGGTATTGATCTATAATTACCTATGTAATACAATTACAATATTCATTCTATTTGACATTTGCAACTACAAATCAATAAAGATTAATTATTATTATTATTACTATTACTATTATTATTGTTGTTATAATTACTTAGTACAAACTGAAAATTCAAAGAATAAAATTGTATGTATAAACTATAATGAACTTAAAACCCAGTTTATCTATTTGTTCTTTTGTGGTATTTATTGATCATGTAGTATGATATACATATTGTAAATCAACTTCCTTCTCTCCCTTAGATCACTTTTATCATTACTATTATCATTACTATTATTATTACTATTACTATTCTGATGGTATAATTTAAATTATCCAGTAAAAAAAGATTGAAAGACATGGGAATATCATGAAATGAATTCTAACTAATTAAATAAACCTTTTTTTCTCTAAAATTGAAATATCAACTAAAAGGACTATCACCATATAAAGTATCAATTTATTTCTTTATATACATGGATACAATGAAGTAAAATGATTGAATGATATTGAATTGTATGTGAAATGTTTGAGAAAATAGAAACAGAGGTAAATAGACTTTAAAGAAAATATTCATTCACTGATCTTCTCTGAAAGTAAACATTTTAGTATTTATGTTTATTTTATAAATTACTGGCAAGTAACAACAAATTATTTAAAGTTTTTGTTATATTTCACATTGATATCTGTGATTTGTCCACTATTTCATTTCAATTGAATGTTAGTGTTAGTAAAGGATCATTGAGAAGTGATGGTTTGGCATTATATATATATATATATATATATATATAAAAACATATATCCAGGTATGTGAAAGCAATTGATAGGTGTACATATACCACTGAGTACCATACGATCTCGAGCCACCTGGAGTAATGGCCGAATCGCAAAGTAATCTACAGATTACTCGGTTAACTGATAATGGTTAGACAATTTCTGAAGATCAGAAAGCACCAAGTGTTATAATTTGTCATTGGAATGCTTATTGTCATGGCTCTTTTGATGTGAGTTTTTCTATCTGGTCGTCGCTGATTGTTATGTCGGAAACGCTTATCACTTATACTAGGAACGAGGGACCTCTGCAATTCCCACGACACGAAAGTAAGAACACAAAGACTGGTATAGATGATGATTTATTAACCCCAAAACTCGACGACGACAACTCTAGTAGAAAATACACTCAATTATATATTGGTTGTACACCCATTTTGATTAATAATTAGGATGAAATCACATATATGAAAAATACTTAGAGTTACAACAAATCCCAGACTGAGCATAGTTCATGTCAATTAAATACAAGAATATCGCATATTATACAGAATAAAATATCATACGAGAAAAGAAAAGAAATATATTCGTCTTAGTTTGAGTTTCCTCAGCAGTGAGAATCTATGACTTGATCGAGGATAGAACCTATAACCTTCATGTCTCACTAACAGCACTGATTGTCTAACCGGATTCTGTTAGGTTAACCGTAAAATTCAATAATATCCTCAAGTGCTCTTTTGAGAGGTAATTCCAAATTTTTTTGTTGAGAAGTTATAATCAGTGGAGTTCATCCATGTTGTACGTAAAGCAATCACCCACCAGTATCAGTTCACGAAGATTGTATAATGTCACGATGTTATTAAATTAGGATATATCCACCAATGAATGCTGGTTCAGTAGTCTAATAACCAAGACCTAAATATACCGAGATTAGTCCCTAGTTGGATCGTGGATATACACTACTTAAAAGTTCTATGTTAGAATGCCGTTCAGTACTCTCTAGTTTTCACTGACTCTTTAACTTAAATCAGTTCATAATATGAATTATAAAATCCACTAATCTTTACAAACCCTGTATATTAATTCAGAGAATTCGACGAGCACATAAAACTAGGCAACAGATATCTTATTGATTATTATTAAATAATCATGCTGTAGATAAATCGAAATCATTTCGAGTTATCTATCATATACCTCCATCATTTCCCAACGGAGTTCCTTCCCGCCTCCTACATATAGCTGAAGCCATTGGAATTCGTACATATAACCCCAATTTATGTGTACAGAAGAAATTCGTAACCCCTCTATCCCTTCCATGGCCAGCTGTTACTTAACTAACGATATTTTTTTTAATTTTAAATTTTTATTATTATCATTATTTATTTATTTTATTCTATTTTTGTTATCATTAGCCTTATTTTCACATCTAGTATTTGTTTGTAACTTTCCGCCTCTTGCCGTTTGTATTCTTCACTATCTAATTATTTACACACTTCTTATTACGTAATGATTTTAATATTTTGTGATGATTATTCCTAGTCTATATACCCACATTTGACTTTCTATTTCCAACGTTTAACTATTGATAAGACTTTTGTTATCGTATTTTATTATTCTTCCTACTATCAGTACACCTGTCTTCCTACTATCAATTTGTATTTTTACCTATTATGTGTAGAGACTTATTCTATTTCATTGTGATTATTGCCCCACATTACCTTGATTGGTTTACATTTTCATAGAAATATTCATGTATATTAGAGTAAAGCCCTATGACGATCTAATTGAAAACAATAGTGTGTTTTATTCTAATTTTCATAATGGGAATCTTTAATATACTAAATAATCGCCATAGAAATCCAGCATAATCAAATATCGTTTTTTTGGCATAATGTGAGTATGTACATCGCTAAATGCAATTAGTTTAATCTATCAGCCTGCTGTTGTAATTCATCTGTCGGAAAATGATTTTGAAAAAAAAAAGGAAGAAAAAAGAAAAGAATCACAACGTGAATGTGTTCAATGTTGTATTTTTCTTCTTCATTTTCAAATTCATTCACAACTAGAATGAAGACAAATAGAAATGAGGAAATAATTCAGGTATAGATCCTTGAAAAAAAATAATAAAACAAACGAAATAAATTACTTTAAAAAAATAATAAATTTCATCCTCAGAAAATATGCAATAAAATGCATTATGCATTACTGATAATGTATTTGAAAGGTATAGTTTTAGTTATATAAGAAGGAAACAACAACAACCACAGCAACAAAGAAAATGTAAACATGATTCAAATAATTTTTTTTGTTTTATTTGTTATCACAATGTGTTTCAATGAAGATAACATAAAATGCAAATATTATTTAAAGATGTTTTATCATTTAAACTATTTGTTGAAGAAAAACAATCAAATTTATCAATGATTAATTTCAGATTTGTAAATATACAGTTTTAGTGTATATAAATTAAAATTCTTTGGTAAGACTCTAATTTAAGGATGATGAGTCAAGGTTACGGCGCCAACTTCAGTGTTTAACGCTAACGTTCGATCGATTCACAGGGATTTTTATACAAAACGTGATGATTGAGCGGCTATAACAAATAAAACGGTGAGAATATAATATGTCGACGAATCAATCAGGTATAAGATAAATTTCCTGCATAAAACTGATGTCAGTTGGTGATGAAAACCCCATATATAATTCCTAACTAAGGCAAATTATGACAATTGTTGTGAATTGGATATTAAAAACACCAGTAACACAGGCTGCAGCCAGGTACCACAATATATATGGATGATTAGATAGCTTACTGACTCTTACATACTCTTGATTAGGTGCATCGTGTCGTTATCCACAAGTGGCATTTTGAGTACTCAACAACCGGAGTACACACAAACAATATTGAAGCTATGTGGTCGAGGCTGAAAGAGTTTTTGAGACTTTATCATGGTTCCACAGGCCGACTATTCTGTAGCCATATGGATGATTTCCTCTACTGCATGCATTATGATTTTAGAACCTCTAAACCTCTTTCTAACCTTGACAAGTGTTTGAACCAAGTATAAGACATGTATCCGCTTTATTTCCTTGGTTTTGTATAATATATTTTTACTCTATACTTGCTGTTTGTTGGTTGGATAATATTTCTCGAAGTCACTTGAAATTCGTTCAAAGGTCGTCCATAAATTCAAGTCTCGTCAATTCTTTTTCATTGAATATCATATTTTATGTATACTAATACTCAATATATTTACTCTCAAATGATATAAAATAACAGATTTTCTAGTTAAAATGAAATAATTTTCCATTCATTCATACAGTATGAATTTCGCTCGTAGCTCTTTTAGGACTACTATTGGTCTTAAGCACAATTTAAAACGAAGGGGATTGGATATACTAAAAAGATGCTAACCAAAATAAACAAATTAAACAATCTAAACTCTACACTCCTAGTTGAAGGATTTTCATTTAGTAGAATTATGACGCTTCATGGAGAAATCCAATATTCTTCAGAAATCACGAGGCCGATGGCCCTTCTAAAAACAAAATCAATGATTAATATATGCACATGTAATGTCTCGACAATGTGAAAGATGGGGGAGACCAATTAAATAGCTGTTGATATGAGAAAATACAAATTAGCTGTTCTAGGAATCAGCGAAACCAATCGAACCCAAGCTAGATAGCAAAGTCTAAATATGGGAGCGATGCCACTGTACTTCGGTCATGAAGAGAAACATGCTCAAAACACACAGAAAGTTTTTCTGATGCTATCAAGCGAGGCACGAAATCCATTTGTAGAATGGGAATCTCATGGATCCTGGATCACCAAATCATCATTCAAGACAAAGAACGAGGAAATCACAATTAATGTTATCCAATGATATGCACTCACCAATTATACCAACGATGACGATAAAGATCAGTTCTAAGAGATACTGCAATCGATGGGAGCGAAGTGCTCAGGAAACTACTTGACAATCGTGGTGACAGGTCTAAACGCCAAAGTCGAAACAATAAGCTCTACAAGAGATCTACTGAAACACGAAAAAATCTCAATAGAGGACAACTAGAGATGGATTAATGAAGCACTAATTTCAACGTGTGAGGAGATGTTTGGTCACAGTTCGATCCGACAACGTACCAGTGGAACAATGGATGTTAGACTTAGAAGTAACTGATAATATGCTTCGCATTGTGTTCGGGATAATTTTGAGTAGGACCAATCGTCACCGACAGAGTGGAAAGTACGACATCTCATCAAGATATTGAAGAGAGGAGATGTGAGTATATGTGAGAATCACAGAGGAATCACATCATTATCAATAATGGGAAACGTTTTGAACAGAGAGTTGCTGAACGCGATGACAGATGTATTAGTCGTCCAACTTCAAGACCAACACGTCGGATTCAGTGAAACTCAGTTGTTCATAAACCAAATCGCGACACTATGAATCATCGTTGAACAATCAGTTGAGTGAAACTCGTCATTATACATCAACTTGATTGACTATGGGACACCATTTGATAGTGCAGATAGGAATACCTTATGCAGTGATTAGCTGAGACGATCATCAACATCATACGGAATTCATACTATGGACTACAGTGTTAAGTGTTGAATGTAGGACAACTGACATGTGCGTTGCAAGTGAGGAGCGGAATCAGACAGGTCTGCTCACTCGCTTTCTTTCTCTCTTTTTTACTATTTCTTCTTGTTGTTAACTGGATTATGACATCGCAGTGAATGCACGAAATACAATGGACAGTTTGTATGCATCTGAACGATCTGGGTTTCACAGATGACCTAGCTTTTCTATCACATACACACAAACAAATTTAATTGACGATGGCCTGTGTAGTAACAGCCATTGAATCAGCAGTTCTCACCACACACACTGAAAGGAGCAAGATCCTTAAATATAACACGCAGAACACCAACCCAAACACATTTGATGGAGAAACACTGGGAGTTGTGAAATCCTTCACGTACCTGAAGTGCAGCATCAATGATGAACAAGGAGGATCTGATGCATAAGTGAATTCAAGTGTTGGCAATGTAGGAGCACCATTCATATAACTAAAGGAAAGAAATTGGTATCTACTGGTTGATATTCATTTTATTTTTATAAATGAGGTATATTGAGTAATACTGACTCATACAACGTGCAGTATTGAAATGTTGATCACATATTTACAGAAACATACAGTATACACTTTTTATAAGAGTACTGTGTCAGGAATTTTTCAAATTTACATTACGTCACATTCAGTAATCATATCGAACATTTTACAGCACAGTACACAGAGTATCACTATTGATTTCAAATAATTTAGTGAGTAATTATAGACAGATACTTTGAATTTATTTATTCATACAGCATTGTCCGGAATAAATATAAATTTAATCATCTAATTAATCCAATTAATTCAAATGAGGAAAAAAAAATACTAAGTATTGTGTAGTATACAATAAAAGCATCCTTATTTTATTAATCTCTAATTGCTTTGTCTGATATTCATTCGAAATTTTAACATTTCTAAGTCATTCTAACTTTCTTATTTATTTACTAGTTGAGTGCACCATAGAGAACCTGGAAGCACTGGACGGTCGTTTCGTCCTAATATGGGGCTCTTCAGTAGTGAGAATCCGCGATCCCTCATCTCATATTTCTTTTTCTACTGACTTAATATCAAATACACTTGGTATTGTTTAGCTTGTATCTTCCCATTCAGGTTTAAGACTGCGATTGATCAGTCTGTTATTGGTATATGTGCATACTGTGCGTATGCCTCGATATTGCCTTAGTTCACAAGCTTTTTGTAAGCAATGATGGATAGTGGCTAGCAGTGAAATCCAGAACGCGCATTTCGTCCTATTTGCAACTCGCTGACTGGATGTATCTGCATCGCAGAGTCGATGTTCACTCTGAGACTCGAAACCAGTACCATTAGCTTTAAATGCCATTGCTTTATCTGCTTAGCTACTGAATTCTGATAGCCACTTGCTTGTGTAATGAGGTGAAGTTTAAATTCACTTTGTATTCTTTGTTTGAATGTTCCCATTAATGTTTAGGACTGCAATTGATACATGGACGAAACGCGCGTCCTGGATTTCACTGCTAACCACTATTCATCTTTGCTTAGAATACTTGAGAATTAAGGCAATATCAAGGCAATATGCACAGTATGCACATATGCCAATAACATACAGTCCTAAACAATATTAAGTGAATTTATAATAAAACATTGTTCGTTAAGGCTTTCAGATGTTACAATTAAATAATAAGTTTTTATATTACACACTTGTTAAGATAGTTAAGTATTCTCTATCATATTGAATTAAATGAATACATTTTTAGTGAAAGAATACATCAACTAAATTATGATGTTTTTCATTTAATTTATTTGATAAATATTTGTTTCCTCAATGTTCTTTCTGTAATTTAAATTATTGCGTAATCATAATTCTTCATTATGTAGTCAAAAGCGATCAGTTATGGTTGTGCACAAAACTGATAGGTCCTGGGTTCGAATCTCACTGGGAGCGGGATCGTGGCTGAGCGCTGCTGAGTAGTCCCACACTAGGACGAAACGGCCATACAGTGCTTCCAGGTTATCCATGGTGGTCTAGCTTCAACTGACTCATGATTTCAACTATTGAAATTTCTTAAAAAATCTCCATAAAACCCCTTCTGATAACAAAGGAAACATAAAAAAAATAATTAGTTATACACTTTTTTAGATTTCATTTGATCTTAAATTACGTCATAAAATGTAATTCTTCAGTAAGTCAAATGATTTAACGTAACAAAGCTTTATTGTTTCATTTGACATTGACTTCAAACGAAATCGATATTTCTTACCTTAATTAGAAATGAACGAATTATAGTATAAGATAGTATAATGTTGAAAAATTCTCTCCAGATATTCTAAAAATTGAGCTTGTTCTACCTGAATATATGTAAATGGTATATTTTAATGTCCAATGAATTGACAAAAGACGTATTTGAATCAATCTACGCGCTCATAAATACTAATTTCAATGTCATAACACATAGTACATGCACTAAACTAGCCAAATAATTATTATTTGTTTCTGTCTACTGTTTGATTGTTTTTCCAAAGTCTAGCTCACCAGTCGATCTAAGCTAGACCACATTGGAAACCTGTAGGAACTGTACAACCGTTTCGCTCTGGTATAGGGTTTTTCAGAAGTATGCATCAACGACCCCACATACTGGGCTTCAACCAAGGAACTTCGTCTTCACACCTGAACACTTAACCTCTAAACCATTGAACCGCCATCTAACAGTGTTAATGTCTAACTTAAATCGATTCGTAATCTTGGAGCATATTTGTAAACACTGGTCAATTCAATTCGATATAAAAACAGGTATGAATCGTTTTATTATTGTTAGATAAATTTTTCATATTGAGATGGTAGAGAAGATTTGTAGATTAGGTGGATGATTTTGATGAAGTTTTTTTCTCTGAGCTGAATGATTTGGTCGTGGAGCCTTCATCATTCTTCTCAACGACATCATCAGCACAAACTTCAGATAGACTTCTATGTGCTGATGATGTCGTTCAGAAGAACAATGAAAGCTCCACGACCAAACAATCTAGCTCAGAGAATAAAACTCCATCAAAAATTTTCATATCCACACTTTTTATGAATGGTATCATAAGTTCGCATTGATTATAACACCTAATAAGGTATCCATTTTCTAAATATTTGCACTTGTATCTGATTGTATAACCAATAATCATTGTAATTTGTTTACATGTATGTATTGATTGTAAAATATTCCGTTCAAACACAACAACCTGAGATCAATTTTACAGTTCTCGACTGTCGTATATAATTTCGGAATAGTTTTATTAGTTAGTAAAGATAATTTAAATACTTATTATTAAAATAAGTAAAAAAACAAACAGTTTCGGATTAGGTGAGTTGAAATGGAAAACGGTGAATTACGCGACAGATTCAGACAAATTGAAGTTATATCTATGCGAATTTATTGATTTTTAGGTATTTAATAAAAAAGAAAATATCAATTTTAATGGTTGTAGCGAATGTATATGAAAAATAATATTGACATAACGTAATCGGTAAATATTGTTATTACTATGTGATGGGGGGGGGTGGAATAATGAAAAATTCCACTACAAAATTATTAAGATGGAATAGAACAATTTTCATTTAAATAAGAACGAATTAATACATTTAGCTAATAAATTGAGTAGTATGTAACATTTCTGTCACAATTCAATCGATAGACCATTGTGAAAACTGAATAATTTATTCTTATGTATAAATTTGACATATATAGAATATAATAGCGTGCACTTGGGAAATAAGTTACATTATTTACAGTTTTGAGGCATAAGAATTGAAATCTATATACCACTTGCTGGAAATTTTTATTTACAACCATTTTTAATTTGGTTTCATGTATTTATGGATACCGTTAACAATTGTACTCGCAAGTAATTAACTTCGAATGGAAATTTCCGAAGTTTTAGTGAGAAGTTGTGATCATTTGGGGCTAATCCAGGTATGAAATAGTGATGTTAGGTGCAGGGTATTAGGTAATGATGGTAAATCATTTGATGAAGTTGTGAATCGTCATCGAATGCGATGGTAGGGCCATGTGTTACGTATGCCTGAAAACTGATTACTACAACGCGAAATGCTGACTAGTGTTGGATACGGTTGGAAGAAAGTTAGGGGCAGCCAAACTAAAACGTGGTATCAGTGCACAAAGTCACTAACTTCTAGTCTGAGCCATTTTAGTAGATGCAGACTACTTAGTCGGGGTCCGTGTGATTGTCGTAACCAGTGTTTGGAAACTCTGTGTGAGATGACTGAGAATCGATCACAATGGCGTCGGTGTATACACTCTTCGTCTTCCCTTAAACCGTGAGATTAAAATTAATCACTGAACAATTCCCATTATTATTAGAATTACTTCATACCTTTCTTTCTACGGACTAATTCTTTCGCCCTGTATTATATCTTTAGATGTAATCCTTCTTTTATATATTACTACCAGTGTGGCAACTGTGAATTCGGTACTCACCTTCTTGTGCTAATGAGGTGTGGTAACTTGGACCGATGCACATATGTACATTGCCCTACGTTGTAGTTGACTGACTGACTGACTGAATCCATATCGAGTGTGATACAGTTATCCACCGAAGATAATGAGAGAATATAGAATAATGTCATTAAAGTTAGACGTTAACTCTGTAGGATAACGGTTCAATTGTTTGGAGGTTAAACATACGCGGGCAAAACCGAAGGTCCTGGGTCCAGTTGCCACTTGCAGGGCCTTGAATGAGTGACGATATGGCTGTTCAGTAAATTTTAGTCTATATATGAGTTTATTCATAATGACTACCATAAACAAAGGTAAGAAAAACTACCGATTAATATAAGCAAACAATATTGTTTCCAGTTAAATCATCATCAGGTTAACGGTAATATATAATGATATTTATATGTATAGATGAAAATATTGAACCAATCAATTCAGTTTATAAGTCAATAATAACAGTGGAATAGATTACATCAACAAATAGTAAGTAAAAAAAAGGCAAATCAATTGTGTGATGACAGATGTATTTTTCACCATTTTCCACCGTGTTGTGATATGAATAATAAAGGCTTGAATCAATGTTTCATAATGGGAAATAAGTTTATGACCTGGAAAAAATAACATTTGCTATAAACTAATACGATTACGAAGTAAGAAATGTTCAAATAGTTAAACAATGAAGTGTATATTTTAAAAAAATGGTGTAAAGAGAAACAAACAGCCAGACAGTATGGAACTTAATAATAAATGAAACCAGAAGAGGTTTTGTGGAGATGAGGAGTCGCATACTAGGACGAAATGGCCTTTCAGTGCTTCCAGGTTTTCCATGGTGGTCTAGCTTTAATTACTGAAATAAAAGAAACCGTTTTTTTAAGGTAATTTAGCAAAAGAAAAGTGTTCCAAAATTTTTATGAATACAAAACCTGGGTTATTAGCTAGCTTCATTAAACGTTTTCTTTGTTACTTTAGTCGGTCATTCTCTTTATACTCTAGCTTAAGTTGTAAACTCAGAAAGAGTGGCTTTTTAATTACCATCAGTTCATCAATATTTTCCTGTACACCATATGGATGTGTGTCTTTGTGAATAACCAATTTCAATAAGCATATTTTGAAGATGCTCAAGCTCTTTTTTCTTGTGCCATTTGAGCATATCTTCCTAGCTCTACTTTCACAACATGTAACTAAGTTCGTCTTATAATGAATGTTTGTTTATGTGATATATTCCACTGATATTACTAATTCATAAACCATATATATATATATATATATATATATATATATATATATATATATTGTTCTAACTACCCACTACACTTAAAATGATTTTTTGCTTAATACTGAACAATTAATGAATATATTATTACAAAATGGATAGTCTCTTCAACTAAACAGTTAATCGATTTCAGGTAGGGACAGGTATCTACCTCAGCGCAATGGAAAATGGTTGCGCGACTTCGTGGATTGATTGAGATTAGACATTAACACTGTTGGATGCCGGTTTAGTGGCCTGAGATCTGAATCCATTTGGATCGTACGGTGATTGCTATTGAAATATATATGTCGCCTATCCTCGTATCGACTTAGATCGCGTTAGTAAGTAACGTAATTAAATAAGTTAATTACGAGAATGAAGTTTTGAATACTTATATTTTGTACAAACTGATCTGGACAAACAATCAGAGGAATGAAGCGAAGAGAAGAGGGCAAAGCGAAATAAGGCGCAGTGGAGAAGGCGTGTGAGCCAACTCCATTTAATCAACCTTTAATCAATATTTATAGTCACACAAAAGTAAGTTACAGATATGTGATGAGTGGGATAAGGTGTACGCACAAATGCTCACATAAAAACAGTCAAGGTTAATAACTGAACAATTAGCAAAGTCAAAACAGGACTAAAGAAAAATGGATAAATTGGCCTGTCCACATGCTAAAATAAGTTATATGGGCCCGACCAACCACTATACCATCTCACTGGTCTAGATGTTGAATGTTCGCGCTCGAGACCAAAGGTCCTGGGTTCGGATCTCGTGACTAAGATGACAGATGCGCACTGTTGAAGAGTCTCACAGTTGGACGAAAGGGCTGTCCAGTTCTTCCAGGTTCTCAATGATGGTTCTAACATCAATCGGTCCATGATCACAATCATAAAGAGTTTAAACTTTTGTGTTTAGTCATATTTAACTTGAATTGTTAGTTATTTCGTGTTTATCATGTTAAAGAAATAAACAAATCAACGTATGCTCATTAGTGATTGACTTCAAGATATATATCCTGAACTTCAAGTGAGAAGCAGTGACCAGTGGAGTTCATCCAGGTCTGTTGTGAGATATCAACTCACTGATGACAATGATGGACGTGTCGCTTAATTTCGTGGATCAGTTGGAGTTAGATATTAACAACGTCGGATGCTAGCCGGCTCAGTGGTCTAGTTGGTTAAGCGCCTGGTGCTAGACTGTTAGGTCCTCGGTTCGAGTCCCGCGAGGTGGGGTCGTGGATGCTCATCGCTGAGGAGTCCCACAATATGACAGAACGGTCATTCAGTGTTTCAAGGTTTTGCGTGGTTGTCTAGCTTCAATTGACACATGATCTCAACTGTTTAAATTACTACAATCTTCACAAAATCCCTTCTGATACTAAAAATAAATGTATCCTAATATACATCTGTTTACAAATACATTCCTATAATAAGTGTAAATACTTATTATTTGTGTATTTAACTGGAAACAAATATGGTCAATAATGGTTTTTCTTTTCTTTATCTCCCTCTTATTTATTATGATCTAATTAGTGGATAATTCTTTAGAATAAAAAGAGATTTTATACAACTGTTATAACTATCTACATGCACTTTTAATAACATGGTTATTATAAAACTATGATAAAGACACTTAAATAGAAGTTGATTCATTATAACCTCTTTATGTATTTATTTATTTGTTTGTTTTATGTTGCCGTTTATTTCAAATGGAATTCATTTAAGCTTTAATTTATAGGGCATTTATACAATTTTAATGACTTGTGAAACTATTCAGTAACATTAGGCTGAATATGTTTATTTATATTCTAAGTGATCTATCTTGATAAATAAATGTTAATTTCATTTAATAAATAAAAAGGTAGGATGTATTGAATGTAAATTCAATATTTCACCTGGTAATATCTGGTTCAAGTTTTTTTTTCTTTTTTTTTTCAAGGAAATATCAGTATTACTGAATAACCTTTTTCTTCTTTAATGTCTCATTTCAACTTGATCATGCAAATATACTATGAAATTATTTGATCAAATTCAAACGAAAGTTCTTATATGTTTAAACATCGTTTCTTTGTTTTAGTTATTTGTAAGTTATTGATTCATTTGTGAGAAATATATAAACCACATAGAACATCAATTGGAATTAGTTTAATTGAAGTATATTGGTTGAAGTTAGAAATTAACAATGTCGGGTGCCGGCCTGTTCAGTAGTCTAGTGGTTCAGTGCTCATGTGCGAGACTGCTAGGTTCTGGGTTCGAATGTCGCGAGTGGGATCGTGGATGCGCACTGCTGAGGAGTTTGACAATAGGATGAAACAGACATCCAGTACTTTCAGTTTTTCCATGTTGGTCTAGTTTCAATTGACTCATGATCTTAACTATTGAAATTACTACAATCTCCACAAAACCTCTTTCTGTGAATATATTGATAAGTTATAAAAATTATGTGGAATATTTTATTTTTTTAAATGATTGCCCATTTCTGTTCATGGTATTATTCTTATTAGTTATATATGTTAATGATCGTAAGGAAAGAAAAGAGTTTCCTTTCAGATTTGCCTTTCCACAAACCAATAAACATAACTATATTAATGGAGAATATTCTTTTTAATGATTTCTCATCAGGTTCTACAATTATCATGTCCAAATTAATAATCCATAAAATTGGCCAAGTTTAAGGTAGAGTACATTAATTAAGATTGTAACATGTAAATTAAAGATTGTCATATAAAATTATATCAAATCAAATCGTTGTTACTCAGATCAAAAAGACAGAGCTTTCCATCCTAAAGAAATATATTCAGCTGTTCCCTTTACCCTGGTCAACTTTGGGCCCAACTAATTAATAATCAATTTTATGATATGGTGACGTAATTTGATTGATGGTCATTTTTATATCCTAAACTTATCTTATTCACACATCTTACATCATGAACCGATTGATGCTAGACCACCATTGAAAACCTGGAAGAACTGGACGACCGTTTCGTCCTATTGTAGGGCTCCTCAGCAGTGCGCATCCACGATCCTGCCAGTGGGACTCGAACGGAGGGCCTTCAGTTTCGCACACGAACGCCTAACCCACTGGACCACTGAGCCGGCATCCAATGGTGTTAATGTCTAACCTCAAACAACCCACGAAATTGCGCGACCATCTTCCATTGTACTGAGGTAGAAACCTGTTTCTACCCGACACGTAATAGCTCCACTAGTCATGGCTTCTCGCCAGAACTCCGAAACGGCCGTCCAGTGCTTCCAGGTTTTCAATGGTGGTCTAAAATCAATCGGATCGTGATGTCAATCAAAAACTTAACAATCTCCATAGCGCCTTTAGTGATATCATTATATGGTTAATATTATTATTAAACGTATTTAACTGACTTTTTTATGACGGCGTTTTTTACATAGCATCAAAAATCCCATGGTACCAAATACCAAGGTTTACATCAATTCATAAACAAACTTCAAGTCACTTAAGAAAAAATGGAATAGTGGTTAACAGAAAAATTCATGCTACCTGTTTATTCCCATTTAATACTCTTTAACCAAATGTATTTAACTCTGTTTTTGTATTTATACTAGGACTCGAACACGATATCTTGATGCAGTTAATTTATTTTTAAAATTAAAATAAAACACTAATAACAATATTTACAGAATATAATGAATTCATTGTATTTCGTTGCTATCTCACCAACCGCACTCAAGTTACTATAATTCGTTATTTCTAGTTGATAATATAATGTGTAATGTGAAAGAATTTGAGAACTAAAGTATTACA